>OY728151.1:24766695-27266695 GCA_963277665.1 Viscum album
CCCACTGAAAGAAGGTGGACGTTGCCTCATGAAGGACTCAATAGAATATTGTTCCCTTCTCTGCTCATTTGGAAGTCCAGAATGATTCATAGCTTGTGTAAGTATATCAATAAGATTTTGCACTCCATCTCCCATAACATTTGTTTGTTCATGAGGGCAATCATTGCATTGTCCATTGCATTGATCAACACGGTTCCTTCGGGTTCGAGCCATCGTCTAAAACCCAAAAAGAATAGTGTGAGAGGCAAAAATCATGCTAGGGAAAACAACATAATAAAGGGGGGGTACCTTCAATATCCAACATCTTAGGTTTAATTCTATGATTGTTAGCGTATTTCTAGTACTATAACTTATACGTCTACTTAACCTTAGGGACATCCCTAGACATACCGTAGAAATATCTCTAGGGATCTCACTGACGTTTTCGCATCCTAGTTTCCAAAGGTTGACTAAACCTTTCCTCTGATACCAACTGTAGAGACCCGAAGCTTATCGTACATGGATATTACATTACTTTTGGCGGATTACTTAGTACATAACAAAAACACACACACAAGGATCGTAATAGTTTAGTGTCTTTGGAAACTCAGAACGTAATCTTCTAATCATGGTGAAAGATCTTCAATATCTCCCATAAAGATCTTCCTTTTTTTTACCTAAAAACCTTTCTTTATATCCTGGGGAAAAGAAAACATAAAAGGGTGAGCTCAAATGCTCAGTAAGGGTAAACAAAAGAAATATCAATCACATCATATACATAAGAACATAGCTTTTGGAAATCTTAACCTGCAAAAGAGCTCATAATATCATAACATGGGATAAATCATAGAAGTGAAAATGAGATCCCCATAATCATAACATGAAACTTGAAACTTTGTGGCATGCACACATAATCATGAAAAATCATTTCTTGTTAGTCATGACTCATTGCCAAGACTATCTTAGTGGACAAAGTCCCTTTCTGAACCGAGTTCACTCCTCGTTTCAGTCCTGTATCACTGAACCGAAATAACCTTCCGTTCCAGCCATGTCTATCTCATGAGATAAAAAGTCTTTACCCAATGCATTGGAGGGAGATATAGGTCCCACCCATCTTATAATGAATCCTTTCTTATGTGTGCCACATAATCATAAAACATACATCATCGCATAACACATGTAACAAAAATGGGATTCTTGAAACATCATGACATCATAAATCAATTCATATAAGATAAAGGAATTCATAAAAATAATTCCATCACAACATGAACAAATCAATTTAATAATAGGGATAAAACAGAACCCTTTATTATCTTAGATGGAAAATAATTTTGATAAAACACTTGAACTCCATTCTTGAGGAAAATATCCTTTCTTCTTCAAAAACATTTTTCCTTTCATAACATGTCATAAAACTTTAAAATAAAAGAATTTGATTAAAAATAAACTTGAAAACTTTTAAAGGAAGCTTCTTGGAAATAATGTTTTAAAAATCCATTCATGCCGTATAAGTTAAAAAAAACATTCTTCGTACTTTTGTCGGAAAAGTCAAAAAGTACCTCGTACGACAAAAGATTCCTTTCATAGATATTACTAAAAACTCACCGAAGGGTAAAAATGGATTTAAGAAATTGTAGGTGGATGGAAATAATATTACATATTGATGAAACATGGATGTGGATGATAAAATACACCCCAGTAAATACTTATGAATAAACAATCTCGGATAAAAATGAGATTGTGATATTTTCCCTTACCTTAGGTCCGACTTGCTTTGTAAGTGTCCGAACCTCCTGTATAATGATTTAAATCATGTTATTGACTTATTCCAGAATCATACTAATTGTTATGATATCATATATGGTTCACTTATGACTTTATTTTACCCGTTCTTTTGTAAATTCCATGTTAAAGAACGTTTTGGGTAAAATCGTTTCATTTATCGTAGGTGTTTTGACTTGTTGTTCTTGACATCATTATTAATTATATCATGATTTACTCACTTCCATAATATGATTTATATATCATATATATTCAGTATATATATATATATAATAGGTAGATAAATAAAATGAAAAACACCGTTCATGGAGACGGTAGTCCGTACGTACGCATGAACGCTGTTTTCCTTTCCTTATTGTCTTGAAATGGAAGTAAGTAGATGACATACATATGTATATATATACATAAATACAGTAGCTTTATAATGTCATATATTTCATTATTATTTCTTATATATACATTATAATCATTCTTAAATGGTTAACATGGAGAATGAATCTCATCGCGTCGTGGAGACGGTAGTCCGTACGTACGCACGAGCGATGATATCATTTATATAAATATTGAATTGAATTGGAGTGGATTATACAATATATCAGAATCAATATGATGTTGTAATAACTATGTATAGTTATTCTTTACACCATTATACCCATCCATGTAAGGTGGTGGTGGAAAATAGATTACACCACGGCGTGGAGACGGTATTCCGTACGTACGCACGTGCAGTGATTTCTTTTTCCGTAGGATGGATAGATGGTGAAATAGGGTTGTTTCATACTTATAATAACATATCAGTATATGAGTGATACTGATGTTATTACTTCATAATGAAACAACCTAAGAAGAAGAAGTGGAAGAAGAAATAAAGATGAAAGAATTGGTAACGGTAATTACCTCTTCTTTGAAGTGCCTCTTTGAGACCTCCTCTTAGGGAACTAAAATTGGTCTTTGAGGAAGACCAGAACCTCTAGGATGTTTCTAGGGAAGTGGAGAAGAGATTTTGGCAGGGGTTGGCCGAGCTTGAGTGCTCAAATTGGTGTGAGGAGGAGGGGGAGGAGGCGCCCTTTTATAAGGGAGGAGAGGGGCACCTTAGGAATATCTCAAAATATTATTTTATATTAATGTCAAAATCGGTTTATAATGGTTCCAAAGGGTCTTATTTCGAAGCTAAAGTGGGGATGGGTCGAAATCATATCAACCAATAGGATTTAGACAAGTTTAGGGTATTATTTTAACCTTATCAATTAGATTTAACTCTAAGTTAAATAATTTAACTTTTACCGTGTCTTTTTGTTTTCTTTCACTATATGGTTAATACACTTACTATAACATGCCAAACTAACCCCAAATTGTTTATTATTAATACATATATCCTTATCTAAGTAATTTGGCCGAACCTTAGATTTTTAGTAATAAAATAACAATTAATAATATAATATTTGATTTTAAAACTATTTTGTGTCAATTTTGACACTATTTGATATATGATTTTTGTGAAAGTCATAACAGAATTATATGTTCGAACCAAGTTGATTAAATCAACACTAATATATCATAGTAACCTATAAAATTAGTGGAATTCATAAAAAGTCTCAAATTACATTCATTTGAGTATTTATAACATCAATTATGTTAATATTTCCTTAAAAGGGTAATTACTGCATCATCATTGTGTCATAAATAAATTAATTTATTTAAAGTCTAAAAATTATAAATAAAATATCTTTATGTAGGAAATCTTTTTATATTTCTAATGAATATTTATAGTCGAATTTATCTTATGTGTAACCTCATATTAAAAATGATTTACTTATTAAACTTTGATTTTAACTATTTTAACCCTTCTTTAAATAAATTAATAATAAATGTCCTAATCTAATCCAAGTGGGCCTAAATGGTCATATTTTATTCCTAAGTTTGTTTTTGGTCGAATTAAACTTATCCAATAGAATTAGGACATGTGTTAGGGTAATAGTAATATCATATTTACCCTTAGTTACCCTATTTACTATTAACCGTGGTAAAAAAAGTAAAAAGTTACTATTCACCAAAAATTATTTTCATCTCATTGAACCACATTTTAGTCCTTGATATTAACCGTGTCTGTCGGATTTTCGAAATTCCATTCACAGAAGCGGTAAAATTAATTTTTATGCAAAATTCAGTTTTTAACCTACCACTTAGTGGTTTCACTATTCATCAAAAATTGAATGTTTTCAGAAAAATACAAAAAATTAGGCCTAAGCTATATTTGATATTATGAACTCAAAAATGATTTCTATTTTACCAAATTCAAAACATATCAGTTGCATTAATTAATTTAAAAATTAATTCCCGTCGTCTAAACAAAAGGCGTGTTTTTAAGAGATAATAACTATCAAAAGATTGACACTTGTTTATAACTGGTTTAAATGTGAAATTACATCCAATGACCAACATTGTATTAAATTGTAAAAATATATTCTAAATATACTTTAAAACCACTCAAATTAATAATTTATCACTATTAATTATTTCGATTGAAAAAGTTTTTTTTAATTAAAATTTAGTAATTTTCACTATTCATCAAAATATGAAAGTTATCCGAAAATCACCAAAATTTCAACCTAAGCTAATTTCGATATTCCGAATCCATAAATGATGTCCATTTTGAAAAATAAAATTTACAAAATTTCAAAAAGTGGTTATTAATATTCATAACGGCTAGTTTTAATAATATCTTAATAGCATATCGTTGTTTAGCAAAACTTGGTGTTGCGTACAACACACGCTATCGTGGAAGGTCGCGATTGCGTGTAATGGAAGAAAAGTCAAGGATGCGTGTTGTGAAAGCTTCTTTTGGTGTAGCGTACAACACAAGACATTAGTGAAATAAAAAAAATATTTTTCATAAAATCTCGGGCTGTTACATAAAATAAATTAGGTGTATAACATTAAAACATGCCTTAATAAAGTGAAATTGGTATGAAATCCCTTACCTCTAGTCTAGAATTTCTAGTTACTTCAATTGATTACTACTTAATAAACTTTTATCAATTATGTACTTTCATAATAATCATTCCCAGGTTTAATCCATTTTCATTTAACCATTTATTTAATTTATTTCAATAACTATTCAATTACATAATCGATTAATTCCATGTTAGGTATTTTATGGATGTTCGGTTCAAAATTTCAAAATAGCCTCAATGTGTTGATCGTGGTAAAATGGATCATTTTTCTATCATCTAAATAATAATATCTAAATAATTTCCATTTTTATAAGTTAATTATACTTTTAAAACCAATCATGAAAGATGGTTATGAAAAATTAACTACATTAATATTATGGAGACGGTTAGTCATACTTACACAGGAGTAACATTTCCTTTTTTCAATAAACGTGAGATAAAGAGGTTAACTATACTTTTATTTTTATAGAATGATCAATTTATCATTAATAAAATACTATTTATTTTAAAAAACTTATATATAATATCCATGTGATGAGGTGATGAAAAAATCACATCACTTTTTTAAGTTGGTAATCCAAACATATACATGGAAGACATTATCATTTTTTAATGGATGAAAATGTAATAAAACAAATGATATATTATCTTTATAGTATTATAATTATTTCATTAATATTGTATATATATATATATATATTAAACCCCCCATTATAACCATTCATGAGAGGAAGTGATGGAAAATTAATTACATTTTTTATGAGGCGGTACTCCGTAATAAACATGAATGATGGTTTTATTTTCCATTTTATGTAAGGGGATAATGATATATGTTATGAAATTAATATAAAACAAATATCAGTATATGGAAAATAATTGTGTTGTTATTTTCTCATATTTGAATATTATTTGAAGGATATATAATAATAAATAAAATAAAAAATAGATGGTTCTTGGATCAGTAAAAGGTTATATTAACTTTTTTCTCCCTTCCATGGTGGATTGATATTGAGATTTATTCCCCAAGTACATTATAATATTTCCTCTTAAAATTAAGTTGGAATTTAAAACATACTTAGTACTAAATATCAATTTTATCTTCATTCTTATTTAATTAATGGATCTTTATAATATTATAGAATGTAATATTCAAATGTAAGATCTTGAATCCAAATGATTAATTAGGAAAGGTGTGTCCCCATAGGTTAATCTAGTGATTTTTTATAAGAAGGGATATGGAATCTTATACATATTTACTAGTTATAAAAGCCTGAGCTAGGTATCCATTTAAAATCTATACCCAATAACATGGATTGATTATTTACTTAACCAATTTAGAGGAGTTATATGGTTTTATAATATCAATTTATGGTAAAGTTATTGAAGATTTATTTCTGAACAAGATATAGACATTTTGAGTTTTTGTTTATTCCATTTATAGTAAGGAATGCAACTTTTATTTTCATGGTTTTTATTAATCAAGAATTCCAAACTTTTTTTGACTAATTTATGATCATGTTTTTTGATGATATATTGATATATTCCTGAACTTATGGGGATTTTTAAGATAATTTACCAATATTCTTGGAGACACTTAAAACTAATTAAATCTATACTTGGATATATATATTACATTTTTGAATCCAAGAGGTGAAATTATTATTATTATTTTTGAGTATATAATATCTATTGATCCTAAAATAAGGTGGAAGTTTTTTCTTGGAAAATAACCAAGTTTTTGTCATTTATTATTTCTATTAATAAATTTAACCAATGGTGGGATTCAATGAGAATGTGGTAAAGTTATAGTGGGACGATTGATGTGTGTCTATGTTTCAAGAGATAAATAAGATACTAATCTCTACACTCGTTCTTATAATACCTATACTTTGTAAGTGTTATGAGATTTATTATGATGAAACAGGTATTGGTTTTCATTGTGTATTTATATAGAAAGAGTGGGTTATGGAATTTGGCTCTTAGTAGATCTGTCCACATGAGAAGAAATTTCCCACTAATAATTTTTTTTTAGAATTTATGGTTCTTATACTCGAGTAATAGAAGAATTATATGTTTATTATGGTGTTTTTTGTATTCACAAAATTTTAAAGTAAATATTTTCTTAATGGGGTTTTAATATTCAATAAATAATGTGGGTTGGTTAACTTTATTTCTTTCATTCTAAAAGGATATATACTCTTGGAAAAGTAGATATCAATGTAGAAACATAGATCAAGAATTCTTATATTGATGTAGTTCATGAATCAAAATATTTATCATAGCCAATAGAAAATTCATCTAAGTTATGTATTGATATATATATATATATAAAATAAATGTGAATTCTTGGAGAATTATATCAAAACTTCTACACTCTTATTTTTAATTTTATATGTTAAGAGATGGATTTCGGTTCTGTTATATTTAAAAGAAAAAGTGATATGTGGATTTCATGTCTATTAAGATATAGTTCTTCTAGGCATAACCGAGATATACCATAGTGTTCGATGACACTTAGTGGCCAATTTTTTCAGGGTAATAGATTGAATTGTTTTAAATTACACTAGATATTAGTAGGTAAAGAATGAATATCATAGAACAATGGGTATTCCTCAGTCATTACCTATTCTGAAGTGAAAATAGTATGATTTTATTATAAATTTTGTTATTATATTTTTGAGATCTCCCTAGGGAAATTGTGCAATTTGGGTTACTATGGAACAGTTGACTAAATTTTCAAACTTTATTTTTTTTCAAGGAAAATTAAATAGTGAGTGGTCTTATGAAGCTTTCTATATAGTACATCATGAGACAGCTTGGGATACCCAATAACATTATTTATGATCATGATGCAAGATTACATATTTAGTTTTTAGGATATTCTTATACATGTGTTCTTGATATCATTGGTGTATGGAAAGATCATAAGGATTTAGTAGAATTTTTATAAAAAAATATCTATCAAACATTAATTCAAATGGAACTATTTAAAGAATTGTATAGGAGTCCATGCTTATCTCCTTTATATTGATACTTTTAATGAATCTTTATTCATTAACAATATGGTGTTTCATATTTTTAAATGATTTTTGTTGATTAAAAAGATATTAGTTATGGATTAAAGAAAAAATGTCTTATCTTGATCAAACACACTGAGCACTTGAGTTTTTTTTTACAAGGGATCATTTATTTTTTGTGTCCTTCCTTTGTTTGACATCTACGGTAAGGTAATAAAGGGAAAAACGTTTCTTATTTTCTTAGACCATTTGATATTTTTAAGAGATCATAGTAGTTTCTTATTTCTTGGATTCTCCTATGAAATATAATGGGATTTAGGATGTGTTTCATGTTTCTCTATTATGAAAATGTGAACTAGATCTATCCAATGTAATTAGATTTGATAATATGGAATTAGGGAAAAATGGATATTTTTTTAGAATCTAGTGTATATTTTTAGTTATATTGAAAGACTTTGTAGGGAAGGAAAATTACCCTTGTATATGTATTATAGAAACATGAACATATAGAAGAGAAGAATTGGGAGTGAGAAGTTGATATGGGTCTCATTGGTCGGGGTTTATTATTGAAGATTCCCATTAACACTTCTCAGGGATGAAAATACTTATGGGGGGAGTTTATAATGGAATCTATGATTTTGGTATTATTTATGAAGTAATTTTTATTTTAATTTATGTTTAGAATTCGATTTTTAAATTTTTTGTGGAAAGAAATGTGGTTTAGAGTTTTTTTAATTGAAATGATGAAGGTTTGATTCTAAAGGAAAACCTTGGAATCTTATGGTGAAATAATTTTGTGATTATGATTTATAACGAAAAAAATATGAAGAAAATGTATTAGGAATGTTTTTAATCATTTTACTACATGGGTAATTTTTTAGTGGAGATAGAATCCTTTTTATCCATCATGAGGGAAAATCACATCGTGGTTTATAAATAATGGCATAGTTTTGGAAAAATTATCATTCTAATATTCATGGATCATTGTAATTTTTATTAAAATCTATGTACACCATAGGTTTGGAAAACCATGACGTGGTTCAAAAAGTTTCCGCATAGTTCTTATTAAGGTTTTTTACTGAAAAGGGATGAATAAAATGGGAAGTATAAAGGTGTCTTGAAGTGTTGATATTTTATAATCCATGATATTGTTTATAAAATATCAAGACTTAATAGTAGTCTATGCAAATAGAAAACTGGAAGAAAATGGATAGATTTTTTTGTGTGAATCTGGGAATTTTATTACCCCACAACATGGATTAATTCACCACATCGTTGTATTTTTCTACCTTGTTTTTCTAATTGTGGTAGACAAGTTTTTTTTCTAAGGTAATTCTTAATATACTCTAGTTTTCAATATTAAAAGTAAATCTTAAAATTTCTCTCTTTAAACCTTCACTTTCTCAATTCAGATTATAGTGGTGATTTCTCCTTTCGTTATAACTAAATTTTCAATCCATGAGTTGTATTAGGATACTTGAAGTAAGAGTTTTGTATATTTTTTAATTTTAATAGAATAAATTAATTATTAAATAATTTTTTTATATTAGTCATTTTATTTTGTATATTTAAATAATTTTTTGTAATTATAGTGATTGAGGATTACTTAGTTTTCCATTCTTAGAGTGGATTGACTTCAAAATCTATGTTAAGTCACAGAATCCATTATATTTTTGTTTAATTAGATATCTCCATATAAATTTTGAATTTTTATTATCATTAAATTATGTTTGTATTAAATGTTTTTATTTTAATAAATTCATTCTATATGAGAAATAATTTAAATGAATTAAATTTTTTATTAAAAATTGAAATTCTGTAAAAAAAAATCTAGAATTGAATTTTGGGGAAATTAATTAATTATAAATTAAACGAATGTTCTATCATTATTAAATAAATTAATAATTATTTTTTGTTTATATATGTGAAAATTTGTTTCCTTAATGATTATATGGAATGTTGTTTGAAGTTTTATTAATTTACTTTTACATTATGTGAACATCTTATTATTTTAGAGTTAATTAAATAGGTTAAATGAAAGTTACGGTATATTACGATTTTTTCTGAATATTTATCTTCAACTATAAAATATATATAAATAGAAACTCATGCAATTGAGTTTAAATGATTTATTTTTAAAAGTTAATAGACCGTAATTATATTTGCATGAAGATGAAAATTATTCAATTATTAAAGTGATTAACTTGATTAAGTGTTGTATTGATGTGATATATTAATTGTCGAATTACAAGATATATGAGTGTGACTATGATGCAATGAATTATTTGAGATAGAGTATGATTTAATTATTTTTTATAGGGTTGGTAATTAGAGTCCATATTTAATTTTTTTGTTAATGGTAACTATATATAATATGGGTTTGTAAAATAGAAAACCATTTCCATGTGTTTGGAAAAGGGAATCATCGATCAATTAGTTTGGATATGATATTTGTTTAATTAGAATTCTATTTTTTCACTATCATTGGAAATATTAGGTATACACTATATCAATGATGCTTGATTAGCACTGGATACTTTCCAAGGTGTGTTTTTTATATTGTTATAATTTGTTTAAGAGCATTACATCACTCACATAATGGTATGTCAAATTCAATAAGATAATTGGTTTCATGGTGGAATATAATTTGATTATTTCCCTCACCAGGTATGTTCACAAATTTTTTGTGTATAAATTTAATATATTTTGATTTAGGTAAAGGAATTGCGACCTTTTTATATGATATTTTATTTCAAGAAAAATCAATGAGATAATTTTCTTCTGATTTTTGAATCTCTTAGGGGGATTTTTCCTTTTTTAGTGGTTTTTCTTGTATTATTTTCTTCTCATATCTATTTAATTCTTTAAAAAATTACTTGGGTTATATTCTACACCATCCTTATATGTATTAGTTCAATGCTAATTAATGGGATGCTGTTTTAAACTTTATTTTGTGTGTAATGATTTTTTTCTTATTATTACTATGCTTTTTAATTTAATATCTTATCATGATCAAATATTAGAGGATTAATCAGTCCCCAAATGATACTCATAGGCCCTATGGGTAATTTTATTACCTCTTATTACTCTTGAGTTCACTTTAGGCCATTGTAAATTCTACCCTAGTTACATGATCATATCTTTTCTCGAATCGCAGCGTAACAGTTTCATAAAAATAGTGTAAATTTGAATTTTTAGTCTCAGGTGGGTTTTGAGGGGTAAATGGTAATTTTTACTAGCAATATATCTCAGATAATTTTTTTAACCACTTCATTAATCCCATAATAGATTTTTTCCCTTATTGAAGGAGTTTTGTGGAATTCTGAGATGTTTGTATTTTGAATGAATATTTAAAATTAAAATAATAAAATATTTTTATTCACACATGTTCTTTGAGTGATATATTCTGTTTAGAGAATATTATCTTAATTCTAACATCTTTTTTGAGTTTATAATAAGGGGTTTTTTCTAGGTGGGGCATAACCTTGTATCAAGCACCAAGATTAGGTTTGGGTTGGCCCCCTTTTCTTCTCTCTTTTCTTTTTATTTTTCTTTTATTTTTTCTTTATTTTCTCTTTTTCTTCATTTTTTCCCTTTTTCTCTCTTGGTGTGTCATTTATTATCCCCTTGGAACTTCCTTTAGCCAAAATAGATAAGATAGAGATGATAGGGAGATAAAATGGGGAGGGGGAGAATGAGGTGTCGCTGTAGAGCTCGAGTTGCACCAGATCATAATATAGGTGTTATGGAATGAAAATCGGATTGGAGATTTAGAGGTTTCTGGTTGGTCGTAGTTCCTTATTAATTTTTATTTCATAAATCTTCATATATTAGTTTTTTAATCTTTAATATTGATTTTGTTCTATTAGGGACCCATATTGGATCGATTTGGTGTTTTTTGGGAGAATTGTGAAGACTTGGGGCATTATAGGAGGTCCAAAGGGATTTTTATTTAGGAAATCCCAATCACACAATATGTGGTTTTATGATAAAATGTCACTTGTTCATTTTATTTGGGGTAGGTAAAGTTTTTATAAGTATGCACTTTTTTCTTTAGGTATATGTTGTATAGTAGTACATGGCCATGTACCTTGCCATGTGGCCATGTACATAGGAAAAAAGAGTTTGGGATGTTCATTCCATGTACCTAGGGTTAAACCTTGTGTAGTTGTACTTTGGCATTTTTATAAGTACATGGGTTGATTGGAATGTTGATTATATGATCCATATACTTGGGAGTACACCCAATGTGATAGGACATGGCCATGTTTCCATGTTCTTAGGAAGACACCCCATGTACTGGTACTCATCTAGACCCCATGTATACTCCGGACATGTAAAACTACATGGCTAGGATCATATTTGAGAGCACACACCATGTACTCTGAAGTAAACGTTGTTTACTTTTCTAGGAAAGGGATTTGGGTGTCTTTAGGCCCCGTTTTCATAATTAGACATGTAATAAAATCATTTTTAGTGTTTTTCGACATTGATTGTAGTGGTGGAATCCTTTATGAATTTGGAAGCTTTATGGATGGTGTTTTGAATTGTTAAAGTTTTAGGTGGACTCCTTTGATGCTATTTTTCTAGAATCTTTCCAAGGTTTGGGTTACAAGATGTGAGGTTAATTTGAGGTTGTTTACTTGTTTATAACCTTGGATTGAAGATGATAGGTGAGTCTTATTGAGGTTATATGGATATATTTTGGGAGGTGGAATTGATTGTCTTCTTGGGTGCGATTGTTAGTTTGGTTGTTCGATGTTTAGGTTTGTTTGCCTGATGTTGGGATCGATAGGAGTCTTTGATGTGATTTTACATCATTGGATGTCTAGTATGGCTAGTCTCTATTGTGCATAGTTTGAGATGGGTCCCTCAGACGTATTTTGTGGAATTACCTTGTGGGTAGGGTTTTTCTTTAGGTTTTCTTTTTGGGAGGGTGTTCTATGGGTTTGACCTGGGAGCCTAGCCATGGTTCTTCTGAGCAGGGTTGTCCCGAGGTTTGGTTTTGATGGAGGTTCTCTTATTGTATATTCTGCCTGAGTTGAGGTTTTACTGAGGATCTCCTTGTAGGGTAACATGTTGTGTTGAGGTTTTGGGAACTGTGGTAGATACCCTCTATTTGGTAAGTCGTGAGTTAGTCGGTTCCAGTTATAGTAGTTCTCATTTGAGGGTGCGGGTGTTAGTCAACCCTGATGTTTTAGTTGTCTCTTGGAGATATGAGGTTGTTCTTGTATATGAATGATGATATAGGAGAAGTTTGGGACATTATTGAATCAAGCGATATCCCTAAGATTTTTTCTTATGCTCTCCTTTGTTGGTCAGCAGGTTTTTGTGAGCCGAGGAAAGAGAGCTAATGGAGAATTTGGATTAGTGCAGAAGTTTTAGCCTGGAAATTTTCCAAAGGATAGGGTTAGTGTTCCATAGTGTTTGTTGTGATCTCTAGGACCCAATTTTCTTGGGGTTATAGGACCCGGTCTGGTAGCTCTATGATGTATTGACAGGTTCATTCTCCAAGTTGGTTTTTCAGGACTTCTATTCATTGAAGTATACCCCTGACATCGATAGGGGGTCCCTACCGCTAGCTCAGATCATAATATTGGAGTCCTAGTTATTAATAGATGTGCTTTAGTGTTTTAATGCCTAGTAGGAGATCCAAATGTTCAAAATTTGTGCATGTCCTTACGTTGGACTTCGGAGCTCTTCTTGATCAGGCAGACGTTCTTGATGTTGATGTTGTGGGAGCCATGTTTCTTAATTCCTTTAGCCGGGGCTGGAGTGTCGGTGGTTTTACCTAGGGTGTCAGAATAGAACCTAGGGTTTTCTATTCTCCTTTTAGATTATTATTTTATCTTTATTCTATGTGTTTTTATTATATTTTATGTTTGGAATCACATTTTTATAGGCTATACATGACACATGTTACATTCACATGTTATGACAGTAGATGTTAGGACCACCATTGGGGTGGCCTATTGAGATTTTTTCTCACCCCATGCACGTGAACCCTAGTGTATATGTAGACCTTATGTCTACTTTCAGGTTGACCAAAGTGTGGTGGATTTGGCTTAGGCTCAGTGTTTCATGTTTAAGAATATTTTATCATGTAGATTCTAAGGTTCATGTTGTAGATGTTCATCCATCATGGAGAATGAGTATGTGGTTTGTCTCGGAGTTTCAGTAGATACTTATGTATTTATTTTCCTTTATTTTATTCTATATGTGGTTGACCCATTGGGTGAATAGTGTCTGTATGTTTTATTTTGTTGATTCTGTATTCCGAATTCCATTTATTATAGTTATTTCAGTTATTTATTTATTTTTAACCACTCTAATTTTAATGGATGCTTGTATGTTTAGTATATTTCCACTGTTATTGCACTCTAATATGAGGTCATAGTCTCCTCACTATATCCTTGTAGGCTCTCAACATTTCTCAAAAACCTCTAGTATACAAAGAGGCATTCTTGAGGCCTTATTACTGGCCAGATTAAGTGACAGGTCAGGTCGACCCAGACCATTTTATAACATATCAAGTTAGGACATTAATTAAACCACATAATCTATTAATTTCTATAAAATGTATCAAAATAGCAATAAAAACTATTTCTTCTACTAAAACTATAAAACACATTATTGAATGTAAAATAAATAAATTTAGGGAATCCATTTTCTCATTTCTTGGATGATTGCATTATCCAACATGTATTTTCATTCTTACACCAAATAAATAACACATTTTATAGAATATGAGAGGGAGATGAAGAATTTAGGGGAGAAGGGACCCTGACCATCCATCTAAAATAGGAAAATATTATAGGATCTTTGAGGGAAAAATTCCCCAAAAAACATCATTTACCCCCCCCCCCATTAAAATAAACAGTTTTAAATCCCACACAAACATCATTGTCTTGCAATAAAGTTTCATTGTAACACTTGAACACAGGTGCTATTCTATAAGAACATTGATGGTAAATGTAGTCTTTGGGTGTTATTTCTTATCCTAATAAAACTTTGGATGATGTTTTTTAAAGATCTTACAACCCAATTATCCCATTACCCACCTTTAAATCATCCCAAACTCCCTAATTTTTCAAATATTTTAAATTACACAAAAATAAATGTCATTATAAAGACTGTAAAAAGGATAAAAATATATTTGGAAAATGGTGGAGATTTTTCTATCATTATTATTTCTATGAAAAATAAAAGTGAATTTGAATGAAGTACTTTAGCATAATGTAATCATCTGTGGGTGAGCATGTCCAGGATAATAAAATTTCCCTTAATCATGTTAACATTGGGCTAAACATAATTTTTCCCTTTACAAAAGGATTCCCACTATTTAGGTTCAAGGATCATATAACTATAACGATATTGTGATATAATATAAAATCTTAATATAAATGTTTGTATATATTTTTTATTTATATTATTTTATAATATTTTTCTATGATTACTATTCCTGGAAATAAATATTATTTGGACTCAAAATATATTTATAATTCATTAATTGTTATCATGTTTTAACTTAATGAATGAGGTATATTTTAATATATAAAAGATAATATTAAACCATAGGCATGTTTTCCATCATTATTCATGGATCTTATTTGTTGGTTATAACCATCTGGATATATTATTAAGACATGGAAATAAATATACTTACTACTTTTTAAAGTGAATCTTACACTGATTTAAGTAAAATATTTTATATATTAATTAATATCAATAAACTTTAAGTATATATTGGTACAAATTAGTATAAATAAATTATTTTTATATATTTTATTGTAGTTTATATCTTTTATATAATCCTATTTGTATTCCATCTTCAAATATCAATTTTATGAATTAATTCATCTAGAAACAATTTATGATTTTCCAAAAAAATGGAATTTTATTCTTGATAAGAGAAAACATAAACACCAAAAAAAGGTTTTGAGGCCTCATTCACTTATAATACACACAAAATTACAAAATCATGTTGTGATATTATTTGGAATAATTAAACTTGTGCATATTTTTATATAATTCAATACCAAAAAACTAATGGTGAGTTGTATCGATTATCCTAAATTTTAGGATTCATTTTAATGTATTTCAAACTATATATTGTGTGTTTTTAAATGATATTCTCTAAAAATTATGATTTTACTATTCTCCTAACCTTTAAAAAGTAAAGAATAGAGTCTAGGGGTGTTATAAAAATAAAATTAAGTAACGTGACATGAGGGGTTGAAAAGATGAGAAAACATATTGATCAAACTACCATAACTATTATAATCAAACTCTAAAATGTAAGTTTTATCCTTTAATCTACTTAAATACATTGAATTAATCATATACAAATATGAACAATCATTGATGTTCTCTATCCCAGTCCAACTAAAAGATTAAAAAATGAACTATATAATTTCTTTAATAGTATAAAATTAATTTGGATATTATTAGTCGATAAAAAAATATCAATAACACATCAATAATATTTCAAATTAATCATAAATTATCATAAATTGATGAATAGTTAAATTTGGAAACATTTATATTTTCTATCTAACTTGTTCTAACTTGTGTACTTTTTAAAAAAAATATGAAATTCACTTATTCAAAAATTTATTTTAGTTAATAATGTTCCACTATATGGTTTATAATAAATACATTATTTATTTATTTTATTTATATGATAAATAAAATAAAAAAATCATGTGATATACATATTAGTTTTCGAAACAAATTCATTGTTACTAACTCAAAGAAATTAACACAAATATATAATAAATAAAATTATATTTAAAGACCAAATTAAAAAAAACTTCACCTATGAACTTTGTAAAAACCCAAATTTAAAATCACACAAATTCCATGTCAAAACATCAATGGCCCCATTCCCACTTCCTTGAAATTGAGAAAATGATGGATAAAAACATGGGTTGAACTATCTTATTATGGTAGAATTATTTCCTTAAATTGAACATGGTATTCTAAAATTTCATGTTCTACTAAAATATATGCGTGAGTAATTTTTATTTTATAATATGACTAAATTTTTATTTATAATAAAATAGTTAAATATAAAACATAATCAGTAACCCCACCATGAATACCAAATCCCCTCTACCAGATGAATGATTAAGTTATCATATAATTGAATGTTAAATGAACCAAAATAACTAGACCACATTGTATTTTTGAATAAAATCAGACATTGATCAAATTAAATTTATATTTCTCAAATTACACTTTGGTAGAAAGGCATAGCATAGTGGCAGTCTAGGTACGAACCTATAGAGGCAGCTTGTTGGAAAGAAACCTGGTGGTAACAAACTTTTGAGGGGGATTCCTAATGTTCACTCTCTTTGATTTTGGTTTACTAAACTACATATCATGGGTTTTAAAATAGATTAAATCATGGTTTTTTGGTTAATTTTAGGGTATCAACAAAAGAGTAATATTAAATCTATCTTGGGATTGACCTATGTCATTGGATGAAAAGTTGTGTAAAAGTCACCAATTGAGTTTGGTCTAACCAATTGGATCTAGTTAATCTAGAAGATAATACTTGTCCCAAATATAGTTAGTATCCTAAGTGTATAAATCTTAGAATCTAGTTAGAATGAATCATATAATATTTATCCTAGCATGGTCAACATAAATTAGGTCAAGGATCCTTTCAAATCCACCTATGATAGTCAGGTAAGTTTCAAAAGAAACATGATTGAAAATTTTTATTAACCAAATTACTATCCGTAGGTTTTCCATGTTTTGATCTTGAAATTCATTACGTTCAATCCACCCCTACTCTCAAACCCTAAAACAAAGCAGATTAGTTGTGCATGATGGAATTAAAATAAATTGGTTAAATAGATTACAGTATTCTTGGAATAAAAAATAAAGCAATAAAATATATATATATATATATATATAATTTAAATCAAGTAAAAACAATTAAATACTAACTTGAATTGTGAATAAATGAAGAACGTAGTGGAAATTGATGTTGAATAGAAATTTGTATTTAAATTGAAATGTTAGAACAATAATGAATAGAAAATGGGCCTTTAAATTGAAATCAACAACAATTGATTGAATAATCGAATAAAATAAATCAATTGAGATACATGGGAAACAATTGAAGAAAAACATAGAGGAATGAAGGAAATAAATTTGGGCATCTCAGTTCTTTTTTTATGTCAGGGTCACTAGAAATATATAGACCTTCACTGGTTCACGGTGTGTATGTAATTCATGTCATGAACAAGATTTAAAATATTTATGTATTGAGGCATTCACGGTATAAAATTTCTTTTCACACTATGTACTTATGACCTGAAATAATCTTCAAACCTTTTGGATCTCATGGATTTCATGGATTGAATCTTCGATAGTAATTAGGTTTTGAACATTTCATGTTATTTATTTAGTTTACGTCGTGCATCTTCATCAAGTTTTCAATTAAATTATTCCATGCCATGTAATCATGATTCACATCATGTACTTACTTCATTCCTTGTATCTAGGATTCATAGCTTGGAATTTGATTAGCATGTTGTTTGTTTGAGGAGTACATGTGGTGTATTTCATATTCATGACATGTAATGATGAATTTTCTATTTTCCCAACATATCCTCCTTTAAGTATTGACTTCCCAACTATTATGAAAGAACATCAAAACTTAGTGTAATAATAAACAAATCATGGCAAAAAATTAATTAAATGTATCCAAAGGATGTATATGAATTTGGATTATCAAATTCCTCCACACCTGAACAATTTATTGTCTTCAAGCAAAAAAGATTCTCAATAACGATTCCAAATAAAAAAATAAATAGAAAACATGCATTACATCTAGGAAGATAAAACTAAGTTTAAGTGGAAAAATAAAGTCCTCCTGAATCAATCCTATAGAGAAAATTAATCATGCCTCATAGTTATGTTATTTATTCAAAACCATTCTTTCCTTAATTAAAATTTCATAACGATTCTTCAAAATCTATACCCATTTTTAAATTTACCACACAATGAACTTTCCCTCATCACTCAAGGTAAAATGTAACTAGATTTAGGACCATACCTAGAATACATGCTCTTAACCATAGTCTTGGTTTGGTTTTAACATCTTAACTTCAAAAGGAAAATACAAAATCAATCATGATGGATTCAGTGATATGGTTCAAATGTATCTGAGGCTGAGGGAAGGTAGGAAGATAACATACATCAGGAATAAAAATGAGGGTAAGATAAATATTATATTGCACAATAACTATGAACAATCCAACGAAGTAACTCCGCCCATAAAAAATGCATCCATGTTCCAAATAGCTCAAAGTCGGTCCATGAATATATAAAGATAGCTTAAATACTATTCCATGTTCCACTCTTTTATCTTTTCTATTTTTTCTTTTTTCTCAAAAATCATTTTTAGGCCAGATCTCACATCCACCGCCTAACCACATATGATCCATCATAAAATTCATCAATATAGTAATTGTGGATTTTGACCTTCCTAATATACTACTCATTTTTTAAGGAACATGGAATACATATAAATTATAAAAAGTAATAATGAACCATATCATTTCAATCTGGTGAAAATTCCATTTTACATCTCCTCGGTGTCAATATTCAGTGTTTATCAATAGTGAAAATCCCCCACACTGGTTCAAAATAAAATCATGTATTGTACCAATATTAGGGTAGGGAGGGATAATAGGCTTGAAATCGATCCTTCCTAAAAAGTTTATTCATGGATATTGTGGGATAATGAAGAAAATATGGATAGTTGGGTATCAAGAAAACTATCTCATCAATGATTTCCTTGTTTATTTTAATAGTGTATTTTTTGTTATATAGCGTCAATAAGATCTCAGTGCAAGTTTTGATAGGTTTACATACCCCAAGTATCTCTCAAGAAATGTGCTTAGAAAATCATTTGACAATGTACGACTAGAATCCTCTTAGGATTGGGAGTGAAAAAATCACTAGTAATTACTCAATGAATAGTTTCTAGTAATAATTCAATCAAAATAAATTTCAATAATATATAATTATAATTAAATTACTTAACTTATTTATCATGATAAAAATCAAAAAATGAATAAAAATTAATTTCAATAATCTCCAACTTATATTTTTTTATTTAAATAGGTGAAATGATATTTCAAGTTAAAGAATGATTTTAATGAAAAATGTATCCTAAACTTGTGAAAATAGGAAATAATTCAAGTGTGTCCATAATAAATCTCTATAATGACTCCCCATCACTTAAAATGATATGGTGTCCACAATGTTCTGGAAAGTGGCATGGGAGAGATATTAATGGATGTGGAGACATAAAAGAAATGGAATTATGAATTGAAAATAGGGAATCAAGGGTTCCGTTTATATAATTTCATCCCATAGGGAAACTTGTTGGAGGTGATTGGAAATTATGATACATAAAAAATTTGTTTGAAAGAAAATACCTGCACCAGATAAAACATTAGTCTATTGGGGTTAAGAAATATGTTAGCAGAAATATGTTTGGTGCACACAGTCAATGGTAGGTTAAAATAGAACAGATATATGTATTAATGAACTAAAAATAATTTTAGGATGTCTGATGGATGTAGAATGATAGAAAAGGGAAAGAAATGCCAAAGAACACAACTAAAATAATGGGAAAATATATTTTTTACCTCCCATAAAGAGCTAACAATAACATTATCAGCCATACTAATGGATAAAAGAATTAGTCAGTATCATCTATCAGCTCAGTGGTCCTCTACCTTCTATAAGAACAGGTGTCGGTGTCAATGAGATCATGCGGATTCTTGTTGGAGTTAACCACCTCTGAAATAGGTCAAATGTGAAGCTCGTGTCGAATAAATAATTGTTATGCATATCATGGATGGGGTTCCTACTGAGGATGAATCTAGGGATGGAGCTCCTCAAGTTGGTTCTCTACATCTTCCCAATGATGATACATATAATATAGGAGATAATATGGTGACCTAACAGTCTCCCAATGACCAAAATAGGATGCAGCATAACTGAACATGGAAAAATAAATACAAAATTAAAATGAAAATAATCAATCCATGAAGTGAAGTAAAAATTATAAATTACCCATATATATGATAAATGATAAACTAATTAATATTGAATACAATGGTGTTTAAAAATAGACACCCATACATAGTTTACAAAAGGGTGGGGTAAATGTTCAATACTGAATAGTAGGGGTATGCTAACCTATCACAACATTAGTTTTCCCCTCATGAATAGAGGGGGTCTAGATCATCTCTTCCTAATATGTATCATCTATAGAAGGGGATAGATGATGGATTGCCATAAAAGGTTTTGTGGTTCTAGTAGTAGGCTCCTTCAAGGATGTAGGGGGTGAGATTCTGATATGTACTAAATCTATACATCTGTCAGCTAGATCAGTTAGAGGAACCACAGTGGAAGATGGGAGCGTGGGGTCTTTGCCCCATCATGATCACTCTACTCGAAAAGCCTGCTAGGAAGATGGGTCGAGGAGCTTTATATGTAGGCTATCCTAGACAATAATATAGGTATTGTTAGGTTCTTCAGGTGGTGTTCAGTGGGAATATGAAGGGCTTTGTATTGTGAAATGGGACGGATCAGTGAAAGGAATACGTATAAGATGGATTATCTAGGGCAGGTTCTCCAGGATACACTAGAGAGAAATCCTGTTGTGAGATGGAAATGTGGAGGGGTTAGATGAGGTAGGGGTGGAGGTGCAGTTGTAACACCCCAGGTAAATAAAGAATATGACATTTTTTTATATATTTATCGATATTTGTGAATAAAATATTAATATTACTTTAAAGGGAATGCTATTCTTGATGGCTTACCCAATACGCAACAATGAGTTCCTTTGAAATCTTACGTTGCACACTAATAATAAAATTATTTTATTTTAAATGGTAGTTAACACCTAGCCGTTGTAATGACAAGAATGAACATAACTAACTACAAAATGATTATATGTTTTTGTCAAATATTTTTACATTTTACAATAAATTTTAGAGGATTAAAAATTCAAATGAATCCAATTTTAAGCATAAATCTTCTAATATTCTTTAAAAGGTCGATTAACTGCCTTTTGATGGAAAACCCTTTTTAAATATACTTTTTACAATTTTATATGTTTTATTTGACAAAATAAAGTTCTTCTTTATAATCGGGACATCAAAATTTACTTTGTGTAAATTTTTGGTATTTTTCTGATAATGTTCATTTTTTAATGAATAGTGAAAAGTGTTGTATTTTAATTCAAAACCTCTTTTTAATCTAATTCATTTATATAGTTATATTATCTTTTTAATTGGTTTTAAAGTTAAATTAGAATATATTTTTACTATTTAATCCAATGGTGGTCATTGGAATTAATATCACTTTGATATTGGACATTAACGAGTGTCAATCTTTTGATAGATATTGTTTCTTAAAAACACGCTATTTGATTTAACAGCGGGATTTAATTATAAAATTAAGTAATGAAAATTATATTTTATTAATTTGGTAAAATATACATCATTTTTTAATTCATAATATCAAATATATCTTAGGGTGAATTTTTGGTATTTTTCTGAAAAACCTTAATTTTTGATGAATAGTGAAACTACAAAGTGGTAGTTACAAAAACTGATTTTTCGTTTAAATGGAACTTTACCACTACTGTGATTTTAATTTAAAAAATCCAATATAAATGATTTTCATTATTAAGTAAAATTTGGTTCAATGGGACGAAAATACTTTTTGATGAAAAGTAACTTTTATGTTTTATTAATCGCGATTAAAGGTAATTAGTGTGATTTAAGGTAAAAATGATATTATAATAAAATGAAAATATCTTGAAACTTGTCCTAACCCTATTGGATGAGTCATGGTCGACCAATACAACCCATGGGTCGATTTTTGGGACCCCATGGAGCCACTTAGGTAAGATATTGACATTTCTTCCTTTTATTTAAAGTAAAAGTAAAAATGGCACAAACATGTATTATTTTACTAAATCAATTTTTACATGTTGTCATACAAGTCATATTTTTTACTATAAATAGTCATTGTAAATCTAAAAATATTTACTACATCATGGTATTTTTTTATAATTTTTATACATTAAATAAATTAAATTATTTATTACCTCATGATGATGCAGCGATTACCTCATTATTTAACGATTTAAATAAAATGAAGAGATAATGTAAAATATAAGACCTACTGATTAGTCACTGAAATTGGATAATATTCATTGTTAAGATCTTAATATTAATGTGTTTAAAAGTTCATAAACATCAATTTTAGTCCAATTCAGAAATTGAACTTCATTTCCCATCATTGTGCAATTCATGCTTAAAGTGTCAATTTGGACCCACTCAATAATTTGCTTGTGTAAATTACAATATTCATTATTTTAATTTTATATTTTGGTATATTATTCATCACTTTATTTGGAACATTTTTTCTTTTAGGTCTTATGGATGAATCACAAGTGAAGATGGAGATTTTTGCACCTGAAGGCAGAAACTTGCTGGAAAAAGCATAATGGGCCTAAGGCCCATCAAACAAATGTGGGGCCCACAAACCACGCCCAATGAAGCTCAAATTTATACAGTATAAATATAAAAATATTAGGATCATTTTATTAAACTTTTGACGGAGCTAATTCTGATGTTTTCATGATGATAAAGAGATATGAAGTTGAGATTTAAATGGTGGACCCGACATTAATGCACAGAAATACATCCCACCATTTAGACCATAACTTCCAAACGACTAAGGTAAATTTCCTGAAATTTTTAAAGATCGTAGAGAACAGATGGAAGAAGATCTTTCTCTTCTACAACCTCTCCGTATTCGGCCTTGTTCAATTACAAATTCACACGTCAATATGGTGGACGAATCTGGACAGCTTTCCGGGTCAAATTCGAAACGTCAATTTCCTTTTGATTATTCACCCTCCTTTTGACTCTATTAATTGTTGGGGGGTGAATTAATTTTTGTTGTATTTACCTAAGGCTCCTAATATTCCTATATAATGATCTATTGGTGAAGTTAATATGGTAGATATTTTTCTTATCATCTTTTGTTGCTTGTTTCATTGTAAGGTTGTGCTTCCAAATTTCCTTTGTAATGTTTTCCATTTCCATGTAAGTTTTTTTTTGTTTCCTTATCTTCTTAATAAAATTATTTCTCTTCTATATTTTCCATTTCATTTATTAAAACTTTATTATCACAAAGCACAATGATATCTCCGTGTTGTTGTGAATTAGTTCACACATAGGTGTGAATTTCATTCACACACACGGAGGAGTGCTCGTTATTTCCGCGGTTTTAATTTCTTCAATCCAATTCTTGTTAGCCATATTCCACCCACCATTGAGAGTATACCATCAATGGAGGGATAACCCTTTAATGGGTTGATCTTAGGAGGATGAAAAGTCTGGGTTGAATGTTATTTTATGAACGAATTATTGTTAATTGGATAATTAATTTAAGACATCCATTCTTCAGTAATTTCTACTCTTCATCTTTATTGTGTTTGAGTGACTAAATTCAATTACTAAATGACCATATACCTCGGAGAGATCATGAATTTGGTTCTATAAGTGTATAGGGGATTATTAATTGTGTTTAGTAAGCACCAAACCAGAAAATGATGAAGGTAGTGTTATTTTTGAAGAATGGATTCATCAAGAATTAATAAAACCAAAATTGTCTAAAGAAGTAAAATTCATACAATCCACCCTGAGCATAAACCTAAGATCAACCCATTTTCTTCGAATTGAATTCACATAGGTTTCTTAGTGCTCTTTAAAACCATCCAAAATCAAAACCATAGTTGGCTACTTCATAGCCCATCCTTCACCAAATCATAGCGTCTCAAGGTTACTTCTTCGGTCCCTGTGGACTCGACCCCTACATGTACTACATCGATCACTTTTACCAGTAGGGTAAATTTGGGCGCAACCACATAAATATGTCAAAAACATATTGGATTGGTGGATTTATAAATCTTATCACCTTATCCTCGAAATACATCAATGTGGGACCTTTAAAATCCGAAACACATTTGAAAATAATGTAACATTTTATACCTTTCCAAGAGTGCCCCTCCTCTCCTCTTATAAAAGACCCCCACCTCTACCTCCTTACCCACACCTCTAAAGCCTTTGGCTTGTCCAATCTCTGATCATTTTGTCTCTAAACATCCCTCTCATGTTCATAGAATCATTACCTTATGCAGGAATCTCTTCAAGAAACCCTTTTGGTTCAAACCAAAGGGAGTTACCCGATTTTAAGGTAACGTCTTCACTTGTGCTATTTTGTTTTATTTTTCTTCTCCAACCCCCTAAACTCTTTTTATTCATTTATTTTTTAACAAAACCATTATATTACATATACTATTATGTTTTTATAATAAGGTTTCTAGCTACACTTACACACACCTACATCTAATGGTTAAAGAACATACTGTTTCTGTGGATGGTGAATTTCTGCCTCACGAAACGATGATTGTTCAATATTATTTTAACACCTTCAAAGGTGGCCATTAAGATGTCACTATATTTATATATGATATATAATATGTTTATGTTTTCCTTAAGCTTGTGTATTTTTCATTTATGGCATACCTTTATGGTTTCCATTATGGGTAAATGTGATATCTTCATTTTAGGAAGTGCGGACTACCGCCCCCTCAATGTGATTTGATTCGTTAATACCATATGTGGTACGTATAAAGGATAGATTTAATGATATTATATATGATACCATACTGGAATTATAATACTATTATGTATCATTATGTTTTAATTACATTAAATATGAAATAGAAATGGAAGTAGCGTTCATGCGTACGTACGGCTTACCGTCTCCATGAACGGTGCATTTCATTTCTTACCTCTAAATGATTATGTAATATTATAAATGCATGTATATAACATATATATATGATATATATGATATCTACGTAATGAATATAATTCTAGATATAATAGATATTTTACCCCATGAACAAACTTGTGATTATAAATAGTTTATTCTTGACTCAAGTACCAAGTATCGATAAAACGACCGTTATTAACTTAAATGATTACATAATGTGCATAACATGGTAATATGTGATATAAAAGGAATAATGAACTTGAAAAAGGTTCTTATTAAATTAGAAATTAACTCAAGTATATTATTCCGGAGATTAAAGAACGATCGAGTCAAGTCGGACACGAGGTAAGGGATCCGACCTCTCTCTTTCTTTTCAAGTACCCTCTTTTATGTCATTTCATTTATGCTCCATGTTCTTATGTTGGAGGATGTTCTATTATATTACCCTTACTGTAATTTTTATGTTCATATTATGAGAGACCCTATTTTCTCT
The DNA here is from genome assembly GCA_963277665.1 of Viscum album. NCBI lineage: Eukaryota > Viridiplantae > Streptophyta > Magnoliopsida > Santalales > Viscaceae > Viscum > Viscum album. The sequence continues at coordinate 24,792,819 of OY728151.1, forward strand.
CATCAATCCATTTTGGAAGTTTTGAGTGGCGTCGTTAGGCAGCCGAATTTTCGTAAGAGATCCAACCTCTCTCTTTCTTTTTAAGTACTCTCCTTTATGTCACTTATTTTAATCTCCTCTTTGTTATGTTGGGGGATGTTCTTTTATATTCCTCATTATGTATATTTTATGTTAATATGATAAAATACCCTATTTTATCTCATCAATCCATTTTTAGAAGTTTTAAGTGGCGTTGTTGGGCTGCCGAGTTTTCGTAAGGGATTTTTCATCTCACTTTTATTCCTGTGAGATTTATGCTAAATTTTCCACCATTTCCTTTGAGTGGTGTATGTACTGACCATTATTATACTCTTTGTGTAATATAATTTCATTTATGGGTATTTACGTCTTCATTGTATGAACCTTATTCCATGGGGTGTACGTTTCGAAAGTTACCCAACTCGGTAAGGGGACCTTTCACCCTCCTCTTTTTAAAAGACTTCTTTTGTTATGTCTTTTAATTCACATACTATTATGTTTTTATATGTTCTTCTATGTCCTTATTTATGTAAATTTTATTTCCAACTGATGAGATACCATTTTCTCTCTCATCAACTCATTTTCTGAATTTTAAAGTGACGTTGTTAGGCTGTCGGATTTCTGTAAGGGAACTTCTTAACCCACTTTCCATTCATTGGGTTAAACCTCTACTTATTGATTATATTATGCCAAGATTATGTGTGTAATATATGTGTTTTAATTTCCACAAACCTTTTTTTAGGTATACTATTTCTACACATAATCATCTCATTGATAAATTCTTACAAACTTGTATGGGAAATCATAACAAAATCTCATTTCATTGAGTTAAATATCTATGTCATTGGTTTTGTTTTTTCAATATTATGTGTGAATGACCTATGATTGTTTAAAACTTAATATCCACTTATATTGGGTGTATTTATATTTCTCACACATAATTATGTGATAGATGTTTCCTTAAATTAAGGATACCATCTTTATAATGGATTTCATCCCAATTTACATTTCCATTGAGACTTCATTGTTGTTATGAACCAATTCACTCTTATATGGTGTGTATACTGTCCTTTGACATATTATATCATGAATAACTTTATTCTCATGATATTATAAAGTTCGGATTAAATGTTATTCCGCAATTATTTGTATTCAAGAGTCTCTTATTTTGTTAAAAACTCTTTAACAAAAATATCATTTTAAATGTTTTAAAGATTCATTATTCTAAATCTTTATCTTTAATGTCCATGTTTTTAAAATGGTTTTCAGTATTTATTTATACGGACATTAATGTTTTAAAATTATAATTCCATTAAAATCTTCAATGTGGTATGGGACACTTTGATTCAAAAATCTCTTTTAAATGGTTTTTGAAAATGGATTGATTAATTCAATATCTTGGAATTACTTATTTTGATTGAAAATGAAATTTTGTTATTGAAATGTTTATATTTTCAATATTTTATGTGTAATGATGGTACTTGTAAATTTTACAGGTGGTTACGTGATAAACCATATGACAGGTGGTGCCGTGAATACCAGGGCGGGTGGTTACGTTATAACCTCCAATGCATTGGGTATGGAAGTCGGCCGTATGGATATTCCATTAAGTATGTGTGGAATTCGACCGTATGGTTATTCCATTTAAGTATGTTTATATCCCAAGTTACCTTTTTATGTTATGTGTTCTTTATATGGGTTTTATGGTAATCTTTTGGTTACAAAAGGGTATGTAATGGTCTTTTATTCAGTGAAGAGTTTTTTACTACTTCATAAAGGTGAAAAGTATTACTTTGGTAAAGAACTCATGGTTTACTTGTTGTTTTGAAAAACTAATAGATTTCCTTCTTTGTGTATCCTTTACTGGGATTTTTATGCTCATCCCAAGTTTTTGAAATGTTTTCCACAGGACTTAAAGATGAATAGGGTCAAGGATGGGATCAAGGAAAGACATTCTATCTAAAACGTGGAACTATACATGTTTCTTTAAGTGTTTTTTTTATTTTATGGAAACTTAGTAGAAGTGTCTACTATGTAATCTTTTGAGATGTAATAGTTATGACCTAATTCTCTATAACTCTAAACCTGAAAAGATCCTCTATGTGAATTATTCATTTAATTCATGATTAAGTAATGTTTAGGGCTGGGTTCTTATAGTTGGTATCAAAGGTCGGTTTAGATAACTTTAGAGGTTAGGGTATTCTCTAAGAACAAGTGACATAACCATAATGGTTAGGATTGCAGAAAGAGTCCTAGTTTTAGATAAAGTGAATGAGTAAGTATATCTTAGTGTTTATCTTCCTCTTTAGTACGTGATGGTTTTTTTGATATAATCACACTGACCTTTTTGGTTTTAGTAAATGGTTGGATCTAGTAGGCACCAAAGTAACAGTGGATGTGAAGGAAACTGTGACAGTTTTCTGAGCGAGCAACTGAATGATATGGGCGTTGCAATGAGAACTCTTGTGTTTATCCTCAACAAACTATCTAGAGTCATGATTGACCACTTAAACCTTGGTAATTTCTTCCAGGAATCATATATGCGAGAAACAAACCCCTACGGAACTACAGGTAATAATCATAAAGGTAAGTGTGTTCAAAAACCTATGTGTCAAAGGTGTGGAAAGAAACACCTAGGAAAATGTTTCAAAGGGACAGAAATATTCTATAGATGTGGAAATGAAGGTCATAAAGCAAGAACCTGCCATGGAAAAAGGAATCATCCGGTTGACTCAAGGAAAGGGAAAGAAGTTCTTTCTGAGGGATCAATTGAATGTTTTAAATGTGGTGTGCATGGTTATTATGAAAACACATGTCCTATGAAGAAGTTTCAGGAATGGGATCACCAAGATCGTAAAAATATTCATTTACCAATACCTAATTCCATTCTGATTGAGGATGAAGAAACTGACAATGACCAATCAAAGGTATGGATTTTTTCTTAACATTTGTTTTCCTATTTTGGAATCTTAGGATATGATTCATGATTTTGTTTGTAGGAAAGAAGTATTTCAGAATAAGTTGGAAAGGAATGGTTAATGGATCATGAAGAATGTTGAATGAGTAAGAAGTCAACATATAAGGGCTTCAAGAGTTATGGTGAAATTCTTAAGAGTATTAAGTCTCTTTTGAGGATGGGGTTATATTAGAAGACTTTTTATAGTATGTGTAACCCTGATGTTTGATATATGAAAGTTTTATTCAAGTAATAGTTATCGGTTCTTTTGTGGACATAGTTATAAAGAACCATTTGTGTTTGTATGATCCTTAATTTTGAGGTAATTATGGGTTACTATATGTTATGATGGAAAGCAAAAAGCATGAGATAAAATTGAGGTTCAATTATGTTATGATTTTATCTATTTTTGGGGAATGATTTGAGAATTATATAGTTTGGAAAAAGGACAACATGCAGACCGTGTGACAACCCGTCGCATCGGACGAAGCTGTGCGAATCGAACCCACAACTAAAGTGCAACTGGTATTTATCGCCTACCACTGGACTACGTGAAGTCCCTGGTTAGTTTGACTAATTATTTATAGTTAGATGATTTTATGAATCAATAATAAGTTTATTTTGGGTTATCTATGGAAATGATTATCCTATCATGGAGAATATGTGATTAGGCTAATTACTTTTCAATGTGAGACTTTAAGAGTAACTGGTGTTATTTGGAGATAAATGTTAAGATTTACTTTGGAAGATAATGTGATTAAATCCTTCCGAGATTTGGGTTTCAATCTTAGTCTAGATTACTTTGAAGAATTTTATGGATAGTATTTGTTGAACTTTAGGTATTGTTGGACAAATTTTGGAGATTATGAGTAGTTTTTCTTTTTGTAAAAAAATATATATCCTTTTTCGGTATTATCTGATCTCCTACTAAACTTTTTTTTGTTTTAGTTGATATCTAAAGACATGGGAAATATATAGTTCTCTTTTTTAGATTAGGTGATTCTCAAGAAGTTGATTATAGTACTCTTAATGTGAAAAAGTCTTCCTAAATACTCGTCTTTTGGGGAAAGTATGAGTTTTTGTAAGAAATCTAGTAAAAGTTGAAAGTCAACATGACAAGTAAGTATGTTTCCTTAAGATCAAAAATAAATTCCTCAATGAAAAGTAACTTAAAACAAAAATGTTGTCTGTTAACTTTTCCTACTATGGAATTGAATACTGTTTAACCCATCATAATTTTGTGATTTTCTGGTGGTTAACTTTCTCCTAAACATGTTTTCTATCACACTCCCTCAGAACATGACCCTTTGTTTTTTCTTCCATTTCCATATTTTCATAATTGGAATCCTAGTATGGGTTAACTCGGGTGACCTTTTTACTTCCCTTTCTTTCTTTTAAAGTGATAGTTAAATTTACTCCTTTTCCGATGTGGGGCTTTCAATGAAGTTTCCAAGCCCAATTTTAAAATTGCGAGGACGCAATTCCCAAAAGGGGGGAAGGATGTAACACCCCAGGTAAATAAATAATATGGCATTTTTTTATATATTTATTGATATTTCTAAATAAAATATTAATATTACTTTAAAGGTAACGCTATTCTTGATGGCTTACCCAATACGCAACAACGAGTTCCTTTGAAATTTTACGTTGCACACTAATAATAAAATAATTTTATTTTAAATGGTAGTTAACACCTAGCCATTGTAATGACGGGAATGAACAGAACTAACTACAAAATGATTATATATGTTTGTCAAATATTTTTACATTTTACAATAAATTTTAGAGGATTAAAAATTCAAATGAATCCAATTTTAAGCATAAATCTTCTAATATTCTTTAAAAGGTCGATTAACTTCCTTTTGATGGAAAACCCTTTTTAAATATACTTTTTACAATTTTATATGTTTTATTTGACAAAATAAAGTTCTTCTTTATAATCGGGACATCAAAATTTACTTTGTGTAAATTTTTGGTATTTTTCTGATAATGTTCATTGTTTAATGAATAGTGAAAAGTGTTGTATTTTAATTCAAAACCTCTTTTTAATCTAATTTATTTATATAGTTATATTATCTTTTTAATTGGTTTTAATGTTAAATTAGAATATATTTTTACTATTTAATCCAATGGTGGTCATTGGAATTAATATCACTTTGATATTGGACATTAACGAGTGTCAATCTTTTGATAGATATTGTTTCTTAAAAACACGCTATTTGATTTAACAGCGGGATTTAATTATAAAATTAAGTAATGAAAATTATATTTTATTAATTTGGTAAAATATACACCATTTTTTAATTCAGAATATCAAATATATCTTAGGGTGAATTTTTGGTATTTTTCTGAAAAACCTTAATTTTTGATGAATAGTGAAACTACAAAGTGGTAGTTACAAAAACTGATTTTTCGTTTAAATGGAACTTTACCACTACTGTGATTTTAATTTAAAAAATCCAATATAAATGATTTTCATTATTAAGTAAAATTTGGTTCAATGGGACGAAAATACTTTTTGATGAAAAGTAACTTTTATGTTTTATTAATCGCGATTAAAGGTAATTAGTGTGATTTAAGGTAAAAATGATATTATAATAAAATGAAAATATCTTGACACTTGTCCTAACCCTATTGTATGAGTCATGGTCGACCAATACAACCCATGGGTCGATTTTTGGGACCCCATGGAGCCACTTAGGTAAGATATTGACATTTCTTCCTTTTATTTAAAGTAAAAGTAAAAATGGCACAAACATGTATTATTTTACTAAATCAATTTTTACATGTTGTCATACAAGTCATATTTTTTACTATAAATAGTCATTGTAAATCTAAAAATATTTACTACATCATGGTATTTTTTTATAATTTTTAGACATTAAATAAATTAAATTATTTATTACCTCATGATGATGCAGCGATTACCTCATTATTTAACTATTTAAATAAAATGAAGAGATAATGTAAAATCTAAGACCTACTGATTAGTCACTGAAATTGGATAATATTCATTGTTAAGATCTTAATATTAATGTGTTTAAAATTTCATAAACATCAATTTTAGTCCAATTCAGAAATTGAACTTCATTTCCCATCATTGTGCAATTCATGCTTAAAGTGTCAATTTGGACCCACTCAATAATTTGCTTGTGTAAATTACAATATTAATTATTTTAATTTTATATTTTGGTATATTATTCACCACTTTATTTGGAACATTTTTTCTTTTAGGTCTTATGGATGAATCACAAGTGAAGATGGAGATTTTTGCACCTGAAGGCAGAAACTTGCTGGAAAAAGCATAATGGGCCTAAGGCCCATCAAACAAATGTGGGGCCCACAAACCAAGCCCAATGAAGCTCAAATTTATACAGTATAAATATAAAAATATTAGGATCATTTTATTAAACTTTGGACGGAACTAATTCTGATGTTTTCATGATGATAAAGAGATATGAAGTTGAGATTTAAATGGTGGACCCGACATTAATGCACAGAAATCCGTCCCACCATTTAGACCATAACTTCCAAATGACTAAGGTAAATTTCCTGAAATTTTTAAAGATCATAGATAACAGATGGACGAAGATCTTTCTATTCTACAACCTCTCCGTATTCGGCCTTGTTCAATTACAAATTCACACGTCAATATGGTGGACGAATCTGGACAGCTTTCCAGGTCAAATTCGAAACGTCAATTTCCTTTTGATTATTCACCCTCCTTTTGACTCTATTAATTGTTGGGGGGTGAATTAATTTTTGTTGTATTTACCTAAGGCTCCTAATATTCCTATATAATGATCTATTGGTGAAGGTAATATGGTGGATATTTTTCTTATCATCTTTTGTTGCTTGTTTCATTGTAAGGTTATGCTTCCAAATTTCCTTTGTAATGTTTTCCATTTCCATGTAAGTTTTTTTTTGTTTCCTTATCTTCTTAATAAAATTATTTCTCTTCTATATTTTCCATTTCATTTATTAAAACTTTATTATCACAAAGCACAATGATATCTCTGTGTTGTTGTGAATTAGTTCACACATAGGTGTGAATTTCATTCACACACACGGAGGAGTGCTCGTTATTTCCGCGGTTTTAATTTCTTCAATCCAATTCTTGTTAGCCATATTCCACCCACCATTGAGAGTATACCATCAATGGAGGGATAACCCTTTAATGGGTTTATCTTAGGAGGATGAAAAGTCTGGGTTGAATGTTATTTTATGAACGAATTATTGTTAATTGGATAATTAATTTAAGACATCCATTCTTCAGTAATTTCTACTCTTCATCTTTATTGTGTTTGAGTGACTAAATTCAATTACTAAATGACCATATACCTCGGAGAGATCATGAATTTGGTTCTATAAGTGTATAGGGTATTAGTAATTGTGTTTAGTAAGCACCAAACCAGAAAATGATGAAGGTAGTGTTATTTTTGAAGAATGGATTCATCAAGAATTAATAAAACCAAAATTGTCTAAAGAAGTAAAATTCATACAATCCACCCCGAGCATAAACCTAAGATCAACCCATTTTCTTCGAATTGAATTCACATAGGTTTCTTAGTGCTCTTTAAAACCATCCAAAATCAAAACCATAGTTGGCTACTTCATAGCCCATCCTTCACCAAATCATAGCGTCTCAAGGTTACTTCTTCGGTCCCTGTGGACTCGACCCCTACATGTACTACATCGATCACTTTTACCAGTAGGGTAAATTTGGGCGCAACCACCTAAATATGTCAAAAACCTATTGGATTGGTGGATTTATAAATCTTATCACCTTATCCTCGAAATACATCAATGTGGGACCTTTAAAATCCGAAACACATTTGAAAATAATGTAACATTTTATACCTTTCCAAGAGTGCCCCTCCTCTCCTCTTATAAAAGACCCCCACCTCTACCTCCTTACCCACACCTCTCAAGCCTTTGGATTGTCCAATCTCTGATAATTTTGTCTCTAAACATCCCTCTCATATTCATAGAATCATTACCTTATGCAGGAATCTCTTCAAGAAACCCTTTTAATTCAAACCAAAGGGAGTTACCCGATTTTAAGGTAACGTCTTCACTTGTGCTATTTTGTTTTATTTTGCTTCTCCAACCCCCTAAACTCTTTTTATTCATTTATTTTTTAACAAAACCATTATATTACATATACTATGATGTTTTTATAATAAGGTTTCTAGCTACACTTACACACACCTACATCTAATGGTTAAAGAACATACTGTTTCTGTGGATGGTGAATTTCTGCCTCACGAAACGATGATTGTTCAATATTCTTTTAACACCTTCAAAGGTGGCCATTAAGATGTCACTATATTTATATATGATATATAATATGTTTATGTTTTCCTTAAGCTTGTGTATTTTTCATTTATGGCATACCTTTATGGTTTCCATTATGGGTAAATGTGATATCTTCATTTTAGGAAGTGCGGACTACCGCCCCCTCAATGTGATTTGATTCGTTAATACCATATGTGGTACGTATAAAGGATAGATTTAATGATATTATATATGATACCATACTGGAATTATAATACTATTATGTATCATTATGTTTTAATTACATTAAATATGAAATAGAAATGGAAGTAGCGTTCATGCGTACGTACGGCTTACCGTCTCCATGAACGGTGCATTTCATTTCTTACCTCTAAATGATTATGTAATATTATAAATGCATGTATATAACATATATATATGATATATATGATATCTACATAATGAATATAATTCTAGATATAATAGATATTTTACCCCATGAACAAACTTGTGATTATAAATAGTTTATTCTTGACTCAAGTACCAAGTATCGACAAAACGACCGTTATTAACTTAAATGATTACATAATGTGCATAGCATGGTAATATGTGATATAAAAGGAATAATGAACTTGAAAAAGGTTCTTATTAAATTAGAAATTAACTCAAGTTTATTATTCCGGAGATTAAAGAACGATCGAGTCAAGTCGGACACGAGGTAAGGGATCCGACCTCTCTCTTTCTTTTCAAGTACCCTCTTTTATGTCATTTCATTTATGTTCCATGTTCTTATGTTGGAGGATGTTCTATTATATTACCCTTACTGTAATTTTTATGTTCATATTATGAGAGACCCTATTTTCTCTCATCAATCCATTTTGGGAGTTTTGAGTGGCGTCGTTAGGCAGCCGAATTTTCGTAAGAGATCCAACCTCTCTCTTTCTTTTTAAGTACTCTCCTTTATGTCACTTATTTTAATCTCCTCTTTGTTATGTTGGGGGATGTTCTTTTATATTCCTCATTATGTATATTTTATGTTAATATGATAAAATACCCTATTTGATCTCATCAATCCATTTTTGGAAGTTTTAAGTGGCGTCGTTGGGCTGCCGAGTTTTCGTACGGGATTTTTTATCTCACTTTTATTCCTGTGAGATTTATGCTAAATTTGCCACCATTTCCTTTGAGTGGTGTATGTACTGACCATTATTATACTCTTTGTGTAATATAATTTCATTTATGGGTATTTACATCTTCATTGTATGAACCTTATTCTATGGGGTGTACGTTTCGAAAGTTACCCAACTCGGTAAGGGGACCTTTCACCCTCCTCTTTTTAAAAGACTTCTTTTGTTATGTCTTTTAATTCACATACTATTATGTTTTTATATGTTCTTCTATGTCCTTATTTATGTAAATTTTATGTCCAACTGATGAGATACCATTTTCTCTCTCATCAACTCATTTTCTGAATTTTAAAGTGACGTTGTTAGGCTGTCGGATTTCTGTAAGGGAACTTCTTAACCCACTTTCCATTCATTGGGTTAAACCTCTACTTATTGATTATATTATGCCAAGATTATGTGTGTAATATATATGTTTTAATTTCCACAAACCTTTTTTTAGATATACTATTTCTACACATAATCATCTCATTGATAAATTCTTACAAACTTGTATGGGAAATCATAACAAAATCTCATTTCATTGAGTTAAATATCTATGTCATTGGTTTTGTTTTTTCAATATTATGTGTGAATGACCTATGATTGTTTAAAACTTAATATCCACTTATATTGGGTGTATTTATATTTCTCACACATAATTATGTGATAGATTTTTCCTTAAATTAAGGATACCATCTTTATAATGGATTTCATCCCAATTTACATTTCCATTGAGACTTCATTGTTGTTATGAACCAATTCACTCTTATATGGTGTGTATACTGTCCTTTGACATATTATATCATGAATACCTTTATTCTCATGATATTATAAAGTTCGGATTAAATGTTATTCCGCAATTATTTGTATTCAAGAGTCTCTTATTTTGTTAAAAACTCTTTAACAAAAATATCATTTTAAATGTTTTAAAGATTCATTATTCTAAATCTTTATCTTTAATGTCCATGTTTTCAAAATGGTTTTCAGTATTTATTTATACGGACATTAATGTTTTAAAATTATAATTCCATTAAAATCTTCAATGTGGTATGGGACACTTTGATTCAAAAATCTCTTTTAAATGGTTTTTGAAAATGGATTGATTAATTCAATATCTTGGAATTACTTATTTTGATTGAAAATGAAATGTTGTTATTGAAATGTTTATATTTTCAATATTTTATGTGTAATGATGGTACTTGGACATTTTACAGGTGGTTACGTGATAAACCATATGACAGGTGGTGTCGTGAATACCAGGGCGGGTGGTTACGTTATAACCTCCAATGCATTGGGTATGGAAGTCGGCCGTATGGATATTCCATTAAGTATGTGTGGAATTCGACCGTATGGTTATTCCATTTAAGTATGTTTATATCCCAAGTTACCTTTTTATGTTATGTGTTCTTTATATGGGTTTTATGGTAATCTTTTGGTTACAAAAGGGTATGTAATGGTCTTTTATTCAGTGAAGAGTTTTTTACTACTTCATAAAGGTGAAAAGTATTACTTTGGTAAAGAACTCATGGTTTACTTGTTGTTTTGAAAAACTAATAGATTTCCTTCTTTGTGTATCCTTTACTGGGATTTTTATGCTCATCCCAAGTTTTTGAAATGTTTTCCACGGGACTTAAAGATGAATAGGGTCAAGGATGGGATCAAGGAAAGACATTCTATCTAAAACGTGGAACTATACATGTTTCTTTAAGTGTTTTTTTTATTTTATGGAAACTTAGTAGAAGTGTCTACTATGTAATCTTTTAAGATGTAATAGTTATGACCTAATTCTCTATAACTCTAAACCTGAAAAGATCCTCTATGTGAATTATTCATTTAATTCATGATTAAGTAATGTTTAGGGCTGGGTTCTTATAGTTGGTTTCAAAGGTCGGTTTAGATAACTTTAGAGGTTAGGGTATTCTCTAAGAACAAGTGACATTACCATAATGGTTAGGATTTCAGAAAGAGTCCTAGTTTTAGATAAAGTGAATGAGTAAGTATATCTTAGTGTTTATCTTCCTCTTTAGTACATGATGGTTTTTTTGATATACTCACACTGACCTTTTTGGTTTTAGTAAATGGCTGGATCTAGTAGGCACCAAAGTAACAGTGGATGTGAAGGAAACTGTGACAGTTTTCTGAGCGAGCAACTGAATGATATGGGAGTTGCAATGAGAACTCTTGTGTTTATCCTCAACAAACTATCTAGAGTCATGATTGACCACTTAAACCTTGGTAATTTCTACCAGGAATCATATATGCGAGAAACAAACCCCTACGGAACTACAGGTAATAATCATAAAGGTAAGTGTGTTCAAAAACCTATGTGTCAAAGGTGTGGAAAGAAACACCTAGGAAAATGTTTCAAAGGGACAGAAATATTCTATAGATGTGGAAATGAAGGTCATAAAGCAAGAACCTTCCATGGAAAAAGGAATCATCCGGTTGACTCAAGGAAAGGGAAAGAAGTTCTTTCTGAGGGATCAATTGAATGTTTTAAATGTGGTGTGCATGGTTATTATGAAAACACATGTCCTATGAAGAAGTTTCAGGAATGGGATCACCAAGATCGTAAAAATATTCATTTACCAATACCTAATTCCATTCTGATTGAGGATGAAGAAACTGACAATGACCAATCAAAGGTATGGATTTTTTCATAACATTTGTTTTCCTATTTTGGAATCTTAGGATATGATTCATGATTTTGTTTGTAGGAAAGAAGTATTTCAGAATAAGTTGGAAAGGAATGGTTAATGGATCATGAAGAATGTTGAATGAGTAAGAAGTCAACATATAAGGGCTTCAAGAGTTATGGTGAAATTCTTAAGAGTATTAAGTCTCTTTTGAGGATGGGGTTATATTAGAAGACTTTTTATAGTATGTGTAACCCTGATGTTTGATATATGAAAATTTTATTCAAGTAATAGTTATCGGTTCTTTTGTGGACATAGTTATAAAGAACCATTTGTGTTTGTATGATCCTTAATTTTGAGGTAATTATGGGTTACTATATGTTATGATGGAAAGCAAAAGGCATGAGATAAAATTGAGGTTCAATTATGTTATGATTTTATCTCTTTTTGGGGAATGATTTGAGAATTATATAGTTTGGAAAAAGGACAACATGCAGACCGTGTGACAACCCGTCGCATCGGACGAAGCTGTGCGAATCGAACCCACAACTAAAGTGCAACTGGTATTTATCGCCTACCACTGGACTACGTGAAGTCCCTGGTTAGTTTGACTAATTCTTTATAGTTAGATGATTTTATGAATCAATAATAAGTTTATTTTGGGTTATCTATGGAAATGATTATCCTATCATGGAGAATATGTGATTAGGCTAATTACTTTTCAATGTGAGACTTTAAGAGTAACTGGTGTTATTTGGAGATAAATGTTAAGATTTACTTTGGAAGATAATGTGATTAAATCCTTCCGAGATTTGGGTTTCAATCTTAGTCTAGATTACTTTGAAGAATTTTATGGATAGTCTTTGTTGAACTTTAAGTATTGTTGGACAAATTTTGGAGATTAGGAGTAGTTTTTCTTTTTGTAAAAAAATATATATCCTTTTTCGGTATTATCTGATCTCGTACTAAACTTTTTTTTGTTTTAGTTGATATCTAAAGACATGGGAAATATATAGTTCTCTTTTTTAGATTAGGTGATTCTCAAGAAGTTGATTATAGTACTCTTAATGTGAAAAAGTCTTCCTAAATACTCGTCTTTTGGGGAAAGTATGAGTTTTTGTAAGAAATCTAGTAAAAGTTGAAAGTCAACATGAAAAGTAAGTATGTTTCCTTAAGATCAAAAATAAATTCCTCAATGAAAAGTAACTTAAAACAAAAATGTTGTCTGTTAACTTTTCCTACTATGGAATTGAATACTGTTTAACCCATCATAATTTTGTGATTTTCTGGTGGTTAACTTTCTCCTAAACATGTTTTCTATCACACTCCCTCAGAACATGACCCTTTGTTTTTTCTTCCATTTCCATATTTTCATAATTGGAATCCTATTATGGGTTAACTCGGGTGACCTTTTTACTTCCCTTTCTTTCTTTTAAAGTGATAGTTAAATTTACTCCTTTTCCGATGTGGGGCTTTCAATGAAGTTTCCAAGCCCAATTTTAAAATTGCGAGGACGCAATTCCCAAAAGGGGGGAAGGATGTAACACCCCAGGTAAATAAATAATATGGAATTTTTTTATATATTTATTGATATTTCTAAATAAAATATTAATATTACTTTAAAGGTAACGCTATTCTTGATGGCTTACCCAATACGCAACAACGAGTTCCTTTGAAATTTTACGTTGCACACTAATAATAAAATAATTTTATTTTAAATGGTAGTTAACACCTAGCCGTTGTAATGACGGGAATGAACAGAACTAACTAAAAAATGATTATATATGTTTGTCAAATATTTTTACATTTTACAATAAATTTTAGAGGATTAAAAATTCAAATGAATCCAATTTTAAGCATAAATCTTCTAATATTCTTTAAAAGGTCGATTAACTGCCTTTTGATGGAAAACCCTTTTTAAATATACTTTTTACAATTTTATATGTTTTATTTGACAAAATAAAGTTCTTCTTTATAATCGGGACATCAAAATTTACTTTGTGTAAATTTTTGGTATTTTTCTGATAATGTTCATTTTTTAATGAATAGTGAAAAGTGTTGTATTTTAATTCAAAACCTCTTTTTAATCTAATTTATTTATATAGTTATATTATATTTTTAATTGGTTTTAATGTTAAATTAGAATATATTTTTACCATTTAATCCAATTGAGGTCACTGTAATTAATATCACTTTGAGATTGGACATAAACGAGTGTTAATCTTTTAATTGATATTGTTTCTTAAAAACACGCTATTTGATTTGACAGTGGGATTTAATTATAAAATTAATTAATGCAACTTATATGTTATTAATTTGGTAAAATAGACATCATTTTTGAATTCGGAATATCAAATATAGCTTTGGGTGATTTTTTGGTATTTTTCTGAAAAACCTTAATTTTTGATGAATAGTGAAACCACAAAGTGGTATTTACAAAAATTGATTTTTCATTTAAATGGAACTTTACCACTTCTGTGATTTGAATTTCAAAAATCCAACATAAATGATTTTCATTATTAAGTAATATGTGGTTCAATGGGATGAAAATAATTTTTGATGAAAAGTAACTTTTAAGTTTTATTAATCGTGATTAAAGGTAATTAGTGTGATTTAAGGTAAAAATGATATTATAATAAAATGAAAATATCTTTACACTTGTCCTAACCCTATTTTATGAGTCATGGTCGACCAATAAAACCCATGGTTCGATTTTTGGGACCCCATGGATCCACTTGGGTAAGATAATGACATTTATGCCTTTTATTTAAAGTAAAAGTAAAAATGACACAAACATGTATTATTTTACTAAATAAATTTTTACATGGGGTTATACAAGTCAGATTTTGGAATATAAATAGTAATTGGAAATCTAAAAATCTTTACTACATCATAGTATTTTATTTATAGTTTTTAGACATTAAATAAATTAAATTATTTATGACATCATGATGATACAGCGATTACCTCATTATTTAACGATTTAAATAAAATGAGGAGATAATGTAAAATCTAAGACATAAACATGTCAAAAAACCTATTGGATGGGTGGATTTAGAACTCTTATCACCATATCCACATCAATGTGGGACCTTTAAAATCCGAAACACATTTGAAAATAAAGCAACATTTTATACCTTTCCAAGAGTGCCCCTCCTCTCCTCTTATAAAAGGCCCCCACCTCTACCACCTTACCCACACCTCTCAAGCCTTTGGATCAGAAATTATCTAATCATTTTGTCTCTCCACATCCCTCTCCTCATCCTAGAATCCTTACCTTAGGCAGGAATCTCTTCAAGAAACCATTTTGGTTCAAACCAAAGGGAGTTACCCGATTTTAAGGTAACGTCTTCACTTGTGCTATTTTGTTTTATTTTTCTTATCCAACCCCCTAAACTCTTTTTATTCATTTCTTTTGTAACCACACCAGTATATTACATATACTAGGATGTTTTTATAAGAATTTTTCGAGCTACACTTACACACACCTACATCTAATGGTTAAAGAACATACTGTTTTTGTGGATGGTGAATTTCTGCCTCACGAAACGATGATTGTTCAATATTCTTTTAACACCTTCAATGGTGGCCATTAAGATGTCACTATATTTATATATGATATATAATATTTTTATTTGTTCCTTAAGCTTCTGTATTTTTCATTTATGGCATACCTTTATGGTTTCCATTATGGGTAAACGCGATATCTTCATTTTAGGAAGTGCGGACTATCGCCCCCTCAAAGTGATTTGATTCGTTAACACCAAATGTGGTACATATACATGATAGATTTAATGATATTATATATGATACCATACTGGAATTATAATACTATTATTTATCATTATGTTTTAAGTCCATTAAATATTAAATATAAATGGAAGTAGCATTCATGCGTACGTACGGATTACCGTCTCCATGAACAGTGCATTTCATTTCTTACCTCTAAATGATTATTTAATATTATAAATGCATGTATATAATGTATATATATGATATATATGATATCTACATAATGAATATAATTTTCGATATAATGGATATTTTACCCCATGAACAAACTTGTGATTATAAAGAGTTTATTTTTTACTCAAGTACCAAGTATCGACAAAACGACCGTTATTAACTTAAATGATTTCATAATGTGCATAACATGGTAATAAGTGATATAAAAGGAATAATTAAATTGAAAAAGTTTCTTAAGAAAGTATAAATTAACTCAAGTTTATTACTCAGGATATTAAATAATGATCGAGTCAAGTCGGACACGAGGTAAGGGATCCGACCTCTCTCTTTCTTTTCAAGTACCCTCTTTTATGTCATTTCATTTATGATCCATGTTCCTATGTTGGAGGATGTTATCTTATATTGATCTTACTATAATTTTTATGTTCATATGATGAGAGACCATATTTTCTCTCATCAATCCATTTTGGAAGTTTTGAGTGGTGCCGTTAGGCTTGCAAATTTTCGTAAGAGATCCAACCTCTCTCTTTATTTTTAAGTACTCTCCTTTATGTCACTTATTTTAATATCCTCTTTTTTATGTTGGGGGATGTTATTTTATATTCCTATTGCTTTAAATTTTATGTTAATATGATGATAGACCCTATTTGATCTCATCAATCCATTTTTTGGAAGTTTTAAGTGGCGTCGTTAGGCTGTCGAGTTTTCGTAAGGGATTTTTCATCTCACTTTTATTCCTGTGAGATTTATGCTACATTTGCCACCATTTCCATTAATTGGTGCATGTACTGACCATTATTATACTCTTTGTGTAATATAATTTCATTTATGGGTATTTACATCTTCATTGTATGACCCTTCTTCCATGGGGTGTACATTTTGAAAGTTACCCAACTCGGTAAGGGGATATTTCACCCTCCTCTTTTTAAAAGAATTATTTTGTTATGTCTTTTAATTCACATACTATTATGTTGGGATATGTTCTTCTATATCCTTATTTATGTAAATTTTATGTCCAAGTTATGAGATACCGTTTTCTCTCTCATCAACTCATTTTCTGAATTTTAAAGTGACTTCGTTAGACTGTCAGATTTCTGTAAGGGAACTTCTTAACCCACTTTCAATTCTTTGGGTTAAACCTATACTTCTTGATTGTATTATTCCAAGATTATGTGTGGAATCTCTATGTTTCAATTTCCACAAACCTTTGTGAAGATATACTATTTGTACACATAATCTTCTCATTGATAAATTCTTATGAACTTGTATGGGAAATCATAACTCAATCTCATTTCATTGAGTTAAATATCTATGTCATTGGTTTTGTTTATCCAAGATTATGTATGAATGACCTCTGATTGTTTCACACTTAATATCCACTTATATTTGGTGTATTTATATTTCTCACACATAATTATGTGATATATTTGTCCTTAATTTAAGGATACCATCTTTATAATGGATTTCATCTCAATTTACATTTCCATTGAGACTTCATTGTTGTTATGCACCAATTCACTCTTATATGGTGTGTATACTGTCCTTTGACATATTATATCATGAATCCCTTTATTCTCATAATATTATAAAGTTCGTATTAAATGTTATTCCGCAATTATATGTATTCAAGAGTCTCTCATTTTGTTAAAAACTCTTTAACAAAAATATCGTTTTAAATGTTTTACAGATTCATTATTCTAAATCTTTATCTTTAATGTCCAAGTTTTCAAAATGGTTTTAAGTATTTATTTATATGGACATTAATGTTTTAAAATTATAATTCCATTAATAGATTCAAAGTGGTATGGGACACTTTGATTCAAAAATCTCTTTTAAATGGTTTTTGAAAATGGATTGATTAATTCAATATCTTGGAATTGCTTATTGTGATTGAAAATGAAATGTTGTTATTGAAATGTTTATATTTTAAATATTTTATGTGTAATGATTGTACTTGGAAATTTTACAGGTGGTTACGTTATAAACCATATGACGGGTGGTTCCATGAATACCAGGACGGGTGGTTACGTTATAACCTCCAATGCATTGGGTATGGAAGTCGGTCGTATGGCTATTCCATTAAGTATGTGTGTAAGTTGACCGTATGGTTATTCCATTTAAGTATGTTTATGTCCCAAGTTACCTTTTTATGTTATGTGTTCTTTATATGGGTTTTATGGTAATCTTTTGGTTACAAAAGGGTAAGTAATGGTCTTTTATTCAGTGAAGAGTTTTTTTACTACTTCATAAAGGTGAAAAGTATTACTTTGGTAAAGAACTCATGGTTTACTTGTTGTTTTGAAAAACTAACAGTTTTCCTTCTTTCTGTATCCTTTACTGGGATTTTTATGCTCATCCCAAGTTTTTGAAATGTTTTCCACAGGACATAAAGATGAATAGGGTCAAGTATGGGATCAAGGAAAGAAATTCTATCTAAAACGTGGAACTATACATGTTTCTTTAAGTGTTTTTTTTATTTTATGGAAACTTAGTAAAAGTGTCTACTATGTAATCTTTTGAGATGTAATAGTTATGACCTAATTCTCTAAAACTCTAAACCTGAAAAGATCCTCTATGTGAATTATTCATTTAATTCATGATTAAGTAATGTTTAAGGCCGGGGTCTTACAGTTGGTATCAAAGGTCGGTTTAGATAACTTTAGAGGTTAGGGTATTCTCTAAGAATAAGTGACATTACCATAATGGTTAGGATTTCAGAAAGAGTCCCAGTTTTAGATAAAGTGAATGAGTAAGTATATCTTAGTGTTTATCTTCCTTTTTAGTACATGATGGTTTTTTTGATATACTCACACTGACCTTTTTGGTTTTAGTAAATGGCTGTATCTAGCAGGCACCAAAGTAAAAGTGGATGTGAAGGAAACTGTGACAGTTTTCTGAGCGAGCAACTGAATGATATGGGAGTTGCAATGAGAAATCTTGTGTTTATCCTCAACAAACTATCTAGAGTCATGATTGACCATTTAAACCTTGGTGATTTCTACAAGGAATCATATATGCGAGAAAAAAACCCCTACGGAACTACATGTAATAATCATAAAGGTAAGTGTGTTCAAAAACCTATGTGTCAAAGGTGTGGAAAGAAACACCTAGGAAAATGTTTCAAAGGGACAGAAATATTCTATAGATGTGGAAATGAAGGTCATAAAGAAAGAACCTGCCATGGAAAAAGGAATCATCTGGTTGACTCAAGGAAAGGGAAAGAAGTTCTTTCTGAGGGATCAATTGAATGTTTTAAATGTGGTGTGCATGGTCATTATGAAAACACATGTCCTATGAAGAAGTTTCAGGAATGGGATCACCAAGATCGTAAAAATATTCATTTACCAATACCTAATTCCATTCTGATTGTGGATGAAGAAACTGACAATGACCAATCAAAGGTATGGATTTTTTTCTTAACATTTGTTTTCCTATTTTGTAATATTAGGATATGATTCATGATTTTGTTTGTAGAAAAGAATTATTTCAGAATAAGTTGGAAAGGAATGGTTAATGGATCATGAAGAATGTTGAATGAGTAAGAAGTCAACATATAAGGGCTTCAAGAGTTATGGTGAAATTCTTAAGAGTATTAAGTCTCTTTTGATGAAGGGGTTATATTAGAAGACTTTTTATAGTATGTGTAACCCTGATGTTTGATATATGAAAATTTTATTCAATTAATAGTTATTGGTTCTTTTGTGGACATAGTTATAAAGAACCATTTGGGTTTTTATGATCCTTAATTTTGAGGTAGTTATGGGTTACTATATGTTATGATGGAAAGCAAAAGGCATGAGATAAAATTAAGGTTAAATTATGTTATGATTTTATCTCTTTTTGGGGAATGATTTGAGAATTTTTATAGTTTGTAAAAAGGACAACATGCAGACCGTGTGACAACCTGTCGCATCGGACGAAGCTGTGGGAATCGAACCCACAACTAAAGTGCAACTGGTATTTATCGCCTACCACTGGACTACATGAAGTCCCTGGTTAGTTTGACTAATTCTTTATAGTTAGATGATTTTATGAATCAATAATAAGTTTATTTTGGGTTATCTATGGAAATGATTATCCTATCATGGAGAATATGTGATTAGGATAATTAATTTTCAATGTGAGACTTTAAGAGTAACTGGTGTTATTTGGAGATAAATGTTAAGATTTACTTTGGAAGATAATGTGATTAAATCCTTCAGAGATTTGGGTTTCAATCTTAGTTTGGATTACGTTGAAGAATTTTATGGATAGTCTTTGTTGAACTTTAGGTATTGTTGGACAAATTTTGGAGATTAGGAGTAGTTTTTCTTTTTGTAAAAAAATATATATCCTTTTTCGGTATTATCTGATCTCGTACTAAACTTTTTTTTGTTTTAGTTGATATCTAAAGACATGGGAAATATATAGTTCTATTTTTTACATTAGTTGATTCTCAAGAAGTTGATTATAGTACTCTTAATGCGAACAAGTCTTCCTAAATACTCGTCTTTTGGGGAAACTATGAGTTTTTGTAAGAAATCTAGTAAAAGTTGAAAGTCAACATGACAAGTAAGTATGTTTCCTTAAGAACAAAAATAAATTCCTCAATGAAAAGTAACTTAAAACAAAAATGTTGTATGTTAACTTTTCCTACTATGGAATTGAATACCGTTTAACCCATCACAAGTTTGTGATTTTCTGGTGGTTAATTTTCTCCTAAACATGTTTTCTATCACACTCCCTCAGAACATAACCCTTTGTTTTTTCTTCCATTTCCATATTTTCATACTTGGAATCCTAGTATGGGTTAACTCGGGTGACCTTTTTACTTCCCTTTCTTTCTTTTAAAGTGATAGTTAAATTTACTCCTTTTCCGATGTGGGGCTTTCAATGAAGTTTCCGAGCCCAATTTTAAAATTGCGAGGACGCAATTTCCAAAAGGGGGGAAGGATGTAACACCCCAGGTAAATAAATAATATGGCATTTTTTTATATATTTATTTATATTTGTAAATAAAATATTAATATTACTTTAAAGGGAACGCTATGCTTGATGGCTTACCTAATACGCAACAACGAGTTCCTTTGAAATTTTACGTTGCACTCTAATAATAAAATAATTTTATTTTAAATGGTAGTTAACACCTAGTCGTTGTAATGACGGGAATGAACAGAACTAACTACAAAATAATTATATATGTTTGTCAAATATTTTTACATTTTACAATAAATGTTAGAGGATTAAAAATTCAAATGAATCCAATTTTAAGCATAAATCTTCTAATATTCTTTAAAAGGTCGATTAACTGCCTTTTGATGGAAAACCCTTTTTAAATATACTTTTGACAATTTTATATGTTTTATTTGAAAAAATAAAGTTCTTCTTTATAATCGGGACATCAAAATTTACTTTGTGTAAATTTTTTGTATTTTTCTGATAATGTTCATTTTTTAATGAATAGTGAAAAGTGTTGTATTTTAATTCAAAACCTATTTTTAATCTAATTTATTTATATAGTTAGATTATCTTTTTAATTGGTTTCAAAGTGAAATTAGAATATATTTTTACCATTTAATCCAATGGAGGTCATTGTAATTAATATCACTTTGAGATTGGACATAAACGAGTGTCAATCTTTTAATAGATATTGTTTCTTAAAAACACGCTATTTGATTTGACAGCGGGATTTAATTATAAAATTAATTAATGAAACTTATATGTTATGAATTTGGTAAAATAGACATCATTTTTGAATTCGGAATATCAAATATATCTTTGGGTGAATTTTTGGTATTTTTCTGAAAAACCTTAATTTTTTATGAATAGTGAAACCACAAAGTGGTATTTACAAAAACTGATTTTTCATTTAAATGGAACTTTACCACTTATGTGATTTGAATTTAAAAAATCCAACATAAATGATTTTCATTATTAAGTAAAATGTGGTTCAATGGGATGAAAATAATTTTTGATGAAAAATATCTTTTAAGTTTTATTAATCGCGATTAAAGGTAATTAGTGTGATTTAAGGTAAAAATGATATTATAATAAAATGAAAATATCTTTACACTTGTCCTAACCCTATTTGATGAGTCATGGTCGACCCATACAACCCATGGTTCGATTTTTGGGACCCCATGGAGCCACTTGGGTAAGATAATGACATTTATGCCTTTTATTTAAAGTAAAAGTAAAAATGACACAAACATGTATTATTTTACTAAATAAATTTTTACATGGGGTTATAAAAGTCAGATTTTTGAATATAAATATTCATTGGAAATATAAAAATCTTTACTATATCATAGTATTTTTTTATAATTTTTAGACATTAAATAAATTAAATTATTTATGACATCATGATGATGCAGCGATTACCTCATTATTTAACGATTTAAATAAAATGTGGAGATAATGTAAAATCTAAGCCATAAACATGTCAAAAACCTATTGTATGGGTGTATTTAGAACTATTATCACCATATCCTCTAAATACATCAATTTGGGACCTTTAAAATCCGAAACACATTTGAAAATAAAGCAACATTTTATACCTTTTCCAAGAGTGCCCCTCCTCTCCTCTTATAAAAGGCCCCCACCTCTACCTCCTTACCCACACCTCTCAAGCCTTTGGCTTGGACATTATCTGATCATTTTGTCTCTCCACATTCCTCTCCTCATCCTAGAATCCTTAACTTAGGCAGGAATCTCTTCAAGAAACCATTTTGGTTCAAACCAAAGGGAGTTACCCGATTTTAAGGTAACGTCTTCACTTGTGCTATTTTGTTTTATTTTTCTTCTCCAACCCCCAAAACTCTTTTTATTCATTTCTTTTGTAACCACACCAGTATTTTACATATACTAGGATGTTTTATAATAATGTTTCTAGCTACACTTACACACACCTACATCTAATGGTTAAAGAACATACTGTTTTTGTGGATGGTGAATTTCTGCCTCACGAAACGATGATTGTTCAATATTCTTTTAACACCTTCAATGATGGCCATTAAGATGTCACTATATTTATATATGATATATAATATGTTTATTTGTTCCTTAAGCTTCTGTATTTATCATTTATGGCATACCTTTATGATTTCCATTATGGGTAAACGCGATATCTTCATTTTAGGAAGTGCGGACTACCGCACCCTCAAAGTGATTTGATTCGTTAATACCAAATGTGGTACATATACATGATATATTTAATGATATTATACATGATACCATACTGTAATTATAATACTATTATGTATCATTATGTTTTAATTCCATTAAATATGAAATATAAATGGAAGTAGCGTTCATGCGTACGTACGGCTTACCGTCTCCATGAACATTGCATTTCATTTCTTACCTCTAAATGATTATTTAATATTATAAATGAATGTATATAATGGATATATATGATATATATGATATCTAAATAATGAATATAATTTTCTATATAATGGATATTTTACCCCATGAACAAACTTGTGATTATAAAGAGTTTATTTTTTACTCAAGTACCAAGTATCCACAAAACAACCGTTATTAACTTAAATGATTACATAATGTGCATAACATGGTAATAAGTGATATAAAAGGAATAATTAAATTTAAAAAGTTTCTTAAGCAAGTATAAATTAACTCAAGTTTATTACTCAGGATATTAAAGAATGATCGAGTCAAGTCGGACACGAGGTAAGGGATCCGACCTCTCTCTTTCTTTTCAAGTACCCTCTTTTATGTCATTTCATTTATGATCCATGTTCCTATGTTGGAGGATGTTATGTTATATTAATCTTACTATAATTTTTATGTTCATATTATGAGAGACCATATTTTCTCTCATCAATCCATTTTGGAAGTTTTGAGTGGCGTCGTTAGGCTTGCGAATTTTCGTAAGAGATCCAACCTCTCTCTTTCTTTTTAAGTACTCTCCTTTATGTCACTTATTTTAATATCCTCTTTTTTATGTTGGGGGATGTTCTTTTATATTCCTATTTCTTTAAATTTTATGTTAATATGATGATATACCCTATTTGAGCTCATTAATCCATTTTTTGGAAGTTTTAAGTGGCGCCATTAGGCTGCCGAGTTTTCGTAAGGGATTTTTCATCTCACTTTTATTCCCGTGAGATTTATGCTACATTTGCCACCACTTCCTTTAATTAGTGCATGTACTAAACATTATTATACTCTTTGTGGAATATAATTTCATTTATGGGTATTTACATCTTCATTGTATGACCCTTCTTCCATGGGGTGTACATTTTGAAAGTTACCCAACTCGGTAAGGGGACCTTTCACCCTCCTCTTTTTAAAAGAATTATTTTGTTATGTCTTTTAATTCACATACTATTATGTTGGGATATGTTCTTCTATATCCTTATTTATGTAAATTTTATATCCAAGTTATGAGATACCGTTTTCTCTCTCATAAACTCATTTTCTGAATTTTAAAGTGACTTTGTTAGACTGTCGGATTTCTGTAAGGGAACTTCTTAACCCACTTTCAATTCTTTGGGTTAAACCTATACTTATTGATTGTATTATGCCAAGATTATGTGTGGAATCTCTATGTTGAAATTTCCACAAACCTTTGTGTAGATATACTATTTCTACACATAATCATCTAATTGATAAATTCTTATGAACTTGTATGGGAAATCATAACTCAATCTCATTTCATTGAGTTAAATATCTATGTCATTGGTTTTGTTTATCCAAGATTATGTATGAATGACCTCTGATTGTTTCACACTTAATATCCACTTATATTGGGTGTATTTATATTTCTCACACATAATTATGTGATATATTTGTCCTTAATTTAAGGATACCATCTTTATAATGGATTTCATCTCAATTTACATTTCCATTGAGACTTCATTGTTGTTATGCACCAATTCACTCTTATATGGTGTGTATAATGTCCTTTGACATATTATATCATGAATCCCTTTATTCTCATGATATTATAAAGTTCGGATTAAATGTTATTCCGCAATTATTTGTATTCAAGAGTCTCTCATTTTGTTAAAAACTCTTTAACAAAAATATCGTTTTAAATGTTTTACAGATTCATTATTCTAAATCTTTATCTTTAATGTCCAAGTTTTCAAAATGGTTTTAAGTATTTATTTATATGGACATTAATGTTTTAAAATTATAATTCCATTAATAGATTCAAAGTGGTATGGGACACTTTGATTCAAAAATCTCTTTTAAATGGTTTTTGAAAATGGATTGATTAATTCAATATCTTGGAATTACTTATTGTGATTGAAAATGAAATGTTGTTATTAAAATGTTTATATTTTAAATATTTTATGTGTAATGATTGTACTTGGAAATTTTACAGGTGGTTACGTTATAAACCATATGATGGGTGGTTCTGTGAATACCAGGACGGGTGGTTACGTTATAACCTCCAATGCATTGGGTATGGAAGTCGGTCGTATGGCTATTCCATTAAGTATGTGTGTAAGTTGACCGTATGGTTATTCCATTTAAGTATGTTTATGTCCCAAGTTACCTTTTTATGTTATGTGTTCTTTATATGGGTTTTATGGTAATCTTTTGGTTACAAAAGGGTAAGTAATGGTCTTTTATTCAGTGAAGAGTTTTTTACTACTTCATAAAGGTGAAAAGTATTACTTTGGTAAAGAACTCATGGATTACTTGTTGTTTTGAAAAACTAACAGTTTTCCTTCTTTGTGTATCCTTTACTGGGATTTTTATGCTCATCCCAAGTTTTTGAAATGTTTTCCACAGGCCTTAAAGATGAATAGGGTCAAGGATGGGATCAAGGAAAGACATTCTATCTAAAACATGGAACTATACATATTTCTTTAAGTGTTTTTTTTTATTTTATGGAAACTTAGTAGAAGTGTCTACTATGTAATCTTTTGAGATGTAATAGTTATGACCTAATTCTCTAAAACTCTAAACCTGAAAAGATCCTCTATGTGAATTATTCATTTAATTCATGATTAAGTAACGTTTAAGGCTGGGGTCTTATAGTAGTGGTGGTATAAGGTGAATCCATTATGGTAGGGGATAGTTTAGTGGGATCAATAGAGGTGGTAGTAGGGCCATAGTGGAAGTAGGGGCTGATGGATGTGTAGGGGTCAGTGGATCACGATTTAGCACAAGGGTTGGTGCAACAACATGATCCTCGATGTACTCTATGGACCACTAGTATTCTCTTATTGACCATCCCCAATAACCACAAATTATGAATCATCGGGATGTTAATTGGATTCATCTTCTCAAATGATGAAAGATTTTGAGTTGCGTTGAAGGTCCCAAGGTGGGTGATGAAACTACCCCCCATGAGAGTACCACGAGCCCTCCATACTTGGGTCTCATATAAATAGACGAACTATCTAGATATTTTGATGGTTAGGCCACCCATTGAAGAAGCAAGGACAAGAACCTCAATCTAAATAATTTTTCCATGAGAAACTCCTTGGGATATCTAGGCATAAGTGAGTTCTCGGGGAAGAATCCGTAAGTCAAAACCCCACAGTTGGGTGCTCTTTGTCATGTACGAGTCATAAATAATCCACAAATCCTGTGTGATTAGTGGCTAATGACCTGATACATCCTCCTTGGATGGGTCCAATCTCATGGATAAGTAAGAAGGGGAGGAGAAAACTCATCGATGTAGACACCGAGTCTGATGTTGAAGTCACCCAAGGTGATCTCCCTAGGCTTTCCATGAAGGAATAAGGTCACATGTGCTAAGTCGAGCTCTAATGAGACCAAGAAATTAATGGAAAGGTTCCTAATGGTCACCTCATGCACTTGGGTAATGGTAGAGAGGTAAATATAGTCAAAAATTTGAAGAATCTCCTCATGGATGTTGATGTGCTCAAGAAAGTCCAGATTCAATGTCATGTTGGATCTCATTGTTTTTCCTATAGATAGACCAACTAAATTTGATGCTTGCTGAATAAAAAGTGGAGGAATGAGTGAAAGTGTGGGTGTGGGTTTGCACCCTGGGACTGGCTAGATGAGGACTGGGATGCTTCAGAAAGTGAGGGGTTAGAAGAAGTAGATTTGGGTAGTGAAGGGTTTATATCTATGAGTGGTGGAGGAGGTGCAATAGTGAGTCACCTGTGTGGAGAAGGGTCATCATTATGTTGGGTTGTGTGCATAACCATTCTAATGCAGTTTATGATTTATGGGGGTGGGTAAGGAGGAGTTCCTAAAGTTTTATGATGATGAAAGGGATATGAGAGGGGGAGGTAAGTGGGTGTCGATAGGAGGCATGGTGAGGGTGTGGTTGGTGATTAGTAGAAGGTTTTCACATAGTAGAGAGGAGGTCAGGGGTTTGAGGATGTGGTGCTATGAACCCTAGGTTCTGGGATTTTTAAAACTTTGATGTGCTTTTCACATCATGTATTTAATACATGACATGAAAATATCAGGATTTTTATTTTTAAATCCCAATGTTTTCAAATATGGTATTATATTTACATGATGTGAGTTTTATTTTTTTATTTTTTTTTAATTCAAATTTTAATTTTTAATTTTTTCGAAAGAATGAACCTCAAAACCACCTAGATTATTATTAAACCTCATTATTTTTTATAAAATATAATCTAAAATATCATTTGTTTCATCCCAATCATTACTTTTTTTATTTTCTAGATCTTGACATACTTCCATTTTTTTGTTTTTAAAATTAAGGTCACACCACTCAAGGAATGGTTCTTGAAAAAAGAGGGTACGAATGGTGGGATGTGGTCCCTCGTCATAAGTGTAGTGTAATTTACGTTATTGTGATAAATGTATCCATTTTCAATATGAATTGGGGTATTTATACCATCCTTACTGGTCATATTATAATCTTTCTTATCAAGAATACATATGGATTGACAATCCAATGACACGCTACCTTTCTTATAGGCTTTGAAAAGGTTGAAAAAAACTTCTTCTTTACCAACTCGGAAGATCAAACTTCCCCAATTCACATCAATCAGTGCATTCCAAATGGAAAATAAATTTATTCCAATAATTATTAGAACATTTCCTTCTTCTTCCATAACTAGGATATGGAAATTGGTGGGGGAAATAAATTTTCTAACATTTACTAAGATGTCTTAAAGAATTTTTTGAGGGTGCATATCTATGTAGTCTACAATTTAGAGTCCCACTCATATTGGTTTTATTTTTCTAAGCCCCGTATTTTTGAAAATAGTCATAATAATGATATTGATACTTGCATCGAGATCGCACAAGGCTCTTTCAAAATTTCGTGTTCTTATAGTGCAAGGAAATGAGAACATTCTGGGGTCTCACATTTTGGGTGGTAGATCCCATTGAATAATTGTGGAGCATTCCTAATTAATGGATATTACTATTAATTAATTTTTTTATTTTGTTGGAAAGAAAGTCTGTAAATAATCTTGCATAAGTTGGTAGTTTAGAAATTGCTTCTGTAAAGGGAATGTTGATGCACATTTTTTCAATCATCACTATAAATTTTTTTAATTTCCCTCTCTTATAGCTTGTCTCATCCTCTCTAAATTGGGGATATTGGTCTTGTAAGGTGGTGTTTCCAAATAGACGTCATCCTTTTTAGGTTTCTCTTAAACTGTAGATTTTCAATTAATTTTTCCTATTGAGTTTTCTCCCTACTAGATTTATCATATTCTTTTAACTAATTTTTTCTCACCTAATAATGGATGCTAAAAGTACAACATCATTTCACTTATAATAACTATAGGATTATCCTCCTCTCTTGAATGAGTATCAATATTACCAAGAAATGTACCTGGTAATCGATCTGATAGGGTCTTAGAGATTTTTCCTTCTCGATGCTCAAGGTTGTGTAGGGAATACCTTTGGTTTTTCATTTCAGTCTCATAAGTGGTAATTCTATGATTTTATTTCTATGTGAAGGTGTTTATTAGGTTCTTGTGATTGAAAAAAAGAGGTTTTATGGATGTTTCTTCTTCAGGAGAGCTTGTTGAAACTATTCTTCGTCTGCAAATAGAAACTACTGAGGGATAGGAAAAGGATGATAAAATTATTAATACATTCATGGAGATGAACCATGAGGTGGGTACACAAGTGGCCCCTGATTCCTTATTGGTAATTGTAAACTCCTCTATTGAAAGTAAAATTTATTTGGCTATTGTGGATGATGATCTTGCCTCTGCGAATAGTATTGTTTTTTGTGCTATTGTGATCCCTGGTACAACTAATTTTGAAGAATTTAATTAAAATAATTACAATATTGGATTTTTGGTTCCTCTAAGCCTTCCCATCAGTCTTGATATAGGTGTAGTCTAATGTACATATCATAGGAATGGATCTCCATGATAGAAGGAGGGGTCAGTGGTGAAAGAAGAAGCTGAAAAGATTTCATCTTCTTTATAATGGATTCTACTTCAGTTATCAGGTGAGAAGTCTCTTCCACCTAATGTATATCATGTTGAGGTAGTCGTATATTAATTTTCTACAGACTATCATTATAGAATATTTTTTCTAATAGATCTATTATGACTTTAGGTGTATTTAGAATGATTTCTCTTTTAGCGTTGACATCCAAAATAGTGTGAGTGATATGTTGAATTCCCAAATAAAAAGATTGGATTTGTGGCCACACATCTAGTTTGTGATGTGGGAACTTGCGGGTTCTCCCCATGAAGCGGTCTCATGCTTCCCACGATGATTCATTGTCCACTAGTTGAAATTTTGGATCTCATTTCTTAGTTTTCAGGTTCAGATTAGTGGGAAGTATTTATTAATAAATTTCTTATATAGATCATCCCAATATATTATATACTCAGTATCTTGATTCTAAATCTATTCCTTAACTCAATCACGTTTGGAGAATGGAAATACTCTCAGTATAATGGAATGTGATGATATTCGATGGTTATGAAAGCTGTCAAAACCCTAAATAAAATTAAAAATATGGTCATGGGGTTCTTCCCTTTATATTCCACTAAACTAACCCATCTTACCATTATAGTACATGAAACTAACCCATGTTATAGATCATATAAATGAGTCCAAGTTTAATCTTGAAGTATTGTACCTAAATTTGTGGGAATGTAATTCTTTCTGCAATACCATTGATGGATGGAAAGTCATAATCCATTATGGTGCATTCCATCAACACTGTCCACTCTATCTAAAGTTTGGGTGGTGAATATTGAATTTTTAGGGGTTTTGAAGCACAAGATAATTACATTCATCCACTATAAAGTGTTGGTGTGAAATTAAAGTTCTATTGATCTCGAGATCAAAATGAAGAAATTCTTTTGTGTCCAGGATCCCAGAATGAGTCATTGGACCCTAGCACATGTAATAATAAGAATTAAAGTGGATGAAGATTCTAGTATATGAAAAAAAATATAAAAAGAAAAGGGGAAGGAAAAAAATAATAACAGGATAGGGGTAAGGTAATCCAATGTTATTACCATAGGTCACTATGCCTAATCATTGAAGTCCCCAACATCAGTTCCAAAATTCGGTCAGCCTGGACAATGTCATTGAATATGCATGAGCATTGATCAGATTAAATTTATATTTCCCAAAATACACTTGGCTACAAAGTAGTATCACAGTGGTAGTCTTGGGTCGAACCCATAGAGACAGCTTTCAAGAAAGCAACTAAGTGGTAAGATGCTTTTGGGGAGGATTCCTCATGTTCAACCTCTTTTTTTTGGTTTACTAAACTATGTATCATGGGTTTTAGAATAGATTAATGGAAGGTTCCATGGTTAATTTCAGTGTATCAACAAAAGAGTAATCCTAAATAT
Source organism: Viscum album (assembly GCA_963277665.1). NCBI lineage: Eukaryota > Viridiplantae > Streptophyta > Magnoliopsida > Santalales > Viscaceae > Viscum > Viscum album. The sequence continues at coordinate 24,823,594 of OY728151.1, forward strand.
TTCTTGGGATAGACCTATGACATAGGTTGCAAAGTGGTGAAAATGTCTCCAATTGATCTTGGTCCAATAAATTGGATCTACCAAATATGGAAACTACTCCTTGGTCCAAAGATACTTCAAAACAAAAGTGAAGGAATCTTTACTTCTAGGTAGAAATAATCAAAATCTATTGGTCTTAGATTGATCAACTTAAATTAGGTCAAGGATCCTTTCAAATTAACCTTTGATAGCCAACATAGCTGAAAAAGAAATGATATTTGAAATTATTATTAACCCAATTACTATCCATAGGTTTACTCTTTTTTTATCAAGAAATTCATTAGGTTCAAGACACCCCTATTGTCAACCCCTAACCCCAAACATACTATCCACGCATGAAGGAAATGAACAAAAGAAGGGAAATAGAATGAAACATGATTAGTATAAAAATAAACAACTTAAATAAAACAATTTCATAATTTAAATCATGAAAAATAAATTAAATATTAATTATAAGGGATAACCAATGAATAACACAGTGGTAATTGATGTTGAATGTATATTGTTATTGAAATTTAAATGTTGGAACAATAATGAATAGAAAATGAATGTTTAAATTGAAAGTAGAAACAACAAAATGAATAAAACAATAAAAGGAATCAATAAAGACATACAGGAATTAAAATGGAAGAAAAAGAAAGAGGAACAAATGAAATAAAGTTTGGAATCCTAGTCCTTTTTGCATGTTGGGGTCACTAGATATATATTGGTCCTAGTCGGTTCATGATGTGTAACTAATTCACATCGCGAACAAGAATTAAATGATTTTTACATCAATGATTTCATAGTTTTTAATTGATTTTCACACCGTGTACTTATGATGTGAAATAATATCTAAAATTTTTTGATCTCATGGATTTTATGGCTTGAATACTTCCTAGAAGTTAGGTTTCAAAGATTTTATTTCATTTATTTAGTTCACATTATGTGTCTTCATCGAGTTTATAATTTAGTCCTTTCACAACATGTAATCTAGATTCACATCATGTACTTTCTTCACGCCTTGTATTTGGGATTCACGATTTGGAATTCATCTAGAATGTTATCTATTTGAGGAGTACATGTTGTGTATTTCATATTGACAATGTGTAATTATGGAATTTCTTTTTTTCTAATATCTCCTCCTTTGGGTCTTGAGTTCCAAATTCCTATAAAAACACATGAAAACCCAGTGTAATATTAAATAATAATGATAAAAAAACAATGAAATGTATCCAAATGATGTATATTAATTCATCTTATCACAAATATATTAACAAAAGAAACATAATAAACACCTAACCATCTAAAAAAACTAATCTGTAAGCATTTGTATACACATGATTAAAATATTTACATAATAGGAGTAAATATAATATTTTTATAGGATAACCTATAAATTTTTAGCCAACTTGTGATAGTTAATCATGTGTGTCACAACACACCCCCACAAGAAACCCCTCATAAGCCTACGGTGATTATGGGGGTAACCTCTAAAGCCATACTTTGATAGGATATGGGTTGGTGATTATAACTGAGGTTGTAATCACACACATATGAGAGGAATTATACTCTTATTACTGGGAAAATATAAGAAAAAAATCAATCAACTTTATAATATAAAATAAAACCAATCTCCCATAATTCATGTATATGTCATATAGAAACAAAATTCCAAAATAAATACCAAAAGAAACTCTAAAAGTTACAACTATAACATAAAATCCTATCCACAAGCTTGTAAAGTACATATTAATCACTAAATCTAACCTAGAATCCTGAAAAAAATAGTTATATATAGCAGTGAGCATGTATTTATGCTTATCAATATCCTCCTTATGACCTATCATGAAATGTGGAAAAAGAATAATTTTTTCCAAGTGAATAAATTGAGTAATAAAAACACCAATTCTAAGTCAACTATCACCCATACTCACTAAGGATCACTCACCCAAGATCACATCCCAGCATAATAACATAGTGTCAAAAAAAATATCAACAATGTACCCTAAAACCACATCCTCACTAGTTTTTCACTCTCATACCCTACGGGAAAATTTCATGTGCTTTCATCCATTTTGTATCCATTTCATTTCACATTATATCATATTATTAAAGCATATTACATAAAAATTATCATATCTATAACCACATATCACATTCTTATCACAAATAGTATCACGAACATGAAGTAAATCGACCTTGTTCCCTCCTCTGACCTTGAACTACCCCCACTATGTATTATCCTCACAATTACATAGTTAGGGTAGCCAGTATATTACATACAAAATCCTTAAGAAATTATATTACATATGAATATACCTACCATGAGCCATCACAGTCCATACTACACCTATATGGGAGAGCAAGGAAGATAGAGTAGTTATCCATCTATTCCCTCACAAATCTAGATGTTTGTGGAAAACACATCGAAACCAAAACATTTGGGATTTATTAATGTTATCCATTACGAGTGGTATTTGTAAGAAATTTCAATAAAATAAAATATATATCATAGTCAAACACAAGACCAGATCAAGGTTTATATCCAAAAAATAATACCAATACCTATCATAATTATTTCACCACCATTACCATAATCAACACCACTACCAACACTATACCATAAAATAGCCCTGTATTTCTTCACAAGTCATCCATGAAATCATTATTAACTTTTTATTTAATAATATCATTTATTTGTTTTTATATTTTTCATTAACACTATGATATGTAATATGATTCTAGTGGATACATCATATTTTCAATTCATAGGTAATATGTTTCCATTTGAAAATTAAAATATGTAATATATATATATATATATTCCAAAACATAATATTATTTCCTTATCCAAAAAATCCAACACAAAATATATTTTCTCATGTGTATGATGTATTTATATGTAATGTTTTCCCTTGATCATAAAACAAATACATAATATCTTTTCTTCAATACATATTAAAATTCTAATATATAATATTTTTCCCTTTAATAAGAATTGATACATAAGAAATTTTCCATATGTTTTTTTACATTGCATAAGAAATTATCTTACAAAAGGTACATTAAATACTTAAGGATTTACGCGACTCTCTTATATATGGTAAATCCCATACATAGGGTTTTCCTATACCTTATAAATGAAACATAAGAGTAAACACTTGTTCTAGTAATAGATTTAGACTCAAATACCCCTATCGTTTATAAGATATGATCTTTTCAATCACTTCTTTATAAATATGGGATACACCAGACTTATCAAAAATTAATTATGACCAACCAACATAAAAAAACTGAATAAATACCCTCCTACAAAAGAAATATAAACTTTAGAAACACCTCTTCTTATCTAGCCTTATCCTAATATTTCCAATACCCAGAAAACACAAAGTAGCGCTTTGAGAAGTTTAAGACTATTATATTAGATACCTCTAAAATGATTCTCATCCTCAAAAATAAAAAACAAAACCAAGATGAAAACAAAAACGACCATACCCAAACACCCCTAGAAGACACCTCTAAATAAGATAACTCCATCCCAAAATCATAATGTATTAAAGGAAATAAAAATATCAAACAAATCAGTACCAATTCAAACAGCTCCTCAACAAAGAAAAAAAGTTCAAAAAATCTCTACGTAATATGTGTGAATTTTTTACTAATGTTCCCACATACATTCCTCCAAACCACCATGAATCCATAAAACATGAGCCATGGGAATAATGTGACTACTCAAAACCTTCTCTTAACGATCCAAAATCCCAACCTACCACTTAACAAAGTAAATAGATACCATTAGTTATTTAACAGAGGATTCTAAAACCCTTTCTAAATAAATTAATATTTTATTTCTATAAATTATTTTTAAAATAAACTTTAAATTATTTATTTAGAATAATTTTTATTTCAAACCACTTCTAAATAATTATTATAAGTGGTTCATATCAAATATCTCATTATGTATTCCAAAATAAAAATACCCCACCCTCTTCCCTTCCCCCTTGACATCAAACCCTATGACAATCCCTAGTAGATAACACCTCCTCTGAATGACCTCTCATCATCCTGGAATATTATGTCGCTGCCCTCCAAGGACAACCACAGATGTGAATGAACCCCCTTATTCCTCCACTCTGACATCATTGACCTCGGTGGATGAACACCTCTGTTGTTATACTCCCTTCATCCTCAAATCCTACATCTACACCCACTATGGCTAACCTCCCATCATCCTTCACTTTGAAATCACTACCCTTGCTTCACTGATATCTATTCCATCGATGTCCTAGAGTATAGAAATGCTTGAGTTGTAATCATAAGGCAAGAATAGGTAAAACACAATCACTCAACATACATGTTGATCACCTCCACTAAACTAGGTTTCTCTATAGCATGGTAAAATTAATCCAAATAATGGTTATTTCATGTACAATATCTAAGGAAGTATAGGGAAGGAAGAATATATATCATATAAATAACCTTATATTTATATAACTATATTTTTCTTCATGAATTCATTACATTGAGAGGTTTTGAGATGGTTTCCTCCCTACATCACATGATAGCCATTATACTTATATTACTAAGAGTGAATCAAGGGTATAGAAGAGTTGACTTACCAATGTTGCATTGGGTACACTTGTTACACAATATAACCACTATACTCCTATTACATAGATTACATAGGGAGTATAGGATATTCAGTCTATTGAGGATACATAGGGTACACATAGTCACATACCTTTCATACTTTTTGTTATTGTATTTTCTTATCTGATTACACTTTCATTCAAATTTTCACCTACTATTTAGCATGTTGGGGAATCAATCATTTAAACCATGACATAGTTACCATTGATAGTCTATTGGCATGCCAATATTATCGATATGTATTATAATGTGATGACATTAGTTTCTTAATTATTTATACTAATCTGATTATTTAATTGTTAAATAGATTAAAATATTAACTAAATAGAGACAAACATAAATGCATAATATATTTTTTATTTTATACATTTAAAGACAATCATCCCATTTGAAATATATAGTATACCCATCAGGAATACTACATGAATCTATTGGAAGATTCTAGTATAGTTTCTATGTGAGGAAGCCCCCCCCCCCCAATTTATATAACACCATGAGATTTTAAAATAACACTGTATTTGATATCTTACTCAAAATTAAACAATTAGTTTAAACGAACCGTGATATAATATTAAAATATTATTATTTAAAAGTGAAAAATATAAACTAGCAATTAATTTGGAACGTATAAATAAAATTAACTAATTAATAAAATAAATATAAATTTCTTACTCAATATAAATTTATAGGAAAATTGTTAATAAATAAGCACTAAACTTTTAATAATGATATTTTATTCCATAAAACAATTGTTAACTTTAAAAATTATTTTTATTACTTTTTTGAAAAAATATTATAATTAATTTATAGAAATTTTATAAATTTTATTTAATTAAATTAAAATAATTTTTTAAATTATAATATTATGATTAAATTAGGGTGAAATTTTTTTATTTTTCTAAAATGTTTTATTTTTTAGTGAATTGTGAACATTATCAATTCTTCAAATACTATCATTTATTTTATTAAATCAATTAAATTAAAAGTTATGTTATATTTTGGATTTAGTCTTAAAGTGAAATATAAAACATTTTATTTATAATAATATAATTAATTGTATTTTATTTCTCAATTTACATTATTTTGATATATTTTTAATTTTTTTCTTAAAAATGCGGTTTTCCGTAAACTATTTTTAAATGTATAAAGTTAATCAATTTTAATTAATTATAATAAACCCTATTAAATAAATATTTAAATAAAATTAATATATAATAAATATATTTATATTACTTAAAATTCATATAATTATTATTACTAGTTATAAAGTTAACATAAGACCATCAATTGATTTAAAAAATCATTTCTTGAAAAAACATTTTTCGACACATTTTTACGGGTTTAATTTTAAATTTAATTCAAATTATTATATGATATAAATTTGATAAAAAAGATTTTATATTTTTAATTAGTATAATTAATATTATGAAATATTTTCAAATAATTTTGATCACAATGAATAGTAATAACAGTTAAAAAACTAGTTACCCTGGTGAAAAACTAAAATGGTAAAAGTGAGTAACCTTATAGGTAAATGGAGAAACATATTTAAAAACCTTTATTTTTGAATGGTTGAGTTTTTTTAGTCCATATGACCCCTACACTCCATTATCTATCAATTTTTTAGGCACTTTTCTTGAGATTGACTTCTCATTATTAAATAGTTTTGAGTATTTACAAAAATGACACTCCTCTCCAATTATAGAAGTGCACCCCTACCTTCACTTCTTCACACCTATAAATCCATTTGGATCGACCAAAAACTAAAACAATATCTCAAGAAAATCCTTATCCATATTATAGATCATTTTTCATTCCCAAAATACCAACCATAGGGTCCTTAATAAGAGATCCAAAAGGAGGTTCTTCTACGCAATGGTAGTCATCTTCACTGAGATCCTTCTTTTTACATCTTCTTTTCCACCATCAATTATGTCTTAAAATTTACAATATAATAATAATCTTATCTATTATATACTAATATATAATTTTTTTATGTCATAGTATTTATCCATAACTTCTTCTATCAAATGGGAAATGAAACCATTGTTCATGTGTACGATGGACTACCGTCTTGTGAACCAATGTAATTCGTTTTCCATCATCGCCTCCCATAGATATTAATTAGGAAGGATTTAATTTTTAAATATTATATTCATTAAATATTTATAATTATTGAAAATTAAAATATAATATATCTTCATACCTTACTATCCATTGAAAATGATAACATTGTTTGTGTGTACAGCAGACAACAGCCTCGTGAAGAAAAGTGATTCATTTTTTATTACCATATTACATGGATGGTATATATAAGTGTATTTAAAGAAATAATATTATATTTATGATATAATTATAATTATATAAAGATAAAATAATACTTACCTTCTTTACATCATGACCATGAAAGGTGGAAATGTTACTCATGCATACGTACGACCAATCATCTCCATGATTGTAATGTAGTTCATTTTTCATAACCATATTTCATGTTTGATTTTAAATTCATAATTTAAGTATAAAAATTATAATTATTTCATTACTATTATTATGGATATTATTTAACAATTACCCCTTTTACCATGTTCAATCCACCGATTCCTTTTTGAAATTATTAACTAAGCATCCTCAAAACACTCGACAAGGATACAACTAAATAGAAAATTAAATATATCATTAAAATAAATGAAGTAAATGTTTTATGTTTAAGGTATTAAACTTTTAATGGTTTCATAATAAAACAAATAATTTTTATATGTTTATCTACATGAGATAAATGACATACATAACAAGTCTGGAATCAAGGTATGTGTTTTCATCTCAAAAGTTTCTTTTTTGAGACACAAGTTATTTTATAAAAATAATTTATATTATATTTTGTATATAATTCCACATTTATATGTAATAACGTGAGTCCTTCATAATTTATGGTATTTTTTGTTTCATATTTAATTATTTCATCCAAGGTTATTTTACATGAAAGTTACCAAGTGGTAAACAATTTCATAACAAATTTTATTTTTAGTGAGTTATGTTAGTTATTAATTATCTTTGTATTATAAGATTATTTTTGTAATGTATTTTTATTATTTTATGTTTTATTTATAACATTTTTATGTGTATTTACATTTTATACACATAATCAATTCACTGATTAATCCCCACTTCAATGGTGTGATCTTTGTAAGAAACTTCATCTCAATTTCCACTCCATTGAGACATATTTTAGATTATGAACCTATATATTTCTATGAGATTTATCTACTATTCCTTTTATATGTCATATCATGAATCATTATATATTCATAGTATTTAATTTTTCTATGGAAATTATTTCTTTTATATGTATTCGATTAAAAAGTAACCAAAGCGGTAAGGGTTTATGCTTTAATATCATTTTAATCAGGATCATTTATGCTTGAATTTACATTGAAGGATATTATTTGATCATTTTAATATAAAACCATTTTAATTTTCATCTCCTGTAATTATAGATTAAATTTTCAAGTAATATGACCATTTTTTCTATCTTTGGTACTTAAAATGAATGATAAAATGTTTTATAGAAAATATAAATGCATTTTTCATTTTTCTCAAAAAATATTTGTCATCCATACATATATATTCCTTAAAATGATTTATAGAGTATTTTTAATATTCTCTAAAGATTTATAAAACAAATTTTTAACCTTTTTTTACTTTTCACAAAATAGTTTAAAATTATTCTTTTTATAATTTTTTGAACAAGGTACTTTTTGACATTTTTTATAGAAGTGTAAATAGAATATTTTATTTTAATTTATATGACATGTTTGAAATATTCCCACCATCATGAAAACACAATTATTTGATTATTAATTTATAAGTTTAAATTTTAATTTTTAATATAAATTTTTTCTGTACTAATTTGGAAATTTTTATATTTTGAAGAAGTGATATCAAACTGAAAAGTTTATTTTTCTTACTAAATATTTCTGGTAATCCTGTAAATACATTTTCATCAACAATTAAAAACTATGATTTTATATATTGCTTTTAAAATTATGTTTATATGTCTCAAAAATATTTACCTTGATTAGTATCCCTTACTTTGAAGGGTTAATACATACCTTATGTTAATCTCTAAAATGCCTTCATTATGAAATTTCATTTGATTATGATATGAGATAAGATTATTCAACCCATTTATTTACATGGGTAATTCTTCTGAATATACATTATGATTGATTTCCTTTTTTTGGAAAACATAATCATGAACATGTTATGATGGATGCTCCCAAAACGAGCTTTAATTTATTGGGTAGATATTTAGTCTCATGAGGCATCATAGATGGGATCCATGAGTAAACCTAATCTATTATGGTACTTTGTATACCATGTGAAATTGTCTTGGTAGTTATCCTTGACTCATGTTTATGTCATGTTATATGTTACGGACATAATCCCTATGATTCCATGATCTTATGATACCATATTCTTTATATTATTCTCCCATGTAATTACTCATGTTCCTTATATTTTATGATATCATGTTTTACCTTTGACTCACATGTTTTGTATCCTTATCATTTTTATTCCTTTATTGGAATTTTTATCTCACCTCGTTTGTCTATGTATTCCCCAAGTTATCCTATAAATTTTTTAGGGCCTTAAAAGGATTTAGTAACTCCTTATGAAGAATAAAATAAATAAGTTTGATTTTTTTTGTCACACTTTTATGTATTATGGACCTATTCTTATAATGACACTAGGTCGTAGGATCTTTGGGTTACAATTAATGTATGTTTGTGTTAAAAAACATGGAGTAATATGTGTAAAGGGATTGGGATACTATAGTTAATTATTCTGATTGGATGAAAATTCCATTATCTTGGAATAATGAGTTGTTTTATATTCTCGTGAATTCACTATCTTAATTATGTATTAAGATATGATTAAACTGAATAGTATTTTTTGTATTTTAATAATATAATTGATTCTATATATTTTATTTTATGATGTTGTTCTATTTTTATGTTCCTAATAAAATTGCACATATATGGATATTAAAAAACATTGGAGATAAATAGAATAATTTTAATTAGAGACTATGGAATTAATTTAACAAAACTTTATTATCAGTGTCATAGATGTGTGAGAAGGTCCATGGGGTGTTTCTATGGACCAGTGGAAGGAGTTTTTAATCATCACCAAGTCGAAAAACATCAGGTATAATATTATATGTCATTATATTAATAATATTCTCTAAATAACATTTCAATATTTATTTATATATAATTATTTTATGTTTGGTCTATATGTAATGGATCAGGTAATGTGAAGCAAGAAATTCCCCACAAAACTAAGTTGAACTGTTTCACTGGGAAATGAGATGCCATGGTACTATTTAATATATTACAATATATATTAATAAAACTTCAAGTAATATTGTTTTTGAAAATTTTATATGTATATTTATTTTATATTGGTGAAGTATGTAGGTCATCCAATTTAATGGATGAAGATGTGGTTTGATGTAGACAAAAAAAAGATAGAAGTTATGTGAATAACCCTATAGAAAACATTAGGATCTAAAATTTTATTTATGGTTTTATGCTATTAAATAAATTTTAAATTTTATAATGATATTATATTTATATAATAGACTCAAAGAAGTTTGGGATACAAAACCATTCCCACACAAATTCAATATCTTCAAAGGATGTTATGGCTTGAGTTTTATGAAAATAGAATTATAGTCGTGTGAGGATGATGGGTTGTAGGCTATCTTCATTATGGGTATTTAGTGGTTTACATGAATCTTTTCATCAATATAAACTATTGATGAGTTACATATATTTTTTATCATGAATCAATGAGGTCAATTAATAAACTTAAGAATACTATTAAATGTCAGGATTTTCTTATTAAGACAAGTTATGTTTGTGTGATAACATTAGAGAGTTCATTAGATACTTTGTTTCAGTAGATTAAAATAATTATTACCACATAAATAGATTCATTGATAAGGGATTTAGGAATTAAAATATTCATAAATTTACAATTTTTTATCCATTTTATTAATTACATTTTTTATTAGAGTATCTTCATTCTCTATAAACTTTTATACTTAATAAATTCACACTTCTATATTACAATTTTTAAATTTAGGTATATTTTTTTGGTTCCCTTATTATCTATTATAGCTAGGTCTATTCAGGTCTATTTGATTTATTTTGGGCTAATTCATTTCATTATGATCTAATGTGGTTGATGTGAGTTTGGTATAATTCAATTTAGGTCAAATAATTATTCTTTGGTTCAGTATGATTTTGATCAAATCAGATTGGTTGAGTTCAAGTGGGTTCTCTTAGGTTGGTTTATATTTTTTTGGTTCAATTTTTTTTAGTTTAGGTTAATTTGATTATGTATTGTTTGAGTCAGGTGAATTCAAATAAAAATATTTAGGTTTAGGTTACTCGGATTCTGTTGGGTTTATTTTGTGCCTAGTCAGGTCAATTTGGTAAAGTTCTATTTGGTTTAACTCGATTTTGTTCTAATTATTTTAATTTACAATTGGTTAAGTATGGTTAGGGTTAGTTTAATACAATTCAATTATTTTCATTATTATTCAATATTTTTTCTATAAGGGTGGGATTGGGTTATTTTGTTATAGTTCCATTAAATTTATTTTGATTTATCTTAGTTTCGTTTATTTTTCTATGTTGTTCTGATGCTTTCATTAGGGAACATTGCCACACGTGTTATTGTGAAACTGGCATTGCATTGTTACCCCACATTCCTGCTTTCAAATGGTGGGTGGAATTAATCCCTATCCCAGTGATTTCTTCTCCCTTATCAAAATGGGATGTTAGGATGTTGGTTCCTCCTTCCATGGATTTCTCCATGGAACTCGTTACCTAGTCCAGGTCTCCCTCAAATATTAAGATGTGTTCATGAAACTCATTTTTAGTTCCATCTCTTTATGTATTTTGGTTAATTAAACTAATTCTTTCTAGGCATTCCAAGGGGTCTGGATAGGGAAGAAACCTTATATTAAAAGAGTAGTCATGTTGGGAATCACTATCATGCATGGACACTGGAACATTGGTCAGATGTATTCTTCTTCATATGAGGTAATATCATAGAGGCATCACAAGCACGGAACTCGAGGCATCCCATATATATCAGGGGGTATTTCATTCCAAAGGAATATCTTCTTTGGTTTTTCTCAGGCATCCCATGCTTAACATGAGGTAGCAATGTGACGGGTCATGAGTTTAATGTCTTGCGGAGATGAACTGAAACTAGTCAGAATTCCCCATAGAGGCAAATCAAAGTGGAACTTCCATATGAGGGAGCACCTATAATGTTTTCTGATGGATGGATCAGAATGCCTATGAAGGTGGACTAGGGGGGTGTATCCCATAAAGGGAATATGTCACACCATGATGGGGTACATCCCTAGGAGGGAGAAACTAAGGATAACCATATGGATGGATCAGATCTCCCAATGAGAGTAGACTTAGGGTGGTGTGCCCCATGAAGGAAATATGTTACACCATGAAAGATGATCAGAACACCTATGGATGGGGTCATATGGGTTATTCCATAGGATTTGGGCACCAAGTTTTATCATTGATTTGGATTGAACCTCAGGGAGACATCCCATGTACCATGTTTACAATACAGGGATCAAAACCAATGTAGTTGGAAATGATGATTCCTGATTGCAATAAGGAGAAGTGATGAAATTGATGGGGATTATGTATAAGAATGGCCTAGATGGATGGCATGATCTCACCTAGATGTGGTGGTCAAGGTAAAAAGAAGGATGGATATGGATGATGTTGAAGGGATGCAATGGATAGAATGGATGAGTTGTTCTGGGGTAGGGGTTTGGACCTCATAGAGGCATCCTGCGTATCCTATTTGGTTTGTGAATCAAATCCCGTGTAGTTTTAGAGGATAATTTGATTGGGCCTTATGCATGTAAGATGCTCATATATAGGGGGCATGATGGGGATCACACTAGGAGAGATGCCCCTTGGGCATGAAAGGTATTATGTATGGAAGTAGACCATATAGAGATTGGATTTCATGGTCTCTACTGAAATCTAAACCCATGTTATTCATGTTCAGTGTCAGAAACAATAGGAATTAGTAAACTTGACTGTCATGTCACGAAAGATGCACCAATGAGAGATGGTGTGGGGCTTATTCATGAAGCTATACATGGTGGAAAATCCCAATGTGAGAGGTATGGGTTGTTGAGAGCATGGGGAGTGTAAAGGGTTCCTGGTTTCCATCCCCTCTCTGAGCCCTGTACCTTGTGGGGGGGGAATTATGAGAAAAAGGTGTTTCCTCCTATAGGAAATGTTAGGATCTTACTCCAAGATGGATTCCTAGGATAATATCATTCCTTATGCAGAGGGTGTGGAGGATTCCAATCCATGTGAGGCGGATATTATTTTGTGTGACTCATACATGGGACATCCAACATTTTCCTCATAGGTAGATTCCATAGTTTAACATTATTTATTGAGGATGTTTAGGGCTAGGAAGTTTTACATCATGCAGCTTGGATGTGGGGGACTCACTCCACACCCCTTGGGCTTCTATAACTATCGCACATACACAATTAGGAGAGGCATGGCTTCTGAAATTCTAGGTGCTAATGGTGTGGATGAGTGATCAATCATGATGTCCATTTTAGTAGGCCTATGGTGAAAATAAAAAGGAATTAGCATACCGATGCTGAAAATCAAGATGTAAACATGAATCTCGAGCCATATGAATGGATATCATAGTTCACATAGGGACTTGAAGAGCAGATGAACCAATCATGGATGGATTTGGCACTCAACCTTTATAGATAGGTGTCTGTATAAGAGAGGAAACATGGATAGACACAAGATAAGGGTTTCGTGAAGCAGTGGTTCTCTCTAAGAGGGGCTTCACAATGCACAGGTGGTTTGCGAAGGTATAGGGCTTTAGGAAGGAATGGGCTACATGAAACATGGTGACCCTGCCTTAGTATGAAGTCAAGAGTTGGTAAAGGAGTGATTCATAAAGTATTAATTCTCCATGAAGCCTCAAGTACCAAAAAGGTCATTCTTCCATGAAGGGTGTTGGTCTTCATGAAAGGCATCCCCACCTAAGGTGGTCGTAGTTAGGAATAAGGGAACGGGGGTTTCATGATGATCCAGTACCTTGAATGATTCATTTTCCATTTGGTTTGTGGTATTCAGGTGCTTCATGAATTGGTAGATCAAAAGTTGAAAGGTCGGGGTAGTTTTCCCTTTAAGGTGGAACGATCCAGGTATTTATAGGCAAAGTGGTATCGCGATGTTAGGAGATGCGTCATGAAGAAAATTTGGTCTCTTTGAATGGGTGTGGCTATATCGGACTCAAAAATCCATTCTCCAAATTTCATCATGGGTGTGGATCTATATAGGAGTCATGGAGAGTTTCTTCACGGCCTCGTGCATTTGTAGTGGGGATGGGATCCCCGCGAAATGGATTCATGAGGAAGACCCTTGGATAGCTGTTTGGGTACATTTGATCTTGGATTCACTTCAAAATTGTAGTGGAATGTTTTACTACACCCATGGAATGTATTTCGGTTCCAACATAAGACCCCCTCCCCCTCAGGAGTCAATTGAAGAAATAGGGTTGGATTCTTAGGGAAAATCATCGAAAATCTGACAAACTTCCTTTCTTTCATGAAGATATATCACTATTATAACTCACGATGCTAGACTCGTGATGGATGAAGATGCAAAGTGTGTCACAAATCTGAGCATCAATAAATAGTTTTGGGGGCCCTCAAAAAGTATTGATACTTTTTGTGAAGCCAAGAATGCACTCTCTTTTCATGAAGCTCACAACCTCCGCGATCGTTATCCGTGGACACATCTTTTGCCAACTGAGATCCTTATATCCTTTCTCCATAAATGTTTCTTAGCTAATTGGGAATTTTGATCTATTCTTACCTCGAAAATAATGCAATTTCATTCAATGATTTGTGATCTATTTCTCTATGAACAACCTTCATGAATGAAATTCGTGATATGGGCTCTAAAAATCATCTAATTATTGGATTTGATAGCTGCTCAAGAGACTTCTTGGGAAATCCTTGCAGATGTCGCTCGAAGGGAAGAAAGGGGGAACATAATTTTGATTGGGGATTAAATTCAAAGCCACTTGGACCATGAATATGTTTGGCATACCTTTAGAAGATCATAAATAGTAGCCCATTTGCAAGAGGTTCTCACTGTATGGAATTGTCTTGAGAGACGATGTCTTCATTCTACCAGCTGGTTGGGATGAACTGGCCTACTAGTTCAGATTCATACCAAGGAAGTAACAAGGGAACATGGCTACTTATGGCCACATATGGAAGGACCATTCTCCCATTATGGAAAAATTTATGTGATGAATATATATGATGAGGTATCAACACAAAAATATCATAAAATCATCAAGGTGATCTTGGGAAATCCATAGAAATGATGGACCGATAATTTGGACTTGCGCCAGGTTGGAAACCTCATAGATGAATGGGCCTGGGCCTACTGAGCATGCATGTATTGTGCTGAATTTTGGGTAGAGATAAGGAGTTTATTCTTGTATAAAGTTTCATGGGCTTCTCAGTTCCATGTCTACCTACCATGGGAGATCATGCCAGAGTTGTTGAGCATATGGTCACCAGGGACCAACACATTTCATCTTCATCACAGGGAGGTCGACATCAACCTTTAGGACCTTTATCAGATTTATGGAATCCCTATCCTTAGGGGGTGTATAATGAGTTTCTCCATATGGATAATGTGTGGTAAGATCATGATCATCTTCCACTTTTGTAGAAGGTGCTACAGGATTTGGTGTTGGGAACTACTAACGAAAAATAGGTTGTGAGGGATGTACACTTCAAGAAATGGTTTAGTTATTTTCTTAAATTCCCGATATAGGGGCCCCTGAGGGGGAATAGGTGGATAGAAAATTGCTGAAAATTCCATGTACCTGTCTGAGAGGAGTCTAGTGAGGCAAATAGGGATCTTACTAGCGGATCCTAGAGGATATCTAATGGTAGTTATAGGGGCACAACATCAAGATTGGGCCTCATCCAGTAGTCAGTTTGGTTTGATTCATCACGACACTCATTTGCAGGTGGATACTTTCTGTAAGGTATGCGCACATGGGGGTGTGGCTGACCACATTTATAATGGATGTGATGCTGGTAATAGGGAATCATGTTAATCATGAGATCTCGGTGATGGAAATGATGTATAAGGTACTTCATAACATCAGTGAGGGAAAGAAGTCATCTCATGTGTGTGGACCATTCCATTTTCTGTATATCTGGGTAGCCACACACATGGGAGGCTATGGATATTAAAACCCAATATCCCCTCCTGTGAAAAACTTCTGTTCATTAATTCTGAACATCATAGGGAGCTTCCAATTCAAGCTAGACTTGATGGACATGTTTTGAAAGATTGGGCTGGTAGATCAGTTTACCTTCCACATGTTTCTTTTTCCAACAAGGTTTTTGACCGATGATGGAACAAGGACCGAGGAATAATGATTGTATCTCATGTATTTTCATGGAGGGGTTATGGTGGTGATAGTTGATTATGAGATGATCTTCGATCAATAAAACCCGCACCAGTTCACAAGGTAGTTTAGGTACCTGAAAATGCTAACTCTGAATGCTTACTCGGAGGTATGTTATGAAAGCCACCCTTCGGTGATGAGGTAGCTCTGGCTCATGTTCAATTGTAAAGACTAAAAATGTGGAACATGATTCCCTCATCCAATACTACATACAAGATTACTCATGGTTATGTAAAAAATTGTGAGGTCGCCTATCTATGGGTAACACTGAGGCAGCAGGCCATCCAAGCCAATGAGAGAGTGGCCTCTATACCTTGGGGTCGAGGCCGAACGGTGGTGAGAGAGTGTCACAATGTAAGGGATGTAGTACATCATAGAGGTAGAGCTGTAGAAATGGGTCCAACAGTTCAGGAGAATGCACTAGGTAGATATGAAGAAACAAGAGAATCAACATCGGACCTAACAATCCCAATAAAGTGGACTTGGGAGGAATGTGATTGATTTAGAGGGTTCTATAGGACTTCTTCCCAAGCTCCTATTAGTCAATTGTGTTGCGTAGATATTCTTGCTGATTTCATCTACCCTGAGTCTTGGGAAACATGGGGTGTCAGTTGGAATTTTATCATCCCTGTAAGGATGTGGGACCACCTCAATAGGTATGGGATGAAACATACATGGATTGATTATTCCAAGGATGGATTCCTCTTATCTCTGGAAGAGGGTGTGTGGTATGTGATAGATATGGCATATTTAGTGAATTATTGGGGTACTAAATTCCTGATGATACACTACGAAAAAACTGCCGTTTAGCGGCGGTTTTTTCGCGGCGGTTTTAAAAACCGCCGCAAAACGGAAAAAAAAATTATTTTTTTAAAATTATTATTATTATTATTTTTAATTTTATTCAAGGATTAGCGGCGGTTTTTTAACAAACCGCCGCGAAATAGTGGCGGTTTCGGTAAAACCGCCGTGAAATAAAATGAAAAAAATAAAAAAATGTGAGAAACCCCGAAAACAGTAAAACGATCATAACTTTTGATCCAGGCATCCGTTGAAGCGCCACGACCAGTCAAATCGAAGCTTATGAAGAGATATAGAGGCACATATAATCAAAACCGTGAGACGTTCTAAGGTTTGGACGATATTAGAGTTATAAAAAAGTTGAAAAAAGTTCTCCAACTTCAAATGGCCATAACTTTCGCTCCGGGTGTCCGTTTGGGCTCTACCACATATCAAATCGAAGCCAGCGAAGAGAGCTACGCACTGGTTAGACAGAAGAAAGCTTCTGTTGGGCTTTTCGACCCCAAAAACCCCTCTGAAGGCCTCCAAAACCCCGTTTCCGTCACCGGTGTCCCGTCGAACTTGCTTTCAAACGGACCTAACTTTCGATCCGCGTGTCAATTCGGCCTCCTCCACCTGCCAGATCATAGCTCATTCCATGAGCTTCAGTTTGACTAGTTACGGCGCCCACATGCACTCATAGATCATATGTTATGGCCTTTTTAGTGGGTATCAGGTTTGTTATGTTTTTCAATGCCTTGTTTCTAGCACCCGTTCCCCGTCAGCTTTTTTTAAAATGGTCGTAACTTCTGATCCGCCTATCCATTCGGACTCTTTCACCTTTCAGGTTGAAGATCGTTTCGGGATCTTTGATTTGACAGGTCGCGGATCTAAAACGGACTTTCGGATCTTAAGTTATCTCCATTAATGTGAGTCCAATGTTTTTGTCTCTTTATGACCGTTTTGACGAGTTTTAACGGTAGCTCCATTTATTACTGTTTATTTGGGTTTCCATGACTTGTTATCTTTATCAATGGTTTTTTGTGGGTTATTATGATGATTATGTTGAATTATTAAGGAGTTTTTCAGAGTTGTCACGAGTTTTCATGCGTTCTCATTCTTTCTAATACCTCATTCTTCATATGCTTCTCCATCCTTTTTCATGCATTTTCATGATTTTTCATCCCTTATCACGTCTTTTCATACTTTTTCATGTGTTTCCTTTATTATTTATTATTTATTATTTATAATATACTTTAATTTATTTATTATATATTATTTGTAACTGGTTATTTATTATTTATTTTTTATTTTTTATTATTTATTATTTATATTTATATTTATTTATTATTTATTATTTATGATTTATGATTTATTATTTATATTTATTTATCCTTTATATTTGTTTATTTATTATTTATTATTTATTATTTATTATTTATATTTATTTATCATTTATATTTATTTATTATTTATTATTTATTATTTATATTTATTTATTATTTATTATTTATATTTATTTATTATTTATTATTTATATTTATTTATTATTTGTTATTTATATTTATTTCTTATTTCTTATTTATTATTTCTTATTTATTATTTATTATTTCTTATTTATTATTTATTATTTATATTTATTTATCATTTATATTTATTTATTATTTATTATTTATATTTATTTATTATTTATTATTTATATTTATTTATTATTTATTATTTATATTTATGTATTATTTATTATTTATATTTATGTATTATTTGTTATTTATATTTATTTATTATTTATTATTTATATTTATCTATTATTTGTTATTTATATTTATTTATTATTTATTATTTATTATTTTTTATTTATTATTTTTTATTTATTATTTGTTATTTATTATTTATTATTTATTATTTATTATTTATTATTTATTATTTATTATTTATTATTTATTATTTATTATTTATTATTTATTATTTCTTATTTCTTATTTCTTATTTCTTATTTCTTATTTCTTATTTCTTATTTCTTATTTATTATTTATTATTTATTATTTATTATTTATTATTTATTTATTATTTATTATTTACAATTTATTATTTATTATTTATTATTTATTATTTATTATTTATTATTTATTATTTATCTTTATTTATTATTTATTATTTATTATTTATTATTTATTATTTATTATTTATTATTTATTATTTACTATTTATTATTTATTATTTCTTATTTCTTATTTCTTATTTCTTATTTCTTATTTATTATTTATTATTTATCTTTATTTATTATTTATTATTTATTATTTATTAATTTTTATTTATTATTTATATTTATTTATTATTTATTATTTATATTTATTTATTATTTATTCTTTATTCCTTATTATTTATTATTTATTATTTATTATTTATTGTTTAAATTTATTTATTATTTATTATTTATTATTTATTATTTATTATTTATTATTTATTATTTATTATTTATTATTTATTATTTATTATTTATTATTTATTATTTATTATTTATTATTTATTATTTATTATTTATTATTTATTATTTATTATTTATTATTTATTATTTATTATTTATTATTTGTTGTTTATTGTTTATTATTTATTATTTATTATTTATTATTTATTATTTATTATTTATTATTTATTATTTATTATTTATTATTTATTATTTATATTTATTTATTATTTATATTTATTTATTATTTATATTTATTTATTATTTATTATTTATATTTATGTATTATTTATTATTTATATTTATCTATTATTTGTTATTTATATTTATTTATTATTTATTATTTATATTTATCTATTATTTGTTATTTATATTTATTTATTATTTTTTATTTATTATTTTTTATTTATTATTTATTATTTTTTATTTGTTATTTATTATTTGTTATTTATTATTTATTATTTATTATTTATTATTTATTATTTATTATTTCTTATTTCTTATTTCTTATTTCTTATTTCTTATTTCTTATTTATTATTTATTATTTCTTATTTCTTATTTCTTATTTATTATTTATTATTTATTATTTATTATTTATTATTTATTATTTATTTATTATTTATTATTTACAATTTGTTATTTATTATTTATTATTTATTATTTATTATTTATTATTTATCTTTATTTATTATTTATTATATATTATTTATTATTTGTTATTTATTATTTATTATTTACCATTTCTTATTTCTTATTTCTTATTTCTTATTTCTTATTTCTTATTTCTTATTTCTTATTTATTATTTATCTTTATTTATTATTTATTATTTATTATTTATTAATTTTTATTTATTATTTATATTTATTTATTATTTATTATTTATTATTTATATTTATTTATTATTTATTATTTATTATTTATTATTTATTATTTATTATTTATTATTTATTGTTTAAATTTATTTATTATTTATTATTTATTATTTATTATTTATTATTTATTATTTATTATTTATTATTTATTATTTATTATTTATTATTTATTATTTATTATTTATTATTTATTATTTATTATTTGTTTTTTATTGTTTATTATTATTTATTTATTATTTATTCTTTATTCTTTATTCTTTATTATTTATTATTTATTATTTATTATTTATTATTTATTATTTATTATTTATTATTTATTATTTATTATTTATTATTTATTTATTATTTATTATTTACAATTTATTGTTTATTATTTATTCTTTATTATTTATTATTTATTATTTATTATTTATTATTTATTATTTATTATTTTTTATTTATTATTTATTATTTATTATTTACTATTTATTATTTACTATTTATTATTTGTTAATTATTATTTATTATTTATTATTTATATTTATTTATTATTTATTTATTATTTATTATTTATTATTTATTATTTCTATTTATTTATTATTTATAATTATTTATTATTTCTATATATTTATTATTTATAATTATTTAATATTTATTATTTAGTATTTATTATTTATCTTTATTTATTATTTATTATTTATTATTTATTATTTATTATTTATTATTTACTATTTATTATTTATTATTTATTATTTATTATTTATTATTTATTATTTATTATTTATCTTTATTTATTATTTATTATTTATTATTTATTAATTTTTATTTATTATTTATATTTATTTATTATTTATATTTATTTATTATTTATTTTTTATATTTATTTATTTTTTATTATTTATTATTTATTATTTATTATTTATTATTTATTATTTATTGTTTAAATTTATTTATTATTTTTTATTTTTTATTTTTTATTTATTTTTTATTTTTTATTTTTTATTTTTTATTATTTATTATTTATTATTTATTGTTTATTATTTATTGTTTATTGTTTATTATTTATTATTTATTATTTATTCTTTATTATTTATTCTTTATTATTTATTATTTATCTTTATTTATTTTTTATTATTTATATTTATTTATTATTTATTATTTATATTTATTATTTATTTATTCTTTATTATTTATTATTTATTATTTATTGTTTAAATTTATTTATTATTTATTATTTATTATTTATTATTTATTATTTATTATTTATTATTTATTATTTATTATTTATTATTTATTATTTATTATTTATTATTTATTATTTATTATTTATTATTTATTATTTATTATTTATTATTTATTATTTATTATTTATTATTTATTATTTATTATTTATTATTTATTGTTTATTATTTATTATTTATTGTTTATTATTTATTATTTATTCTTTATTCTTTATTATTTATTATTTATTATTTATTATTTATCTTTATTTATTTTTTATTATTTATATTTATTTATTATTTATTATTTATATTTATTTATTATTTATTCTTTATTATTTATTATTTATTATTTATTGTTTAAATTTATTTATTATTTATTATTTATTATTTATTATTTATTATTTATTGTTTATTGTTTATTGTTTATTATTTATTATTTATTATTTATTCTTTATTCTTTATTCTTTATTATTTATTATTTATTATTTATTATTTATCTTTATTTATTTTTTATTATT
This sequence comes from Viscum album, assembly GCA_963277665.1. Taxonomy (NCBI): domain Eukaryota; kingdom Viridiplantae; phylum Streptophyta; class Magnoliopsida; order Santalales; family Viscaceae; genus Viscum; species Viscum album. The sequence goes on from OY728151.1 coordinate 24,845,701, forward strand.
TATATTTATTTATTATTTATTCTTTATTATTTATTATTTATTATTTATTGTTTAAATTTATTTATTATTTATTATTTATTATTTATTATTTATTATTTATTATTTATTATTTATTATTTATTATTTATTATTTATTATTTATTATTTATTATTTATTATTTATTATTTATTATTTATTATTTATTATTTATTATTTATTATTTATTATTTATTATTTATTGTTTATTATTTATTGTTTATTATTTATTATTTATTATTTATTATTTATTATTTATTCTTTATTATTTATTATTTATTATTTATTATTTATTATTTATCTTTATTTATTTTTTATTATTTACATTTATTTATTATTTATTATTTATATTTATTTATTATTTATTATTTATTATTTATTATTTATTATTTATTATTTATTATTTATTATTTATTATTTATTATTTATTATTTATTATTTATTATTTATTATTTATTATTTATTATTTATTATTTATTATTTATTATTTATTATTTATTATTTATTATTTATTATTTATTATTTATTATTTATTATTTATTATTTATTATTTATTATTTATTATTGTCGAGTTTATATCAATTACTTATGTATTATTTGTTTTTCAATTAATATATATAAGTATATTAATTTCTATTTATTAACCACATGGCGAGATTGCTGGAGTGGTAAAGTCTTTGGAAAATATGCAAGAGGTTAGGGGTTCAAATCTCACCAAACGGAGGATTTATTTATATTGCATGGGCATGCATGTGCATGTGCATGGGCATGGGAGATGCATGCATGGATAAATAAATAAATAAAATAAATAAATAAAATAAATAAATAAAATAAATAAATAAATAAATAAAATAAATAAATAAAATAAATAAATAAAGAAATAAATAAAATAAATAAAATGAATAAAATAAATAAAGGGATCAAACGAATCTTTGGGAGAAGACTCCAATGAAGGGATCCCTCTAAAGGATGGTGAAATTTCATCCACCTTAGGGAAATTCATCAAACTTATCGAAGTAAGATTTATCTCATCTCCCAATGTTGCACCTTCCATGATGATTTATCTAAACTTCCCAAATAAAATTTATTCGGTGTATAAGCATATTGCATGAGATACCCCTACTGATGAGGTTGGAGGTGCAGTAATAGGTGTAGAGAAGCATGCTTCAGATCCTATTCCTAGAGAAGAAGAAACTGGTGGTCTTACCAAAGTTAGGGGGCAGGGCAGCCAGCTTAGAATCCATAGAGCCCTTAGTCATATATGCAGTTTCATGACCTGTTATCCCAATAGTTACAACCCAAGATCATTATCTGCCACCGCTCAATTTCCATAAGTTTCTAATCTTACAGAGTCATACCCATCATCTACCTGTCATATTGACTAACATCTTTCCCCCCTGAATAGTGCTAGGATTTACATGTGCTCTACTATTTGAAATGATTGGAGTATCCGAGGTTCCTTTTTTGATACGGGTGTCGATCTATGTGGAGCTAGTAATTCGATCTGACCAAGATGTTCCCTCTGGTGAACAGTTGGTTATGGTCGTCATTGACGCCACTTTTAGGGTGGTACTAAGGGTTATAAGGTACAACATTGTAGAGGTGGGGTCAAGTGGAGATGAAAAACCACATGACATGGATCACAGCCCATCTGAAAGGATACCGAAGGAGGATCCCATAGGTGAACTCTTGGTTGTGTTTCTGAAGTATGAGCTTATAGATCCTGAAGAAATGGACAAATCCTTCCCCAATGTGGTCAAAGAGAACCACATCATCTGGTACCAGGTTTGGAAGTGAATTAATGTTTTTTTTTTGAAGAGAACCTAGAGCCACAATAATTGGGCTGCATGGGGCCTCTCTGTCATTGGATACGAATCCTATGCACTGGAGGGGTAGATGCTCAAGGCCTTCATGCACTGATCCACGACTACCTAGATGAAAAAACATGGGACGGAATTCGACATTTGGATGTTTTCTGGGATCGAGAGAAGTCTGAAATAATCCGTAATAATTAGGATTCCAACTAGGAGATTTAGTGCCAAGAATAACAAGTGGGTGAGCATTTATCCTTCATCAAAACTCAATTGAGCCTCTTCATCCAACTGAGGGCTCTTCTAGAGGTGGATGAGGAGAAGATAAGAGAGGCATCGTATTAAGTGGCTAATCTCCTAGCCAAATGGGACTAGGCATATATCAAGGCTGATTAGATTCATTTGGTAGTTGATAAGGAATAAACAGAGCTTATACAGTAGGAGAAAAAACTAAGGTCCACACGCCAAATGTTGGCAGAGTTAAAGTGTTCATTTTTAAGGGTATAGATATAAGTTTTATTTTGTAAAAACTTATAAGAGGATCTAGTATGTAGATGTCCCCTGCTACTACCACTATTTTCAAGCTCATTGTTCATACTTTTTTCATGCATGGGAACATTATTTTACCATCATTAATTATATCACCTCAATCGTATTTTTAAAACTAATGAACAATCCCTAAGATCAAGTGGGACATACCCAGTGTGTGAAAAAATGGACAACCATATAATTTTTCACTTTTTATGAGAATGTTGGATAACCATCGAACACTAAGGGTTTTCTATCCTTGACTAACCAATAGGATTGTTTAGACTAAGGGAAGATATGATTAGATAATAGGGCTCTCAGACAAGCCAACATGATTTTACAATGTTTTCTAGTGCATGGATGGTATAATACCAATGATGCTATAATTGATCTGAACAAATGAGAATGTAGAGTGTGAATCATGATGATAAAAATTCATAACTTGAGGAGGATGGGATTATGGTTTTGGATGAATACTAACCATGTTCAAAATATAGTATCCATACCGCTAGCCAAAAATGGAAACAAACAAATGAGAGTAACTTCTAACAATTTTCCAAACATAGAAACTATCTTGAAATGTCGTCTAAATTATTTGGGAATGTTGTCCTATGATGGTATGTGAGCCAAAGGTGGCATGGGACCAGGCCATTAGGGGTTCCCTTACAACATGAAAGATGATGAGGATCCAAATTTGGGGCACGCAAAGTGTGAAATGAAGTTATGTATTGCTCAGATGAATTCCAACACTCTTGTATTTAATTCACCATGTATTAGATCACATTGGTGTAATCACATTGGTCTGAACAAATATCAATCTTATCTTCCAAGGGATCATCACCTCATATGTTGATCAATAGTTTAAGATGAGAACAATATGATAGAAAACCAGCACCAAGGGAGAGAACCTCTCAGGAAAGGGTCGGGGATACCTTATAGTTTTACATCATGAAATTGAGGATGGAAGATGCATAGTTTAAAGTCACATGGTAAGGATTATTCATGGTATAGTTTAGAAACATTTGATTCGGATGTTTCCCATAGTTTAACATCGTTCGACTAAAATGATTCACATAGTTTTAGTTTATACTGCTTGGACCCTAGCCAATAGTTTAATGTCGTGTTACATTGAATAAACAAATGTATGTTCCAAGAATATTTTTGTGGAATGAAATAAATAAACCTCGTGCGCATGAGCCAACAGAGGCTTGTGTACCATACAAGTATTGGGGAACATACGAGAATGATTCTTCCTAAAAGAGGCATATGTGATGTGGCGAGATACAACCTGACATAAATGAGGCCTGAGGAGGGCTAGTGCCACACCACATTTCCCAGTGAGGTTAATAGTTTAAGTTCATCAATTTTGGACCAAGAATCTATTGTTTGGATCGACCACATCGGTATTCATCCTACAAGGACTCATAATCCCACGTGTGCCATTTTTGTTGTGGGAAAGAAGGAAGGGTATAGGGGTTTTACCTGACATTTGGGAATGCATATTATGGGTGAAACTAAGAATAGAATCCCACTATGATACAAAGGTGTCGATATAAGGTGAGTTGATATTTTCAAGGTCAAGATGAAGGGACAACTGGTGAGTAAGGTCCGATTGTTGGCCATGTTCGAAACACAAGGACCGTAACTATACTAGTCAAGAGTGGGGTGAACAAATGCAGGATCAATTATTGACCAAATTTGAAACACAAGATCTGCTATTTTTTACAAAAAAACCATTATGGAATTGTCCCAAGATGAGAGGTGTGCCAAAATTGGCATGATACCATCACTGTTAGGGGGTCCATCTAGATGTGAAAGATGGTGGAAATCTAAACTGGGAAATACTTGAAGTGAAGAATGGGCATATTAGGGAGTGGAAATCAAACTAGGGCTTTGTGGATAGTTTAAGGTCATATTGAGTAGACCATGATACACAGTTTAAAGTCATCTTGCATGGGATATAATCTCTCAGTTTAAGTTCATAGAACTTAGACCATACTGGCATATATTTTTATGTCATGATGCTTGGAATACAAGATAAACATTTATTCTGAGGTTATATATGTGGTGCACAAGAGATAAAACTTGATGTGATTGACATCCAAGATAGTCCACCTACCACATAGATACATTAAAATGAACTTCATATAGTTTAGGTTCATAGAGTTTGGACTGTAATAAAGGATATGGGGATGAAGGTTTAAAGGATCTTTTAGCTGGGCCTAAAGAAGAAATTTATGGGGGTCACTGCATATCCCATGAGGATGGGAATAAATCCACACACAGTTATTAAACACATTGTGGAAAAAATATAACACTGGTAGGAGAAATACTCTATGGTGAGGGAACTAAGGAATCTCACAATTATCATGACGTATCCTGAAATTATTTAGGGTATGGTTGTAGTTTAACATCATGAATTGAGGATGTTGAATCTTAGTTTAATGTCATTAAGTTCATACTATCAAGGGGGGAATCCCAAGTGGATGTGTATAATGTGGTGTTATGACTAACCTGATGTGAATGAGTCCAAGGAGATCCAACACCACATAAAACATCCCAGAATAGGCCTGCACACTGTTTAGATTCATGATTCCTATACATGAACTTCTAGTTTAATGTCATAGAGCTTAGATAAAGATGAGGAATTCTCAAATGGGTATGTATAGTGTGGTGTTATGAGAAACCTGATGTGAATGAGGCTAAGGTGTCCAAGAACCACACTATAGATTCTAAAGAACATCCCATACACAATTTCATGTCATATAAAGTGGACTATGTAGAGGCCAAGGGGGCAAAGGTTTGATGAATCTATGGATAGTACCGAAGAAAAATTGTTCAAGCACCACTACGTATCTTACAAGGTTGGTAATCAAGCTAGGCATATTTATTAGAAATTAAATCTTGATGTGTAGGTATGATCCATACAAAGTGAGGGGGAATTATGTATAGAGTGGATGGACTAGGATATAGAATCTTGGAGTCACTATGTATCATGTATGGATAGGAATCAAGACGTTTATAGTTCTTGAAGATGAAATAGTAGGTGGATAATTCAAGGGAAAATGTCCTCTCATGTAAGAAAATTAGGGATTTTTACAATTTATCATTGTACATTTAGTACAATAATTTCTAAATATTTCATCATCATAAAACTAGGATAATGGTTGTTACATAGTTTAAAGTCATGAAACTCATACTTTAAGGGCTCTTAGTTTAAGGTTAAGAGTTTGCACCATGGAATGAGGATTCTAAAGTGGACATACGTAGTGTAGTGTCATGAAAACCCTGATGTGAATGAGCCAAGGAGGCCCATCATTGCACAATAGATTTCTGAGAAGAACTTACACATAGTATAAAGTCATGATTCTTAGACTAAATATATGTAGTTTAATGTCATAGAACTTGGAATATAACAGAGGGGGTATCATAAATGGGGGATACATGTAGCGCAAAAATAATTTTCCAATGTGAATGAGGTTCGAAGGAGGCCTGCACCGCATGAGACATTTATAAGGGAAAACCCACACACAATTTAAATTCATGTTTGGACTCGGGCGCCCAGTTTAACATTGTGTTCCAAGGATTTTGGGTATGCACCTTTCATGGTCATGCAAAAAAGACCATCAATGTTATGTGGTTTAACGTTGTGCATCTAAGATGTTAGTTATTACACATTTTAATGTCATTCAACTATGACTAAGTCTATTCATGCTAATTACTGCTTGGGGAACTTATCATTGGTTAGAGAAGTGATGTTCTCTCCATCCATGGTAACCAAAGAGTATGCACCATTATGATAGATCTTATGAATGTTGTATGGTACTTACCACTTGGTTTCTAACTTTGGAGACATCCTGTCCGGTATCATTGGTGTTCAGAGATCCAATATTGTATCACCCTAGAGGAAGGAGTAGAGGTGAACCTTCTTTTTGAATGATCTGAATATCTTGTTATTATGTATCTCTAGATTATGCAAGGCCTATATCGTGTTCTCGTCAATGGATTCTAGTTCTTCTGATGGAATTATGAAATATTTCATGACATCTTCTAATCATAGATAGTTATTTGAAGTGATGGAAACTAAATCAAGATGGGTAGAACCACCTCTATTCCATACACCATGGAATATAGAGTCACCTGGGTGGATCTTTGAGTTGCCTTCTGATAATATCAGAGAGAATTGGGGAGCTTTTCCTGACAACGTTTCTTGTTCTATACCACCATCTTCTGTAAACAAAATTCATGAGGGTTTTTTTTAACACCTCAATCTATCCATTTTATTATGCCTCGTAGTAGGATGTATGGTTGGACCAGACGTTTTACATGGAATAAAAATTATTAAACTAAGAAATGTATAAGTTTGTGTCATTTTTTGTGAGAATATTATGAGGGGATCTGAATTTATGGATGACATGGGATCTCATGAATTCAACAACAGATCTAGCTTTGACATCCTTGAGAGGAATAACTTATTCCCACATGGAAAAGAAATCGGTTGTGGTCAGAATGAACCTGTATTGGCGAGCTATTAATGTTGGATACAGTCCCACTACATCAAATACCTAGACTAAAAAGTTCCAAGAATACTTTGAAGTATGGAGGGAATATAGTAGTTGATGCATGAAGTTGGCATGAATCTGACATGTGTGACACCTCTTAGAGAACTTAATGCATTCATGGACCATAGTGGAACAGAAGTATCCCAGCATTCAAATCTGGTGGGAGAGCTTCAACAATACTTGGTGATAACCAAAATACTTGGAATGAAATTCCTGTATAACTTATGGAATCTCATCTCCTTGAATGTAGTAGAGGAGAATTCCATATAACCCACGTATATAGAGAGTCTTCTCAATGTTGGGACAACTCTGGAAGGTAAACTACATGGCATGACAACGAATTATCCCACCTTTGACTCTTCCTGATGGGAGAGTTCTATGATGGATATACTCAAGGAATGTAGTGGTCCAATTGGAGGATTCTTCAGTAATGGTGGGGTCCAAAGGTCCTGATGTGGAAGCATCGGAAGTCAAATGGTTCACCTAATGATTGACTTCATCGTATGAAATGGCAGTAGAAATGAATCATTGATGTGACACATGAATGAATATATCATCCTAGTTAGGATCTATAAGAGAAGTGACTAGACTAGTGAGGGAATCGGTTCAGTCATTCTATGACTGGGGAACATGAATCACCTCTGGATGAGAATGGAACTAGGCCATCAGCTGGTGATCATGCTTGGTCAAGGGCACAAGCATTAGATTCCTAATGATGTAATCACCGTTTATTTTCTCGATGACTAACCCAGAGTATCCCTTTATGTGCAGGTGGGGAACATCAATCTTGAGGGTCATCTTGAGACCAGTAATGAGGGCCTAATAGTTTTCCTCTTTGTTGGTGCAACCTTTTGATAATAAGAATGAATATGGTCGGGTAGCCTTTGTCAGGGTGATGAAGATGATCCCCATGCCTACTCTATTGAGTCTAGGATTGTTGGTACTTATACCAGTAGGAATTCAGAAGGCACTATCAAAATGAATCTTCCAACATGGTGCATCCTAATCCACTGAAATGATGGCCTCATCTGGGATGTGACGGTCTAGGGACTTCTCTTTTGGGCCAGATAGGCATCCAGGAAGTCTGGAAACACTTGAACCTTGATTTATTTCTATATAATGAACTAGATTTCAAACTTTTGAAGCATCATTACCCAGTGTTCTAGTATTCTTGTCAACATGGGGTGGTTCATGATATACTTTAGAAAGTCTACATGGGACATCATCTATTTATCATGATATTGTAGGTAGTTCTGTAACATCTATACAGCTAAAACCATCTTAAGTAATATCTTCTGTATAGGAGATTATTTGTAAACCATTTCAAGTAGAATGTGACTAGGATAGTATAAAATAATCTCTCTCCCTTCATTGTTTTTCTAGGAGATCAAGGTGTTGAGTGATATTTCAAGGGTGGTCACAAAAAGGACTAATGGATTCCCTGATATGGATGGCATCAAAATCGAAGTTTGCACCAGGTATTTCTTGATCTCTTAAAACACAGTCTGGAACTCTTCATACCATTGGTAAAAATCACCTTTCCTCAGATCCTAGACAAAGTCTTACACTTACCAACTATATTCATGATGAATCAGCGTATGTAGTCCAAGTTGCCTTGGATCCCTCAGAGCTCTCAAAGGTTTCTCAGAAGAAGCATCTAATTGATGGCCTTGATTTTATGTGGGTCAGTCTCAATTACTATGTATCTAATGAAAAATCCAATAAAATTCCTAGAGGTAACCCAGAATGCACACTTCAAAGAATTCATCTTCAGATTCTAGTAATGGATGAAGAAAAACACCTTCTCAAGATCTTTGAGATGGTCATGATGCTAGAGGGGTTTGACCACTAAATTGTCCACATAACATTCCACTAGTGTCCTGGTGATTGATTAGAAGATGTGGTTCATTACTTGATGATAAGTATCCCCTGCATTCTTCTAACCAAAAGGAATAAATTGATAATATAAAGTCCCATATGTAACTCTGAAGGAAGTGTATTCTTCTTCTTTAGGGTCCATTTGAATCTGGTGGTACTTGGGGTACCCATCCATGAAAGAAATATCCTAGAACCCAGCTTTAGCATTGATCAACCACTCCATCACTAGAAAGGGAAACCTTCCTTCAGACAGTGGTGGTTGAGATCTCAAAAGTTGATGCAGACTCTAATATATCTGTTATTCTACCTAACTGGGAAAATGTTGGCTAACTACTTGTGTTATTTAACTTCCTTGATGAATTCATCTTTTATAATCTTGTCAAATTCAACCTTGACCATGTATTCATGAGAGGGATTCATTTTTTTGGGAGGTTGTTTGAACCTGTGATGATTCACTAGGAGACCAAGACAGTGGATGGTGACTTAAGGGAACTACTACAAAATAATCCTTTAACAACACTAAAAATTTCCTTTATCAGGGCTCAAAAAGTGCTGACTTTTGGAACGATATTAAAATCCAAAATCTTTTATCGGTGCTTTTAAAAGCACTGATAAATGGGTCCTTTATCAGTGCTTATAAAAGTGATGATAAAGGGGAATAATGTATTTTTCTGTAACAACACACCGAAGCACCAAAAACACAAAAACATCATCAAAACATGTATAAATATATAATTCAAATGAATAGAAAACAATCTAGGATTGTTTTCTCAATTTTGGTGATGTGATGTGCGTTTTAAACTAAAATGATACTTATATATTGAAAAAATGAACTTGGAGTCATACCAGTCACACTGTGAATTCGATTGAGGTTCACCTTATTCTTACATGTCTCAAATGAGTTATTGATCATTATCCAAAAGTATTAAAACAATTCGATTGTATTTTCTCAGTTTTGAGTACATCACTTGTCTTTTTTACTAAAATATAATTTTAAATTGGAAACATGCACTTTGACTCATTCTGGTCACATCATGTGTCAGTTTGATATGATATGGATTCTTACTTGTCACAAATGACCTCTGAATAATTTTCCTAAATTATGAAAACTATCCCAACTCATTTTCTCAGTGTTCAGTGAGTGGCACTTTTTGAACTAAAATTTTAATTTTAAACTAATAACGTACACATTGATTCATACTGGATACATAGTGTATCAGATTGAGGTTTGGATGATTCTTATATATCAAAAATGACTTATGGATTATTTTCATAAAGTATCAAAATGATTTGAATGTGTTTTCTTATTTTTGAGTAGCAGAACTTTCCTTTCTATGAAATTTGATGTCAATTTAAAATAAAAAAGATGCACTTGGAGTCATAATGTTCACAACATGCGACAGATTGAATTTTTTGAAACCCTTACTCATATAAAATGAATTAGGGATCATTTTACTAAAGTATCAAAATAATATGAATGTGTCTACTCAGTTTGTAGTACATCACTTTTCATTTTTACTAAAATGTTATTTTAAACTAGAGACACACACTTGGACTCATACCACCCACATATTGTATCGGTTTGATGTGAGACAAATTCCTACACATCAAAAATGAATTATGAATCAATGTCCTAAATTATCAAGAAAATATGAGTGTGTTTTCTTGGTTTTCAGTGAGTGACGTTTTTTTAACAAACTATCAATTTTAAACTGATAACAGAAACATTGAGTCATACTGGTCACATAATGTATCAAACTGAGTTGCGGCTAATTCCTAAAAACCAAAAATTAATTATGAATTTTTTACCTAATGTATGAAAATAATACGAATGTTTTTGATCAGTTTTGAGTAGGCAAATTTTCCTTTTTATTAAAATTGATATCATTTTTAAATAAAAAGACGCACTTCAAGTCATACTGGTCACACCATGTGTCAGATTTAGGTATGGATGATTTCTATAGATCTCAAATGAAATATGTATCATTTTTCTAAAGTATCAAAATAATATGAATTTGATTTATTAGTTTTTAGTATGCCACTTGTCCTTTTTATTAATATTGATTCCATTTTTAAAAAAAAGATGCACTTGGAGTCATACCAATCACACCATGCATCGGATTGAGGTACAACTAATTCCTACACATCTCAAATGACAAATGAATTATTTTACTAAAGTTTCAAAATAGTCTGATTGTGTTTTCTTGGTTTTGAGAAAGTCACTTTTTTTACTAAAATGACATTTTAAACTAGAAACAAGCACTTTGACCTATACCGATCACATCATGTATCGGTTTGATGTGATACCACTTCTTATACATCAAAAATTACTGATGAATCGATGTCCTAAATTATCAAGAAAATACAAGCATGTTTTCTTTGTTGTTAATGAGTGAAATTTTTTGAACTAAACTATTGATTTTAAACTGATAACGGACACATTGAGTCAAACGGTCACACCGTGCATCGAATTGAGGTGCATCTAATTTCTACAGAACTAAAATGACTTATAGTTCATTTAATAAAGTATAAAAAATCAGAATATGGTTTCTTGGTTCTGAGTAGGCCAGTTTTCCTTTTTACTAAAATTAATTTCAATTTTTAAAAAAAAAGAAGCACTTTGAGTCATACTGATCACACCGTGTGTCGGATTAAGGTGTGGCTAACTCATACACATCCCAAAGTCTCAAAACAATCCTAACTACCAATGTTACCATGTTTCTATTTTATTTCTATGTTTAACTACAAACATTACATATTGAATTGATGTTCTTAGCCAAAAAAACTTTCTCATTGTTGAAATTCAGAATAGTAGAGGATTTCAACAACGGGAAATGTTTTTCATCCAATAACATCGAATCAATATGTAGTATTTCTGGTTCAACAAAGAATGGAAATGAATATGGAAAACATGGTTACATTATTAGAAAGAATCATTTTATCTCTTTTGTGGCTTTTTGTAGATAGTCGGAATCAAAATATGACTTCTCAAAAATATCTATGAAAAAAACTAAACAACTATTAGATAAAAATTATAAGGAAATTAACTTAAAAATAGTAGATAAAATCATGAAAATTTTAATTAAAAAATTAGTATAAATTAACATTTTTCTGATGGTTGAATGAATTCTTGATGAATTTTCTTATTGTCATTATCTTAGTTTCAGGCTCGAAGTCCAATCCCTCACGAGCATGAGAATCTTTGAACAAACCACTCCAACTTGAGTAAAAGAATCCAATTATATAAGAAAACAATTATTATATGATTAATGCTAAAAATAAATAAATTAGAAAAATATATAAACTAATAAATTAATTCAATGGATAATGATTTTACTATGAAAAAATTTTTGATCGTAGAGATATACATATGGTAAAGTAATAATGATGATAAAAAAATAAAAATAGATCTCTCCAAACAATCAATCAACTTGTGTGGAGGATGAGGATAAAATAAGATACATTAGATTGAATCTTTGAATCATCAGAGAGAAAGTAAAGATATCATATTTAGTTAATAAAATATTAATTTTGTTCAATAAATAAACAAATACACATAATATTTTCATTATCAAAGGTGAATGTCTTCCATTTGTGAAAATTACATGGATTGTAATAAGAGATTCCTAAGGGGGAACTAAAAGGAAATGTAAAAGAATGATCTGTTTTTATATAGACTAAAGTAAAACCTGCATAGTATTTATTAGATGTGTGATGAAACAAAGAAGTGATTTTTAATAAGTATTAATGGGATTATTATCATTTAAAATATGGATATATTTTTATCAACTGTAATAAATACAAGCAAGGCTGAAATCAATGAATAAAATTTCATTGGTGATTGGAATGTTTTGGTGAAAAATTGAAGGAGTAAGACTCTATAAAAAACTCAGTTTTTCCCAAGTAGATCTTAAATAATTTTGAGCGGATAAAAAGGATGATAATTAGATCAAATATATGCATGAATAGCTTGATCCAAATAAGAATAATGTAACATGAGGAGCTTGATCTGAATGAGAACAATGAAGGATTATTATGGGTCAAGTTGTTTCATATATTTTTCTAAAAAAATTCTATTAGTTTAAAAATACATGATTTTTTACTGAATTTTTACCCCTAATTCTATAAAACTATTCACATAAAAGGTCATGGTAATGTATTGTAATGAAATATTTTGTTATGTCATTTAATTGATATGGTCACTTCTGTGGGGAATCATATTACCACTAGAAGTACATAAAAATGGATTCAAGTTTATGTTAGTAAACCATCAAATTTAATATAATTAAGAATTCATAGTGAACATATCATGTCATTAAATTATTAAATGAAAACTAATAAAGTTGACTTGAAGTGGGATTCTAAAGGTGTAATGATTTTATCCATGAAAAATAATTTTTCTTCCAAACAAAATAGATTCTATTAAAACTTGTTTATTAAATTTACATTAATGAATGTTAATATTTTATTTTATCAAAATTAGTTAAATATCATGGTATGATATTTATTCTTGAATGATTTAAATATCCTTTAAAATTTAAATAATAGAAAAACCTTTATCATTAAATAAGTTACTTTTCAAAGAAAATATCAAATTTTGAAAACAAATAACCAATCATAAAGGATTAATAACAATAAATTCTATCAATAATGTACTACTCTTCTACACCACATAATGAAATAGTATTTTATTTCTTAAAACACCATGATGTTGAGGTTTTTCTTAGAATATGGCTCATTTCAATTGTTCATTTTCTGACTATATTTCAACAACCAAAATCAGAATCTAAATTCCATTTTATCTCAAAATTAGTTTTTCCAATATAATATAGTCCAAGGATTGTAGAACATTAAACCTCTTTGATTTTTATTTTTATATCATTTTAGTCATACTATTTAAATTCAAAATGAAATATTTCAAAAATAAAAACTAAAAACATTATATTTCTTTAATAAGTATTTAAATAAATAAGACAAAAAATTAAACATATATAATGTTTTTTCTCATATGATTGTATAGATTTATCAGAATAATTTTATTTTTACATTTCATAAGTGACCCCTAAGTCTATACCAATCATCTTGAAATAGTTCATAGTCACGGTAAATAGATCCATTAATTTTACACCATATTTCAGTGATCATTATCCAAGGAAAACAATTCATGAAAAATCATTATATAGTTATTCCCATGTCTTAGATATTTCATCATCCATTTTTTGGAAACAACCTCTAGAATTACCTTTAAAATGGATGGGGATAACCCTATATTTTAGTTCCACCTCACTTAACACTCTTAGTTCCAATTGTTTCATAACATAATATAGGACCCCAATGATGTTATATATTTCATCATCCAAGTGATTTGCAATGCTATATTCCAAACCAATGACACCAACGACTGTTATATGGATGAATTTTTCAAAAGTTGATGGTTGAAAAAAGGTGTATGTCCTGGAATATAGGTATTAATAGCCTATTATACCTCACAAAAACATGACCCAACATTGGGTTTGATATATTTCAAGTTGCACAGTACCAATGTCGTCCCAAGGACACCCACAAGATATCGGGGTAGAATATACTTTAATATATATATAAAACAATGAATTTTCGGTTATTTTGTTATTGGATAGTGAAACTAGACTTATTGGGATACATGGATGTGGGATGAGAAGTTTCAGTGGATAACCGAGTAAAATTAGTGCTATCAAAAAACCTGGATTTAGTTCGAGTGATGGTTCTGTTCAACCCTTTAATCACTCGAGACTTGGATTCTAGCCTTGGAATAGATGGAACCTTGATTCTAGCCTAAATTAGATCTTGGATTCGACAAAGAGGAGTGTCAGTAGTAAGTCTCTTCTACAGAGAGCTTCAGATATTAGGAACAAATTCACGATGGTTAGGGCTCTTAAAATAGATCATGACACTTTTATCAGTGCTACAAAAAATGCTCAAAAAGATACCTTTTATCAGCACTAAGTTTATAAGAACAGATAAAAGGAATCTTTATTAGCATTTTTCTCAGGGATGATAAAGATTGAGATTTATTAGTGCTAAAAAACACTATTAAAATCAATATTTATAAACACTAATAAATATTTATTTTATCAGTGCTTTTTAGCACTCATAAATACTTGTAATATTTTAAAAAAAATTATATTTTTTAAAAAATTATAATTATTGTATATATTTATAATACTTATAAAAATACTTTTTATAAAATATTAATTTTATAATTCTTTGAATATATAATTATTTACTTATAATTATATAAATATTTTTTTTAAAAATATTTATATCCGCATATATATTTATATAATTATATATATATATATAAACATAGTAAATATATTAATTATTTAAATAAAATTAATATAAATTTATAATTTTTATTTATAATTTTTTAAATACTTTTTAGACAAATATTATTTATTTATTTATAATTATAATTGTAGAAAAATAGTAAATATATATTTATAAATATATTTACATATAAAAAAATTTACAAATGTCCTTTTTTAGGGAAATGACCAATTTAATTAATAAATAAATAAAGACACTTTTGAAAAATGGGAAAAGAGGAAACTCGTTACAGACACAGTGTAAAAAATTCCATAAAAACCAATCCCAAAGGGATGAATAAGACCTAATTGGTCAAAAGATAACAAAAGTCAAAATAAGAAAGGGAAAAAGTTTCAAAGCTCCCCTTAAAAGAAGTGCATCAATGAAATTGATCAAAAAGAAAGCTTCGCCCCCCTGCAAAGGAGTTACATAGTACTAGTAGTACAACATGGCAGAGAACCCCTCCCACTCAAATTGAAATGTGAAGGGAGGACTAGATGATAGATTACAACACATTTATCTCTCTTTCAATTTTCCCACCTGAAAATGCTTGTAAAGAAATCACAGTATGTCAACCTATTATAGTGAAATCTTAAGACCAAAATCACCATAAAAATAAATTTAAGGCACCCATCTATCCAAATAGAGGGACAAATAGTTGGATGATGGATTTCAACACACCCATCCCTCTTTCAAGGCTACCCAACCAATAATACAGGAAAGAAGCCATACTACCAACCAAATGCAATGAAACAAATTCCAATGACCAAAATGAAATCTACTACCCATAATCCAATCAGTTCAAAAAAATAGACATAAAATTATTAAAAAACCACACCCCACAAAAACATCATCAATATACACCGTTTTCTATCAACCAAATCCTAAATGCCACTGAAATCAGTAGCGCCATGGACCAACCAAGGTCAGACACAATATCCTTCTATATATACACCCAAAAAATCAATGTTGTTCTTATCCAATACTTTGATTACTTCTGGATACGCCCACAATAAGGAGACTTAACTGTCTACTAGACCTCAACCTCCTCCTCCTAATAGTGGCACCTGAAGAATGCCACACATCACGGCAGCCACCACCTATAGATCAGATCGTCGTTGCATAGAGGGAGACCCATGCTCAAGTAATGAATCAACCAGGGGGCCTAGATCTGAAGAAACATGTGGAAGAGGAATCATGACATGGAAACCCTAGAGATATGAACCATTGTGCTACTTGTGAATACACTGGATGAGATGAACCCATCTCACAGTCGTCGAATCCTGTCGAAATATTCAGATATAAGAAGATCTAATAGGAAGAAGGAGAAAGCACCGTCAAAAATTATTTAATTAATAAATTTTTAATTTATTTTTTAATAAATCATTTTTATTTTTTATTTATTTATTTATTTTATTTTATTTATTCAGACCTTTATAAGCACTAAAAAGTGATGATAAAGGATTCCTTTATGATCACTAAAAATATAGCTTTAATAAACGGAAACCATTATGAGTGCTAAAAATAAATTGTTGCTAAAGTATATCCTTTATCATCACTAAAAATAAAGTTCTTATAATGGGTAACCTTTATCGGAACTAAAAATAGAGCATTGATAAAGGGATCCTTTATCAGCGCTAAAAAACATTGATAAAGGGTTAAATTTATTAGTGCTCTCTTTAATGCTAATAAATATTCCATTTATCAACACTTTTTATAGCATTGATAAATATTAGTGGTATTAAATTCCTATTTTTTACTAGTGTGATCTATTCCTATAATTTCATCATCTCTCTAGGTGAACAAATCATGATGTTTCTTCAGGAAATCCATCTACTACTGTTGTTCCTCTATTGGCATGGCTGCACTGATCAGCATTGGCCTTGAATCTACCATTGTACCATGGTTCACCTAAACCATCTCATCAACGGTGGTGGATATACCTTCCTAAAATGAAATATAAGCATCTTATAAATCCTTTTCATCATCTGAGGTAGGGGAAGTAGTGGGAAGAGATGATTCTTCCAATCCGACTGATTTTGGGAGAACATTAGTGCCTGCTTAGGAAAAGCTGTAACCATCATTGAGAGTCTCCTAATCTACTAAAACCATGGTGATAGATTCTTTTATATATAGATTACATAAGTCCTTTGGCCTTTGGTTTAATGATTGATATCAAAGAAATGGTGACAGCTCAGTTTGTGTTGGTTCAACCTAGCTCGATGGAACTAGTGGGTCTAATGTATAGTTGTAGACATAGGGTGAATGTATCGATACTTTATAGGAGTAGGGGGTTCTGGTATTACCCAATCCTGAACTATGTAGGAGTACAAGGTTATCTTTTGAAATCAATTATACTTAGGTATGTGGTTCCATTTACTCTTATAACTACAAATAAATTCCCATCATCTGGAGTTATATCCTCTAACTGGTGAATCGGGAGGACAAATGCATCATCCAAATCTGTACACAGGACGGTTTTGATGGAGGTGTTCTCAACCTCATTGGTATTCACTACCTTATTATTGATCTGGAAATAAGTGGAATCTGTATAGATGGATTCACAAGAGTCGAAGGAAGACACATCACTATGCAGTATGCCTACTCGACCATTTATGGATTACTTGGGGCATTGGTGATACGAGTAGTGACTTTTTGAATGCATATGAAGCCATTTCCTACCTAGAAAATAATTTTAAGTTGTTTCCTATTATAGAACCAAGAATTCAATGTTTTCAACCAAACCAACATATTTTGTCTTCAATCAGATCCCACCACACGGTCTCTATTTGTTCTTATCATAACCATGAATCTTAATGTCAGAGGGGCTCAAGTTTTATTCAGTAAGTCTCAGCCTATGAATCATCTGGTTCATGATGAGAATGATCCTAGAACCTATTTAAACTAGATAGTGATAGACCTCCATTCCATTTAACTGGATGGTGATGTACAATGGTATATGTTTTTCTACATGAGGGGGCCTCATATTATCAAGATAAAGATATGTGGATTGGTATTCTTACTACTCATCCTCCTTAGAAAAGAAATTCTTGTCTGTTAATACCTATGTTTCAAACTGAAGGGGGATTTTCAAGTCTTTTATGAAGTCTTCATGCATATATTCCTTCAAATGGAGGTCCTCAAGGATCAAAATCATAGCAAGAATACTATTAAGGTGCATCAACACTTCTTACTTATGTGCTAGGAACACATTTCTACCCGAAGGAGGTCGCTTTGTAGTGGGGACCATGAGGGAACTGCTGGATGAACCATTTAATTCTAGATGGTGTTGGAAACATCCTACTTCTCATCAAACAAACTGACCAGAACTACCACTGACTGATTGTCATTTGAATGAGGCTTTGCTGGACACAGTCGATCGTGACGTGATTGTGGTTGTTCTACCTGGTCAATTAGCAATGTCAGTGTTGGTGGTGTATCTTACGAAGTGGGATGAAAGGGTTGTGTATACTGAGCTCTATACAACACCTATTGCCTAGTCTTGGTGGAATTCATTGTCATTCTTGAAGCATTGGACTGAGCATTCTAGTATTTTACATGTCCTCGAATCCTTCTTCAATTGCATCAGTTAGGAAAATTTAGGTGGCTTTCTTGATATTCCTCATCATCAAGAATCATGTAGAGGTACACCAGCTCGACAGTATTTATAGAGGTATACTCTTGTTCTTTGTTATATGATTCTTCAACTTTTGGATAGACTCTGGGTATGATTCCCATCTCTGGAGGCATGAAGTCATCGAGAGTATGAGATGACTTTAGCACTAAAAGGGGACTTTTATTTCCCTTTATTCATCATTTCCTACTCTTTTGTGATGTCGAAGACTAAGAGGTAGATGCATAAGCATCATTTATATAATTTGCAGTGACATCAAGAGGTTTAGTCCATCCTAAATGGGTATAGATTATGAAGAGGGATTGATTGACTACCCTTTGGTCAAACCAATCATCATACTTCTGAGTCCCATGGTTGGAAACATGTTTCCATTCACTGGGACCTTCATTTTCACTACTGGGATTAGTGGAGATGTGTGCTACCTGCATTGGAACTTCATCCAATTTGAAAATTCCATTTTCCATCTGTTCCAGAAGCCAATCCTTAAACATGTATCATTTCTTGATGGTATTTCCAATCATACTATGGTAAGGTAAGTGGTTGGGATGATCATTGAGCTCAACCTCATGGGGATTTCTACATTCCAACATCTTTAGAATCTCTTGTTCTAAAGCACTGTGGACATAATAGAAAACCCTAGCCTCCATAAATTATTTGGTTTGGTTTCTTTTATTCATGA
The DNA here is from genome assembly GCA_963277665.1 of Viscum album. Classification (NCBI taxonomy): domain Eukaryota; kingdom Viridiplantae; phylum Streptophyta; class Magnoliopsida; order Santalales; family Viscaceae; genus Viscum; species Viscum album. Next base: position 24,865,154 of record OY728151.1, read on the forward strand.
AGGGAGATCTGGGAGCTTGGCCTGAATGAGGGGCTGGAGGCCGATGAGGGCTTGGAGCCACATTCTCTCTTCTAGGTGGTGGTTTCTACCAAGGAGGTGTCTACTAATTCTAAGCTTGGAAATGCAGATCTTACTAAGATTTTTTCCTCGATGAGGTTGTTATTTTTGAGGATCTGTAGGCAACTTCTCTAGATTATCTAAGTACCCTACATGTACTGCGGTGGTAGTCTCTCTCTTAGAGGCTCTTCTTTCCAAATCTGGAAGAGGAATGGGATTAACCTATTTGGTTTTCTATAAGTATTTATATAGAATTTGAGCCTTGTATGAGAAATAATGGAATCCACCTGGGAAATTCTAAGTGATGAGGGTGGGAACCGATTCAATATTGATGTTCCCCATAGACATCGTCAATAGTTTCCCTGGAGTTAGTGGCATGTCGAGTGAGTATGTGAGACCCTTAAACTCTGGGATGAAGTCTTTGGAATTATCATCTATAAGTTTCTTGCACTTTAATAGGTTGGAAATACTTGAATTGCATGTATTGGAACTAAACTGGTAAAGAAACTATCTACAGAGGTCTTCTCATCCAGTGATGGACCCAATTGTTAGCTGGTTGTACTAGATGAACGTAGACCCTTCCAATTTCCGAAGGAAACATTATAGATTTACTTCTTTCTTCTACTCTGGGGTCCCCAACATGGTTCTTAACCAAGTGATAAAGTGGGATAGATTATGAAGTGGGTAGCTCATCCCATTGAAGGGGGATAAGGTAAGATTCCTAAAATCCAAGGGTTATCGCATGTCATCCACCCACATCGGATACGGCTTGCCATCATGTGGGATCACCACCTGTCACATTCTTAAGGCTTTAAGACAATATGTAAGAGTATCCATTAGTTCATCTTAGAAGGTATTCCTATCTCAGTGTGGATTTCTAACCACCAGTGTATTAATCATCTCTTGAACATGATAGGCAAGCTCATCGGCTCCTGGAGCAACCTGTAGAGTGGCCTGTGGAGAATCTTGATCTGATTCCCAAGGGAGATTCTCACGTTTTTTGGGTGGATTGGGAGACTCATACGACGGTCTATTTATATAAACTCTGGTATCTACCCTATCAGTATGCATGGGTTCATCATGATTGATTGGGGGAAACTATAGGAGAAGAACTAGTGGCTTCTCCTGGTGCCCCAATAGTGGAAGAGCATGATCCTGTTGAGGGGATCTATAGTCTGGGCACCACTCAGAAAGGATCTCATTAATGATATGTTTTTGATATGAAATATATTTTCATAGAGCATCCATAGAGGGATAATTATTTTTCTTCTATGAAGCATAAGGCAGATCTGAGTGCATGAAATTTCCCTTAACCTTGTTGAGATTTTGGCTGGCAGGCAACAATGCAAAGGGTTCTCCATGTATGAGAGTTTTTCTTTATAGGAAAGTGAGGATACCTATGTGAAGATCCACCTAATACTAGTCTAACCCATTAAGATAGTCCTCATAATCAGATATTACGTTAGTGTCCCCATATTTAGGTAATTTGAATTCATCAATATTCATAGTGATAATACCTGGGGGTGTATCCTCAATATTGTCAGGTGAACCGGGTTTTCTCTTGATAGGAGTGAAATAGAGAGAGGATTAATTTCCCAAACCATTGATCTTCATGTTTGGGGACACTTATTCAAAGATTATATAGAGAATTGTGATAGTCTGAACACATCTCTGTTGAAGGATCTAGTGGTAAATGGGTGATTTAGAATGTTTTTCCACTAGGAGTGTTGCCAAATCAACCATGCAACATTGTTGGTTGATGTCATCAAACTTATCTCATCACTTTGGGTTCACCAAATCACATTCAAAGAGGTGAAAATGTGTCACTTATATGGTTCAATGAAAGAACATAAGGTTTTCCTGAGTGAAGGCCTCCAAAAACTAAAATTTGGGACCCGCATTACCAGAAACCCATAGACAGTTGGATGGCGGCCAAAGTGTCCCACAATATTACCTGCTCAGAAGCTAGTCTCATCACTTGGATGGCCCAATATCTGATCATTGTTATCTGATAGACTACTAAAGACATAGATATGGATCACTATGGCAGTTTTCTGGCCTGTAGAGAGACCAATACATTAACTAAGTGATCGTTCCATGTTGTGTCATCTCTTGGAGGCGGTGTCAGTCGCATCATCGTGTCTCTATAGAAATTGGTGCTTTCACATGCCTTATGTATGAGGGTAGTGGAAGCCATCTTCAGGTTCACTGGGTTCTCTCTATCTATCAAATCCCAAAATAATTCTTGGTGACCTCGAGTATAGGTAGATAAAGAAACTGGAAATGATAAGGATGAATACACCACGAGACCCTAGAAGGGACCCAAATCCTCCTCCTCCTGCATATACCTTTGAAGGGATTCAGAAGTAATTTTTATCTCAAATTTTGAGATAATTAATTTCACTTGGTGGGATCCTGCACCAAAAACTAATGTAGATGACTGGGGTGAAGCCTCTATCATTGAATCTCATTGGGCTTCAGAATCTAATAAGTGAACGGTATTTATAATGACTTGGCGCTTCCTGGAGTTTTTCCTTCGGCGGAAGTGATTCACCATTCTTCCCCATGAAAGATCTTTGGGGTAGGTAAGTTTTTTTGAAAGGGGATAACATCCATTCTAGTTGGGGATGGAGTAGGGAGGACCTCCACTTGATCTATTTGGGATACAAGGAGGACCACCATATTGGTTGTTTTCATAGTGGGGAGGTCCTCCACTTGGACTGTTGTGAGAGTGGGGAGGGCATCCACTCTGGATGTTGACTTAGCGGGGAGAGATTATGATTTTGGTTAGTTAGAACATTAGTAGGACCTCCATGTTTACTAATGGAGACATCATAAGAAGATCTTCTATACTTTCAGGTGAAATCACGAGCAGGACTATCGTACTGATCGAACTAGAATCGGGGAGGGACTCTATGTTGGCTGTTGATGGGTCGGGGGGGGCTCTTATTTGATTGGTGTGGGAGTGGGGAGGACCTATGATTGATCTGGTAGAAACATGGGGAGGGACTCTATGCTTTTTTTATATCACATGGGGAGGACCTCTATGTTGGCCAGTGGTTGAATGGGTAGGGCCTCCATACCATTTTTTAATGAAGAGAGGAGGAAGTCTACTTGGATCTATGCTAGAGTGGGGAGAACCTTCGCTTGTTCTAGGAATGGCCTAAGGAAAACCTTATCATTGATTGTACATGACATGGGGAGGGCCTCCATATTAGGGATCAAATTTAGGGGTGGACCTCAATACTAAATATCGATGAAGCGAGGAGGACCTATGCTTTGACTGATACTGGGAACATGGGGAGGGCCTCCATATCGAGTGAGAGAGATGAGAGGACCTCCGCTTTGATTTGAGATGGTATGGGGAGGACCTCCGTACTAAATTCCATCATCATGGGTTGTCCCTTGATGGTTTTTGGTGGTTCCAATGATCAAAAGAGTCAACCCAGCATGTCGGTGAGGTGGATGTGGTCTCAATTCCAACCTAACACTGGAGGGTCCCTGCTCTGCAGTAACTAGGATATATAGAGGTATGTCGAGGATAGTAAGATTCACTAGAGTTATAGAAGATGATTCTCCCTAATGGGAATCCTCCTGAGCTTGGTCCTAACATTGTTGTTTGGTTGGTTGGACTGGGGATGGTAGAGAATTGGAATAGTCCACCTACTCCTTGGCCTGGAAGACCGGTCATTGGTGGAGTTGATGAGGCCTGATGAGATCCCTTCTTGGAATCTCTTAAGTGGTGGTTATTGTCGGGAAGACTCAGGAATCCTCTACCTTCTCAAAATAGGGGATCAAATACAAGGATTTCTCTGGGGATAGACTCATGAAGTAGTTTCTCATTGGAGTGGGGAGTAGTGGCTTTCTACGCGGACATTGGGGGTGGCGGTGTCGGCGAGGCGCAGAAGATTCCAGGTTCCGATGGGCCATATTCCTCATGGGAATGACTCCCTCCTGCTCATATCAAACTACGATTGTGTCCATCATCCTCTCGTAAATGATTTCAGTGGGTAATATGGTACATGGGATCTCGGTAGTTGATGGCGTAGTGGACATTGTGGTAGAGGTGGGGTCATGTGGGATTGTCGCATTAAAATGTCTCTTGCCCCTACATTAACATGCATTGGGTGAATGGTTTCTTACATCTTGGGTCCTATAAAGTAGGAAGATTCATAAATCAGTATGAAAACCAAGAAATAATTTCCCAATGACCCAACATCATCCAATCTTCCATGGTTGTAAAGAGAGATCCATGCTGACAATGTCACGGATCGGAATGCCCAATGTTCAACTACCCTAATCTCTAGTGAGTTCCAGGCCAAGTCCACTATTTTCTTAGTAGTTACCAAAACTATATAGATATATATGGTAAGATTATTATCTAATGATGTATCTAATGCTACTAGTCCTCATTTTTTTGGAGAAGAGTTACACGTCGGGTTCACAATTTCTATTTTTGAAGATTTTTCCAAAGCGCACCTCCATCTGTGTAATATTGACATTGGTGTTCCATTTTTACCTTGCATTACCACTATTCAAAGGTGGGTATAATTCATAACTTTCTTGATGATGTATTATCCTTGATTGAAATGGTATTATGGGATGTCAGTTCCTCCTTCCATGGATTTTTCCTTGGAACTCGTTGCCTAGTTCAAGTCTCCCTCATATATTAATATGTGTTCATGAAATTCAATCCCAGTGTCATATCTTTATGGATATTGATTAATTATGAAGAATATTTCTAGATATTACAATGATTCGTGATAGGGAAACAACCTTCTATTAAGAGAGTTGTCACATTGGGAATCACTGGCATGTCTGGACACTACAAGATTGGTCTCTTGTATTCTTCCTCATATGAAGGAATCTCATGGAAGAATATTGTGCATAAAACCTAAGTAATATCATGTTGATCATGGGTATATGATTATAAATTCATATCTTCCAAGGTTTTCCTCATGTATCCTATGTTTAACATGAGGTATCAATGTGATAGGTTGCGAGTTTAATGTCTTGAAGAGATGAAGTGAAATTGATCATAATTCCCCATGGAGGTGGATTAAAGAGGTGTATCCCTAGGATGGAGAACCTATAAGATTTGACAATGGATAGATAAAAATACATATGAAGGCATACCTGGGGTTGTTTCCCATGAAGGGAATATTTCACACCATGAAGGGTTACATCCCTAAGAGGTAGGTTCCATGGTTTACCAGATGGATGGGTCAGAACGCCCTATAGGAGAGGACCCCGAGTGGCATGTCCCATAAATGGAATATTTCATGATATGAAGGTTGATAATAACACATGTGAAGGTGGAAAAAATGTGTTATCCCCTTGGAGGGGGCACCAATGTTTACTATTGGTTGATATTGAACCTCGGGGAGGCATCGTACATACCCTATTTAGAATAAAGGGATCAAAACCCACATATTTTGAAAGGATGATATGGGGATTATGAATGAAAGATGCCCTTCACAAGAGGATTTCTCTTGGTTTTATTATGAAAAAATTTCTAGGGCTTACACATGGGAGCTTCCTAGGTGATACTAGGAGAATCAATGAAATGGATGGGGATTATGTATAGAAACAACCTAGATGTATGGCATGATCTCAGTGAGATGTGGAGGACAGATTACAAATCAGGATGGATATAGATGAAGTGGAAGGGATTAAATGGATGGAATGGATAAGGTGTTTGAGGGTGTGGATTTAGACCTCATAGAGGCTTCCTGCATATCCCAATTGGTTTGGGAATCAAATCCCACATAGTTTAATAAGATAATGTGATTGGGACTTAAACATGGAATTTCCCTGTATAGAGGGGGCATGATGGGGCTCACACCAAGAGGGATACCTATTTGAAATGATGGGGATTATGCATGAAATAATCCCATATAAAGATTGGATTTCATGGTTTTCTCTATACTCTAAGACCATGTGAGTTATTCTTAGTGTGACAAATAAGAGGAAGTAGTAAACCTGACTATCATATCACAAAAGATGCACCAATGAGATATGGTGTGGGGATTATGCATGGAAGCTACTCATGGTGAAAAAAACAAAACATAAAGGGATGGGGTGTTGAGATCATGGGGAGTGTAAAGGTTTCCCAATTCCCATCCCCTCTTTGAACCTTGTACTTGGTGGGGGAAGGAGGAGAAAAATGTGCTTCCTCTTTCAAGAAAGGCTTGTATCTTACTCTAATATGGATTCCTATGAGGTTATCATTCCCTATGAGTAGGGTACATATGATTTCATTTCATGTGAGTAGGATCTCATTCCAATTTGACTCATACATGGCACATCCTATATTTTCCACACAGGGAGAGGAATCATTTTAACATCATGTGTTGAGGATATTTGGTGTAAGGAAGTTTTTTCACGTAGCGTGGATGTGGGAGACTCACTCTCAGACCCTTGGGATTACATGACTATCACACATACACCATTTGAAGGTTAATTTCTTTGGAAAAACTAGGTGTTAATGGTGTGGAGGAATGATCACTCATGAGGTTCATGTTATTGTGTCTATTCTAAAAAGAAAATGGAATTAGCATACCTATTCTAAAAATAAAGATGTAAAAAAGAGTCTCATGTCACACTTGAAGTGTAGTGGGCCACAACAATAGATAGATCAGTTCACATAAGGACTTTAAGTTCATATAAACCAATCTTGGATGTGTGTAGAGGCTTTGGGAACTCAACCTTTATGAAGAGGTGTTAGAATAAGGGAGGAAACATGGAGATGCACAAGAGAGGGGTTTCACAATGTAGGGGGCCTCAATGAGAGGTGATTTGTGAAGCTCAGTTTCTTTGTGAAGGTAAAGTTGAAAAGGAATGGGATTCATGAAACATGGTGACCTTGACTTGGCATGAAGTCAAGAGTTTCCAAAGGAGTGTGTTGAAAAATCTTAATGCTCTACAAAGCCTCAAGTACCCTAGAGGTCCTTCTTCCTCTGAGAAGGGAATAATTGTTTCTTAAAGGCATCCAAACCTTAGGTAGAGATAGTTGGGAACAATATAATAAGGGTTTCATGATTCTCTAGTACCCAGAATGATTCATTATCTATTTGGTTTTCAGTTCTCAAGTGATTTGTGAATTAGGTGATCATAAGTCAAAAGGTTGGGATAGAAATCCCATTAAGGTTGAATGAGTCAGGTATTTATAGAAAAAGTAATCTCACTATACTACTAGGTGCATTGTGAAGAAAATTTGGGCTCTATGAATGGATGTGGATCCATCAAACTCGAAAATCTTCCCTTCATTTTTCATTGTAGGTGTAGAGCTCCTTCCGAGTCATGGAGAGTTCCATCATGGCTTCATGCATTCACAATGGGGAAGGGATATCCTCAAAAGGGATTTTCGAAGAAAACCCTTGGATGGTTATTTTTTCCATTTAATATTGGATTGACTTCCAAATAGTTCTATCTTATTTGAATAGTCCCACGTTATGTATTTTGGCACCAATAGTTTTGTTTAGTTAGCTTCGGATATAATTGGGTTCATTTCGGTATATTAGGTTTAGCTCATTTTGATAAATCTAGTTCAATTTTATTTGTATTTTCTTAGTTTTTTTTGGGTATAATCAGGTTAGGTTGGATCAATCCTGTTATTTGATTTGGTGGAGTTCAGTTTTTGTTGGTTGTTTCAATTTAGTTTAATTTAGTTTGATTATATATTTTTTAGGTACATTTTTTTTATTTAGTTCAACCCAATTTAGTTTAAATATATTCAATTTGGTTAAATTCAGTTATTTTATTTTCTTTTTAGTGTATTTTATTTTGACTTATGTCATTTGGATTCAGTTTAACCTTCTAATTAATTTTGGTCAAGTCAGTTCATTTTAGGTTAGTCTAAGTAAAGTTAGTCAAATTAAGTTCAAGTTTCTTTGGTTTGGTTAGATTCATTTTGTTTAATATATATTTGATTTTGGTAAAATAGATATAATTTGGTTATATTGGGTCATTTAGGATTGTGTTATCTTGGTTCAGGTTGGTTCATTTTGGGTTCATATATTTTGGATCGATTTGACTCGAATGGGTTTGTTTTGGCTCTATTCTATTTTATTCGATGAGGTTTAGTTATGTTTGACTTAATTTTATGTTTGAGTTATGTTGTTTTAGGTTGGATTGATTAATTTTTCCCATTTTTTTATATATAATTTTAACACAATATAATCATTTTATTTAATTTCAAATCTTCATAGTTTTATTTTATTTGGTAAGAAATCATTTTATTTAAGTAAAATATGGTCATATCAATTCAATTGGTTCAATTCAGGTTTGTTTTGTTATTTTGAGGTTTGGTTTGGTATGGTATGGATCATTTAAGTTCAGTTTAGTATGTTTAATTATGATTTCATTCAGTTAGGTTTCATTTAATTCATTTTGATACATTATAATATATTTTGGGATTGAGACAAATCTGGAGGAGTCGAGTTTGTCTTGTTTAGTTCATTTTTCATTTTTTCATTCATGTGTGTTTCATCTAGTTTTTTTAATTAGTTTAGTTAATTTTTAGTCATTATAGTTTTTTATTAGTTTGAGTTAGTTTAGTTTGATTTTTTTTAGTTTGGTTCAGTTTGAAATGGATTAATTCCTTTTGATTTAATCCCCTACCTTATCCAAGCCCGCTAAAACTCTCTCTAATCTTCTGATCTTCCCTATCTCTAATGTTTCTAACTTTTCCCAATAAATAACCCACTCCTAAACCTTAAAATAATCCTTCATTTACCAAACATAGTTTAGGATACCTCTATTTTTCTTTAAACCATCGCAATAACCCTTAACCAACTACCCTCACACTACCACTAGTAGACTATCCCTCATTTGTTTTACAAAGTTTCTTTCTCTGTTTGTTGGATCAGTCTAATACTATCAAAATATTCATTGTACATCATAGTATATATAAGTGGAAATTGTGTTTTTATGTGGAAATTGTATTAATTATAAAATCACATTTATTTATAGGGATCACATTTGACACATATTTTATTTCATTAAAAAAATTAATTTTCTATTCTTGAATTAAGTAGAAATTTTAATTGATTTATTGAATTAATTTTAAATTTCATTTTTTTCTTATGTAAATTAAATTATTTAAACATAATTGATTTTTTTGTGTTATATTGGTAAATTCATCTTGAATAAAAGATTTGAAAAAAATTTAGTGGTTTTACTTTCTTTAAACTCATTTTAGGTATTGGTTTTCCTTTATTTGATATAGTTTTCTATGGGTTTATTGGTCTTCTGTCATTCTATTATGTTATTAATAGTGTCTTTTGGAATATAATAATTACTAATGTGTATTTATATACTTTAAAGTCTTAAACTAGAGGTAGAAAGTAGATAAGCATGTGATGAGAAGCATGACCTATCTGAAGAGAGTGAGGGAGAGGGGAGTTATGTTTGAGAACAAACATTGAAATGTTGTGTGACTAATTAACTAAACATGTTTTTAATTGTAATACTATGTAATTATGTTTTATAATGTGATATTTATGTTGATATATGTTAATTTTAATTATTTTTATGTTATATTGGTTTCATTTTTTTGTATTAGTTTTCTATGGGTGGATTGTATTAGGGTGGATGTCGGATAATTGTTTATATTATACCATATATAGAATTGGTTTTAACCATATATCGATAAGTATTAGTAGTAAAAATCCACTTGAAATATGGTAGATAATTTTTTAAATGTACTATATTGGTTGGTGGTCATTGTAAACCACCACTAAATATGGTACATTGAGGAAAACATTAGCAGAAATTTCTAAAACTATTCCTAAAACAAAACACCATCTATGAATTTTTTATGAACAAAACAATAATAAAACAATATCCAATGACAAACGTAGTGGTAATTTTTTGAAATTTTACTAAAATTATTTAGCAGTGGTTAAAATTCAAGAAAAAACTAAAAAACCACTGATAATATGAATTTTTCTATAGTGATCTTGTTCTATAGTTACCCTAGTTAACACTTCTAATTATTCAAATATTAAGAGGTAATCTAAATAGTATTATAAATATAGTGGTTTGGAATTTAGTTAAGGTGATAATTATTATATTGAAATATGGGTGAATAGGATTTATAAAAATAAGGACTTTTGAAAAGACCGTCATATGGACAAAAAATAAAAATATGAAAATAAGAAATCTATAAAAGTTATTTTTTATTAGTTTAATAACCTTAAACACATTAGTCTTGACTGTCTAAAGTTAAATAGGAATGAAATATAGTCAATAAAAAATTGTAAGAGTAAAGGGATAAATGATTTAATAGATACTAAGTATACTTAAAGTGCTATCAAAGACTCGTCATCTTTAAATTATATAAATGGATCAGATGGAGAGAACAATTGTAGAATTACAAGATTTTATACAAAGTCTCCAAGGAATTAACTATGATTCATGGTAAAGTTAACACCTGATTCTCTTACAATCCCATATTTATATTTTTTTTAACCCTTTTTTTGGGTTGATTGTAATGAATCTCTCTCATTTGAATAAATTTCTAGATATGTGACTTTCCTAGATAAGAAGAATAAGAATTTAAATAATGACTATGATCAAACTAAAACAATTTTTCCTACTATGAAGGTTGAGTGATTTAAGAAAAATAATGATAATTCTATGCTTACATCAGATTTAGTCAGGTAGAATAGTATGGTCAAGAATCTAATATCCAAGAAAAAAAATTGTTTCAATTTCATATTCGATGGGTATGAATTAAATTTTTAAGTTGAAATATTAGGTAGAAAATTTAATGAAATTAGTTTTGAACATTACTACTAGAATGAAATTTTTTAGTAAACTTTATATACAGTTGAGTAAAAAAACTTCTATAATTTATATTAAATCCACAGGAAGGAAAAATTTTCAGTCAAACTACTTTATTCCATATAGTTTACTTTTTTCAAGAAATTATAAAGTGGTACACATTGGAAGAATAATTGTTCATTGAACAAATTACAACTTTGCATATATTTTAATGGAACTTTCAACAGTTGAGAATATATGAGTTGAATATATATAGGTTCTAAAGGTTCATTTTTTGAAAATATCTAGTCTAAAGTATGTATATATTACAAGAATTTAATTTATAATCTAAGAAAGAGTTATGTTTCAGTATAAAAGCTAAAACATTTTTTACTTGGTAAAATTTTACTTTTATGTTTCAAGCCATGAATTTTGAATAAGTTTTTTTTTACTTTTACCTATACTTTATATTTTAATTTTCTTATACTTCAAATCCTTGATCAAGTAGGAGTTCTTTTGTTTGGATAACTTTTATATGGTATTTTTTTATATTTCTCAAAGGGTGTCATGAAAGATACAAAGGGTTATTTCATCTCTTTACTTATTCTATAAATGTTATGGAAGTTCTATTTGATCCAATAGTTACAGACCATGGTGAGTTAAGGTAGAAATGTCTCATTTCATTTTAGAATGTAATATCAAGTACTAATGGTAGAAACTCTTAATTATTTTCATTTTCAAAAAATTATTTTTCATAAGTTACTTCATGATCTAACTAAGACAAACATGGTGTATTGAGAATATTTAAAGAATGATTTTTTTATATGTGATTATAAGTAACTATTATATAAAACAATGAGATACTAAAAATATATTTCTATGTTTTTAGGTTTTTTTCTTTTGGTTTTTAAAATATATAGTATACACAAAAAGGATGTATTTTTCTCAATTTTATCCAAACTAAAAATCAAATTGCTGATATTTTTACAAAATCTTTAAATTACAATATATTTTTATTATAGTAAAGAGAATATGGGTATGATAAATGATTGGTGATCATATTTCCCCATTATTTCTTCATTATCTCCAAACATTTAAAAACTCCTTGATAAAGGTAGATAACACTACATGTTTATATAGAATAATGATAACTTTTTATGCAAGTAATTTATATTTTCCAGAACATGATTTAAAATTTTGAGATGTGACTTGAACATCATCTAGAACTACACCTATTATAAGTTATCTACCTCATGTTTTTAAGGGTATTTAACTTCTATAAGGCATCATTCACTTCATGTTTTTTATATTACATGAATAATCCCTCCTAGTATTTACTCTTATATTTTCTTTTTTTTACTTTTAAATTCTCAAATTGTAATTTTACAAATTCAAAATGATTAATTTTATGTATGGATACTTTAAAGTAAATTATTTTCTTATGTATGAGTTTCTCATTTAAATATCCTTCTATACATAAGAATCTAAATTTTTCAGTCTATCTGACTCTTTGAATGAGGGAGAGTTAGCTTTTTTAACTATTGTGAAAAGATTTTCATTTTTCCAAGAGTATCAATGGATTTTAAGGTAAAAAATTTCAATAAAACTATAAAAACCTTTTTTTCAAGAGAAGATCATCCATAGGTATCATAAGATTACTTTCAAAATGGTATTGTTTCTCTTTTTCCTCAATTTATTAGATTTATCTTTTTTATTATATTTTTTATTTAATAATCCAAATAGGGAAAAAAGGATTTTTGTTTCAATGTTTGAGTAAAATATTTTTTTGTTTTTAAGAAATCAAAATTTAACGATGCTAAGGGGGAGATCCTAGAGAGAGAATTTAATATGAATAGTAATGTGTAATGAATTAATAAGGATAACCCTATTAAATTTAATATCACAAATATGGAGAGATATTTTACAAAAAATATAAGAATTCATGAGACAAAGAATCTTTAATAGGAAGAAAGTTTTTTGAGTTTTCATTGAAAATCATGAAAGGAAGTTTTCATCGAAATAACAGGGAGTTTTTTTCATTTAATTTAAATTTAACTATTTCATTTTTTATAATGACTTGTTTCTCTATTAATATTCATTGTTTTATTCTTTAGGAAAATCATAAAATGCGATATTTTAGAGTTGTTTTTATGCAGTAATTTTTCTTTTTAATAAAGAGGACAATTTAAAAATGGTTATGTTAATTATAAGAAATGTAGCAGGAAGGTTATTGAATTCAAATGGGAGATATTATAATTATTTAATTCTTCTAGATATTAAAATTAGAAGGATTTTTTTCCTAAGTTTCATGAATATTTTTCTTTTTAAATTTGAGTCAAACTTATCTTTATTGTATGTTTTGTGATTATCAAAAGAGGGAATATTGTTGAGTCAAATGAATCTTCTATATAATTTTTTTAAAATCAAAATACACTTTACTTTGGATTCGAGAAAACATGAAGATTTTTTTTTCAATTTATAAATTCTAATTCTATCTTTTAATGAACCGCGTGATCTATCTAATTTCTAAATAATTATGAAGTTTCATTGAAATATAATCATTGGAAGATGACTATTCTTCTGATACTATTATAAATGAATCCTAATAACTTGTTATGTTACCATACAAGGTTTTTACAACAATTATTATAAATTATACTAAGGTTTCAAGAAATATGAGATATAGAAATACCTTCAATCAGGATCTTTTTCATCATCTCAGTTCGTTTGAGAGATCTAGTTGTATTTTCTTTTTTATTTCAATTTTTTAAGAGGTTTTATATATGATGATTCATTGTAAAATATATTTATTTTTTTATTCTTCTTGAACAAAGAGTTTTTAGGGTTAGGAAATAGTGTCTTATAAACATTGATGTTTTATGAAGTATAGTTTTTTACTTATTGTTATTAGTCATTCTAATCTAATAGGATCTCAAGGATAGAGCTTCCTACTACTGACTACTAATCAAGGAAGACTTAGTGAATACTTTTATTTTCTAATTGGGTATAGATTAATGAATTTTTAGGTTGGAACATGGATAGCTTAGTTCTAGTTGTTATACCTCATACAACTTTGGGATAAAATTTCAGAGTTCTTCAAACTGAAACTATTTTGTAAATAATATCATTTATAGAAGTTTTAATATTGTATTCAAAATAGTATGTTTTTTCATCATTATTATACTACTTTAATTTCTGATTAGATTTTTTTTTTCTTTACTTAAGTTATGTTTGTATCTTCCAAATATTTTTATTTTCTAATTTAGTGTACTATTTTTGTATAGTTATTTCTGAATTGATCAAAAATTATAGCTTTCGATCAACAAAAATTTTATAGTTGCAAAAATTATAATTCATAATTCAACTTCAATTCGCCCTACATTTTTAAGTATATATTTATTTTCTTATCTAGGAAAATAGGAATTTCTTGAACACCCTATTATTTATCATGTATAAGACCCTCATAAAATGATTTAAAAACTATAATGATAAATAATTATCTCATGATAGGTTTTTATTCACAAATCCATATATTGTCTCCTCCCACTAACATTGAGTAGTTTATTCCTTCTAAATTTTAATAAATTCACATTATCTCCAAAATATGTTGGTAAAAATTTGAATCATCACACATTATTTAAATCTATTTCCTCGCATCCTATAGTTTTAAATCACCATTTAAATTGGAAAACTATACCACATGAAATACAAAGTTTAATCATCCATTAATATCTATCTCATTAATATAAATTGTACCATATCATGATAATCCAAATTTAAATTACTTAGAGTATCCTTTATTATATCATCCTAAAACACATTAGATTCCCATTTATAAAAATATCATTCTAAATTTCAAAAAAATCAATAATTTCCAAAAAAAATTATTAATTACTCATTCTCGACTCGTGATTAGAAACCCTTCATGGTTTACCCGTTGAGCCATGAATAATTAATTTATAGTACCTCTATATCAAAACAATACATCACTATCTATTTCCATCAAATTTAGTCACATACATGAGAATCATTTAATATATATAAACCTTTAAAATATTTATCCCTAAATACTAATTTTATATACCACTTTAGTTTTATACCCAACATTCAACTTATACATCACATATATGTATTTTACATTATATTATAGATATATTTTCTATATCCACATTTCCTAGAATTTAATAAAACCATAGAAATTTAAAATTTTCACATTCCAGGACAATCAATAAATTTCCACATTCCCCTTATTATTTCATCTATAAAACAAATTCTATTTTAATAAATTCAACCTATAAAATTTAGTCACTAGATTCATATACAAAAAAATTAACATTTCTATAATTTTGCCAAGATATAAAATATATAATATATCTTCTTCGTCTCAACTATTTAACTCAACATCAATTAGATTTTAATTGATTATTAAATGTTAAGAAGTAAATTTTAATTAATTTTGAATGAATACCATTATAAGGTAATTTTTATAGCATAGAAATATCACATAACATAATAATAATCATTAAAAGTATATGAATCTCTTTATGAGGCCTATGGCATGGCTATAAAGGCAGCAATGGATGCATCCCGCCTTCTAACCTAAATGGCGATGGTCACCAATATGCCCCCCAATAAAGTGGGAATAATCCCTAATATTCATCGAGGTAGATTGGTCTCATCCCTTATTTCCATTTTGTAACCCTGACTTCATTCCTACTGTACCTCAGATATTTCTTAGCCATAAAGTCCAAGATTTGTTCAGTGGCTTCAAAAAACTTATGATTGTTGTAGTTAGTGCCCTAGAAATCAACTTCTTTTTACTTTATGATAAACCTACATTCATTATATAAATATAAATAAACTCTTTATAGCATCATGATTGTTCTTCTATGTGACATAGTATATGATAATTTCCTATGAATAATTTTCACTCTAAATGCCATAGTGGATCCCTACTATGATGAGAACCTGGAAGTGCCATGAAACTATTCTATGGATGGATGATATTACTAAAAGGGACACAAATGATACAGGCTATCAGGGGTAGGGACTTATGAAAGTTTGAGTTGCCTTATCATGGTGTGCACCCTTGGTAGTATCTTAGAGGATATTATGGGAGCAATACCCACCAGTAGGAAATCCACATTCATAAGTTTCATTGTATGTTCCTATCTAAGGATTTTTGTATTGGTCCTTAGAATTTAATATTATTATTAATGGGTATTGTGACTCGCGCACTTATATGTATTGATGAAAACTGTGACACAGGATGTTCGTGGTGAGGTAGGATATGTTGGGTGTGTCACAAGTGATACAACATTAATGAATAATGTGAGAAATGATTTTTCACTTATATGGTAGTAGATATATTAGGCCCTTTGATGGAAATGATATAGAATAACTAAATCCATGTCCATAGTGTTCTCTAGGAAATTTCAATTCTGGGAAGTCAAAGAATGAGAAATCAAGCACATGTGTTGATGTCACTTGCATGTAACCTGTAAGGCCCCGACCCCAGTTACCCAGAGTTGGTGCATTACTTCGTAACATTGGCATGATCACAAAAGATCAAGTCTCGAAAGACCGATTAGTTTAGTATCCTTGGAAACACTAGATACATTCATAAATGTTACATTACATCATAAATTGAAAATCTACAATAACAAAGTCTCCATATTCCACACTCATATCCTCTTCTGACTATCCCTGTAGGTCATTCATAAAATACTTCTTCACATCCTGGAAAATATTAAAACATTGAAAGGGGTGAGCTCAGATGCTCAGTAAGGATAACAATATTGCGGAAGCTTTCATAAATAAACATAAACATTTAAGGCAATGCATAACTAAAACAAAAGCCTTTTAAACTTGAACATCAACATAATATGGAAAATGTAAAATGAGATAATGCCATTTACTTCTTCACATGGATATTCTAATGGTAGAATAATCACATGCAATACCAATAACCACTTTCATAATGATGGAATGTATAATGCCAGACATTCTGAAACATTTTGTCAAGGCCTCGGCCAAGACGTCTAAAATGATTTAGGCCTCGGCCAAAACCATAAATCAAATTGGGAAAGGGCCTCGGCCAATTCCATGTCTAGTTGTATCATGAGACCTACCGATACATCGAGGAGCTATAGCGGGCTCCACCCGTCACATATTAAGTCCAATACATTCCTCATATGAATAGGTTTAAACATAACATAAATATTCGTATTAA
Source organism: Viscum album (assembly GCA_963277665.1). Taxonomy (NCBI): domain Eukaryota; kingdom Viridiplantae; phylum Streptophyta; class Magnoliopsida; order Santalales; family Viscaceae; genus Viscum; species Viscum album. Next base: position 24,882,210 of record OY728151.1, read on the forward strand.
AACTAGCATACGAAATGTCAACAATTTCTCCATAAACTATGGATGGTATAAAAATAACACATCCACAGTCAAATATTTCACAAAATGTTCAATGGAAGTTTTGTATCATAAATCAATTTCAATTAAACTTAAAACCCATCAAAGGATGTTGACATGGATGAAATCAAAGCTATTTGAGAGAAATATCTCTATTTTTTTTTAAATCATTTAAAAGTCCCATAATTATAAAATAATACATTTACTTTGAAAATATTCTTATAAGCTTGTAAGGGAAGCTTCGACGAAGTTATAATGGTGGAAAATAGCCGCACCCGCCGTATAAGTTAAAAAAACATTCTTACCTTAAATTTGTCAAAAAGGTTAAAAAGTACATTGTTTGGAAAACGACGGTAAGATTCCTTTCAAAAAAGTATAAGGGTATAAATGACTTTAAACCATTTTCCATTTAATAGTAAAAATGTTTTGAAAGACATTTTTAAGAAACATGGATGTGGATGATAACGAGGTCCCAGTAGATAATTATGTATAAACAACCTTGGATAATGAAGAGGTTGTGAAGTAAACCCTTACCTTGCGTCCTGTCCTGACTCGACCATTCTTTAACCTCCTGAATAATAAACTAGAGTTAATTCCTATTTACTTAAGAACCTTTTTCATGTTCATTATTCCTTTTATATCCCTTATTACCATGTTATGAACATTATGTAATTATTTAAGTTTATAACGGTCATTTTGTCGATCTTAGGTACTTGCGTCAAAAATAACATTCTTATAATTACAAGTTGTTCATGTGGTGATATATCCATTATATATCATATATATCCAGTATATACATGCATTTATAATATTCCATAACGTTTAGAGGTAATAAATGAAATGCACCGTTCATGGAGACGGTAAGTCGTACGTACGCATGAACGCTACTTTCATTTCTATTTAGTATTTAATGAAATCATAATGATATAAAGGAATATTATAATTCCAGTATAACATCATATATAATATCATTTACTCCATCCTTTATACATCCCACATATGGCATTAACGATTCAAATCACTTTGAGGGGGCGGTAGTCCGCACTTCCTAAAATGAAAATATCACGTTTACCCATAATGGAAACAATAAAGGTATGCCATAAATTAAAAATACATAACCTTAAGTAAAACATAAACATATTATATATCATTTATAAATAGAGTGACATCTTAATGTCCACCTTTGAAGGTGCTTTATGAGTGTTGAACAATCATCATTTCGTGAGGCAGAAATTCGCCATCCACAGAAACCGTATTTTCTTTAACCATTAGATGTAGGTGTGTGTAAGTGTAGCTAGAATACTCATTATAACAACATCCTAGTATATTGAGGATACTGGTGTTGTTACAAAATAAAGGAATAAAAAGAGTTTAGGGGTTTTGATAAGCAAAATAAAACAAAATAACATAAGAGATGACATTACCTTAAAATTGGGTAACTCTTTTGATTTGATCCAAAGGCTTCCTTGGGAAGACTTCTGCCCAAAGTGATGCTTCTAGGAGTAAGGTAGGAAAGTTGGGATAGTATTTGGGCAGAGTTTGGATGATCCAAAAGTCTTTGAAAGTGTGATTAAGGTGGTAGAGGTGGGGGCCATTTATAAGTGGAGAGGAGGGGCACTCTTGGAAAGTAAAGAAAAGTTACTTTATTATAAAATGAGTTTCGGATTTTAGAGGTCCCACACTTATATAATTCGAGGGTAAGGTGATAAGGGTTCGAAATATACTCATCCAATAGGTTTTTGACAAGTGTAAGCCTTGGATTGTACATTATCTTTTCATTTTATTAAAATCGTTAAATAATGAGGTCATCACTGCATCATAATGATGTCATAAATAATTTAATTTATTTAATGTCTAAAAATTATAAAAAAATACTATGATGTAGCAAATATTTTTAGCTTTCCAATGACTATTTATAGTCAAAAATATGACTTGTATAACCCCATGTAAAAATTGTTTTAGTAAAACATTTCATGTTTGTGTCATTTTTTACTTTAACATTAAATAAAAGGTATTTATGTCATTTTCCAACTAAAGTGGCTCCATGGGGTCCCCAAGTTGACCCATGGATTTTCTTGGTCGGCCATGGAACATCCAATGAGGGTAGGACATGTTTCAAGCTCATCTCATATTATTAAAACATTATTTTTACCTTAAACTACACTAATTACCTTTAATCGCGATTAAGAACTTAAAAGTTACTATTCACCAAAAATTATTTTAATCTCATTGAACCACATTTTTCTTCTTAATGACAACCATGTATGTCGGATTTTTGAAAATAAAATCACAGAAGTGGTAATATTTCATTTAAACAAAAAATCAGTTATTTAACTACCACTTAGTGGTTTCACTATTCATCAAAAATTGAAGTTTTTCAAAACAATGCCAAAATTTCACCCTAAGCTATAATTGATATTCCGAATTCAAAAATGATTTCTATTTTACAAAATTCCAAACATATAAGTTTCATTAATTAATTTTATAATTAATTCCCACTGTCACAACAAATAGCGTGTTTTTAAGAAACAATTTATATCAAAAGATTGGCAATTGTTTATGTCCATTTTCAATGTTAAATTAATTATAATGACCACCATTGGATAAAATGGTAAAAATATATTATAATTATACTTTAAAACCACTAAATAGTATAATTTATCACTATAAATTATTTTGATTAAAAAAGTTGTTTTTAAGTATTTTTCACTATTCATAAAAAATTAGAAGTTCTCAGAAAAATACCAAAAATTCAACATAGGCTAATTTCGATATTCTGAATCCAAAAATGAATTCCATTTTGAAATATAAAATTTCTATAATTTCAAAAATTGTTTATTACTATTCATAACGGCTACTTTGATTATTCGCGGTGTTTTAGAACTCGAAGTTGCGTACAATGCAAGCCATTTCATTATTGAATGAGAAGCGTATCGTGGAAGCTCGGGGTGTTACATTCTCCCCTCATTCAATAAATTACGTCCTTGCAATTTGAAATTTTTTCTTTGAAAATAAAAGGTTGAAAAGAGAATATACCTTTGTGGAAAACCCACATCAGAAATAAGATTAATAAAATTTAGCCTTAATAAGAGGGAAATGGAAATAAGAAAGTCACCACCAAATTATGATCTCGATAAGGAGAACATTGGTGGCAATTAGAGACATATAATTGGAGGAAAAACGTAAATATTTGTAGGGAGTGATTGAGGTCATCAATCACAATCAACTGTCAAATTGAGGTCCTCAAAGCCTTCAATCTATGTTGATTTAAAATATCATCATTTCAACAAGACATAAGGTATTAGGATAACACATTTTTTATTTTAATATCCCTTTACTAAAGTTTAAGAATTAATTTATTCATTGAATAAGAGATAGGTATATATATATTTATGCTTGACAATTAGAGTTTCAACCTTCAACTCATCTTTCACTCAAAAAGATAATAGAACTCAAAAATATTATACTTATCCTAATTGTATAAGGTTCCAAATGTTAACACATACCATTTAGATTAGTAAAATTATTTTTTAATAACTGGGGACTTCCTGTAGGCTAGTGGTAGGAAATAAAGGCCTGTCGCACTATGATTGTGGGTTCGATTCCTGCAGCTTTGTCCGACGTGACGGGTTATGCCCCACCCTGTAGGTTGTCCTTTTCCTAAAACTATAGTATTATAATATTCCAAAAATAATCTTCATAATTTTTTTAACCTTAAACAATACTATCCAAAGATCAACTTAATCCACTCCAACCTTTATAGTTATACAAAATACCTCTATCCAGACTTTCTCAAAAAGGTCTCTTAATTCCAAAATCAATTTATCAGATTCCCCAAACAAAGTAAAGTTTCTCTTATTGTCACATACTAAAAATATGATTACCTTCATCATATTAAAACCTTACTGAAACAACAAGTACTGCAGTACAATCCTTATATATATAGCACATTATTCTAATAACCAGAATATAATCCATGAGTCCAAAAGCACCAATACATTAATTATTCCGCTTCAACTGTAGTAACAGCATAAGATTGTCCTTGATCCCTTGTCCTTTTCTGAGGTAAGTTTCCCTGACGCTTAGGACATTCATTTTCATAATGCCCCATTTCCTTACAATTGTAGCATTCAACATTGATAGCCTCTTTCTTTCCCTTGCAATCACGAGCCTGGTGACCTTTTTCTCCACATTTATAACAAACTCCCATTCCTTTTAGGCAAGCACCGGGTTGATTCATCCCACAATTATCACATAATGGAAAATCCTTCTTTCCCTTTTTCCCTTTATCCGTCTGTTGTTCCACCGTTCTCTTCTTCTCTTGCTTTACTTTGTTGTCATAAGACTTAGAGAATTCCTTTTCTGTCTTGATAGCACACGAGACAATATCTTTGAATGATGAGAAGGATTGTGATATTAAAGCTCGACGGAGAAATGGTTTTAAACCATCAAAGAAATGATCAATCTTACCTCTTGGGTTACGTATATAATCTGCAGCATGTCTCGCTAACCTTGTAAAGTTGGCCTCATACATTGAGACATTCTCATCCTCCTTTTGTATCAGACTCAGAAATTGCCTTTCCATATCTGCTCGATGGTCATGAGGAAAGTATTTTTCTAAGAAAAGCTCTTTGAACTCCCTCCATTCCATATTTGATACGTCATCATCTTCCTTTGTGTTTTGAATCAATGACCACCATTGATCAGCATCTCTAGTGAGGCGGTAAACTGCCATGATAACCTTTTCCCTTTCACTACTCCCCAAGGCATGGAATATTTTCTCTAAGGATTTTATCCATTGCTCAGCTACTAACGGATTTGTACCCCCATTAAATGTTGGTGGTTTTTGCCTCATGAAGCGGTCTAACATTGATCCTCCACGTTGCGGATCAGGGTGCTCCATACGAGTAAGGTTATTATTCATAACCTGAGTGAGCTGTCCCAGTATGGTAATAAGTTGATCAGCACCAGTTGTATCTCTATCTCCACAATAATTATCTTGAGAAGGAGGGAAATCCCTACACGGAGTGCGTGCATTGATAAGGTTTCCATTCCTTCCACTAGGCGCCATTTCTAAACAATGGCATAAACTAGATTAGTTTATGAATTAAAATACATAATTCCATATTTGTAAAACACTTTACATAAATTGAACTATTTATGGATATAATCCATAATCATAAAAAGGAATGTTTTCTTTGAGGAAGTATAAAATCATAACCCTTCATAGTGGTTTGTAAAGAAAATGAGAATTATCCTAAGTATGTCCCCCGGGAGTGTCGTAACCAAGAGTGCAGCAAGGCCCGTTGTCGTGCACCTGTTCCCGTTCGAGTCTAGCTCAAAGCGGTGTTTTCAGGTTTTACCCCTAGGTACATCTATTCCAGAGTCGCCTCTACCTGCTCGTATCCAGACAGGGATGTATTGCTTGGAAAACTCACAAAATCTCTATAATACCAAAATTCTAGGAAGTTCTTCTATATTAATCCTTAAAGTCTATCTTCGGGCTATGTGCTCTAATCAGAGTTTATCTAAATCTAGCTTCCAAGGTTAGTACTAAACTTCCTCTGATACCAACTATAACGCCCCGACCGCAGTTACCCAGGGTCGGTGCATTACTTCGTAACATTGGCATGATCACAAAAGATCAAGTCTCGAAAGACCAATTAGTTTAGTAGCCTTGGAAACACTAGATACATTCATAAATGTTACATTACATCATAAATTGAAAATCTACAATAACAAAGTCTCCATAGTCCACACTCATATCCTCTTCTGACTATCCCTGCAGGTCATTCATAAAATACTTCTTCACATCCTGGAAAATATTAAAACATTGAAAGGGGTGAGCTCAGATGCTCTGTAAGGATAAAAATATTGCGGAAGCTTTCATAAATAAACATAAACATTTAAGACAATGCATAACTAAAACAAAATCCTTTTAAACTTGAACATCAACATAATATGGAAAATGTAAAATGAGATAATGCCATTTACTTCTTCACATGGATATTCTACTGGTCGAATAATCACATGCAATATCAATAACCACTTTCATAATTATGGAATGTATAATGCCAGACATTCTGAAACATTTTGTCAAGGCCTCGGCCAAGACGTCTAAAATGATTAAGGCCTCGGCCAAAACCATAAATAAAATTGGGAAAGGGCCTCGGCCAATTCCACGTCTAGTTGTCTCATGAGACCTACTGATGCATCGAGGAGCTATAGCGGGCTCCACCCGTCACTTATTAAGTCCAATACATTCCTCATATGAATAGGTTTAAACATAACATAAATATTCGTATTAAAACTAGCATACGAAATGTCAACAATTTCTCCATAAACTATGGATGGTATAAAAATAACACATCCACAGTCAAATATTTCACAAAATGTTCAATGGAATTTTTGTATCATAAATCAATTTCAATTAAACTTAAAACCCATCAAAGGATGTTGACAAGGATGAAATCAAAGCTATTTGAGAGAAATATCTCTCTTTTTTTTGAAATCATTTAAAAGTCCCATAATTATAAAATAATACATTTACTTTTAAAATATTCTTATAAGATTGTAAGGGAAGCTTCGACGAAGTTATAATGGTGGAAAATAGCCACACCCGCCGTATAATTTAAAAAAACATTCTTACCTTAAATTTGTCAAAAAGGTCAAAAAGTACATTGTTTGGAAAACGACGGTAAGATTCCTTTCAAAAACGTATAAGGGTATAAATTACTTTAACCCATTTTCCATTTAATAGTAAAAAAAATTTGAAAGACATTTTTAAGAAACATGGATGTGGATGATAACGAGGTCCCAGTAGATAATTATGTATAAACAACCTTGGATAATGAAGAGGTTGTGAAGTAAACCCTTACCTTGCGTCCTGTCCTGACTCGACCATTCTTTAACCTCCTGAATAATAAACTAGAGTTAATTCCTATTTACTTAAGAACCTTTTTCATGTTCATTATTCCTTTTATATCCCTTATTACCATGTTATGAACATTATGTAATTATTTAAGTTTATAACGGTCATTTTGTCGATCTTAGGTACTTGCGTCAAAAATAACATTCTTATAATTACAAGTTGTTCATGTGGTGATATATCCATTATATATCATATATATCCAGTATATACATGCATTTATAATATTCCATAACGTTTAGAGGTAAGAAATGAAATGCATCGTTCATGGAGACGGTAAGCCGTACGTACGCATGAATGCTACTTTCATTTCTATTTAGTATTTAATGAAATCATAATGATATAAAGGTATATTATAATTCCAGTATAAAATCATATATAATATCATTTACTCCATCCTTTATACATCCCACATATGGCATTAACGATTCAAATCACTTTGAGGGGGCGGTAGTCCGCACTTCCTAAAATGAAAATATCGCGTTTACCCATAATGGAAACAATAAAGGTATGCCATAAATGAAAAATAAATAACCTTAAGTAAAACATAAACATATTATAAATCATTTATAAATATAGTGACATCTTAATGGCCACCTTTGAAGGTGTTTTATGAGTGTTTAACAATCATCGTTTCATGAGGCAGAAATTCGCCATCCACAGAAACCGTATGTTCTTTAACCATTAGATGTAGGTGTGTGTAAGTGTAGCTCGAATACTCATTATAACAACATCCTAGTATATTGAGGATACTGGTGTTGTTACAAAATAAAGGAATAAAAAGAGTTTAGGGGTTTGGATAAGCAAAATAAAACAAAATAACATAAGAGAAGACATTACCTTAAAATTGGGTAACTCTTTTGATTTGAGCCAAAGGCTTCCTTGGGAAGACTTCTGCCCAAAGTGAGGCTTCTAGGAGTAAGGGAGGAAAGTTGGGAGAGTATTTTTGCAGAGTTTGTCCGAGCCAAAAGGCTTTGAAAGTGTGAGTAAGGTGGTAGAGGTGGGGGCCTTTTATAAGTGGAGAGGAGGGGCACTCTTGGAAAGTAAAGAAAAGTCACTTTATTATAAAATGAGTTTCAAATTTTAGAGGTCCCACACTTATATAATTCGAGGGTAAGGTGATAAGGGTTCTAAATATACTCATCCAATAGGTTTTTGACAAGTGTAATCCTTGGATTGTACATTATCTTTTCATTTTATTAAAATCGTTAAATAATGAGGTCATCGCTGCATCATAATGATGTCATAAATAATTTAATTTATTTAATGTCTAAAAATTCTAAAAAAAATACTATGATGTAGGAAATCTTTTTAGATTTACAATTACTATTTATATTCAGAAAGATTACTTTTATAACCCCATGTAAAAATTGTTTTAGTAAAACATTTCATGTTTGTGTCATTTTTTACTTTAACATTAAATAAAAGGTATTTATGTCATTTTCCAACTAAAGTGGCTCCACGGGGTCCCCAAGTTGACCCATGGATTGTCTTGGTCGGTCATGGCACATCCAATGAGGGTAGGAAATGTGTCAAGCTCATCTCATATTATTAAAACATTATTTTTACCTTAAACTACACTAATTACCTTTAATCGCGATTAAGAACTTAAAAGTTACTATTCACCAAAAATTATTTTAATCTCATTGAACCACATTTTACTTCTTAATGACAACCATGTATGTCGGATTTTTGAAAATCAAATCACAGAAGTGGTAATATTTCATTTAAACGAAAAATCAGTTATTTAACTACCACTTAGTGGTTTCACTATTCATCAAAAATTGAAGTTTTTCAGAACAATGCCAAAATTTCACCCTAAGCTATAATTGATATTCCGAATTCAAAAATGATGTCTATTTTAAAAAATTCCAAACATATAAGTTGCATTAATTAATTTTATAATTAATTCCCGTTGTCACAACAAATAGCGTGTTTTTAAGAAACAATTTATATCAAAAGATTGGCAATTGTTTATGTCCATTTTCAATGTTAAATTAATTCTAATGACCACCATTGGATAAAATGGTAAAAATATATTATAATTATACTTTAAAACCACTAAATAGTATAATTTATCACTATAAATTATTTTGATTAAAAAAGTTGTTTTTAAGTATTTTTCACTATTCATAAAAAATTAGAAGTTCTCAGAAAAATACCAAAAATTCAACATAGGCTAATTTCGATATTCCGAATCCAAAAATGAAGTCCATTTTGAAATATAAAATTTCTATAATTTCAAAAAGTGGTTATTACTATTCATAACGGCTACTTTGATTATTCGCGGTGTTTTAGAACTCGAAGTTGCGTACAATGCAAGCCATTGCATTATTGAATGAGAAGCGTATCGTGGAAGCTCGGGGTGTTACATAACCTACTTTATTGGAGATATTGGGACAAAGGGATTATATTAAAAAGTAAGAATTCGTATGAGGTGACATGTCATTTCAACTTTAACTTAATTCTCTTGGGTTCCTTGACCCGTTTCTAGATAGTAATCTTGGACTTTAGGAAAGCACTCCTAATTCCAATGAGAAATAGGCCTAGTGGGTCACACACTAATTAAAGCCAGTATCTCAGTTAAATGATTTATTTATTTAACAAATTGAATAAATATTATTCTTTCTTGTGATTTAATAATTATTCAAGTATTCCTGGTTTCATTTATTTCTTGGCTGGTTATTCGAGAGAATATTTGCGGACGAAATACTTATTTATCGGTGAATAATGCAGTTATATTTATTTAATAAATAAATAGTCATTATTCAAGGACCGGTAAATATTTTGGAGGATTGGCGGACCAAGTTATGGGTCCTCTGTGAAATAATATTAAATATTATTTGGTAAAATAATATTTAAATATAACAAGAAATTTAATCACACATCATGAAAATAATATCATTGATATTATTATTTGACACGGGGTTTTCATATGGAATAATAAATTAAGAGCACTTGTCCTAATTATTTATTGTTACCTAGTGAATTAAATTTGTTAAGAACATGTCATGGAAGTAATAGCATTACTATTATTATTGGACATGGGGTTTTTATATGGTATAATAAATTATGTAAAGCACATGTGCTAATTATTTATTATTACCTAGTGAATTAGATTCCCCATTATTTTATTATTCTCTATATAATCCAATGGGTCATTCCACCGGCTGACCAATCATTGTGTGCATAACATCCTTGGAGAAAATATCTTGAGCCTAGAGAACTCTTCCCTCTATAATAATGCTGCCATGAATGAGAGAGATCCTCCTCCACCAGATTAAGGAGAATGCTTTGGAAGCAATTTTCAAGGCGATCAAAGGTGGACATTGCAAGTGTAAGGATTTTCCGCACCAACACCCAGAGACACCTTCGGTGATGTCCGGAGAAATGTAGAGCACATTTGGATCACTACTAGAGGATTCGTATTCTTTGATTCTACATTTTAATGTAGATGCACCTCAGACTCGTTGTCAAATGCATCAATGAAGTAAGAATCACCTTAGAGGTAATTCTATAATTTAATTAAATTAATTATAAACAAAATATATTGATCCTCTCTTCTCAGTTCCATGTTCTCTCTTTTTTCTTTTTTTCTTTGATTTAATTCCATGGATATTGGCGTTCATTGTCATATTGATCTTGGATTAATCATCAATTATGGAAATTTTCAAAGTTGGGTACACGTCCATCATGCGCTTCCGCTGCACCCAAAACCTACAATACTCTCATCCTTAGAGTTCACTGATGCCTTGTCACTTTTGAATCTGACACTGATCTCTCACTTCAAACAGCATCACCCGTTGTTGGATCCTTTTGAAGGGTTTATTTTTTTGGATATTGGGGATTATAGGAAGGTGGAACCATGGGTATTCTTGAAAACATGCATATCATGATTTGCTTCACTTTGGATAATGACTTAGTCTAGGCCTTGGACAGACCCCCCCCCCACCCCACCCCCCCCCCCCCCCCCCGCATCTATAGAGATTATCATTTCTTCTTATTTCACTATACTTTCCATTTATATATGAAATGTGATACCCCAACTATAGAGATTTGGGTAAGTTTGCCCAAACTCCCTCACCCTCTTCAGAATCCTTTGATTATTCAGATGTTAGGGAGTTTTATTGGTTTGTATTTATGTTCCGATAGTAAAACCAGATCGGTTTTCAACCCTATTTATTTAACATTTTTTCTTGTGGTCGATGTCTCAAAATCTCCAATGGAGTATGTTTGGATCATTGTTGGGGAATATTTATGCTATAATAAACCAATTGTTTTTGAGTCATGGATTGATTTATTTTCTTCGTACAAAATAATGGGCCACCTGATGGTAGTGTGTAGGCGTAGGAGTATAATCAACTACTAGAAGATGGATGTAGGGCCGTAATGTAGCAGAATGTTTTTGGTGTATATTACTAATGTAGATATGAATAAATAGGCTCAAATTGATCAAATCATAAATTTAGAGGCAGTTTTCCTTTGAGCACATGAGGATAGAGAGTCAATGGGGGTTGACCTACCTGTTGGCCTTATAGCTGATCAGTTGGATCTAGGTGGAATAGTAATGGATACCAACATTCAGAAGGGGAATGGTTGTTTATTCAGGATTCGTAAGTAGTTTCTGATATGGTCACCACTTATGATCAAATTGTTTTGGGAAATTGAAGGAATGGTAAAGAGTTTACTGATCCCATCCCAAGGGAAGGGGATGCACGACCTATAACATCCTACAAAGAAATGTTTGTGATGAAGACTTTTAAAGAAATTTCTTTATGAAATTATTCGTGGTAAGTAACTCTTAATCCTTTCTATTTATAGAGACTCTTAGAAAGGGTTATCTGAAGTTTTGTATTCATATAATACTTCTAGTTCTAGTAATAAAGTTTTTATGAGAACCGATGATGGTGTGTTAATGGAATACAAGGAACAGGAAGTAGTTGTTGGTCCCAAGAGGAAGATAAGCACAGGAGTTGATGTTTATAATAGGTTCTAGATGTTACGAGATTAAAGTAGGAAAAAGGTGGATGTTTAAGGGTGGGAATCAGTAAAATCAAAAAGGAACAATACTAAAAAAACTAGGTTTATCCAGCACTAGGGTTTTAACAGCACTCTCTAAAATCATGGTTAAAAACCTCTTTCTTAGTGCTAGAAAAAGTGTTTTTAAAGGGGGGTTTTTTAGTGATTTTTTTATCCATGTTAAATGGGGTCTCTAATAGTGCTAAAAAAGTGATGTTAAAGGGCGGGCCTTTATCAGCACTTGTAAAAAAGCACTGATAAAGTCCCCCCCCCCGTCATCACTAGTAAAAATGTGCTAATAATATGGACATTTATCAATGCTACTAAAAAATGCTAATAAAGGGGGTAATTATTAGTGCTTCTAAAAAAGTGTTGATAAAGGGTATATTTCAAAAAAAATATTTTATTAATGGACACCTATAGTAGAAGTTATGGTCATTTAGAGGCCTTTTGGTCCTTTTTTATCCTCAATAGAGATGAAGGAAGGTTCTTATGGGTTACCAAGGCTTAGATCACACCACTATATTCAATTTGATAAGTGGTAGATGCAAAATGGACACTTGGTTCAGAATTTATGGTCGTTTGAAAGGCTGTTGCATGTGAAAACCCTTTAAAACCCCTAAAAACCCTTAAAATCCAAAAAAGATCATAACTTTAGATCCAGGAGTCTATTTCAGATCAAAAACTAGTCAAGTCAAATCTAATTAAATGAGATAAAACCACAAGAGAATTAAATCATGTGGGAATCAAAGGAATAAAATATATTAGAGTTTTAAAAAAGTCATAAATCGAACTCGAACTTCAAAGGGACATAACTTTTGATGCGAGTGTTCGTTTGGGCTATACCACATATCTAATCAAATATTACGACAGTATTTCTGTCACAGATGGTCTAGAATTGAGGTCAAAGAGCTCTATACTGTTTCTCAACATCCAAAAAGTCACAGAAGGCCTCCAAATCTAAGTTTTTAGTTACTGACCCCGATTTCTTAAAATTTAAATGGTTATAACTTCTAATTCAGGTGTCTATTAGGACTTTACCACATGTCATATTGAATCTCATTTCATGAGATTAGATTGGACTAGTTTTGGGGCTGAAATGGACTCCTAGATCATAATTTATGGTTGTTTCAGGGTTTTTAGGGGTTTTAGGGTTTTCAGAGTTTCTTAAGGTTTTTATGTATTTTAAGGGTTTTCAGAGTTAAAATCCACTTTAAAATATATATAAATAAATATTTATTTAAAAATATATATAAATATATCATAAAATTTAACACAAAAGAGAATAGGGGAGTAGAAAAGGCACATGTGTATAAGTTGGAGATCATGGGTACGAAACGCACTGGCGGCAGAGGCATGAGCTAAAGTGCTGATAAAGGGGTGGGGAAGTCACTGATAAAATGGGTGGGGGTGGGAAGAGCAGATAAAGAGGTTAGTGGGACATGAAAAAAAATTATACCCTTTATTAGTGGGGCCTTTATCAGTGATTTTTACGAGTGTTGTTAAAGATAGCGCTTTAACATCGCTTACATTATCAGTGCTTATATAGCACTGATAAATCCATTTTACTAGCACTATTAAAGGCCTAATTTGAATTAGTGGAATAATAATTCTTTTTATTTGAAGGGATCATAATAGGTTCCTAAGAACTTCGTACACGATGTTAAACACATTTTTTATGACAAAGAATCAGATGCCAAATACGCCTCTAAGTGGGAGAAAGATCAACATACGTTGATGACTATTAGTTGCACCTTGAGGAATGGGAATCAAGGAAATTTTGCTTCTAGAAACTTTCCAATCAATAAAAATAAAAAATCTAAGTAGCATAGAGACTACTCCAACCTTCTGAGGCATGTGGTCACCAGATCAGCTGAAAAATTAAAGATAATTGATAAAGATGCTAGGATGAACCTAAAAGAGGTTTATAATTTTGGTATTATAGGGGGTCCATCAACACCTCCCGATGATGAGGATGTTGGACTGGTTCTTCTTTATTCTAAGGAATACGTGTTAGATGAAGATAATAATATCAATGTTTAAAAGGGAGATTCTAATAGAATATCCAAGATATTGATATAATTTGTTCTTAATGATGATAAATCTAAGTGGATCAATAAACAAGATTAGATACCGGCATGCTAAATCGATGAAATGAAATTAATTTATAGGAATATATCTAGACTTGGGATTAGATATCCAATCATTTCGAAGAACTTATCAAGGAAAATTTGGATGTGTGGATAGCAATGCTTCAAGGGGGCTTATATAGGGTGACTAATTCCAATAATCTTAGTTTTTTCTATAGTGATTTTTTGGCTTCCTTCTATGTGTATCACTCTTAAGTTTGGAAATATTTGTTTTCCCACATTTTCCTTAAAGTGCTTTGAAAAAACATTCAATTTTCAGTTAAAAATATCACGAAAATAATCATTTCAAACCTTATAACCATTCATATCATAATAAAAATATTAGGCATATTATTATACATCTTAGAATAATAAATTCATGTCACATTGCACCCAAAATAATTTACCAATATCATACCAACATGTAAATAATATTGATAGGTTTGAAAATTTATGGAATTACTTCCTAAAAAATATGATGTTAGTTTCCACTCTTTTATAAATAAAATCATATTAAAATTATTAAATTATCATAATAAAAATTTAAAACCCTATTTTCCACTTTAAAATGATTCTTCATTTAACATTTTTATCAAAATATAATTATTTCCATTGTAAATCAAACAAATAAATGTCCATTATGAAATGCTATATTAAAACCATTTTATCATAAACATGAATTTTATTTAATTTCTAATAAATAAAAATTCCATTAGAATCATATCACCTAAGCATTAAATAGATCCTTTACAATCAACAATATACATTACCGAAGACATAATTCCAAGTAAAAAAACAAACTTTTATATTCATTTAAAGAAATTCATAATTTATTAAATTTAATAAGACACATATCAACCATATCATGTTGTCAAGTCATTTTAGTCACTTTAAATTAATTTAATAAAAATATACTTCACAAGTACATCAATAATAAAATAAAAATTCTTTTAAATAATTTTATCATATCTATTAAATTATATTAAATTCGTCAACATGCATAAAAATTCAAAAAATAAATTAACATGCTTTAATAGTGAAGAATATGAGCTCATAACATGGCATAATGTCATATTCTTTCCAACCTAATCATCAAGAAATATCAACATGGGGGAAACCATATTCAATTTCAAGGGAAAATGAGAACTACATAAATATGATATTCATTTATGTTTATGTGTGTTATTTCAACACTAATAACAAATTAATAAAACATTAAATATTTATTAGTGACTTTAATTAATCTAGAATCATACCTATTTTCTCAAGTTATCTTAATATTAATTATTAATTTCACCAAAACTAACAAAAAATAAGAACATACATACTACATATCCCTATATTCTTATACATGATATAAGATATCCCATGACACACATTTCCATCCTTTATTCAAGACAGAAAATCATATAAAATAAACTAAAAACAAAAGGTGGGAAACATATTTTAGAATATCACCTTTCTTGGAATACATGGTAGCTTATTTCTACATAATAAATATGGTGATCATAGATATTTATAGTTTACTTCTCTTGTATCAAAATATTTTGTACATGTATTTTGTAAATATATTTATGAAAATTTTCTCCCTTGAATTTTATGTGTAAAAAAAATAAATTCATTTTTTCTTTTGAATCTAATAAAAAGATCCAAAAATTTGTGTGTGTGTGTGTTCTACTTTACATTTTATGTGTGTGAAAAAAAATTATTTTTTTCTTTTAAATATTAAAAAAGAAACAATAATATATATATATATATCCCTTAATTATTTGGTTTTAATTAAATAATTTATAGTCTGTAAAATATGAATTAAAGTATATAGGTAAACTATGAAAAAATATCATGACTACATCATAAAATTTTCATTATTTTATTTCATGATATAATATTATAAACCAAGGATGAATGTATTCCATATTATTAATAAAACTAAAATATCACAATAAAAACAAGTAAATTGGAAGATGATGTGTTAGAAATCCTATGACTCAAATTCTCCTAGTAGTAACATAGTTGTGCAAAAAAAATTTACTAAGAATTTAATGTATTAAGAATAAGATTGAAATTTTGTAAAATAAATATAAGTAACCTTGAGATAAAAATAAGTGAATGAAAGATAAAATATTTAATTGGTATATATAGTATAGAAATGGTAAATTTAAAAAATGGTGAGGTGGTCATTATAAATATGATTGTTAGAATAGTTAAATGGTCATTATAATACTATAGATATTATTATGAGTAACTATTGAAATTATTATATTTATAAATATCATCTTGAGTAAAGCCTAGTAGTTTATGTAAGGTGGTAACTCTATGCTCAGGAGGAAGTATCATGAGATCAAGCCTCACCAGATTGATTTAGCTAGGTAAGGGAGGTAATCCTTTGGGTTATGGTGGGTCCATCAATAGAGATTCCAAAATCACTTTTTAGGTGATCCCATAATAAAGGGGTTATAGGATTCTGTCTCACATTAGTGAGGTTTGAGGTTTAACCACTAACAAAATCACTTCACACTTTAACTGGATTAAATATTTCTCATTCATATACATAGGGGCAGACATAGTGTGGTAAATCTCATGTAAGTGTGAAGGAGACCCAATAAATCACAGGTGTGGAGTTCACGGTACAATAATCTAAGGAAAGGATGTAGGGAGATGTATTCGACAAAATGGGTGAAGTGTGGAGTATTGTGAATACCCATAGATATTATAATGGTTTTTTATATGGGATGGTTGATCTTAATGGAAAAAATAAATAATATGATTTGGGGGTCCACTCATTGATATATCTATATAATATATAATTAATAAATAAATTGATGCCCA
Organism: Viscum album; assembly: GCA_963277665.1. Lineage (NCBI taxonomy): Eukaryota > Viridiplantae > Streptophyta > Magnoliopsida > Santalales > Viscaceae > Viscum > Viscum album. The sequence goes on from OY728151.1 coordinate 24,899,151, forward strand.
CAAAAACCATAATATGTGTTACAAAATTATATTTTTAAATATAGTCCTTTGATATAATGGGATTATATGAATATAAAAATATAATTAATTAATATTTAATGTAATTAGTATAGAATTTTACTTCATCAAACTCAAATAATGTATAAAGGTTTAATTTCTTTTAATTATGTGTTTTTTTGTGTAAAACCCCAATCTTCCATGGTACGATTCTCTTGGAATAATACAGTAGCGTGCGTTGTACGCAACTTCAAGATTCTAACACACCAAGACTAATCAAAGTAGCCGTTATGAATAGTAATAACCACTTTTTGAAATTTTATAAATATTACCTCTCAAAATGGACTTCATTTTTGGATTCAGAATATCGAAAATATCCTAGGGTGAAATTTTGGTACTTTTCGGATAACCTTTATATTTTGATGAATAGTGAAAATTACTAAATTTTAATTAAAAACAACATTTTTAATCAAAATAATTAATAGTGATAAATTATGAATTTCAGTGGTTTTAAAGTATATTTAGAATATATTTTTACCATTTAATACAATTTTGGTCATTGGACATAATTTCACAATTAAACTGGACATAAACAAGTGTCAATCTTTTGATAGTTATTATTTCTTAAAAACACGCTTTTTGTTTTGACAGTAGGAATTAATTTTAAATTAATTTCTGCCACTTATGTGTTTTTAATTTGGAAAAATGGATTCCATATTTGGAATCAGAATTTCCAAATTTTGTAAATTGGAAACTTTTATTTTTAGACAGTTTGAATAATTACTTCGGTAAATATTTTATTTACCATGGTTAAAAGGTAAATCCGATAAATAAGGGTAAAAAATAATATTATAATAATAATAAATTACCCTAAAATGTGTCCTAAACTTATTGGTTGATACATGTTCGACCATGGGCATCTTTGGGTTGATTTTGGGACCTCGTGGAGCCACTTGTAGGTGATAAGGACACTTTATATTAATTAAGTCAAAGTAAATACAAAAATGACATAAGCATACATCTTTTAGCAAACCAATTTTTACATATGGTTATATATGTTATATTTTTGACTATAAATATTCATTATAAATATAAAAATATTTCCTACATAATGGTATTTTATTTGTAATTTTTAGACATTTAATAATTAAATTTATTTATGACACAATAATGATGCAGTGTTTTACTTAATAATAAAAGAATCAAATAATTGGTATTATAAAGTTAAAATAAATATAATTTGAAATTTTTGATGACATAAAATAATTTTATTGGTTAATATTACATGTTATTATTTCTTAAATGAATTTTATTCGAATTAATAAAGTTGTTAAGACTTTAACAAAAATCAATTATTGAATAGTGTCAAAATTGACATAAATGAGTTTTTAAAACAAATATTATATTATTAATTGATATTATATTGATAAAATTATAAGTATAGGACAAAGGACTTATATAATGGTATTTGTATTATTAATGGACCACTTGGGGGTCGCTTGGATGTATATAGTAAGTTTATTAACTATATAATATAAAAATACAAAGTGACATGGTGAATGTCAAACTAATTAACTAAGAGTTAAAACTAAAAGATAAGGTTAATATAATGACCCAAACCTATCTAAAATTTATTTTTTGAAATTATTTAGACCCATACCCACCTTAGACTTTGAATAATCCACTTTGGAGCCATTAGAAACTGAATATAAATTTATCATAAAATAATACTTTAAGTTTTTCCTAAAGAGCCCCTCCTCCCCCTTATAAAAGGACACCACTTCTAACCAATTCTTCACACCATAAACCCCTTTTGGTTCAGCCAAAACCTGCCCAAATATTCTCTAAAATTCCCTAAATTCAGCCTAGATTCCTTATTTTGATCATAAATCCAACCTAAGGAGCCTTTTTGATCAAATCAAAAGGAAGAACCCGAAGAAGAGGTAATGTTTTCACCACCCTCTTTCAAATTCCTTTATTCTTCAACTTCTTCTTTATTTATTATTTCCATTATAAAATAATAACTCCAGTATCTTCTATATACTGTAATATTATTATAAATATGTTACATCCATATTCATTATTCTATCCATCCTTTGAATGACATGTCACCATACGTGCATACGTACGGCTTAACGTCTCCATGTCGTGGTGTAATTGTTGTTAAATACATTATTATTCGGATGGGTATAATAATGATGTGTAATTCATGTAAATAATTAATAAAACATGATAATTATTCTTTATATATGGTATACCATCCAATTATATATTATTTTAATATCAAAAGAATTATATTGTCGCTCGTGCGTACGTACGGACTACCATCTCCACAAACGTGATGAGATTCATTCCCCATCGTATCCATTAAAGTATAATTCTCATTTGATGATTAAAAATAATTTTTGAGGACTTGATATCATTCTGGATATTAATAAGATACAACCTATCCATAATAAACACGGCTTATGTAACAAAACATATAAAATAAAATGAGTAAGTTAACACCTGAAACGACGATAATACTAAGATATTATTAACAAAGCAATGTTAAAAGATCATATATGATATCATATTAATGTATATGATTATTGAATAATTTAATAACAATTATTTCACCATTATACAGATGGTTAATCTACCCTCAACCAAGGAAAAGTATAAGGTAAGGGTTTATTTCTCAATCTCTTCATTATCCGAGGTTGTTTATAAATAATTATCTATTGGGACCTCTATATAATCTACATCCATATTTCTTAAAAATGTATTTCAAAACATTCTTACTATTTTACAGAATATGTGTTAAAGTCATTTATACCCTTTTTGACTTTTTATAAGATGTTTATAAAGTAATATTTCCGTCATTTTCCAAATAAGGTCCTTTTTAACCTTTTCGACAAAATTAAGGTAAGAATGTCTTTTTTTTACTTATACGGTGGGTGTGGATATTTTCTACCATTATAAACTCATCGAAGCTTCCCTTACAAGATTATAAGAATATTTTCAAAGTTAATGTTTTATATTATAATTATGTGACTCTTAAATTATTTCAAAATAGAAAGAGATATTTCTCTAAAAAGGGTTTTGATTTAATCTATGTCAACATCCTTTGATGGATTTTAAGTTTATTTAAAGTTGATACAAAAATTCCATATTGTATTGAAGGTGTTGTGATATGTTTGACTGTGGATGTGCTATTTTTATACCATTCATGGTTTATGGTTAAATTATTGACATTTCATATGCTAGTTTTAATAAGAATGTTTATGATATGTTTAAACCTTTTCATATGAGGAATGTATTGGACTTAGTAATTGATGGGTGGAGCCTGCTATAGCTCCCTGATGCATCGGTAGGTCTCATGAGACAACTAGACATGGAATTAGCTGAGGCCCTTTCCCAATTTGATTTATGGTTTTGGCCGAGGCCTTAATCATTTTTAGACGTCTTGGCCGAGGCCTTGACAAAATGTTTCAGAATGTCCGGCATTATACATTCCCTCATTATGGAAATAATATTGATGGTTCATGTGGTCATTCGACTAGTATAATACCCATGATTATGTTTTATTATGGCATTATTTACTCAGATCATATTCTTTCCATAAAACTATTCATGTTTATTATTGGTAAAGGCATGTGGTTTCAATTATTTACCATGCTTAATATGTATGTCATTTTATGTTGTATTACTTACCCTTACTGAGTGTTTGAGCTCACCCCTTTCTTATGTTTCATTTTCCCAGGATATGAAGAAGTTATTTATGAGTGACCAGTAGGCATAATCTAGGAGGCTTGGATGTTTCTAATAAAATATATTTGTGTTTTATTTCCTTTCAAGTTGTAAAGTTGAACTTATGTATGAATCTTGTTTCCAATAATACTAAACTGATCGGTCTTTTGAGACAGAATTTCCTTATGATCATGCCAATGTTACGTAATAATGCACCGACTCTAGGTAACTGGGGTCGGGGCATTACAGTTGGTGTCAGAGGAAGTTTAGTACAAACCTTGAAAACTAGATTTAGATAAACTCTGATTAGAGCACATAGACCTAAGATGGACTTTGAGGATTAGTATAGAAGAACTTCCTAGAATTTTGGTATTGCAGAGATTTTGTGGGTTTTCCGAGCAATACATCCCTGTCTGGATACGAGCAGGTAGAGGCGGCTCTGGCACAGATGTACCTAGGGGTAAAACCTAAAAACACCGCTTTGAGCTAGACTCGAATAGGAACTGGTGCATGACAACGGGCCTTGTTGCACTCTTGGTTACGACACTCCCAGGGGATATTCTGAGGATAATTCTCATTTTCTTTACAAACCATTATGAAGGGTTTATGAGTATATACTTCTTCAAAGAAAACATTTTTTATGATTATGGATTATATCCATAAATAGTTCAATTTATGTTAAGTGTTTTACAAGTATGGAATTATGTATTTTGATTCATAAATTTATCTAGTTTATGCCATTGTTTAGAAATGTCACCTAGTGGAAGGAATGGAAACCGTATCAATGCACACAATCCATGTAGGGATTTACCTCCTACTCAAGATAATTATAATGGAGATGGTGATGCAACTGGTGCTGATCATCTAATCACCATACTGGGACAACTCACTCAGGTTATGAATAGTAACCTTACCCGTATGGAGCACCCTGATCCACAGCATGGGGGATCAATGTTAGATCGCTTCATGAGGTAAAAACCAACAACATTCAATGGGAGTGAAAATATTTTAGTAACTAATCAATGGATAAATTCTTTAGAGAAAATATTCCATGCCTTGGGGAGTAGTGAAAGGAAAAAAGTTATCATGGCATTTTACCGCCTCACTGGAGATACTGATCAATGGTGGTCATTGATTCAAAACACAAAGGAAGGTGATGAAGTATAAAATATGGAATGTAGGGAGTTCAAATATCTGTTTTTAGAAAAATACTTTCCTCGTAACCATCGAGCAGATATGGAAAGGCAATTTCTGAGTCTGAGACAAAAGGAGGATGAGAATGTCGCAAAGTTTGAGGCTAAATTTACAAGGTTATCAAGGTATGCTGAAGATTATATATGTAACCCAATAAGTAAGATTTATCGTTTCTTTTATGGGTTAAAACCGTTTCTACATTGTGCATTTTTCTCACAATCCTTATCGTCATAAGAAGATATTGTCTCATGTGCTATCAAGATAGAAAAGGAATTCTCTAAGTCTTATGACTTTAAATCAAAGCAAGAGAAGAAGAGATCTACTGAACACTCAAGGAAAGGAAATAAAAAAAATAGGAAAGAAAGGAAGAATTGAATTTCCACCCTCTAATAATTTTAGAATAAAGTACCCTGGTGCCTGTCTAAAAGGAAAAGGAGTATGCTATAAGTGTGGACAGAAAGGCCATCTAGCTGGTGATTGTAAAGGAAAGAAAGACACTACCAATGTTCAATGCAACAATTTCAAGGAGATGGGACATTATGAAAATGAATGTCCTAAGCGTCAGGGAAACATACCTCAAAAAAATCCTAGGGACCAAGGCCAAGCTTATGCAATCACTACTGCTGAGGTTGAAGCCCCGAAAGACATGGTGGCAGGTAATTTAATGGTTTCCTCAAGTTTAGAAAATGCTTTATTTGATTCTAGATCATACAATTGTTTCATATCTTCCCAGTTTGTTAAGAAAATTAGATATTTCCAATTTGATTTAACAAGGGAGTTGTAAGTCAAAACTCTTAAGGGAAGTATCATTGCAACAAAGTTTTGTAAATCAGTCCCCATTAGAGCACATAAATGTTCTTTATCTGCGGATCTCATTGTCATAACTATGATTGAATTTTATATAATCCTTGGTATAGATTGGCTTTCAGACCATGATGAAAAAATTTATTGTAAGAAGAAGGAGGTTACTATTTTTGATGATGATGATAAGGAACACCTTATCTTTAGAGAGGAATCGTCACCACCTAATTCTTACCTAGATCCACCCCCAGTAGCTCAACTAAATTCAATTATTGGGGAGTAATAGAATGAAATGACTGTGGGAGAGGAAAGGAATGTTCAAATAGAGTATGTACCTATTGTGAGAGAATATATTGATGTGTTTCCAGAAGATTTACCTGGACATCCTTCAGAACGAGAAATTGAGTTTTCCATTGATTTAATTCCAAATTTAAGGCCTATATCAAAGACCCCTTATAGAATGAACAATGTGGAATTAGTTTAACTAAAGAAACAACTAGAGTAATTGAGTAATAATGGATTTATTTTCCCTAACATTTCTCCATGGGGATCCCTTGTCCTTTTTGTTAAGAAGAAAGATGGATCTATGAGGTTGTGCATTGACTACAGGGAGATCAATGCTATAACAATAAAGAATAAGTATCCTTTACCTATTATTGATGATTTATTTAACCAACTCCATGTAGCTCAATAATTTTCAAAGATTGGCCTTTGATCTGGATACCATCAGTTGTGTGTGAAGAAGGAATACATTCCGAAGACAGTATTTCGAACCAGGTACGGGAATTAAAAGTTTACAGTAATGCCTTTTGGATTGACTAATGCGCCCTTTGTATTCATGGATCTAATGAATAGAGTTTTCAAGGAATATCTTGATGACTTTGTAGTGGTATTTATTGATGATATCTTGGTATACTCCAAAAGCTACAAAGATCATGAATATCACTTGCGCATTATATTGAAGACTTTGAGAATACATGAATTATATGGCAAGTTGAGCAAGTGTGAATTCTGGCTACAGGAGATTTATTTTCTTGGCCATATTGTCTCTATGGATGGAATTTTCATTGATCCTTATAAGAAAAGATAAATCCAAGAATGTCCAGCACCGAGGAGTATAATTAAGGTACAAAGTTTTATTGGTTTGGCAGGTTATTATCAACGTTTCGTCCAGAATTTCGCCCGGTTGGCTAACCCCTTAACAAAGCTCACACGTAAAGGGGTTAAATTTGTTTGGAAAAAAGAGTGTGAAGAATGTTTCGAAAAACTGAAGAGAAGATTAGTCAATGCTCCTATATTGACACTACCATCAGGTAATGATGGGTTCATTATTTATAGTGATGCATTGAATTGGTTGTGTCCTTATTCAGAATGATAGGGTTATTGCCTATGCATCACGAAATTTGAAAATTCATGAGTAAAACTATCCTACTCAAATGTTCCAATTATGGGAAACCTAAGAAACAAGATATCACAAGCTTTCATAAATTAATTAAAACAATTAATTTAACATTCCTTTAAGTATTTTATAAACAATAATAATCATGCTTTAGGTTCATTAACCAATTCGATTAAATATGAAAACTTCCATCAATTTGATTATCATCAAATTGCAATAACAACAACTAGATTCATTAAACATGCCTCTTTATCTATTATCCAATTAATTATCAATTAATTATGGTTTTACATTATTTAGTGATTTCCATCAAGAACAACATGATAAACCAATAAATTCATACATATCACACTATTTAACAAATCAAGAATAAAATGTTTATCATGAAACAAATAAACAAATATCCTTATACAATCGATACTAATTCTTTAATCCAGTTCAATTATTTAATTAGGTAAATTTCAATATGATCCAAGGTGCTACACCATGATAGATTTACGATTTCACATAATTAAATAGATAAGCAATGAATCCCCTGCCTAAAAAGGCCATTGACATTATTTGTACGAGAACAGACCATGCAACAGATCTCTGGTCACCTCTCCCGCAAGAACTACATCCAACTAAGGATGTGGCAAGACCACCTCATAAAAAAACTAAGAGAAACCACATTATAACCATGGGTAAGCAATTTACATAGTATGAAGAGAAGATATGAGAGGAAACAAGACTAAACCAGGAGAAACCACTAGAAAATGGAGGGAAAACATATCTTGGATCAAGTCAGGTCACCACTGATCAAAGATTGAAGCCTGAGATCGATTCCCATCGAAGGGATCTCCAAAACGTTGAAGAGGGGACTGTTGGGTTACTTGGGATGAGAGGAAGAGAAGCTGAAACCATAGGGTTTGACAACCCAAGTGGCTGGAAAATATTTTAAAACATACAACAATGGGGTATTACACGACGTGAAATCCCCTTTCACGTTGTGTAATGCCTCGAGGTCACTTTCTACCAAAAAAACATTTCCTTTTGATTTTTTTTTATTTTTCAAATGTTGGAATATTACACGACATAAATCCAAATTTAACATCTTGAAATTATTCTTCACGTCATGAAACTGACTTTCACACTGTGACAGTTACCTAGTCCCAATTCTAAACACCCGAGTCCCTACGAACTTACTTCATTCCTCCTCAAAGCTCCACAAGCCTCAGGAACATGTGAAGGGTCAATCCACATGGATATAGGCCCCTACAAAAGATACCTCTCAAAAAATTCTCATCCTCGAGAATTAAAAACCATCCTAGAGAGGAAATAGAAACAGGTCATCCTAAAAGCAACCCCACGAGATGCCTCTCAATGTTATCATCACCATAGGAGCTCACTAACTCACTAGAGTAACAAACACAAACCATGAAAAAACCACAACCATCTCTTAAACACAATCTCGGGGGAGATACTCCTCAAAAGAGAGAAATCCATAACACAACTATGAAAGGTCTACAACTCTAAAATGAACAACGTTACAAGATAAGAGTTAAACATCAAAAAACTCAGGGTACAGAGCATGTATATGTAACTCAAATTCTTAGGTGCTCTCCTCCACACCATTGTGTCGCCACAAGACATGAACCAAGCGGATAGCCTGTCCACATAACACATTCTCCTAGAGGTCTTATATCTCTACAGGTCACTCCTTGAAGGTCACATCATCATCAACATCGATCTCACCCCAATAAATGAAAAGAGAGTCGTCATGAAGATAATGATGGAGATGTGACACAGAAAAAACACCATGTATCTGGATTATCTGTGGGGGAAGCACTATAGGATATTCCACAGCTTCAACAGGATCCAATACCTTGAAAGGCCCAAAAAATCAGGGAGAAATATTACTCCCATGACCAAACCATTGTTTCCCACAATGGGGAGTAACCTTCAAGAACACATGATCCCCAACATTGAACTCCATAGATCTCCTCCTATGATCTTCATAGGATTTAGGATGAACCAATGCTGCTTTAATCCTCTCATGAATCACATGAACCATGTCTGTTGTATTTTGTACCAGTTCCGGCCTGAGAAGTGTTGCCTCTATGACCCCATTCCAGCATAATAGATAATGGAAAGGTCAGACATACAAGGATTCAAATGGCTCCATACTGATGGTTGAGTGAAAAATATTATTGTAAGATAACTCTACCAAGGTCATGTGCCTCTTCCATGAACCTCCAAAATCTAGGACATAAGAGCACAATATTTCTTCAAGATTCTGGATTTTCCACACTATATGACTATATGTATGTAGATAAAAAGTAGTGTTAAGGAATGGCTGAGAACCAAAAGCATGTTGGAGACTGCTACACACCTTATAGGAAAAACAAGGATCCTAGTCGGAAATGATCATCCTCAGTACTACGTGGAGTCTACCACCTCCTTTATTTATTGCCTTGATAAAACCTTCACTAATCTCGAATCCTTGATCATTATAAGTGAGATGATTTCTTTAAATGATCCACTACCACCCATATATCATCATAGCCTCCTTGATCTCAAGGAAAACCAATAATAAATCCCATCGATATGTCCTCCCACTTATACTGAGAAACATCTAATGCCTGGAGTAAAGCATCGTGAACATAGTGTTTGGACTTCACCTTCTGTTAGACCAAACATCAAGACACAAAACTCCGCAATTTCATACTTCAAACTAGGCCACAAAAACTGACCTCTCAAGGTTTGGTACATATTTCTCACACCAGGATATACTTAAAAAGGTAAACTATAGAACTCTTGAGAACTATCTCTTGTATCTTCAAAGGAATGAAAATCCTACCCTGAAACAACACTCGATGTTCTTCATCTTCAGACCAACCATAAGGGGCCTCACCACAAACAAATCAGTCTCCCCAGACCTCGACCTCAAGATCCCCCAATTGGGACTCTTCCACCTATACCACTATAGATGACTACACTGTCATCTGAAAAAGACAACCTCTATCCCCAAATTCTCCCATATCGAGGAGAAAAAATGAAATTTCTTCCATTACTCTCCGTGAATCGCCTAATTTTTATACTACATCACTGTGTGAATTCTTGATCAATGCATCGACCACAAAATTCCCCTTTTTAAGTGTATATGAAATATTGAAGTTGTAATCATGTAAGAACTCTATCCACTATCACTAACACAACTTTGAGTCATATTGGGAGAAAAACATACCTCAATCTCTTATGAATGGTGAAGACCACAAAGCGCTCTCCAATGAGGTAATGTCTCTTCAACTTTAGGGAAAATTACACTACCACCAACTTAAGATAATGGGTGGTATAATTAAACTCATGGGGACATAACTATTGAGACCCATAAGAAACAATTGATCACTACTGCATTAGAACACAGACCAACCCAAGATGTGAAGCATCATAAAAAACCTCAAACTGAACTTCTTCTGCTAGTAAACATGAAGGTTCCAGGTGCAGTGGAAGTGTGGTTGGGACGGGACCCAAATTTGATTTTTACCATGATCAATGATTATTCTGGGATCAATACTATGATAAATTCCAGTCTCCATGGAATATAATCAAAGATTTATATAAAGAAGGAAGAGTACCAAAACCTTTAGAGAGGATCCAGCACATCATGTTTATAATTAATTTAATTAATTTTCTAAAGAAAAATAATACCTGATCTTTGGTATTTTTCTTCATTGATGATGTTGACCATTTGAAATGACCCTTATGGATTATCTCATTGCGTTGGTAAGGATCCAAACTAGAATCCCTCTAGCGATGATCTACACGTGCACTGATGGCCTCTGATCGACATCGCTCATTCCTCTGGTGCTAGCACGGTAAAGCGAGTGTCTTGTGTTGGTCGTTCTTGGTCACTTTTTCTTTGGACTTGAAGAACGTCACTCATTCTTGAGAGGGGAGATAAGAGTATTCGATAGAGAAATTGTTTTTCTCAATAATTCTCAATTCAACAGGCGTGTGGTGTGGTGTGTGGCACAATAGGCGTACTTGTCTATATATATACATGGAATTTCAGTTACAATATTTATTTTCATAGCAACAATTAAATACATTCATGAAATTATAGAAAACTCGTGCATTTAATAATAATATTGCGTCATTATTTATGGTGTGCCAACTTGCGCAAAATGGAATTATAAATTTCGGGTCACAAAATAATACCAGTGTTATTTTAATTTGTGCCAACTAGTTAAATAATTATTTACCCTCTTGTAAATAATTATTTTAATATCAGACCGACCTTGGTCCGCTCGAACTCCACTACCATTTATTGAACACTCGAATAAATAAATAAATAATTTCTTCTCTTAAATTAATATTTTATTTACACACTAGTAAATAAATATTTATGAAATGTTCAATAAAATAAATAAATAAATTATATTATATTAATGCGATTATTTTAACTTGAATAAAATTATTCCACAGTCTGGTAAATAAAATTTATTTCACTAATTAAATTCAAATAGAATTTAACTGAGACCACCAAAAACACTTAGTGTGTGAACCTGTAGGATTCTTTCTCGTTGACATTATGCAGGCTTACCTAAAGTCCAAGAGTCACTACTAAAAAATCAGGCATTAGCGACCGTCATTGGCGATCTCTATAGGCCTACAGAGACCTCCATTGGTCATCACTTCAGCTTTGTCGTTGTAGGCCAATAGCGACCGCCAATGGCGGTCGCTCTAGGTGGCCGAAATGCCAGCCTTAAACGACTGTTTGGCGGTCGCTATAGGTTGCCTATCAGGCACCATTAGCGACCGCCACTGTCGGTTGTTAATGTTGTCCGGCAGGCACCCTATAGCGACCGCCTTTGGCGGCCGCTACCCTGGGAAAAAATTTTAAAAAAAAAATTCCTACTGAAAGAAACATATATATATATATATTTATTAAATAAAATATATATATATATATTAAAGAAAATATTTATATATATATTAATAAATAAAATATTTTAAATATATATATATATAATATGTTTTAAATATTTTAATATATATATATATATATTAAATAAATTTATATATATAATATTAAATAAAATATTTTTCATTTTTTTAATGAAATGTACGAATTGTGTTTTTTTTATTCACGGTGCAAAATCAGAGATAAAACAAGGTAAAAATCATAAAAAATGGAAAAAAATTCAAACATCATAAACATCAAGATCATCATAAACAATAAATGATAAACGTGCTTCAACGATCTGAGCAGGTCCATTCATTTTAATCTTCTACTGCAATAAACCTACAATAAGACAAAAAAACAACAAAACAAAACAAACGTAAATTGGACATAATTATTCAGTTTTTATATACATATAATAAAATTAAATCTGACATCAAATCATGGTGCTATAATAATTTAAAACTTCCAATTTAAGAAATACTATCATTTCAGGTCATTCGGAGCACGTTTGCTCTGAATTCGACCATCTCACGCCGTTTTTGGTGTTTTATGACACCGGAAACGCGTTTCTGGTCACCGCGGTCAAACGACACCTCCGATTGACGTTCCGTCTACCCAAAAATTTCACAAATCACACAATGGCTATTGTTGTATGGTTTCATGGAATTCTGAGGTCGTTCGGGTGGTTTTGACCACCCAACGCTCCATTTTAGCGCGCGCCAAGCTGCTAAAAACGACACAATCGGCCGTACCGCACGCACCGCACGTCTGATGGGCCTGTCGTCTCTTCCTACACATCACGAATAATATTCCTAATGTTTTTGTGTGGTTTCAGGTCATTCGGAGCACGTTTTCTCTGAATTCGACCGGCCCACGCTGTTTTTGGTGTTTTATGACACTAGAAACGCGTTTCCGGTCACCGTAGTCAAACGACACCTCCAATTGATGTGATTTCTACCCAAACATTTCAAAAATCACACAAAGTCTATTTTTGTACAGTTTCATGGCATTCCGAGGTCGTTCGGGTAGTTTTGACCCCCCAACGCGCTATTTTAACGCGCACCGAGCTGCTGAAAACGACATAATCAGCCGTACCACGCACACCGCACGTCCGATGGTCCTGCCGTCTCCTCCTACTCATCAAAAATAATATTACTAATGTTTTCGTGTGGTTTTAGGTCATTCGAAGCACGTTTGCTCCGAATTCGACCGTCTCACGCCGTTTTTTGTGTTTTATGACACCGGAAACGCATTTCCGGTCACCGCGGTCAAATGACACCTCCGATTGACGTGTTGTCTACCCGACCATTTCACAAATCACACAAGGACTGTTGTCATATGGTTTCATGGAATTATGAGATCGTTCGGGTGGTTTTAACCCCCCAACGCGCCATTTTAGCGCGTGCCGAGCTGCTGAAAACAACGTAATCGGCTGTACCACACGCACCGCACATCCGATGGGCCTGATGTCTCCTTCTACATGTCAAGAATAACATTCCTAATGTTTTTGTGTGGTTTCAGGTCATTCAGAGCACGTTTTCTCCGAATTCGATAGTCTCACGCCATTTCTGGTGTTTTATGACACCGGAAACGCATTTCCGGTCACCGCGGTCAAACGACACCTCCGACTGATGTGTTGTCTGCCCAAACATTTCAAAAATCATACAAGGGCTATTGTCGTACGGTTTCATGGCATTCCAAGTTCGTTCGGGTGGTTTTGACCCCCCAACGCGCCATTTTAGCGCGCGTCGAGCTGCTGAAAACGACACAATCGGCCGTACCGCACACACTACACGTCTGATAGACCTGTCGTCTCCTCTTACATGTCACGAATAATATTTCTAATGTTTTCGTGTGGTTTCAGGTCATTCGCAGCACGTTTGCTCCGAATTCGACCATCTCACGCCGTTTCTGGTGTTTTATGACACCAAAAACGTGTTTCTGGTCACCGCGGTCAAACGACACCTCCAATTGATGTTTTGTCTACCCGAATATTTTAAAAATTACACAATGGCTGTTTTTGTACGGTTTCATGGCATTCTGAGGTCATTCGGGTGGTTTTGACCCCCCCAACGCGCTATTTTAGTGCGCGTCGAGCTGCTGAAAACCGCACAATCAGCCGTACCGCATGCACCGCACATCTGATGGGCCATCTGTCTCCTCCTACACATCACAAATAATATTACTAATTTTTTCGTGTGGTTTCAGGTCATTCGGAGAACGTTTGATCTGAATTCGACTGTCTCACGCCGTTTCTGGTGTTTTATGACACCGAAAATGTGTTTCGGGTCACCGTAGTCTAACGACACCTCCGATTGACGTGTCGTCTACCTGACCATTTATCAAATCACACAACGGATGTTGTCGTATGGTTTCATGATATTTCGAGGTCATTCGGGTGGTTTTGACCCCCCAATGCGCCATTTAAGCGCGCGCCGAGCTGCTGAAAACCGCACAATCGGTCGTACCGTGCGCACCGCACGTCCGATGGGCCTGTCGTCTCCTCCTACATGTCACGAATAATATTCCTAATGTTTTTTTGTGGTTTCAGGTCATTCGGAGCACGTTTTCTCTGAATTTGACCTTCTCACGCCGTTTCTGGTGTTTTATGACACCGGAAATGCGTTTCCGGTCACCGCGGTCAAATGACATCCCCGATTGATGTACTGTCTGCCCGATCATTTCACAAATCACAAAACGACTGTTTTCGTATAGTTTCATGGCATTCCAAGGTCGTTCGGGTGGTTTTGACCCCCCAACGCGTCATTTTAGCGTGCGCCGAGCTGCTAAAAACCGCACAATCGGCCGTACCACGCGCGCCGCACGTCCGATGGGACTGTAGTCTCCTCTTACACATCACGAATAATATTCCTAATGTTTTTGTGTGGTTTCAGGTCATTCGGAACACGTTTGCTTTGAATTCGACCATCTCACGCCGTTTCTAGTGTTTTATGACACCGGAAACGCGTTTCCGGTCACCGCGGTCAAACGACAACTCCGATTGATGTGTCGTCAGCCCGAACATTTCACAAATTACACAAAGGATGTTTTCGTACGTTTTCATGGCATTATGAGGTCTTTCGGGTGGTTTTGACCCCCCAACGCGCCATTTTAGCACGCGCTGAGCTCCTGAAAACGCCACAATCGGTCGTACCGCACGCACCGCATGTCCGATGGGCCTGTCGTCTCCTCCTACACGTCACGAATAATATTATTAATGTTTTCGTGTGGTTTCGGGTCATTCAGAGCACGTTTTCTCCGAATTCGATCGTCTCACGCCGTTTGTGGTGTTTTATGACACCTGAAACGCATTTCTGGTCACCGCGGTCAAACGACACCTCAGATTGACGTTCCGTCTACTCGAACATTTCAAAAATCACACAAAGGCTGTTGTCGTATGGTTTCATGGCATTCCGAGGTCGTTCGGGTGGTTTTGACCCCCCAACGCGCCATTTTAGCGTGCGCCGAGCTGCTGAAAACGACACATTCGGCCGTACCGCACGCACCGCACATCCGATGGTCCTTCTGTCTCCTCCTACATGTCACGAATAATATTACTAATGTTTTCGTGTGGTTTCAGGTCATTCGGAGCATGTTTGCTCTGAATTCGACCATCTCACGCCGTTTTTGGTGTTTTATGACACCAGAAATGCGTTTCCGGTCACCGCGTTCAAACGAAACCTCCGATTGATGTGCCGTCTGCCCGACCATTTCAAAAATCACACAACGGCTGCTGTCGTACGGTTTCATTTCATTCTGAGGTTGTTCGGGTGGTTTTGACCCCCCAACGCGCCATTTTAGCGTGCGTCGAGCTGCTGAAAACGACACAATCGGTCGTACCACATGCACCGCACATCCGATGGGCCTTCCATCTCCTCTTACACATCACGAATAATATTCCTAATGTTTTCGGGTGGTTTCAAGTCATTCGGAGCACGTTTGCTCTGAATTCAACTGTCTCGCGCTGTTTCTGGTGTTTTATGACACTGGAAACGCGTTTCCGGTCACCGTGGTCAAGCAAAACCTCCGATTGACGTGTCTTCTACCCGACCATTTCAAAAATCACACAATAGATGTTGTCGTACGGTTTCATAGAATTCCAAGGTTGTTCGGGTGGTTTTGACCCCCCAACGCGTCATTTTAGCATGCGCTGAGCTGCTAAAAATGACACAATCGGTCGTATCGCGTGCACCGCACGTCCGATGGGCCTGCCGTCTCCTCCTACACATCACGAATAAAATTCCTAATGTTTTTTTGTGGTTTTAGGTCATTCGAAGCATGTTTGCTCCGAATTCGACCATCTCACGCCATTTTTGGTGTTCTATGACACCAGAAACGCGTTTCCGGTCACCGCGGTCAAAAGACACCTTCGATTGATGTGTCATCTACCCGAACATTTCAAAAATCACACAACGGCTTTTTTCGTACGGCTTCATGGCATTCCAAGGTCGTTCGGGTGGTTTTAACCCCCCCAACGCGCCATTTTAGCGCGCGCCGAGCTGCTAAAAACCGCACAATCGGTCGTACCGCGTTCACCGCACGTCCGATGGGCCTGAAGTCTCCTTCTACACATCAAAAATAATATTCCTAATGTTTTCGTGTGGTTTCAGGTCATTAGGAGCACGCTTGCTCTGAATTCGACCGTATCACGCCGTTTCTGGTGTTTTTATGACACCGGAAACGCGTTTCCGGTCACCGCGGTCAAACGACACCTCTGATTGACGTGTCGTCTGCCTGACCATTTCAAAAATCACACAACAGCTGTTTTCTTACGGTTTCATGGTATTATGAGGTCGTTCAGGTGGTTTTGACCCCCCATCACGCCATTTTAACGCGCGCCGAGCTGCTGAAAACCGCACAATCGGCCGTACCACGCGCACCGCACGTCCGATGGGCCTGTCGTCTCCTCCTACACATCACAAATAATATTCATAATGTTTTTGTGTGGTTTCAGGTCATTCGGATCTTTTTTGATCCAAATTCGATAGTCTCATGTCGTTTCTGGTGTTTTATGACACCGGAAACGCGTTTCCGGTCACCGCGGTCAAACGACACCTTCAATTGACGTGTCATCTGCCCGACCATTTCACAAATCACACAATGGCTATCAGGGGTGTGGGGGGCTGTCCGGGATGCGGGGAGGGCTGTCCGGGGTGGGGGGTTGTCCAAGGTGCGGGGAGGGCTCTCCGGGGTGCGGGGAGGGCTGTCCGGGGTGCGGGGGGTGTCCGTGGTGCGGGGAGGGTTGTCCGGGGTGCGGGGGGGCTGTCCGGGGTTCGGGGAGGGTTGTATGGGGTGCGGGGGGCTGTCCGGGGTGTGGGGAGGGGTGTCTAGGGTGCGGGGGGCTGTCCGGGGTGCGGGGGGCCTGTCCGGGGTGCGGGGGGGTTGTTCGGGGTGCAGGGAGGGGTTGTCCGGTGTGTGAGGAGGGGCTGTCCGGGGTGCGGGGAGGGGCTGTCCGGGGTGCGGGGGGCCTGTCCGGGGTGCGGGGAGGGCTGTCCGGGGTGCAGGGAGGTTGTCTGGGGTGCGAGGGGGCTCTCCGTGGTGCGGGGGGGGCTGTCCGGAGTGCGGGGGGCCTGTCTGGGGTGCGGGGAGGACTGTCCGGGGTGCGGGGGGGCTGTCTGGGCGGGGGGCCTGTCCGGGGTGCGGGAGGGCTGTCCGGGGTGCGAGGAGGGCTGTCCGGAGTGCGGGGAGGCCTGTTCGGGTGCGGGGGGGGCTGTCCAGGGTGCGGGATGGCTGTTCGGGGTGCGGGAGGGCTGTCCGGAGTGCGGGGAGGGTTGTACGGGGTGCAGGGAGGGATGTCCGGGGTGCGGGGAGGGCAGTCCGGGGTGCGGGGGCTGTCCGGGGTGCGGGGAGAGCTGTCCGGGGTGCGGGGGGCCTGTCCAGGGTGCGGGGAGGGCTCTCTGGGGTGCTGGGAAGGGCTGTCCGAGGTGCGAGGAGGGCTGTCCGGGGTGCGGGGGGGCTGTCTGGGGTGCGGGGAGGCATGTCCGGGGTGCGGGGAGGGTTGTTCGGGGTGTAGGGAGGGGCTGTCTAGGGTGCGGGGAGGGGCTGTCTAGGGTGCGGGGAGCCTGTTCGGGGTGCGGGGAGCCTGTCTGGGGTGCGGGGGGGGGGGGGTTGTCCGGGGTACCAGGAGGCTGTCCGGGGTGCGGGAGGGCTGTCCGGGGTGCGGGAGGGCTGTCCGGGGTGCGGGGGGGCTTTCCGGGGTGCGGGGGGGGGCTTTCCGGGGTGCGGGGGGGCTGCTCGGGGTGCGGGGGGCCTGTCCGGGGTGCGGGGGGCCTGTCCGGGGTGCGGGAGGTCTGTCCGGGGTGCAGGGAGGGTTGTCCAGGGTGCGGGGAGGGTGTTCGGGGTGCAGGAGGGTTGTCTGGGGTGCGTGGAGGGTTGTCTGAGGTGCGGGGAGGGCTGTCCGTGGTGCCGGAGGGTTGTCCGGGGTGCGGGGAGGGCTGTCCGGAGTGCGGGGAGGGCTGTCCGGAGTGCGAGGGGGCTGTCCGGGGTGGGGGGGCATGTCCGGGGTGCAGGGGGGTGGTGTCTGGGGTGTGAGGAGGGTTGTCCGGAGTGCGGGGAGGGTTGTCCGGGGTAGGCTGGGGACTACAAATAGTGAACTCAGCTCATTCATCAAAAACAAGTTTAATGGTTTATATTAGGAATCACATGTTTTTTTCAAAAATATTACAGAACATGCAATTTTAAACATTGAAAATTAAATGAACAAAAAATATCCAAATCATTAATCAGTTTCATGGTTACTTCTCAATTCGTGCACACAAACATTGCATGAGGCCAAAACACACATGATACCCCCAAATCACAAAAAAAACTCACTAGAAACCCCACATAAATATCAATAAAAACCCCACCATTAAAATAAGAAACACACCTCGTGAATATGATGTGTAATGTGTGGTCGTGACTACTACCTCCATCATGCGGGTCAGGGGCCTACAACAAAAAAACATTATGAATATTTTCATAACAAAAATAATATAAATTAAATAAATAAATACAGTATAAACCTGTGTCATCTGATCCCCTTCACCATCACCTAGACGCACATATTGCCGCAGTGCTCTAACCTCAGCGGTCAATTGCGCATTTACCTCATCGAAAGCGTGCAGCCCTGCCTCAAAATCTGACAACCGTTGTGTCATCTAAGAAATAGCAGGACCGACAACCGCAGCACATGACACTACAGAACGAGGAATCCATGTTCCATAGGTCAAACTATATCCATTCCCATCCCGACCAATAATGCGATGAAAGATCTCATCCATTCGCATGGGAAGCTGTCGTTGGTCCTCTGGCAGATGTTCTAATTCAGCTTCAAATTGAGCCTGTGAAATATTTAAATATATATACATATATTAATATATAGATTTTATGTAAGTATTGGTAATGAGTACAAGCACTTACTATCAATGCTGCAGCCTCTGGATCATTGCTATCCCGAGTCCTCATCCACACCGACATTTTATCAGTTGGTGAATCATGATCCCACAACTTTATATGAATAGAATATAAAAAAAACCGTATTAATTAAAAAAATTAAAAAATGAATAATAAATACCTCATGTCGGAGCTGAGACACGTGACGAGTCCCGAGCCTGTGAGGTGGTCCCTGCAATGCTCGATTCTCAGAATGGCGTGTTGACACCTCCTACATTCAATTCATTCAAATTTCAAACAAATCACACATTCTTGAAAATATATATACCAAAATAAATATACAAACCGCAACACCCTCAGTAGACCAATATGCAACTAAATCACACCACTGAGCTGGGAGGACACCTCTCAGGACTTTTTTCAGAATGTATGGGGCACCCACATTTGGTACACAGTGGTCCCTCTTGACTTTGCCTTTATAGTCTTTCCATATCTTATAGCATTTTCTCATACACACTGGACGAAACTCGTCGGGACATACTTTCAAATTTTTCTATTAAAGAAAAAAATCACATATGTTATTGTTGGTTATACATAGGGAATAAAGTAAAATGGTCTTCTTACCTGAACCTCCCTCCAAAGACGATCTAATGTGTCCTGAGGGATAGAAGACCATTCACGCGTGGTCAATGTAAATCGATGTGGATCACGTATGATATGAACCAGCTGACGAATAAATGCAGGGTCATTCCATCCCATAGGATGAAATACCTCATCAAATGAAACATCAAAAGTCGTGTTGGAATTCCATGATAATATGCCACGACCAGGGCCTCTCCTGTGAGAGGAAGAAGCAGTCGAGTCTGATCCCATTGAAAATAATTTTATATACAAATTGACAGATGTTATAAATATATATATATATATATATATGTGTGTGTGTGTGTGTGTGTTATTAATTACATAAAAAATAGAGACAATGACATTCCAACATACCTCAACCCTGAGACGTAGATGCCTTAGATGGATGATGTGGATCTTCTGCCTCTTCCCCTGACATGCCTGCAGTCATGGAAAACATTAATAAGGGGACTATCCAAAGTGTCCAAATGATAAATTGGATTTTTTTTTTAAAAAAATCAAACTTGTACAGTTGTTAATCAAACAAAAATGATTGAATAATTAGTTGTGAATGAATTTTAAAAAATTAGAAAGTTCACAAAACAGATGTACAAATTATGTACAAAACCAATCAATGCATATCCAAATTTCAAATTGAATTAATAAAAATTCAAGCATCACATGAACCAAATGAAGAATACCTCAATGGGAAGATACACCGACAATAACATCAATATAACATGAGTTAAATCACCCTAAATATTTATAACTGAATAAACTTCCAAAAGTGAGGATTAAAACTTACAAGGATTTATAAAATGTTTAGATAATTTATGATATCTTAGGCTGAATAGTGGGAAAACAATTATACCATTCATTAAGCATGCAAATCGACCATTTCTCCTTCAACAGCCACTCTGACCCAATAAATATCTTATTCACGTTGAACTACGGTATGTTGATCAAGCTGTTGGGAAACAAAAGGAACAGTCTCGGGTTCATCTTGTTCAAATACAAACACTCCTCGCCGAGACATTTTGACAACAACTTGCCAACTTGGATTTGAAGGCAAAGTAACGAAGAATACTTGTTCCGCTTGTGATGTCAAAATGAAAGTTTCATTATCAACTCGTTCATTTCTGTATAACATATAGTTAAAATTCACCAATGAAAATTGATATTGAACGACTTTACATCCATGCACTGGATCAACCCAATTACACTTTAACAATATGTACTTCAACCCATGTGTGTATACAACTTCAATGATGTCTATCAATTGACCATAGTAATAACCAGAATCAACAAATGGACAACCGTTGCCACTATTTTGTGTTTCTCGTTTGTCGTCAACATATTTAATGCGAAATTGAAAACCATTAGCATCTATAGATTTATAACGACGAGCCGTTATAGATGGACCCTCAGCCAGTTGGATAAATTCTTCAGTTAGCGTGGGGTCCCCTAACTCCCTCAGCTTATGAACCTGTATAATTTATAGAATTCAATAATGATATATAAAGAAATAAATTAGTATAATACTTCACTCATAATGAAAATAAATTTATACGTACATAATCCTTGAACCAATCATGAAATGACGCATAATGAGACTGTTGAATTTGCAACTCAGTCGCATGATACATCTCTTCTTTTATCTCATTAATGTTTTTCTTGCAAATGATAACACGGTGTTTAAATGATCAGCTTATGCAAACAAAACATGTAAAAGTTAAACAATAAAAGTGATAAGATACTTACTACATTAATGGTGCAACTGATGGAGTATTGAACAAGATATATCGATGTGCTTGTATCCACTCGATGTTGTCCATATCATATGTGGTTCCTTCTCCAATTGGATCATCCTGAATCTGAGAGGGCTTATTTAATTTTGTTTCAACATCCATAAGATATTCTGCACAAAAATTAATACACTCATCCATCAAATAACCATTGGCTATTGATACCTCCGGACGAGCTCTGTTGCGTACAAATCGTTTCAATGTACTCAAATACTGCTCAATAGGATACATCCACCTGAATTGCACTGGACCAGCAGCCATTACTTCATCAGTTAGGTGCACTTTCAAGTGGACCATAACATCAAAAAATGAGGGGGGAAATAGTTTCTCAAAGTGACAAAGCGTAAGTACAATTCGGTCCTGTAAACTTTTTAAATCACTCATTCGTTGATTTCTTAGACAAAGCTGTATAAAAAAATTACTCATCTCAATAAACGGCTGAACAACATTGGGGGATAAACAATCACAAATTGCGATTGGAATCAACTGCTGAAGTAGTATGTGATTGTCATGACTTTTCAACCCTTGCAATGTCTTGCTCGTCAAATTCGCACACTTTGAAATATTAGAAGAGTAACCATCAGGCACCTTGAGCATCTTCAAAATGGAAAGAAATGTCTCTTTCTCCTTTGTAGTCATTGTATACTATGCAGCAGGCATATATGCCTTGTTTCCCTCAGCTAACTGTAAATGCAAATGTTTCCTTAAACCCATTTCTTCTAAATCACAACGTGTATTAACATGGTCCTTTGATTTTCCACTGACACCTAAAATGGCCCACAATATGTTATCACAAACATTTTTTTCAATGTGCATGACATCCAAATTATGCCTCAGCATGTTAGTTTTCCAATACGAAAGACTATAAAAAATACTTTTCTTTTTCCAATTGTGATTGCGCTGCCTACCCGCAGCTCAAATATTACGTACCGTAGGAGCCACCAAATCCTGAATTCATATACCATGCGGATGTTTTCTTCCTCAATCTGAGATAACATTTCAACTCCTTTAATGATCTTTGGTGCTGGGATGAACTCTCTAGAACGATCAAATGCCACTCTGTCCTTTCTGAACCTGTGTTGAGGGGGGAGAAAACGTCTGTGACCCATGTATGCCCATTTTTTGGAATACTTAATCCATACATATTTTTTACTTTTGTCGCAGCAAGGGAAAGAAAATTCCCCTTTCGTACTCCACCCTGATAAATTTTCATAAGCTGGGAAGTCATTGATTTTCCACAATAAAGCAGCCTGCAGTTTGAACATTTCATTCATTTCACAGTCATAAGTCATCACACCATCGCCCCAAAATTCATTCAACTCATCAATCAATGGCTGAAGGTAAACATCAATATTATCCCTCGAACTTTTAGGTCCATAGATAAGAGTTGAAAGTAATATAAATTGTTGCTTCATACAAAGCCACAGAGGAAGATTATATGGAACCAACACCATGGGCCATGTTCTATGAGTTGCACCAACCATAGACTTGAATGGATTGAAACCATCTACTGCCAATCCCAATCAGACATTATGAACATCTTTAGCAAAGTCATGATGTCTCTTATCAAAATCCTTCCATGCATGAGAGTCTGCTGGGTGGGTTAACATATCACTTTCATAAACTCTTTCTGCATGCCATCTCATTAAATTAGAAACTTTAGATGACATAAAAAATCTTGTCAACCTCGGTTTAAGGGAAAAGTAATTCATTTGATTTATGGCAATCGGTTTCCCCTGTATCGCAATCTGACTTTGATGAGTCTGATTTCCCCTATTATCTTTCCACCTAAAAGCACCACAAACCGTACAAATATCCAAATGGGCAGTTTCCCTTCTAAAAAACATACAATTGTTTGCACATGAATCTATGGTCTCATATGTAAAACCTAAGTTCTCTGTCATCTTACAAGCATGGTAATATGACTCGGGAATCTTAGCATTGACAGGAAGAACCTTTTTCAATAACACCAAAAGCATGTCGAATGATGTGTCTGACCAATTATTCAAATTCTTCAAATGCAACAACTCCACGATAAACAACAGTTTATTGTAAGAAGTACATCCAGGATATAATTTTGTTTTCGCATCATCAAGTGCTTCATAAAACCTCCTCGAATCACGATCTGCACCAGAGCGAAGATTTATCTCACCGGTCTCAAGATTCTGGATGTCAATGCCTTCAGGATCAAACCCACGTTCCATTTCAGTAAGCATTTCATGCATTGGATCGTTTATCCTTGCATCAACATCCATCTGAGCTGTATTCGTATTTTGACAACGAACATATTCTTCTCCATGACGAGTCCAACTCTTATAATTTTTCAGAAATCCATTAAAGAATAGGTGCTCCCTCACAGTATCTCATGTGAATTGATATCTGTTATCACATTTTCTACATGGACAACTAATATAGTCACTTTCAAATCCTCTGGTGAAGTCAATAAACTACATAATGCCATTGAAATATTCTATAGACGTTCGATTTGGAAGATCAATCCAACTCGTATCCA
The DNA here is from genome assembly GCA_963277665.1 of Viscum album. Taxonomy (NCBI): domain Eukaryota; kingdom Viridiplantae; phylum Streptophyta; class Magnoliopsida; order Santalales; family Viscaceae; genus Viscum; species Viscum album. The sequence goes on from OY728151.1 coordinate 24,923,534, forward strand.
TAATAATATCTGTATAACAAACATTTACACAATACTTATTACATTTTCATTTTTCAAATCAAATATATTTAAAATAAATACTAATCATTTGTTTATGAACCATTGATAAAATAATAATATAAGTGAAAGCCCATGTCATACCTGATTGCACTACAAACCTAGAAGGGAGGGGAGCCTAAGGAAATGCTATGAGGGAGAGAAGAGGCAGTGAAGGGGAGCCGAAGCCAAAGGCAGTGCGGTGAGGGAGGGATTGGGAGACGGCGGCGGCAGGGAGCCAGAGGAGAGGAGGCGGTGAGGGGACAGGGGATGGGTAGTGAGGGGGGGTTGTCCGGGGTGGGGGGGGTTGTCCGGGGTGCAGGGAGGGTGTCCGGGGTGCGGGAGGGGGGGGATGTCTGAGGTGCGGGGGGGTTGTCCGGGGTGCGGGGGGGGGGGGGGGGGTTGTCCGGGGTGCGAGGGGGTTGTTCGGGGTGCGGGGGGGTGTGGGGGGCGTTCGGGGTGCGGGGAGGATGTCTGAGGTGCGGGGGCTGTCCGAGGTGCGGGGGGGCTGTCCGGGGTGCGGGGGATGTCCGGGGTGGGGGGAGGGCCGAGGGGGCGGAGGGCCGAGGGCGGAGGCTGGAGGGCCTAGGGGTAGGAGATGGAGGGGGTGGAGGCCGGAGGGCGAAGGCTGGAGGGCGGAGGCCAGAGGGCGGAGGGACATCGGAGGGGAGCGGAGGATGGCTGGAGGGCGGAGGGCAGCCGGAGCGGGAGGGCCGACGGCGGAGGGCACGCGGAGGGCGGAGGCCGATGCGGGCGGAGGGTGGAGGGAATCAACGGGGATGGCGGGGGACGGCGCCTAGAGGTCGAGGCAGGGCGGTGGGGGATGACGCGCGGGGAGGGTGGCGATGGGGGGGCACCAAAGCCCTTAATTTTTTTTACAAAGGGCAGCGACCGCCAAAGGCGGTCGCTCCTATTAGGGGGCTTCAAAGCCCAATATTCTAGTAGTGAGTACTGTCTAGCAGCAGGTCAAGTCACCCAAGAGAAATAACGTAAATTCACAACAACGACATCCACATACGAATCCTCACTATGTAATATAATCCCTTTATCGCAATATATCATCAAGCAGGTTTCATGATTGAGTCATCAGCTTTTATGCTTGACACGTCATTCTTTGACTTCCTATAATAAACTCATCATTACACCATGGACATGGAATTTCACACGACGGTTCTATTTCAATCAAAGGGACAAGATATCAACTTCAATAAATGGAAGGGACAAATCCTTCCTTGACTTATCCATTAATAACATGCCACTCATGACGCACCCAACGTACCCTACTTCCCCCCAACTTCCTACGTGACGGTTTTCGTCAATAAATCAAAGTGCGTGAGTTGTGACATGTATTAATGATAATATTAAAGTCTAAGGATCATTACACACGCTCATAGATAGAAATATCTGATGACACTAAAACATGTGGAATTCTTACTAGTGGGTCTGTTCTCATAATATCCTATCTTGGAGATTACCAACAGCAAACTTCATGATAGGAAATATCATCTGCTTACGAGTACTCGCATCTAACGGTCTTCATGCTATGTGTCCCATAATAGTATGTGATCCAACCACAAAACTATATTTAATAATATTGTTATAGAATTTCAAGGTTCTAATTATAGAGGGGAACTAGCATGACCTTATCAATGCAACAAATACTCTAGGACATTATTACATCATAGTCATGCCAAATAATGAACAATATGTAACAATACATTAAATATCCATGTAATAAAAGTAAAACTAGTTGGTTCTAGGACACTAACTCTTACAAACTCCCACTTGGACTAGAGACAACTGCCTATGAATCTCCATCCGCTAGACCTCATATGATGATCATGTTTCTACTAAGTCAAGGCTTTAGTCAAGGGGTCGACCACGTTGTCTTCCGTGGAAATACTTCTCACTACAACTTCACCTCTCTGAGAAAAATCCCTCAAGAGATAATACTTTCTATGTATGTGATTTTTCCACTGATGTGACCTTGGATCTTTTGCGAGAGACACTACTTTAGTATTATCATAGTACAGTGTGATGGGATCTTTACTGCTAGGTATCACATCTAGTTCTTGGATGAAGCTTCACATCCAAATTGCTTCTTTAGATGCCTCAAAAGCTGCGATATACTCGGACTCTAGTGTATAATCTGCGGCCACACTCTACTTTGAGCTCTTCTATCTCATTGCACCTCCATTAAAAGTGAAGATGTATACTGTTTGCGACTTCATGGAATCTTGATCAGTCTGGAAACTAGCATCTTCATATCCTATGATGACTAGTTTCACATCACCTCTATAAACCAAGAACATATCCTTAGTATGCCTTAGAAACTTTAGGATAGTATTGACTGCAATCCAATGGTGTTCACCTGGGTTAGCTTGATATATTCCTACTGTACTCAATGCGTAGGTGACATCCAGCCTAGTACATTTCAAGGCATACATGATTGACCCAATCGTTGATGCATATGGAGTCCTTTCCATTATCTTTCTTTACTCATATGTCTGAGAACACATTTTCATGGAAAGATAAATACCATGTGACACTAGAAACAATCCCCTCTTGGATGGTTACATACTAAATCTCTTTAGTATCTTATCAATGTGTGTACTTTGACTTAGGCCCAACAATCTCTTGGATCTATCATGATGGATATGGATCCCAAGAATATACGCTGCCTCACCCAAGTCCTTCATGGAGAAGAATTGATTCCACCATGGCTTAATAGACTATAATACTGGTATCTCGTTTCCAATAAGTAATATGTCATCAACATATACTATTAGGAAAACAATTGCACTACCACTAAACCATTTGTAGAAAAAAGGCTCACATTCATTCTTGATAAAATCAAATTTTTTTATAGATTTATCAAAACTAATTTCCCATGACCTGGATGCTTTCCTTAATCCATAAATGGATTTATTAAACTTTCATACCTTATTAGAATCCTTTGGAGTCACAAACCCTTTTGGTTGTGTCATGTAGGAACCTTCCTTAAGGTTCCCATTAAGGAATGTTTTTTTGACAGCCATTTGAAAAATCTCATAGACATGGTATGCCACAATGGAAAGTATAATTCTGATGGATTTCATCATTTCAACTGGTGAGAAGGTTTCATCTTAGTCAATTCCTTGACTCTGTTTAAACCCTTTTGCAACTAGTCATGCCTTATAGGTACTAAATTTTCCTTCTATGTCCAGTTTCTTCTTGAATACACATTTTCAACCAACAGGATTTACATCAACTGGAGGATCTACCAAAATCCAGACTTAGTTTTTTTACGTGGAATCCATTTCATAATTCATGGCTTCTTTCCACTTGGAAACATCTGTGTCACTTACTGCTTCCTTGTAGGTTAGAGGATCATTATTATCAACTAATAATGAGTCACCATCCTCAGTAACTAGAAAACCAAACTTTTCTGGTTCTCTAACCTCACTTGTACTCCTACTTAGTACTTGTGCCTCTGGAATATATTCTTCTTCCACAAGTCTTTGTGGAATCTATTCCCGTACCAACTCTTGTGTATCTTGAGCCTCGGCTTCATCAAAGTCTATATTTCTCCCACTATCTGTTTTGGAGATGTGATCCCTCTCAAGGAATATGGCATTTCTTGCCACTATAACCTTTTTTTATTAGGGGTTTTATAGGTAATATCCCCTTTTTTCCTTGGGATATCCTATAAAGGTACACTTTGTGCCTCGGGGTGCAAGTTTTCTACCTGAAGAGGCCTTAACAAACACTTCACTACCCCACACATGTAAATTCAATAACATGGATTTTCTTCCACTCCAGAACTCATATGGAATACCATTTATCGATTTATTTGGTACTTGGTTTAATATGGGTGTCGCTGTTTATAATTCATACCCCCAAAAGGATAATGGAATACTTTCATGACTCATCAATGATCTCACCATGTCCAACAAGGTGTGGTTCCTCCATTCACATACACCATTCCATAGAGGTGCGTAAGGAGGAGTGAGTTGGGATAGGATCCCAAACTCTTGTAAGTAATCAATGAAGTCCTGATTAAGATATTCCCTACCTCGGTCTAAGCAGAGTTTCTTAATCTTCTTACCAAGCTGGTTCTCAACTTCATTATTGTATTCCTTGAACTTATCAAAGGAATCTGACTTATACCTCATTTAGTAGATATATCGATATCTACTAAAATCATCAGTAAAAGTTATAAAGTATGAGTATCAGCCCCTTGATTCAACTGGAAATGGTCCACACACATCAGTATAAACCAATTCAAGAAGCTCTTTAACCCTTTAACCTTTCCCACCAAATGGGGATTTGGTCATTTTTCCTTGTAAACATGCATGACATACACCAAGTGGTTTTAGTTCAAAAGAATCTAAATATCCATCTTGATGTAACTTTGTAAAGCATTTCTCATTTACATGACCTAGTTGGTGATGCCAAAGTTGGGTGTGGTATGAGTCATGTGAAGTATCTTTGTCATCTATTTCCATTACTTGGTTTGTGTAATCCAACACATAAAGACCGTTGTATAAATTTTCCCTACCAAAACAAATGTTTTCTTTATAAAAGAAGAAACATTCATTTCAAAACTTGAAAACAAATCCATCAATATCTAGTCTGGATACAGAAATTATGTTTTTGGTTATAGAAGTCACATAAAACCAACCCTTTAACACCAAGATCATCCCAGTTGGCAATGTGACGTGGTAGTCCCCAACATCTACAACAGCAAGTCTGGATCCATTGGATACTCGTAGATCTACCTCCCCTCAATCAATCTTTCTAAATCTACTTGGTTTCTATATTTGGATACATATTTGATCACCACAAGTTGTATCTAATACCCAATTTATAGAAACAGATAGATTTCATTTGATAAAAAACACACTTGAAGCTTCCCCTTTCTTCTTAGGTTGGGTGTAGTTCTTCTTCTAGTGGCCCTTCTTTCCACATGTGAAACAAATGGCCTCATATTCCCTTGCCTCCCCTTTGATCTTCCTTTTAATGTAAGTCTATGAAAAATATTTGGGATTAAATCTCTTATCCTTCCCTTTCCTCTTATTCACCATAAGGACAGAAGTCTTTTCCCGATTCATATCTTTGTCCACTTGGAGAATGGGGATAAGAATATCAAATAAAGACTTCTTAATGTTTTTAATATTGAAATTGACAAAAAAGTTAGAGATGATCTAAGGGAGTGATGTGAGAATGAGATTGGTGCCCATTTCTTCAGGGAGTTTAAACCCTAGAACCTCTTGGCACTCAATGTAGCCAATGATCTTGAACACATGAGGCTTAGCTAGGGCACCTTCTCCAAGATTACTCTGAAAGAGTGCCTTAGAGATCTCAAACCTTTCCTATATTTCTATCTCATGGTAAATACCACGGAGGATCTTGATCATGTTATAATAATCCATGTTTTCATGAGACTTCATGATCTCACTAGACATTGATGATAATATCAAACATTGAACATCGACTGCATCATTCATATGTTTCTCATAGACCAGAAAATTATCATCACTCGCCTCCTTGGTAGGCAGATCAGGTAATTCTAACTCTCACACCTAAGACTTCCGTTCATGTCATAGGATAACCTGAAGGCTTCTAAACCATTCCTAGAAGTTACTATCGGTGAGGATTTTGTCTTTATCCAGAATTGGTTGTAGGGATAGTTTGGTTGATAAGCTTGTCATTTCTATTCTATAATTAAAAGAGAAGATCATTAGTACTTTCTTGATTACATTTTATGAGAAATAATAAATTTTATTAAGTCTCCCACTATTTTATCAAGTCCCAATGGCCCTCACCATTGAACTCAGAATGTCCAGTTTCCATGACATTCTAGTAGAAAGGATCCATATTCCCCTTCACATAACCCCAACAAGGATTGGTCAATCTATTAGAAGGTATTTAGGTAGTAAGGACTTTTCCAACTTTGGTCTTGCAGCTCCTTGATCTATTGAGTGTACTCCCCAATCCTAAAATCATGACTTTGGATTTCCTCAACTCTTACCTTCAATATTACACCAAGTCTAGAAAGGTCTACTCCTCTTGATGTAATATGGTTAAGTCAACCTGAAACCTTTAATAAGGGATTCCTGTATAAAATTAATTGTCCTAACAAGGGTTGGTCAAACACACAGTTTTATTTATTTTTTCCCTTAATCAAGTAACGGAATGCTTATTCAAACTTAATATTTTATTTGAGGGATTTTTATCTCTTATGGATGAATTTCTTATTATCATTATCACATGCTTGTTAATATTAAGTGGAACTTACTTAAGTGATTAACCATGTCTTGATAATATTTATTCATGAGTTTGGTTTATTTTAGTTTCATCTTGCATGCTTGTTTAATTCATTAATTATGTGATCGTGACAAAAAATCCCTAATGATAAGCCATGAAACTAATAGAAATAAAATAAAGTAAATGGCATGATCATGAGATTTTATAATTGTTATTCTATCTAGCGATTGATAAACTAACCCTGACCTAGATGAGAAGCACCATGAAATTTTTGGGTTCATGTTTACAGTTTCCACCTGTCCACCTCTGTATCTTCTAGGATTGGTTTCTTCTCGGTTCCAGCTTGAACCACCTCCCCTTGCTTGGGAGTTCCTTCCATTACATATTCCTTTTTTTAACTCACATGTAGGTGAGGGGTAAAAATGGGTTTTACACAAAAGAAACCTTGGGCATGCAGACCCTACATATTAATGAGGTCAAGGCTCGCATGCCAAAAAATTTAATTTAAATAAATAAATTAAAAGAAACCATCCAAATACAGAGGTATTGGACTAGCTCATGATCATCCATACATGAAATTATATTTACGCATAAATAAAACTAGAAATAAATTCTTTAGTCATTATTGTTTAAGATAAATCATGCTCGAATCAATTAATTATCATCTTTAATTAATCAATCCTTTTATATTAAACCCTTTTCTGAATTTCCATGAGATTCTCATCCATCATAATTTTAAACAAATAAATTCATTTAAAATTATCTTTGCACCTTGGAGGAAACCTGGTGAATTCCTATTCATAACTACCCAATGAGTAGAAATGAACATTACGCAGATGTTAAATTAAACACATATATATAAAACACCTATCTCGTGTTGTGCCTCATCTTTACGCCCACACGATGGTACGTGTCTCAGGGTTTTCTATAATATAATAATAAATTTAAATAAATCTATGTAATTTGGATGAGTACATGATGTGTAGTTCCAACTACACGGCGTGTACTATTTTTCACCGTCTATCCGAAGTGCATGCTCGGGAAAATGGCGTGTGAGTGTGCTTCAGAAATCTTTAGAGTAAACGGTGTGTTCAGTGGGCCATAATCCGTGTAGTTCCTCATTACACAGTCTCCAGATGGGAAAGCCGTGTACGGGGTACATGGTCCAACTCTAACCCAAATAGACTACACGTCGCGTCCATTGGGACACACGGCATGTAATTTGAAAACTGCATGCCACCTATTCCTGGTCAACACACAGAGTAAATTAAGACTTAGAAAGACTCCAATACATGGCTTGGTTTGGCTGACTGGTCTGATGCATTGAATCTTTACTACACGGAATGTACTGCCAAATACACATCATGTGTTCTGGTGTTGTATGGTCAGGAAGCTTTGTCACCTCCAGATGAGATCCACTATTTTATTTTAATCAAAATTAAAGGAAAAGATCATTTCTATAAGGTGAACAAGAAGCGAATGAGGAAGAATAGATCTCTAGATTTAGATTTTTAGAACAATTAACTTGAATTGAAACAACTAAATTATTAAATGCGTAAGTCATAAATGAAATATTTAAATAATTATAAACTATAATGTAACCACTCTGATACCACTTAAAGGTTCCAGGCACAGTGGAAGCATGGTTGGGACGGGACCCAACATGGATTTTTACCATGATCAATGATTATTATGGGATCAATACGATGATGAATTCCAGTCTCCATGGAATATAATCAAAGATTTATATAAATAAAGAAGAGTCCTGAAACCTTTAGAGAGGATCTTGCACATCTTGTTTATAATTAATTTATTTAATTTCATAAAGAAAAATAATACATAGATCTTTGGTATTTTTCTTCGTTGATGATGTTGATCGTCAGGAATGACCCTTCCAAATTATATCATTGCACTTGTAAGGATCCAAACTAGAATCCCTCTAGTGGTGATCCACATGTGCTCTGATGGCCTCTGATCGACACCGCTCATTATCCGGGTGCTAGCGCGGCAAAGCGAGTGTCTTGTGTCGGTCGTTATTGATTGATTTTTCTTCTACCTTGATGAACATCTCTCGTTCTTGAGAGGGGAGATAAGAGGATTCGAGATAGAAATTGTTTGGCTCAACAATTCTCAATTCACCAGGCGTGTGGTGTGGTGTGTGGCACAATAAGCGTACTTTTCTATTTATACACATGGAATTTCAGTTAAAATATTTAATTGTAAAGAAAAAATTAAATACATTCATGAACTTATAGAAAACCCATGCATTTAATAATAATACCGCGTCATTATTTATGGTGCACCAACTTTCACAAAATAGAATTATAAATTCCGAGTCACAAAATAATATCAGTGTTATTTTAATTTGTGCCAACTAATTAAATAATTATTTACCATCTTGAAAATAATTATTTTACTACTAGATAGACCTTGGTCCACTCGAACTCCACTTCCATTTATTGAACACTTGAATAAATAAATAAATAATTTATTCTCTTAAATAAATATTTTATTTACAAACAAGTAAATAAATATTTATTAAATTTTCAATAAAATAAATAAATATTTATTAAATTTTCAATAAAATAAATAAATATATTTTATTTAATTTATGCGATCATTTTAACTTGAATAAAATTATTCCATGGTATTGAGAATAATATTTATTTCATTAATTAAATTCAAATAGAATTTAACTAAGACCACCAAAAACACTTAGTGTGTGAACCTCTAGGATTCTTCCTCATTGGAATTAGGTGGGATTTCCAAAATTCCAAGAGTATTGTCTAGAAACGGGTCAAGGAACCCAATAGAAAGAACATAAAGTCGCAACAACGACATCCACATAAGAACGCTCACTGTGTAATATAATCCCTTTGTTGCAATATCTCATCAAGAAGGTTTCATGATTGTGTTATCAACTTTTATGCTTGATATATCATTCTTTGACTACCTGAAATAAACTCATCATTACACCATGACCATGAAATTTCGCATGAAGGTTTTATTTCAATTAAAGGGATGATATATCAACTTCCATAAATGGAAGGGACAAATCCTTCCTCGACTTATCCATTAATAACATGCCACTAATGACGCACCCAACGTACCCTACTTCCCGCCAACTGCTTACGTGACGGTTTTCATCAGTAAATCAAAGTGTGCGAGTCGTGACATGTATTAATGATAATATTAAAGTCTAAGGATCATTACACATGCTCACAGATAGAAATATTTGATGACCCTAAAACATGCAGAATTCCTACTAGCGGGTCTATTCTCATAATCTTCTATCTTGGAGATTACCAAGTGAGAACTTCATGAGAGAAAGTCTCATCTGCTTACAAGTACTCACACCTGATGTTCTGCATGCTATGTGTCCCATTATCGTATTTCATCCAACCACAAAACTATATTTAAAAATATTTTTATAGCATTTCAAGGTTCTCATCATAGCGGCGAACTGTCATGACCTTATCAATGAAACAAATACTCTAGGACATTATTACATCATAGTCATGCAGAACAATGAACAATTTGTAATAATACATTAAATATCCATGTAATAAAATTACAACTAGTTGGATATAGGTCATTAACTCTTACAAGACAAAGAACTAAAGCACTAACTAACTTATCCTTCAGATACTCAAAATATGTCTGAAACTGATCATTCCACAAAAAAACCTAATCCTTTCAATTAAATGATATAAAAGGAGTCCCAACTTGAGAAAAATTGGCTACAAACCTCCTGTAATAGCCTGAAAGACCAAGGAGACTTTGCACCTCTGCTACTGTCTTGGGGTATTCCTAAGACACGACTGCTTCTATCTTCGATGAATCCATAGCTACTCTCTACTAGGATAGAACATTCCCCAAAAAACTAAATTCTAGAACCCAAAACACACACTTTGATAACTTCCCAAATAGCTATTGATGATGAAGAACTCCCAAAACAGCACGTAGATGCTTCGCATACTCCTCTATAGACTCAGAGTACACAAGGATGTCGTCGATGAAAACTACAATGAACTTATCCAGTAACTCGTGGAACACAATGTTTATTACCCCCATGAACATAGGTAGATCATTAATCACACCGAATGGAATCTCAATGAATTCTTAATGCCCTTGAAGACAATGGAAAGTATTCTTCAGAATATCCTCATCCTTCACTCACATCTGATGATACCTTGACCACAAATAGATCTTTGAGAATCAACTTACACCCTTCAGTTGATTGAATAAATCATCAATCCATGAAATAGGGTAGTGGTTCTTCAATATCACTTGGTTCAAGTGACAATAATCGATGCACAACTGCACACTATTATTAGCCTTCTTTTTTAATAAAATTGGTGTACCCTGCATTGACACACTAGGCCGAACAAAACCAAACTGCAAAAAACCGTCGAGTTTTATATGTAGCTCTCAGAACTCATAACGTATCATCCTATATGGAGACATTGAGATTGTAGAAATGTATTGCGGTAGTTAAATCCCAAACTTGATCTCTCAATCCAATCCAATATTTTTTTTGTATTTTCAAATTAATCACTTTATGGGTGAGTGAGAACCTAACAAAAATCACTTTGATGCTAAGTGAGAACCAAAACAAGAAGAACCAGAAGCAGAGCAGTGTTTCCAAAGGGATCTACCATTGTAGACACGTGAAACATAAGGAACCATTGGAGGGTTGGTAAAATAACCCTTTCCAGGACCAAACCTGCCTAAAAACACCACGAGAACACGAATGACCATGAAAACCAAAAGAGCACTCAAAAATTTCAATGTTCACCAAGGATACATGCACCATCAAAAGAATCATGGAATCCATAGAAACCAACCAAATTGGGGTTGTACGCAAAGGATAATGACAAAATGGTAGAGGGAACCAAGGAAATTCATAACCATCTAGGTGTAGAACCCCTTTACATCTACATAAGCAAGAAATTGGTTCTAGGTCGAACCATCGTCATCTGTAAAAGCACCTGCAGGCTTCCCGCACCGTGGTTGCCACGAGAACCCTAGGCTATAAACCTGCGCACCAAATGAGACCTATGAAACACCAACTACTAAACCTCTAATGAACTCAACATCAGCTCAGCCATGAAGGACTATAAGGAAGTAAGACACCTATGACCCATCTCAGGGTCTTTCTTGACAACAAACATTGTTGGCTCTCCATCAGCATCGAAGAACATCACCTACCTCCTAAAGTGATCCATGATAGTCTATACTAAATAAAAATAATACATGCTGAGGATGATTTCATATAGTTGTATCCATAAACATAAGAAATCTCCCAAAGAGATGTGCTTCCCTAGAACTAGATCACTCTTTCTACATAATTCAAACAAGTTAGCATGACCTCCAACTAGAGTAGTCAACACCAAGGGAACTGGAAGCCTATCTAACTCAATTATCAAAGCATGGATAAGGTATGGTGATATGAAGGAGTGTGACTCTCTAGGAACAAACAAGGCATACAACCAAGTATAAAACAAGCAAATGGTACCTTGAATGATGTATGGCTCACTTAGTGCTGGAAATGCTAAAGAATGAAACTGAACATGACCTGCTCCATGACCTCTTTGAGAATACTGATGACCACCTATATGGTCGCACTATGCTCTCTAAGGATGGGGAGAATTCTGGGGATGTCCTCTTCCCACCCCATACGCTCTCTATTGATCCCAAATTGGAGAAACCTAATGATGCTGACTCAGCTGGAACTACCTCAATAGATGAACCAGAAGTGGAAAAACTAGCTCACATTGACTTCTTAGAAAGGATTTGAACTCTCGTTGCTGATGATCTCAGCCTCCAAAAGAAAAAAAATATGTTTGATTTCTTATCATGGGAATAAGAGCTACTTACCCCAAAGAAACGATACATTGAGGGCTAGGACCTACCCTCAATTGACTGTAAGTTTTTATGTCCTAACAAATGGGAACCCCACACAACAGCTCTGCTTCATGAGGAATCCTAAATAATCCCCTCTCATGATGATCCAGTTCTGGATAACATTCTCTTGATGACCTATGCTCTTTCCAAGATCTCAAGATATGTCTTTAGTATAAATAGGGTGACCTAGAACTAGATATCGGGATGAAAATCCTTTTATAAATTTCTCACCTTAGCCTCCTCATCTAGAAATAGGTGTAAATCATATCACAGAAGGTTCTTGAAACGGATTCCAGAATCTCACAAACCAAAGCTTCCCTATTGAAGCGTAATCACCTCCTGGCGATTGGCCGCCATCGCGGTTAAAGAAGGAAACTCAACTCTGAACTGGTCTTAGAAATCCTCCCACGAGACTGTTGACTCCTTGTGATCATCGAGGAACAAGAACCACTACTACCTTGCTTCTCCACATAGCACCATTAAAGAAAACAATGCTCGGTGATCCTTCTGATCATGGTTTGACTGAAGGCTATCTTAACCTCCTCTAACCAATATTTTGTGACTTTATCTAAAACAGAGCCCTCATACCTCTATAGACTCTGGTGCTAAAACTCTCAGAGTTTCCTTCTCTAAGTGTCATCATTCTCAACCTCTGCTCTACAGCGATCTTCTAGCACAACCTACTGAACATAATGTACATGAACCTAATGAGGATGTTGACCAAGATCCATAACTATAAAAGAATAAACAGTTAGATCTCCTAAACCTGAAATATGGAAGACTTTAACATTAATAAATTGTTTTATTTATTCATTTTAGGCTAACCTACCCTAAGGTATACGCATTCAAACATAGGCCCAAATAAGAATGATGTTGATCCATTCCTAGGTCTCTACCCTATAATCAGAATCACTTCATTTAGTAAACTTTGTAAGCTTAAAGTTACATGCACCAGATCCCATAGAGGATTAAATACTCATATATCATCTGGTGTCTGATGTTTACATTGATTTCAAACATATATGATATTGTTTCCCTATCAAACCATGCAACCTCGCATATTTCCAACACCAAACTCCATCATATCCCTCAACCTGACCTCGTATACCACTTTTTCATGACCCCCTTCCCACAAAGTGTATCACTCCTAGGCTGGAAATGGGAGAAAATAGATAGTGAAACCCGAGTCCCACCTTCAGTAGGCCACAGGTTGGCGACTAGAACCGAGGGTATAGTAAACACATAGAAGGGAATCATTACCCTCTAAAGGAAAGACATGAGGAATAGAGAGATAAGATAGACACCAACAAATCCTTCTCAGAATATAATATAAGAGAAAACCTAAGTACAAAAATCTAATTTCATGAAAGAACTAATAAAACTAAAATGAATTTTCAAGTACCAAAATAAAACAAAGAAGGTAGTGTCCACGAAGCCCAAATAACTCCTGAAACTCACAAGCTAGTAGTAACCATCCTGATCTCCAACATTCTCTAATTGACTAGAAAAACAGTTTATATATACATAAGGTGAGTATAACAGTATACTCCGTAGGATCCTCCCCGTAGCCTCTCATGAAAAATAAAGAAATCATGATAAAACACGGTGAATGAAAAGTGAAACTAACTCACCACCTAAAAAGGTATACTAAGTTTCCAGCCTCGCCATGGATACTCTCACCAAGTATTGCGTACAAGATCATATCACATAATAAAGAATATCAAGGGTACCCCACTACTACTTCCCCACTTGTTTTCCGCTCTACCCCAACATCACATGTACTGAGAATCTCTCTACATAAAGGCTAGCCTGTGGACACTAAGTTGATACATCACAAAATGTACCTCATGCAACACAGAACACCACATACACATAACCAAAAGTGCCCAGGTAGTTTCTAGGAGCCACCACAGCTCAAAAAAATGTATCATGTGTTGGGTATTATACCTCAATCCATCAAAAACCATACACCGAGTAAGGATCCTCAATCCATCACAACCAATACACGTTATACCTATAGAAATCCTTATAAAACTATATCCAGAATATATGTGTATAAAATAACCACAATTCATTTTCTCCCTCTACACACATATATTGGGAAAACTAATCACCATGTGTAACAAGAGAAGTAACTACCAAGATAAGAGAGCATGGCCAAAGGGGGTAGTCATCCATCCATCCTCCCACCAGGATGTTGGGGAAAACACCCCCCCCCCCAGGCTTAGAATCCCCGGGGTGTCAGTTTCCCTAACTGACAGGGTGGAGTAGCCTATAAAAACAAAAAAAATTACAGGATATAATATAGCTCAAAACCACACTATGGGAATAACCTAGTCTCAAACTCAACAATAGATAATGTCTCTCGAACTCCCAAATGCCACTAATAAGACTAGATATCCTATAAGAATACAACCATTAAAAGAGATACATTAAATTACTTTATCCCTTTTTATCATTTTCACTTTATGTTAATTAATTCATTAACCATTAATTAACTATTATCATTTCCATGTTACATCACATAACTATTTCAAAAAATATTTATTCCCTCCGGTCATAATCAAACTGAGTCCACAAATTCTCAAAATTATAAGCTCAGTATTTCATCCCAATAAGATCCAACCCCATGGGTTAAACATTTATTAATATATTTAACAACATTACTTTCCATGTAATTAAGTACACTATGAAAACATTCTAATCTACCCAAACACAAGGGGATCAACATGGTAAATAGATAAAATACCCATTTAGTATTTTCTACCTATAAAAGGAGAGTAAACTCATCCAACCATAATGAGATAAACACAGAAATCATGTGGCATACCTCATGCATATTAGCCTCCCATGGAAAGAGAGTAACCAAACACAACCATCTGCCTAAAGCAGTGGGGAAAGGAAATCAGATAAACAACAAACTTTCCTCCATCCAAAAAACAAATTCAAACAAGCATCAATCTTTCATAAAAATGGGTAAGCTCGACTTTAGCCAATTCCATCATCTTGGATGTCCTCCTCGACACCACATGCACAAACCAATGCATCTCACCACTCTAGGTGTCAACTCTTACCACAAAAACTGGTCCTCCCTTCCCCTCATAGCACAACATCTCTCCAGGATCATCCATCCTAGGCTCACATCATATCTGGGCCTCCCTTCCCCCATAAACCAAAACAACCTTCCAGAATCATCCATCCTAGGCTCACATCACAAGAAGCAGAAACAAAAAAGAAATTAAGCACTTAGGCCTAAATCAAGGCATTAATACTTTACACACAATGAGCTCTCATAGCTCCAAAGAATAAGGAACTTAGCCTTTACAAGAAAGAGGGAAACTCAGGCCCTACAAAGCCATTATCTTTATCACACAATCAGTTATTATTACACCTTGAATTAACTGATTCATTATTTGCAGGTTTCAACTACGAGAAACCTAAGAAAAAAGTTTTCAAAAGTTATCACCAATTAATTAAAACAATTAATTTAACATGAATTAAATTATTTTATCAACAAGAATCATCATTCCATAGGTTCATTAACCAATTAAATTAAACATGAATAATTTCATAAATATTATTATCATCAAATTGCAACAACAACAACTGGATTCATTAAACATGCATCTTTATCTTTTATCCAATTAATTATCGATAAATTTTGGCTTTATGTTCTTTATGGATTTACATCAATAACAAAATTCTAAACAAATCATAGCATATATGTGACTCTATCTAGAAAATCATGAGGAAATTTTTTTTCCTGAAACAAAGCAACAACATCGCTATGTGATCGATACTAATTATTTAATCTGGTTTAAGTATTTAATTTGGTCAATTTCATTGTAATCCAAGGGTCTAAACCATTCTAGCTCTATGATTTTATGTAATTAAATAGAGAAGTAATGAATCCCATGTCTTAGAAGGTCGTCGACGTTATTCGCATGAGAATAGATCACACAACAGATCTCGGATCACCTCTCCTGCAATAACTACATCCAACTAAGGATTATGCGACACCACCACACCAACAAAAACTAATAGAAACTACATTAGAACCATGGGTAAGAAACTAACATAGAACGGTGAGAAGATGTGATAGGAAATAATACCAAACCAAGATAAAATGATAGAAAATGGAGGAAAAACAAACCATGGATCAATACGGGTCACCATGGATTGAAGATAGAATCCCAAGATCGATTACCATTGAAGGGATCTCCAAAATACCAAAGAGGGGGTTTTGGGTCACTTGGGAAGAGAGGGGGGAAGCTTTAGTCATAGGTTTTGACAACTAGGGTAGCTATAAATGTTTTAAAACATAAAATAGTGAGGGATTACATGATGGGTAATCCCATTTCACAACATGTAATTCCTAGAGGTAAATTTATGATGAAAAAATCATCTCCTTTAAATTTTATTTTATCTTTAAACCCAAAAAATATTACATAATTTGAATCCCACTTTAAAATCAGGAAATTATACTTCACAGTGTGAAACTGACTTTCTTGCCGTAAAAGTTCCCTTATCCCTGTTCTCAACACCCGATCCCTCCAGACTTCCTTCGAGCCTCCTCAAAGCTCTACAAGCCTTGGGAACATGCAAAGGGTCGATCCATGCAGATTTGGTCCCTTACATGGAGGTAAAAGATCATGGAGAGTACACTTTATGATCACAGTCCGAGGGGAAATGGAATTCTCACAACATTTATAATCATTCTTGAGCTTCATACCATGATTTAATAGATCATGGGGAACATCCTTGATGATTGCACCATAATGGAAAAAGGAATACTCAAACTATTGATTAACATTCTCAAGGGTTGTTTCATGATTAAAAATAATAAGGGTGTATCCTCATTAGTTATACCCCAAGGGGAAAATTCAATATCACACTTTTGATAATAACCTAACATATATATTAGACTACTACATCAGCATGCTATATCACACAAAGAAAAAAATCATGTATGGCCTGGAAAAACTAAAATTACATGTGTCTAGTGAAAGTAAATTAAAATATTCATTAAGAAAAATAATATGGATTATATACAAATATCATTATAAAATATATATTTAGTATAATCATCATAATAACTCATCATATTTATATATTAAATTTTACTAATGTATTATAATGTAACATGAAATTTATTACTAGAAAAAAATTCCAAAAACTCATTTATTAGTTAATTTCCCACCACTGAAATAAATAAATTCATTTATTTAATATTGATACTAGAATGGTTATGGAAAAATCATCAACATCACATTTTAATGGGAAAATAATCATTAAAAAACTCATCATGTATTAATTTATCTTAAAACATTTATATTCACATACCTTAAATGATTACTAGATCATGTATACCTAATATAATCTAATAAAAAAATAATTAAACTATTTATTAATATAATATTTATGCTTACATTTTGATTGAAATTTATGTTTAAAATTACGTCTTTGAATTTTAGTAGAAATAAAGGTTGTTTTGAAGTTTATTTCAGATAAAATGATGAAAATTAGAGTTTAGAGAAAAAAATTGATGTGTTTTGGTGAAATCAAATCCGAGTTATACACTGTTAAGAATGGAGGGAATGGGAAGTTGGTCTTAAATTTAATTTTTTTCTACTTGGATTATTTTTTGGTAGAGATAGAGTCTTTTTTCCATGATGAGGAAAATCCATGTCATGGTTTAGGGAAAATAGTTTGGTTTGGTAAAATAATTGTAGTGGGAGTTATGGTTCTTTAAAAAAATTAATGAAATTTCCATATAATTTGGGGAAGGAAAACTACAAAATTGTTTGAAGATAATCCTTTTGGTTTTCATTAATACTGTTGACTGAAACATACAAGAAAAAATTGTGACTAAGAAGGTGTCTTATGATTTTTGATATTTGATAAACCACAATATGGTTTCTTGGATATAATAACTTGGTTTATAAAATTTAATGTTCTGGGAGGAGTCGACCAAAAAAATAGAGGAAAATCCTAGAGTTTTGATCAGGGTTATATTAATTTGAGTGACTATGATATGGTTCTTAACACCACACCATGGTATTTTCTAGTGGCATTTTTTAAGAGGGGTGGATTGTTGTAATTATTTGAGAAATCATAAGGAGATTTAATGATACATATGAACAACATGGATTAAAATTTGTGTCTCCAAACCCTCTATTTCTCTATTAATATTCTAATGGTAATTTCTCTTTTAGTTCTAAATTGATTTGGGATCTATGATTTGTGTTGTGATCTTTGACATATGAGTTTTATATATCCTCATATTTGGATAAAAGGAATTATGTTGTGAGAATTTTGTTTGTTTAATTCATTATCTCTATTTTAGATAGATTGTTTTTTATAATTATAGTGATTCAAGAAGAATTATTTGATATCTCTTGGTAAGGATAGATTAATAAATCTAATGTGGGAGACCTCATCCATTTTCTTGGTGTTTATTCATATATCTCTATGTGAATTTTATATTGTTATTATGATTTAACAATTTATGTGTGTCAAATGTGAAGTGTAGTGGATTCATTATAAATGAGAGATAATTTTATTGAATTAAATTTATAATAGAAAAGTGAAATTGTATAGTAAGCTACTATAATTAAATTTCATTACATGAGAAATAATAAATATTTCAGTGATTAAGTAATTATTTGTTTAAGGAATGTGTTACCATTATTAAATTTATATAAATTACTATTTGTTTCATTAATTATATCTTGTAATTTATTTTATGGTTAAATTAATTATATATATCATTATGTGAACATGTTATTGTTCTAAAGTCAATTAAATAGGGTAAAGTTGTGTTCTGGTATATTAACATGTGTTGTGAATGTGTATCTTCAACTATAAAATAAGAATTTAAATAAAACTTCATGAGATTGAGTATAAAAAATGTATATTTAATCTTTAATATATCATAATTAAACCTGTGTGAATTCAAATATCTTCCATTTTTGATTTTTTTAACTTTAAAGTGTTTTATTATTAAGATATATTAATTATTGAATTACATGATCTAAGATTTTGTCTAACTGGCAAGTAAGTTTTGAGATGGACTATGATTTGATGATTTTTCATAGAATTGGTGATTAGATTCCATATAAAATGTGTTTAGAAAAGTTAATTATGTATTCCATAATTTTATTAAAGAGAATATTATTTTCATGAGTTTGTAAAAGGGAATTATTTTTCCATGTGTTTTCCTAAGATATTTCCTAGATTAACATTCTTCATTTTCTTCACCATTATAAAAAGTTTTTATACACTATATCATGGTTTCTCGATTAGAACTTAATCCTTTGAAATATATTTTTTTTTTATTTTTTTAATTCATTTAATAACATTACATAGCTCACATAATGATATGTTAAACACTATATGATTCTTTGGGTCAAAGTGGATTCTAAAGAGATTATTTCTCATACCTTATATGTAAAAACTTAATGTGGGTACTGATTTTATGTGTGGTGATATAGGTAATGGAAATAGACCTTTGTAAATGGGTATTGATGTTAGGTGACATCATGGAGGTGATTTTATTATGATTTCATGATCTTATATATAGTTTGTTCTTGTTTATTTTTGGTTATATCAGTTTTATTATTCATGAAATTTGTACATGGATTATATTTTTCACCTAGAATGGATGCATGATTTCATTATGAATTTATAGGATATAGTTTTAGATTTCATTTTGAATGTTATCAGTTGTTTTCACAACTTATTATTATTGTGTTTTTTATATTTATTTTTTATTATAATGAACTATTAGAGGGTAAGTCTCTCCTGATTTGATACTCATAGACCCTCAATTCTATTCACTAGCATTTACTGATCGGGGGGCACACTTGATGCAACATGGACTTCCACCTTAGTGGCATGGTCATTTCAATGTGGGATATTACAAAATGGTATAAAATCCATTTATTTTAAAAGCTCTTGATATTTGGGGTAAATACTAGAAAATAGATTGTAAGTCGAAACTTAGTATAGAAGTTATGTGTGTGTGCCTAGTCTACACAACTATAATAAAAGTTGAAGATTAAAATGGATTATAGGAATTGGATTGGATTGATTTATTAATGAGATTTTGGGTAAATGGGATCACTTTTACTAAGTGATAGTATTGGGAAACTCATGAAATATTGTTTCACATAGGTTCATGACATATGTGTTGAGACCAAGAACCTATAAGTGTTGTTCTAAGAATAATCTAGTTATAAAGGAAGAAAGATTTCCTAAGTGTTGAATTTTTTTGTCAAACATAAATAACTTTATAATTTTGATTGTTCCTCATAAAGGTGGTTGGAATTATTATAATGTATCAAGGTAAATAGATAGAGTCCGATGGAATGAGTTTATTGGATGGAGTCCAACAGACTAAAGCAATCAGACTGATGTGGATAGACAAACCTTAGTTTTCTATTGAAAATAGATGTTTGGTAAAGTAAATCAGTTGATTATTTTTTTATATTCATTATACTCAAAATTATTTTAATATAAAGTTATTCATGATTATAGATAAAGGTTTTTTAAGTAATATGTTTTTGAGACTTTTTAAACCTAAATGTTCTGGGAGTTCAAAATATAGGAAACCTAAAGAAGTTCTAGACGAGGAAGATTAGTGGTTGTGAACAAATTTATATCAGATATAAAGTTATATAAAGACCATACTAATGAACATTTGTAAGTTCATTGAATATAACTAATGTTTGAAGAAGAATTAGAAAGAGGTTTTCAAGCTAATCCACTGGACAGTAGCTTCCAAGCTAAATTTACCAAGCAGATGTTTCTGAGAATAGTTGACTGACAAAGGATTCTAAATGAATCGATTGATTTTATGATTTTGGAAATATTCCACCAAACAAAGAGTGTGTGGATTAATTATACAAAGGGTTTCAAGAAGATCATTGGAATAGAGTAACTCAAATAGAACCGAGCATAAGAAACATGTAATGATATTCAAAAAACCAAATATGATATTTACAAAATAGAAGGTTATTGTATAAAGAAGAACCTTACAAGCTTACCAACTAGAGAAGTTCCATGGAACATAAACTGAATAAATTTTTGAGATATTTTAAAATGTTCTTGTGAATTCCTTAAATTTGATGATGTTGAGCTGTATATTCAATGATTCAATAATCATGAAGGAATAATCTTAATTCTATATGAGATATTAGGAAGGTTAAAGAGTTCATCAATGTTTAGTTTTAAATAATTTTTCCTAAAATGGTTGTTCACTCTTATATTTTAGGAAATTTGAAGGTGTTTAAATGAAGAAATTTTTGAGTGGGGTATTCAAATTTTGACTAGGAACATTGAATTTCAAGTTTATTACTCCCTAATTTTTTGAATAATTGATTCCTATATAAAGTGGGGGTGGGGTGCCAAGAATATGGATATTGTTTTCTGTATTTATGGAGAAGCTAGGTGTCGACCAATTTTTTAAGCTTCATATGTAGTGTCAGACTAATAGTTTGTATCATATGAAAAACGTTTTTGTATATAGGGAATAGAATTAGGGTATAGAATGAATTATCATACATTGGATTCTGGATGGAATTCTACTAAACTAGGAAGTGATCAAATGAAAAAAATTGGACAAAAAAATTGATATAGAATGTAATTTCTCAGCTTGGCTCACTTGAACAATTAGTTTAACTAGTTTTCCACATGACCTCAAGTACACTTCCCTATATTCAAGAGACTATTGACTAGTAGTGAGGATATAATGATGAATGTGGGGAGACTATACCATATTTATCTAAGTGACATAGTAGTAGAAATCACTGTAAACAATGAGTTGTAATAATAATAAATAACTAGCAGTTAACCACATATCTTATAAAAATAATCCCAAAATGTAAGTTCCCACAAACCAATATAGTGAACAGTCCATGTCATAATAGTGACATGTGTCAAAGGAAATAGAAAAAATAAATACACACTAATAATCCCCAAAATAGGTCTTGACATCAAGTTTTGTCCTCTCATTCATTATTCATCCCATAAGTGCCAAATCATCCATCTATCACAAGGTCTTTTCTATAATCCATACATGAAACCATGAATATTGCTTGAGTACCAATAGAGGCCCAAGCAGGGTGTGAGTATAACTTAGAAGTCCACTGCCAATGGTGTCTAAACCAAAATCCAGTCAAAAAATAGGGTATGTATGAGTACAAGGGAACTAATATCGAGGGAAATAAATGAAATATGTTTAAGAAATAAATAGTTTTTAATTGGACTCTTGGGATCTCAGGTTCCACTGTGACACCTGAAAAAATAAACCCACTTCATCCCATATTAAAATTTTAAACCATGAATCATAAGGGCTAAACACTTTAAATAAAAATGTGTATTAATTAATCATTTCAGTTATAGGTACCAATGAGAATTGGTATAATTACATATACTAAGTATAATGTTATTAGTACCTGAAACATCATGCTAACACCCTATCTAAGAATATGTATCTCCATGTCCAACCTTTCAAGTTAATGATGTCGAGCGTCATTTCTAGTCATCCTAAATCAAGGATAAGGGGAGTCATGTAAAATATAATTACCCATGGGTGTCATGATTCATGTCCAAAATAAATAACCATTTCATCAATAACCAAATACAAGGTCTAACATAGTTGACCTTTTTAAACACTATGAAAACAAAGTTTTTCCTTTTCCTAACATTCATTATTCATATATTCTACCATGTTTAACCATGTTTTCCTAATTCTATACTTAAACTATTTCACTACTCATTCATATAAGAAAACAATTAATAGTTCTTTTCTACCATATAACATTTCTTACCTTTATCATGTCATAACACATTTGATTTTCGAGTTAAGATAAATGGCCCCCTATTCCAATCTAAGATTCTAAGAAACAAGTATTACAAGTTTGATCACATACACCACTATTTCACCATTTTTAGCCCACTATACCAGTTTCAGGTGATTGGTGTGACCCATGGATGGACATAGGCCTAGTCTCATAGTCATCAATAGACTTAATGGGGTCCATGAATGGTATAACACATCAATTAAAGCACAATATATTGTTCTTAATCTAAAAGTAAAATTTACAACATGTTGGTTCAATAGAACAAACCAAAAACACATTAGAAAACATCAAGACTATGGGAAATTGATTGTAGACCACCTACCTTGTGCTTATAGACAAACACTCATCCAACCCTAACATTTGATTCAAGCTAAAATGGATGCAACCAAAAAAGAAAAGAACTCCCTATAAATAAGTCTCATGAGACTTAGAAGAATAGGAATTAACAATCTATGAATCTTATAGAAAATAGAAGTAAATGGACACATAGAATTACCTAGTGATTCGAATAATAAGAAATGACACTTCAAACTTTCCATAATCATAGAAGATCCACCCTTGGGAGATGAGGGAGAGAATTTTTCATGACCCCCTCCCTCCAAAGATGCCCCTCCAGAGTTGGAAATGAAGGAAGATAGGTAATAATTCCCCATGTCCAGCCTCCAATAGGCCCAGGGCTGGCAACCAGCACTAAGGGTATACAAATTTCACAAAATGGGAGGCATTACACTTTTATAGTAACCAATATCAGGAGATAATATATATAAACCACAAAAAAACTCTAATACATATATAAAAGGAATCCAAAATCCATCCCACATTCATTTTTTAAAAAATAAAACTATTACAAAACAAGAGTCTCTAAAGTAAATACCAAAAACAAGGCTAAGCAATGACATGAAAACTACCCCCAAAGTTTGAGCTAGTAGTGCCCAGCACGGTCCACGTAATCCTCTTAGAAACCAAAAATTAGTTTTATATACATAGGGTGATAATACTAGTATACTCAATAGAGAAAACCCAAAGTATCTCATGCACAAATGGAGAAGCATACTAATTCCTCCATTAGAAAACAAAAGAAACCAACAACACCTAGAAAGGTATACTAGCCACCCTAACCTCACCAAATACACATTCACCAAATAACGCAAGTCAAGTAAAGTAATATCAGGCACATTAATTATAGGTTACCCTGCACCATTTTCCCACTAATTATCCACTCTCACACCTTTATAGAAAACATCATGTCACTCCCACCTCTTTTGAAAGTTACACATCACAACCTTCCCACACACACATGGGCCTCAAATCTACTCATACAACTAGGGAAAAAAAGATCATCACATCTCACCCACACACACCTGGGCCTAAAAATTATGTCCTTCCCATAGACACCTGGTCTACATACCATGTCACATCCCCAAAACACCTCGTAAATCACAACAAATATCTTCCCGAAGAAACTTGGGAAACCACAACTCATCTCATCCCAAAGACACCTGGGAAAACACCACTCACCCACACACACTTGGTCCCCTTAAACCACAACTTGCCTAAAGAATATTGGTTCATCATCACCTAGAAGAGGGAGTGGGGAAGATCGAGTGGCCACTCATCCATCCTCTCACTAGGATGTTTGGGAAAGACACCATCCCCCATGACAATGGGGGTGTTTGTCACATGGTTCTCAACTAGGGTGGGTGTATAGATAAAACATAATGAAAATACAGGTATATATATATAGTATCTAATAATAAATATCAACCTATGGGTACTCAATCAAACAACCAACCACCCTATGATACTACCAACTTTGTTTCTACCTGTAAATGTACAACCACACGCAACAACCAAAAACCAAACCATACCCTAGAAAATTCATTCAACTAGTTTTTGTTATTTATTAAAAATTCATTTTTTCTTTCCACCCCAGCTCAGGAAACTACCAAGATTGTCACATCACAATACACACATCATAAACCACATAGAGGAAGAATAAAAAAGTTAAAATAGCCCACTTCACATTTCCTCTCTACTTAATTCCCACGACAACCACTTCCATCATCATCCTTCAAAGTCATTCCACCCAATACACCTTCTCAATTACAATAAAATAACTTCCAACTCATAGCCACTCTCATAAACTCCCCTTGTCGCAACCATCAGCAACCCCACTACACAAACAGATCACATCGAGCAACACAAACAAAACACAACCTGGTTGTCATCCTACTGCACAACACTATTCATCCATTCCACAATCAATCAATCTCTCAACTTGAGATTCCATAACACCACCTAAACTACCCCACACATATTTTTACCCTCAACAGCAACACCACACAACCATACAAGGAATAACTTCTAGTTTTAACAAGGCTCATGTTCTTCAATTCCACTTCCTAAATTCAGGGGTGATCATAGAACAAGTTTAATCTAAGAGAATCCATTTATTTAACCAAATATAAGTGGTTAATAAAATTTATATATATATCCATTCAACATATGATCAGAAAAAATTCATCACAATCCATCACAGATGCACACACAAATGCTACCAATGGCCATGATTTTCAGTGGGCTATTATCCCATACAAAACACAATATCAATAAGAAAATAATAAAACTGAAGCATGCATCACTTTTTCTTAGCCCATGTATATTGATATTAAATAGATTAAATTATCTATATTTATTCGTAATTATTTTATCTTTATATGAGATACATTCATACTCCCACCCCACATGATACACAAATAAAATAGAGAGGAAGGTATCCCTACCTCGAGAAATAGACGATCAGCACCTCCTCCTTACGCCAAAATAGGGGGTGTGCAAGGATCCAGGAAAACGCAGTCCAAGGGTAAAATAGAGTCACATAGATCCTCAAATAATAAATGTTTAGTGATTTCCAGTGTTAAGATCAAAGGTAATCTCACAAGTGAGAAAGTATCTTGGCTTTAGAAAGACTATATCCTAAATCAACCGAATAAATTGTTTTAAAAGAAATTAAAGGCACATCTTGACCAAGACCACACAGATAGGCCATTTAAAAGCCTCCATCTTTTAGAAAATTTTAAGATATGATTTATGTCACTTGAAATGGATTCAAAATCACTTAAATAATGTATTAAATTCATTTTACATCCAATAAAATGTTAAAGGGGTGAAACTGGAAAAATTGGGAAAATTGGAAAAACTGGGAAAACTAGAAATTTGACAAATTTTGGAAATGAATCACCGACGGATAACCTAACATTGGATGAATCACCATTAGGTGACCTAACATTAGATGACTCACTATTGGATAATCCATCATTGGAAGACTCAGCATTGCGAGTCACCACTAGATGAGTCACCGTTGCGAGTCATCGCTAGACGAGTCAGCGTTGGATGACTCACCATTGCGAGTCACCACTGGACGAGTCACCATCACGAGTCATCGCTGGATTAGTCACTATTGTGATTTACCGATAGATGATTCAACATCATGAGTCGCCATTGGTGACCTACCACCAGTGAATCACTATTGTGACTCGACGATGGATGAGCTATCGGTGGACCAGTCATCGTTGGGTGACTCACCATTAGTGACCTACTGTCGTGCCCTACCATTAGCCACTCACCCTTGTGAGTCACTGGTGTGAGTCACCATTATGACTCACCAGTCTTGAATATCTAGTAGGACCTACCATTTCAACCTACCAGTGGATGACTCTCCTTTATACGAGATACCATTGGAAAATTGTATTTCAATAAACTCTTGAAATGAGTCACTGTTGCCTCCCAGAACACCTCAAACACTAGATTTTCTCAAAGTAATGGACTGGGGAGGTCCAATACATTACATCAGATACCTCTCAAAATATTCTCATCCTCAATAATCCAAAACCAAAACCAGAAGGAAAATAGGGGTTCTAACAACCACCTTGTGAGATACCTCTCAAGTATCTCACTATACTAGAAACACCGCTACGATTTGGACACCCCAATGTACAATAATAAACTACCATGTGTTGTTCGAAAGCTGGAGTAAAACCTCAACATCCAAGAACACCTACTCTGACATATACTACCCCAACCAACCAAAAGACACACCACACAAGCACTAAAATTTACGCTATCTGAACATATGAAACAAGGAATTCTTTACTCCATGTTAAGATATTATCTGCTCTGGGCAACACTAACTCACTAGCACGGGTTTAATTGCATATCAATTAATGTGTATCAATTAGGAATAAATTCCTAACCTTTATAAATGTTAATACTTAAAAATATATCCCACCACACACATCACAAAGTAATGAGAACATCTCATCATATAAAAGGTTCAAATATCACATCACAAGATGAAATAGAGAAAAACGAAACTTAAAACAACTCTAGGTACTGGGAACGCATCTTCATCTCCCTTTCCCAAGTAATCTTCTCTAGGCCACCATGCCTACACAACACATGAACTACTAGAATGGTCTATCCATGAAACACCTTCTCCTGATGATCCTCGATCTCTACAAGTCGCTCCATGAACATCGCATCATCTTTTATATCCAACTCTCCCCAGTCAATGACATGGGTTTCATCATGAAGATTCCAATGGAGTTGATAAATTTGAAATTCATATTGGATCCTCCCCAGCTATAGTGGAAATTCCAACTGGTACGCCACTTCACAAAATCTTTTCAACAACTCGAAGGGTTTGATGGACCTGGGAGAAAACTTTCTTCCTACGTCAAACCTCTAATGCCCATGTCAAGGGGAAACCTACAATAAAACATGGTCCCCAACCTCAAACTCCAAGTTTCTCCTCCTTCGATTTTCATATTAATTCTACCAGTCCTATGTTGCTTTCTTCCTCTCATAGACAAGATGAACCTTCTCTATTGTTCTCTGCACTACCTTGAGACCAAGAGAAGCTGTCTCCCCAACCTCTGTTCAGAACAAAGGTGAATGAAATGGTCTTATGTACAAGGATTTTAATAGAGATATGCCAATTTAAGAGTGATATTTATTATTGTAAGTGAACTCTACCAAGGGTAGGTGTCTTACCAAAGATCCAACAAAGTCTAAGATGCATTCTCGCAATATATCTTCCAGCATCGGGATAGTCTGTTCTGACTGCCCATCTGTCTGAGGGTGGAAGGAATTACTAAGGCATAACTTATTTCCAAAATCATGTTGGAATACCCTCCAAAATTGTGAGGTAAAACATGTATCCCGATCGGATACAATGGTTCTTTGAACTCCATGTAGCCGCACCACCTCATCCACGTACCTCCTAGCTAAGGAATCCACTACACCCGACTCTTTAATCGCTAAGTAGTGATCTGATTTCTTCATATGATCCACTACTACCTAGATCACATCACAAATTACCTGAGTCTTGGGTAATATTGTGATGAAATACATCTATATTTCATTCCACTTCCACTTGGGGACACCTAGGGGATACAACAAACTATCGGGAACATGGTGCTCATCCTTCACCTGCTAGCATGCTAAGGATTTCTTCAAAAAATATACCACTAACTATTTCATCTTGAGCCAAAAAAACTACTCCCTCAATCCAAGGTACATCTTGGAAACTCCTGGATGTACCACTAAGGGTGAGCTATGAAACTCACGGAGAACTCCTTCATGTATCGCTACTGGAACAAACAACCATCCATGTGACATCATCTAATTCTGACCATCCTCTAACCATC
This sequence comes from Viscum album, assembly GCA_963277665.1. Taxonomy (NCBI): domain Eukaryota; kingdom Viridiplantae; phylum Streptophyta; class Magnoliopsida; order Santalales; family Viscaceae; genus Viscum; species Viscum album. The sequence continues at coordinate 24,952,299 of OY728151.1, forward strand.
CCTTCAGATCATCACCATGGTCAACATGATCATGCATCACCTAGACCTTTGATTCTTCCCATTGAAACTCCTCCACCTGCTGCATCAAGGAAGACTTCACTATCATCTGAAACAAATAGCCTTGACCACCATCCATTCTTGCATCCAAGTGCAGGGTGGCCAACTCCTCCATCGACTTCCAAGAATCCACAGATTCCCGAACAACTTCCTTCTGTGATTTCCTTCTTAGATAATAGGCCAAAACATTCCCCTTCCCTGAGGTATAGTAGATCTCAAAATCATAGTCCCAAAAAAACTCCATCCATCTCTACTGTCACAAGTTCAGATCTCACTGGGAAAATATATACCTCAAACTCTTGTGATCTGTGAAGACCACAAATCACTCCCCAATGTGGTAATATCGCCATAAATTTAGCACAAAAAAACTACTAATGCTAGCTCTAGATCATGGGAGGAATATTTACATTCATAGGGACGTAACTGTCTAGACCCATAAGAGATCACTCCCTGTATTTTCATTAGCACGCATCCCAACCCCAACCGGAAGAATCACAAAACACCTTGAACATCACCCCTTCCTCTGGAAACTGGATCACTAGAGCAATGACCAAATTCCCCATTAGATAGTCAAACTTTACCTGGCATTGCTCACTCCACACAAAAGCATGGTATTTTCTGGTCAAAGTTGAAACTTGAGAAAAATCGGGTACAAACCTCCAATAATAGCCTACCAGACTGAGAAAACTATGAACCTCCACCATATTATTGGGTATTTCCTAAGAAACAACTACCTCTACCTTCGATGAGTCCACTGCTATACAATGTTGTGACACTACATGCCCAAGTAAATGAACCTCTTATGTCCATAACTTTTTCTTGTATAGCCTACCATAGAGCTGGCGGCATTGAAGGGCTTGCAAAATAGTCCTAAGATGATCAGTATGCTCCTCATCTGAAATTTAGTAGATCATGATGTCATCAATGAATATGATGATGAACCGGCCCAAGAACTCACAAAATATGGCGTTCATAAGTCCCTATGGTAAAAATTATTATGGAGGAATCCCTATACAATTCCAAACAAACATTTAGGGAACACCAAAGATAATTTCAAAAATAAATAAAAGAGGGGGGAAACTAGCCATAAAAAATACACTCTACATACACTATCCTAACAATCATAACTAAAACAAAGTCACTACCCCCAAACATCCCCATCTAGGTCCACTGAGTAACTTGGTAAAAAAAATTAAAATTACATGTTTTACATTTAACACCATTTTAACCGTTTCAATTAACATGTTTTAATTCAAAATAGTAACATCCTCTTTATTAGGAACTATCTCATTAAAACCACTTAAGAAACAAAAAAATCATTTCCAAATCAACTAAACATAACATGATTTTCTATGTGTACCTAATATGATGCATGTCACATAAATTCCTGAGTTCCAAAAAAGATACTCGTATACAAAAATCTCAGACCATATTGTACCATGAGTAAGATCACATAAAAAATAACATCACTTGATAAGTGTATAACCAAAGGTAAAATAACATTTTAACTATAATAATAAAACATCATGAACCATAATACTACCCGAGGAACTTGGGTTTTCCAACACATTTGCGATCGGTACTACCATGAATGAGATCATTTCCAAGGTCTGATACATTCTAGTCTCATGTCTGCCTTTCTGAAATAATAAATCAATTAAAAATAAACTAGTACCACTCATACCACTTTGTAACATCCCATCTTGGATCACACAAACTAGTAGATATAGTATTTTTCCACATAACCTCAGGAATACCTCTCTATATGATAGAGGCTACCGAATAGTAGCTAGGGTTTAATAAGGAACATGGAGAGACTATACCCTCTTTATCATAGTGAAACAACAATATAAATCATAATAAATAATAACATGAAATAATAATAAATAACTATAAAGTAACCACATATATCTTTAAAATAATTCCTAAAACTAGGTAATCTCTCACAAGCCAATATAGTAAACATACCATGTCATAATAGTGTCATGCATCAAAGGAATATTAAAAATAAATACACACTGAAAATTCCAAAAATGGGTCCCAACATCAAGACCAGTCCACTCATACGTGATCTATCCCATAAGTCACAAATCATCCATCTATCATAGATACTTTTCCCTTATCTAGACCTAAAACCATGAAGTCAACTCAAGTACCAATGGTGGGCTAAGAATGGAGTGAGTACAACTTAGTAGGTCACCACCAATGGTGTCTAAATGAATATCTAGTTTAAATAATAGTATATGAAAAAGTAGGAAGTAATAAAGAGGGAAATAAATGAAATAGGTTTAAAAAATAAATAGTTATGAACTAGACAAATGGGATATCAGGTTCTACTTTGACACCCAACTAAAAAAACCTCCATCATCCCATGAAGGAATTCTAAACCATGAATCATAGGGGTTGAACACTTTAAATAAAAAGAGTAGTTCATTTAATATTTCAATTTTAGGTTCCAAAGATATTTGATATAATTACCTACTCTAAGTTAAATTTAATTAGTTCCCATAGTATCATGTTGATACCCTAACCGAGAATAATTAGTTTCATGTCCAGCCTTTCTAGTCAAGGATGTCAAGTGTCATGTCTATCCATCCTAAAACACGAATATAGAGCATCATGTCCAATATCCTTACCCATGGGAGTGGAGCTTCATGTCTAACATCATTAACTATTTCATCATTAACCAAATCCAATGACTAAAATACTTGACCTTTATAACACAATATAGCAATAGAGGTTCACATTTTCCTAATATTTATTATTCATATAGTCTACCATGTTAAACCCCTCTAATTCCACAATAAAACCTTTCACTATTCATTCATATAGAACAACAATTAATCATTCTTTAAAACCATTTAACATCTCTTCTTATTATCATGTTAGAACACATATAATTTCTAAGTTAATCCAAATATCCCATTATGCCAAGAAAATATGCCAAGGAACAATTATAACCAGGTTAATCTCAAAAACTATATATTTTTTCATTTTCATCCCACTATACCATATTCAAAGGATTGGCACACCCCATGGGTGTCCATAGGCTCAGTATCATAGCCATCAATGGGACCAATGTGATATATTAAGGGTATAACCCATCAATTAAATCCCAATACATTATTTTTAATTAAATAATAAAATTTGAATCACATTGGTGTAATATAGCATGCCACAAACACATGAACAAACATCAAGACTATAGGAAATAACTTATAGACCACCTACCATATGATTATATAAAAACACCATCCAACCCCTACCCTTGATTCATTCTAAAATGGAAAAAATCATAAAATTGAGTAACTCTATGGAAATATGGTTCATGAGACTTTTAAGAAGAGGAATAATCAATATGTAAATCTTATAGAAAATAGAAGGAAACAAACTTGTAGACTTTCTCGTGGATCTAAATCGTAAGAAATGGAACTTCTAACTCCATAGAATAAATATAGATCCACCATTAGGAGAGGAGTGGGATTTTGTTTCACAAAATAGTATGTTGGGGTTGAAATAAGTAATAAAATCAGGAGGAAATATATAAGATCGATATAGAAAATAGAAAAAAAATAAACTTTTAATGATTTCACGGTTTGGTTGTAGGGTTTTTTTGAACCATGCTCCAATGGTGTGATGTCCTCTATCTATGGGAAACTAAAGTCATAAAACCTCCTGTAGTAACTTCATTATTTGAAAAAAACATATTAAATCCATGTAAACAAATCATGACTAATGTCACATGATTTCTATTACACCTTTTATGGTTTACAAAACCGTGTTCCTCCTTCAACTGTGATATAAGGTCATGGTGCACAGTTAGCATTAACCGTGTTCTAACTATGTTTTATACACTTTATGATTTAATTTAAATATTTTTCAATTCCTAATACCTTGTGATTATCCCAATACCTTACCTACTCTTTGTAATCATTCTATAAGAAATTTAAAATGATTTTAAAAAAATTTGAAATAAAAAATATTCCTAGTCAAAGGGGTTGGGTATTATACATAAGTTCTTGCTCACTATTATGTAAAAAAATGAAGAGGAAGAAAAACTTGCAGTAAGTGTGTGAATAATGTTCAAGAAGTATAGTGACAATATATCAAATCATTTTGTGAATGTTCCTTTTTTAATGAAAAGATTTATTATATCATATTATATGTGTGAGGAGCACATTAACTATTAAAGGACTATTGATAAACAAGTTATGGATGCTTCCTAATTTCTATAAACCACCAAAGGACAATTTTCTAATGGTTTTGTGGTATTGGATTATTTCCAAGCTATGCTAAGGACTAGGCACTCTTATTGAGTAGTGAACCTTTTAAATACCTATTTTCTTATGGGTATGCTTGTTTATTGTTTTCTAGTTGATTAATGCCTTGCTAACCATATTTTAATATTTTTTCTAAAGTAAAAAATAAAAAAAAAATACCACTAATTCAATCCCCCCCCCATCTCAATGATCACATAGATACAGATTGGTTCTTTCATGTGTTATCAAATGGAAGGTTCCTTCATTGAATTGTGGATAAAGTTTAAAAAAATTAAGATTTCCATGAATATTCATAAACTAGTTAATAGTAAGGGGACTATAGTCTTCTATGTAAAGAACTATCATATCTAAATGTACATACTACAACCCTATCTATTATTTATTGTATATGAAGTTCCTAAAGCTCCAATAGATGGCTTCCCTCCTCTCACTGAGGGGGTTTCCTTAATAGTTGTATATAAGAAGAATCTAGATAATTATGGGTGAGATAGAAATTCTATACTCACCTCACTCTCTGAATGTGAGCTTTTGAGGGTTAAGAGAATCAGAATAGTTAAATACTTCTATGAAATGTTGAAGAATATTTATTAAGTAAATAAAAAAGTGAGGAAATCCAATATAAAAATCTGTAGATTGAAGTATGAAGATCTTAAAATGGGAGATGAAGAATTTTTTGGTGATTTCATTACAATGTTTAATGAAATTTTAATCAGTAAAATATGTTTCAATGAAAAATTATAAGATTAAACTTTTGTTAAAAACATTTTAAGAATTATTCATGATATATTAGATGCTAAGGTAATATCATTAGAAGATAGAGATATGGAAACTCTCTCTTTGGATGATCTATATAGTATTCTAATCACATATGAAATGAGAATTGAGAAAACTTTAAAAAATAATGAAAATAAATATCAAGAAATATTTTTTAGAGACACAAAGAAAATAAAATCTATGAAAGTTCTAGGGGAAGAAGTTTGTAACTCTGAAACTGAAGATGAAGAAAGTAAAATTTTTTAATGAATTCATGTCTTTGATTTATAAAAATGTGAAAAGAGGCATAAGGAAGTATAATAGAATGTTACCATTGATTTTTTTTAGTTTTGGATCCATTTTTTATTTCATAGAAAGCTATACGAGGCTAAAGGAAGATGAAGATAGTGATGAGGAAGAAATTCAAGAAGATAATTAAAGAATAATACAGAAAAATCAAAATATTTTTGAAAATTAAAGGATAAGAAGTTCTCAAAATATGAAAGGAGAAATTTTATTTTCATATGTGAGGAAGATGATGATAGTGGAGCGGAAGCTAAAAACTCTAGTGATGATGCTGATGAGAAGTTACTTTCTACAAAAGTAAATGATGAGAACATTACAAGTGATAAAAATAGTATCTCCAAAGAAGAAGAAAAGTAGGAGGCTCAGATAGAGCTTATTCTTAAAATATAATTGAGATAATGTCTCTCAAAGATTGTTAGACTTTAAAATGAGAACAACAATTTGAAAAAAGAAAAAAACTTCACCGAGATACCAGAATTTATTTCTTGAAGATAAATCCATGTTTTTAAAACAGATTTATGAACTAAATAAGTTACTTGACGAACAGAAAAGCCTCAACATAAAACTTGAATAGAGGATAAAGGTAAATAAGAAAGTGTTCAACCATATTGAAAATAAACTTGTTAAAGTTGAGAAAGGAATAAAAAACTTTTATATATTTTTTTAGAAATTGATGAAATTTATAAGAAATTTGAACCTCATAAGGATCTATAAATATCATCTTCATAGGGTAACAACAAGGTTGAAATTTTTTTGAAGAAGAACCAAGTCAAGAGGATTATGTATGTTTCCAAAACAAGAAGAGTAAAATTATGAAATTTATAAAGAACCAAATTAAAAAACAATTATTTTTATAACTAAAGACTATAATAAGGATAATTATAAGATATCTATAAAGTACCAATACTTTGGATAACAAAAACATTTAAGTTTAATATTACGAAAGATGACAGAAAATAGATGCATGGTTCTAGACAGCATATAAGTTATAGAAAAAAATATTTATATGAATACTGTTGGTATTGTGGAGGATTTGGGAATATATAAAACAATTTGATTACTCAATCATCAAAAAAATAATAAATCCAGTAGGTACTATAGATATATTTTTAGGGGGATTTGACCCACTCAGATAAAAAAAATCATAAAAACCTATCCTGAAATTGGAAAATATATTTCAAACTCTAGAAAATTGTTATTTATTATGTGATAAAATAAGACATATTGCTAAAGTATGTCTTGTAATATTTTCATATCAGCATAGTTTACATGATAAATATCAAAATTCACATATGAAGGAAGAAAAAGGAATGGAAAATTCCCTCTTTTTAAACGTCTCTCAAGGATATAAAAAAATGACCCTAGATATTTAATCATGGGTGTTATTCAAATACAATGGGATATTTTAAGTTTTTAAATAATGTGAAAGATTGAAAATAAGGTAAAGTGACTTTTGAAAATTATTATTACCTAAAAATAAAATTCATTGGATCAGTTATCATTGAAAAGGAAAGATTTAAATTTAGAAGTGTCTTATTTGTTGATGGGATGAAACACAACCTACTAAGTGTTTCAAAAATCTATGATGAGGGAAATGAAGTTGTGTATTGTTTTTTTATTAAAAGAATTAAATATGGGAAAGTTTTTATAGAAGTGAAATGAACTAAGGGAAACTTGAAGTTAGAGATGCACTTGGTTTGTGAAATATGAACATGATGAAAGAAAATAAGTTATAGAATAATAGGCTTGCAAATATGTTCTAGAGGAATATGAGAAATCAAACAAAGAGAAAATTTATTCATTAAATTCCTAACATGATAAGAATAAGATATTGGTGTTATATGATATTTCAAAAATGTAATATTAAAAATTGTGTTCATAAGATAATTGAGATACCTTAAATTCATCCCTTGGATCTTATCCATTCTGACATATGTGGGACAAGGAGAAAGAAATCAAAAAATAGAGATAATTACTAATATTACATTTATTATTTTTATGTTACATGTTTTATTTTTATGTTATATGTATTGATGATTTTACTTATATTAAATGTATTATGTTTTTGAAACATAAATCCTAGGCTCTCAAAATGTTTAAGAGTTTCATGAGAAGTGCAAAAAAGGAATGTCGATATTTTGTGTGAAGATTCAAATTGATAATTTTGGTCAATACACAAATGGAAATTTGAAGGATTGTATTGAAAATCATGTAATTCACCATGAACATAGTGAACCATACACACCAAAAAATAATTTAATTGATGATTTAAATAAAAGATGTTTGTTTGAGATGGATTGAAATATAATTATTGAACATGATACCTCTCGATTATTATAGAGGAAAGATATTGGAGTATCATTTCACATTCAGAACCATTTTTTCTATAGGAAAAAAATAGATATGGCTCTATATGATAAGTATTACAATGAAAACCTATGATTATAATACTTAATGGTGTTTGGTAGTCCTTTCATTATCAATGTTAAATTTGAGAATCTTGGGAAGTTTGATCAAAGATTTGATGATGCTATATTTCTTGGCTACCAATCTAATGGTAGGAAATATAGGTTATATAAAAAATAAATAAGAAATATTTTTGATTCTTTATATGTGAAAGTAATAGAACATTATGATAGAAAATATTCACAATATGTTATAGATATGAGAGGAATTGAAGATTAAGTGGTTTCAGTTAAATAACATGAATAATTTTCTGACTGAAGTGATAATGTTGTATCTTTATATGATAAAGATTTTGAATCATCTATTTCAAGTGATGAGGAACAATTATTTTCATCTAATATAAGTTTGAGGATGAAATTTGAGGTCAAAAATATCATTATAGATCAAGGATAATAGCTTCAAACTAGAAGAACATCAAGGATAGTTTCACATGCATATTCAAATTAATGGGTTTACCAAGAGATGTTGAAGAATATTTGAAGCATCGTGAGTGGATTGATTCTATAAATATATAATTGTATCATATTGAGAAGAATGAGACATGGGAACTTTTATCCAAATAATAAGATAAGAATATGATTGGAATAAAATGGGTTTTCTGAAACAAGTTGAATGAAAAAGGTGAAGTGATAAGAAATAAAGATAGATCGGTTTATAAAGGTTACTCGTAGGCTAAAATTATTGAATTTGATGATGACTTTTTCCAATATCAATACTTGAATCCATCAGAATATTTCTTACAATTATTGCACAGTGAAGATATAATATATTCCATATAGATGTTAAGTTGGATTTTCTTAATAGATATATGGATAAAGATGTTTATATAGAGAAACAGTGTGGATTATTTCTTAGTTAAAATGAAATTTATGTTTCCAAGTTAAATAAGTATTTTTATGGGTTGAAGCAATCTTTTAGATCTTGGTATTCTAAAATGGATACTTTCTTGAATAACATTTTTTACAAGAAAGGGATTATTGATAGTAACCACAACATAAAATAAAATCAAGAGGTTTCCCTAATTATTATTATTTATATTAATGATATCCTATTCATATGGAATGATGAAGAAATGTGTGAAAATTTTACTGAGTATATAAATAAGTTATATCAAATATCTATTCTAGGATAAATGAAATGTTTTCCTAGATTAAAAATATCTCAAAAAAGTAAATTTTCATTCTTATGGTAAGTGTTCTAATGAACTCTTGAAGAAATTTGGAATGAAATATTCAAATCTGGTTTCCATGCCAATTTAATTTGAAATAAAATTTGAAAAATATGATCGATGAAATGATATTGATCCTAATGAGTTTAAATTTTTTTATTGGAATCTATTTATATCTCACAACTTCAAAAAAATATTTAGTTTGTGTTGTTACACTTTGTTCCAGATATCAAAGTGGACATAATGAATATCATCTTATGGATGAAAAAATAATTATCATATATATATAAGGCATGATTTATTTTGGGTTCAAATATTATATCATAGTAAATATTGGTTTTTCTTGTTACAAGTATGAAAATTGGGTAGGTTGTGTTGATGATAGAAGATCAACATCTGGTGGATTTTTCTTTTTGGGTAAATTTTGTGAGTTGTTATATAAAGAATCAAATTTGAATAACTCTTATCACTTTTAAATACTATAATATGTATTAAACTCAAGATATAACATCTTTAATATGGATGAAGACAAGTTTTGAATATTTTTTGGTTGATGTGAAGTAACTGCTTCTCTTTGGTTGGGATAATAATAGTTCTATAAATCTTACTAAGAACCCAATGAAAAATTATTTATCTAAGAAAATTTATATTAAACAACACTTCATCAAACAAAATTTTTAAATAAATGAAATAAATCTATAGTTTGTTTTGAAATGTAACAAGTGGTTGATATCTTCAATAAACCATTATTGTAAGAAACATTTCAGAAGATGAGGTTGATGATAGATGTACAACCTCACTCATTTAAAGGATAAGGTATCTAATATATATATCCCCTCTCTCATCTTGTATTTGGATAGTGTTTTCAAAGGGGTATAAAATATGTAACATAAATCTATTCATTGATATGTACTTTACCTATCAAGGGAGATTATATATTTAGGGGATTTTTTAAATGGTTTAAGTTGTGATTTCATTATGTTTAAGCTATTTTAATAGTTTTTTTAATTGGTTCAAGAACTGCTTCATATTGGTGTTTTTTATGAATATATGGGAATGGAAGAAGTTGGAAAATTTTCTTAGGGAAATTTTCTTGTTCACTACTTTATGGACAACATGGTATTGTAATTCAATTATTCTTATTTCTTATATAAATTTATATCTTTTAGGATTAGAATTGTTGGATAGTAATCCATTTCTTGATTTTCAATGTTTCAATGATTTATATTCCTTGTTATATAATAAAATCTAAAGGGTGATATTGTTGATACTAAGAGGATTTGAGGTTTTTTTAAGAATAAGCTCCTTATGAAGGAAGAAGGATTGCTTAAGTGTTTTTTTTTTGTTATCAAATATAAATCAATTAATAATTCTGATCCTTATTTAAAAAATATGAATGGATGGATTATAATGAATCAAGTCTAACATAAGGAGTCTAATAGACTTAGATTATCATAGGGAGTCCAATGAAATGGAGCGATCAGACTGAGGTGAATGGATAGAGTCCTTGTTGTTATATCAAAAAAAGATGTTCAGTAAAGTGAATTAGGATATGTTTATATGATCATAAAAGTAGTTAGAATCATGATTATAAAAATTTATTTATGATTCTAGATAAAGGTTTTTTAAGGAAGAAGTTGGTGAGACTTAGTGAGATAATATTTGTGAGAGTTCCTAATAGAAGGAATCATGAAGAATTTTCAGATAAAGAATCTTGGAGGTTGTGAACAAAATTATATCAAATAGAAAGTTGTATAAAGATTAGTCAGATGAACATATATGAGTTCATCAAATAGTAGTAAATTTTTAAGATGAATCAGACATAGTTTCTTGGTTGGATCTACCAGACAATGGTGTTTGAGTGAAGTTTATCAGAAAGGTGTTTCTGAGAACAGTTAACAAACAGAGGATTATGAAAGAACCCATCAGTCAAAGAATTATGAATAGAGTTCATCTGAAAAATAGTGTATAGATGAATCATACAAAGGGTTATTATTAGAGAATTTGAATAGTGTAACTCAAATATCACTAATTAGAAGACTCATATAAGGATACCTGGACAGAAAAATATGAATTCTAACAAAAAGAGTATGACCAGACAAAGAAGAAACTTATGAGATTACTATATGGAGAAGTTCCTATAAAGATAAATTGAATGAATATTTGATATTTTTTACAAAGTTATTTTGAATCCATTTAATGTGATGTTGTTGATTTTGAATTTTAATTCTTCAACAATCATTAATGGGGAACCATAATTCTATATGATATATTAGAAATGATGAAGAGTTCATTGATGTATAGTTTTAAGAAAATTTTCATAGAATTATTTTTGACTCATATATTTTAGGATATTTTAATTTGGTCAAATAAAGAAATTATTGAGTGGGATATTCAAAGTTTTATTGATAATGATGAATTTCAAGTTCATGCTACTCCCAATGTTTTTAGTGTATTGATTACTATATAAAGGGGGAGCAGTTTCACTGAGAAGATTGATGTTGTTGTGCCAAATGTTTAAGAACTTAGGTTATGAAAATTTGTTATATAATTGAACATAATGTTACCAAAAATAAAGGGCATCAAATGAAGTGGTACCATACATAGTGTTGTCATACTAATAGTTGGTATCTGATGAAAAAAGCATTAGACAGAGGAACTAAACTAAGATTACCAAATGGAATACTACAAAATAGAGAGGTGATCATATGAATAGGTTTAGAAAAACAATTACACATATGTTTATGGACACTAATATGAAATAAATTGAAGATGGAGAATAACTTTTAAGAAGGAAAGTGTGTGAAGAAATTTTATGCATCATAGTAAAAACATATAAAATTATGTTGGCGAAGGTTCCTTTTGTTGTTAAAAAACATTTTTATATCATATTATTTTTGTGAGGAGAAAATTCACTATCAAAGGAATATAGTTCTATATAAGTGATGGATATTCTTTACTTGATTTAAACCACTGAATAATGTTTTTCTAGTGGTTGTGTGGTCATAGATTATTTTTAAACCATTTCAAGGAGTAGATAATCTTATTGAGTTGTGAACTTGTAAATACCTATGTTTATATGGGTGTGATTGTTTTTTGTTTTATAATATAGTAATTTATCACTAACTATAGGTAAAGTTTGTTACTAAATAAATAAATTATAAAAAATATAAGATCATTGATTCACCCCCCCCCCTCCTTTAGTGTTCACATAGATCCAAGTTGGTCTTTTCAATATGAATGTTTCCATGTGAATGTGTTGAATTGGATATTTCATTTTTATTAATGATTGTATTATTAATAAATTAGTCATTATTTTTTTAATATTTTATTGATAATAAATTAGTTTAATAAAATATATGAGATAAAATATAGGATGTAATGTCCTTGTTTTGATTTTATAGATTACTTTGTGAACACGTTTTGGAAAATTTTATAATGGTGTTTATTTTATGAATTTTTTTGTTATTTATAACTAATTGGTTTGTAAAATTTTATATAATCATGTAAATAAATAAATAAATTTAAAAACATTTATTTAAAGAGATAGATAAAGATAAATCTAATCATTGCTATAAATAAGGAGAGATTGGGAATGTTCCTCTAATGGGAGTACCTGATCTTCCAACTAAGAAGAGGATTATATAATATTTTCTTAAGGTATTATAAAATATAAAGGGGTGGCCTTCTAAAAAGGTAATGGTGATGACTAATGTGGTTTGGGACTTTTTGACATATAATCAACCTATTTTTAATGGAGAAGTTGGGACATGAGGTGTAGAAGAATTTTTGGAAGGTTTGGATGGGATATTTTATTTTATTGATGTTTTAGAATGAAAGGATGTGAATATTGTGGTCCTTATGCTTGTGGGACCAGTGCGACACTAGTGGTATATTCTTATTATAGAAAATATAACCAAGGTATTTTCATGGGATGCTTAATAAGCTCTATTATATAAAAAACAATATTCTCAAACATCAAGTATGGATATTGTCTCAAATTTTATATAGATAAATCATTGTAGCATGTTTTTTAAAGATTATGCATCTAAGTTAAAATATGTTTTTTCACCAACCTTGTGCAGTGATAATCCTATAAAATATAATAATTTTTATTACCATTTGAGATTTATTATTGATTGAAACTATTTTTTATACCTTTATAGAATTCATAGACAAATCACTTATGGAAGAGAAGGATTTGGGGAGGAAAGAAGGGCTTTAGTGGTTGTTACTAGATCAGGAGGCAGTGGTGGGGTAGTGTGTGGTAAAAGGGCCTTGTGAAGACTCTTACTACTCCTTATAAAATGGGGGTGTTTTGGAGCATAATCAATATGGGTGGAAATTAAATACTCGAGATGTATGTCCTAGTGAACCAATAGAATGTAATTCTTATTAAAAAATATGAAAACTATAGAAATATTCTGAAAAAGGATCTTAGAAGAGTGGAGGTTAACATTGTTCTTTTTCTTATGAATGTCATGTGTATACTAATACACCTCAATTATGAGAAGTTATAAACACATGAATAATTTTGGAATATAGGGACATGAAATATGTGTGTGTCCATGTGAATATGATAAAAAATATATTTTAATTAAATGATTGTATCATTAATAAATTAATAAGCATTTTCTTGAATATGTTATTAATAATGAATCAAATGACTAAAATTTATGAGATGAAATTGATTATTTAATGTGATTGGTTTGATTTTAAATATTACTTTTTGAGCACATAAAGCAAGTTTTTTAAGGTGTGTTTATTTGATGATATTTGTTTATACACATTACTAATTGATGTGTAAAATTTTATAAAATCATGGTACTAATGAAATTAATTTATAATATTTTATATAAAGAGGTGTAGGTGTATCAATCTTATGAAACCCATATAAAAGGATAGACTAAGCATGATCTTCTAGTGTGATTGACTGTGACTCGAGTTAAAAAAAATATTATAGAACATTATAATAATGTGTTAAAAATATGAAGGGGTGACACTATTAAAAGGTAACAATTATGAATAATGTATTTTATGAATTATAAACATATAAACATGCTATTTTTAGGGGATACACTAGGCCTCTAGGTGTTTTATAATGGTTGGAAGATTTGAATAAGATATTTGAGTTGATTGATTCATTAGATGGTAAGAATTTCAATCTTACAGTATTTATACTCATGGGACCAATGTGATGTTGGTGGGGTATTCATATTGATGAAAAAAGAACTGAGGGATTATCATAGGATTCTTTTTAGGATCTCTTCTTTGAGAAATTTTATCCACAAACATCAAGGTTGGTGAGAATGCCCAGCAGTATCAATGTATCACTAAGAGGGGGAGGGGTAAATCGGTGATAACTTTTTCTTTTAAGTTACCTTTATTTTAAAACATCCTTTTCCTCCTATTAAATATTTTTTAACTTGATAAAAACAAAACCAATCACACATCCATAGGAACACAATAATTTATAGGTTCACTACTCAAAAAGAGTATCTACGTCCTTGGTGTGGTTTGGAAACAATCCAATACCACACAATCCACTAGAAAATAGTCATTTTTTGTGGAATAAAATGAGTAGGATATTCCCTTACACTCGTGTAGCACTAGGTTCAACACAAAATTTAATGTGCTTCAAGTAGAATGAAATGATATAATATAATTTTTTTACAAACATGTTATGGTGCTTCTTGATTAAATTTCACAAATAAGATCTTCCAAAATAGTTCTTCACTTCCTCACCTAGTAGTAGGAAATAACTTACCTAGACATCATAATGATACTCAGTTTTATTTATTATTATGATTCTTTAGTATGATTTCTAAATAAGGAAATTTAATCCTTTTAAAATACAATTGAGACAATTCTGAACTGCTTCTACCTTAGTTTGGAAAACCTAGTCTGATTTCTCAGTCTAATCTAGAAACTCTGAATATGACCTTGTCTCTAATATTTCTTCTTCTATCTGAAAAACTTTCTTAGGTAAGCTCAATCCAAAAAATTCTTCTCCCTAGAATTCCATAGCTTCTATCTCTTCTCTTATAATAATTACATCTATCAATAAATTACAAATTATATCCTCCTTTTATAGATGATCCAAATAGGATTTGGGTGAGATTCTATAATTTTTTCCCACTCAAGCAAATTTTTTGAAATATTAAAATTATCTTAAATCTTGGATATAACTTTCAATATTTAAATGATTCTCAAAACTTCATGAATCTTCTCGAATCTTTTCATGAAATACTTCAAACTTCTTTAATAATATTCAGTCTAATTATGATTTTCCATTCCTATTTTCTCATTATGATAAATATATTTTATTATATAAAATTTTTCTCTATACCAATTGAAAAACATATGATAATAATATGTCTTCTCATTATGATCCTTGTAACCAAATACCCATTCTTATGTCTTCATTATAATGGAGACAGCAGATTATTCATTATGTTTCTCTACACCAATTAAAACATATGAGAACCAGTCTTTAAACTTTTTCATCCACTTCAATGATCCCTTTAATAACACTTTTAAAAACTTCAAGAAAAACTCCTTTTATTATTTTCTTATACTGATGAAATTATGTTCGATGAAGTCAATGGTATTATATCTAGTCTGAGAGTCATGAACCACTTGATATGAAAACTCTTAAGAAAAAATCATAGTTCTTCTTTTCTCTTGACCCACTTTATAAGGAAAAAAAGTTCCCATCTTGAAAAAAATAAATAACTCATCTTGATAAGATATGGCTGAATACATTTTTTATTAATCTCGGATTTTCTTCTTTGTATTGGTCACCACTAACTAATCTTTTTCTAGTAATTTATTATTCCCAAAAACTCCCAATTTATTTTAATTTTATTATTTCCAAAAAAATCCTCAAAATTTTTTTTCCTCCTGCATAAAAAAATACCAATAATATGAATCAGTGTCATAATCCATTATGATTGATCAGTGGAACACTTTATCTAATGGACCGGTTCCAGCAGCTTCAACTTCAGAAATTTCTTTCCTTATCTGAATATGATACTAATGAAATTTTACTACTCATATTCTTACTATGAAGATTTATAACTCATGGATTTTTTGTATTAATTAAAACCATCATATTCATAACTTCACATTCTAATTAACCTTCTTCGCCAATAAACATTTCTATATATGTTACTCTCATACCAATGATCTGGACCGGAAATCTTCAGCTCCATCAATTTAAATATAATTAAGATAAAATTAAGCATCATCTGACTTATATTAGGAATTTTTATAACTTCCAACTCTTCCATCAACATTTTTATTTCTAACCAATCCTGAATATGATTGGAATCACACCCCCCTTTACTTCATAAGTCTATCATCACAAGTTTCCTAGAAAACTTAAGATTTGTGATAATTAAAAATTATAAAAGAATCATCATATTTTCATCAGATCTAATCATAATTTGATTCTCCTCTTCATTACAAGCATAACCTTGTTTCGAACCCGTGGTGAGTCTGGTGATCTTTTTCTTCCAGAAAGAATCGTCTCAGTCTAATAGACTTACTTAAGTATTCTTATTCTGATTTCCGAAATAAGATGGTCATTTCGATTATCGTATTTTACAAAGTGAAGTGATTTTTTTTCTTATTTATCTTATTTTAAAACAAAAGAAAACATACTTAGAATAACTTCTTTCAACTTTTAAAAACCTTCTCCATCCAACTTGGTCCTAAGAATCTCCCCCTTTGGATTTTGTTATCAACCAAGGTTTGTAAATCACAAAAAAAAATAACCTCAAGATATGGATTACTTATCAAAAATTCTAAGCCTACATGATCTAAATCATTATAGTAAATAATAATTATTGATAGAAAAACCATGTTGTACAAAAGTAGTGACTCATAAAAACCTCCACATCCTTTGTCTTCATAGATTTCTTCATCTCTTTATTTTTTTTTATTCCAAAATATTACTAAAAAATGTTTCCTAAAACCACTCCAACAAGTATTTATAATATTTCACACATTTACACGATGGATTCACATCTTACCCACAACCCCCCTTTTTACACGATTCCTTAAAAGGTTTAGCACATAACAATGGATAGATTTATGAAACATTCTCCCACTTTGACAACACTAACCAAAGACAATATGAGAGAAGGGAAAAAGGCACATACCTCAACCTTGATGAGAAAGATTTTGGATTCCCATGTTCAACCTTAGTTTATGAAAAGGTTTCTCTAGTAAAGGTTCTGTGAAAATGTCAGAAACTTGTTCTGTATACTCTAGTTTCAGTTCATTATTATCCATATTATTTTTGATGAAATTATTTTTGATATCAATATTTTTTGAATGATAATGGTGTACCATATTTCTGTTAAGGTTTGTGGAACTTTGATTATCACAACCTAAGAGAAATGGTAACTTTACTTCAACATGTAAATATTCTAATTGAGTTTTCAACAATATAAGTTGAGTAGAAGCTTGAGTGGTAGCAACATACTCAGCTTCATCCATACTAAGAGTTGCTAAATTTTGGTTCCATTTATTATAACTAGCACAAATTTTCCCCAGAAATAAAACTCTACCAAATGGGAATCTTCTATCATCAACATTTTTTTCCCAATCAGCATCTCAATTCCCAAATAAGTCAATACTTTCTGAGCTATCATGCCTGATTCTAAAATTTTAGGTGCCTTTGATATATCTGATAATTCTTTTTCTAGCCAATAAATTTGATTATTTTGGATCAATATAAAATCTTTCACATAAGGTAATGGAATAAACAATGTTTTTTCTTGAGGCAATCAAATAAAAAAAACTTATTATCAACTTATGAAACTCTTTTCGATCAAATTACTTACCTACCCCATCTTTAGTCAACTTGGTTCCCATTGAAATTAGTGTGGAAACAAGTTTTTAATTCTCCATTAAAAACTTATTACGAAGTTCTCTAGACAATATTCCTTGGGAAATAAAAAAAATCTTCATTTTTGAGATTTTTAAACCAAGAAAGTATTTTATTTCACATAGCATAGACATTTCAAATAACTTTTTCATCACTTTATCAAATCTTTCACAAGTTCTTTCATCATTACCAGCAAAGATAATGTCATAAACATAAACAATTATGATGAGGTAAAAATTATAATTTTCTTTAATGTACATATTGATATCAAATCTTCCTTTCTTAAAACTAATTTTTATTAATAAAGTATCCAATTTGGAATACCACTCCCTTGTAGGTTGTTTTATCCCATACATGGATTTCTCCAACCTTCACACATAATTTTCATCCTTCCCAACAAAAAATCCACATCATTGTTCAATATAAACATATTCGTCAAGATATATATTCAAAAATGATGATTTCACATGCATTTGAAAAAAAATTAAACCTTATTATGTAGGAATAGAAAGAAATATTCTGATTGTTTATATTGCTTCATATAGATGGAAGTCCGTACATACACATGAGCGAAGTGTTTATTTACCATTAGATGAAAAAAGGAGAATAAAAATGGTTCTGACATGAAAAATAAAATTTTAGTATATTTAAGATATAGATGTTATTACATCATCATGATTATAGAATATTTGAAGTAGGTGGAATAAGAAATAAACATGAAAACACTTGATTAAGAGCTATATCTCTTTTTTTAGAAACCTCCTTTGGATCAATTCATAATGACCCTTGGGTTGATCTTTTAAAAATATAATTACCTATATAACATTTATAGAGAATTTAATGAGAGGTATTACAAGATTGTTTTCAATTTAAGTGGCTCAAGGAGGTGTGAGTAAGAGAAGAGTGGATGTATCCTTTTATAAGTGAGGGGAGTGGAACACTTGTAATTATTCTAAACTTTAAAATAAATGTATGATTTATCATTAATTTTTCCTCACATATTAAAAAATAATATTCCATAGTTTTAATATTCAAAATAAAATAAATTATCTTTTCAATAAAAAAACATATATAGATTAAACGTTGTTTTTAAACAAAGCATTTCCATTTAACCAATAATTATTAGACTAGTATTCTTTGTCATTAATTAACCATTTTTAGGATATAATTAATTGATTTTATTAATTATTACATCAATATATATATAAAATTTGTTGATATCATTCCTAAAAAATGCATAATTTTAAAAACTAGTTCAAAAAAAGATCCTCAAGAATTAATGGTATTTACTTAAGTGAGTTTTAATCATTTTAAAAAATCCATTTATCATATAAATTTTATTTATATATCTAGTAATTTATTTAATTTTAATAAATAATTATTCAGTTATTTTTAGTGTTTTTTGTATGAAAATATATCAAAAACATCAAAATTATTAAAGATAAAGGATTATAAAATATCAGGTTGTTGCATTCTACCCCCTTAAATAAATTGTGTCCTCGTGATTTTAATCTTATTTATAATGGTAAAATATTTAAAAAATTACTAGTATCAATTCCACGAAGTGGAGAAAATATATATAAGTTTCAAGAAATACTTTTTAATCTACATCGATTACAATTCCATTTGAAAAGGAATTTAATGTCTCTGTGAAGACTATAAAACTTATCATTTCTAAAATATTTATTAAACTGTGCATGTATTATAAAGCTAATACTAGTGAAGTTTCCCAAATACTACATTGATATATAGAAATATTTTCCACGTCATACTTGATAGATTTATCTATATCTTTCTTGAGTTTGAGGGATTCTTTTACCATCGAGATAGAGAATTTGAGAAAATATACTTACTTGATTCATTTCAAAAATTTCATCCTTTGGTTGTGTTTTGATCAGTTTTCCACATCTTCTTAATGTCATATAATAAATAACCATGATGAATCACTACTATAAAAATAACTTTATACCAATGGTTTGGAAACATTGGTTTAGGTCTCCAAACCATTGGTATAGTCTATACCAATGGTTTGGAGGGCCGCTGGCTATTATAGAGTTGTTATAGACCTATACAAATGGTTTTCTAAAACCATTGGTATGAGTCATATGAAAAAACTATACCAGTAGTTTTGAAAAATCATCAATATAGGTAATGTAAAAAATAAAACCTAGTTTTGTTTTGATCCCACCACCTCCCATTTATAATTCAATGACATAACCACTAACCTAAGATGAATTTTGTAAACATAATTTCATAAATATAAATATTTATATTTACAAGTATATTGATTTTTATGTATTTAATTTTATTTTAAAATATAATCCATAAAAAATATGTGTACGTATACCAACGGTTTTGACAACCATTGGTATAGATTCCTTGACTTTTTGAGTTATACCAAAGGTTTTGGAAAAACTATTTGTATATGGTGGACCTATACCAATGTTTTTTTTTCAAAACCATTGGTATAGGGTCTCTAAAATGGACCTATACCAACGATTTTGGCCAAAACTGTGGGTATAGGTCTATATAAGTGACCTGTACCAATGTTTTGGAAAAATCATTGGTATAGGGTCTCAAAAAGAAACCTATACCAATATTTGTTTCCAAAAACTATTGGTATAGGATGTTTCCATAGTACTTATACCAATTTTTTTGCCAAAACCATTGTTATAGGGTCTCTTAAGGTACCTATACCAACGATTTTTCCCAAAACATTGGTATAGGTCAGTTGGGATAGCTCCAATTTCTAGTAGTGAATTTTTCATGATTAAGGAACTAAAATTAACTTTTAATGGATCATAAAATCCAAAAATGGATGAAAATTTATTCCTCCTATATCTAGACATTTAAAAAATACAAAATGGTTTATATATATTAATATAATAAAACTTTATACATCAAGATCCAAAAACTCAACAAAACTCCCAAATTTAAACTTAAATCATTCCATAAATAATTAACCTTAAAACTCTTCCAAAAAATGTATTCCCAAATTAAAAACCCAAAAATCATAAATATTTGATCACATATTCTTCCAAAATATTCTAATAGTTTCTAAAAAAATAAAATTAATCATAAAATTATATATGCTTCCAAAAGTTAACTCAAGCATTATTCCCTAAATAATATCAACCACTTTGACATAAAAACTCATCCTTTCATATAGAGTTTTTTACCATAATCATATAATGTTCCCAATATATTTATCTTTTTATAAAATAACTTTAATCACTTAATTACTAGATTAATTTTCTATCCCATCGTTATCTATCAGATAAATCGTATGTGTCCAAAATGTATTAACCATTTTATCTTAATTTACCGTAATTACCTTAACTTCAAAGATCATATTAACCCTTAAGGTTATCAATACCTTTAAAATTATCTCTAAAGAATATAAAGTCATTCTTCCTAAAATAACATATTCATTAAAAAAATTAATATTAAGTGTCACATATATATCAAACATATATTAAAATTCAATAAATGACTCTAAATGTACTCCCATAACATAAAACTTAAAAATAATATTAATTATATTTAAATTATTATTTTCCTTAAATCTTATCAATCCTTAAATAAAATATGACTACATCATAAATCTTGAAACCCTATATATAGACACTTTAATCATTTAATATCATTTATAAACCTTTAATCTAGATTTTACAACTTATTCTTTATTACTTCCTTCCTACAATCAAGATAATAAATATGGTTCTAAGATCCATCAATCACTACACCAAATTCAGTAATTAGCGGTAGTTTCTTAAATTGTCACCAAAAAAATAAAAATATAGCAGCGTCCTTAAAAACCCCTTGTTAAAACTTTTTTTATAAATGACACATCATCCCCCCCCCACCCCCCGAGCCTAACACTCCCACCCCCTCTTCCCCCGACCCCATCGAACCTCTCACCATCGGCCCCCAACCCCGTTGGACCCTATCCCACCTAACCCTTGCTCCTTGCTACTGGCCCCATTCTCTCCCTCACCATGTCCCCCTTCTTCATTACCACCTTCTCGCCCTACTCGTCTGAACTTTCACTCCCTAGTTTGATGTAACTCACCCTTTTATTATAAATTTTTTGATTTTATATAATGTTTGGGTTCGAGCATGGGTCTGTTCTAGACAAGGGAACATTGGATTCATGTGAATGTGATGAATTTACTTGTAGGATGGAATTCTTATCATGAGTTTGGAATGATCCTAGTTGGATGCATGAATTTTTTGTTTTTGTTTTTGAATTTGGAATTGGTATTCCAAGTTGATGAAATGGATAAATTATTTCTGATTTTTATATTTAATTGAAATAAATTAGTATGTTTTTTTGGATTTTCTCTCTATATTTTTATTTATAATTTGAATTGTGAGCTAAGTTGTTCTATTCCTAGTGTCATGTGCGGTAATATTTTTGTTGGATTTCCTACAGGTTATTATTACTAACCCCATCCATATAAACATTGGTTCGTATTCAAGTAAAACATTGGTTATAAATAATAATTTTATTTATAAATAGAAAATATTAATTATATTTTGTAATGGGTTTATAATAATAAAATTAAGTAATTCAAATTAATTTTAAAATGGATGGTAAGTCACCTTCATGAACACTCTAATAAATGATAACAATTTACTAATTGAATTTAGTGTAGAGTGTAATAAAATTTGTTATTTGGTAACATTTGAACTTTTGGAATGAAATTAAATCCATCTCACCCCAATTATGGATTTATAAACTCATTTTTTATGAATTTTAACTATTAATGATAAATTGATGCAGCCTTGGAACTATGAAATAAACATACCTCAGATGAAGGAAATGAACGCAATGATTAAACAACATGATTTCAATAGAACATAAATGAACAATAATAAATCATATATACATAAAAAATTGTTCTACAATAAGTATTTAATAAAATTAATTTGATTATTTGGGGGTTAAGATGCATGTACTAAGATGAGTTGGGATTCGAGGTAATATATTTTCTTTCTAGTGCCATATTTTTTTCTTATATTGTTTGTCTAAGGTCCATATTCTCTTATATGTAATATACTCAAAATATTATAATAATAACTTAATTTTTTTCATTTACTTTTAAGGTGTTACTTCTCTCCTTTACTCTTATAAATATTCAATGTTCATACCTGATGTTATTAATTTATCCTAAACTTTTTTTATACTTAATTTAGTAATTTTCATGTAAAATGGTATAATTAGTGTGAAATACTCATGTTTTACTACTAAATATAATTTTTGAGCATTATTTTAATTAATCCAATTGATTCAGTTTACTATTTTAATTATACCTATCACCCTTATTATCAAAATTGTATGAATATCGTATTTTATTATTCCTTATTCAGTTTTCAACATATCATTAGAATGATTCTTTGTCCAATTCATCCATTTGAAGGGTCATATGGTCCACATAAGAAGGCCTAAAGAATCTTTAAAGAAACTAGACCATCCATGAAGATAGAATTTCTAGGCTCAATCCAGAAGTTCAAATTCTTTAATTCTCCACCAAAATTATGGGAAAAACAAAATTAATCTTGGATAAAAATTTCAAGGTCCAACTCCACAAAAAATGGGCCCAAATGATTCTTTGAAGTCCATACCAATATTTTATCCAAGATTAAAATCATCACATAGTAATTGACCTTTATCTTTATATAGACATTCAATTGATTTGATATTTTGTAGTGTGAAATAAAATATATATATTGTCGACTTTTTGGAAGAAATGGTTTGGATTTTATGGAATCTTCCTATTAAAAGACCCATTCATATTTCAGCCTATGAAAAAGTGTTAATAAACATGGACAGATGCACATTTTTTATTAAAATAGCCATAACTTTGGCTAAAAATCCAATGGCCTTAAAATTTTCATAGTAGATAGATCACATCCATATATAAAACTTGTAAGAAGAAGATAACTCAATATTATACTATATTGTTGGTTCAATATTTGATCCAAGTGTAGGGTAAGATTTGGAATGAAAATAGTCCAACTCCTTGGGCTATAAATACATCTCCCTACTCTCCTTGTAAGGAGTTGGCATTTCATAGCAAAGGAGTATAGGTTGGAACAACCAAGGATTTTCCAAAGGCATGGGATGATCTTCCATACTCATGTTCCTACTTGAGAAACCATTCCTCCATGATTCTTTTGACTTACTTTTTTGTTCTTCTTCATTTGTAATCCCATAAGTTTTTGTGTTGTAATTTTATTTTAATGATTGTTTCTTCCTTATAAACTATTATTCTTATACACCCTATGTTGTGTAGTATTAATGATCTTAAAATAGTTTAAATCAAGTTAAAATATATTTACCATTTTTCTTTCTCATTCAATCAAAAGTACATTTTAAGTTTCCTTATCATCCGTATGTGTATTCGGTGCACAACCCTTTTCTTATAATGTTCCTTTCATTTTCTTTATAATTCATCACCAAAAAACATATATAATGAAAGTTTTATTTTTTTTCTTTTATTTATTTTTTTTTATATTTTTTTTTTTGAAAGTTGAACACGAAACAAATATCACACTCATCTCCCAACCCATGTTTTACCTTTTCATCCCCTTAAAATTTTATCCATCTCTTTTGTGTTATCCTTCACACAATAATTCCCTTGTAAATATGTGTTTCTAGAACCTTCCATGTCTTATTTAAAATTTTGCATTGCTTTTTTCATGTTAGTTTTTACCCCTCTTATCCTCTCTCTTGGACATTAAATTTCTACCATCCAATATCCACAAAAACCCCTAAAAAGGACCTATTGATTCTTGTGCACTTTAGGATATGGAATAGAAGCTGAGAGCTCTTTCAAACTCAAAGATTTTCACTTTTGGTTGGTGAATGAATGAACCTCCATAAATAAATTTTTATCAACTTGAGAGGAGTGAGTTATAAGTACCCACATTTTCCATTTCTAAATTTGAGCATGATAAATGAATTTTTTTTGGAATTTTTTTTCTGTAACAATTTGTGGTAGAATTCAATATAGATGAGTAAAATGGTCTAAACCTCCCCTTATTAGAGAAAAAAATTAATATTTATTAGCAAGTGAGAATTATTTTTTATGTTTTTAAATTTTTTTCACATTAGGACATTCATAAGAATAAGTGTGTGGAGTTGATGTTATTAATTTATTCATAACTTTTTTTCTACTCCCTTTAGTAATTTTGAGGTAAAAGTGCATAATTAGTGTAAAATACCCATGTTTTACTATTAATGTAATTTTTTACCATTATTTGAATTAATAAAATGGATTAAGTTTACTATTTTAATTTTAATTTTCACCCTAATTATACAAATTTTATTATTATTATTTTTTAGGGTTCCTTATTCAATTTCAAATGTATCATTAGAAGGAATATTTGGCCAATTCGACCATATGAAGGGGCATATGGGCCATATAAGAAGGCCCAAAGAATCTGTGAGGAAACTGGAACATCCATTAAGATAGAATTTCTAGGCTCAATATAGAAGTTCAAATTCTTTCATTCTCCACCAAACATCAGGGGACAATACAATTCATCTGGGATAAAAATTTAAAGGACCAAATCCACCAAAAAGTGGCCCAAATGATTCTTTGAAGTCCATCTCAACATTTTATCCATGAATTAAAATCAAGACACAATACTTGAATTTTCTCCTGATATAGACATCAAATTGATCTGATATTTTGTAGTTTAAAATCCAATATATAGGTTTCCATATTTTTAGAATAAAATTTTCATATTTGATGGCATCTTCCTATTCAAAACCCCATTCGCATTTCATCCTTTGAAAAATTGTTGATAAAAATGGACAGTGGCACATTTTTTAGTAAAATAGCCATAATACTGGCTAAAAGAATACAATGGTCGCCACATTTTTAGAGTAGACAGAACACATCCATATATAAAACTTTTAAGAATAATATATCTCAATATTCTGCTATTTGAATGGTCCAATCTTCGAGCCAAGTGGATGGGAATACTTGAAATGCAAACAATCCAACTCCTTGGACTATAAATACAACCCCTCCTCTCTTTGAAAGGATTTGTAATTTCAGATAAAAGAAGGATAGTTTGGCATGAAAAAGAATTTTACAAAGACATATAAGTATCTTTTATACTCAAGTTACTACTTGAGATACCATTCCTCCATGCTTCTTTTGATTTACTTTTGTGTTCTTCTTCATTTGTAATCTCGTAAGTGTTTGTGTTTTAATTTTAATTTAATGAATGTTTCTTATTTGTTAACTATTATTCTCATACACCCGGTTTTTTTAATATTAATGGTATTAAAATAGTTTAAATCAACTTAAAATCTATTTCCCCTTTTTATTTCTCATTCAATCAAAAGTGCATTTTAAGTTTCCTCACCGTTCATGTGTGTGTTCGGCGCACAACTCTTTTCTTATCCCATTCTTTTCATTATATTTATAATTCATACCCATAAAACATATATAACCATATTACTATCAATCTCAGTGGCTGAGTAAATCTACCATTAGTGTGAGTAATAATTTGGTGATGTTAAGTGATTGAGAACTTTTCTCATTGAGTATTCTTTAGGTAAACATCATGTATGTTAAGCATAAAATTCTAGGGATTAATGAAATTTTTTGTTTAATATATGGATTCCATAGATATTTGGAACCATAAATACACTTCCATAAACAAGTAATTATTGAGATTAGAAACCTAGTTAATTTAAGGCTTGGATTAAATCCTTAACACTTGGGGGGATCTAATCAAAATAATCTTGTGAAGTGGGTCTTAATTTAATGAAATATAAATAAAATATCAAGGATATCATATGCTTAAAATCCCCAATAATGAACTCACCCTAATATTTATAAAAAATTTAAATAAAAAATCATCCATTATTCAATTTAATTAATATCTTCAAACAAAACCCCCATTAAAAAGACAAAAAAAAATAAAAATAATCAACTATTAAAAAGTACTATCACTAAGGATTTGACCTGAGTGTTGTTATACACATTAGCATAGCACCAAACCCTTAAATGGTCAATTGGCGACAATAAACTATGCTTCAATACCCTATATGGTTTGTAAGAGGACTTCCAAATTTCTAGATCTTGGTGATATATTCTTTATCTTTCTTTCATACTCTTACAATATTTATAATATAATTCCTTTATATTATTTTTGATTCATTATCATTACTTTTAGGGGATACTAATGTATTTATGATTTCCTTCCTACTCATCCATTAATTAAAACCAGATTAAGTTTATAAAGGAAACATTTACATTTTTTCCTGCCTTATCCCTAAAGATTGTTTTTTATAAAATCTATTTATTTTTAATATTCCATTATGGTGAAGTTTTATTGTTAAAATTTTCTTTTAAAATTCTTTAATTCCATTTTGAAAATAACTATTGAATGTGACTCATTTTATATTTTTATAAACAATTCAAAAAAAACTATGAATTCGATTTTTATAATCTTCATTTTATTTCCTCTATATTCTTATCAAGATTCCTTTTTGATTTATTTTTAATATTATTTGATATAACCATTGTATATTATGAAATATAATTATTTTAATGAAAAGTTTATATTTTAACTAGGGAAATTATTGAATAAAATATATACCATTTTTTAAATATGTTATAAATACTATATGATTCATTATCATGATTGATGTGTATTTACCTAATCTTTTACTTTATTTCATTTGATGCTCGTTTTATCTCCAAAGGTTCTCATTTTATTATTTTTAATGGATTTATGATTATTTTTATATTCATGTGAAACACATATATATAAATTATGTCTTATGATGAATAGATAAGTCCTAGGATTATATAATACCAATCAATAGGGTAATGTTTCATGTATCATGAGTTATATATGTTTGGGTTATGTTATGTATGAATCGTTTATAATTATATGCATGAAAATGAGAGTCGCCCTATCCATCTTATGGGTTCCACCTACTATATTCTAGGTTCCCCCTGTACATCCCTTGCTGGACTCACTTCTATGGTGATAGAGAATTACTAGGTTCACCTAGACTTAGTGACCCTAGGGTTTTTCTCCCATGATGATTTTTTTAAATTAATGATTGTTTGATTTTTATTTTTCTTCTATTTTACATAATATTGACCATGATTTATTTCCTTTTTTTACTTTGACTTTTTTTAGTACTTATATGCCTCTTATTATAACTACTTGGGTTGTGTTTTTTTTTTTGCTTCCATTTATATCTTTTTCTACTTAGTAATACTTATGTCTTTTAATTAATTTATTTTCAATGGATTTTCAAATCAAAATTTTCATCAAAAAAATAAAGTCTATTGATGTGGAGTTATTTTAAAAGCCCAATAGTAAATATATATGTGCGTATGGTTGGAAGGATTAAATATTTAAGGTGAAAAATAAATAACAAAAAACATAATTTTAGAGACATCTGAAGATAGTCAGTTTGACACTTTGAAGGAGACTACTAATGACAAGCTCAAATATACACACATCCCCTACTTTTATATCGTTGTATTCTACAAAAATCCTCTAACCAAGCCTGGATTTTGAATTTTCATAATGTATAAAGCAATTCAATTCCCAATTTCTAGAATGATATGAATCCCAAATGTCCATTGGGTTACATCTTTTCTTGAAAATTCTCTTGGAAAACTGGTGTGGTAGTTGCTGTAAACATGGAGAGACAAGTATAGGCACACAAACACAAGATTAAGAGTGTGATAGGTAGGAAAATCTATGAATAAGGGAATGAAGTAGACATAAAATAACATGAAATTTTAAGGGAAGCATACCAAATGACTTAGGTAGATTAACCTCACAGTAATGACACAGAATGGGTTTTCATATTTAAATTATTTAACACACTCCATGGTTTTATTTCCATCAAATAAAGGTAGCTTCACCTTTAGTGGAGGATTAGGGTTTGACAACCCTCTGTTCCTAGTTTTTTTGGATGGGGTCTTACTATAATTTCCTTCCCTATATTCTGAAAGAGGGTAGGTTATTTATACTATCAATGTGTTGAACATTGTGAGAACAAATGTGGAATAGCCTTGATATGTGAATTCAAATAATTAAATATAGCTGATGTTGTAGAACTCGATGAACTACTACCAGCCTTCCTGAAAAAAAACTTGGTGAGCACGAATTCTGGTTTCAAATTCCCATTTGGTCACATCATTGGGAACATGAAGAAACACACAACCCCTATTAAGATCATTTTGGTAGAAACTAAAGAATTCATAATGGATCCTCTATTCTTTAAAACTAGGATTCATGGTCACCAGGTTTGGTTTAAAGAAGACTGGAGGTAGTTCGTCGAGTTCTACAGTATCAGTTATAGGTACTTCCTTTTTTTCACATATCAAGTCTATTCTAAGTATTTTATCACCATCTTTGACACATTGGAAACAAAAATACCCTACCCTATTTTAGAAGGTAGGGAAGAAAATTATAGTAAGCCCCCATCCAAAAAAATATGAACATAGGGTTATCGAACCCTAATCCTTCACTCAAGATGAAGCTACCCACAGTTGATGGAAATGAAACCATGGCGTGTGTTAAATATTTTAAATATCAAAACCCATTTGGTGTAATTACTGTTAGAACAAGTGAACTATGTCATTTGGTATGTTTCTCTTAAAATTTCATATTCTTTCATGTTTACTTCGTTCCCTTCTTCATAGATTTTCCTACTTATCTCACTCCCACTCTTGTGTTTGTGCGCCTCTAATTGTCACTCCATGTTTACAGTAACTATCATACCAGTTCACCAAGATAATTTTCAAGAAAAGGCGTAACCTAGTCAATATTTGGGATTCAGATAGTTCTATAAATTGGGAAGTAAATTTCTTAATGCATTGTGAATCTTCAAAATCATGGCTTGGTTGGAGGATTATTGTACAATACAATGATCTGAAAGTGGGGGACGTGTATATATTTGATCATGTCATTAGTATTCTCCCTAAAAGTTTCTTCAAACTAACCATATTCATATTTCTCTAAAATTATGTTTTTTGTTCTTTATTTTTCATCATAAATCATTAATCCTTCCAACCATAAGAATATATATATTTACTATTGTCTTTTTAAAATAATTCCACAATAATAGACTTTATTTTTTTATGAAAATTTTGATTTGATAATCCATTGTAAATAAATTAATTATTTGTAACACATAATCCAAAATAATATATTTAATATATTATTTATTTTTCAAGTAATTGTGTTTCATATAATGATAAACCACCTCTACAACTCTCTACAAATATTATTAAGAATATAAAGGAATTCATTATCCATTTTTTCAATATTTTTAAAGTGTACTCATTTTGAATTATTCAATTTCACTCATTTTTAGAATAAATGTATTTAATATTACATATCCACTAATATAGTAGATATATATTTGTAAATAAATATTTTTGTGTTATTCAGAATATGCCGCCCAGAAAGGTCCCCGAAGTTTCTAGTGGGTCTCTCCCTATTTCTTGTTCTCCTCAGTTTCTACCCAGATTCTGTGGAAATCAAGGTTCATTAGAGGTAGTTAAGTGGCATGAGTAAATTGATCATGTCTTCAGAGTGTTTGTAACTCCAAAATCTATTAGAGTTTGTGCCTTTTAGGGACTTCTTGGGTGTCCATATTTAGAAGAATGGGAGTTTTTTCCCCCACCAATGATGCAAGTTGGGATGATGTAGGAATTTTTTAAGTCCATCTCTATCCGATGGTTTATACCTGAGGAGGTGAAGATTAATAAAATTGAAGAGCTCATGAGTGTCCAGTAAGGTCAGTGGATGGTGAAGGCTTATTTTTAACACTTCAAAGAGATATTTTTCTTTTCTCCAGAGGTGGTGTCATAGGATCTGTTGAAATATTCTCTTTTTATTGGGGGTCTTCATCCAAATATCAAGGAGGGAGTCCTCTTCTCCAAGGATCTCCATTTTGAGAAGTTGGTGGAGAAAGATTTTTTGGCTGAGTTTCTCTGAAAGAATCATACAACACATTGGATTAGTTTTTTTCACACATGTTAGGGTGAAGATGTTCAGACTTTCCTTGTTTTTGTTTTTTGGATGTTGTAAGATCATCATTCACTATAAAAGTATAATAAAATTATACTTTCATAGTTCAAATGGTTTTTTTTCTTTGAATTTGAACCTTTAAATGGTTATACTTTCATAAATTAGTTCCCCTCTTTCTATCATGCCTATTTGGAGATGTCTATTTTTGTGGAAATCGTCATTTGTGCCATTTGTGCGGTTTCATTGTTCGGTTCGAAATATTTGGTAATTCTCTCATAATCTCTACATTGGTTACATGTTTTCTTCCATAAAAGATTCATTTTTGTTGGTTTTTTTGTTTAATGATGAGTTTGGGTTTCATTTTGATATGTGAAAGTGGTTTGTTAATTGAAAGATGAAATGTATGGGTTTGTATGGTGGTTTATTATTGTTTCATGCAGTGCTGAAAACAATTCTGACTATCGGCCTATGGTGTAATAGTTGGTTTATAGTGTATTATTGTGTTGTTTTTTGTTTGTTAATTAAAGGATGAAATGAATGGGTTTGTGCATTTGTTTTTTTAGGGTATTACTAGGTAACATAATATACAAATATATTTTTTTATAAATCAACATTTAGTGGCGGTTCAAACCTCTACTAAATATGGCATATTTTATTATTAGCAGTGGTTAAAACTACCACTATAGTATGACGGTTTTTTATGGAATTTATTAAAATCACCTCTATATATGATGCACTATTAATCAAGTGACGATTTTCTTTATTTTAGTGGTGGTTTTCCTACTAAAAAATTAGTATTTAGCGGCGGTTTTAACCACCACAAAAATGAGGAAAACCACTAATAAATACACATTCTATGATTCTTACCAGAAACTATCACTAAATTAAAGGAACCTACGCATATTGGATGTCGATACTAACTTTAGATATGGTTATTTGAAACCATCACCAAAGAAAAAACACAACTAAGAATCAATTTTCTTGTAGTAAAACTTATTCTAATCATGTTTCCTAAAACATATGAAAATTTATTAAAATAACACATACATTTTATATTTTATTCTAAGTTTCTTCATCTTTATTATATAACATTCATAATCCTTTATTCATATGATATTACCTATCTACCTCATAATATTTTCTCCTAGGATATTGATTTTCATAATTCCTATAATTTATACATTTGAAACATATTCTTATTCCTATGATACATTTCTTTGGGTTATTCTACCCACATTATTAACATGTAGAAAGTTGAATATTTTTATCTTTATGATGTTTATCACCTGAAATTTCATGAAACTCTGTTTTTATTTTATTTGGTGTGTTGGGAAACTCACCTAGGTTCATGTTTTTAATCATAAATCGAGATATCTAGTTAGGCATAGCCAAAATATTTTTTATTCCATCTCCTATTTCATTAGGATACTTATTCAGGAAACCATTTAATTTTTCTTCAAACCCATTTTTAACTTATTAATTATTGGTTCTATCCACTGAAAAAAACCAAAAATATTAGTATGAGTATCAAACATAGATGTGAAAAATCATATAATAATGAAAATAATTCCTTATATATTGAAAATTATGAAACCTTATTATCAACCTATGACACTTTAGGTTCATACCAAATAAATTTTAGTTCATCATAGGTTTTCATAGATTATATTATCTCATTCATCATAATGTCTCCTAAAGAGAATTTGAATTAACCAAATCATATTCATCAGGAGTGCCAAATTAGGTGTTCAGTAAAGCCTCTTTGTTGTACACAAATAAAGATTGAGTTAATATCCAACCAAATTATTCAGGTTTATTACCTATAGGTTCATATATGATAGAGCCTGAAAATAATTGTTTGTATCCAGATAGATATTTCATTATAAAGAAACCATACAATCTCTAATTTACCAAAATTCTAGGATTTTATTCTATATAAAAAAGTTATGTCCATGTTTTCCATGGAATTTCTATAATCCAAATCTCCAAAAACAACTAAACCCACCTTTAATGCAAATTGAGGTGACCCAGTCATTACAAACATAAATATTACATCATTTTAGATGAATATTCGATGCATCTCACAATAATACATACCCGAGGACCATAAAGGCTTAGTGTCTTTAGAGTTTTGATACATAGTCAAATTATTTCTTGAAATATATTCAATATATAAAGACCTAGCCATAAACATTACGTAATCTTGAGTTTCAAGTCAAGATTTTATTTACTTACAATTTAGGATCTTTAGGGTTTAGAGTCTTTTAGAATTATTTCACTAAAAATACCTAAATTAATATAGAATAAAAAATTATACACTTACACTTAGTATCCATTTTTCATACAAAACAAAACTTTTGGGATATAAAAAGTTTTATTTTCATGACATATCTTCAAAATTTCATCTGGTCCTCATCCTTATACCTACTCATCCTTAAAACCCTTGTAAAAACATTTTAAAACTCAGGATGAGAACAAAATCCTCGATAAGGTATATATAAAAGAATGAAAGAAACTATTAGTCCATGAATACTTATAAATTTTTTCCTTTTTCAAAAAAAACATTGGGTTCAAAATAAACATTTTCTTACCAAAGAAATCAACTTCTTTTCCCAAATATTTTCATAAAACATTTCATAATAAATCTTTAAGGAAAAATAAAACCTGTAAATTTTTCTTTCAAATCATGAAAAACTCATGATATTGTTTTCAAAAAGTTATAATTTTCACACTTAATAAGTAGTAAATACTTTTCTTTAAAAATAATTTCATTATATTACCTAAAGAAATCATAATATTTATATAAAAAACAAAGAAAGAATTAGTAAATCATGTAGGTGAATTGAAGAATAATTTTCATATCACTCTTACTTATAGAGTAACCTTTATGTTTACAAATGGAATAACCATCACAATTACCAATGAAATAAAATTCACGGTTACAAATAGAATGAACATCATGGTCAACTTCCAACATAAATATTACCCAATGCATTGGGGGACTATCATGGACCCACCAATCCTTGGTTTATAATGGAACCACCCATACATGGTTTATAACAGAACTATTTGTCATCATAAATAATTAACAAGAATCATAACATAATCATAACATATAAAATATTACAGTTTTCAATGTTACACTAATAAAAATATTATTTTCACCCATAAAAAAATATTTCTAGATATTGAAATATCCATTTAATTAAAAACTCTTTTTGAAAACAATTAAAATAAATAAAAATATAATTTTTATTAGAAAAAAAATTAAACCTTATTTAATGAGTTTTATTTTCCTCATTTTATTTTTAAAAAGTTTTTGGGAAAATTCTGAGACCAAACGCTAAGACGGCATGTGATTTCAATCCCCGATGTGCCCTGAATGGTTCGACAAAAAATGTTATGTTTTAAATAGAATGCATGAGTGGTTTTTTTGAAAAAATCAAATAACTATTAAAAGGGTTCCCAAATCAAAAATCTGAGGGCACCATTGCGTTCAGGATAGTGTTTTACCCTAGGCGCGACTTAACTTTAGTCAGCACGGGTCTCCTGTAAAAAACCTGAAAAGGACATAACTGTAAATAAAATTATTAAATAAAATTATTTTATTTTAAAATCTTAATAACTCATGAACGGTGACTCGGATAGGAAATCTAAGACCACCATTGAGTTCATAATGTGGCGTTTTCCTTAGGTGGGGCCTAACATTGACCGACACAGGTTGACTACGAAATTTAATTTTTGGACGTTTTAAAGAAGAATAAAATAAACTTAAAGAAGTTTATTTTATTTCTTTTTAAAAAAAATTTAGCGATGTAGCAATGCTGCGACGTAGTGACAAGTCAACCCATTTTATTTCTTAAATGAAATAGTATGGTGATGCTATAATTCTGTAATGGGATGACATGTTTTATTTTCTCCCTAATTAAATAGGAATTCAGGGTTAACGCATAACCTTGGAGTTCCCTGGAAACTCTGGAGAAAGGAATTGGTGGTTCCTTCCTGTTGGCGAATGACAAATGACGAAGAACGTTGGAGGATCAAGGATCACAGATCAAGGATCTTATATTGACAAATAATGGTGGCGCAACTCTGTTCTTCACCAACGACGGATCAAAACCTTGAGGTATGGGGTTTATTTATTCATGGTTTTTCTTTCCATGTTCTTGATTCCAATAAAGAACACTAACCAATCCCTAAACATGTTGATCTATGGTTTGATCGTTATTTCGGGATGGATAAACAGCAGGATTAAAGCGAATAGACTGATGATTATTCTTCTTCGTAATCATGCTGACATAAATGGACAAAGACCGATACAAACAAGTCCAAGGCCATTTTTAGAACGTTCTTTTACTTATATCTATTCCTCATCCTTGCATTCTTCATCGGTAGAACCTCTTCGTCACGGTGCATTTTTCAGGTGGTTCAGAATGCTCTCAGACCACCGAACTGACGGTGAGAAGATTTGGAACACACGTTAGTAAATTTGGAGACCTGAGGATCACAGAACAGCTTTTGGATCAAGAATCAGAGCACTGGAGAGAACCCGGTGGCCCATGGAAGTGGCCACTGGCGTGTCAGCACCGGCGACTGGTGGCGGAGAAGGCTGGAGGCAGAACACTGCAGTGGTCGCATGTAGGTGTGGCAGTGCGTGACGGGCCGCCGACAGGTGGCCAACAATAGCATCTCACGGTCTAGTGGGATTGTGGCGGCGGGATGGCCCGCAACATGGGATCGCGGGTGAAGGCAGCAGGAGGTCATCGGCTCGAAGGCTGGAAGCAACGGCCACCAGTGGTGGTGGAAGTTCGGCAGTAGTGGCCATGGGGGCAGTGAAAGGTTGTGGTAGGAGGTCGCGGAGGTGGAGGGATGTGGCTCATCAGAGACACGTTGGATAGAGAACCCGCAACAGAGCTGCTGGTGTGCGCTGGTCATGCGAACCATCCATGCAATGCGGACCAGCCGCGCTACGCGGACCAGCCGTGCAATGCAGACCAGCCAGGCAAAGTGGTCTGACCGCATTGATCGGTTACCGTCTGTTATGCATCTAGGAGACCGCATAAGCCAGGGAAGGGCGCGGCTAGCTGGTCCGTGTCCGGGGTGGATTGAACCGTCCCACTCGAGCAGGTCAGGATGGAGTAGGTGGGTCGGGCCGACAAAACGGGTTAGGCCCAGCGGGCCAGGTCAACCGGGGGGTGGATCTGGTTGACCCAGTGGGTTGGGTCGGACCCAGGATATCGATTCGGTGGGCCCCTGGTTGGGTTGGGTAGGATCGGACCCGGTCCCAGATCCAACCGAACCCTTTTCACTAAAAGGTTCATAACTCTCAAACTGTGTGTCAGTTTGATGAGTCGTTTGCAGTGTTGGGACCCTTATGATAAGACAATCCTTTTTGAGATACTCTATAAAAGTTTTCATTAAGGTTAGAATACGGCCTTTTGGGTTGAGTTTTATATACTCTCGGAACGAGGGCGCTAAGATCATAATCTTGTGGCTGAGACCTATACAGAGTAAGTCTCCTATGAACTATGACATACGCGGACTAAGTCTCCAGCAAATACATAGAGTAGTTGTCCTATGAGTACATGGAGTAGGTATCCTACAAAGATGTGGAGTAGTTCTTCTGCGAATACGCAGAGTAGGTCTCCTGCGAAGACGCGGAGTTGGTGTCCCGCGATGATGCGGAGTAGGTCTCCTACGAAGATGCGGAGTAGGTCTCCTATAAAGATGTGGAGTGAGTCTCCTGTAGAGACTATATGTCTTATCAAATTTTAATATGCCTTGAGCATAATTTTGTGCCCAAGGATTGTTGGTGATAGCGAGACTCCTTGTCTTAGTGAGACCAGATATCTCAGGGAAACTTTGTGACGTACCAAGACCAGGTGTTGTCTTGGATAATTTTGGTAGACTAGTTCTACGTGCCTACTATCAGATAGCTCAAGGATTGAGATCTCTTGGATCTAGCATCCTATGAGCGGTACCATATGGATGGCATTGGATGAGACCTTGAGTCTTGGAATCCTTTACAAGTATTCTTGGATGTTTTTGTTATATGTGTTGTTGACACATACCTCTATTGAGATGACTATATCTTCATAGTGGTTTTTCCTTTGTGGTTTTTTACTTTGTGTTTTGGGGTGACCTACTAAGTATTTTTTTACTCACCCCTTCATGGGCTTTACCTACACGTGTCGTTTCTTGTGTAGATGATCGACGCTTTGATGGAATCCTTGGTGGACCGAGGCTGGGTGGTGCTTAGAGTGACCCGATAGTCGAGGTGTGCTCCTACTACTTTAGACGGCTATTTATGTACCTACCCTTCAGGTAGGTTTTCCTATGAAGGAGTTCCAGTGACTTGTACTTTTATATTTCATTTTTTGGGGGTTGTATTCTAGACCCATTTACCTTCAGTTTTCTTTTATCGTACCTTGTGTTTTCTACTTAGTGTTTTCAATTTCCAACATATGTGGCTTGGAGTTGTGTGCCTCTATACTGGTACTTAGGCAAATGCCTCCCATTTATTTGGGATATTCCTAATTGGCGCTAGTCGCCAGCCCCTGACCTATGAGAGGTGGGATTGGGGTAGTCATGGACCGGGCCCCAGGGGATGGGTTGTGATAGAGTGGTATCAAAGGAGGTCAGTTCTACCATAATAACCCAAAGTCTATGAGTTTGGTATGGGGAAATAGTGTTAAGTGTTTCCAGTTTGTCTTTCAGGCCAGGGAATCTAGTGTTGGTGCAGCGGTCGATGTATCCATACACCATGACCCTGGATTCTGGTTTTCGACTCGGTACATGAAAACATTAGTTGTAGGGAAAAATGATGGTTCATGCATCATAAAGTAATGGGTTGTGTTTTCCATCTCCTTATTGTGTTATCTCACTAGGTATACTCTATTGATCATGGTACATCTTATTTTGCTTCAAGATGCTTCCATGTAGACAGTCAGTCAGGATTCCACTGCATGATCACGAGGACGATCTATAGGGTGATGAGATATGGATATAGGGATTTGTACCAGAGATATGGCCTCTAGGTGGTGTACCATATATACAACCACTTGTAGAGTAGCACATGGTACTCGTAATACCAGCAGATGAGATGTTCATGCTGAGTGCACTTCCCAAGATTCAGCGATAGAGACCCCTTAGGTTTTGAGGTGAGCCTGACTTTCAGGTGGATGAGGACTGGCTTGAGGTAGTGACTGAGTTTTCTATCAATTCAAGACACCATTATATCATATGGTGGTCCTAGAGGTGAGCCTTTTATGTGTCTCAACAGGGTGATGGCAGGGTTTAGATAACCCAATATTACGATAGGTGACTCTTCCATGGATAGAGTTTTAGAAACTTTCTCAGAGATGGGAATCACACCATAAAAGCTAAGGGCTATGCATGCCCAAGATCTTCTACAGCTTTGGCAGGACCACATGTCGGTAACTGACTATTCATCGAGGCATACCGACCTTTCCAGGTACTCAATGAATACAATAAGACCTATGTTTCAGGGCTCTGACCTCCGAACGAGGTGTGTTTAGGGACATCCGAGCCAACGCTATTCCTATATACATTCCTACTTATGATGGGGTACTAGATAGAACCTTTTTGGTTGAAAGTACTTTGGCTGAGAGGATATAACAAGTGGATGTCAGCAGTGGTAAATTAGGAGTAGAGACCTCGGGAGAAAGAGGCTGATGTCAATCTTAGAGACTTGGATGTGTGAGACGTTCCGAGAAGAGGTCCTAGGATAGGGGATCTGAAAATAATGAGTCATAGGGTGGGTCCAGTCAGCCTAGATAGAGTTGATGTTTTTCATATGAAGGTAGGGGAAATCTCGCTAGAGATTGTCCATTCCGTCGTGCTGATGACATGGAAATGGTGGATGGACCATTGAGGT
Organism: Viscum album; assembly: GCA_963277665.1. Lineage (NCBI taxonomy): Eukaryota > Viridiplantae > Streptophyta > Magnoliopsida > Santalales > Viscaceae > Viscum > Viscum album. The sequence continues at coordinate 24,991,157 of OY728151.1, forward strand.
AGAGATAGTGATAGGAAAATATGGATATTCAGGGCGATAGACATGGTAGAGGAGCTAGGAGATCAGTAAGAGGTGCTATACATTTTGACATGTTACCACCACCACCCCCATGTGGTACATACCAGTCTTAGGGAGCTAGAGGATAGGGGAAGGGACAACGGCATGTCATCATGGCATATGACCCAAGGGCTCAAGGAATGATTCAAGGTATGGTCTGTGTCTAATCTTAGATATCATATTAATAGACTTATGTGTTAATAATTCTTCTTAGTCACAAATCTTGTTCAATACCTAGAGTTTCTAGTTAAACCGTTAACTTGACTCTTACATCTAGAGATACCTATAGGAGGATACTCGATAATAACACTATTTCCAATAGTCTAATTTGACCCTTGAGGTCAGAGTTTTAGTTGGAACCTCTTAGTGGAAGCATTGAGGCCTTATGATGTCATTATTGGTATGGATTAGTTGTCGACAGTCCATGATCAGATTAACTATTTTAGGAAAAAGGGTATTTTATATCCCTAGTGATGGAATGGGGTTTCCCTTGGTCGGAAAAAAATAAAACCCAGGCATCAAAGGATTGTAGATTCTGGGTGCAGCAAAAGCGCATTGGTGGGTGTACCCAACAAGAATTTTTCTGTTAACAACAATAAATCTGAGATCTATCATGATAATAAAACACCATATCTTCATAATATAATGAATAATGAAAGAAAATGGGGAGTCTCGAAACCATAGACAGGATCATCATATGTTGGTTATAATTAATTTAATTAAAATCCAAGAATTACCTTGATGTAATTCTCTCTTCATTGATGTTTCCAGTCATGATTTGATGTGATATTTCGTTGCATCATAGAATCCAAGTGTAGGATTAATCTATCGGTGATCCGCATGTGTTACACGTATCTCTGGATGTTGCTGAAGGGATCTCTGGGTGCTAGCATCGAGGAGCCTTTGCTTGCGATGTCCGCCTTCGATCACCTTGAGATCCGCTTCCAAAGCGCTCTCCTTGATCTAGTGGAGGAGGATCTCTCTCGTAACTTGAGAGTGTTCTTGGAAGAAGAATAAGTTCTCTCTTGGCTTGAGATATTTTTCTAAGTCTATTGGGAACAACCACAAAAATGGCTAGGTCTCATGAAAATAATATAATAGGGATTTTAATTACTTAGAATAAAAAAAATTACCTGAAAGAATTTATTCATTTCATTTAATTCTTTGTAAAACCCCATGTCCAATAATAACAGTTGACTATTATTATTACTTGACATGCGCCCAGTGAATTACACCTAATATTATTCAATTAAATAAATAATATTATTTCTCACAAAATCCCCAGAAAAACTATACAGCATTTATATATTAATATACATGGATTGTACTTTTTTCATTTTCTTAATTTCCTCCACCACATTATTAGACGTTAAATAATGACTATTTATTTCTCAAATAAATATCACCACATTACTCTCTAATAAATATATTATTTTTTCCACACTATATTCTCTTGAATAACTAGTGTCGAAATAAATACGATCTGACATCCTTTAATAATTATTAAACAACAATCGTGAATAATCTTTATTCAACTTGTTAAATGAACATTTAACTGAGATACTTGGACACAGTTAGTGTGTGACCCTCTAGGCCTCTTTCTTAGTGTCATTAGGTGGATCCTGCCTAAATTCCAAGGTTAAAATCTAGAAACATTCAAAGGAACCCATAGAGAAATAATTTAATGCCGCAATGAAGTGTCACCTCCTATAAATGCTTACTGTGTAATGTAATATCTTCGTCTTGATATATCAAATCAAGTAGGTTGCAAGCTGGTTCCATCGACTCATGTGATCGATTATTCTTTATTTGACTTCCCAGCATTGAACATGCACATTCCTTACCATGTCCATGAATTTATTTAGGCTATATAAATTTTATCCAAGGTCTTGATAAAAATCCTTTCTCGCATTATCTATTAATGCAGTATTACTCATGACGCACCCAACATATCTGACCTCGTTGCGAATAGTGTTTCATCACAGTTTTTTTCAATAAATCTAAGTGCGATATTTTTAATACCCATTAATAATAATCTTAGAGTTGAAGGACCAATACACGCGTCCTCAAATAGGAACATCTAATGAAATTATGAAATGTGTATTTTCTACTGGCGGGTCTCGTTCTCATAATATCCTCATAGATATTACCAAGGGTGAACACCATGAGAAGGTGCCTCAAAGTTTTATGATTCCTCACCCCTAATGGCATGTATAATTTGTGTGTCTCAAATAACATCATCTTTCCATAGAACATATATTCAATAATAGTTTTATGGCACTTCTGGTTTCTCATCATAGCAGGGATCCTCTATGACCCTTTAGTGAAACAGATATCCTTAGGAAATTATCACATGCATTGTCATGTAGAAGAACAATCAAGATGTGATAAGGTACTTATCAATGAATAAAGTAAAAAGTAGTTGGTTTTAGGCCACAAAATACAACAGAACCCCACTTGGACTAGATCCAATTGATAAAAACTTTTAACCTACTATCTATCACATGATATTCATGATTCTAATGAGATAGGCATTTATTAATGGGTTCTACCATGTTCTCTTCTATGGACACTATGCTCACAGAAAATTAACCCCTTTGATAGAAATCCCTCAATAGGTGATACTTTTGAAGAATTTTCTTTGTCTGTTGATGTGACCTTGGTTATTTTGCAAGATCCACTGCTATAGTATTATCACAATACAATGTGATAGGATCTTTACTGTTAGGCACTAGATCAAGATCCTGGACAAAGTTCCAAATCCAGACAGCTTCCTTGGTTGTATCAGAAGCTTCTATATATTCAGACTCTGCTATAGAATCGGGGACAACTGGCTGCTTTGAACTCTTCAATCTCATATCTCCTCTGTTGATACAAAAAACATATCCTAATTGTGACTTTAGATCATTCTGATCTATCTAAAAACCATAATCATCATACCCTCTGATGACAAGTTCCTCGTCTCCTCCAAACATAAGGAACATATCCTTAGTTTTTCTCATATACTTCAGGATAGTCTTAAAATAAATTCAATGATTTTCTCCTAGATCTTCTTGATATCTTCCTACCATGCTCAGTGCATAGACAACATCAAACCTGGTACATAACATGGCATAGATGATGGATCCTATAGCCAATGATTATGGGATATTGATAATCCTATCTTTATCTTGTTGTGTCTGAAGACACATTATTTTAGAAAGATGTAGGACATGTGATACTGTAACCAATCCCCTCTTGGATTGTTCCATACTAAATCTCTTTAGTATCTGGTCGATGTATGTACCCTGACATAGTCCAAGAAGCCTCTTGGATCTATCATGAATGATCTTGATCCCTAGAATTTAAGCTTCTTCACCTAAGTCCTTCATGGAGAAACACTTGTTAAACCAGTATTTAACTGGATTTAAGACTGGTACATCATTTACAATAAGTAATATGTCTTCAACATACACTACTAGGATAACAACCGCATTCCCATTAAACCGCTTATAAACACATGGCTCACATTCATTCTTAATGAAACCAAATTTCTTTATGGATTCATCAAATCGAATGTTCCATGACCTGGATTCTTTTTTTAATATATAAATAGATTTCTGAAACTTTCAAACTCGTTTGGATTCACCTGGTGTCACAAAATTTTATGGTTGTGTCATATAGACATCTTCCTAAAGGTTTCCATTAAGGAATTTTTTTTTACATCCATTTTACAAATATCATAGTAATGGAAATTTGTTATGGAAATTATGATTCTTATGGATTTAAACATGGAAACTGGCAAGAAGGTTTCATCATAGTCAATTCCTTAACGATTTCTAAATCCTTTATCCACTAACATTACTTTATAGGTGCTAACTTGACCTTCCATGTCCATCTTTCTCTTGAATACCCATTTTCATCCAATGAGATTTACATCAACTAGCTCATCGACTAGAACCCAAACATGGTTCTGATAAATGGAATCCATATCAGAATTCATAGCTTCTAGCCATCTTGCAGCTTCTGATCTCTCTACTACTTCCTTGTAGGAGAGAGTTTCATCATTTTCCAACAATAATAATTCACCATCATCGATAACTATGAAACCAAAACTCTCTAGTTTCCTTACCTCTCTTGAGGTCATACACAGTACTTTTGTTTCTGGAACCTATTCCACAGGGACTTATGGAACTTGTTCCTGTACTAACTCATGTGTATCTTGAGCATCAACTTCATTGAATTCAATCATGCTCCCATTATACTTTTTGAGGATGTTCTCCCTCTCAATAAATATGTCTTGTCTTGCGACATTTACTTTCTTGTCTTAAGGGTTATATAGGTAATATCCTTTCATTTCCTTGTTATATCCTATAAAGATACACTTCGTGCACTGGGGTGCTAGTTTTTTTCCTAAGAAGGCCTTAACAAATACCTCACATCCCCATACATGTGTCTAAAAAAAATGGGTTTCTTTCCATTCCATATCACGTATGGAATTCTGTTTTCCACCTTAGTTGGTACTTGGTTTAATGTGTATGTTGCAATTTGTAATGCATAACCCCAAAAGGATAATGGAAGATCTTTATAACTCATCATTGGCCTCACCATGTCCAAAAAGGTGTGGTTCCTCCTTTCACTAACACAATTCCACTGTGGTGTATACGGATGAGTGAGTCGAGATAGAATCCCAAACTCCCGTAAAAGGTCGATGTATTCTTGGTTCAGATATTCTCTACCTCGATCTGATCGAAGCTTCTTTATCTTCTTACCAAGTTAGTTCTATACTTCATTCTTGAATTCCTTAAATTCCTCCAAGACCTTTGACTTATACCTAGTTAAGTAGATATATCCATATCTACTCAAATCATCAGTAAAAGTAATGAAGTAAGAATGTCCACCTCTTGATTCTACTTGAAATGGTCCACACGCATTCGTGTGTACCAATCCCAGAAGTTTGTGGCCCTTTCACCCTTTCTACTAAAATGGGTCTTGGTCATTTTACCTTGTAAAAAATCATGACATATATCAAGTGGTTTTACCTCAGTAGAGTCTAAATAACCATGTTGGAAAATCTTTGTCAAGTAATTCTCGTTTACATGACCAAGACAGTGATGCCACGATTGGGTGTTGTATAAGTCATGTGAGTTTGTTTCGTTATCGATTGCCAACACTTGGTTTTCATAATTTAATACATACAAACCATTATTTAAATGTGCCATGCCATAACATATGTTGTTCTTATAAAAGAAACAACTATTATTTCCACACTTTAAAATAAATACATCCATATCTAAATATGATACAGAAATTATGTTCTTGGTAACACTAGGAACATAATAACAGTTATGTAAAACCAAAAACATCCCAGTTGGCAATGAGAGGTGGTAATCGTCAATGGCCAATGCAACCATCCACACTCTAATGGAATCTCAAAGATCCACCTCTCCTCTAGAAATCTCTCTAAATCTACGTAGTTCTTTCATTTGAATACATATGTGACCCCCACAATCTGTATCTAATACCCAATGTGTAGAAATGGAAATATTACACTAGATAACAAACGCACCTTTAGAGTCCCCATGCTTCTGAGTGTAGTTACTCTTCTATTATCTTGGCCTGCCACATGAAAAACATACCACCTCTCATTCCTTTCCCTACCTCTAGATATTCCCCTTCTTGTAGGTACGGTGCTCGAGGGCTTCATACCATTTATAATTCCTTGGCCCCTTTTCCTTGTCCTTCCTTTTCTTATTCCCCATAAGTAATGCAGGTTTTTCACGCCCCATATATTTATCTTCTTGGTGAATTAAGTTCATAAGTTCTGATATAATCTTATCATTATTTATCATGTTGTAGTTGATAATAAAGCTAGAGAAGGACTTGGGAAGTGATGATAGGATGAGATATGTACACAACTCATCCTGAAACTTAATCCCTAAGATGTCAAGACATTTAATGCATCCAATGACTATGACTACATGAGGCCCAGATGGTGCAGACTCTCCAATATTAGTTATAAAAAAAGCATTGCAGATCTCATATCTCTCTTGTCTCAACTTCTCTTTATATATATCCTTAAGGTGACACATCATGTTATACGCATCCATGTTTTCATGTTACTTCGAGAGCTCATTAAACATGGCTGATAGCATGAAACATTGGACATATGTGGCATCATCCATATGTTTCATATAGAGAGATAGTTCCTCATCCCTAGCCTCTTTTCTAGGCACAACTAGAATAGGCTCCTCCAGCACATACAATTTCCTCTCGTGGCAAAGGATGATGCTAAACGCCTTTGCCACTCCTAGAAATTTGTGTCGGTGATAAGGTTTTCCTTCTCAAGTATGGTTCACAATGATACGTTTTAAGTCATTTTTCTTTCTATTTCTATAAAGTAATATGGGAAAAGTTTTAGTACTTTATCATGATAAAACTGAGACAAATAAATAAATTAATACTTATTAGTCTCCCACTATTTTATTGAAATCCAATAGCCCTCATCATTGACTTCGTAATATTCTTTTGCCTAAATATTCTAGTGGAAAGGACCCATATTTCCCTTCACATTACCCCAAATAGGGTTGGTCAAGCAACTTTAAGGGTTTTAGGTAGGCATTCCAAATGCCAACTGCATTAACTCACAGTTCCTTGATCCACTGAGTGGACTCCCCAATCCTAAAATCCTTTCTTTTTTTGATTTCCTCAAACTTTGCCTCTTGGTCACACCAAGTCCTATTGTGGTAGTCAACCCTTTATGTGAACCAAGTCATGTCAACTAAAAACCTTTAATTAGAATTCCCCGATAATTGAAAGCACCCCAAGTAGGGTTGGTCAAGAACATTGAACAATAGTTCGATTCTAACCAAGATTATGGAAGGCTATACCAATGTAATATTTCCTTGAGGGATTTTATCCTTATACATAAATTTCTATTCTATTATATTTATGAAATTATTTTTAATATTACGTGGGATATACTTAAGTGATTAACAGTGTCTAAGATAATATTTACGCATAAGTTGGTCTTATTTTAGTTCAATCTTGCATGCTTGTTTAATTCATTAATTGTGTGATCATGACAATACACCCACAATAAATAAACCATTAAACTGATAGAAATAAAATAAATGGTATGATAATGAGCGTGTTCTATTGGTTAGTTTATATAGCGGTTGATAAACTAACCCAAGACCTAGGGGAGAAACACATTGAACCTTTTGGGTTCATGTTTACATATTTCCACCTATCCACCTTTGTATCTCCTTGGATTGGTTACACCTTGGCTCCTAACTTGAGATGCCTCCACTATCTTAGGATCTCCATCCATTACATATGCTTTTATCTCACTCGCAGGTGAGGGGTAAAATGGGGTTTTACATAAAATAAACCTTGGGAACACAGGTCCTACATATTAATGAGTATAAGGCTAGCAGGCCAACAAATTTAATTTAAATAAATTAATTAAAAGAAACCATGCACATATAAAGGTCCTAGTCTAGCTCAAGATCATCCATGCATGCAACAATATTTATGTATAAATAAAACTAGCATTAAATTCTTTAATTTTTCTCATTTAAGATAAATCACGCTCGAATCAATTAATTATCTTTAATTAATCAATCATTTTATCTTAAACCCTTTTTTGAATTTCCTTAAGATTCTCATCCATCATAATTTTTAAACAAATAAATTCATTTAAAATTATCTTTTTACGTAACTTGTAACTTGGAGGCAACCCGGTGAATTCCCATTCATAACTATCCAATGATTAGAAATTAACATTACGAATATGTTAAATTAAACACATATATATATATATAACACTTATCACATGTTGTACCTCAGTTTTACGCCCGCACCATAATTTGGATGAGTTCACAGCATGTAGTTCTGACTACACGGTGTGTACTATCATTACCCGTCCATCTGAAGTACACACCCAGGGACATGGCATGTAGATGTACTTCAGAAATATTTGGAGTACACGGTGTGTCTAGTGGGCCACATGTTGTGTAGTGTTTTCATTACACGGTCTCCAGTCGGGCAAGCTGTGTATGGTGTACACGGTCCAACACTAACCCAAAGGGACTACATGCCATGTCTAGTGGGACACATGTCCTGTAATCTAGAAACTGTATGCCACCTATTCTTGGTCAACACACAGAATCATTTAAGACTTAGAAAAACTCCAACACATGGCTTGGTTTGGAGAACCGGTCTGATGCATTGAATCTTGACTACACGGCATGTACTTCCAAATACACGTCATGTGTTCTAGTGTTGTATGGCCAAGAAGCTTTAGAACCTCCAAATGAGATCTTCTATTTTATTTTAATCAAGATTAAAATAAAAAAAAAACATTTTTGTAAGGTGAACAAGAGATGAAAGAGGAGTAACAGATCTCGAGATTCAGATTTACAGAATGATTAACTTGGATTGAAACAACTAAATTATTAAATGTGTAAATAATAAACAAAAAACTAAATAATTATAATCAATTATATGACCTTTCTAATACCACTTGTAGGTTTTGGGTGAAGTAGAAGTGCATTGGTGGGTGTACCCAACTATAATTTTTCCATTAACAACGATCAATCTGAGATCCGTCATGATAATAAAACATCGGATCTTCAGAATAGAATGAAGAACGAAAGAAAAAGGGGAGTCGCAGAGCCATAGATAGGATCATCATATGTTTGTTATAATTAATTTAATTAAAAGACAAGAATTACCTTGATAAAATTCTCTCTTCATTGATGTTTCTGGTCACAATCCACTGTGATCCGTCATTACGTTGTAAAATCCAAGTGTAGGCTTCCTCTAGCGGTGATCCAAACGTGTTCTACATATCTATCGATGTCTCTAAAGGGATCTCTAAGTTCTAGCATGGAAGAGCCTTCGCTTTCAATATCCACCTTCAATCTCCTTGAGAGCAGCTTCTAAAGTGCCCTCCCTAATCTGGTGGAGGAGGATCTCTCTCGTAACTTAAGAGCGTTCTTGGAAGAATAAGATGTTCTCTCTTGGATTGAGAGATTTTTCTAAATCCATTGTGCACAACCACAAAAATTTCTAGGTCTCATGTGAATAATATAATTGGGATTTTAATTAATTAGAATAATAAAACAAATTAATTACCTGAAATCATTTATTCATTTCATTTAATTCATAGTAAAACCCCATGTCTAATAATACTAGTTGACTATTATTATTACTTGACATGCATCCACCGAATTACACCTAATATTATTTAATTAAATAAATAATATTATTTCTCACAAAATCCCCAAAAATACTACATTAAGTGTATATATTAATATACACGGCGTGTACTTTTGTTTTTCCATTTTCTTTATTTCCTCCACCATATTTATTAGACCTTGAATAATGACTATTTATTTATAAAATAAATATCACTGCATTACTCACTAATAAATATATTATTTCTCCCACACTATATTCTCTCTAATAACTAGTGTAAAAATAAATTCGATCATACATCCTTGAATAATTATTAAACCACAATCAGGAATAATCTTTATTCAACTTGTTAAATGAACATTTAACTGAGATACTTGGACACACTTAGTGTGTGACCCTCTAGGCCTCTTTCTCAATTTCATTAGGCAGATCCTAACTAAATTCCAAGTTTATTATCTAGAAACATGCCAAGGAACCCGTAGAGAAATAATTTAATGCCTCAATGATATTTCACCTCCTACAAATGCTTATCGTGTAATGTAATCCCTTTGTCTTGATATCTCAAACCAAGTGGGTTATATGTTGGTGCCATCAACCCATGTGCTCAATTATTATTTATTTGACTTCCCAAAATTGTACTTGCCTATTCCTTACCATGGACATGGATTTATTTAGGCTATATCAATTTCATTAATGGGTCTAAGATATCAACTTTCGTTATGGAATAGAAGGGACAAATCCTTTCTCGCATTATCTATTAATGTAGTATTACTCGTGACGAACCCAACATATTCTACCTCACTAAAAAAAGTGTGTCGTCATAGTTTTCTTTAATACATCTAAGTGTGCGAGTTGTAATTCCCATTAATAATAATCTTAAATTCTAAGGACCAATACACACGTCTGCCGATAGGAACATCCAATGACACTATGAAATGTGGATTTCCTACTAGCGGGTCTCATTCTCATAATATCCTCCTGGATATTACCAAGGCCCCACACCATGAGAAGGTGCCTCAATTTTTTATGAGTCCTCACCCATAATGGCCTGTTTTATTTGTGTCCCTCAAATAACATCATCCGGCCATAGAACATATATTCAAGAATAGTGTTATGGAACTTTTGGGTTCTTATCATAGTAGGGATCCTCTATAACCCTTTAGTTCAACAGCTATCCTTAGGAAATTATCACATGAATTTTCACACAAAATAACAATTAAGATTTGATAAGTTATTTATTAATAAATAAAGTAAAAAGTAGTTAGTTCTAGGCCACCAACTCCAATAAGGATAAAATCATGCATAGGAGGGTGCAGCTGATCACTCTTGAGTCGGCTAGCCTTAACCTCAAGGTAGTAAATGTTATTAGTTTTCAGTTCCCAGTAGTATTGGTGGAGTATGAGGACATATTTCCATGATTTTTTTCAAGGTTTACGCCCCCCCCCCCCCCATAGGGAGATGGACTTCTGCATTTTTTCTACACCCCGATATGGAAACAATATCAGCATCAGTATATCAGATGGCTTTCGCATATCTTTATGAGATGAGGGTGTAGGTGGTGGACTTTATTAGGAAGGGATTAATAAGAACCATTGTTCTAGGATATTTGTGGATTACTAGAAATTTAACAAAGTGACTATGGAGAATGAGTTTTAAATACCAAAGGGATGATGAACACTTTGATCAGTTGAAAGGGGAAGCCTTTCATGTGGATATAAAGGTTCTCGTAGGCTTTTCAATAGTTAAGATGGATTTTTATGAGCACTCTACTCTAGAGTTTGATAGAGGACGGAGTTAAGTATGTAGTGTTCTGTGATGCATTAGAGATCAGACTTGGTTGTGTCCTGATGCAGAGGCAATCGATGATTTCCTATGGTTCCAGTCAGTTGAGACCACATGAGTAGAACTATGAAAACCATGATCTTGAGTTGGTAATGGTAGTCTTCTGATTGAAGATATAGCGACTCTACCTATTAAGAAGGTAGTTTATCGTCTACTCAGGCCACAAGAGTCTCAAGTATATCTTCTCTTAGAAGGTTATGAACATGATACAGAGGCATTGGATAGAGTTCCTCTAGAACTATGACTTGTAGATAGTCTATACTTCTGGTAAGGGAAACATGGTAGTGGATGCTCTCAGCAGAAGATCCATTTCATATTTAATGAATGAGGAAATGGAGCAGTTTTCCTCATTACAGTTATCCTTTTTGGATAGAGATTATGTAGATTACCTCCAGTCGGTGATTGTTACCCCCTCCACTCCTATAGTGAGTCAGGGAGGCATGACTCAGTGATACCAACAGTGAGACTTTATGTGCTCATTTGTCCATGATGAATTCCCCTGATGGATATTTTAAAGGTGGGGAGCATTTCATTCCTTTCAGAGGATACACAGTAGTATAATTGGATGCCCAGAGTGGGGAGATGCATCGGGATATTTATGTGGATGTCAAGGTGGACACCAAGGATGATGAAGTAGGTTGAAGATGGTATTACCTATTGATATAAAAGTTGAGTGCTTGTTTGAATCAGTTTTGTGGTTTGCCAACTCACCATGTCAAGCCACTGTGCTTTGAAGGCATTTATCTTTTGTTCATTGGGGTGCCAGGAAGGGAGTGATAAAGGGTATCAACATACTTCGTGACGTTTTTACCACATATGTCTAGTGGACATGATACTATCTAGTTTATCGTTGACTGACTCACCAAGTTAGCCACTTATTAGCTTTTGGAGAGAACAGCTCAATAGAGATATTGGGATGCCTCTATGTGCAGGAGATAGCTCGACTCCATGGAATACCAGAGATAATAGTTTCTAGTCGGGATTCTCTTGTTGCATCCTGGTTGTGAAGAATGAGGATTGGCGGCCGAGGACCTTCCATGGGAAGTTGATTCGTTTAATGTGTGCCTAGTGGCATCATGAGAATCTCTGGAAGAGCACATGGGAGTAGGAGGCTCAGGTTCATGCTCGTACCCTCATCTATTTGGGAATCCTTGGGTTTGGATTTTGAGGACGTAAATACTTAAGGTGGGGAGAATTTAATGACTCATATTTTCCTGGTTATATTTTTAGAAAATTTCTTAGAAAATTTTGAGACCAGGTGCTGAGATGGTGTGTGATTTCGAGCCCCAGTGTGCCCAGAATGGTTTGAGAAAAAAAATTATGTTTTTAATAGTTCTTGTGAGTGTTTTTCATAAAAATGTATAATAACTCTTAAACAGGTTCTTGGATTGGAAATCTGAGAGTACCATTGTATGCAGGATGGTGGGTTTACCCTAGGTGCGACTTAACTTTAGTCAGCGCGGGTCTCCAATAAGAAAACATGAAAGGGACATAACCGTAAATAAAATAATTAAATAAAATTTTTTTATTTTAAAATATTAATAATTCATGAATGGTGACTCATATTGGGAAAATGATAACACTGTTGAGTTCGTAATGTGGTGTTTACCTTAGGTGGGTCCTAACATTAACCAGTATGGGTTGAATGTGAAAGTTAATTTTTGTACATTTTAAAAAAGAATAAAATAAACTTAAAAAGTTTATTTAATTTCTTTTTAAACATTTTGTAGCGATGCTGCAATGCAACGACAAGTAATACCATTTCATTTCTTAAGTGAAATAGTGTGATGATGCTGCAACACTGAAACGGGCCGACACATTATCTTTTCTCCCTAATTAAATAGGAATTCAGGGTTAATGCATAACCATGGAGTTACCTAGAAACTATACAGAAAGGCATTGGTGGTTCCCTCCTATTTATGAATGAAAAATGATGAAGAACGCTTAAGTATCATGGATCACGGATCAAGGATCGACGAACGATGGTGGCGGAGCTCTATTCTTCACCAACAACATATCCAAACCTCAAGGTATGGGGTTTATTTATTCATGGATTTTCTTTCCCCATTCTTAATTCCAATGATGAACATGGACCAATCCACAAATAGGTTGATCCGCAGTTTGATCGTTCTGCCAGATGGATAAATTGTGGGATTAAAGGAAATATAGTAATGATTATTCTTCTTCATAATCCTTTTGACATGAACAGACAAAGGCCGGCACGAACAAGTCCAAGGTCCATTATAAGGGTATTCTTGTGATTATCTCTCTTCCCCATTCTTAAATTATTCATTGGTAGAACTTCATGGTCACAGCGTGTTTTTTTAGGTGGTTCTGAATACAATCGGACCCCCATAGTGATGGCAAGAAGATTTAGAACACATGGAAGTAAAGATGGAAACCCGATGATTGTGAAACAACTTTCAGATCAAGAATCGAAGCATCGGAGCGAACCTGGTGGCCCATAGAATTTTCCACCAGCATGCCGACACCGACGAAGTCTAGAGGCAGCATGAGGTGTAAACTACGTGTGGGTTTAGTGGTGTGCGATGGTCCATCGGCAGGAAGTCAGTGGCGGCATCCCACAGTCTAGCGGGACAGCGATTGCAAGACAGACTATGGCAGGGGCCATGGGTGGAGGCAGCAGGAGTCTTCCGGCTCAAATGCCGGTGGAAGAAACCCATAGTGGTAGTGGCCGTGAGTGATAGAAGATGGACATAGTGGTAGAGGGATGTGGCTTTTCAGAGCCACGTCAAACGGAGAACCCACGATAGAGCGGCGGGTGTGCACTAGTCAGGTGGATCGGCCTCGTTGACTGGGGCATCAGCTGGCACATGGTCAGGCAACTACATCACCCAGGGAGGGGTGCAGCTAGCCAGTCCACATCCAGGTGGTTCAAAAAGGATCACTCAAGTGGGTATATCTAGAAGAATGGGTTGGGACCAGCTGGGGTGGGCCGGGTCGACCCGACGGGTCGGCGGGCCCCGAGTCAGATCATACCCAGACCCAACCGTCCCCTTTTCACTAAAATGTCCATAACACTCAAACTGTGTGTCCATTTGATGAGTCGTTTGCATCGTTGGGAACCTTGCGATGAGGCGGTCCTTTTTAGATACTCTACATGAGTTTTCATGGAGGTTGGGTTATGACCTTTTGGTTTGAGGATTAGGTTCTCTCGGAACAAGCATGATAAGAGTGGAATCCTATGGATGAGACCTATGAAGAGTAATTCATCTGTGATATATGATATATGCTGAGTAATTCTCCTATGAAGACGCGGAGTAGGTCTCCTGTGAAGACATGGAGTATTTATCCTACGGAGACACCGAGTAGGTCTCCTACGAAGATGCAAAGTAGGTCTCCTGTAAAGTGCAGAGTAGGTCTCCTGCGAAGATGCAGAGTAGGTCTCCTACGAAGACACAGAGTAGGTATCTTGTGAAGATGTGGAGTAGGTCTCTTGTGAATATGCGGAGTAGGTCTTTTGTGAAGATTTATAGTGAGTCTTATATAGAGAATATATGTCTCATCAGATTTGTATATGCCTTAAGAAGAATCGTGTGACAAAGGATTGGTTGTGATATTAGGACTCCTTGTCTTAGACCATATGTCTCTGGGAAACTTCATGATGTATCGAGACCATTTATTGTCTTGGATAATTTTGGTAGACGAGTTATATGTTCTTACTATCAGTTAGCTCAATGAGTTAGATCTCCCGAATCGATCATGATACGAGTGAGACCATATGGCTGGTAGTGGATGAGACCATGAATCTTTGAATCCTTTGTGAGTATTGTTTTCCTCACCCCTGCACAGGCTTTTCCCACACATGTTGTGTCTTGTACAGACGATCGATGCTTTAACAGATTCTTTGGTGGACCAGGGCCAGGTGGTTCTTAGAGTAACCCAACAGATGAGGTGTTCTTCTGTGGCTTGAGACAACTATTTATGTACCAGCCCTTTAGGTAGGGTTTTCTGAAGAGGAGTTCCCGAGACTCGTACTTTTACTTTTCCTTTTTACTGGCCTTGTATTTTGGCCTTTTTTACCTTTAGTTTTCTTATGTCGTACATTGTTTTTTTTTACTTAGTTCTTTAACTTTCTAGCATCTGTGGAATGGAGTTGTGTGTGCGTACAGGTACTTAGGAAAATTACTCACACTTGTTTGGGATATGCCTACTCAGTGCTAGTCATCAGCCCCTGGCCTATGGGAGGCGGGCTTGGGGTAGTCATGGAATGATCCCTGGGGTACGGTTCATGATATATTATAAATTAATTCAAACATAAAATAATTATTATGATGATGGGAAAAATCATTGACTCTATATACCTTAAAATAGAACATTGTTTTTTGTTTTCTTTCAAAACATTCCATATAAAATAATTAAAAAGAATCCTTTTGAAACCCTTTTAAATAAAGTAAAAATTGTAAGAAAATTTCCTTAATAATTAATTAATTTCCATATAAATACATCTATATAATAATTTTAACAATATGGACATGCAATATAAATATTTAGAAAATAAATCTTTGAAACATTTTCAATGAGGTTTTTAAAGTAAAATGTCATTTACCTTGAGTCTAAATAATTATGTATGTTATTCATATTACTAATTAATAAAATAATTTTAATTATTTACTTTCTTAATAACATTTTTCTAGTTTATTATTTCTTTTATTTCCATTTTATAATCAATTAATTAATTAATTAACTTCACCTCAGACATTTTGATGATATTCATCTCATATGTCCAAAATGATTTTGATAGGTAGTTTATGGTCAAAGAGGTCATTATTAAATAATTTACATAATAATAATTATGAAATAATTATAATTTTAATATATCAATTATAATTTTAAAACCAATCATGGATGGTTATTATGAAAAATAAATTGTGTTACAATCATAGAGACAGTAGGTCATATGCATGCATTAGTAACATTTCCATTTTTCAATGATCATTATGGAAAGAATTTTTGTGTTATTTCATATTTAAATAATTTTAGTTATATCATAAATATAATATTACATCTTTAAATAAACTAATAAATATCATCTATATGATGTGGTGATGAAAAATGAATCACATTGCTTCGTGGAGGTGGTAGTCCACACATACGCACAAATGTCGTTGTCATTTTTCAATGAATGAAAAGGTAACGAAGTATATGATATATTATATTTATATAATGACAAATATTTCATGAATATAATATATATATATATATATATATTAAATCCATAATTATATCCATCCATGAGAGGTGGTGATGGAAAATTAATTACAACGATTCACAAGACGGTAGTCCACTGTATGCACGAATGATGGTTTTGTTTCCCATTGTATGGTAGAAATAGATAGATATAGGTTATGTCATTAACTTAATAAAATATAATGTTATGGTATATATTGATTTTATTTTATCAACATAGTTTAATAATATTTTAATAAGGGATAAGAAGAAATAAAAATAAAACATTCAGCTAAAAGTTATACCTCTTCTCCAGAAAATATTATTTTCTTTACACCTTAATACCTCTAAGGTTGTTATTATTACTAAAAAATGTCCTCTATAATGAGGGTAGGGATTGTCAAAAAGTATTTGGGAATGGATTTTTCAATCCAAAATTCTTTTTAAGTGTGAATAAAATAGGATAGGAGGTACCCTTTTATGAGAGTGGAGAAGGGCATTTTTTGAATTACTTAATGTATTAAATTAATATAAATTATTTCTAATGGAAAATGGATAAAATATTATATATTTAGAATATATTATGATTATGGTTCAAAACAGTCTCATAAAATAAAATTTGGAAAATTTTATACTATATTTTTACCCTTATCTTTTGGTTCTAACCCCCCATTAACCCTATTGACACTTACTGTGGTATCAAAGTTTTTTACACTAAAGGAGTTAAGAAATTTACTATAAAGGGAAAAAATAAATGGACCATGGTTAATACTATAAACCATATCCAATAAAATTTTTTGAATATAATATTTTTATAAATTTTAAATCATTTAATAAAACATTATTTATTAATTAATATCATTAATATCAATTTTGGAACTATTCATTTAATTTAACTTTGAAAACAACATGAATTAAAAAATCCATACCATGTTATATTAAACTAAAAATTCATTTAAAATAATAATTCATTCAAAATATATTACTTTTAATATTTTTAAAATCATTTATTTTATATTTCAATTAATTGAATTTATACTGTGTCGGTGCTGTGAAAGGTTTTAAGGTAATTACTTCATCACTAAAAATTAGAAATAAATTAGAAAGATAAAAAAGATAATTTCTATTTCAAATGAATATTTATAAATAAACATTAATTTTTTTATCCCTATCACAAAATAATATTTATATTAAAAAAGAAATTTACATTTTTAACATTATCTTTCGCTTAAAATTGTAAAGTTAAAAACCAAAGAAGTATGGCACAAAGTTTCCATATTTTCAAAACTTTGATGGAAATGAACAAACTCAACTCATCCAATAGTATAAAAGAAAAGTTTTACGTTAAAGTTTTAGTCCTTATCATAATATGTTTAACCTTAATTACCAGATTTACCCTTACTATACAGATAATTATTTTCTATAGTTACTATTCATAATGACTAAAATTAAAAGGGGCCTTTTTACCAAATTTTTCAATCTTGATTCAAAATATTTAATTTATTTTTCAAGATTCAATTTACATAAGTGGTAGTATTTAAATTAAAATTAAACCCACAAAATGTGATGAAAAGTAGTTTTTTGAAAAAATGCATTTTAAGTATAAAATGTTTTTATACCAAATTCTAGAATAAAATTAATTCCAAAGACTATAATTTGATTATTTTTAATCAAAATTAACTAATTAAATTTTAAAGGATGGATCCCCACTCACCTGGTGCTCCAAGCACTCCTGTCTCCTCTCTGCCTTTTCCTTCCTTCTAGGGTTTTGTGGTTCCATTCGGCAGTGATGGCACTCGCTTCACCTAGTTCCACTTTTTCTTCTTAGTATTTTCTTATCCTTCCTCCTTCTTGACTAGATCTACTACTGGTGTGGACATCATACATATCTCACCACCCCTATTTTTTCCTAACCCATTCATATCATACCTCTATCTTGGGTCTGGGTGGAGGTGCTTCAGATATCTTGGGTCGGCATCAATGGTGGAGTCATATGTCTTCCTTATCCACTTCTCTTGATGGAAAACCCATCTTGCTTAATCCTATATTGGTCGAACTCAATGTGGGTTTTGGTTCAACTTGGTAAGGGGCTGGAGGGGGGACGGTAGTGGCCTCAATCTTGTTTTTCATCGGCATTGGATTTGTTTCCTCCTTGCCTTACCCCTTTCCTCCTATAATGATTTAGGTTTTCTTCCTGTTGATGGGGTTCAGTTTTAATTTGGTTCTTTGTTCATCTTTTATGTTTTCCTTTTCATGGATTCTACTTTTTAAGGTTTTTTGGTGTTTTCCATGGTTTTTCTGGGATTTTTCTTGGTGAAGGTCTCAACCCTCTATGGTGGCCTTAAGCTGCTTTTCTCTTCCCTTCTTTCATGTCCCGTCTATCCTCCCAAGGTCGGTTTGGTTCAGTGGTTCTTCAGAGATTTAGGATATGGTGTTCGAGTGACCAAAGGTTTCTAGGTGGCAAGACCTTCGTTTTCCAGTTTTGTGTGATGGCGGTATTGAAGGAAGGTATGTTCTAAAAATGGTGTTAGTTTACTGTTTCTGTGGTGGTTTGTTATGGTGATTTTTGCAGGTGATGATAGACTCTAGCATATGGTTATCTTTAGTGAAATAGTGTGGTGATAAGTTGGAAATGATGATGGTTTTTCTATATGGTGATGACATTGTGTAAGGGATACTATTGGTGGTTTTTATGGTTTTTGTGATATTTTTTGGTGTTCTATGGCGGTGATGATGGACTCTGGTAGTCAGTTTGCTAGCGACTGGTGTGGTGATTGGTCGGCAAGGATGATGATGGTGACAGTATGGTAAGGATGACAGTGGGTCTCATGATGATGCCAGGAAATGTTATGCAACTTGGTTTGTTTTGGTTTCTCATGGCTTGAGGCCTCCTTAGGTTATGTGTACTTTTTAATTTTTGATCTTCATTTTTTTCTCTTTCAATTTAGACCCATGTAAGGTGTTTTGGTAACCGCTCAACCACAAAGGAGCTATTTTGAAAATAAAAATAAAAAGATAATTTTAATAAAAATTTTAAAACTAATCCAAAATAAAATATTACTTTGTAAATACTTTAAAATAAAATACATTTTTCAATAAAAATAACTATGTTTCACTATTCATTGAAAAATCTATTTTCAAAAAAATTATCAAAACATCAACCTAAGATAATTTTTATATAATTAATTTAAAATCTAAATTCATCTTTATAAATTCAAATTCTATAATTTATAAATTAAACTATTAGATAAAACCTAAAATAGTTTAATAAAACCATTTCCTATTATTTAAAAATTATTTAATATTTTTATAATGAATATAAATATCTAATTCGTGAATAATAATAAATTTAAAAATGATTTATTCAATCATTACAAGGATTTTTGAATCTTTTCCCCATTTTTAAATTTTTTCCTTGTAATTTTATTCATTTCTTAAATTTTTGGTGATATCTTTCCCTCGTAGCATTTTTCATGTTCTCGTGTTTCTTCATTAACCATATGGTTTTTTAAAAAAATCATAACTTGATGAATTTCCTTATTCTACAATAATTTCTCTCTATAGTCAAGAGTCTAAATTGGTTCTTCCTCATATGAAAGGCTATCTTCCAATTAAAATACCTTAAGGATAAAAACATGAGATAAATCCAGCATATATTTTCTTAACATCCAAACATACAATAATTTGTGTACCTGGGATAAATACAGAAGTAATCCCACTCAGTAGTAAATTGATCTAGATTTATCTTGGATTTTATATGGTCTAATGAACCATGGACTTAGCTTTCCTTTTTTATCAAAACATGTAACACTTTTCCATAGAGATAGTTTATGAAAAAAATGATCATCTACCTCAAAAGAAATATATTTCTTCTCATTATCTTCATAACTTTTCTACATGCTTTGAGTCTTCCTCTTATGTTGATAAATCATATTCACCTTATCAATAATTTCCTTTTCCAACTCCAGTCCCAAAAACTTTCTTATTCATACTTCATCCCAAAAATATGGATTCCAACACCACTTTTTATATAATTACTCAAAAGTTATCATCTGTATACTGGAAATAAAACTGTTATTATAATAACCCCCCCCCAAATAAATATGTTGATCCTAACTTCTCTGGTAATCCATTTAATAATCCTGAAGCATGTCTTCTAAGGTATAATTTTTTTTCTCAAACTTTCCTTCAGGATGAAGATGAAAAGCTGTAATGAAATTTAATTCAGTGCCTAATGACTTATGAAGTCCTTTAAAAAAATTGAAGTGAACCTGGGATCATGGTCAGATACAATAGAGTGAAAAACACAATGTAACTTGACTATATATTTTAGATATAGTCAAGAAAATAGATCTAAATACATAGTATCTCAAATGGAAAGGAAATGTGCAGATTTAGGTAATCGTTCAATAATAACTCAAATTTTATTATTACCTCATGATGTCTTTGGTAACCCCACTATAAAATACATGGATATATTTTCCCATTTCCACTATGGTATTATAAAAAGTTAAAGTATCACCTTTTTTAATTTTCATTCTTATTTAACCTATTTACTAGTTAAACATTTCATAGTAAACTTTTCAATATCTATTTTCATTCCATCCCACTATTAATACATTTGAAGGTCTCTATACATCTTAGTGCTTCTGGGATAAAAATATAATGGGTAACTATGAGCTTCAATCAATAAGTCTCTAAATCTAATAACACCTCTTCTAACAACATTAAAATATGGAAACTTACTCTTCCTAATAGATTCTACCTTTTCCTATAAAACATGATTCTCATTCTGAGCATACTTAATTATTTCTAAAAAAGATTATTGTACTGACACTTGAAACAATATAGAGGAAGTTCCTAGATACACAATACCTAGTCCAAAATTCATCAAATCATTAACCAAAGGGTCATGTTCCAAATGTTATATGGTTAATGTCAAATTGTTTTTTGGACTCAAAGCACTGGATAATTTGTTTTCCTTACTTGTATGGTGATGAGTTTTTCATTCATAATCCTTTATCAATTTTTTCCATCTCATCTATCTCATGTTCAACTATTTCTGAGTAAATATATACTTCAAATATTTATTATTCATATATATTTCACACTTTACTTTATATAAATGATTTCTCTAAATTATTTAAGTGAACACTACAACTTCCAATCATTATACATTAAAAAAAACTCGTACATATCAATTAAAAATCTCTATAAATAACAATGTCACAATTTATGGATGGTAGGTCCAAAACTAGAGCATTCACTAATATTATTTTAATTTTCAGAAAAAAAAAATCATTACATTCTTTTTCTAGGTGAACCTAACTCCCTTTCTTGTTAACTTAGTTAGTGAGATTGATACCTGTGAAAATTTTTCAACAAAACTCTGGTAATATCCTATTAATCTAGGAAAACTAAAATTCATAGTGACTTTAGTAGGTATTTTCCATTCATTAACCACTTTGGTTTTAGGAGGATAAATAGTTATTTTATCTTTATTTAAAATGTTTCCAAGGAATGAAATATTCTGTAACCAAAAAACACATTTTATATATTTTTTAAATAACTTGTTTTATTTCATGGTTTTAAGAAAAATATTTATGCTCTTCATGATACTCGTAAATTTTTTATAAAATTAAGATATCATCAATAAAAAACCCAAAAACTTATCTAAATATTCATGGAAAACTATATTTATAATATCTATAAATACAGCTAGGGAATTTGTCAACCCAAAGGGAATAACCACAAACTCATAATGACCATACCTAGTATGCAGCACTATTTTTGGAATTTCATCCTCCTTCACCTTTAACTGAAGGTACATAGACCTAATATCAACATTCAAAAAAATATAAGATCCCTAAATCTAATCAATCAAGTCATAAATATGAGGCAATAGATACTTATTCTTAAATATAATGTTATTCAAATCTCTATAATACATAAAAAGCCTCTTGGAACCATCTTTCTTTTTAGAAAATAAAATATAAGTACCCCATGGTGAAGTAATAGGATGAATGAAACCTTTATCAATGAACTCCTACAACTTACTTTTCAATTCCAGAAGTTCTAATTGATCCATTCGATAAGGGGGTTTTGAAATTGGATTAACATCTAAAACTAAGTCAATAGTAAATTAAACTTCTCATTCAAGTAAAACACTTGGAAACTCATCAATAAAAACATCTAGGTATCATTTTACAAACACCACATCATTAATCTAAAGAGTTCCCTTATTTTCAATAATATGTGAAAGATAAATTCCATTTCCCTCTTTTAATTGTTTCTTTTCTTTTTGATATGTTATCAAAGGTATGGATTCATTATTGCATAAAAACTAAAACTCTTTCTAAAAAAACTTATTAAGATCTAAAATATATATTATAATTGTAAAAAGATAGCCAATTATTAACTAAGATAACATTAAACTCTAATAAGGGAAAGAAAATAAGGTTTGTAGGTAATTCCTTTCCATAGAAAAAAAACAAGAAGATTCTTATAATTTATTTTTTCCTCAATACTTCCCGCATGTGTTTTTACAATAAGTTATAGCTTTATTTAATAATGTGAAATTTATGATTTACGAGAAAATTTATCAGAAATGAATGAATTTGTAGACCCATAATCAAAAAATACATTAGAATGATATGAATAAAAAATAAATATACATGTTACCACTTCTTTTGATGGCCCAACATCTGCTGAAGTAATTGTAAAGGATTTCACCACACCCTTCTTATATTTTTACTGCTCCCCATCATTTTTGTTATTCCTTGAACACTCATATGTATAATGAACCATCTCATTAAATTTAAAACATGTTTATTCTATATTATCAAAATTGGACTTACCACTATCAATATTCTTTTTATTTGAATCACAATCCATATTCCCAGACTTACCATATTGAAAGAACTTCCTAGATTTCATAAAGAATTCCCCAGGTTGATTTTTACCACGCCATCACAAATTGGAAACTTTGTTTTCTTACCATCATATTTCTTTAATGTGTTCTTTTCAATTTCATTCCACCTGAATTTCTTTTTTTTCTTTTTTTCATAGAACACCTAATCAATAGAAAACTCCATTTTCACCTTCTTGACAAATCAAACAAGTTTCTCATAACTTTAATATTCATAGGAATACAATTACCTTTTATATATTGTCTTGAATTTTAATTAGAGCTGATTAATTTCACTATCAATATCCTAGATAAACTTTTATGACCACTTTACCAACCTAGTGAAGTTTTCTCCATACAAGGCCACTAAATATTCATTCTTCTACCAAGATTCCAAGAATTATTTTTCTAACCTAAGTTAAACAACCTTAGGAAAATATTTCTCATGGAAAATATTATTATATCAATCCCACTCTAGGTAATATATCTCCTATCTTTTCTTATATTCTTAAACATTTTATGTCATTGATAGGTTCACCTTCCAAATGATAAATAAAAAGAGTTTCCTTTAAATGCTCTAAAAATCCCATGACTTCAGATATCTTTTATAGAGAGTTTTATCTATCCCTAGGATACCACTAGGCTAAAAGATCTATTTAATGTTGGAGGGTGTTGTCACATTAAATACTCCATAATTAAAATGTTCCTTTGTAGCAGATCTAGTTTTTATCTTTCATGGATTCCACCACCATTTATAGCTTGTGTCAATTGATCTATTTTTATAAAAAAAATCTTTGTAGTAATTACAACCATTCCAGGTTTCTGATTTGGAAGGATATTATCCTCTAGGTTCCTTTCCACTTCATTTTCCCTATTTACTCTTTGGAAAAAAATTCTAAACAGATATATTTTAGATTAATCAATATGGTAATATTCAAATGTTATAACATGAATACAATAAGTTAAAATCTCTTAATGGTATTTAATTATATTATTTTAACCTCTAAAATAATCTAAACCAAGATATAATACCAACTCTAAGGTCCAAGACTTAAATATTACATAATATTGAGTATTAAGTCGATAATTAATTTTATTACATTACAAGATCTTTATAGTTTATATTTTTAGAGAATTGGGCATTCCCACATCAGTTTCCCTATTTCCACCACAGAAAACTATTCTGAACAAACATAGTTTAGATAAAGTAACATGTTAATCTTAAAATACTATAACATGATAACCATAAATTAAAATCTCTTAATAAGAGTATTTACTTAAATTATCCTAACCTCTAAAATTATTTAAACTCTTCTCTAATACCTTCTAAAAGGACCCAACCTTAAACATTAAATAATCTAGAGTTTTAAGTCATAAAATAATTTTCTAATATTTAATGATCATTATAGTCTAGAGTTTTATAAAATTAGTCCATCACCATTACATAAAGAAATATTACATAAAAAATTTGACACTTTCACTCGGTATTAATTTTTTATACAAAACAAAAAAAATTATATTAAAAGTTTTCATTTTATGTTATATCTTAACAATTTTCATCTTGACCTCATCCTTGTTCATGATCATCCTTAAAAACCTAGGAAAACATTTTAAATATAGGACGAATAAAAAAATCTCAGTAATGGATATATAAAATAAATAAACAGTTGGTCCATGAACATTAATAAAAACTTTAATTTTTCAAAATTAACTTTGGTATCAAAATAAAAATTTTCTTACCTTAGCAATCAAGATGAAAACTCAAATCCTCATATATATAGGGTAAAAATTCAAAACTTCATGTGTATAATGATGTCTGTATCATGCTTCTCCTTGATCTGATAATAATCGGCGCTAATAATGGAGATCGCCAGCACCTTGTCACTTTGATTATCCTCAATTTCGTCCATTGGACAAAGGGGGAGAGGAGGATTTCCTATCCTATTTTTCATGTGTGTAAAGTTGTGGGGTTGGTTTAACTTATAATTTTATTCATTAAATTTCCATTTAATTAATAATCTCTCCACTCAATGCCCCGAAAAATTTTCCTAGCTCATGCACCCTACATGGACAACTTTATGTCACGCCTAGGGTAAACATGAAGTTCTGAACTCAACTATAGTCTCAGAATTCTGATCCAAGACTCTTCTTGGTATTTATTCCACATTTCAATAGAAACTATGCATGTGTGAAAAAATATATTTAATATTTTTAATATCACCATATCGAGGCTCTCCAGTCCCCAAAATCCCATGCTGACTCAGTGCCTGGATTTGGAAATATTCTTAGAAATATTTCAAAGTATTACTGGTCAAAACCAAATTTATTACATTATCTCAACCGTAAGACTTTCCTTCCCCAAAAATTAAAATTCTAGGAATAAGGTAAATAAACTAAACTCTCCACTAAAGCTCTCATCCTAGAAATATCACCAAGGGTTCTCATGCTGCTTATAAGCATACACCCAGGGGAACCACTAAGGCCAAACTACAATCACGTCCATCTCCAACCAGGTCAACATTGTGAAAAAAATTGTCACAATCCTCCTCAACTATGACATGTAGAAAATCACCAAGCACCACGATCCATCTGCAGTCATGGGGCCTAACAGTACACCACATTGCTAACCTGACGAATATACAAATGTTACCCCACAATTCACATCCACCATTAGATGAACTGCACCATAACCACCTCAATCATCTTTTGTTAAAGGTTAAAGCTGATCATTTGAGGGTACCAATGAACAAAATAGGTCTTCCTAAGTGTAAACATTGGGTCTTATCAGGCCCTTCATCTCCAAACCTAAAACTATAACAAAGCTCACCAAACTAGAAACACCGCCACACCCACTAGTGTAATCCCAACTAAGTATGGATGGTAGGAAACCAATCCACACTATGGAAACATCTTAGGGTATAACGTTTCCACCATGGAATGATTATATTCAAGGATATCCCTCCACCAGGGCTGTCAAGTATCTGGGTCTAGCAGAAAATCTTCAATAGAAATGTGAGGCCCTACTCCAACACTCCAACTCACAACC
Organism: Viscum album; assembly: GCA_963277665.1. Taxonomy (NCBI): domain Eukaryota; kingdom Viridiplantae; phylum Streptophyta; class Magnoliopsida; order Santalales; family Viscaceae; genus Viscum; species Viscum album. Next base: position 25,017,382 of record OY728151.1, read on the forward strand.
TCACCTCGAACACACAAGTCTATGAAACTCATCCACCATACCTTGACACAAACCTCTTTAGTTAGAATTGAGTCACTTGCATGGTTTTGATAACAACTTAAAAATTCATCTCAGTGGGGGGAAGAATCCTTCTTCTTCATGCATTCAAAGCTACATCAAAAAACACTAACATAAGGTTCTACCAACACTTCACATCACCCCGGTTAAACCTCAAGAAAGAAGCGGAAAGAATATTACCTCACAATAGTGTCTAATAATTAATACATAAAAAAGTAGAAAGGACATAGATCATACCTCTATTCTTCCTCGGATCCTCCGGGTTAAAGGCCTCTACGGCCCGCAGTTGTCACTGTTCCTGTCCTTCAGCTCCCTGAAGCTAGTGTGTACCACTTGGGGGTGGTGGCGGCAACACCTAGAATCGCCTACCAACTCCTGATGATCTCTCAGCTCCTCCACATCCACCATCATGTGAAACTACATACTCCAAAAAATTGCCTCTACCAAGGCAGTCTATCAATCGAATCCCTATCAACAGCGCGATTGGTCAGACAATCTCTAGGAAGATGTCCTCATCCTTCATAAGCATAACACCACCTCTCCTACGGCTGACCTGATACCCACATGGATTCTATAATACAGACCCATGTGCCTGATTCTGTGTATGGTTATGCCTCCTACACCACGATCCTATCATATTTCTTCATCTAAAAATTGTAGATGCCTCATCCTCATGACCACCATTGTAGAACACATCCACCCGTACCTACTCCAAAAAGATATCCACTACTAGAGATTGCTCTAGTACCTATGCATAGGTGAGAAGGTACAAGGAAACCACACCTACTTGAATGTCTATGCGAAGGCCCTGATCAAATTTTTTATCTCTAAAGATCTGGTCTCTAACCATTTCCAGGGAGTATCATGATAGGTCTCTGAACCTCACGGAGTACTCTTCCACAGTCATGCAACCCTTACGAAGCTGAAAAATATCCCTGATAGGCACAGATCTCAACATGGCTAGTTAAAACTCAACCCTGAAGAGCTTCTCAAACTTCACCCAATTGATCCTTGCCTCTTCATGGGTATAAGTCATAAGACTCCATCATCGTCTGGCCAAACCCTATAGAAGGATAGATTCTAGGACCACCATCTAATCAAGAGGTGTCCTCAAAAGGTGGAAAATATGCATGACTACCTCGATCTAGTCATCAGCTGCCTGGGGATTTGGTTCACCCTAATACCTCATAGGTCGCTGCCTCTAGTACTCATGAAATGCACTCAGCTTGTGCGAATCCTAATCTTGAACTGTCAGCGCAGCCAGTTGCTCAATGGGTGGTGGCTCAACTAGTGGACCACCCGAAGGTACTGCCTTAGAACCATTTCCCTACATTAAAGCCTTGTCATAGGGAAAATCATCATCAAAGTCCTACCATGGAACCCTATCTATCTATCATCATGGGGGTATCCTGAAATATAATCATGATACACCACAATCAAAGAGTATATCTAAGGAGCTGGCTCAAGAAGGACAAGGAACCCACAACCCAATCCTATATGATGCATGTATTGTTATTTCCTTATGACCAGTGTGTTAATGTATTGAGTTGAAAAATAGGTTATAAAAGTCTTTGTTAATGGATACGTTGTTCGTTGCACCAACACTAGAACCTATAGACTAATATTCGAACTTGAAACATCCTAAAACTTTATTTATGAAACCAAAACCAAGCTTACGTCATTTTAGTCCCAAAGTGGAACCTATTCTTATACCACTATATCATGAACTGAACCAACAAGGCCTAGTCTGCAACCCCCCAAGCCTACCTTCAATAGGTCAGGGGTTGGTGACTAGCACTGAGTATGCATATCACATAGATGTGAGACCTTTGTCTAATGTACCTGTAAGCACTCACCCATGAACACCTCCATGAAATAGTGTCAAGATATAAAAATTTGGAAACAAAAATGCATTCTTACATCTATACCAAACCAGAGTACAATAGAAATACTGAAAGGGTAAAAGGGAAAAACATAGGCCCACTAAAAACTGTAAAAGAATCCAACCTTCTCAGAAAGCGGGTATCATTGTTAAATGAAATTACCAAAAAGATCCTCAACCCAACTTCAGTAAACACCTCAGTCGATATAGATCACTAATCTCTGCTTGCTCTAGGCCCTCTCAGGACTCCATTAAAAGTTTTTGTGTTCTATAAAAGACACAAAACATGTGGGAAAATTCCATATAGGGGTGAGTATAAAAATACTCATTAGGAACCCCAAAAACACCCAAAAGAAAAGGGATCAACTAAAAGTAAATAGTCCGCTCGACCTAGCCAGAGAGAACCCAATCGAGAGAGAAACTCTGTCTCAAATCATCCTTGGTTATACATTACTAATCAGCTTAGTCCATAAGGGGTGTCGACCCAGACATGTGGCAACACCACAATGACTTTTGGAATCACATAGATATATTCTTCTTGGAATCCAAATCGCATGAGGTTCCGAACTTATAGCAATGTACATGATTCTACTCAAGGTCCTAAAGGTAACACACAACCAGGAGAACACACTCCACAAGTTCATCCATCCCATATAGCACCTTTCCAAGAGATACACTCCATCAATAAAAACTCTACCATTCCTGGTGGTATGTTTGGGATAATTCACTCCATTGGGAACAACCTACAAGGTCAAACTCATGTTCCCAGCACCAAAGGTCCTTTTATAACTAACATGCACCCTGCACAAGGTCATAAGAACCGAATTAGAGAGGCCCTCCCCTTACCACTACACACAATTGAGCGAGAACTACTCTAGACTATGCTCTTCATGCATCCTCTCTAATGAGTGAGAATGAAGGGACCCACACCTCGCCACTGCCCTACAGTCAAGGGAGTAATATTGCCTAACCATATCGTGAAACCTATTTCATACCTATATGGAGCGGCATACACCTCAATATGTTGAGGGATAAATAACTCCTAATCATATATTGTATGTAACTAGTGGAGGGGCTCAGTCCTCATAAATATACTCAACATCTTAGGGAGCTCCAACTCCATTGGAGGACCCGCTCCCCACTGCTACTCGAAGACGGGGGAATACTGCTCCATAGATGAGGACCCACACCTTGATCCAATAGGGTAGTAGCACTCATAGGGTAGAGGACCCTCACCCTAATATCATAGGGGAGTATAGATCCATATACAGAGGACCCGAACCATAGTAAGAAATTGAAGTACCACTCTACTAGTGCGATTATTATGGGGGACTCGCACCCTGACAGAATAGAGGAGTACCAACCCTAGTCTAGAGGATCCACTCCCTAGTATGACAAGAGAGTACCAACTCTATCAGAACAACATGTATGGAGGATTCATACCCTGGAACAACATTGGAGTTATGAGTCCAAATATAGATGAATCACACTCCAACATGATAGGGGAGTACCCACTCTATCTATACATCACATATGGAGGACCTGTGACCTGACACGACAGTTAAGTACCAACTCCACAGATAAAAAACCTACACCCTTATTCAATAGGGGATTATCTAATCTATCTAGCCAATGAGTATGGAGGGCATGTTCCCCTTCACAGTAGGTAAGTGTTGTCTCCAACTATATAAATTATATGAAGAACCCATGCCCTGGTCTGATAGGGGAGTACCAACCACGAGAGAACCACACATGGGCAGAGAACTCACACCCATGACGTGGGTGGTCTCGTATCTACCAAAGAAGATATGTAAGGTAAACCCATGCCCTGATACAACAGTGGAGTACCATTCCTAGAATCTCTATCCAAGAACCATACCAATCTATAACATTAGTCAAGAACCACTGAAAGAATCATCACGCTTATCATACCTCACATTGAAACACTACCATGGGTAGGGGATCCACACCCTAATACAATAGAGGAGCACCACTCTACCAGCCTAAAAAGTCTAGGGGACCCACATCCTAAGGTGAAAGGTAAGGTTACCGACCCCAACATCAACCCAGTGATCTTCCCTAATCACTACCCAAGGTCAAGCACCGCTACTACAGTTTCATGCTCGAATCATGCCACATTGTATCTTGTAGGCCACTATAGAGGACACTATCATGTTCTACGTAGAAAAATAATCAGGATATGCTACTCACAAGGAAGAATCTAAGTCCCATAGAAGGAGATATTCAAGGCATAAGATCTCAAGAAGATCCCAAGGAAAGTAGGCGGCATGCATAGGGGTCCACATGGTGTGTCAAACCACCCAAGAACCTATCTATGTCTCTCATTTACACGGATTTATTATCCATGTAGGTGTACATGGAATTTTCAACCTATACCTGGAATTTCCTACTTCACCCATCCCCTGGCCATGTGTTTCCTCCACACGTCTCGACCATCAATTCCTTACACACAGCATGTACCACTGGGTACATGGTGTGTCTAGGATAATCATCCACTTGGTCATGTAGTTTTTCAATGCTCATTTCTAGCACCCTGTGTCTGTGTACTTTGGTCATGTAGTTCCACACAACCATGTACCATGACACATCTACCCTGGTCATGTCCCCTAGCCATAGGACATGGGGTCACTACATGGCGTGTAACCTCGTTACCCAGCATGTAGTCCCCAAAAGTCATATTCTTCCCCAAATGGGAAGAACACCCAACATTTCCACTAGTATATATTCCATTTAGATAGTAATTTCAATAGTAATTACCTTATGAGCCACTCGATTCACCCCAGTTTTCCTTGAAACCTACAGATTGACCTAGGAGAGATCTCTAGCAATCGTAATAGTGCTCTACAGCCTTAAAAAATCATAACTAAGGGGATAGAGACTAAACTAAAATCAAGGGTAAAATTCCAAAGCTTTGGGTGTATAATGATGCATGGATCCCACTTCTCCTTGATCTAATGAAGATCGTCACCAAGAAAAAATATTAGTAGTGCCTCGTCGTTTTGATTCACCTCAGTTTTTTCTATTAGCCAAAGGGGGAGAGGAGGAGCACCTCTTCTATTTTCTATGTGCACCAAGGGTTGGGGTGGGTTTTGGTTAGAATTTTATTTATTAAATTATCATTTAATTAATAATCTAACCACTCGACACCCCGCAAACTCACCCTCAGTCATGAAATTGACATGAACAAATTTATATCATGCCTAGGTTAAACATGTCATTTTGAACTAAACCACAGTCTCAGAATTCAAATATGAGACTCTGCTCGTGATTTATTCAATATTTCAAGAGAAACTGTGAATTCATGACAAAATATTTTTAATATTTTTAATATCACCATGTACCTGATTCCATATACCTAAGTGTTATAATTCTCCCTACTATAATAGTTTTTTATCCCTATAAAGTCTTGGGGTCACAAACCCGAGAAAAGATAAGTTCATTATTGTGTCATCAAGTCCTCTCACTCCCATGTCTCATGGATGTCCCTACCACACTATCATCTCACACAAACCAATGGGGTCATATTTCGATGTAAGACCTTATCCTATTGGTCCACTATTTGAATAGGCCATTCAATCACTAAGTTGTTGGGTTCAATCTCAACATCCTCCCACTCAAACACATAGGATAGATCTGGTTTTTATTTCTTCAATTGGGAAATATGAAACACATTATGGATAGAATTCACATGAGTAGGTAAATATAAAAAATAATCCACCTTCTCAAGTCACTCTATATCCTAAAATTGGATAACATAACAAGGTACTAACTTAACCTACCTCCCCAAATGTTGATGTCTCAACCAAGGTGAAAATCTGAGAAAAAACGGATCACCTAATGAAAAATACAATGGACGATGATGTTGATCGACATATGATTTATGAAAAAAATGCGATATCAATAATATTTTCCTAATAAAATTAATTATATTTTTAAATCTTGGATTATTCTTGGTACAACCAAGAACCATTATCCATCCTCTATCAAACAAATAGGTGACCTGTAAGGGCGCCCATACAATGCCTCAAATGGTATCCTCCTGGTCAATGAATGATAACTATTATTATAGGAAAACTCCAATAAGGTAAGATATTTATCCCATGATACACTAAAGTCAAGCATGTATTCCTGAATCATGTCTTCAAGAATCTGGATAGCTTCCTCAGACTGGCCATCCATCTAGGGATGATATAATGTGGTCAACTTCAACTGAGAACCCATCATTATTTGCAATCAACTCCAAAACTAGGATGTTAAGTGAGGGTCCCTATCTAAAATGGTATTATATGGAACACATATAAAAATATCCTTCACATACAAGTTCTTAAGATCCTATACCTTTTTTTCCTCCTTGATATGTAGTAAATTTGATGATTTCATGAGTCGATCAATAATCTCCCATATCACATCCTTAACAATTTGAGTCTGAGGTAGAATAACCCTAAATTATATGGTTATATCATCCTATTTCCATGATAGAATGGAAAAAAGTTTGTATAAAACAAATAGGCCTCTGATGTTTCATATTAACTCTCTAACATGTAATTCATCGATACCTAAAATCTATAATTAATCGCCTCATTCCCGAACACCAGTAATGACACCTCAATTAATGATACATCTCCATAGCTTCAGGGTGCATGGACCAATTGGATCAATTTTCATCATCCATAAATTTTTATATCAGGTATATCAGAACAACAATCTTTCCTTGTAAGCACAACACTTCATCAAGAGACTGATACCACTCACCTAAGGTCTTCCCCACCATAAAGATTCATTTTAAAGAACTGACACTATATATCCTCTATCTATCCAAGTTAAATTTGATCATACACGGATGATCCAACCCAAGAACAAGCGAGGAGTTCCTATATTTCATCTCTCCCTTTATCCAAGTGCATCTCAGTAAACAATCCCATCAAGCACCACTCTTCCACCGATTCCTTCATCGCATGAGTCAGAAAGTTTTTTGCAGAAATCATCTGCGGACATTTTTCCTTTTTCAGGGGTGTATGAAATATAAAAATCAGATGTATAAAATTAATCCACTAAGTTTATTTTTTTCAAGTTCATATCCCTCTTTATGAAGATATACTTTATAAACTTATGGTTTGAATACACTATAAACCACTCCCCAAAGAGGTAGCGGCACCAAGTATTAAGAGCGTGCATCATTTCCGCTAACACAATATAATTAATGGGACAATTCTTCTCATGAGGGAATAAATGATAAGATCCATAAGCTACCACCTATCTCCCTTGTATCGGAATATATCCCAAAACAATACCTGAGGTTTTGTAGTAAACATCATAACCAAAACCCAACTCAAGAAGAATCAAGACTGGAGCTAAATTCAGTCTCACATTCAACTCCTCAAAATATCTATGTAACTGATCACTCAAAAACCTTTACACACTTACAAGTTAACTCTTTCATAGGAGATTCAATCTTGGATAAGTCCCAAAAAAAGTTCCTATAATAAACAAATAATCCAAAGAAACTCTATATCTCAAACACATTTATAGGTTTCTCCCAATACAGCATTACCCGAATCTTATTAATATCCATTAATACACCTTTCTCTGAAATCTCATGGCCTAAAAATTTCACCTCTTGAATCCAAAACATAAATTTAGGTAACCTTCCATATAGATGATGTTCTTTCAATATTCCAATAATGATATTTAAATGCTCAGCATTATCATGATCTGATCTAGAATAAACAAGGATATCATCCACAAAGACTACCAATAATGAATCTAATAACTAATGGAATATTTGATTCATCAATGACATAAAATTACAAGATCATTATTAATTCTAAACAATATCACTAGATACTCATAATATCTATAACTTATCTTGAATGTTGTCTTTGGAATATCTACCTCTCAGGAACCTCAGCTGATGGAACTCTGATCTCTGATCAATATTTAAAAACCATCAAGATCCCTTGAGCTAATAAAAAAGTTCATCAATCCTAGGAAAGGTTTATTTATTCTTAAAAATCACCTAGTTGATTTTTAAGTAATCAACACAAAGTTGGACACTTCTATCCTCCTTATTCATAAAGAGTATTGGTGATGCCCAAGGTGAAATATTTGGATGAATAAATCCATTAGCCTCAATATCCTCAAGATGAACCTTTAATTATCTAAATTTAGTAGGTAAAATATATTACAAAGGTAAAGAGATGGTCCTTATCCCCATAAGGAATTATATATAAAACATAACTTACCTATGAGGTGTAATCCCAGAGAAATCATCTCATAAAATGTCAGGATACTCACTTTAAACTACTAAAAGAGGTCCATTAAGATGTGGATAAATAGAATCAAGAAACATTTCTGATAACTAGTGTGAGAAAATCTCATCACTGGGGGAAACAGGACCTGAACTCTTAGATCTAAGATCCTACTCACCTGGAAAGACATGAGTGACTCCATCAGAAGAAAGGAATTACACCTAACAATGATAGAAATAGATATAGGATTTATAGATAATCATCTAATACATGACAATAATGAGATCAAAGATATAAAAATTAAGAACTAAAAGTTCCCAATGGTTTCATGGTCATAAATCATCACCTGACATTTAGGACATTTGAACCCCTACTCCGACTTCATTCCCAAAGGAGTGTAAAGAGTCATCATAAAATCAATAAGCTCCAAATAAAATCCCAAAATATTGATAATACTTTAATATATAAAGGAATGAGTTTCACTAGTTTCAAATAAATCCATAACCATAGAATATAAAATAAACACCATACCTCTCATAGTAGTTGAAACTAACTATGACTCCTCTAGTGAATACTCTACTGCATATTGTCATCCAGGTTCATCTTTCCCATTCTTTTCAACTTGAGCATCACCCATGGAAAAAGGTTGAGTTCCCACCCCTTTTCCTGTATAATATATAAAATAAGATACTTGAGTGAAGGTGGATATATTCAAACCTAGTATTACCTCTCAAAAAAATGATGATGATGACCAGATTTCCCACATGTGTGACACACCTTGGGTGCTACCTTACAATCAGTTTTGAGGTGCCTCTTTCTCCCATACTGGTAACAGACCACCTAACTCTACCTTGATATCTGTTGTACACTCCTATCACCACATTGGTATTGGTCACTATACTTCCTCTTATAACTATAAATGAACTTTGGCTACCTCCGACCAACACTTATTCTTTAAAAAAGTCATGTCTTCCCATCTATATCTATTAGGATTTAAAAGTATGTAAAAGTGTTAAATTAATTTTCTCTATTTTAAATTATGTTTTGATAAATTACTTTAAATTTTTTATTCATTTTAAAATATATATTTTTGTTGGAATGAGTCATCATTGAAATGAGTCACCATTGAAATGAGTCACCATTGAAAGGAGTTACCATTGAAACGAGTCACCGTTGAAACGAGTCACCATTGAAATAAGTCAATATTGAAATGAGTCACCATTAATAACAACTATTGGCTTTATACAATGGTAGGTCAGTAATTCACCCAACGGTAGGTTAGTAATTCACTGTTGGACTTCCAAACATGGGTAATTTTTTTATTATTTAATATGTTTCCTTTTTTTTCATGGCTAATCATGATGTAATTAGTTTTGTAAAACTCAATTTATTTTTTATTAAACTCACAACGGTGTGTAATTTGAGTCATCATTTTCTTCATGAAATAGTATTTAATTTGATTCATTATTGGATTCATGCAATGGTAGGTCAAATAAGTCATTGTTTTTCATCCATCGGTAGATAAATTTACTTAGTTAAATTTTCTTCTTCAAAATTTATTTTTCTTAAATTTTATTATTTGGATGTTATAATGATGTTGTTATTATTTCATGATTGAAATAATTATTTTAATTTGTTAAATTGTTTTTATAATACTTTATACAAGAAGATTAATATTTCATACAATGGTCTATTTTAATGCATATTTGTTGCATGTTTGAAATAGTTATTTCAATTGATTAATTCAATTGTTTTTCAATTATAATTTGATTAAAAGTGAGTTATAAGTTATATTAATTATTTTTATTAATATTTCATATGATTTAATAGCCCGATTGTTTTATTTTTGACATCACCATGTTTTTGCATCACCTGCTTGTAACGGAATTATTTCTGTTATTTTTTAACAAGTGTCATGAAGTGAGTGAATATAGATACACGTTTTTTGGATTTTGTTTAAATTTTATTAGAGAACCGTTCAAAGGGACTCCTATAAAATGGGTTGTGAAAATCATTAAAAATATTTAGAAAAACCCATACAATAAGAACTGTGTGATACTTCAAAAATAACTTCTTCTCTCAAAATTGTTTCATGATTATCTATGACTCCTCCTTATGTTGTTATCATAATAAGGACTAAATATTCTACATATGTTCCTTCAAGTGACCCAATATCTTGTGCTATATAAATCAACAACAATCATATTTTGTGCTTCTTCTCATTGTTTTTTTTAAATCGTGTAATTCTGTAATCTTCTGTTTGTGAGTCTTTAGTGTCTGTTTTATGCTTTTTCCCTTTAAAAGCAGGTTTTCTCAATCTCTAGTTATTCTACCCACCAAAAATAAGGCTTGGGTTGTGACTCTAGAACAAAATTCATGGAAACGGACAAGGGTAGTCTCCTGTAGTAAAGACTAGGTTGTGCCTTCGGGTTTTGTAAAAGGAAGATTCTTTAATAGGTTATCACACCTTTAAAATTAAGGTTTAGTGGGTATCATTATCCTTGATAAGTAAAGGAGATTGATGAGTGGCCTAAGATCTTTAGATCTGAACCACTATAAAAATAATTTGTGTTTGTGTTCTTTATTTTTTCCACTGCATCCATTTATTTACAAGAACACTACACCCACAAGGTTTGATTTTATAAACTCTGATATTTTTTGGTAACTGTGATTAAATTTTTAAAAATGAATATTCACCCCCCCCCCCCACCTCTAGTATCTTTTCTATACTTATAATGATCCAAAAATATATACCTTAGACATATATGAATTTGTTTAAAACCTCTGTAAAGGTGGGTAGGAATATAAGAATCCATATGAACCAAATATTATGCCTAAAGCGCATCTCACACATTTTCACCTTGATATATTCATTGGAAACAATCTCTAGAGACGAGTTCACCAACTCAGCAAACCGAGTAGCATACTTCTTGACAGATTGGTCTCCCTTCTCTAAAGAAACAAACTCTCATGCCTTCGCCAATCTCAGTGTATCTGGATAGAACTATTTATTAAAGGATTTCTTTAAGGTGTTTGAGGTGATATATTCATACAACTTTAATTTAACAATTTATTCTCACCACTTCCTTCCTATACATTCAATCATATAAGTGTCAAAACTAAACTTGGAGTATTTTGGAGTTTTCTAGAAGTGAAAATCCTCTCAATCCTCTTGATTCATTCATCTGGTTCATAGAGTCCCTTGTTTCCATAAAAAATTGGTGGATACTACTTAGTGAATTCTGAAGCGTGTTCTACCCTCTATTCTGATTCAATATTGGTTACTAGGACCATGGACTAGATCATTTGAACTATCATTTCCACCAACACCATGTAAACTAGAGAATTCTCCATTGGATATTTCTCCATAGCTTCCTCTCTAGTATTTTGAGATTTTATTCTTGAAGGATCCATAATATTAAAACAAATATGATAGAAACCATCAAAAAAACATAATGTTATTCCTTTATCATAAACTGAGATTTAGTGAACTAGATCTAAAAATGGATAAAACTATAAAAAAATGCAAGGCAATCCCAAACTTCTCATTGTAACTCGAGGTTTGTCATGAAAGCAAGCTGTCCAGCCGCACTCCCACACTACCACTTGAGTTTCGACAATCCTATCTCTATTCTATCAACAATAATAGTCAGAAGAGGGTGATTAACAAGCATGACTATGGTATTTAATAACAACCTAATACTCTGATACAAATTTTTTATTGATTAACCTAGGTCAACCCATTATTTTTAGCCAAATTCTCCCATAAAAACCTAGAAGTGAATCCGTGATTGCTACAGGCATGTGAAAAAGAAAAACTATATAATATAAAGAAATTTGGGAATTATTTAACCCTAAATAGACATATGATAAGATAGAAATAACCAAAGTATCATAGAATATATCAAATATATATCATATTTCAAAACAACCAAACCATAATGGTACATCCATAGACTGGATAACAAGGTTTAGATAAACAAAATGAAGAAGGATAAAATGGAACCTAGAGAAAATTATGGGTCCATATCCCCATAACAAAATGTCACCACCATCCCAACCCATCAGAAATAAATATGATCCATAATATTCATTCTCTATATGATTCTCTTCCATTTACCTATATCCTTTAATACCAAGGATACAAATTCCCAAAGGAAAAAAAGTAGGGTGTGATCACTAAATCTCAGTAGGACACCACCATAGAATCTACACAATTTCTATCCATGTGAATCTATTAGTTATTATATAAAAAATATATCTAAAACATCTCCTAAATAAATAATATTCCCATATAAAATCATGATTTGGTTTTCTTTTCAAAAACATGCCATTTTCAAATAAACAAAGCAATGTGATATAACATTTATTCATGATTCCTAATAAAATTAAATAAATAGGTCTCAAGCATAATTATCTATATCAAGTGTTTTAATGGGAATATCAAGTAAACATTCATGTAATGGATTCAAAAATAACCCAAGGGACAAGCACAACATAAGGGTGTATACGACTAAGACAAGAAAAGTGACACTAGTTGGCATACGTGAACTCTAAAGTCTAGGAAACTCAGTTCCTTAGAAAGGCTAATCTTGGGTACCTCCAAAATTGATAGATAAATCCAATAGGGTTTGAAAATGTCTTGTTTATTCCCACACCCAAAAGTTTTCCCAATGTGCTATTATATAATCATTACATTTCAAGGAACCAATTTCATTTTTATAAACATTTTCTATGGAAATCCATTTCAATAAACATTAACCAAGGAAAATATATTTCATTTTCATGATCACATTTTCATAAAACATTTTCTATAGTGATTTCACATTACTCTCCATTCTTTAAACCCATTTCCATTTAAAAATCATCTTTGAGGCATTTAAATAAACATATCATGTTCATAAAATATGGCTTCCAAATAAAACCCAATTTGAAAGCCCTTTCCATTACCACCAAAGATAAATTCACATTTTAATATTCAATTTCATAAACCATGAATTAAATGAGTGTATAATAACATAAGTAAAACTATAGGTATATACATATGATAGGTACACCAACCTAAATAGAAAAATGGATCCTTATTTCCTTCTACATCGGTGATGGGAGTGCAAGTGATCGGATCCTAGAGAACCTAGATCCAATGGAAAAAATATCAATTATACATGTATATGATAGATCTAGAAATCTAGTCTCATAATGTATAAAATTTATGGATAATAATAGAAGAAAATAGATTATAAAGGATCCCATTTACCATATTACACCCAAAGGAGACCCAAACTTTCAAGCATCATGAAGATTCGTCAACAAAAAGAGATCCAAAATTGTCACCGAGGAACCTATAGATAAAAGAAAACCATATTAGGGTTTAGAGGGTCAGATACTTATATATAGTCTAGAAAAAATGTTTCATTGTGTATCACATTGAAATAATGTATCCCAAAATGGAAAGGACAGTAGTGAAAGGGATTCGACCACACAACAGCAGGGCCTTATCAAAATCGCATCCAGAATCCACACTATGGTCAGAAACAAGATCCTATAAACCAGAAGAAAGTACTACAACACAATTTTCATCAATAAATCTCATCCTCTAAGGCTCTACAAGGATAATACACCACAACCAACTCCTCGTAGTGTAGAGACTTTGATATTAGAAGAATTTTTGGGACTGCACCTCCCAACCTCCACATCACAGCCAACACTTGACACTGTGGTTATGCCAAAATAACTAGAACCTCTATAACTAGCTATTATGTTGTATTTACCTAAACACACCACATCAAAATCATACATGGTTCATAAAATATCCACGTCATTTTGTCTAGTTCAACTTCCAAAACTCATGTCTATTATTCTACAAACGACCTTGAATTCAAAAAGGAAAAAAAGAAGCTATGTACCTAATTCCATATACTAAGGTGTGATAGTTTACAGTATGGAAGTAAATAAAAATGTAAATTGTTACCTTAATTACCTTAAAAAATAAATACCACTTTATCCTCAAAAGTTTTAGGATGTACTGGTAAACAATAATTTAAGAAGTTATATTATTTCAAGGAAAATGTTTTATGGAAATGGTTTTAAGGATGATAATGATAAACTTAGAAAATATTTTAGATAAGAAAATAGAAGTTGACATAATAAAATTTGACATTATGAAGTTAATGGGTTTGAATAATTGAAAATATTTGGATAGTTTGGAATATGATTCCTAAGTCTCGCCATTATTTAAATCTTCTTACTTCATAGATTTTTCTCATTAAAGAGTTAGTGGGAAGTTTTTATCATATGGTTACATGGATAAGTTTTAGTAATTACATATGGATTTAATGAGTTAAAAACCCCATAAATCATAGTTAACATAAGTATTATCTATAAATTTATTATATATGATATGATAAACCAATACTTATGTTGTGTTTGTTAAATATTCTTAAAATATTTTTAAGAATATGAAATATATCTTAATATATGAAATGAAATATCAACTTTATCATTCTTTCATATTGTTTTTATATATTTATATATTGATATAAATTTCTTGAAGTGTAATGATAATTATCCTATCAAAGTATGACATTGAGTTATCTCTAACTGATGTTATTTATAGAGTATTATAGGTTTTAATGAAATTTTAAGGTTAAAATGAGTAGTATTCTTGTATATAGATATCAAATATGCTCATGAGGCACAAAAAAGGAATAATATTCTTTATGTGCATTGGATGATCTATTAGGTATACCACATGGAGTTCTATACAAATGTATTTATTATACTAGGGGTGCATGGATCATATTTGAGTCCCCACTTCCTGAGGTTATAGATATACCTATTGTGAGAAACCTCATACTTTGATTCCCAACATATGAAATTCTATATGTTTAATTCATCAATACAGGGGTGTTTGGGTATGTATTTGATCATATCATCAGTTAGAGATTAACCAAGATGATATTTTTCCTCTCTTATGATGAGTATGAAATTAGGGCCATCACTTTAGATAGACTATGTGAGTGTGATTCCATACCTAAATATTAAATACTTATCTAGATAAGGTACATGTGATGTGTTTATCCATATGGATGAATGAAATGTGATGTATTCATAAACCAAGTAAGTTTATACTTTGGGAATCGAGAACGTTTGATTGGGATTTATGGGATTGACATACTCTGTATTCCATGGTCAATCGATGTCTTAGAACAAGGGAAAATATGAGAATTCATGTTTTCATATGATAAAGACTAGTGGAATCATGTATAGAGATACATGTGTTTGGTGTAGATTATGCCATATCCCATTTTATCTTGAGTAGCATTGATTCCTTTATAGAGGCCTATATTTTCTTACATATATGGATATATATATTCATATTTGTTTTCAAGGATTTAATTTCCATGGGGTTACACTTTTTGGTTGATTGAATGGTGATTGATTTTGACTCATAGTTCCTCTTTAAAAATATTTTATACTTAATCAAAAAATAGTTTTAGATGGGTATTCAAAATGTATTACATATGATGTGATACAAGGTGAAGTTAATGATAGATTTTAAAAAATGGTTTGAAAAATATCTAAGAGGATTTTTGGATATGGTTTCATAAAGATATTATATAGGATACAATGTAATGTGAAATGGAACAAAGTCTTTTTTGATTTAGTAAAAATGGGAGATTGAATAAGATATATGCCTTAAAGACTATTTTGTATATGATATAAATGGGTGTGTCATATGAGTCGTAGCATGCATGGGATGAATGTATATATCATTTTTATTTCATATCCATGATATTGGATTCAATTAATTGGGAAGCTAAACTCTTCCATGTAGAAATCATTTAAGAAATCGTTTCATGATATAAAAAATAAGGGAGGTAATTTATTCATATGATGGATTCATGAACTAGTCATAGTATTTAATCATGAATTACATTGCATGAGTAAATTATACAACACCCAAGGAATCCTGGGGTGTTATATAAATTTTATTCCAAGTGATGAGGTTGTGAGTTGATACTTGGTCAAAATTTTCAGATGTCTAAGATTACCTTCTTCTTCCTCCTTCACATCATGAGATTCCAATACATCATAGAGGGTGAGGATTCTTGGTTGTAAGAAGATTCAATTTGGACCTTAAACACCTGCAGTAGTGGGAGGATATTGTTGGTCACTTTTTTGATCGTCATCAAATGCATCAAACAAATATCAAAAGGTTTTTGAGGAATCTACAGTGTGAGATATGCCATTTCATAGAGTTCTTCGTTTTTTTGTATTTATGCGGTTCAAATTTATTCAATGGTGATCTTATAATTGTGGTTTATTTTCCTTCCTCTACTATGATTAAGTGTTAATACACCCCAATCAAAATCCAACAATTGAAAATATGAGAAAACATCTTGATTAAACCACCATAATTATTATAATCAGTCACCATAATGTAAGGTTTCTTCTTCAATCTAATAAAAGACAAAGGACTAGTTAAATTCCAATATGAAATCATTAATGTCCACTATCCCAATCCAACTAAAAAATAGAAAATGAACTATATTATTTTTTCAAGAGTATAAAATGATTTTTGATGTTATTATTCAATTAAAAATTATCATTAACACATGAAACATATTTCAAATAAGTTATAAATTCTAATAACTTAATAACTAGTTAAATATTTCAACATATATATTTTCAATCTACCTTATTCTCACTAGTGTACTTTTTAAAAACATTCTTAGGAAATTTAATCATTATAAAATTTATTTAGGATAATCATGTTTAACTAGAAGATTTATATTAAATACATTATATATTTTTTATTAAAATTTGAAATAACATCAAAATTTTATGTAATATACATATTAGTTTTTCAAACAAATTCATTCTAACAAACTCATATATTTTTAACATGTATTTATAAAAAAGAAAATTTAAGTACCAAAAATAAAAAAAATAACTCCGCTTATAAACTTTATCACAACACAAATTGAAAATACCATGAATTTTATGTCAATTAATCAGTGACCCCATACTCACCTCCCTGAATGTGAGAAGATAATGACTAGAACCATGGATTGAAAAATATTATGATGTTAACCATTTCCTTTAAATTGAACATTTTATTTTAAAATTTCAAGTGCTATTAAAATTTAGTAATGAGATATCTATATGTTATAATATGCCTAAAATTATATATAAAATAAAAAGGTTAAATGTAAAACATAGCTAGTAACCCAACATTGATTACCAAAACCCATCTAATATATGAATTAATTCATCATCATATAATGGAATATTAACTAAACCCAATATATAAATAAAATAAACAAAATAAACACTTAACCATCCAACAACACTAATCTCTAAGAATCATTTTCTTTAATAATTGACTATGCACAGTTACATTCACCTAGCCATCAGATAATTGAAAAAACTAAGTATAAATTGTTATACTCACCCCTTATAAGTATGTATTTGATAACTATTAAAATATGTACTTACAGAGAATGAGTATAATAATTTTATAGGATAACCAAGAAATTGTGGCCCTAACTCATGATTTTTAATCATGTGCATCATGAACTTCCCCTACTATAAACCCCTCCTGGTCCTATAGTGAAAATAAGGGTGTCCCCCTAATCCAAACTCTAATAGGAAACAGGTTAGTGACTAGAAACTAGGGTATAATTAGACACATATGGGAGTAATTACCCTCATAATCTTAGGAAAATATAATAAAACCACTAATAAACACTATAATATATAATAAAACCAGTATCCCATAATAGATGTATATGTCAAAAAAAAGTAAAATCCCAAAATAAATATGAAAATAAACTCCTACAGAATTGGATCTCATAACAATTTCCAACCACAAGCTAGTAATGTAGAGATCAATCAATAACTCCCTCCTAGAATCCTAAAAACATATTTATATATAGGTGTGTGAATTTATATATACTTAGTATGATCCTCCTCAACACCTATTGTGCAATGTGAAAGAATCATTATAATGCCTCATTGAATAAACATCAGAACCAATATGTATCTATTTTAGGTTAACTATCACCCAAACTCACTAAGGCTAAATCACCCAATATCACATAAAATAATAATAATATAGTACCAAAAAATATCAAGAAGGTACCATGAAACCACTTCTTCGCTATTTTTTTACTCTCACACCCAAACAAAAAATGTTATGTGCTTATGTCCCTTTCACAGTCATTCCATCACACAATATATTCCATTCCTCAACCACATTCCACACATCTCACCATAACCATAACCATATATCCACAATAATAATCACATATCACATTCCCATCATTGTATAGTATTGTGAACATGAAGGACATCGAACTTATGCCATCCTCCTACCTTTCATGACCACCACCATGTATTATCATCATAACTACATAGTCATGTTAGACAATATAGTACATACAAAATCCTTAAGAAATTATAACCCATATGAATATACCTATCATGATCCATCACATCTCATACTACACCTATAACGGAGAGTAGAAAAAGGTAGTATCCCACCATTCATTTTATCACCAACCATGATTTTTAGGGAAAACATTTGAAACCCAAAACATTTGGACATTGATATGGTTATTCAACTCTTGTGTGGTGTGTAATAAATCAGAATAAAATACATTATATATCATATTCACACACAAGACCAACCCAAGTTTTTATAACAAAACAACAATACCAATACCTATCAAAATTACTACACTAACATTAACACAATCAACACTATTTCTAACACTATACCATAAACCATCCCCACCTTTTCACACAAGACAATCATAAAATCATCATTAAATTTCTATTTAACTATATAATTTTTTTAATTTTAAGATTTACTATTTACCAACCACATTTAATTTATTATTTAATTCATCTATCCATATTTGATGTCAAACTATTCATTATCTATCACCTATATTTATCTCAACCAACAACCGTTCATTTAAATCATTAAGATTTTATTAAAATCCCATTATTTATTCAATGCCATCACACTACCCATTATCATTTTCATTATTACCAACCATATTCCATACAATTGGATAACTATAATTCATCCCAACACCAACTGATCCTAAAATCGCAATGACCTCCATGTGATCCTATGTTAACAACCACCAAAAAATCATAAACTAATAACCACAACACCCATTCACTACTTTCAACACCAATCACATAAATTTATCCACCACAACAATGAAACATTAAACTTTAATTTTCTAGCACCACAACCCCACCACAACATCACCTCAATTATATCCACAGTAACACACTACCAAGACCACACAATTTACAATAATTTAAATGAATAATACTAGGAATAAACACTACATAATTTCTATAACAAAACACTTCAATAATTCTCATTTAAAAACATGCCTTCATTTTAATTCAATGTCTCTTTCATGAGCAGTATCAATACAATTTTAGATTTCAAAAAAATGATTCATTATCATATTTAAATTATTACTCTTTTATGTTATGTGATTTTAGTAGTTTTTTCACAATAACAGTACATATATCACAATAGTAAAAAAAACTCCCAGTAGAAACATCTATCAAGATTCATCAAGATATATCAATAAAATTAATTAACATAAATCTAATTCAAACCACATTTCTTAACTTCAATTTCATTAGTCCGGTTATTATATTTCTTAGGTTAATTCACTTCATCCACCAAACAAAAAATAGAAGCATTACAATTCCAAAATTTCACAAATATTAACAGGAGAAGTCTTGAATCACCTACCTCAAATGGATCCTAAAAAATTTATTGCATAATAATAGAGGGAGGTATATGGTTGTAAGGCTAATAACTCATGAGGGACTTACCTAAAACCTATAGTACATAAACCTCTATCAAAACCATGACCTAATTCCAAAAAAAACGAATCCAACTACTAAAAAATCATCTCCAAGAAGAATAACAAGGAGGGGGACAAGAAGAAGAGAATATAAATTCACCTTGGATCATAAAGTTGTTGAATTATTGATATAGAGGAACAAAACCAATATAGGTCACTAATTGGTATCAAAAAATATTACTTTAATCATCCAAGGACTAGGATAAATGAGTAAGATCAAACAAAATTATGGGAACACCTTGGATTTAAAATTTTAGATGTATGAATCACATCATGATTCACCTAGGTGTTTCCTAATTTTAAAAGTTTGTTATCCCTCTTGATTTAGATATTATTGAGAAAGTTCACGGTGCAATTAATATCATCACTCCATATCATCCAGTTTCCCAAAATCATGGTTTAAACCTTATAGTGGTGATGGGGATTTCTCTTATGTGCTCAAGGTTTTACTCTTAATTATTGAATATTTTACTCTTATGTATTGAATATTTTACCTTACGTATTGATGATTATACTCTTACATAGTGAATATTTTACTCTTATGCATTACAATGAAGAATCTTACATACTGAAAATATGGATAAGTGTTAACTCTTACATATCCCTTTATAATTCTTGCATAAGATATTTTTTTGAAATTAGTGAATTGGTGAAATAAAAGTTTAGAATGTGATATGTAATATCCTTCTTTAGGATATGTAATATTTTCAATTCATACATAAGATATTTTCCTTTGAAAAAATAAATATGTAATATATATTTCCAATATATAATATATATTTCAATACATAATATTATTTCCTTATCTAGAAAATCCAATACATAATATATTTTCTTGTGTATAAAATATTTTCATACTTAAGGTTTTTCCCTTAGTCAGTAAACCAATATGTGATATATTTTATTTAATATGTAATATAATGTTAATATGTAAGATTTGTCCCTTTAACAAAAAAATTATACAAAAGAAATTCCCTATGCATAATATTTTTGAATTTTCATGAGAATTTATACTATTTATGGGTCATTAGATATGTAAGGATTTCAATGACTCTCTTATGTATGGGTTATCCTGTACATATGGTTTTTTCCTTTGCCTTGAAAATGAAATGTAAGGGTATCCAACAATTCTAGTCATATATTTGGATTGATACTTCCTATATTGGTCATAAGATATGATCTTTCCGATTTATTATTAATATGTAAGGGTTAATCTAGAATTAGTCAAAAAAATAAGTGAAATGGACCAACACACTAAACTATAGAAATTATTTATTCTATCTGAAATCTCAACTTTAGATACACCTACCTTCCTCTAAAATTATATTGAAATATACAACACCCAAAAGACATAAAGTAATAGTTTAAGAATATATATTTCATTATATTAGATTCCTATCAAATTATTCTCATCCTTGATAATCAAAACCAAATACAATAATAAAGAAACCAACTACCAAACCCAAAAAACCCCTAAAAGATACATATCAAATAGGACAACATCATCACTAAAGAATAATGAATCATGGGAAATAAAAAATCTGAAAAAAAATCAAAACCAATTTAAACATATCTTCATCAAAGAAAAACAAGGTTCAAAACTACTCTGAATACTAAGTGTCCATCTCTGACTCACGTTACCACATACATTCCTCAAAACCAATATGCCTCTAAAAATGTGAATCAAGGGAATTATGTGCCCATTCATCATCTTCTCTCGATGATCCTGAGTCTCAAATGACCACTCTATGAAATTCATTTCATCCTCAACATCCAACTCTCCCCAATTAATGACATATGATTTTTCATGAAGATATTGATGAAGCTATGACACATGGAAGATATTGTGGATCTTGTCTAATAGTGGAGTATGGGATAATTGAAATGTCACCTCACTGATGCACTCGAACACCTCAAGAGGAATGATAAACCAGGGATAAATATTACTTACTCATCCAAACTTCTACTACCCATGATGAGGGGAAACCCTTAGTAAGACATGATCTCTAACCCCAAACTCCAGTGGTCTCCACCTCCAATTAACATAAAACTTTTAACGTTCCTACATCACTTTCATCTATTCCCAAATCATCTACACCTTCTTAGTCTTTATCTACACCACATATGGTCTAGGGACCACTAACTCTCGAACCTCGGTCTAGTACAATAGATATCTGCAAAGTAACTCATATAATTCCTAAAAATTATCCATGCCAATGGAATAGTGGTAACTGTTATTATAAAAAAATAGAAAAAAATGCAATTGTTCCACCCATGATCCAATGAAATACAAAACACGGGCTCAAAATATATCCCATGTCATCTTAATGGTTGGTTCCATTCTAACCATTTTTATAAGGATGAAAGGTTGTGCTAAATAATATTTTAGATCCTAAAGCATATTTAATACCTCCCTATAATTGTGAGGTAAAATATGATCCATATTAGAGATTATTTTCCATGATACCCCATGAAGATTAACTATTTCATCCACATACCAAATCACTAAATCATACATAGATATAGACTCCTTGATCACTAAGAAATGATCCAACTTTATCATTGGATCCACAATCACCCAAATATTTAAACATAATCCTTATGATCAAGGAAATCCAATGATTAAATCTAATAAAATATCCTCCCACGTCAATTATAGGACATCCAATGGCTACAACAAACTATCGAGATCATGATGCACTTCTTACACCTATTAACTGGCCAAATATCGTGACACAAACACCACTATGAACCACTTCATCCTCATCCACCATAACAAACTACTCAATGCATGATACATCTTGGATATACCATGATGAAATTACAAGGTTGGGCTATTAATATCAAAAATAACCACCTCTCACATCATTAATGGAATAAAAAACCTCCCTTAGAACAAAACCTAATGTCAGTCATCCTTTAACCATCCCTTAAGAGCATTGTTATGGAAGACAGGGTCTCACAACACCTATTACTCTAAGTATCCACACCAAGACTCTTATACATGCTAGAAAAAGGATGGTTTCTCTATTATCTGGTATAAGAATCCTCTACCACCATCCTCCTCCACATCAAGTTGTTTACTGCAAGCTCCTCCAACACTCTCCAAATATTTGACTTCTGAACAGCTTCTCCTTGAGACTTATTACTCAATGCATTGGCCACTACATTCCCTTTTCATAGGTTGTAATAGATATCTAAATAATAGTAATAAAATAACTCCATAAACACTGATTGGTGTAGATTTAGATCTCACTAAGATAAATTTTACCTCAATATATTGTGATCTTTAAAGACCACAAAGCATTTACTCATGAGGTTATATCTCCACAACTTCAGAGAAAATATCATTACTGCCAACTCGAGATCATTGGTGGAATAGTTACACCCTTAAAGATGTATCTACCTAGACCCACATAAGATCACCTCCCTATGGTGCATCAGTATTTACCAAAACCTGAGGCAATAATCATTATATACAACCTCCTATATAACAACTTCCTCTAGAAATTGAAGGAAAAGTGCACTTATCAACTTCTCCATCAGGTGGTAAAAATAAACCTAGAAATGATAATTCCATATTAAATCATAGTTATTCTAGGTAAAGGTTTTTCAATGGGATATAATCTAATAGAAATCATAGAAAAACCTCTGAAATATCCTATGAGACTAAAAAAAGTACAAAGATCTATAATATTCTTGGGTGATTCCAAAGAAACAATCACCTCGGTGTTCGAAGGATCGACTAATACTATTTTTTGAGACACTATATACTCAAAAAAATGAACCTCAAATTACAAAAAAAAATACACTTGGATATCTTCCCATAGATCTGACAGTACCGAATGACTTGTAAAATAGCCTTAAGATTCCAAGTATGACCCTCCTACAACTTCAATCACAGGATAATGTCATCGATGAACACTTCCATGACTGAAAATTAAATTTTTATTATTATCATAACCCCCTTTTAAGGGATAAGGTGGAAACTAACATGACTTTAGGACTTTAAACATTAAACTGTTCCCAAAAGGATCAAAGGCCATGAAGAAGAATCACATCAACAAGAGTATCCCCACCCCAGTATAAAAAACAATTATTCCAGCTTCCACCTTTCCATTGTTGTCAGCTAGCTGTCCCGTGAAAAGATGCATGGGCCTGGTACCGATGGCAAGAGCCATACCCTCTCAAATGTCCAATTCAAAGATAGCCATGATCCAGTGAAAACTCTCAACTATAAACCTCATTTGAAGTATCCCTGAAGCATACTTGGAAGCAAAGACCCTTGAACCCCATACCACATAGCATAAAACACCACCATACCAAAGTTGCACAACCGATTCACAACAATAAGGAGAATCACATAAAGAAACAAATTCACTATGAAAAATCAAAGCATAAAACCATCACCACAAGAACAGTCTCCCAAAAACAAACATGTTACCACCGTCAACCTCACTAGAGAAGAAAACATCAAAACCCAAAGCACTCACAACCACTGCAGATCAAATACACAACCCTCAAACCACAGAACTAACCACAAGACCTTCATTGCACTACCAAGAATATATCAAACCCAATAACCCTTAGACATCGCGTCCCAGCAAAAAAAACATGTCTTCCGCTCATGGACCTCAAACTAGAAATGCCGCAGATGCTTGGATACACATTGCCACAGCAGGAGGGTTCACATGCCACGAACTCATAGTGGAGAAGTACTGTTGAGAGCATCTACAGCCGACCCGCACAGGGGAGAAGAAACCACCTCCTTAAGACACAACACTAAAAAATCCAAACCATGAACACACGATCCCCCCCCTCCAATCCACACCAGATTCAATGCCAATCCACATCGGGAGACTAAGTCGAGGCCTCGTCAGTGCCAACTCCAAGCAGCACCACCATCGATTCGAGAACAATGTTGATCCACACCAAAAAACCAGTCACGCCATGCCAGAACTGAGGCCTCACCAGAGCCAAGGTCAAGACAATCCAAGGCCATGTCGGATCCAAATCTAAGTCCATGCCGAGAATAGATATAGGTGAATATGAAGCCACGCCAGAGCTGACACAGCACCGCACCATTGCGGAGATGAGAACTAGAGGAAGTCTAGAGTCGATGATGAGCCACTCCAACATCGAGCAGAGATCAAAGAACTCATGAAACAAAAACATCATAATCCCCATAAAAAGAGTTAGAGTGATCAGTAAATATAATAACATAACTACAAACTCAAAGTGTTCATAATGATACCTAAATATATTCTTAGAGATATCATCCTCCTTTTACCCACATCTGATGATACCTAGATCACAACTCAATCTTTGAAACCCAATTGGATCTCATTAACTAATTGAAAAAGTCACTTTTCCTCATAAGGGGATAATGGTTCTTGATATTCACCTAATTCAATCATGATTAGTATATGAACAACCTCAAACTGCCATTAAACTTCTTAGAGAACAAATCCAAAGCACCCCACGATGACACGCAGGTCCATATGAAACCCTTATACATTAAATCATTGATCTAAACCCCCAACTCCTGTAACTCAAAAGTTGTCACCCTATACGGATCCATTAAAACTGGTGATGTGTTGGGTTGAAACTCTATCTTAAACTCAATATCACATTGAGGGGATAAAATCACAACCTCGTTGGAAAAAACATATGAAAAAACTTTGACAACTCAAGGAAAATTCATTATGTATGCCTCTACTGAACCCAAAGATAACTCCATTGGATAATACAAAAGAGGCTCTAAATACCTATGGATTATGTAATGGTACCACATGCTAATGAACATCGCATATTGTTCTTTTATATCATATAACATAACTCTACTATAAAAGTAATCAATGATTGTGTGCATGTAATACAAATATTCTATGCCAAAAATATCATTGTATGGTTGTATCTGAATCAAGAAGAAATCCTCAAACGGCTGATGTTTTCCTATCATATTCTCACAACCCTAGAACACATCATGAAAACTAGACTAGCTGCTAACTTTTATAGTGAAAACCAGGGAAACTGGAAGCCTCTCCACCTTGAGTCCCAAGTCATAGACTCGGGCAGGTGCAATAAAGAAATTTGAAGTGCTAAAATTAAAAAGAGTGAAATCATGGGTAGAAGATAAAAAACGGTACCTTGAAAATATATATATACCACCTAGAGTTGGTATCATGAATCGGCCCATATACCCAGGTACCCTGATACCTGATCTATCACTAACATATCCCTAAGGGGATACTCGATCCCTATGGGTTGGCGACTAGCACCTGGAATCATACAAGGAAAAAGTGGGAACAATTTTTCCATAAAATAGTGGAAGAAACAAGTACATGTTCGTATTATCAAAGATCTCAATGGAGAACAGTACCAAAAATCAAATAGGTATATCAAAAACCCAAAATAGTACATCATCAAAGTACTTATATCTGACAAGATAAACTCAAAAATCCCATATGAATCAACACTACAAGCCTAAAGGATCAAGAACATCCACATCCTCCAAGAGGCGCTTTCCCTTTTCTCAGACCTAGTATAATGAAATCTAAAAACACCTGAAGAAAAAGTTCGGGTGTGAGATAAAATCAAAATAGGGTATCACCAAGTGTTCTATAATAAGATATCATAGTATTAAACCAAATAATTCTTTCAATTTTAAATAAACAAGAATGGAAATACATTTTCATATTTAAAACAAAGCATTCTTTCATTTCAAATTATGAAAAACATTTTAATTAATGGATTAATAAATATTTTATATAAAATAGTTTATATAAATCATCTTACATGAATAAAATAATTTTATAATCAATGGAATATATCAAAATAATCACAACAAACACCATGGTCATTATCCATGTGGTATGATAGTTCTTGGTCATAGAATCCTCATACTCTCATATCAGTGATCATGGAATATGTGTACACACTTCCCTCCATATTTGGTTGTCTAGGACTCATCAAAATCCCATAGAGGACAAGATCTACCTAACTAGATTTTTTTATAGTTTTCATCATCAATCCATTTCTATAAAATTATCATCCTAGCATGTTTTTCCCAAATAACCAACTAACTACCTAGGATCGTATGTGATGAACCAATAAATCAATAAATAATTGTCAATTCAACTCATTTAAAATCAAAACATCATTTACAATTCAATTTCCCAATTTCTCATTTCAATATTCCAATTCAACTTCAAAACCAAAACATGGGTTTTTCATTATTTCATGCCTTTTCAAAATAAACCAATCATAGGTTTTTTCAATTCAATTTAATCCATTTTCTAAAATCAATTCCCAAATAAATTTAAAAATTCCACCAATTTCCCAAATATTCCCCAAATTCCAATTCCATTGGAATTGGGGGTTTTCCCCAAAATTCTATGGTAAATAAATTCAATTCTAATTCACATCAAATTGGGTTTTTATAATTCAATTTAAATTAATTAAAATCAAATCATTCAAATAAATGGATTATTAAATAAAAAAATCTCAATGGAACCACCTACCTTTATCACAAAATCCAAAACTCAACACCCATAGTGGGATTTTCCAATTATGAACGATGGAAATAGAGATCAAGAAATCCAACCTAGATTCAAGATTCAAAAAAATAGAGTTTAGATACATCAAACACAATAATATCTATCAAAATCTATAGATGAAATAAAGAGATATGGGAGAGAAATAATGAGAGGAGAATCACTTACTGGAGAGGGATCAAATGAGATCTTACACACTTTGATCCACATAGGATAGGGTTCTGAGGAACCAAAAAGGGTTATTGTGAGCCTCCAAGTACTAATATTTATTTCTAGGTCAAGTTAGGGTTGTGAGGGAGTTTAAATAGGGGTTAAAAAATTTAAATGAATTTTCAGAATAAAAAAAACAGTGTTTTCATAGTCATCTGGGCAAGGTCGCATGGTTAGAAAAACTATGCACCCTAACCATGAACCCCTATACTGAGGTGCATGGTTTCTACTAGGTGGTAATATTATTTTTCAAACTATGTGTTAACCATAAAAATCCCTGCTATCTAGGGATTCATAGTTTCCACTAGGTTGATGAATGATTTGGTAAAATCGTGTGCCAACTGTGCAAAGCCTAGAAACTTCAAAAAAAATCAAATTTCCACCCAAAACCACCAGAGAGAAACCCCAACCAAAGAATGATAAAAAATAGAGGATAAGGAGAACCTGAAGACTAGTAAAAAATGTTACAACCTCCCCACCATAGAAAATTTATGTCCCTATAAATCCTATCAAGAAGTTTCCATATCAAAAAGATGAGGCCACTTCTATCTCATCAATGCCTCTCTCTCCCATGCCTCATGCGTATCATAATATTAATACCATAGAACTTATAAAAATTGTATCATCCTCATAATAAGTACCTTTTTCACAAAATCAACTATCCTGACTGGATGCTCAGTCATGGATAAATCAGGCACAACATCAAAATCACTCCAGCTTTGAATATGATATGGATCAGAAAGATGTTTCATTAGATGAGATACATGGAACATGTTGTGTATCGATGTCATATGTGGTGGAAGATTTAAATATTAATCCACTTTCCCCACCTTGTCAACCACCTCAAAAGGTACGACATAATGAGGAGTAAGCTTCCCTTGCGTCCCAATCCATCTATGACCTAAACATGGTGAAACTTTCAAGAACACTTGGTCACTAACTGAAAAATGCAATAGTCTACAATGAAAATTATTATAAGATTTATACTGGATTTATACCATCAACATCCTCTGACGAATCAACTGAGTGTTTTATGTCATCTCCTTGACCAAGCTCGGTCCAACCAAGGAACTTTCACTGATCTCTGACCAACAGAACATAGATTTAAAAGGTTGTTCATAAAAATCCTCAAAATGATCCATTATAATATCATACTGGTAACTATTATTATAAGTGAAATCAACCAGTCCCAAATAGTCATCCCAAGCTCCACCAAAATCAAGTACGTAGGCATGAATCATATCCTCATGGATCTGTATAGATCTCTCTATCTATCCATCTATCTACAGATAGTATGTTGTACTCAAAAAAAACTAAGATTCTAACACCTCCTAAAGGCCTCTATAGAAGCAAGAAGTTAAATGGGGATCTTTATTAGAGACTATAGTAGATGGAACTCTGTAAAAATGAACAATATATCTTTCATAGATATTTCCCAACCCCTCAAATTTGGTCACATCACAAATGGGTATAAAGTGATCTTATTTTCTCAGCCTATCAATTATAAACCATATCTCATTATTCATTATCTGAGTATGTAGAAACACAACCAAAAATTCCCTAAAAATATCATCCCACTTCCAATTCAGCACTGGAAGTGGCTGGAGTAAACCTAGAGGTCTCTGGTTCTTGTCCTTGACCTTTTAGCAAGTATAACAATGAGAAACTAAATAAGAAATTTCTTATCTCATGCCTAGACACCAAAATTGACACCACATGTTATATAACATCTTTGTGGTTCATGGGTTCATAGCACACTGGGAAATATGAAAATCCCTCATCACATCTTTCCTCATAGATAATGGTATAATAAACCAATTCTGAAAACATAGAATAACCTCTGTCAAAAATGACCACTTAGAAATGGTATCCACATCATAAAAATATTCTCTAATTATGTGGAACTCGGCATTAGGTTGTTGTTCCTAAAGAATCATCTTGATAAGAGAAGAAAACAACTGAACACTATCCAAGACAACTTTAGCCTTATTTCCCAAACTCCAATATGTAACTATGAAAAAAATCCATCAAGTTTCACTCTTCTAATGATTCTTTCACAACCTCAGTCGGAATTTTCCTGCTCAAATCATAAATAATGACATTCCCTTTCCTCGGGGTATAGGAAATTTCAAAGTCAAAATACTATAGGTACTTCCCCCAATGCCTCTGGTAGAGATTTAAATCTTTTTTATAGAATATGTAATGATGGATATTGTGGTCAGAATACATGGTAAACCTTTCTCCAAAAAGGTTATGTTGAAAACTCTTAAGTGTATTCATCACAGTTGTGAGTTCAAGTTCATGGGTCAAATAATCCTTCTCTTGTGTCCTAAGCTTATAAGATCTATAGGCAATGATGTGATCACCCTATATAATAACATAGCCCAATATCAAACCTGATGTTTCAAAAAAGAAAACATATCCTTTCCTGGCCTCTAGAAGAGTCAAAACTGGTGAAAAAATGAAAAGATGTTTCATCTCAACAAAATAACTCTAACATTTCTCTTCTAAAGAAAACTCCACCCCATTACAAGTGAGAAAATTTATCAGAGGATTCAAATTCAATAAATCCTTTACAAAATGTAAATAATACCTCTCAAAACCTAAGAATCTCTAAATATCAAAAACATTATGTGGATTTTCTCATGTCATAATAGTTTTCACCTTCTCAGGATCAACTAAGATACCATGTTCTAACACCTCATGTCCTAAGAACTCCACTTCTTGTATCCAAAAATCATATTTTGATAGATTTTCATAAAGTCGGTGATCTCTCAGCAATTCCAACACTACTCTCAGATGATGCACATGATACTCCTTGGACTTATATTAAACCAAGATTTCATCCACAAAGAACGCCATGAACAAATCAATATTCTCATGGAATATCCTATTCATCAAATCCATAAATACTATAGGAGTATTGGTTAGAATAAATGGAATTAAAAAGTACTCATAATGGCCATACCTACTCCAGAAGGTAGATTTATGAATGTAATATTATTTTATTCTCAATAGGTGATAACCAGATCAAAGATCAATATTTCAGAACCACTTATCCCCTTTCAACTAGTCAAACATATCATCAATCCATGGAAATGGATACTTGATCTTTACGGTAAATTAATTGAGTTTCTAGTAATAAACACAACTCTAGTTATGCTTCCAAATATTAAAGACCCATCTTCCATTCATGAATAAAGGCTGGTAAGCATGTGTAATTTCCCTTATAAAATTTTATCGATCATTATAAACTCACGGTTGTCCATGTATGTTCCTCGATGGATATCTCTTGAGCAGCATGGTTTTGTTAAAGGTTGGTCTATTCAGGGAGAGGTTGGCTTAGCCCAATAGATGGTCTGGGATATTAACTTTAAAACACATGGATCCAATATGGCTTTAAATTTGGATATGAATAAAGAGTATGACCGTATGTAATGGGGTTTTATCAATAGGGTGCTCAAAGGTATGGGTATCTCTACTTGGGTTGTGGATATTATTTTTAGATGTTTTAGCTCTTCCTGGATGGTAGTTTCATTCATGGGAAAAACATATGGTTTTTTCAAAACTTCTCACAGGCTCAGACAAGGAGACCCTATATCAATGACCATCTTCATCCTCATGAAAGATCCCCTAATCCTACTTATTAATAAGAAAATATTCATGGGGTGGATGCTTCCATACCGAAGGAAAATGAACCAGCCTTCGATATCTCATCTAATGTTTGCAGATGACATGCTTATTTGTATGAATTAAAGTGGAAGATCGGTTGGTGTTTTATCTAACATCCTAGATGAATACTATTTATGGAGTGGGAAGTTAATCAACATATCCAAGATTAATATATATATATCAAAAAATGTGGAGACAGACAGGATTCTTCCTTGTGCAGTAGTTTGGATATAAGAAGGGGAACTTTTCCAATGGTTTACCTTGGATCTCCTATTACTCCTAGATGAATCCGGATCTGGGATTTTGATATTATTTATAATAATATTTTAATTCATGTAGTCAATTGGAAGAATATTTTACAATATTTTGGAGGTCGGATAACTCTAATTAACAGTGTTTTATTGGACATCCCCATCCATGCGTTCTCAGCATGCAAGGTACCAAAGGAGGTTCTCTATTATATTGAAAAAGTACTGGAAAACTTTATTTGGGATGTAAAAACTGATGGGAAGCATCATTGTACATCTTGGGCTAGACTGATGAGACCTGTTTATGAGGGTGGAATCAATGTACGAAGTCTAACAGATATTTTTCACTGCATGCATTCAAGGCTGGCATGGGAAGTCATGGAGTAACGTACTCTTTGGGGGAAAATTATGTCTTATAAAGATGAAAGGTTTGTAGATAATATTAGAACTCATGTCTCTCATTTATGGTTATTAATACATGACATGATACCAAAAATTAGGCAACATTCTCGATGGATTATAGGAAAAGGGGATATATATTTTTGGCATCAAAACTGGGCTAGTTTGACAATTGTCTTCCCGAGATGTCCTGTCACTTTGATTTATTTTAGGGAGGACAATATGTATTCAAGATTCATCAACGTTGTCCTGGATAAGGACCATTGGGAGGTTTTTGATCTCATTGATTTAAATTCTGACCCTGATGAATGTGTTTTCACTGCTTCCAGTTCTAGAAACATTTCTACAAAGGACTTTCACAGGATTTCTTTTCCTCAAGGACAGCAGGACTCCTGGAATAATTTGATATGGTGTGATAGTATTCCAAACAAGTTAAAATTCCTCCTATGGAGGATAAGAAATCAGGTTGTACCCATCGATGACAATGTGAGGAAGATGGGTATCAACATTATATCCAGATACCATTGTTGTAGGGTATATAAGGAGGAGAGTTCAGATCATCTGTTTTTTGAAAGTGAATGGGATATGGAAGTTTGGAGATTCTTTGGTGTGTTCACTGGAATTTTATCTTCTGAACTTAATGGTTCATCTTTTCTGTAAAAATGGTTTCATGGTTTAATCTGAAAGGGCCCGGAAAAATTGGCGAGATCGGTGATTTTAAATGCTAAGTGTTGGTGTATCTGGTAGGCTAGAAATAAGGCCATATTTAAAAGGGATTTCTTTCACATGGGGTTTTGTTATCATGAGAACAAAATCCCTTTTAATTGATCTTGTTAAAAGTATTAAAAATTGGTGTAATGATCCTTCTTTGAGAACCATGCAGGTGAATGCAGTTAGTATACAGCAGTTTCGTCCTAGGATAAGATGTAAATGGGTATGTTGGTTACCGCCTATTATGGGTTTCAAACTTAACTTTGATGGTTCATGTATTTTAGGTATTATGCGTGGTGGTGGAGTCGTTAGGGACTAAAGGGGAAGTGCCCTGCTGGTTTTTTCTGCATATTATATGAGGAGAAGATCGATCCAAGTAGAGGAAAAGGCTATGTATTTGGGTCTTAGACTGTGTGCTCAGAAGGTGATTTCTTTGAATCAGATTGAAACATACTCTATGGTAATCTATGATTGCATATAGGGAAAAATCTCTCCTCCTTGGTCGATAGCCTATATCATCAGGAGGTTTCATTCCATCCTCAGTAGTAGCAACATTCAGGTGGTGCACACGTGGCGTGAAGGTAATAAGGTGGCAACTATTTTTCTTCCTTAGCGGCGGAATAGAAAGGTACTTACATTAAATGTTTCCCAAATACCCATCTTATTGAACCAAAGGGAGTGAATCTGCTTAGGGGAGACCATCTTGGTCTTCACTATTTTATACCTCCCTAAGCTTGTATCTTTGGCCTTGCCCATGGCTTTTTTTGTGGGTGTTCTTTCTTCTTTTTAATAAAAATTCAATCGATGATGATGATAATTGGTGAAATGTTTCATCATCTTTCTTAGAAAAGAGAACAGAAACCACCCTAGGTGACACACTCGATCATAACTTTTTCAACTCATCTGGTTCCATGTGGTAAGAAGGTATAGATACCGATTGAGTACCATGCACTAAATCAATACATAAATATACCTCTCTTACTAGTGTAAGACTAGATAATTCAGAAGAAAAAATATCATGAAACATGAAAACAACTTGAGGGAGACCATCACTCAAATATTCTCACTCCAGGTCAAAAGAAAACGTTGATATTACTCCCCCCAACTATTGATAAGAAGGTTCCGCTCTACTCGACCTTGGTTCTCATTCTACCTAAAAGATATGGCTCACCCCATCGAGCATAGTAAAGGATACCCATTGAAGATAATAGTCAATTCAGGCCTTATTAGAAATAATTTAATCCATCCCAAAGATGAAATAAAGAAGTTTTATATCATGAACTAGAAAGTCTCAAGAAAGATCAATAGCTGATAAATATAAAACACAAGTAAGATAATAACTACCATACACTCTCTTCGCTATGAGGGGTGTAGTAATTTCTATCAAATAAGATAAAATATCTATATGAATATTTAGTAGGTTCAGAATATGGGTAGATATAAATGAATGAGATTCACCAGTATCAAATAAATTAGTCATTAAAGATGGATCTATAATTATGGAACTTATCATGATCATTGGACCTATATCAGTATCCTATAGAGACTCTTCCACTATGTGAATAAGTTGTGATCCAGATGCCTTTGGATGGAATCCCTTAGATTTTGAAGAATTTGATTGCATGGTAGTTCTTTTGGGGGCTTATAATCCTGTGACACTATGTGGAGTAGAGAAGATATAACAGAACTTCTATAAGTGACCTGAGAATCCATAGGAACTTCAAATATTGGGTGCCTCAGTGAAAACCCATTTCGAATGCCCGTGCTTTTCATACTAGAATTAAGTACAAGGGCCTATTTTAGGAACTATAGGAGGTCACAAAGACCCTTACTATTGAGAACCACCGTGAGACTCATCACACTTCCTATATCAATTAATGGAACACATAGAACTATCACTAAGAGAAAAAGGAACTTCCATCAACCTTGACTTACCATCTAGATCAATTCAACCATAAACTACTTATCCATCACCTTAGTATAAGAAGAGAGATTCAATAAGAAAACCTAAGAAAAAATATCAGATCGAATTCCCATCTCAAACCATCAAGCCTTCATTTTCTCATTTGATAAAATATTAGGTGAAATCTGCACAATCTTGGAAAATCAATTTGCATACTCAGTAATGGCCCTTCTAGCCTACTCATGTTTGAAAAACTCCATAGCCTTAGCCATCACTATATAATCTGGATAGAATGGGTCAGGGAAAAGATATTTAAATCCTTTCCAACCCAAACCCTTTTGATTTTTCATCATCACCATTAAATCCCATCATCTCCTGTTAGGTCCCTCTAGATTGAAGGTGGAACATTTCACTTTAATCGAATCAAGAATTTCCAAGAACTCAAACAAAAGCTCAATCTTTCTCAGCCAATCCTTAGAATCTTTTGGATTTTTAGAGACTTGGGAAGTTGGTGTCTTCTGGGGAAGGAAATTCATAGAATGATTCTGTATTTCATCCCTCTGAGGTTCCACAACTAAATCCTAAATGAGAATGGGTGTAGGTTTTTATCCCAGAGCTTAGATATCACATAAAAAATATCAATGAGATTATGTTCCATGTGAGTATTCTTTCACTATGGTTCATTGACAGCTTCCTCTTGGATCATATTCACATGTCTTCTCAGAGGAATGATGCTACACAATATCAGTAAACACATTTAAGACATTAGAAAGTTACTTAGATCAATAACTAAAATAAGATAAACAAGGAAATTAATCTCATCAGATAAGATAACAAGATATAGATTTCAACATATCTAAATCAAAAATCAAGTAAAAGACTAGAATTATTCTTCAATATATCTTTCCCAAACCACCATTGGTGACTTAAATATCATTATGATGACAGTTGGCTAGGCACTTACTTGTAACTACCTCTTAAGTCCTGAAAAACTCTCTCAACTGCATACTAACATCAATGAAAGATGCTCAACCTGAACCTTTAATACCAATTTTTTCATGAACTGACTCAGATACCCTAGTACCCTGATACCTGATCCAATATCGATATATCTTGAAGGTAATTATTGATCCCCATGGGTTGGTGACTAGCACCTAGCATCATACAAGACAAAAGCGGGAACAAATTTTCCATAAAATAGTGTAATAAATAGATACATATTATTATCCTTAAAGGTCTTAAGGGTGAATAGTATGAGAAATTAAATAGGTATGTCAAAAATAAAAAATAGGACATCAAAAAATTACTCAAAAGCTGACAAGATAAACTAAAACATCTCTGAGTAATCAACACTACAAGCCCAAAGGATAAATAACATCCACCTCCTATAAGAGTCACTTTTCCTTTTCTCATACCTAGTAGAAGGAAATCTAAAAATTCCCAAAGGAAAAGGTAGGGTGTGAGCTAAAATTCTAGTAGGGTCTCACAAAGTGTTCTATAGAAAGATTTCATAATAGTAAACCAAATCATTCTTTCAATTTTAAATAAAAAAATAATGTAAATACATTTTCATATTTAGAAACAACATTCATTCATTTCAAATGATGGAATACATTTCAAGAAATATCTTAATAAACATTTTATATAAAATAATTTATATAAATCAACTAGAATGAATAAAATAGTTTCATATTCAATGGAATATATATATATATAATCACAACATGCACCATGGTCATCTTCCCTGTGGTACGATAGTTCATGGTTATGGGATCCTCACACTCTCATATCAGTGATCATGTAATATATGTACACACTTCCCTCAAGCTTAGTCTAACTAGGACTCATCAAAATCCCATCAGGGATAAGATCCACCTAAATATTTGTTAGAGTTTTCATCATCAATATGTTTCTAGGTAATTACCATCCTAGCATGATTTTCCCAAATAACCCATTAACTACAAAGGCTCACATGTTCTCAGTCAATCAATAATGGGCAATTCATCTCATTTCAAATCAAAACATCATTTATAATTCAATTTCCCAATTTCTCATTTCAATATTCCAATTCAATTTCAAAACCAAAACATGGTTTTTTCATCATTTCATTCCTTTTCAAAATAAACCAATCATAGGTTTTTATCAATTAAATTTGATCCATTTTCTAAAATCAATTCTCAAATAAATTTATAAATTCCATCAATTTCCCAAATACAATCCAAATTCTAATTCCATTAGAATTGGGGGTTTTTTCACAAAATTCCATGTCAAATAAATTTAATTCCAATTAAAATAAAATTGGGTTTTCATAATTCAATTGAAATAAATACAAATAAAATAAATAAAATCAAGAGTTTATTAAATGGAAAATCTCAACAGAGCCACCTACCTTTATCATGGAATCCAAAACTCAACACCTATAGTGGGATTTTCCAATGACGAACAGCTAAAATAGAGATCAATAAATCAAACATAGATTCAAGAAATAAAATAACAGAGTTTAGATTCATAAAATGGATGATGATCTATCAAACTCTGTAGAAGAAAGAAATAGATATCAGGAGAGAAATAATGGGAGGAGAATCACTTACCGGAGACGGATCAAATGAGATCTTCCATGATTTGATTCACCTAGGAAAGGGTTTGGAGGATACAAAAAGGCTTATTGAGAGCCTCTAAGACCTATGAATTTATTCTAGTTCAATTTAGGGTTGTGTAGGAGTTCAAATGGGGGTTTGGGAATTTTTTAAATAATTTTTGGAATAAAAAACATTGTTCGCATGGTTATTTGGGAAGGGTCGCATAGTTAGAAAAACTGTACACCCTAACTGTTCACCCCTCAATTGGGGTGCATGGTTTCTACTAGGTGGGTGAATGGTTTGTCAAATTATGCATCAACCATGAAAACCCCCACTGTCTAGGGTTTTATGGTTTATATTGGGTGGGTGCACAGTTTGGGAAAACCATTCTCCAACTGTGAATAGCCTAGAAACTTCCAAAAATTTCAACTTTCCACCCAAAACCACCCGAGACAAACCTTAACCAAAGAATTATCAAAAATAAGGGTAAAGGAGTACCTAAAGACTAATAATAAAATGTTACGACATCCCCACCATAAAATCTTTCTATCCCTAGAAATCCCATCAAGAAGTTTCCATATCAAAATGATGAGGCCACTCCTCTATCATCAGTGCCTCTCTCTCCCACATCTCATGTGTATTAGAATTGTGCTACCATAGAAATAGAACTAAAGGTATCATCCTCCCATGAAGTTCCTTTATCTCAAAATCAACTGTCTTGACTATATGCTCAGTCATGGATAAATCAGTCTCAACATCAAGATCACTCCAGCTCAGAATATGAGATGGATCAGAAAGATATTTCTATAGTTGAGATACATGGAACACATTATGTATATAAATCATCAATAGAGGAAGTGATAAATGGTAAGCTGCTTTCTGCACCTTATCAACCACCTCAAAAGGTTCCAAAAAATTAGGTGCAATCTTCCCTTACCTCCCAAGCCATCGATGACCTAAATGAGGTAAAACTTTCAAAAACACCTAGTCACCAACTGAAAACTACAACAATCTATAACTAAGATCAGAATAAGATTTATACCATATCTATTCTTCCAAAATCCTATAATGAATCAACTGAATTTTTTTTTCATATCCTGGACCAAGCTCGGTCCAACCAAGTAACTTTCACCAATCTATAACCAACATAATGAGTATTTACAAGTTCGACCATAGAAGGCCTAAAAAGGATCCATTCTAATAGTATACTGGTAATTATTGTCATAATTGAACTCAACTAGTCCCAAATAGTCATCCCAATCTCCACAAAAATCGAGGACACATACATAAATCATATCCTTAAAGATATTTATAGCTCTCTCAGTTTGGCCATCCATCTTCGAATAGTATGATATATGCAAATGAACCTAAGATCCTAGTGCCTCTAGGAGTCCTCTCTAGAATAGAGAAGTTAAACAAGAATATTTATTAGATACTATAACATATTAAACTCCATACAAGTAAAAAATATATCTCACATAGAGATTTATCAACACCTCAACTTTGGTCGCATCATGAATGGGCATAAAGTGATCCTATTTGGTCAGCCTATCGATCACAATCCATATCACATTCTTATTTCTATGAGTACATGTAAATACAACCATTAAGTCCATAGAAATATCATCACATATCCATGTTGGCACTGGAAGTGTTTGTAGAAAACCTGAAGTTCTCTAGTGCTCGGCCTTGACCTATTGGGAAGTATAACAACAAGAGACAAAATCAGCAATGTCCTGTCTCATAACTGGCTTTCAAAATTGACGTCGTATATCATAGAACATGTTTTTGGTTCTTGGGTACACAAACCACTAGTTATTATGGCAATACCCCATCATAACATTCCTCAAAGATAACAGCACAACAAACCTATTTCAAAAACATAAAATACCCTCTGTGGAAAATGACTACTCTGTAATGGTCTCCACACCATAAAGAGAGTCTCTAGTACCACAGAACTCATCATCATGACTATATTACTAATGAATCATATCAATAAGAGCAACGGTCAACTTAACACTAGCCAACAAAACCTTGGCCTCTATTTCCTAGACTCCAATATGCGAATGTGAAAAAACATCCATCAACTTACACTCTTCTGATAATTCTTTCATGGCCTAGGTTGGAATTTTCCTGATCAAACCATGGGTAATTACATTCCCTTTACCAGGGGTATAGGAATTTTCAAATTCAAAAGACTGCATGTACTCCACCCAATGCCTCTGGTATAGATTCAAATCTTTTTTAAAGAAGATGTAACTCAGGATCTTATGGTCAAAATGCATGGTAAACCTTTCTCTAAAAAGGTGGTGTCACCAAATCTTAAGTGTATGCATCATAGATATGAGTTGATGGTCATGGTTCAGATAATCCTTTTCATGTGGCCTAATATACTAAGATCCATAGGCAATAATGTGATCACCCAACATAATAAAACACCACAAGACCAAGCTTGATGTGTCATAAAAGACCACATATTCCTGCCTGACCTTTGGAAGAGTCAACATCGGAACATAAGTCAAAAG
The DNA here is from genome assembly GCA_963277665.1 of Viscum album. Lineage (NCBI taxonomy): Eukaryota > Viridiplantae > Streptophyta > Magnoliopsida > Santalales > Viscaceae > Viscum > Viscum album. The sequence continues at coordinate 25,057,302 of OY728151.1, forward strand.
ATATATCATATTAAAAAAATAAATTTGACATTTCTCATCCCAATTAAATTAACTCTATTCTGAGTGAGAGCAATCATCAAAGAAGACAACTTCGAGAAATCCTTTACAAACCAGTGATAATAACCCACTAAACCCAAGAGGCAATGAATCTCGAAAACATTACGTGGATGATCCCATGTCATAACATCTTTCACCTTCTGAGGGTAAACTGAGATACCATGTTATAAAACCACATGTACCAAGAAATTCACTTACCAAATCCAAAAAAAATATTTTTATAGGTTGGCATAAAGTCAGTAATCTTTCAACAATTCCATCACTGCTCTCAAATAACACACATGATCCTCCTTAGACTTAGAGTAAACTTGTATATCATCCAAAAATACCACCACGAACATATAAATATACTTTTGGAAGATCCAATTAATCAAATCCACAAATAATTCAAGATCATTGGTTAGAAAAAATGGAATTACAAGGTACTCATAATGGACATAACTACATTGGAAATTAGTTTTCGGAATATCAGATTATTTTATTCTCAACTGGATATAACCAGATTGAAGATCAATATTTGAGAACTATTTTTTCTCTTTTAACTATTTAAACAGATCATCATTCTATGTAAATGGGTACTTTTTCTTTACCGTAACTCAATTGAGTTTCTGGTAATCAACACATAGGAAACGTGTTCCGTTATCTTTCTTATAAAAGATAACAAGTGTCACCCAAGGTGACACACTCGAGTTTATAAATACTTTATCTAACTGGTCATCCAAATAATTCTTCAACTCTTTCATCTCATCTAGTGTCATGTGGAAAGAATTTATAGATACCAGTTGAGTACCATAGACTAAATCAATAGATAACTCTACCTATCTTACTGATGGAAGATCGGAGAATTCAGAAGGAAAAACATCGAGAAACTCAACAAAAACTGGAAGGATACCATCCCTTAAATATTATCACTCTAGGTCAAAAGAAAACACTAATAATAAATTCCCCAACACTAGATAATAAGAACTAGCTCAAATCAACCTAGGGTTCCATTCTCCTTAAAAGATACAGCTAACCCCATCAGGAACAGTAAATGACACCTGTCAAAGATAGTAGTTAATTGGGCCTTATTTCAAATAATCCAATACATATCAAATATGACATCAATAGGTTTCATGTCAAGAACCATAAAATTCCATGTAAGATTAATCTCTGATAAATATAAAATAAGATCAATTCAATGAAGATTCTTCTCTCTCTTTTATCTAAGGGGTGTAGTAATATCCATCACATAAGATAAAATAATCATAGAAAGATTTAGCTTGTTCAAAATATGGGTCAATATAAATGAATAGGATGCACCAGTATCAAATAAAGTATTCACTAAAGATGAATCTATAGTGATGGTACCAATCATATTCATTGGACATGTATCAGCTTCCTCTAGAGACTCTTCCACTATGTGAAGAAGCTTCATTCTGGATGTTTGTGGCTGGAAAAACCAAGATCTTGAAGCATCTGATTGCACTTTAATATTTTTTAGTTGATGATCCTATAATACTAGTGGAGTAGAGAAGTCACAATAAAACTTCTGCAAGTGTCCTGATCATCTGCAATAACTACAAATCTTGGGTTCCTAGGTGCAAACTTGTTTGGAATGTCCATACTTTCCACATTGGAAGCAAGTCAAAGGGCCTCTTCAAGGAACTACATGAGGCCTATAAGAACCCTACTATCAAGAAACACCATGATATTCATAGAGATTCCTATTTACTTTAAAGGAACTCATATAACTTCCACTGAGAGAAAAATGAACAACCATCAACCATGAATTACCATCCATATCAAGTTCAACCATAAACGCCCTATTTAGAACCTCAATATAATAAGAGAGATTTAGAAAGAAAACCTGAGAATGAATATCATATTAAAGTCCCATCTAAAACTGTCAAGTATTCATATTCTTATTTGATACAATATTAGGTGAAAACTACAGAAGCTCAAAAAAAATCATTTTCATACTTAGTTATGGTCTTGTCAACATACTCATGTTTAAAAAAACCCATAGCCATAGCCATCACCATAGAATCTAGATAGAAATGGTCAATGAAAAGAGAGTAAAAGTATTTCCACTCCAAACCCCCATTCTTTTTCTTCATCTCCATTATATCTCACCATTTCCTGTTAGGTCCCTCTAGCTTAAATATTTCACATTTCACTTTAATCGAATCAGAAAATTCCAAGAACTCAAATAAAATCTCAATCTTACTTAGATAATCCTCACCATCTTGAGGATTATTAGAGCCTTGAAATGCTAGTGTCTTTTAGAGAGGGAACTCTTAAGAATAATTCATTATTTCATCCCTATAAGGTTCCATAGCTGGAGCCTGGATGGGAACGGGTGCATGTTCCTATCTGAGATCTTGGATAGTGCGCACAACAATATTAATGAGATTCTGGTTCATGGGAGGATTTTTTATTTATAGTTCATCAGCAGCTTCCTCCTGGATACTATTCACACATCTTCTCAGAGGTATCATGGTATACAACATCAAAAAACAAATTGAAGATATCATAAGTTTACTTGGATAAACAATTGAAACAATAACAATAGATAAATTAATCTCATCAGGAAATATAACAAGATTTTTATTTTAACCTATCCAAATCAAATGTAGGTAAAAGATAAGAATTATTCATCATGATTTATTTCCAAAACCTCCCCTAGTGACTTAAGGCCCATTACGATGAGAGTTTTCTAGTACTTGCTCATAACTACCTACAAAGTCCTAAAAATATCTCTCAACTGCATATTGATGTCAAGGAAAGATGCTCAACATACACCTTTGATACCACTTTGTCATAAACCGACCCGAATAAACTGATACCTGAGCCAGCATCGACATAGCTCTAAGGGAATTCCTGATCCCCATGGGTTGGTGACTAGCACCTAGCATCATAAAAGACAAAAGTGAGAATGGTTTTGCTATAAAAAAATGGAAGAAACAGATACATATTAGTATGCTCAAAGCTCCCAAGGGATACGAGTACCAAAAATCAAATAGGTATATCAAAAACCCAAAATAGTACATCATTAAGTACTCAGAATCTAACAAGATAAACTCAAACATCCCATAGTAATAAAAAATTAAATCCCAAAATATCAAGAATGTCCACCTCCTCTAAGAGGCACTTTCCCTTTACTTAGACCTGGAAAAAGGAAATATACAAATGCTCGAAGGAAAAGTTAAGGTATGATATAAAATTCTAGTAGGGTATCACCAATTTTTCCATAATAAGATTTCATAATAGTAAACCAAATCATGATTTCAATTTTAAATAAAACAATCATGGTAATACATTTTCATATTTAAAACAAAAAATTATTTCATTTCAAATAATGGAAAACATTTCAAGTAATGCCTTAATAAAATTTTTATATAAAATAGTTTATATAAATCAACTAGAATGAATAAAATAATTTCATAATCAATGGAATATATATATCAAAATAATCACAAAAAGCACCATGTTCATATTCCCAATGGTATGATAGTTCCTTATTATAGGATCCTCAAACTCTTATATCAGTGATCATGGCATATGTGTACACACATCCCTCAGGCTCAGTTCGACTAGGACTCATCAAAATCCCATCAGGTATACGATCAACCTAAATAGGTTTTTGTTAGAGTTTTCATCATCAATCCATTTCTAGGGAATTACCATCCAAGCATTCTTATCCTAAATAACCCACTAAATACTCAGGATCTCATGTTCTCAATCAATCAATCAATCAATAATGGTAAATTCGTCTCATTTCAAAATCAAAACATTATGTACAATTCAGTTATCTAATTTTTCATTTCAACATGCTAATTCAAATTAAAAACCAAAACATGGTTTTTTCATCATTTCATTCCTTTTAAAAACAAACCAATCATATTTTTTATCAATTTAATTTAATCCAATTTATAAAATCAATTCTCAAATAAATTTACAAATTCCATAAATTTCCCAAATACGTCTCAAATTCCAATTCCATTGGAATTGGGGGGGTTTCCAAAAATTACATGTCAGATCAATTTCAATTTCAATTCACATCAAATTGAATTTTTATAATTCAATTAAAATCAATTCAAATAAAATCAATCAAATCACAGGTTTATTAAATGGAAAATATCAATGGAACCACCTAAATTTATCACATAATCCAAAACTCAACACCCACAGCAGGATTTGTTAATGATGAATGATGGAAACAGAGATCAAGAAATCCAACCTAGATTCAAGATCTAAAATAGGGGAGTTTAGATCGGTCAAAAATGTGATGATCTATCAAAATATATGGAGTAAAGAAATAGAGAGCGTGATAGAAATAATTTGAGGGGAATCACTTGCCAAAGAGGGATCGAATGAGATCTGTCAAGGAAAGGGTTTGGAGGATCGAGAAATGGTTCTTAAAAGCCTCCAAGACCTAGGAATTTGTTCTTGGTCGAGATAGGGTTGTGTGTGATTTAAAATGGGGGTTCAAGAATTTTTAAAATAATCTTCAGAATATAAAAACAGCATCCCCATGGTTAGATTGGTAGGGCCACATAGTTATAAAAACCATGCACCCTAACCATGCACCCCTCTACTGGGGTGCATGGTTTATTCTAGGTGAGAACATGGTTTTTCAAACCATGCAACAATCGTGAAAACCCCCATTGTCTAGGGTTGCACAGTTTCCACTAAGTGGGTGTGTGGTTTGGGTAAATCATGCACCAATCGTGTACAACCCATAAACTTCCAAAAATTTCAACTTTCCACCTAAAACCACCTGAGACCAACCCCAACCAAAACATGATAAAAAAGAGGGGTCAAGAAGTACCTAAAAACTAGTAACAAGATGTTATAGATAGAATATCTATAGTGTGAAACTGACCATTCCCATATCATATAACTCACTAGCTATATTGGCAACCACCTCCATGATCGTACTTAGCCCTCTATCCATGAGAATAGGGGACATCACAGGGTTATCATGTTCCTTATCCATCTCTCAATGGATGAAAAAAATCCTACGAACCCTGATATTAATAAGGGATATAAGGTTTCAATTGTTAAGGTTAATACAAAATTTGACCATCTATAATACACTATACACTGAGAACATTTGGTCCATAAAATCCCTGATGACCAAGACCCCCACAAGAAAAGTACACAAGAATGGAGATCTTAAAGGATTCAAGAGAACTAATAGATCCAAAAAACACAAGGAATGCTATAGATACCATATCATTACCATTAAAACCCTAAACTATTCTAATATATGAGATCCTCCATCAACATATATGATCCTCAGGATGTTCTAATTACTCCCCTATCAATTTGATCCTAACTACGCATGTATTATCTTGATCACTTATGACTTATTTAGAACATATAGATATTTAGTCAATGTAAATAGGGTAGATTTATACAAAATTACTGGATGTTTCACCTCCTTAAAATACCATACTATGGCCTCCTAATCTGAAAAAATATTAGAGAAAATTAGATGAGATCCTTAAATTAGATCATAATACCCCACATACTCAGACTCACCTACCGGTGTGAGAGAAACTCCTACCACTTCATTTATTTCATCATCGATAAAAGGAAATATACATAGAAATTATTTTTTAAATCATCCCATAAAATTTTAGATTCCTTTAACCCTCTTAGAAATAGAATCCACCACTATAACTCATCTCCTCTCATCTGAATAACTACTAATGGGACCTAATTCTCTATCCTTAGATAGATCAAACTAAAAGTGATATCTAGTTACTCTAACCAGTACTCCATATCCAAATCAAAGATTTTCCCCTTGTAGTTCTCTAATTTGGCATGGGAACTCATGCAACATCCTCCTCCAAGAATCATCATACTCAATCAGATCAGCCCTCCTACGGTCAGTTGTATTATCCTTCTACACCTCACCAATCTGAACCACATGAAAATAATGACCAAGATCCATATCTGCATGAAATAAAGGAAACTCCTAAGCCTAATAGTATGGAATTTATTAAGGATCATTTAATTATATTCCTTTTAATTTCCCCCAAAATCACCCCAATTAAACCACAAGAATAAACAAATAATATGTATGTACCTTTCCTGGGTATCTACACTACAATAAGCATTACCTCACTTAGGGTGCTCTTTAAGATTAGGTTCATTGTGTTGGATCATAGGGGGGAATAATATCTTGTTTCCTAGATAATATCCCATTCTAAATCACATGTTAAGTTTGACTAGCATTGTCACCCTACCAAACACATGCAATCTTTGTTAGTGCCTAACTTTAGTCTCCATACTAACTCTAATCCATAACTATGATAACGATTTTTCATGAACTACCCCCACTAGATACCCCTCTTGGGACTATAATGAATATGAGGGTGATCATCAATCCCACCTCCAATAGGACATGATTTGGTGACTAGCATCAAGTGTATAATCACACACATATGGGAGTCATTACCCTCATATTACTATGATCTTGTAATAAAACCACCAATAAAGTCCATAATATGTAATAAATTCATATCCCACAATGAATGTATATTTCATACAGAAAAAGTATCTCAGAATAAATAAATAAAGAAAATCTAAAAGGGACAACTTCCATAACAACTCTCATCCACAAGATAGTTATTTCTAGATTCATTGCCAACTCCCATTTGGAATACTAAAAAAATGGATTTATATATAGGGGTGATAATACATGTATACTCAATAGGATCACCCACAAGACCTCTCATTAAATGTGGAAGAATCATATTAATGTCTTAGTAAATAAATAGTGGAACCAACATGCACATATGTCAGGTCCACTATTACTCAACCTCATCAAGGATTACTCACCCAATATCACAAAGAAGCATAATAACATAGTAATGAAAAAATATATATCAATAAGGTATCCTGCAACCAATTTTCCATTGGTTTGTCTCTCACGTACCCTAATAGAAAAAATCTTGTCATTTTGTCCCTTCTATAGTCATGCCATTTTACATCACATCCCATTATACAACCACATTCCACATATATCATCACAATAATAACCAAATATCTATATAAACAACCACATATCACATCATATTATAGTAGGGTATCATGAACATTTAGGAAATTGACCTATTTACCTCCTACTATGTATAACCCCCACCATGTATTATCATCACAACTATATAGTCATGTTAGCCAGTATATTAGATACCAAATCTTTAATCTATTACAACTCATATGAATATACATGATGTGATATATCAAAACCTATACCACACTTAGAAGGGAGATTGGGGAAGAGGGAGTAGTTAATCATTCATTATCTCACCAACATGGATGTTTGTGGAAAACACTCAAAACCAAAAATATTTGGGTATTGATAAGGTTATTTTAATTAGGTGTGGTACGTAATAAATCATAAAAAAAAATACAACATATATCATAGTCATGCACAATTCAAACCTGAGGGTTTATACCCAAAAAATACTTCCAATACCCACCACAATTATTTCACTACCATTACCATAATAAAAAAACCACCACCAACACTATACCACAAGCCAGTCCCACCATTCCACACAAGACATCCTTGAAATCATCATTAAATTTCCATTTAATCATACCATTTATCCATTTCTAGATTTATTAATGACCATCCATATTGAATTTATTATTTCATTCATTTATTAATATTTAATGGCAGACCATTCATTATCCATCACCCATGTTTTTCTCATCTAAAAACTATTTATTTCAATCATTAATGGTTTTTTAATAGCTCATTATTTATTCAATTTCATCCCACTACCCATTATCATTTTTTTTATTACCAACCATATTCAATACCATCAGAAAACTATAACGCATCCCCACACCAACTAATCCCAACACCGCAACAATCACCATGTGAGCCTATTCCAACATCCACCATGCAATCCCAAATCAAAAACTACAATACCTATTTACAAATTTTCACATCAATTATATAAAGCCTTCCACCACAATGATGAAATATTACCCTTTAAATTTCCACCATCACAACCTCACCACACCAATGCCTCAATTATAGTCACAATAACATGCTACCAAGACCACACTAATCATTAAAAATTTAACAAAGCATTCTGATAATGAAAAACACCCAATTTTAAAAACAAAACACTTAAATATTACCTTTTAAAAAAATTCCTTCATATTAATTAAACATATATTTCATGAGTAACCTCACCACAATTCTAGATTTCACAAAACTAATTAATTACCATATTTAAATTATTATATTTTTATGAGAGGTGATTTAAATAGTTTAGTCCAAGAAACAATACATATATCATAGCAGTAAACAAAACTCACAGCAGTAACATCATTTAAGAATCATTAAGATATACTAATAACATGAATTAACATAAAGCTCACATTATCCACTTTTCCCTCTTTAATTTAATTAGTTTTTTTATTATCTTCCTTAGGTGAATTCACACAATCTGCCCAATGAAAAATAGAATCATGAAAATTCAAAAATTGTACATAAATAGAAAGTTGAGGTCTCAAATCCCCTACCTAGAACAAATCCTTAACAATATTCTATATAAGAACAGGGGGAGGGAGATGATCGTAAATCCAAGAACTCGTGAGGGAAACCCCTACAACCTTGAGCATAGTAACCTCTATAAAAACTATAATCCAAGGCCAAAAAACAAAATCTAATTACTTCCATAGCCTCTATAAGAATAATAATAGGGAGATAACAAAGAAGAAGATAAGATAAATTCACCTAGGATAAAAAGGTGGTTGGTTTCTTAAATGAAATGACTAAAACCAATCAAGGTAACTTATGAGTCTCCAAAAACTTAACTCTGATCATTCAAGAACTATAAGAAATGTGGAAGATCATACCAAAGGGTGGGAGTATAACAACCCTACTCTTTATTTCACATTAATAAATGATTTATTACATAATATTACACTTAATACAACCCATAAGATTGATAAGTCTAGTGTGTTTCGTAATTAGGTATATTACATAACAACTTAAAATAGGAAATATATCATCTTTATTGAAAACTTCTTTAACATGATCATAATATTCCATGGATTTTAAAACTACAAGGGATAAACTGGGGACATACATAAAAATGGGTGATCTATAAATACCATTAAAGGAATAATCATGGAATAAGGCATGTTATACAATAGGAATACCAATGGGGAATAAAATGAATATTAATAATAAGGCATGATATAGCATGATAATCATAACATGGAAAATGTGGAAGCAGCTTAAAAAACTACATCATAAAAATAAATCAAGGTTAATTGCTAAGAAATCATGATGTAAAAAATCCTATAAAGAAATCAAGGTCACTCTATATCCCAAAATGATGCATCATGAGACTAAACAGTACCCAATGCATTGGAGTGCTATATAATTATGGGTGCACCTGTCACATTCATTTCATTATCATGTTTAAGTGTGCCACATAGATCATACAACATGGATTCATTCATAATTATATTTTATTACATGATCAAGGAGTGTGTAATGAATAAATATAAGTCCCAAGTCAAATAATTTTAAGTGTATAAAGTTGAATACCCTTGATAGGAAATGGTTATGGTATTCACTACACAATTGTTTTTCATGAAAAATCATGGTGAAATTTCGGCAGCATAACAATGTCTCTTAAAAATTTATAAATTGGTTGATGGGAGAGAAATGGTTCTATAATTATTTAAAAATAAAATGGTCATTAATAGAGACATGTAAATTCATATCACAGAATTAGGAATTGGAAATAGAAGGCATAAGATAATAAAGAAGAGGAGGTAATGATCTGTAACTTGAGTGTGTGACTCCAAATGCTTGTGAGGGGCTTCTTCAAAGCTTGGGGGAACATTGGTAAGAATATATAGAGGGTAGAGAAGATTAAGGATGTAATAAAAAGAGTTTGAGTGAAGAGAAATGGGAGCTTGGGTGGGTTTATATAGAAAATGCATAGGGATTTCTTTATTATTTATCAAACTTAGGTTTTAGACTCTGTATAATAAAATAACCAAAACCACCAACTTTACCATGGTTTCTTCCAAATAGGAGAGTTTTTTATTATTTTATAATTACAATGAACTAAATTAATAAAATAATACCCTTTCTTATGTGGAGGTGAGTCATACTCTTAAAGAAGTGATTTTAAAACCTTAAAATATATTAATGGGTTTAGAGGATTCATAATGGTTTTATAAAATTAATAAAATAAACTTAAAATCTCATTATTTTAGATATAAAACATATATTGTTTTTTTATACCTTTTATAGTATTTATTACATCACTTTTGGGTAATTATGATGTCATAATACACAAAGTATATTTATATGATATTTAATTTTTACCCGAAAATTCTACTGTCTCAGAAAATTATAAAAAATTCACCATTGGATAATTTCAACATTATAATTCCAAAAAAAAATATTAATTTTATCTTAATATTTTTTTTAAATATGTGAATTTTTACTTTTAAAATAAAATCAACATTTATTAAGAAATGATGGGTTTTTTTATAATAACAGTTTTTGAACCCTTATAAAATTTACATTTGACTTTATAAAAATTATATGATAATTTATATTTAATAAAAATTATTTAATAATAATATTTTATTAAAATATTATTTCTTTTAAAAATCTGTTGATTCATCAAAATAAATTTCTTAATTGAATTTTAATATTAACCAAAAATACTATTTGTGTTTTATTATATCAAAATAAAAATAATTTATAAAGTAACAATATAGGATGAAAATATATTCATTATTCTATAAAAAATAATGTACATACTCATATTACTAGGTTCTTGATACATATCCCTTTAATACACCCAAAAACTCTCTAAGAGTAAGGTGTGTGACAATGAGACTTTCATGGGGTGGTTCGGCATACATGGTTTGGGTCATGATCTTGATGATCTTAAAATTCTCCCATAAATGGTTTTTCTCATGCTTAAGTTATTGGATCTTAGCTTGGGCTTTGTCAAGGAAAAATTCCAATGATACTATCTACCTCGAAATCTTTGATAAATGGGCTTCATAGGGTATGATCCTACTAGTTAAGGCCATCACATCCATTCCTCTCTGTCAATTGGATTTGTTAAAACCCTATATATATATTAACCATGTGATCATTATTCAATGTCTATATTATCAATGGTAAATATGATTAATGTTCATTTAAATATAATAGGATATAATAATACCAATGAAGTGCATGTTTTTTCTATAACCACATTACATAATAATACATTTAAATAAAAAAAGGAATTTTATTTATAATAGTTTGGGTCATTACAATATCCCCCCTTAAGAAATTTCACCCTATAAATTTTCATTTCCCACAATAAAACAGATGAGGGTAACTCTACTTCATCACTTTCTTTGGTTTCCACATCACTTATTCAAACTTTTGGTTTCTCCACAGCACATTAACTAGGTGCATTGTCTTATTTCATAGAACTTTGTCTATATGATCTGTTATTTTTACCAGATTCTCCTTAGAGGAAAGGTCATTATCCAATGGTATTAGCTCTGAATTGAGTACATGTGAGGGGTCTGGTATGTATTTTCTCAAGAGGGATACATGGAATACATCATGTACTTGATATAGGTTAGGTGGGAGTTCAATTCAGTAGTCCACCACTCCGATGTGATCAAGGATCTCAAAGGGGACAATGTATCTTGGACTAAGATTTCTATTCTTCCCATATATCATCACTTTATTCCATGGAGATATGTGTAGGAATACCATGTCTCCAACATCAAACTCTATGTCTCTTCAATGGTTATCAATATATCTCTTCCATCGACTCTGAATATCCTTGATGTGTTGATGAATGGTTTTAACCTTTTCCACCATTTCCTTAACCATTTCAGGACCTAGAAATTTTCATTCCCCAACATCATCCTAGCATGCAGGTGTTATGAACCTCTTCTCATAAATGGCTTCATATGGAGCCATTTGGATTCTTGAGTGGAAACTATTGTTGTAATAGAACTCGACCAGAAGTAGATGTTGGTATCATCCTTCTTTTAAGTCCATAGAATATGCTCGAAACATTTATTCCAATTTCTGAATAGTCTACTCAGATTGGTCAACAGTTTGTAGATGATAGATCGTACTGAAGTTCAGCTTAGTGTTTAGAGCATTTTGGAGACTTTTCCAGAACTTGGAGGTAAATCTCATAACTCGGTTAGATACAATCGATAGTGGTACTCTATGAAGAATTACCACTTCTCCGATGTATATCCATGAAAGTTGATCCAGTGAGAAGTCCTCTCATATTGTGATAAAGGGAGATGTCTCTATAAGACGATCCACAACAACCCATATAGCATTGCTTCCCCTGAATGTCTTTAGAAGTCTGTTGATAAATTCCATGGTGATGTTTTCTCATTTCCATGTTAGTATGTGTAATGGTTTCATCATCTCCATAGGCTTCTGTCTCTCAGTCTTCACTTACTGACATACCAGGCACTTTCATGTATATTCATCTATCTCCTTCTTCATATTATCCCACCAATAGTTTTCTTGGAGATCTTGATACATATTTGTGCTTTCTGGGTGGATGGAGAAGGTTGAGCTATGTGCATCATCCAACAACTCCTTTAACTCAATATTTGATGGTACACATAGTCATGCCCCAAATCTCACAAATCCTTCTTCATTAACATTGAACTCTAAATATTTACCTTTTCTTATAGTTTCCACTTTCTTCTGAATTCCCACATCATCTCTTTGAGAATCCATTAACCTCTCTATAATGGATGGTTGAGGAATAATTTTTGAAAGGATTGATGATGTTCCTTCCTTTATGATTCCCATTTCCATCATTTTAAAATCTAAGAAGATCAAATCCCTCTTAATTATCATCAAAGATATAATTGTTGGATCCTTTCTACTTAGAACATATGCCACTGTATTCTCTTTACCAGGATGGTAGTAGATTGAGAAGTCATAGTCCTTGATCAGCTATAACCATCTTCATTGGTGAATATTTAACTCTTTCTATGTGAATATATACTTAAGGATTTTGTGATCCGTATATATTTTACACATCTCCCCAAAGAGATAATGCCACTATATTTTTTAAAGTGAAGATCACTACAGCCAACTCTAGATCATATGTTGGGTAGTTCTATTCATGAACTTTCAACTTCCTTAAAGCATAGGTTATGACTCTTTCATTATGCATTAACACATAGCCCAATCCCTTCTTCAAAGCATTGTTGAATACTATAAAAATTTATCCAATTTTTAGTAGTGTGAACATAGGGGCAGTAATAAGCCTCATTTTCAACCCCATTAATCTCTCTTCACATTCATCATTCTAAGAAAACTTGACTCCCTTCCGAGTTATCTTAGTTAGAGGGTTTGAAAATCATGATAAGTTTCTCACAAATTGATGATAATACCCAACTAATCCAAGGAAACTATGGATATCTATCACTGATGTTGGTCTCAACCATCCTTCAATTGATTTTATTTTTTAAGGGTCTATGGATATATCATTTCTTGTGATGATATTCCCCAAGAATGGGAATTCCTTTAATCATAACTCACATATGTTGTACTTGATATAAATATTCTCCTTTCTTAATGTCTTTAGCATAGTTCTCATATGATCCTCATGCTCCTTCTTGGTTTTAGAGAATATTATAATATCATCTATAAATACTACCAAAAAAAATTTGAGGTAATCTCTAAAGAATATATTCATCAAGTCCATGAATATTTCTAGAGCATTAGTGGGTCTGAATGGAATTACTATGAACTCATAGTTCTCATACCTTGTACAGAAAGAAATCTTGGGAATATCCTCCTTCTTCACCTTAACTTGGTAATATCTTGACTATAGATCTACCTTGGATAAGTATTTTTATCCACATAGCTGATTAAAAAAATCATCAATCTATGTTATAGGTTACCTGTTCTTTATCGTGATCTTGTTGAGTTCACGATAATTTATGAAAAGGTGCATTGACCCATCCTTCTTCTTGATGAAGAGGACTAGTGCACCCCATGTTGAAGCACTTAGTCATATGAACCCTTTATCCAAATTCTCCTGTATTTGTTTTTTTAGCTCCTCAAGTTCCAAAACATCCATTCGATACAGAGTCTCAGATAATGGTAACACCCTAGGCATAAGCTTGACTGAAAATTCAACCTCTCAGCTAGGAGGAAGACCAGGAGATTCCTTAGGAAATACATCAGTGTATTACCTCACAATAGGCATGTCTTAAAGGATGGTTCTCTCCTTATACTTAATCATTTGAGCTAGATACACTTTCTCATGTGGAAATAATATTCATACGTGATATGTTGGTGCTAAATAAGATTCATCATCCTCCTTGTACTTGTACAAAATCGGGGGTCGACTCGAAATATAGAGAGTGATTTCCTTCTTGTAGAAATTTATATTGGATCTATATAGGGAAATCCAATCCATTCCCATAATTTCATCAAATTCCACCAAAGGTGATATGAAAAGTTTCATTGGGAATTTCATCCCACAAACATTGATAGGTGAGGAGTTATATACTTGGGATGCAATAATTTCCCTATTTAGCATTTTCATTGATATCTCTAATTCTATACTTTTTGGTGGTGTTTGAATAGTTTTATTAAACTTTCATGATATGAAGAAATGTGTAGAACTATAATCAAAAAGTACATTCTCTATTATTGAATGAATAACTAGCGTACCTATCACTACTTCATTGTTGGGATCCACCTCGGCAGTTGTGATGGAAAAAATCTCACCCTTTTTTCCTTTGAGGTTGTTGGTTGTCTTCGTAAACCCTTGGATTAGTGAATTGGTTTGCAAAGTAACATTTTTCCTTGTAGTTGAAGAAATGAAAAATGTGATGAGGTTGGAATGGATAATTCCTTTCCTTCATTGCATTAGTGGGTTTCTCTTATCGGTAGTCATTAGCTAGGTGCCCTTCCTGCACCTAAAGTATTTCCTCATCCCCCTTAGTCAATTTTTGGGGTACTTATTTCTACACCTTTGACAAGTGGGATGCTAAAATTTATTGGCGCCATTAGATTCCTCCATCGGACTACCAAAATTAAACTCCACTTTCTGCTTCTTATCCCCATGATACCTTTGAGATTCGTAGATCTCTATTTCGACTTTGAGGGAACATCATACAATTTCATCATATTTATCAAATTCATGGATCATTAGGTATTTTCGTAATCTAGGTTTTATCCCACCAAATAATTGGTCAACCTTGCATTTGGGGGTAATGACAAAGCTAGAGGCATATCGTGCAAGTCTTGTGAAGTTTTTCTCATATGCCCCAATAGATTCATCATCTTTTTGCTTATGGGAAATTAAATCCATTTCCATTTTAAGTCAGAGTGTGTGAGAAAAATGTTTATCGAAAAACATTTTCTGGAATTTCTTCCACCCCATTGCTTGGATCTCTTCCTTAGGCTTCATATTCTTGAACAATTTCCACCACTGGTCATCTTATCCCTTCATATGATAAATAGCCAGTAGAACATTTTCTTATTTGTAACATTGGAGAATGGAGAAGATCTTCTCAATGGAGCTGATCTATTGTTCTGTGATTAAGGGATCAGATAATCCATTGAAATTCATAGGCCTTTGTCACATAAAGGACTCAATTATAGCTTGTTCTTTCTTAGGGGTATTTGGAAACTCCTCTTAATCCAAGTTTCTACTCAAAAACTGAGTTAATTGAGATATTATCATCACAAAGATTGTAATTCTCACTCCTATTAGGCTGGGCATCTCATTGGGGCAATCATCACATTTCCCGTCACATTGATTGTTTACATAATTCCTCCTATTTATGGTTATTAACTAGAATAGAAGGGAAAGGTAAGGATGGGTATTTTTAAACTATTAAACACGTAAATAAGAATTTAATTACATTAAAGGGATAACTTATAACTTACATTTTTTACTTAACTTATGAATTTCTAGGTTTCAATCTATGTTATCCATGATCTATTTCCTAACATATACTCTTATGAGAATTTTTCCGTTCCCTTAATAATGGTTCATAATGATCTTATGATTTTACCAAAGAATATCCCCTGAGAGTGTCAAACTAGGTGCATAGTAAGGCCCGTTGTTGTGTATTAGGTTACATCGAGTCAGGCTGGGAACACCTTATTAGAGTTGTTACCCATAGGTATATTTATACCAGAACCACATCCACTTGCAGTATCTAGACAAGGATGTATTTAATTGATAAACCAATTAATCTATACTTACCAAAATTTATGGATGTTGTTAGGACCAAAATGGGCTTAAATACCCTGAGAGGGGGGGTGAATCAGGGTATGGATATTCTATTTCAAAATTCTTCCTACCCCACTGGATCTTGACCTCTATATTATAAGGGTCACTTTATTTGATCTTATGGTGTTGAAGTTTGTCTTTTTATTTCCTTATTTATATGATAATGATTCTTTGGATGCAATTTAGGGAAGAAATTAGGCAGAAATAGAGATTTTTACTTTGTTTACCCTCACTAGGCTGTGTTCCAAGGAGCATACAACGGTGATGTGTCGATGTACCAAATCCACTAAATCTCGCTGATAATTTACAATGTTCGGGATAGATTAATTATATGCCTAGGCTCACTGCCTTTACAATGCTTAGTGTTATCTCATTTCTTTCTAAAGTTCACTCCCTATTTCTCTCTCTCTTTGGCTCACTGTCGGTAGAAAGGATCACCTTCTTCTTCTTCCTTTGCTCACTGCTCTGGAAAGGATCCACTCACAGTTTATGGACTTGTAGGTCCCTTAATTATGAATAATTAATTCTACATCCTTAACAGTTGATAGATGCTCTGTTGACGTTCAACTTTTACCCGCATATGAATCTCACTTTGTACCGGAGGTATCAGGCAATTCTCTAACTTTCGTGCAGCCCTAGAATAACTAGTGCGCTTCTCTATGCTTGACATGCTTCTCCAATGTCTGGCATGATTCTCTATGATTTGGTGTGCTTCTCCAATCCTGGAACATAATTTTAAATTAACCACTTGCTTTACACTACCTTCACCAACTCAGAACTTGGGCGACTCATAACCTTTTACGCCCAAACCAATATTGGCACGCAACTATCAACCGACGCGCAGCTTTTGAATATCTTTATACTTGGAGCCCAAACCACCACTTGTGTGACCAACCCTACTTGTGTGACTAGAGATCTAATTCTCTCTAAGTGTTGATATCTCTCTAAAATGAGGTGGGGTGGACCTCTATTTATAGGCATTTTGACCAATCTGAGTGCTGTGTGAAAATCTCCTCCCGGCGCCCAAGTCCAGCCACCCTAGTCTTTGTCTCCCTAGTCACCTTGCGTGCCCAAACCAAAACTTGGGTGACCCTATTTTATTTTCCATATTTTGATGTTATGATCTTGAAAAACATATTTCATGCAAGTTTCCAATCCTCCAGGACACCGGTGCACAAGTCTCTTTTCCAAAAACACTTTTCTCCATTTGTCGATTTTGAGCCCTAAAAATTTGGAAAACACTGGAAAACGGTGCCACCTTGTATCTGATATTTTTTTACCGCCTCTGGATCATCCATTCCTTTTTCTATGTTATTATATAAATCATATATTATCAACAACATCTTTAGAACTCAACAACTCACCATGAAAACCCTCCTTTTTCAACAAATTGAACATCATGGTCTGCTTTGACAACAAACACAACCACCTCAAAAATGATTCAATGATACCTTGAGGGATTTTTGTCCAGTAGATGTTTTATTATACTTATTCTTATCCCTAAATATTTCACTAGAGTTTTCTAATCCTAATCCCAAAAAACTAAACTTTTCCTTTAATACAAACAATAATAACCTTGTTATTTATTTCACATTAATACATGATTTATTATATAATATTACACTTAATACAACCCAGAATATTGATAAGTCTAGTGTCTTTGATAATTAGTTACATTACATAACAACTTAAAATGGTAAATACATCATATTTATTGAAAACTTCCTTAACATGATCATAATATTCCATGGCTTTTAAAACTGCACGGGATAACCTAGAGAAATACATAAGAAAGGGGTGAGATATAAAAACCAATAAGGGAATAAGCATGGAATGAGATAAAACATTTCAGAAAATAGTCATATCAATGGGGAATAAAAGGAACATGAACAATAAGTAATGGTATATCATGATAATCATAACATGGGAAATGAGGAAATAATTTAAAAAAATGCATCATAAACATAGGTCAAGGATAACTACAAAAACATCATGATGGAAAATTTACCATAAAGGAATTAGGCTCACTCCTTGTCCCAACATGATGTATCATGAGACTAAATATTACCCAATGCATTGGAGCTCTATATAATTCTGAGTGCACTCACCACATTCATTTCATTTTCATACTTAAGTGTGTCACATAGTGTTGAAAGTGGGTGCCCTAGACCCAACTTGTTTTGTACTTTGATTACTGCTACATGTATTCAGTTTGTTTTATACATGTATTTATCTTGTCATGATAGTGTAGATACTTCTGCATCCACTTTATTAATGGCAATTTCCTTAGATTACCTGTCGCATCAAAATGGTTATAGCAGGTCCCAGGCTATAATGAGAACCCTGAAATGCCATGACAGTAATCTTAAAGTAATGTCCTATGGTCCAGTTACATCATTCTGAAAGGACACAGATGATGTGTGACCATCATGTGTTGGGGGCTCATAAGCATTGAGACTTCATCTCATGAAGTTCGCACTTGATGGTCTCTAGCTAACGAGATCATGAGGACAGACCCGCTTAATAGGAACACCACATGTTTCTGGTGTCACTGGTCGTTCCTATCCACGGACATGTGTAATGGTCTCCTAACTTGAGATTATTATTAGTGAATGTCATTTAATTACGTACATTTCATATAAGGCGAAAACCATGGCAACAAGTCGTGGTGAGGTAGTTTATATCAGGTACGTCATTAATGGCATGGCATTGATTGAATGATCGAGAAAGGATTTGTCACTTCTGAGTTTAGGAAGAGATATCTCGGGCCTGGTTGATTAGGATGGTTGCACCTTCATTAAATACATGGCCATGGTAGTGGAAGGTAAGACCGTCCGGAAAAATCAACGAATAAAGTAAAGCAAATGAAGAATGATGACACTGAGTATGCATTCTGCTTTATTGAGATATCGATGACAAAGAGATTAGATTACATAGACTGTTTTCGTGGGAAGGCAGTCGTTGCATTGACTTTGCCTTATCTCTATAGGGGCCTCTATGGGTTGCTAGACCACGCTCTAGGTCGGTCATATTATTCACTACTATTGAGATAAGGGCCTAGAGGGTCACACACAACAGCGCTTTGACAATATGCCCTATTATGATGAATAGGATTATAGGATTTGGTGGGCCCCACTATGGGGTCCGGGTTTTATCCAAGTCCTATCGATCACCAAGTAATAAATAAATTCTTTTATTATTCAAGTTTGGAATAATTTGATGAATTTATTTATAACATGTATTTAAGAGTGATTAAGTAAATACATAGATAAATGTTAATCGGACAGATATTTATGTCTTGGGTTTGATTAATTTTATCAGGAGGTGCGGGCCGAGTTAAACTCATGTTTATCACGTAATATATATATATATATATATATATATATATATATATATATTGCAGTTTAGTGATAAATAATAAATATTATTTATGGAATAATTTAATTTGTCATAAATAATTATTTATAATATATATATATAGTGAATGTTTAATACACGGGGGCCGGGAACCCTTACCGCGTATAATAGATATTCCCTATATATATTTAAAGAGTGGCTCTTCCCTAATGACTATTCATCCGTTGGAATTGAGAGCCTCTCTCTCCTCTTGAGTTCTAGAGAGAGACTCTCTCAAACTAGCAAGTTCTTCAAGTTCCGCCTTCATGGATTGAAGATGCTAGTTTTGTGGTGATCATCGCTGCGTCGAAGTGTGCGTCGAAGATCCGCGCTAGCACCCGTATCTTGACGAACGGCGCGCGTGTAGATTTGCAAGGCGCGTGTGGACAATCTAGAGGGCTTCGTCGTCGGAGTCTTCGAGCAACGATCGTCGGCGTCCCGCACGTCAATTCTGAACAAGGTAAATGTTCAAGTTTATTTTTGTGCTCCTAAAGAACCTTGCGAGATTCTCGAACCAAGCTGGGACACGATCGCCGGAGCTAACAAAGTTATGTCACTCCGGTGAAGCAGAAAAATTTTAAAATCCCGGCCCACAGGCTTCCGCTGCAGAGTCCCGGATCCCAACAGTGGTATCAGAGGGAGCGCAAGGTTTTTCTAAGTCAAAAATATTAAATTGCATTAAATTTAATTGCGGGGTTTTAAAACGGTTCATTCGGATTCGACCGCGCGTCATTTCGATTTCGAATGATCAAGATACGATCATTTGAAAATTTTAATCGGATCGACGTCGCAAGTTCTTGATCGTTTGATGTTATTTCTCAAATTGAGATAAACATCAAAAATATATTTTATTATAATTTATAATAAATATTTTATTATATCTTATAATAAATTTTATTATAATAATAAAATATATAAAATATTTTTCCACAAAAGTGTGTGAAAAAATTTTATAATAAAAGGAGGAGACCAAGACTTGGGGTCTTCCTCCTTTTGTTTATAAAAAAAAGGGAGTGGAAAAGACCCCAAAATGGGGTCTTCTCCTTTTTGTTTTTTTAAATAAAAAAACAAATGGCTGGACATTTGTTGTCAAAAAAAAAGGGGGGTGGAAAGGGGAGGAAGACCCTTACGGGTCTTCTCTCCCGCGGCGCACCAGGGGAGGCCGAAACCCTAGGCCTCCCCTCCTCCGGCGGTCCAGCAACACGGTGCACCGGCGCCGGTCTTCCCTGCGGCAGACCGACCTCGCGCCGGACCTCCCAGCGCCGGACCCTCCTCGCGTCGGACCTCCCCTCACGCCGGACCTACCCCGCGTCGGACCTTCCTGCGCCGGACCCTCCTCGCGCCGGCCTCCCCTCCTCCGGCGGTCCAGCACCACGGCGCACCGGCGCCGGCCTCCCCACGGCGGACCGGACCTCGCGCCGGCTACCCCGCGCCGGACTTCCCAGCGCCGGACCTACCCCGCGCCGGACCTCCCAGCCCCGGACCGACCTCACGCCGGACCTCCCTGCGCCGGACAGCCCTCGCGCCGGCTTCCTTGCGCCGGACAGCCCTCGCGCCGGCCTCCTTTTCTCCGGATGCGGTCTGCGTCGGACCAGCTCCGTCCGGCCGCCCCGAACCATCACCGGAGCAGTGGGCTGTCGGGAGATGCAACCGTCGCGGGAAGCACTAGATGTCGCGGTCACGCCACGGTTACGCCGTGGTCATGTCGCGGTTACCCTGCGGTCACGCCACGGTCGCGCAGCGGTCACGCCGCGGTTCCAGGACGATATCCCGCGGCGGTACGCAGACCCGTCGGACTACTCTCCGGTTAGAGGTAACCTGCATTGAATTAATTTTAATTTATTTATTTTAAATTAAATTAATTGAAATTAATTTAGGGGTTTAGATTATTTTAATCCAAGAATATTAATTTAATTTAAGTTTAGAATTAAATTAATGGTTTAATTTAATTTAATTTTAGAATTAAAATTAAATTAAACAAATGGAACTGATAAAAATAAATTATTTTAATTTAATCAAATTCATTTAATTTATTAAAACACCCTCGCATAATTTAAAGTTATTGCAATTTAATTTTTATTGCACGATTACCCCGACTGGTCTTGAGCTTTTGACCGACCTGTGTATGTTTGGCATGTATGTATTTATTTAATTATTTATTCAATGCGTGCGATGATTGTAATATTTAATTAGATAAATGATGGTCTGCGAATCATCTTTTAATTCAAATATGTATAAGGGCCTGCGTGTCCATTGCACCACTTGTATTTTGTACCCCAGAGCCCCTCGCCTGCGTGCGAGTATATTTGTATTTATTCGATGACGATCTGAGGGCAGACCCCGCCAAAATGAGGCGGTAGTCCAGACAAGAGTTGGACGCTTTTCACTGGGGCCAGCAACGACACGAGTCTTGTATTGACTCAGGTACAGGTGCCCCTAGGTGATGATTGATCAGTTAATGATCAATCATTATAGAATGCTCAAGACCAGTCGGAATGCTTGATTTACTTTATGCACAGTTTATTATTTTTATGCGACTGCATGATTATTGCATGATCACATAGGATAGTAAACAAGAGAAAATGCATAAAGTTATGACGAATAAATACTCTTTTGAATGTTCAGTTGTGAGCATGACAACCTAGTTTGAACATAATAAATAGAAAAGGGATTATATTCGTCAATTAATAATTTAAAAAAAATCCCTCAAATATATATTAAGTCATAATGCCTTCCATTTCTCATATATAAACAAAACCGGCTGTTTGGGTGCTCATCAGCCTCAGTTGAGAGTGCCTCTTACTACCGGGGCGTTTCCATGTGAGGAATGGTTCGACTTAACTAAAGTGAGTAGTCAAGGATTAGCCTTAGCTAAATTGATATCACTTTAGAGGCGAGAGGTTGAGGGAATCAAGTACAGATTCCAAAAGGCTGGGACTTTACTCAACTATACAAGGAACCACAAGAACAAGTGGTTGGCCAGCATAGTGCCTACCTTGAAACCCTTCAAGTAATGTCGTAGCCCTAGCTTGTAGATTACGAAAGGGGTTTCATAGGATCCTTGCCACTAGAATGCTCAAGCGATAGAGTATTCCGAATCTAATGGTGAGGGATATTTAGGTTCTTTAAAATAGTGGGAGACATTAAATGATATTTTATTAATCATAAAAATGTCAAAAGGTAATCAAGACAAAGTACTAATTGCTAAATGTTTATCTGATGTAGATTCAAAATGGAAATCACCAACACCACTAGTACTTTATCACTGCGATCAATCTTGGATAAAGAAAATATCCTGACCGGCAATAACTTCCAGGAGTGGTACAGGCGCTTGCGCATAGTACTACGCCAAGAAAGGAAGTTATATGTGCTGGAATCCCCAACTCCTGCTGAGCCTCCTCAGGGAGCAAGCAAGACAGAAAAAGATAAGTGGAAAAAGCATGTAGACGATGTGCTTGATGTACAATGCATCATGTTGTCATCCATGTCCATCCAATTGCAAAAAATGCATGAGGAAGAGGACGCCTACAAGATGCTTTCACATCTCCAAGAACTATATCAGGAGAGGGCTAGGAAAGAAAGGTATGAAATCTCAAGTGCGCTTTATAAGTGCAGGATAGCAGAAGGGCACCAAGCTGGTCCTCACGTACTCAAAATGATTGGGTATATTGAGAGGCTCGAAGCCCTTGGGTTCAAACTGAACCAACAACTAGCAGTGGATCTCATCCTTGCCTCTTTACCATCAAGCTTCTCGACTTTCATTGTCAATTATAATATGAATGATATGACAAAGTCGCTCCTGGATCTTTTGGATTTAGTTCGCCAAGTTGATAAGGACATGAAAAACACCAATACATCTGTCCTTATGGTGAACAAGAAAAACAAGGGCAAGGCAAAGGGGTCTAAAGCCAAGTCAAGGCCAAAGACACCAATGCATCGTCCTGCCAAGAAGCCAAAGATTCAGAGGCAGAGTAATGAGTAGGAAGCTGTCTGTTTTGGATGTGGCAAGAAAGGCCACTGGAAAAATAATTGCAGAGCTGGGAAGAAGAAGCAAGCTGACGCTTCTGCTTCAGGTATTTTTTTCATTGAATGCAATCTATCATTATCTACAAGTTGGGTATTGGATACGGCATGTGGCTCACACATTTGTATTCATATACAGGAACCAAGTAGTTTTGAGAAGATTGCAAAAGTTCAAGTGGATATCTGAGCTGCAAATGGTGCAAGTTTGGCGGCCTTGGCAGTGGGAGACTATCACTTGACTTTACCAACTGGTTTGGTTCTTGTTTTAAACAATTGCTATTATGTACCATCTGTTACCAGAAACATTATCTCTGTGTCATGTCTAGACACGAAGGGTTTTTATTTCAAGTTTGGAAATAAAAGTTGTCTCTTTTATAGGGATAACATATGTTATGGTATGTCACATCTTAAAAATGGTTTATATATACTAGAACTAGAAAACTCAGTAATGGCTATCAATGACAAAAATAACCAACATGACTCAAATAACACCCGCCTATGGCACTTCAGGCTTGGTCATGTAAACGAGAAGCGATTACAAAAATTACATCAAGAAGGGTATCTAGACTCGGTACAGTTAGAACCCTTAGATGTATGTCAAGCTTGTTTAAAAGGAAAGATGACCAAAGCACCTTTCTCAGGAAAGGGAGAAAGAGCCAATGTAGTACTGGAATTAATACATACCGATGTATGTGGTCCATTTCCAGTAGAGGCAAGGGGTGGTTTTCTATACTTCATCACTTTTACCGATGATTATAGTAGGTATGGATATATCTACTTAATGCGGCATAAGTCAGATTCCTTTTGTTTCTTTAAGGAATATCAAAATGAAGTAGAAAACCAACTTGGTAAGAAGATAAAAGCACTTCGCTCAGACCGAGGTGGAGAATATCTTAACCAAGCTTTCATTGATCATTTGAAGAAGTTTAGAATAGTATCTCAACTCACTCCTCCTTATACACCACAATGGAATGGTGTTAGTGAAAGGAGGAATAGGACCTTGCTTGACATGGTCAGATCAATGATGAGTCATACAACTCTTCCATTATCCTTTTGGGGATACGCCTTACAGACAGCAGCATATACCATTAACCGAGTACCAACTAAAGCCACAGATGGGATTCCATATCAGTTATGGTTTGGAAAGAAACCCAATCTGACACACATGCATGTGTGGGGGTGCGAGGCATTTGTCAAGACTTTACCAAGTGACAAATTAGCATCCAGAAGCACTAAGTGCATCTTTGTAGGTTATCCTAAGGAAACTAGAGGATACAACCTATATAACCCTTTAGATAGAAAAATCATTGTGGAAAGATACGCCATATTTCTAGAAAGGGATCACATTTCTACTGGAAATAGTGGGATCAAGATTGACTTCGATGAAGTCAATGCTCCAGATGCACAAGAGTTGGTAGAGGAACAATCTCTACAAGAACAAGTGGAAGAAGAAATTGTTCCTGAGACACAGATACTGCGTAGGTCTACGCGAGAGGTTAGAGAACCAGAGCATTATGGTTTTCTTGTCACCGAGTCAGGTGACACAATAATCCTTGAGGATGATGAACCTCTGACCTACAAGGAAGCAGTAGAAGGAAAAGAAGCTGCAACATGGCAAGAAGCCATGAATTCTGAGATGGAGTCCATGTACCAAAATCAAGTTTGGATTTTGGTAGACCCTCCAGCTGATGTAAAGCCCATTGGTTGTAAATGGGTATTCAAGAAAAAACTATACATGGATGGTAAGTTTAATACCTTTAAAGCGAGACTGGTTGCAAAGGGTTTCAGACAACGTCAAGGCATTGATTATGATGAAACCTTCTCACCAGTGGCAATGCTTAAATCCACCAGGATATTGCTTGCAATAGCAGCCTTTCATGATTATGAAATATGGAAAATGGATGTCAAGACTTCTTTTCTAAATGGGAAGTTGGTTGAAGACGTCTATATGACTCAACCTGAAGGGTTTGTTAAGTCAAAGAATGCCAATAAAGTATGAAAGCTGCAGAGATCCATTTATGGATTGAAGCAGGCATCAAGATCATGGAATGTACGATTTGATGAGGCCATAAGAGATTTTGGTTTTGTCAAAAATGAAAGCGAGCCTTGTGTCTATAAAAAGGTTGAAGAGAATGCTATCATTTTCCTAGTTTTATATGTTGACGACATATTAATCATGGGAAACGAGGTGCAAGTCTTACAGTCAGTTAAGACTTGGTTAAATGAATGCTTCTCCATGAAAGACTTAGGTGAAGCAGCCTATATCCTAGGGATCAAGATATATCGAGATATACCTCAAAGGATGCTTGGCCTAAGTCAAAGTACATATATTGACAAGGTACTCAAAAGGTACAATATGGAATAGTCCAAAAGAGGATTGTTACCTATGTCACATGGTGTAAATCTCTCCAAGAAAATGTGTCCACAAACACAGGAGGATATTGACAGAATGAGTAGAGTCCCTTATGCTTCGGCAGTGGGTTCTATCATGTATTCCATGCTATGTACTAGGTTTGATGTTGCCTTTGCTTTAAGCATGGTGGGTAGATATCAATCCAATCCAGGAGAGCTGCACTGGACAGTTGTTAAAACTATCCTTAAGTACTTGAGGCGTACTAAGGATACGTTCCTGGTGTACGGAGGAGATGAGGAACTAGTTGTGAGGGGATACACTGATGCTAGTTTCCATATAGATCATGATGATATGAAATCACAGTCAGGAGACATCTTTTGCCTGAATGGTGGTGCAGTGAGCTGGAGAAGCTCAAAGCAATCTGTGGTTGCTGATTCTACAGCAGATTCTGAATATATTGCAGCTTCCGATGCAGCAAAGGAAGCAGTCTGGATACGTAGCTTTATCTCAGACATTGGTGTTATACCTAGCAGTGCAGACCCTGTTCCAGTATATTGTGATAATACTGCTGCAGTGGTGCTTTCCAAGGAGCCCAGGTCTCACCAGAGGACAAAGCATATTCTTCGGAAGTTCCATCTCTTGAGGGATTTTACTCAAAGAGGTGAAGTGACAGTTAGCAGAGTAGCCACAGAGGACAACGTGGCAGACCCCCTGACTAAATCCATTTCTTAGAAGAAGCATGATTCACATGTGAGAGCTAGCGTATTGAAAACTGTTAGCAGTTGGCTCTAGTGCAAGTGGGAGTGTTGAAAGTGGGTACCCTAGACCCAACTTGTTTTGTACTTTGATTACTGCTACATGTATTCAGTTTGTTTTATACATGTATTTATCTTGTCATGATAGTGTAGATACTTCTGCATCCACTTTATTAATGGTAATGTCCTTAGATTACCTGTCGCATCAAAATGGTTATAGCAGGTCCCAGGCTATAATGAGAACCCTGAAATGCCATGACAGTAATCTTAAAGTAATGTCCTATAGTCCAGTTACATTATTCTGAAAGGACACAGATGATGTGTGACCATCAGGTGTTGGGGGCTCATAAGCATTGAGACTTCATCTCATGAAGTTCGCACTTGATGATCTCTAGCTAACGAGATCATGAGGACAGACCCGCTTAATAGGAACACCACATGTTTCTGGTGTTATTGGTCGTTCCTATCCACGGACATGTGTAATGGTCTCCTGACTTGAGATTATTATTAGTGAATTTCACTTAATTACGTACATTTGATATAAGGCGAAAACCATGGCAACAAGTCATGGTGAGGTAGTTTATATCGGGTACGTCATTAATGGCATGGCATTGATTGAATGATCGAGAAAGGATTTGTCAATTCCGAGTTTAGGAAGAGATATCTCGGGCCTGGTTGATTAGGATGGTTGCACCTTCATTAAATCCATGTCCATGGTAGTGGAAGGTAAGACCGTCCAGACAAATCAACGAATAAAGTAAAGCAAATGAAGAATGATGACACTGAGTATGCATTCTGCTTTATTGAGATATCAATGACAAAGAGATTAGATTACACAGACTGTGTTCGTGGGAAGGCAGTCGTTGCATTGACTTTGCCTTATCTCTATAGGGGCCTCGATGGGTTTCTAGACCCCGCTCTAGGTCGGTGATATTATTCACTACTATTGAGATAAGGGCCTAGATGGTCACACACAATAGCGCTTTGACAATCTGCCCTATTATGATGAATAGGATTATAGGATTTGGTGGGCCCCACTACGGGGTCCGGGTTTTATCCAAGTCCTATCGATCACCAAGTAATAAATAAATTCTTTTATTATTCAAGTTTGTAATAATTTGATGAATTTATTTATAACATGTATTTACGAGTGATTAAGTAAATACATAGATAAATGTTAATCGGATAGATATTTATGTCTTGGGTTTGATTAATTTTATCAGGAGGTGCGGGCAGAGTTAAACTCATGTTTATCACGTAATATATATATATATATATAATTATATATATATATTACAGTTTAGTGATAAATAATAAATATTATTTATGGCATAATTTAATTTGTCATAAATAATTATTTATAATATATATATATAGTGAGTGTTTAATACACGGGGGTCGGGAACCCTTACCGCGTATAATAGATATTCCCTATATATATTTAAAGAGTGGCTCTTCCCTAATTACTATTCATCCGTTGGAATTGAGAGCCTCTCTCTTCTCTTGAGTTCTAGAGAGCGACTCTCTCAAACTAGCAAGTTCTTCAAGTTCCTTCTTCACAGATCGAAGATGCTAGTTTTGTGGTGATCATCGCTGCGTCGAAGTGTGCGTCGAAGATCTGCGCTAGCACCCAGATCTTGACGAATGGCGCGCGTGCAGATTTGCAAGGCATGTGTGGATGATCTAGAGGGCTTCGTCTTCGGAGTCTTCGATCAACGATCGCCGGCGTCCCGCACTTCAATTCTGAACAAGGTAAATGTTCATGTTTATTTTTGTGCTCCTAAAGAACCTTGCGATATTCTCGGACCAAGCCGGGACACGATCACCGGAGCTGACAAAGTTATGTCACTCCGGTGAAGCAGAAAAATTTTAAAATCCCGGCCCACAGGCTTCCGCTGCGGAGTCCCGGATCCCAACACATAGATCATACAACATGCATTCATTCATCATCGTATTCTATTCCACGATCAAGGATTTTGGAATACATACATGTAAGTCCCAATTCAAATAATTTTAAATGTGTAAATGTGAAAACCCTTGATAGGAAATGAGTATGGTATTCACTACACAATTGTTTTGGCGTGGAAAATCATGGTGAAATTTCATCAGCATAACGGCGTCATTTAAAAATTCATAAAATGTATTGATGAGAGAGAAAGGGGTATTGTCATGACCCGACCTAGTGGGGCATGCGCTGCGACTCCCCACGCCCGCCTCTAATAGGCCAGGGGATGGTGACTAGCACCGAGTAGGCATATTACTAACATGGGAGGCATTGCCTAATTACATGTACACACACACACAAATCCAAGCCCACAAATGCATAAATGTAAAAGAACCACTAAGGAACAGAATGCATGCATACAACTAAACCCAACCAACAGAGTATGACGAAAAGTTAATTACTGAAAGTAAACTAGGCCAGAATACAAGCCCACCAAAAACAAGAGTCTGAAAACTATAAAGACCAACTTTTAAACACAAAGAGGTACTGGGACTACAACTTTTATACATAGGAACACCTCGGCCTGTAGGGAAATCAGAAGGCTCGGTCCTATCCTGTTCTGCCCTAAACTCTGTCAAAAGGTTGCTCATCTGCATAAGACATGACGCGTGCGAGCAAAGCCCGTGCAGGGGTGAGTATAACAATACTCAGTAGGGGACCCCGAAAACTGCAAATAAATACACAAAGGAAAGGCATAGTCATCTCTACATAGTATATGTATACTGAACATATAATAAGAGAACACAATCCATATATACTCAAAACCCAAACCCGCAGTCTAGATACAAGTCACGCAACCGCATACCCCCGATAGGGATTTAGTTCGAAGATTCCACAAAACACTCATCCGGGAGAACTCACTCCATGAGTCTGATAGCTCTGATGATGTCCGTCTGAGAAGTATTTTCTGTCGGGAAAAGTCACGAGAGATAGATACACTCATTCTGGGAGAACACACTCCTGAGTGGGGAAAGATCTCGATACACAGATGAGGATCATTGTCAGGGCCTTGGAAGATACCCCGACTCATTCGGATTCACCTTCTAGGTAGAGGATTGGCACCATGTGGAAGTAGTCACATCGATACCTAACTCTACCTAGGGTCAAGAATGGATAGAGGATCTCGCTTCGGGCCTCTCGGAGGGACATCTGACTCTATCTCGGAAATTACTCCTAAAGTGATCATACTCATGTTGAAGGAAATAATACCTGACCTTCAGGGGAACGAGAAAAGGGGGCACTAACCCAAACAAAACATGTCCAAGATATGGTGGACAAGAAGATCAATACATGTACTGAAAAGTACACGGCGTGTAGTTCTGTCATACGTTGTGTCTACTGACCCCAGGTAATGCTCGTGTACAATAGCCAGTGTCTTAAGGCTTGTCGTGTAGAAAATTCAGTACACGTCATGTAGTACAGATCACACGTCGTGTCTGAGTAAGTGGGGTTGGCACTGGGTATGCGGTCTTGTGCCCGTACACGGCTTTATCTCGTGTGTGTCATCCCGTGTAATAGGTACACGGGGTAACCCGTGCAGCCGGCCTAGTCTGGCCATATGGTGGAGTACACAATCGTGTACTCCATCCTCTTTCCGTGTATCGCCTGGGATACATG
The DNA here is from genome assembly GCA_963277665.1 of Viscum album. NCBI lineage: Eukaryota > Viridiplantae > Streptophyta > Magnoliopsida > Santalales > Viscaceae > Viscum > Viscum album. The sequence goes on from OY728151.1 coordinate 25,087,809, forward strand.
CCAAGTCCTGCGTAAGGACCCACATCTTGTGTTCTTAGGGGAACACGCTGTGTATTCTGGAATTTTCCAAAATCGTGAACATCGGCCATCGCGCCTCCCGTGCTACCCCGTTCTTCGATCTGGTTGTCTGATCGCCATGAAACTCAAGGGTTTAGGTCATCTCGACACCATGAAGTTGATTTTGTTGGTTTTATACCTCTGATCAACACCAAAAATACGCATTGATCCACCCGTGTGAAGAATTCTCGAAGAATGGTCTTTCCCGATCTGGTTCGATTCGTCTTCCTCTATTGTCGTCGCACCTCTACTAGGTTGTTGCGATGTTAGATCTTCAATTTGGGATTATTGCATTGTAGAACAGATGCGCAACGATCTGTTGTTTGTTGCTCCACGAAGAACGTGAATAACACAAGTAAAAAGGGGGAATAAATCTAAAAGAAAAATGAGGAACGAACCACCACCGTCATTCGTCACGGCGTTGGTCTGTTCCCGTTAGTGGGATCAAATGGAGAAAAAATCAAATGATAAACAAACAACTATCAAATCAATTCCCCGAAAGAAACAGAAAATAACAACCTCCCACAAGAACGCACGATCCGAAGATCAAAATGTTCGTGGGTTGATTCGCCTTCATAGTTAAATCCAAAAATGGGGAAAGAAGAATCAAAATAACATCCCCTAACTCAATCCGTTTGAATAACGATCGTTGTTTCGCGTTCGTTGGTGAGGTTCGTCGGATCTGAGATGCGTCGTCGTCATCCGCCAACGGTTTCTCCTCTGATGCTCCAAGAGGCTCTCTCTCAATTAGAATGTTTATGAGGCTTACCCTATTAACTTTCCATATGTAGTTATTTAAAATGGAGGAAATAGGTCGTTGTTCAAAAAAAAGGAAACTTTTAAATAAAATAAATTATTATTTTATTTTATTTCCATTAAACGTCCAAAAACTAACTCTCACTGTTGACTCGTGTCGAACGATCTTAGGCCTTTCCTAAGGTAAAGTTGCTGCTCCGAATGCAATGGTGCTCTCAGATATCTGATTTGGGTACTCGTTTAAACATTATTCCACTTTTATAGGAAAATTGTTCACGCGCGCTGTTTAAAATTTTAATTTATTTCAAACATTTATTTCAGGCACTCCGGGCCTCGGAATGGCATGCTGTCAAAAGGTATAGTATCGAAATAATTTCGTATAATATTTAAAAATAATATATGTAAAATATGATACATTACATTCTCCCCACCTTGGGGCTTTGCATCCCTGAAAATCCAAAACAAGAGATACTCAAAAAGATGTGGGTACTGGGCACGGATCTGAGTCTCCCGCTCCCTCGTGCTCTCCTGAAGATTCACGTGCTGCTACCAAACGTGCACCAAGGGAATTGATCACCCACAAATGATCTTCTCCTGCTGATCCTCTATCTCTACCGGGTACTCAGCAAAGGTCTCTCCATCCCCGATGTCCAACTCGCCCCAGTTGATGACGTGTGATGGGTTGTGTGTGTACCTCCTCAACTATGAAAAGTCGAAGACATCATGTACCCGGTTCAATTGTGGAGGTAGATCTAGGTTTTACTCCATCTCACTAACTCTATGAAGTATCATAAAAGGTCTGATGAACCTTGGAGATAGTTTTCCCCCTCAGAAAAATCTCTGTAACCCTCGTTGAGGTGAGACCCTAAGGAAGACATCATCCACTTCCTCGAACTCCATAGGTCTTTGTCACCTATCAGCATGATACTTCTACCAGATCTATGCAGTCTTCATCCACTCCTGGATGATATGAACCTTCTCAGTGTTAGTTTGCACCAACTTTGGACCCATGAGTGCGGACTCTCCGGGGTCGGTCTAGCAAAGCGGTGACCGGCAGGGTCTCCCATATAAAGCCTCGAAAGGTGTCATACCAATGGAGGAGTGGTAGATGTTATTATACAAAAACTCCACCAGTGGTAGGTGGTCCTCCCAACTACGACCAAAGTCCAAGATACAGGCCCGCAACATATCCTCCAGAACCCGAATGTTCCTCTCCGTCTGACCATCGGTCTGGGGATAGAACGTTGTGCTCAAGCGTAGATGAGTCTCAAAATCCTCCTACAATCCCTTCCACATCTGGGACATGAAACGGGAATCTCGTTCTGAGACTATTGTTGAAGGGATTCCATGAATCCGAACTATCTCCTACACGTAGAGTCATTCCAAGCTCTCTACAGAACTCTGCTTCTTAACAGCTAGGAAGTGGGACGACTTGGTGAGTCGGTCAACGATCACCCATATGGAATCATGCCACTTGGACATACATGGTAATCCCATCATGAATTCCATCAATATTCCATCCCACTTATACTCTGGAACTTTCAGGGGTGAGCTAATCCCACTGGAACCTGGTTCTCAGCCTTCACCTGCTGGCACGTAAGTCATTGAGAAATGAACTATGCTACTGCCTTCTTCATGCCTGACCACCAGAACTGTCATTGGAGATCCTAGTACATCTTCTCCACTCCAGTATGTACTACCAAGGTAGATGTATGAAACTCCCTCAGGACCTCTTCCCACAATGCCACGGGTACAACAGTGTATCCCATGAAAAGAAGTATGTGCTCCCCACCTTAAGAATATCCATCAGGAGAATGTCCTGTGAATAACTGAGCACGTAAAGCCTCACAGTAGAAATCCCCAAGTTTTGCCTCCTTAACTCGTTGTAAGAGTGTATTGGTTACAACCATCGACTGAAGGTAAGCTGCATCCTCTTTGTCCGCAAAGGATAACTGCAACGTGGCTAACTGCTCTGTCGCCTCACACAACAACTACGATCTCGACCTTATGCTAAGAGAATCCACCACCTTGTTCCCCTTCCCAGGAGTATAGATGATCTCAAAATCATAGTCTTTGAGGAACTCTAGCCAAAGCCTTTGTATAAAATTCATATCCTTCTGCGAGAAGATGTACTTGAGGATTTTGTGGTTAGAGTAGATGATGAACCGCTCGCCCATAAGGTAGTGTTGCCACATCTTCAACGTGAAGACTACCGATTCCAACTCAAGATCATGGGTAACATAGTTATGATCATGTGGCCTAAGATAACTCAAACCATAAGCAATCATTACCTGTCTCTACATCAGGACGCAGCCAAGCTCGGTCCCTGATGCGTTGTAGAAAACTACGTACTCGACACCCTCCTCCAGTAATCTCAAGATCGGGGCACTTGTCAAACTCTGCCTCAACTACTTGAAATCCCATTGTCACTTATCCATCCACATGAAGGATTTCCCCTTACTGGTAAAGGATGTCATCGATGATGATATTTGGGAGAAATCAGGAATGAATCTACGATAATACCCCGCCAACCCAAGGAAGATTTGCACCTCTATCACGCTCCGAGGTGGCTCCCATTCTAACACTGCCTCTACCTTGTCTGGGTCCATATCCACTCCATATAATGAAATGACATGTCCCAGAAAGTGGACCTCTTGAATCTATAACTGGCACTTCGAGATCTTACCATAAAGCTGGTGCTCTCAGAGTACGTCTAGAAGCATCTGCAGGTGTCTCGCGTGCTCCTCCTCTGACGTCGAGTACACAAGGATGTCGTCGATGAAGACCACTACAAACCAGTATAAGTACGGCTGGAAGATCTGTTTCATCAGTCCCATGAACACTATGGGGTTGTTTTTCATGATGAAAGGCATCACCAAGTACTCATAGTGACCATAATGGCTTCTGAAAGTCATCTTTGGTGTATCATCAGTCTCGTACTTGTAACTGGTGGTAACCTGATTGAAGGTCAACCTTTGAGAACCATTGTTCCCCTATTAGCTGATCAAAGAGGTCGTCGATCCTAGGCAGTGGATACTTATTCTTTATCGTTACCTGGTTCAGGCACCAGTAATCCATGCACAACCTAAAACTCCCATCTGCATTCTTGGAAAACAAAATTGGGGCCACCCAGGGTGAAACACTAGGTCTCACGAAACCCTTGCTTTTCAAATCCTCTAACTGCACCCTTAGCTTGTGAAGATCTGTGGGAGCCATCTGATACACTGATGAGGAAATTGATGTTGTCTCGGGGTGTATGTCAATGCAGAAGTTTATTTCTCAGTAGGGAGGTAGTTCTGGAACATCTTCGAGAAAGACGTCCTCATACTTCACCACTACTGCTGGGAACTGGAAGCTCACAACATCTACCACCCTGAGGGTAAGGCTAGCCAACTCATGAGTGATTGGATACACCCTCCTATGCATGAGCCCATTCTATGATGTTTGAGTCTCCCTTTCACCAATAAAGGAAAACCTCGTCCCATCGCTGCAGACACACCACACTCTTCACCTAAAACAGTCAATTTGGGCATGGACTGAGGATAACCAATCCATACCGAGAATGACATCGTAAGGCCTCGACGCTACCACCAAGATGTTATAACTGAAACTCTCACCTCTAACGGTAAGATCACACTGTCTGAAAAGGTGTGTGATCATCGAGTCTCCTCCCGTAGGTGTCTCCAAGTGTAAGGATCGAGTCAACAGCTCTACCAGAATCTCAAGGTTTCGCACAAGACATGTGGCGGGGAAGGAATGACCAGCACCTGTGTCTATAAGTATGGAAGCTAAGGTAGATAAGACACAGATCGTACTTTGGATCATCCCTGTAGTCCCTGGGTCGTACGCCTCGACTGCATGCAGTTTTCCTCACCCCTGTCCCCCAGCTCCCTAAGCCTGGTGCGGACCTCCTGGGGGTGGTGGTGGAAGTAGATCTAAGAATCTAGAACCACCTACAGCTCTCACTACTCCTCTTCCATGTCTGCCACCTAGAGGGTCTATCTGATCCACTCTATACCTCTTCCTTGGTGGTCCATCCACCATCTTCTTGTCAGTAGCTCGACGGGTCGGACAATCTCTAGTGAGATGTCCCCTACCGTCGCACGAGTAGAATCACCTCTACCTGGGCTGACTGGATCCATCCTGAGAGCCCTGGACTGCCAAACCCCTGTTCTAGGTCCTTCTGTGACATCTCCACCACCTTGATACCTATTCCTGATGTCGTCTCCCTGTTGTCGAGGTCTCCTCACCTGCCTAACTGCTGCTAACTGCCGTTGGTAGTCTCTACTCCGCTAAGAAGCTCTCGTTCACCAAGGCCCGCTTGAGCACTCCAACATAAGTTGGAATACAAAGAGGCACGATACTAGCTCAGATATCCCATAATAGACCTCGCTCGAAGGTCCGAGCTCTGAAGTACTAATCCCTGACCATATCCATCAAGTACCTGGTGAGGTTAGTGAACCTCGATGAATAGTCAGCTACCATCAAACTGCCCTGCTGGAGCTGAATAAGCTCCTAGATGCGCACTTCTCTCAACGTAACTAGAGAGAACTCCTCCCTAAATAGATTCTCAAACTTCATCCACGAAAGAGTCTCCTCATCGTGAGTCTATGTGGTCAGACTCCACCATCGTCCCGCTGAACCCTGAAGAAGGCTCGCTCCTAGGATCACCATCTGGTCCACTGGTGTCCTCACTAGATGGAAAACTCTGGTCACCGCCTCAAGCTATTCCTCAGCCGACTGAGGGTCGGGCTCGCCTTGGAACCTGAGGGGTCACTGTCTCTAGAACTCATGTAGCGCGCTCAACCTGCTCCCCTCGTCGGTCGGTACTGCAGGTACCACGGGTTGCTCCACTGGTGGTGGTATAGTAGGTGCACCACCTGGAGGAAATGCCTGGGGAACTGGTTCCTGTATCGAAGCCTCGTCACTGAGGGGGTCATCCCTATGATATCATTGTTGAATCCTCATGGGTATGCATCGCGGAGGCATCCTATAAGGAACAAGATGTACCATGTTCAAAGAGTGTATCTAGATAGCTAACACAACGGACATGGAAAACACAACCCATTCCTATATGATGCATGTACCAATCTCTTATTTCCCCCGTAACTAGTTTTTCATGTACTGAGTCGAAAAGAAGGTCATCAGAGTCTTGGTGTATGGATACGTCGGTCTCCCGTACCAACATTGGAGTCTCTGGCCTGAAAGCTGAGCCTGAAACACTTAATACTATTTCCCTAAACCAAACTCATGGAATCTTGGTTCTAAGGTAGAACCGACCACCTCTGATACCACTCTGTCATGACTCGACCTAGTGGGGCCCACGCCACGACTCCCCAAGCCCACCTCCAATAGGCCAGGGGCTGGTGACTAGCACCGAGTAGGCATATTACTAACATGAGAGGCATTGCCTAAGTACATGTACACACGCACACATATCTAAGACCACAAATGTTAAAATGTAAAATAACCACTAAGGAATAGAATGTATGCATACAACTAAACCTAACCAACAGAGTACGACGGAAAGTAAAATACTGAAAGTAAACTGGGACAGATTACAAGCCCACCCAAAACAAGAGTCTGAAAACTACAAAGTCCGACTTGTAAACACAAAGAGGTATTGGGACTGCTGCGCGTAGTCGTAGGAACACATCATCCTGTAGGGAACTCAAAAGGCTCGGTCCTATCCTGGTCTGCCCTAGACTCTGTCAAAAGGCTGCTCGTCTGAACAAAACACGACATGTGCGGGAAAAGCCCTTGCAGGGGTGAGTATAACAATACTCAGTAGGGGACCCTAAAAACTGCAAAGCAATACACAAAGGAAAGGCACAGTCATCTCTACACAGTATATGTCTACTGAACATATAATAGGAGAACACAATCCATATATACTCAAAACCCAAGCCCGTAGTCTAGTGAAAAGTCACGCAACCGCATACCCCCACTAGGGGTTCAGTTCGAAGATTCCACGAAGCACTCATCTGGGAGAACTCACTCCATGAGTCTAATAGCTCTGATGACGTCCATCCAAGAAGTACTATATGTTGGGAAAAGTCACAAGAGATAGATACACTCATTCCAGGAGAACACACTCCTGAGTGGGTAAAGATCTCGATACACAAATGAGGATCACTATCAGGGCCTTGGCATATACCGCGACTCATCCATATTTACCTGATAGGTAGAGGATCGTCACCCTGTGGAAGTAGTCATGTCGATACCTGACTCTACCTAGGGTCAAGAATGGATAGAGGATCTTGCTCCAGGCCTCTCAGAGAGAAACCTGACTCTCTCTCGGAAAGTCCTGCTGAAGAGATCATACTCATGTAGAAGGAAACGATACCTGACCTTCAGGGGAACAAGAAAAAGGGGCACTGACCCAAACAAAACATGTCCAAGATATGATGGACAAGAAGATAAATCCATATACTAAAAAGTACACGACATGTAAGTCTATCACACACCATGTCTACTGACCCCTGGGTACTGCCCGTGTACAATAACCTATGTCGTAAGGATTGTCGTATAGAAAATTCAGTACATGGAATGTAGTACAGATCACATGCCATGTCCGAGTAAGTGGGGTCGGCTCTGTGTACATGGTTGTGTGCCCGTACATGACTTTATCTCGTGTGATCCATCCCATGTAATGGGTACACGGGGTAACCCATGCAGCCGGCCTGGTCTGGTCGTGTGGTGGAGTACATGGACGTGTACTCCATCCCATGTCCATGTATCACCCAGGATACACGCCAAGTCCCACGTAAGGAACCACATGTCGTGTTCTTCAGGGAACACGCCGTGTATTCTATAATTTTCTAGAATTGTGAACCTCCACCCTCGCGCCTCCCATGCTGCCCTGTTCTTTGATCCGGCCATCCGATTGTCGTGAAACTCAAGGGTTTAGGTCGAACCAACACCACGAAGATGATTCCGTTGTTTTTGTACCTCTGATCGGCTCGAAAATGCGAATTGATCCACCCGCGCGAAGAATGCTCGAAGAACGGTCTTTCCCAATCTGGTCTGATTCGTCATCCGCTATCATCATCACACCTGTTGGAGTTTGTGGCCTAGAACCAACTACTTTGTATTTTATTCATTAATAAAATCCTTATCACATCTTGATTGTTCTTCTGTGTGATAATGCATGTGATAATATTTCCTAAGGATAGTTATTGCATTAAAGGGTCATAGCGGATCCCTGCTATGATGAGAACCCGAAAGTGCCATAACATTGTTCTTGAATATATATTCTATGGTCGGATGATGTTATTTGAGAGACACAAATAATACAGGCCATTAGGGGCGAGGACTCATAAAACTTTGAGGCACCTTCTCATAGTGTACGCCCTTGGTAATATCCAGAAAGATATTATGAGAACGAGACCTTCCAGTAGGAAATCAACATTTCATAGTGTCATTGGATGTTCCTATCTGTGGATGTGTGTATTGTTCCTTAAACTTTAAGATTATTATTAATGGGTATTACAACTCGCGCACTTATATGTATTGAAAAAAATTGTGACGACACACTGTTTGTAGCGAGGTAGGATACGTTGGGTGCATCACGAGTAATACTGCATTAATAGATAATGAAAGAAAGGATTTGTATCTTCTATTCCATAATAGAAGTAGATATCTTAGACCCTTTTATGGAATTGATATAGCCTAAATAAATCCATGGCCATGGTAAGGTATGGGCGAGTTCAATTCCGGAAAGTCAAAGAAAGAATAATCGAGCACATGGGTTGATGGCACTAGCATGCAACCCGCTTGATTCGAGATATCAAGACAAATGGATTATATTACACAATAAGTGTTCATATGAGGTGACACGTCAATACGGTGTCAACCTCTTTCTCTTGGGTGCCTTGACCCGTTGCTAGACAGTAATCTTGGACTTTAGGCAAGTCTGCCTAATGCCAACGAGAAAGAGGACTATAGGGTCAACACTAAGTGTGTCTATGTATCTTAGTTAAATATTAATTTAACAAATTAAATAAATATTATTCCCGAATGTGGTTTAATAATTATTTAAGGATTCCTAATCACATTTATTTCAACACTAGTTGTTCGAGAGAATATATTGTGGGTGAAATAATATATATTTATTAGCAAGTAATGCAGTTACATTTATTTAACAAATAATATCCATTACTCAAGGTCTAATAAATGTGGTGGAGGAAATAAAGAAAAATGGAAAATAAAAGTACATGTCATGTATATTTAATATACACACCATGTAGTTTTAGGGAAAACGAGTACACACTATGTGTTAATGATTACACGGCGTGTAGTTTTTCTAGTCAGGATTTTGAGGAAATAATATTGTTTTATTAAATGATATTTATTATAATCAGCATGGGCACATGTCAAGGAATTAATCATTCGACATGGGGTGTTTTCAATAAGAGTTAATGAAATAAATAAAACGCGTAACGCGTTTATTTATTGTCATAACTATATAACCTCAAACCCGATTATAAATATTCTCACAACCCCAACACTTTTCCCCAATCGTTGTGCACAACAATTCTGGAGAGTTCTCTTAAGGCCGAAAGAACTCTTTCCTCCAAGAACACTCTCAAGACCGAGAGAGATCCACCACCACTAGATCAAGGCGATTGAAGGCAGACATCGCAAGAAAAGGTTCTTCCACGCTAGCACCCAGAGATCCCTTCGGCGACATCCAGAGATACATGGAGCATGTGTGGATCACCGGTAGAGGAATCCTACACTTGGATTATACAACGCAATGACGGATCGCACCGGATCATGACCGGAGACATCAACAAAGAAAGAATTACATCAAGGTAATTCTTGTCAATTAATTAAATTAATTATAATCAACATATGATGCTCTTATCTCTATGGTTTTAGGACTCCCTCTTTTGTTTTTTGTTCTTCATTATATTCTGAAGATCCAGCATTTTACATCGTGATGGATCTCGGATTGATCATTGTTAACATTAAAATTAAAGTTGGGTCGACCCACCAACACGCTTCCGCTGCGCCCAGAACCTACAAGTGGTATCAGAGGGGTCATATCATTGATTATAATTATTTAGTTTTTCGTTGGTGATTTACACATTTAATAATTTAGTTGTTTCAATTCAAGTTAATCATTCTTTAAAATCTGAATCTCAAGATATGTTCCTCCCCTCTCGTTTCTTGTTCACCTTACAGAAACAAATTTTTCTTTTAATTTTGATTAAAATAAAATAGAGGAACTCATCCAGAGGTGACAAACATTCCTGGCCATACAACACTAGAATACAAAGCGTGTATTCGAAAGTACACGTCGTGTAGTCTAGGTTCAATGTATTGGATTGGCCCGCCAATTCAGGTCATGTGTTGGATTCTATCTAAGTCATTGATGACACTGTGTGTTGACCAGGAACAGGTAGCACACGGTTTCCAGATTACATGTCATGTGGTCAACTGAACGCGGCATGTAGTCCCTTTGGGATGGGATTGGACCATGTACCCCGTACACGGCTTACATGGCTAGAAACTGTGTAACGCGGATACTACACGGCGTGTGTCCAACTGAACACGCCGTGTACTCTGAAAATTTCTAAAGTACATCAACATGCCATGTCCCCGGGCGTGTACTTCGGATGAACGATGTAGAAAAGTACACGCTGTGTAGTCAGAACTACATGCCATGTACTCACCCAAATTACGTAGATTTATTAAAATTTATTATTATATTATACAAACCCTTGAGATATGTACTGTAGTGCAGGTGTAAAGATGAGGCACAACGTGTGATAGGTGTTTTATATATGTGTGTTTAATTTAACATCTGTGTAATGAACGGGAATTCACTGAGTTTCCTCCAAGGTACAAGTTACGTACAAAGATAATTTTAAATGAATTTATTTGTTTAAAATTATGATGGATGAGAATCTAAAGGAAATTCAAAAAAGGGTTTAAGATAAAAGGATTGATTAATTAAAGATAATTAATTGATTTGATTGTGATTTATCTTAAAAAAGAATGATTAAAGAATTTAATGCTAGTTTTATTTATGCGTAAATATTGTTTCATGTATGGATGATCATGAGCTAGACCAAGACCTTTGTATGTGAATGGTTTATTTTAATTTATTTATTTAAATTAAATTTGTTGGCATGTGAGCCTTCTCCTCGTTAATATGTAGGGCATGCGCGCCCAAGGATTCTTTTATGTAAAAACCTCTTTTTACCCCTCACCTACATGTGGGATAAATTCATATGTAATGGATGGAGCTCCCAAGCTAGTGGAGGCAGCTCGAGTCAGGAGCCAAGGTGAAACCAATCCAATGAGATACAAAGGTGGACAGGTGGAAAGCTATAAACATGAACCTAAAAGGTTCAAGGTGTTTCTCCCCTAGGTATTGGGTTAGTTTATCAAATGATAGATAAACTAACCAATAGAACAAGCTCATGATCATACCATTTATTTTATTTCTATCAGTTACATGGTTTATTTATTGTGGGTGTGTTGTCATGATCACACAATTAATGAATTAAACAAGCATGCAAGATGGAACTAAAATAAAGACCGAATTATGCGTAAATATTATCTTAGACATGGTTAATCACTTAAGTATATCCCACTTAATATTAAAAAGCATGTAATCAAAGATAATAAAATGGAAATTTACTTATAAGGATAAAATCTCTCAAAGAAATATTAAGTCGGTATAGCCTTCCATAATCTTGGTTAGAATTGAACCATAGTTCAAAGTGCTTGACCAACCCTAGTTGGGGTGCTTTCAATTATTAGGGAATTCTAATTCAAGGTTTTGGGTTGACTTGACTTGGTTCGCATCAAGGGTTGACTGTCACAGTAGGACTTGGTGTGACCAAGAGGCAAAGTTTGAGGAAATCCAAAATAAAAGGATTTCAAGATTGGGGAGTCCACTCAGCGAATCAAGGAGCTGTGAGTTAATGCAGTTGGCATTTGGAATGCCTACCTAAAACCCTTCAAGTTGCTTGACCAACCCTAGTTGGGGTAATGTGAAGGGAAATATGGATTCTTTCCACTAGAATATTCAGGAAACAGAATATTCTGAAGTCAATGGTGAGGGATATTGGATTTCGATAAAATAGTGGGAGACTAATAAGTATTAATTTATTTATTTGTCTCAGTTTTTATAATAAAGTACTAAACCTTTGATCATTTTAATTTGTAGAAACGGCAAGAAAAATTAATTCAAACATATCATTGCGAACCATACTCGAGAAGGAAAACCTTCTCACTGGAACCAATTTCCAAGAGTGGTAGAGGTGTTTACGCATCATCCTTCACCACGAGAGGAAATTTTATGTGTTGGAAGAGCCTATTTCAGTTGCGCCTGGAAACGAGGCTAGTGATGAGGAACTATCTCTTTATATGAAACATATGGATGATGCCACAGATGTCCAATGTTTTAGGCTATCGTTCATGTCTAATGAGCTCTTGAAGCAACATGAAAACATGGACACGTATAGCATGATGTCTCACCTTAAGGATCTCTACCAAGAGAAGGTGAGACAAGAGAGATATGAGATCTCCAATTCTTTGTTTACAACTAAGCTTAGAGAGTCTACACCAGCTGGGCCTCATGTAGTCAAGCTTATTGGCTACATCGAATGCCTGGACATCTTAGGGATTAAATTCCCGGATGAGTTGTGTACAGATCTCATCCTATCATCACTACCCAAGACCTTCTCAAGCTTTATTGTCAACTACAACATGAGAAATAATGAGAAGAGTATATCGTAACTTCTGACCTTGATTCTCCAGGTAGATAAGGACATGGGGCATGACAAACTCACAGTCCTTATGGTGAATAAGAAAAGGAAGGAAAAGTCAAAGGGGCCAAAGACTTACAAACGGTCTGAAGCCCCTGAGCAACATCCTTCCAAGAAGGGGAAGATCCAGAGGTAGGGAAAGGAATGGGAGGCGGTGTGTTTTGCATGCGGAAAACAAGGACACTAGAAGAGGAACTACACCTAGAAGCGTGGGGATGCTAAAGGTGCATTCGTTATCAAGTGTAATCATTCTATTTCTACACATTGGGTATTAAATACAGCTTGTGGGGCTCACATCTATATTCAAATGCAGGAACCAAGTAGATTTAGAAATATTTCCATAGGAGAGGTTGATCTTCGAGCTGCCAATGGTGCAAGGCTGGCTGCGTTGGCTATTGGCGATTACCACCTCTCACTGCCGACTGGGATGATTTTGGTTTTACATAACTTTTATTATGTTTCTAGTGTTACCAAGAACATAATTTCTATATCTTGTTTGGATATGGATGGATGTACTTTCAAGTTTGGAAATAAGGGTTGTCTCCTTTATAAGAACAATGTATGTTATGGTATGGTGCATTTAAATAATGGTTTGTATGTATTAAATTACTAAAACCAAGTGTTTGAAATCGATAACGAAACAAACTCACATGACTCATACATCACCCAGTTGTGGCATCACCGTCTCGGTTATGTAAACGAGAAGTAATTGACAAAGCTCTTCCAAGATGGTTATTTATACTCTACTAAGATAAAACTAATTGATAGATGTCACGCTTGTTTACAAGGTAAAATGACCAAGATGCCTTTCGATGGACATGGTGAAAGGGACACGGAGCTTCTAGGATTGGTGCACACTGATGTATGTGGACCATTTCCAGTAGAAGCTAGAGGTGGATATTCTTACTTCATTACTTGTACTGATGATTTGAGTAGATATGTTTATGTCTACTTAATGAGGTATAAGTCAGAATCCTTAGAGAAATTTAAGGAATTCAAGAATAAAATAGAGAATCATCTTGGTAAGAAGATAAAGAAACTTCGATCGGATTGAGGTGGAGAATATCTGAACCAAGAGTTCATCGATCTTATACGGGAGTCTGGGATTCTATCTCAGCTCACTCCTCCTTATACACCATAGTGGAATGGTGTTAGTGAAAGGAGGAACCACACCTTGTTGGACATGGTGAGGTCGATGATGAGTCATGTAGATCTTCCATTATCCTTTTGGGGATATACATTACAAACTGCAGCATACACATTAAACCGAGTACCAACTAAGGTGGAAAATGGAATTCCATACGAGTTATGGAATGGAAGGAAACCCACTTTGTCGCACACATGTGTATGGGGATGTGAGGCATTTTTTAAGGCCTTCTCAGGAAACAAACTAGCACCCCAGGGCACGAGGTGTATCTTTATATGATATCCCAAGGAAACGAAAGGATATTACCTATATAACCCTTCAGACATGAAAGTGATTGTCTCCAGACAATCCATCTTTCTTGAGAGGGAGCACATCTTAAAGAAGGATAGTGGGAGCAAGATTGACTTTGATAAAGTTGATGCTCAAGATACACAGAAGTTGATACAGGAACAAGTTCCATAGTTCCCCATGGAAGAGGTTCCAGAAACACAAGTACTGCGTAGGAGCTCAAGAGAGGTAAGGTAACCAGAGAGATTTGGTTTCCTAGTCACCGAGGATGGTGAATCATTATTGTTGGAAAATGATGAACCTCTATCCTACAAGGAAGCAGTAGAAAGCTCAGAAGCTGCAAGATGGCTAGAAGTTATGAATTTTGAGATGGATTCTATGTATCAGAACCAAGTCTGGGTTCTAGTCGATGAGCTAGTTGATGTAAAGATTGTTAGATGAAAATGGGTATTCAAGATAAAATGGACATGGAAGGTCAAGTTAGCACCTATAAAGCAAGGCTAATGGATAAAGGATTCAGAAAACGTCAAGGAATTGACTATGATGAAACTTTCTTGCTGGTTGTCATGTTTATATCCATAAGAATCATACTTGCCATAGCATCTTACCATGACTACAAGATTTGGCATATGGATGTTAAAACTTCATTCCTTAATATGAACCTTCAGTAAGATGTCTATATGACACAACCAGAAGGGTTTGTGACACCAGGTGAAGCCAAACGGGTTTGCAAGTTGTAGAAATCCATTTATGGATTAAAGCAAGCATCTAGGTCATGGAACATTCGATTTGATGAAGCCATAAAGGAATTTGGTTTCATTAAGAACGAATGTGAGACATATGTTTATAAGCGGTTTAATGGGAATGAAATCATTATCCTAGTAGTATATATTGACGACATATTGCTTATTGGAAATTATGTACCAGTCTTACAGTCAGTTAAGGACTGGTTGAACAAGTGTTTCTCCATGAAGGACTTGGGTGAATCAACCTACATTCTAAGGATCAAGATCATTAGTGATAGATCCAAGAGGCTGCTTGGACTAAGTCAGGGTACATACATTGACCAGATACTAAAGAGATTTAGTATGGAACAATCCAAGAGGGGATTGGTTCCAGTGTCACATGGCTTACATCTTTCTAAGAAAATGTGTCCCCAGACACAATAGGAGAAACATAGAATGAGTAAGATCCCATATGCTTCAGCTATAGGTTCCATCATGTATGTCATGTTATGTACTAGGCTTGATGTTGCCTATGAACTGAGCATGGTAAGAAGATATAAAGCAGATCTAAGAGAACAACATTGGACTACTATTAATACTATCCTTAAGTATCTAAGAAGAACAAAGGATATGTTCCTAGTGTATGGATGAGATGAGGAGCTTGTCATCAGAGGGTATGCTGATGTTGGTTCTTAGACAGATCAAAACGATCTAAAGTCGCAATCTGGATATGTTTTCTGTCTTAATGGAGGAGCTCTGAGCTGGAAGAGTTTAAATCAGCCAGTTGTTGTCAATTCTACAGCAAAGTCCGAATATATAGCGGCTTCTGATACATCCAAGGAATCCGTCTGGATTCAGAATTTTTTCCAGGAGCTTGATGTGGTGCCTATCAGTAAAGATCCTATCACGTTGTATTGTGATAATACTATAGTGGTGGCTCTTGTGAAAGAACCAAGGTCACATCAACGGACAAAGCACATACTCCGAAAGTATCACCTCTTGAGGTATTTCTATCAAAGGGATGAAGTTGCAGTGAGCAGAGTGTCCATATAAGAGAACGTAGAGGACCTCATGACTAAAGGCCTATCTCAGAAGAAGCATGAATATCATGTGATATCTAGCGGGTTAAAGGTTGTTATCAGTTGGCTCTAGTCCAAGTGGGAGTTTGTTGGAGTTTGTGTCCTAGAACCAACTACTTTGTACTTTATTCATTAATAAAATCCTTATCACATATTGATTGTTCTTCTGCATGACAATGCATGTGATAATGTCCTAAGGATAGTTGTTGCATTAAAGGGTCATAGCGGATCCCTGCTATGATGAGAACCCGGAAGTTCCATAACACTATTCTTGAATATATGTTCTATGGTCGGATGATGTTATTTTAGGGACACAAATAATACAGGCCATTAGGGGTGAGGACTCATAAAAATTTGAGGTACCTTCTCATGGTGTGAGCCCTTGGTAATATCCAGAAGGATATTATGAGAACGAGACCCACCAGTAGGAAATCCACATTTCATAGTGTCATTATATGTTCCTATCTATGGACGTGTGTATTGGTCCTTAGACTTTAAGATTATTATTAATGGGTATTACAACTCACGCACTTAGATGTATTGATGAAAACAATGACGACACACTGTTTGCAGCGAGGTAGGATACGTTGGGTGCGTAACGAGTAATACTGCATTAATAAATAATGCGATAAAGGATTTGTCCCTTATGTCCCATAATAGAAGTAGATATCTTAGGCCCTTTGATGAAATTGATATAGCCTAAATAAATCCATGGCCATGGTAAGGTATGGGTGAGTTCAATTCCGGAAATTCAAAGAAATAATAATCGAGCACATGGGTTGATGGCACTAGCATGCAACCCACTTGATTCGAGATATCATGACAAAAGGATTATATTATACGGTAAGCATTCGTATGAGGTGACACGTCAATGTGGCATCAACCTCTTTTTCTTGGGTGCCTTGACCCGTTGATAAACAGTATTCTTGGACTTTAGGCAAGTCCGCCTAATGCCAACGAGAAAGAGGCCTAGAGGGTCATGCACTAAGTGTGTCCATGTATCTTAGTTAAATATTAATTTAACAAGTTAAATAAAGATTATTCCTGACTGTGGTTTAATAATTAATTAAGGATGTCTGATCGCATTTATTTCGACACTAGTTATTCGAGAGAATATATTGTGGGAGAAATAATATATATTTATTAGCGAGTAATGCATTTACATTTATTTAACAAATAAATAGTCATTACTCAAGGTCTAATAAATTTGGTAGAGGAAATAAAGAAAAATTGAAAATAATAGTACACGCCGTGTATATTGAATATACACGCCGTGTAGTTTTAAGGAAAACGAGCACACGCCATGTATTAATGATTACACGACGTGTAGTTTTTCCAGTCGGGATTTTGAGGAAATAATATCGTTTTATTAAATGATATTTATTATAATCAGTGTGGGCGCATGTCAAGGAATTAATCATTCGACATGGGGTGTTTTCAATAAAAGTTAATGAAATAAATAAAACGCGTAACGTGTTTATTTATTGTCATAACTTTATAACCTCAGACCTGATTATAAATATCCTCACAACCCCAACACTTTTCCCCAATCGTTGTGCACAACAATTCTGGATAGTTCTCTCAAGGCCGAAAGAACTCTTTCCTCCAAGAACGCTCTCAAGACCGAGAGAGATCCACCACCACCGAATCAAGGCGATCGAAGGAGGACATCGCAAGCGAAGGTTCTTCCGCGCTAGCACCTGGAGATCCCTTCGGCGACATCCAGAGATACGTGGAGAATGTGTGGATCACTACTAGAGGAATCCTATACTTGGATTCTACAGCGTAACGACGGATCACACCTGATCGTGACCGGAGACATCGACGAAGAAAGAGTTCCATCAAGGTAATTCTTGTTAATTAATTAAATTAATTATAATCAACATATGATGATCCTATCTCTATGGTTTCGGGACTCGCTCTTTTGTTTTTCGTTCTTTTTTCTATTCCAAAGATCCGGCGTTTTACATCATGAAGGATCTCGGATTGATCGTTATTAACGCTAAAATTAAAGTTGGGTCGACCCACCAACGTGCTTCTACTGCGCCCGGAACCTACAGCACCTCCACTAGGTCGTTGCGATGTCGGATCTTCAATTTGAGATCGTTGTGTTGCATAACAGATGTGAAACGATCCGTTGTTCATTGCTCCGCAAAGAATGCGAAGAACACAAGTAAAAAAGGGGGAAGAAATCCAAAAGAAAAATGAGGAATGAACCTCTATCATTGTTCATCGTGGCGTTGATCCGCTCTGGTTAGTGGGATCAAACGGAGCAAAAATCAAACGATAAACAAACAACTATCATATCAATTCCCTGAAAGAAACGGAAAATAACACCCTCCCGCGAGAACGCACGATCCGCGGATCAAAATGTTTGTGGGTTGATCTGCGTTCGTCGTTAAATCCAAAAACGGGGAAATAAGAATCGAAATAACAGCCCCTACCTCGATCAGGTTGAAGAACGATCACTGTGTCATGTTCGTTGGCGAGGTTCGTTGGATCTGAGATGCGTCGTCGTCATCCGCCAACGGTTTCTCCTCCGATGCTCCAAGAGGCTCTCTCTCAATTCACAGGGTTATGAGACTAACCCTGCAAACTTTCCATACGTAGGTATTTAAAAGGGAATAAATAGTTCACTATGCAAAAAAAAGGAAACTTTTAAATAAAATAAATTATTATTTTATTTTATTTTCATTAAACGTCCAAAAACTAACTCTCGCAGCTGACTCGCACTGATCGATGTTAGGCCTCGTCTAAGGTAAAGTCGCTGCTCTGAAGGCAATGGTGCCCTCAGATTTATGATCTGGGCACTCATTTAAACATTATTCCACTTTTACAGGAAAACCGTTCACGCGCATTGTTTAAAATTTTAATTTATTTCAAACATTTATTCCGGGCACTCCAGGCCTCGGAATCGCACGTCGTCGAAAGGTCTGGTCTCAAAATAATTCCATATAATATTTAAAAATAATACATGTAAAATATGAGACATTACAGGTATCTCATCATTTGGACATCAAATGGGAAGTGATAGGTACATGGAAAGACATATCTCAACATTATGAATTGGAAATAGAAGTCATGAGATAATAAAGAAACTTTAATAAAGAAGATAAGGTGAGGATCTCTTGCTTGAGTGTGTGACTCCAAATTCTTGGGAGAAGATTCTTGAGAGTTTGGGGGAACCTTGGGAGGACTCTAGAGAGTGGAGGGAAGAGTAAGGACATAATCCAATGAGTTTTAGTGAATATAAATTGGAGCTTGGGTGGGTTTATATAGGAAATGAGTATGGATTTCTTTATTATTTCTCAAACTTAGGTTTTGGACTCTATATAATAAAATAATCAAAACCAAAAACATTCTCATGGTTTTTTCCTGTAGTTTCTACCAAATGGAAGAGGTTTTCATTATTTTATAATGCTAAGGGCTGAAATTTATAAAATAATACTCTTGATTACGTGGAGGTGAGTCATACTCTTAAAGAAATGATTTTAAAACCTTAAAATATATTAATGGTTTTAGAGGATTCATAGGCTTTGTGAAATTAAAAAAATAAAATTAAAATCTCATTATTTTAAATATAAAAAATATATTTCGTCATGGATACCTTTTATATTATTTATTACATCACTTTTGGGTCATTATGATGTCATAATACATAAAGTATATTGATACGATATTTAATTTTTACCCAAAAAATTGACTCTCAGAAAATTATGAAAAATTCATCATTGGATAATTTTGATGTTATGATTCCAAAAATAATATTTATTTTATCTAAATAATTTTCTAAATATGTGAATTTTCACTTTTAAAATAAAATTGACATTTATTAAGAAATGTTGGGTTTTTTGACAATAACAGTTTTTTAACCCTTATACAAAATACATTTGACTTCATAAAAATTATATGATCATTTATATTTAATAAACATTATTTAATAATCATAATTTATTAAAATATTATTTATTTCAAAAATCAATTAATTCATCAAAATAAATTCCTTAGTTGAATTTGAATATTAACCAAAAATATTATTTGTGTTTTATTGTATCAAAAATAAAATCATTTATAAAGTAACAATAATAGGATGAAAATATATTCATTATTCTATATAAAATAATGTACATACTGATATTACTAGGGTCTTGATACATATCTCTTTAATACATCAACAAATGCCCTAAGAGTAAGGTGTGCGATGGTGAGACTTTCATGGGGTGGTTCGGCGTACATGGTTTGGGTCGTGATCTCGATGAGCTTGAACTTCTCCCGTAAACGGTTTTATTAATGCTTAAGTTGTTGGATCTCAGCTTGGGTTTGGTCAAGGGAAAATCCAAATGATTTTATCTCCCTCAGAAACTTTGATAAATGGGCTCATAGGGTACGATCTTACTAATTGAGGTCATCACTCACTTTGTTTGTGTCAATTGGATTTTTTAAAACCCTATATTTATACTAACCATGTGATCATTGTCCAACGACTATATTATCAATGGTAAAGATGCTTAATGCTTATTTAAATCTGATAGGATATGATAAAACAAATGAAATGCATGTATTTTCTATAACTATGTTACATAATAAGACATTTAAATAAAATAAAAAATATTATTTTATTTATAACAGTTCAGGTCGTTACAGGGTGCACCTCAAATTTAAAAATTTGGTTACATGAATCACGTCATGATTCTCCTAGGTGTTCCCCCTTTTTAAAACTTGGTCAACCCTCTTGATTTTGATATGATCGAGGAAGGTCACGCTATGTCATCCGGTTTCCCAAAATCACAATTCAAAATTTACAGTGCTGAAGGGGATTTCTCTTATATACTCAAGGTTTTACTCTTATGTATTAAAGATTTTACTCTTGTGTTTTGAATATTTTACTCTTATATATTACAGTGAATACTCTTACATACTGAAAATTTGGCAAAGTATGAACTCTTATGTATCCCTTTGGAAGGCATGCTTAAGATGTTTTTCAAAATTAGAGAATTGGGTAAGGCAAGGTTCACACCATGATGTATAATATCCTTCTTGAGGACACATAATATTTCCAATATGTAATATATATTCCAATACATGAGATTTTTTTCTTATCCGAAAAACCCAATATGCAATGTATTTTCTCATGCATAAGATATTTTCATATATAAGGTTTTCCCTTTAATTAGAAAACCAATACGTAACATATTTTCTTCAATATGAAATATAATTCTAATATGTAAGATTTTTCCCTTTAACAAAAATCAATTCCTAAGAAATTTCCCATATGAAAGTTTTTTTACCTTTTAATGAGAGATTCTCTAACGTAAGGGTCATTCGATATGTAAGGATTTATGTGAATCTCTTATGTATGGGTTATCACATACGTAACGTTTTTTCCTTTACCTCAGAAATGAAATGCAGGGGTATTTCTCAATTACAATCATAGCTTATGACCGATAATGCCCCTATCAATCGTAAGAAATGATCTTTTTAATCTCCTCTTCATATGTAAAAGTTACTCAAGACTTAGCCAAAAAATAAGTGCAATGGACCAATACACCAGACTGCAGAACTACTTTCTTCCGGTTGAAATCTCAGCGTTAGCAACACCTCCCTTCTTGCGACCTTCTCTCATCATCTCCAACACCCAAAAGACACAAACAGTTCGAGAAGGTTTGGAACGTTGCAGTGTGTAAGAATATGATCATGTATGTGGTTTGTAATCCTCCCAAACAATTGTTAAAAAATCAAAATGGTAGAATATATATCAACATGTAAGTATAACCATCCATACTCAAATGTATTCGATAAACAGAAACCCAATAAAGACTAATGTTTGGTTAAGACCGTTGGTACTAATTACCCAATTGCAATATACTCATGATCAACATATTAATACAACCACTACCAAAAATGAAAAACATATCAAGAACAACAATAATCAATTTATGGGTTTACACTCCCACGAAATGCTCAAGGCACAAGCCCGCCCTTTAAACATCTGAAGACAACAACTGTCATGATAATGAATATACTCGGTGGCCTCTTAGATGCCATATTGCCATGAGTCTAACATGTTTGGGAGTGTGAACAACCATATCATTTGTAGTCTCGAGCTAAGCTACATTACCTCACTAGATGGAATGCTTATTTTGCGGTCAATCCATATCCAAATATCATTGGGGATGAGTTATCTGTGTGATCTCATATAGTAGATTGGGTAACAACACTTTTAAAGCATCATGTGGGTTCATCCCGTGGTAACACTTCCAAAGCTTAATCTAGTAGCTTGGGTAACAACACTTCCAATATAAGGAAATTTGCCTTGAATATCTTTGAATAATACATACAAATTAATGAAGATATTTTATTTTTTTATAATAAATCACTTATTTATCTTCCTGTAATTTGTTTACTAAATTAACTAAATTACGAGACTTTATAAAAACATAAATTTGAAAAATGTAAAAATAAAATGACCCAATTCTGAAATTAATTTTTAAAATGGATCAAAAATAAATAAATGACAATAAATAATCTGGTTATTAAATTAATATCGCATAATGATATTATTTTTATTAAATGACAAAACTATAATATTGTATTTTGTGTAAATACTATTTCATTTGTAAATATAATGAAATTCACTTGTAATTGATTTAAATGTTACTCGTAAATGGATTTGTAAATGCATTGATAAACATATAAATGAACTTTATTACGTTCACAATTGGCTCTTAAACACTTAACAATTATAATTATAAGTATGATTTATTTTTTATCCCGCAAAAAAATCTAAGGCTCTTAACCATTGCTAATCCAAAAACCCGGTTCTTTAGTGTATTTTTTAACATTTTTTCGAATTTGAGAATTTTAAGTGAAATTAATTTGATTTTCCCGTCGTTTATGTCATTTTCCCAATAATGCAATCGATATTTGCTTTGATTTTTGCAAATCAACATATCAACTATTAAGGATCGAATATTGGGATGACAATAAATACTTATTAATAAGATGCATAACAATCTGCCGGACGAGTATTTCTAATCAAGATTTAAAATATATATATATATATATAAACTTATTATTAATAAAAATACTGAATATTAAATACATAAAAGTATAATTAATAATAAATGATAAGATAATTAACAAGATAATTTAATCAATAAATAAATAATAATACTTAATTAACAATAGTCGGATAATTAATAATAAGATAATAAATAATAAATAATTGTATAATTAATAATAAATAATAAGATAATTAACAAGATATATTAACAAACCGATTAATATCAAGTAATTATTAATTAATACAATAATTAATAACAATTATTAATAATTAATAAGATATCTAATATTAATTAATTAATAAATGATTGGATAATTAATAATAATATAATTAGTAATTAAAAAGATAATTAATAACAAATAATTTGGATAATTAATAATAAATATTTAATTACTGCTTAAGGAAATTAATTATATAATAATTAATTAATTGTCAATAATTGTTAATAATTATTATAAATTAATCATTATTAGTTGTCTTATTAATTATTAATAGGTATATTTGAATTGAAACCGAACATTTGATGTGAATCATGTGTTTATAATGGGATGATGCAAAATATGACGGGGTTCCTATGTATTGGGGGGCAAGAAAAGACGTGGGCAAAGGATAAGATGGCGTCCAATCCCCTTAGGATATGTCCTAAAACTTATCCTCATTGCTTTAATGTCTCGCCTTCCAGTTGCAGATATGACACCTCCACAACACTCCCCAACAAATCAAACCACCATCACCTCCAACACTTTTAAGTATATCATTTTATTCAATTTATTCAAATTAATCTGAACTCACTAAATTTTTAATGCACAATGAGCCATTTCAGTAACTAGTGATCTTGAATTTGAATTCAAGATAATATACAGCCATATTAAATATTAAGTGAGAGTGTTAATATACATGTGATCATATCAAAATGGAACAAGATATTTGCATTAACACTACTATAGATCGACCTTTATCCAACGCTGAGCTTTAATAGTGCTAAACAAAAAACGCTGATAAAGGGGGGACTTTCATCAGCGCTCATAAAAAATGATGATAAAGTTACATTTTATCAAAGCTAAAAAAGTGCTAATAAAAGGATACCCTTTGCCAGCGTTTTTTTCTAGCACTGATAAAAGTACTCATTTATCAGTGTTTTTTTTAACATTGATAAAAGTGTCATCTATATCGGTGTTTTTTCTAGCACAAATAAAAGTAGTGAGTAATTTAATTTATATATAAATACTTTTAAAATATATTTAATTATAAATATAAATATAAATATAAATATAAATAAATATATATATATATATATATAACTATAAAATTATCATAAATATATTTATTATATTTATAATTATATAAATCTATTTATAATTATATACAAATATTTATAATTACACAAATATACATCTCTCAACAAACGAGAGCCTCTTGCTCTACAATTCGCTGGGGATTGCTCTAGTAATCAGAGCACCGTGTTGCCCCTCCTTCCAAGAGGAGTTGTTCATGATGAGATTTTTGGGCATTTGAGCTCTTTGTTATGTGTGGCAGAGGGCGTTGCCAAGTCGGGTCAGCTGAGGGTAAGGAGGATCCTTCGTTGGTGGTTGAAGCTGCCTCGATGATCGTTGCAGATGACAGAGCCTTTACGAAGGTGGGATGTGACATAACTTCTGATGTTGTGGACTCAGATCTAGGCTCCTCCATGCTGGTGGGGATGGATTGAAGGTTGATCTCGTCTAATTTGGATTCCTTCCTTCATATGGGGATGGATCGACGATCGTGTTGCGACCTGCTCATGTTCTGCGCGACGACCAGGGGCAACCCGACAAGATGGAGTTTTTGGACCGCGGTGACCTTTGGTGACCTCAGTGGCTTGGAACGAATGGCGTCGCCCTCGACGGCGGGCAAAGCAAGGATGACTTGGGACCCTGGCGAACTGTGGGTGACTTGGTGGATCTCTATTGCAGGGTGGCACGACCTCAGGTTGTGGGTGACAACTCGAGATGCCACCGACGACGGTGGTTTGAGGAGTTTTCACAGTGTCCGGCCTGGGATCCCGGTGAGGGATGACGATGTTGGTGGGATGCGCGTATTGGAGGTGCTGGCTGGTTTTCAACAACTACTGGAGCGACTGGCGTTCACAAGCCGGCGACAGGTTGCTTTGTGCGGCACATCGGGATGGGGGCCTCAATTACTGCGAGGATTTGACCTCAATACTGTTGGGCTTCACGCAGGTCGCTGAAAGCAAGGATGTTGTGCGAGCTGGGGGCGAAAGGCCAGTGACAGGAACATTGCTCGGGAGCTCGAGTTCCGGGATGCGAGTCGACGACGTCTGTGGCAGCGACGGACGGGGTGTGATTAGCGGTAATTGCTGGGGCGACCTTGGAGTAGGGCTGGTGATAAGGATGACAACGAGATGCGGGATTTGGACGCATTTATAGGCTGTTTTGGGTAGCTGCTTTTTCACGGGATGCATGGCGCAACCTCGGATTGCGGGTATCAATGACTTTTGCTTCTTAGCAGGTGAAATGGGACCTCGAGATGGATGTCTTCACATGGGGTGTCGACATCGGCAAGCTGGCTGTGTCGGCATTGATTAGGTTGGGGTAATTTTATTTCGACTTTTGTTGGTGTAAGGGTGGATTTTATGGGGTCTTATTGACATGGGTATTGCTTTAGGTGGTGTTTGCCTGGTCTTTGTGTTTTTGGTGGTGACATGTACCACATGTCTATGTTTGTATGCACTTTTATTTTCGTTAATAAATTTTAGGACCGAGTACGCTCAGATCCTGAACTTTCCCAGTACAAATAAATATATATATTTAAATAATCATAGAATCATAATAAATATATTTTAAATAATAAATATATATAATTATATAAATATTTATAATTGGGGGAGATCTGTTTGTGGCTAACGTCAGGATGATTTGACCTGCAATCGACGGAAGTAGTGTGATTGGCCCTACTATGGCATATGATGATGGTTCTGCTAGCGACTTCACGCCAACGACGATGACGCACGGAAGCACGACATGACAACGACGACGCTAGGCTAGGGCATAGCGATGCTGCTCCAATGGAACCAAGGAGACGACGACACATGTGTGCAATGAGGGTGGAGATGCTCCACGATGGCGGCGACGACGCAGGGGATCACAACATCAGTTGGCAACGCATGAGGGGGCAAGGCGTGATATCTGCGGCAACGACGGTGTTCAGGCGGCGACGATGCGTTGTTGGGGGCTGCTGGCTCTAATGTGCATGCAAGCCAAGGGATGGAGGAGCGTCACTGCAGGTTTATTGAGGGCCCCAGGGTCGTTGATTGAAGGTGGGCCACAATTTGCGGGTGACAAGAGCGAATGACGGGAGCTAAAGTGTGGCTACGGCTGGCTTGCGCGGCGAGGATGGGTCCGAGAGCAGGGTCAGTGTGGCGTGGTGACTACTGAATGAGATCAGTGAACCCCCGCTTGACAATTGGGTCGATGGTCCGGTGGTTGTGTGTGTCAACACGACACAACGTCTGGTGAGACGATTGCAGGTAGACTCTCCATCATTTATTTGCAGGGGAGGCCCATTCGGTGGCGACAACATCTATGGCAGCACGCAGGTGATCTAGACAGGTCATGGTGGTTTGGGCCTTTCGGGGCATGCACTACTACACATATGCTCTTTAACAACGCACAAATCGGCTTTTAACAGCGCTGTTAATCGCAGCGATGATAGGGGGGTCCCCTTTATCAACGCTAAAAAAACGCAAATAAAAGGGGTCCTTTATCCGCACTAAAAAAATGATAATAAAGGACCTCCTTTATCAGCGCTTTTTTAGTGCTGATAAAGGCCTAGCCGCCTGCAATCTTCTATTAATATAACAACACACCCAACAACAAAAACCTGAAAAGAAAAAACCTACAATTTCAAATTCTATATACAACCTGTAATTTCAAACAATGTTATAATTTCAAACAATGTTATATACATTTAATTGACATCATGAATACAAAAATGTCCACCCATGATATATACAAAAAAACACTGCTATTTAAATTTCAAACAAAATGTTTCTTATAATTACATTTACAATTATCCAACAAACATTCTAAAACATTAATATTTTATCTTTTGATGTCCGTCATCTTCTCTAAAAAATATCCGCTCATGGTATCAGTTGCCGAACAAATCATCTCAACCAAAGAAAAAGATTCCTCCTATATAAGAAAACAAATATTATATTAGTAATACTATAAAGAAATAAATTAAACATTAATATGAAAGAATAAATTAATAAAATGTCAATATTTAATAAAAATGACATGTTTGGAGTTATATCGGTCACACAGTGCGTCCTATTGAGGTGGGGTTGATTCCTACACATCACAAATGAGTTATAAATCGTTGTCCTAGAATATCAAAACAATCTGAATGCGTTTTCTCGGTTTTGAGTATGTCACTTGTTCTTTTACTAGAATTAATGTCAATTTTAAATAATGACACATTTGGAGTTATACTGGTAACGCTGTGTGTCAGATTGAGGTGTGACTGATTCCTACATGTCACAAATTACCGATGGATCGTTGTCCTAAAGTATCAAAACAATCTGAATGTGTTTGTTCGGTTTTCAGTATGGAAGTTGTGTTTTTTTACTAAAATGTCATTTTAAACTGGAAACATGCATTATGAGTCATACCGGTCGCATCGTGCGTCGGTTTGACGTGAGACTGCATCATACACGTCACAAATGACTTATGAATCGTTGTCCTAAATTATCAATACAATCAGAGTGTGTTTTCTTGGTTTTCAGTGAGTGAAACCTTTTAAACTAAAATGTCAATTTTAAACTGATAACAGACACTTTTAGTCATACTGATCACACCGTGCGTCGGATTGAGGTACTGTTGACTCCTACATGTCACAAATGACTCATGGATCGTTGTCATAAAGTATCAAAACAATCCGAATGTGTTTACTCGGTCTTCAGTATGTCACTTGTTGTTTTTACTTAAATTAATGTCAATTTTAAATAAAAAGAGACACTTTGAGTTATACCGGCCACACCATGCGTCATATTGAGGTGTGACTAACTCCTACATGTTACAAATGACTCATGGATCATTGTCTCAAAGTATCAAAACAATCCAAATGCGTTTTCTCAGTTTTCAATATGCCACTTGTTGTTTTAACTTAAATTAATGTCAATTTTAAATAAAAAGAGACACTTTGAGTAATACTGGACACACCATGCGTCATATTGAGGTGAAACTGATTTTTACACGTCACAAATGACAAATAGATCGTTTTCCTAAAATATCAAAACAATCTGAATACGTTTGTTTAGTTTTCAGTATGTCACTTGTTGTTTTTACTTAAATTAATATCAATTTTTAATAAAAAGAGACACTTTGAGTTATACCAGCCACACCGTGCATCATATTGAGGTGAAGTTGATTCCTACACGTCAAAAATGACTAATAGATTGTTTTCCTAAAATATCAAAAACAATTCGAATGCATTTGCTCGGTTTTCAGTATGCTAGTTGTGTTTTTTTACTAAAATGTCATTTCAAACTAGAAACATGTATTTTGAGTCATAACGCTCGCATCATGTGTCAGTTTAATGTGAGACTACTTCATACACATCACAAATGACTTATGAATCGCTGTCCTAAATTATCAAGACAACCGGAGCGCATTTTCTTAGTTTTCAGTGAGCGACATATTTTGAACTAAAATGTCATTTTTAAATTGATAACATACACTTCTAGTCATACCGGTCACACCGTGTGTCAGATTGAGGTACGGTTGACTCCTACATGTCACAAATAACTCATGGATTGTTTTCCTAAATTATCAAAATAATCCGAACGTGTTTTCACGGTTTTCAATCTGTCACTTGTTATTTTTACTTAAATTAATGTCAATTTTAAATAAAAAGAGACATCTTGAGTTATACCGGCCACAACGTGTGTCGTATTGAGGTGAAGTTGATTCCCACACATCACAAATAACTAATAGATATTTTTCCTAAAATATAAAAACAATCCGAATGCATTTTCTCCATTTTCAGTATGCAAGTTGTGTTTTTTTACTAAAATATCATTTCAAACTAGAAACACACATTTTGAGTCATACCGGTCACATCGTACGCCCATTTGACGTGAGACTGCTTCATACACATCACAAATGAATTATAAATATTTTTCCTAAATTATCAATACAATATGAGTTCGTTTTCTTGGTTTTTAGTGAGTGACACTTTTTGAACTAAAATGTCACTTTTAAACTGATAACGGACACTTTTACTCATTACTGGTCATGCCGTGCATCAGATTGAGGTGTGGTTGACTCCTACGTGTCAGAAATGACTCATGGATCATTTTTCTACATTATCAAAATAATCATAATAAATTTACTCTATTTTCAGTAGGTCACTTGTTGTTTTTTACTTAAATTAATTTCAATTTTAAATAAAAAGAGACACTTTGAGTTATACCAACCACACTTTGTGTCATATTGAGGTGAGGTTAATTCCTACACGTCACAAATGACTAATATATCGTTTTCCTAAAATATCAAAACAATCCGAATGCGTTTGACCGATTTTCAGTATGTTAGTTGTGTTTTTTACTAAAATGTCATTTCAAACTGGAAACACACATTTTGAGTCATACCAGATGAATCATGTGTCAGTTTGATATGAGACCGCTTTATACACGTTAAAAATGACTTATGAATCTCTGTCCTAAATTATCAAGACAGTCAGAGCACGTTTTTTTGGTTTTCAGTGAGCGACATGTTTTGAACTAAAATGTCAATTTTAAACTGATAACAGACACTTTTAGTCATACCGGTCACACCATGCATATAATTGAGGTTCAGTCGAATCCTACACATCAAAAATGACTCATGGATTATTTTCCTAAATTATAAAAACAATCAAAATGCGTTTTCTTAGTTTTCAGTATGTCACTTGTTGTTTTTACTTAAATTAATGTAAATTTTAAATAAAAAGAGACACTTTGAGTTATACTAGCTTCACCGTGCGTCGTATTGAGGTGATATTTATTTTTACACATAAAAAATGACTAATATATTGTTGTCCTAAAATATCAAAACAATCTGAATGTTTTTGTTCGGTTTTCAGTATGGCCGTCGATTTTTTTTTACTAAAATGTCATTCAAAATAGAAACACACATTTTGAGTCATAACAGTCGCATCATGTGTAGGTTTGATGTGAGACTATTTCATACATGTCACAAATTAATTATGAACCGTTTTACTAAATTATCAAGACAACCGAAACACGTTTTATTGGTTTTCAGTGAGTGACACGTTTTGAACTAAAATGTCAATTTTAAACTGAAAACATACACTTTTAGTCATATCAGTCACACCATGAGTTGGATTGTGGTAATGTTGACTTCTACATGTCACAAATTAATCATGTATCATTTTACTAAATTATCAAAATAATCTGAAAGCATTTTCTTAGTTTTCAGTATGTCACAATTTGTTTTTACTTAAAATAATATCAATTTTAAATAAAAAGAGACACTTTGAGTCACATCGGCCACAACATGCATCATATTGAGGTGTTTTTGATTCCTAAATGTCAAAAATGACTGATGAAATTTTTTCCTAAAGTATCAAAACAATCTGAATGTGTTTTCTCAGTTTTCAGTATGTCACTTGTTCTTTTTACTTAAATTAATGTCAATTTTAAATAAAAAGACACACTTGGAGTTATATCGGTCACACCGTGCTTTGTATTGATGTGAGGTTGACTACTACACATCAAAAATGACTCATGGATCAATTTCATAGAATATAAAAACAATCCAAATGCATTTGGTCAGTTTTTAGTATGCCGCTTGTTGTTTTTACTTTAATTGATGTCAATTTTAAATAAAAAGAGAAACTTGGAGTTATATCGGAAACAACATGCATCATATTAATGCGCGACTAATTCCTACATGTCAAAAATTACTTATAGATCATTTTCCTAGAGTATCAAAACAATTCAAAAATGTTTGATCAGTTTTCAGTATGCCAGTTGTGTTTTTTTACTTAAATTAATGTCAATTTTAAATAAAAAGAGACATTTTAAGTTATACCGGCCACACTGTGCACCATATTGAGGTGATGTTGATTATTATACATCAAAAATGACATATAAATTATTTACTAAAGTATTAAAACAATAAAAATGTGTTTGATCGATTTTCAGTATGAAAATTGTGTTTTTTTACTAAAATGTCATTTCAAACTGGAAACATGCATTCTGAGTCATACCGATCGCATCGTGTATTGATTTGATGTGATAATGATTCATACATTTCACCAATGAATTATGAATCTATATCCTAAATTATGAATACAATCAGAGTGCATTTTCTTGGGTTTTAGTGACCAACACATTTTGAACTAAAATGTCAATTTTAAACTGATAACATACACTTTTAGTCATACCAGTCACATCGTGCGTCAGATTGAGGTGTGGTTGATTCAAAAACATCAAAAATGACTCATGGATCATTTTACTAAAGTATAAAAATAGTCTAAATGTGTTTTCTTGGTTTTCAATATGTCAATTGTACTTTTTTATGAATTTAATGTCAATTTAATATAAAAATACACACTTAAAGTCATACCGGCCATACCGTGCATCAGATTGAGGTGAATTTTATTCATACACATCAAAAATGACTTATGGATTGTTTTAATAAAATATCAAAACAATATGAATTCATTTTCTTAGTTTTCAGTATGTCACTTGTTCTTTTTACTAAAAGCAATGTCAATTTTAAATAAAAAGAGACACTTTGAGTGATACCGGTCTGTCACGACCCCCTCCCACCAAAGATTCCCCTCCTGAGCTGGCAATGGTGAAAGGGAGACAATGACCCCCGAGTCCCGCCTCCAGTAGGCCTCGGGTTGGCGACTAACACCAAGGGTATGAGTTTTCACAAATATGGGAGGCATTACCCTTTTTATTATTTTAAGATCGGGAAATAGGACAAGTCAACCACCAAAAGGAAAAGAAAAAGTGTATAGAAATAAACCCAAACCAAGCCCACATGCATGTTTAAACAATTTTATAACAAGGTGCAAATACAAGAAAGCTAAAAGTGCAATACCAAAAAAGAAACAAGTGTACAACAACAACAACAACTCAAACTGTCCGACTAGTAGGGTCCCGCATGGCCCTGGTAGTCCTCCTGGAAACCTGAAAGTAAACGTAGGGTGAGCATACAAGTATACTCAGTAGGGAAACCTAAAGATCTCATGCACAAGTGGGGAGACATCCTAATGTCCCGTGAGAACAACAGAAGAAACCTAGAAAAGAATTCTATCCACCCAACCTCATCAGCCACACTTACCAAAAACACAATCACAACATGTAGTAGTAAAAGAAACAAGAGTATTGGGTACCCCGCACCATTTCCCAGTAGTTAGCTGCTCTTCCTAATGGCGAACTTCCTAACGCTGTCACACTCTCCCCGCCCGCACACACCTGGGCCTCACAACCACGTACCCCACCCGCACACACCTGGGCCTCACAACCACGTATCCCGCCCGCACACACCTGGGCCTCACAACCACGTATCCCGCCCGCACACACCTGGGCCTCACAACCACGTATCCCGCCCACACACACCTGGGCCTCAAAACCACGTATCCCACCCGCACACACCTGGGCCTCATCCCGAAGATTCTTGGGAAACAGTAGAACCTGCCCGAAGAGTATTGGGCTAAAACCACCCCAATCGAAACCTACCCGAAGAGTCTTAGGTGTAAGGTCGCCTCAAGCCATCACAACATAGGGGAGAAGAAGCAGGAAAGATCTAGTAACTAAGGGAAAACACCCTCTCCCATGAGATGGGAGTGTTCGGCACTAAGTGATCAACATGGGTGGGGTACGATAAAACACAAAAGATACAGATATATATATGTATACCAAACACACAGCCCAACCTATGGCTTCTAAACAGAGAAACTGAGCACATGCCTCGTCACTAATACTATGAAGCATGCATACAACAAACAACCCCAACCCCATTTAGGTTTTCACGTTTCAGCAGAATTAGTTTATTTAGTTCCTTAACTACTGGGAAACTATCCACAACCAACCACATCGATCGTTCATAAAACATATCCCTACCATCCACAAATCAAGTTAGAAAAACACAAGCAACACAACCAAATGCTTCTTATCAACCAACCCATTGATTATTAATCCCGTTCCATTACCATGACCCACCATTCATTAACTCTTCCACTTTTTATTTATTATTCACAACCCATAGCCCATTCACATTCAAGCCCATCCCTGCAGCCCCACTGCCAACCGCCATAACCACAACCGCACCGTACATCATCATCCCTTGATACAATTTATCGCAGCCCCGCTGCTTGTCACCCACATAACATTCACACCATCCTACAACCAATCCAACCATAGCCCCGCTGCTCACCCGATCCACAAAAACCCACAAAACACCCCCATCACATGCCATGTTACCAAGCCAACACCCACATGTTCATTATTCCATTTTTGTTTAACTAGGGTGATCACACAAGGGTTCCATATTTTAAACAGCCAACTTAAATGATTAACCAAATTCCACATTCCACAAGGTTCCATCCACAAAAACGGTCTAAAAAGATAGGGCAATATTTAATTACTCAAGCAAAGGACCCCAACAACCGTGATTTTCAGTAGGTATAAGCCTATTCATTTCACAACATAACAATAGGATAAACAAAGATAAACATCACAACTTCCCCATCCCCGTTCTTTAACAAGTTATTATATTTATTTAAAGGTTCAACTGTTTCTCATGAAAACAAGAGGATACCCACCCCACATGATGCATAATTTAGAGAGACTAAGGTAAGATCCCTACCTCAACAGGTTCTGATCACAACGCACCCCCGGATCAACTTTAGAAGACGTCCGTCGGCGTCCGTCACTTCTGTCGAGTCCCGGAAAAACCTCCTCGAGTGGAAGTTGGAAAGTAAAGGCTGGAGGAAATACAATGGATCTAAGCTTAGAAGTTCCACCTCATCGTTACGATCCCGTGGCCACTGACGGATCGTAAATCGGAGCTCGGACGAAGAAATTATGGAAGAAAGAGCCTTCGAGTCTCTTGGGAGAACTCTGCTCAGAGGAAAGGGGAGGAGAGGGGTGAGTTGAAAAGGAGGAGGGGACCCCTCCTTTTATAGGCTAGAAAAGAAAAAGTACACGGCGTGTACTTTATGGTACATGGCGTGTACTCAGTTATTTTACACAGTCTCCACACGGCTTCCAACACGGATCTGTGGCCGTTGACTGGTCAACACACGGTTTGAGGATAATGCATACGCGAGGAAGGACTACACGGCGTGTAGTTTGGGCACACGACGTGTACCCATTTTTTTCACCTGGCAAGGACACAACTCCAACACGGAACACGACCGTTTAATGGTAACGCGTACGCGGGGAAGGACTACACGACGTGTAGTTTGGGCACACGGCGTGTACCCATTTATTTCACACGGAGAAGACACGACTCCAAAACGGGGTATACCCGGCAAGGGGGTACACGGTGTGTACTCAAACTACACGATGTGTAGTTTTAAAATTCTGGAAAGTGTGGGAAAAATCTATTTTACCCTCCAGAACACTTTGTGGCCTTCTTTTTGACAAAGGAATGGGCCGGAGAGGTCCGGGCCATTACATCAGATACCTCTTAAAACATTCTCATCCCCAAGAATTCAAAAACCAACCCAGAGGAACCCAACAAGATACCTCTTAGGGTTCTCGTTATAACATGAACCCAACCAACAACCCTAATCATATGTGTTAGGAATTCCTTCTCTTATGTCGAGATATTATCCTCTTTAGGCGGCACTGACTCACCTGCACAGGTTTAATCGCATCCTTATTAATGTGTCTCGATTAAGAATTGGGTCTTCCCACTTTCATACATTAGGATTTTTCAACTCGCACTACCCCCAACACCACACAACCAACACACTGCCCGAACACGTGGTTTTGGGAAATTCCTTCTCCTATGTCGAGATATTATCCACTTTAGGCGGCACTGACTCGCCCACACGGGTTCAATCGCATCCTCATTAATGCGTCTCGATTAAGGGTCAGGTTTTTCCCTTTCCCCACACATCCGGACATGTTACACATTACCAGGGAACAAGGAAACAAAAGGTCTCATAACCGACAAGCTAAGCATCCCATATATCAAAGGTACAAAGTATAACATCAACACAAAGCTCAGAAGAACAAGGGAAAAAACAAGTCAAAACAACTCCGGGTACTAAGCGTGCATCTGGGTCTCCCGCTCCCAAGTGCTCTCTTAGAGGCCGTCATGCCTCCACAACACACGAACCAATAGAATGGTTTGTCCACGGAGCACCTTCTCTTTACGATCCTCGATTCTGACTGGTCGTTCCTCGAAGATCGCGTCGTCTCCCATATCTAACTCTCCCCAGTCGATAACTTGAGAGTCATCATGTAAGTACCGACGAAGCTGGGAGACGTGGAAAGCGTTATGAACCTTCTCTAACTGAGGTGGCAAGGCCAGCTGATATGCCACCTCGCCAACTCGCCTCAGCACCTCAAAAGGTCCGATGAACCTAGGTGAGAGCTTGCTCCCTTTCCCAAACCTCCGCTGCCCCCGTCGAGGAGAAACCTTCAATAAAACATGATCTCCCACCTCGAACTCCAAAGGCCTCCTCCGACGATCAGTATAAGACTTCTGTCGGTCCTGAGCCGCTTTCATCCTTTCACGTACAATCTGGACTTTCTCTGTGGTGCTCTACACTACCTCTAGCCCAAGAGAACCTGTCTCACTAACCTCTGCCTAGAAAATGGGTGAACGATACGATCTTCCATACAAAGCCTCAAACAGTGCCATGCCAATAGTAGAGTGGAATCTGTTGTTGTAGGCGAACTCTACTAAAGGAAATTGGCGTACCCATGATCCTCCGAAATCCAGAACGCATGCTCGCAGCATGTCCTCTAGCGTCTGGATAGTCCAATATGTCTGCCCATCGGTCTGGGGGTGGAAAGCAGTGTTAAGGCGTAGTTGGGTTCCAAAAGAATGTTGTAACCCCCTCCAGACTCGTGAGGTAAACCGAGTATCCCGATCTGAGATGACGGTCTTTGGAACTCCATGCAAACGCACCACCTCGTCTACGTACCTCTGCACTAAGGTACTCACCGGGCTCAACTTCTTAATTGCTAAGAAGTGGGCTGATTTCGTCAGTTGATCCACCACTACCCAGATAGCATCATAACCACCCTGAGCT
Organism: Viscum album; assembly: GCA_963277665.1. NCBI lineage: Eukaryota > Viridiplantae > Streptophyta > Magnoliopsida > Santalales > Viscaceae > Viscum > Viscum album. Next base: position 25,124,003 of record OY728151.1, read on the forward strand.
CTGGGTAGTCCTGTGACGAAGTCCATTGAGATTTCATCCCACTTCCACTCGGGGACCTCTAAAGGATGCAACAAACCACTGGGAACACGATGTTCAGCCTTCACTTGCTGACACACTAGGTATTTAGCCACAAACTCCGCCACTTCCCGTTTCACCCCAGGCCACCAAAACTGTTCCCTTAGGCCTTGGTACATTTTTGAAACTCCTGGATATACCGCCAAGGATGAGATATGGAACTCACGGAGAACTCCCTCACACATTGTCTCCGGGAAAAACAACCTTACATGGAAAATCATCCGATGTCGGCTGTCCTCTGACTATTCTTCTAGAGCATTCCCCGGATCGACACGATACCGCATCACTTCTGCCTTGGATTCCCCCCACTGAGACTCTTCCACCTGCTGCAACAAGGAGGACTGCACCGTCATCTGAAACAAACAGCCTCTAACACCTTCTACCCTAGCATCCAAGTGCAAGGCAGCCAACTCTCCCATCGCCTTCCAAGCATCAGTGGATTCCCGAACCACTTCCTTATGCGACTTCTTGCTCAGGTAATCAGCCACAAAGTTTCCCTTACCTTTAGTGTAAGAGATCTCAAAATCATAGTCTTGGAGAAACTCGACCCATCTCCGCTGTCGTAGGTTCAGGTCATGCTGGGAGAAGATATAACGCAGGCTCTTATGATCTGAGAAGACCACAAAGCGCTCCCCAAAGAGTTAATATCGCCACAACTTCAGTGCGAACACTACTACTGCAAGCTCTAGGTCATGGGTGGCATAGTTACGCTCGTGAGGGCATAACTTCCTAGACCCATAACAGATCACTCCCTTCTTTTGCATCAGCACTCACCCCAGACCAAGGTTAGAAGCATTAAAAAACACCTCATACAACAACCCTTACTCTGGAAACCTGAGTACGGGAGCACTGACCAACTTCTCCTTCAGGTAGTCGAAAGCCTTCTGGCATTGCTCGCTCCATAGGAAGACCTAGTTCTTCCTAGTCAAAGCTATCAATGGAGCAGCAACTCGAGAGAAGTCCGAAAAAAACCTACGATAGTAACCTGCTAACCCCAGGAAACTACGAAATTCTGCCATGCTCTTGGGTGCTTCCCAAGAAACAACTGCCTCCACCTTCGATGGGTCCACTGACACTCCATACTGAGATACCACGTTCCCAAGGAAGTGTACTTCTTGCGTCAAGAACTTACACTTCGACAATTTCCCATAAAGTTGGTGGTGTCGAAGGAATTCCAAGACTGCCCTGAGATGATCAACGTGTTCCTCCTCTGATCTTGAGTAGATCAGGATGTCATCGATAAACACAATGATGAACCGGTCCAGAAACTCTCGGAAGACAAAGTTCATAAGTCCCATGAACACAACCGGTGCATTCGTAACTCCAAACGACATTACTAAAAACTCGAAGTGCCCATACCTGCACCTGAAAGCCATCTTCGAGATGTCACTGTCCTTTACCCTCATCTGATGATATCCAGATCGTAGATCAATCTTGGAAAACCAACCTGCTCCCCTCAGTTGGTTGAAGAGATCATCTATCCTTGGAAGGGGGTAGCGGTTCTTGACTGTTACCTGGTTCAACCTTCGGTAGTCTATGCATAGCCTGAGACCACCATCTGCCTTCTTCACGAACAAAAACTGGAGCACCCCATGGCGATATGTTGGGTCGAACAAAAACCTTCTCTATTAGATCGTCAATCTGAATCCGCAACTCCCGTAACTCTGAAGGTGCCATCCGATAAGGGGCAATCGAAATCGGATGGCCAACAGGCTGTAAGTCTATCCCGAACTCAACGTCACGTCGGGGGGGGGGGGGGGGTAGAGTCACAACCTCCTCAGGAAAAACATCGAGGAACTCCCTAACAACCTCTGAGACATCCATCATCTCTGTATCAGCTGGAACCACTGATAACCCGCCTAACAAGGAAAGGAGAGGCTCCAGACGCCGGCTTCCCACCTGATAGCTCCTCTCGCCAAAAAAAGCTACACGTTGCCCGTCCACGTTGGAGAACACGACTCTTCTCGGGAAGCAGTCGATCATGGCACTAACAGAAAACAAACAGTCGAGGCCTAGGATGACATCGTATGGCTGCATCTGTAACAGAAGAAGGTCCCCACTAGATAGATGTGGTCCCAATGTCATCCCACATCTTCGACAAACACAATATACGCTGGTTTGGCCTCCAACTGGTGTACTCAGCACCAGTAGTACGGAAAGTCTCTCTACATCTAGTCCCAAAGGATGGGCTAGAACAGGTGCAAAAAAGGAGTGCGAATCTCCCGAATCGAACAAAAAATACTAGAAAAGGGGGCATTGAAGCCCCCCAGAATCGGGCGACCGCCATTGGCGGTCGCTATAGATATCTAATAGCGACCGCCAATGGCGATCGCTGGCCTTGATAAAAAAAACGAACCTTTTTGCACCCCCCCCCCCCGCGCCCCCCTCTTGATCGAACCCTGCTCCCCCCCGTCACCGCCCCCCAACGCCCCCCCCGCCCCCCCCCCCCCCCCCCCCGCCCCCCCGTCGCCGCCCCCTCGATGCTGCCCTCCCCCCCGCTTCCCGGCCTCCCCTGCTCCCCCCCGACGCCGCCCTCCCCCCCGCCTCCCTGCCTCCCCCGCCGCACGCCCTCCGCCCTCCGGCCTCCGCCATCTGCCCTCCGGCCTCCAGCCTCCGGCCTCCGCCCTCTGCTCCCTCAGCCCTCCCCCCCGGACAGCTCCGGCACCCCGGAAACCCCCCCCCCCCCCCCCGCACCCCGAACCGCTCCCCGCACCCCGGACGCCCCCCCCCCCCCCCCCGCACCTCAAACAGCCCCCCCGACCCCCGACCCCTGACAGCCCCCCCCACTGCCCATCCCCCGTCCCCTCACCGCCTCCTCTCCTCCAGCTCCCCACCGCCGCCGCTGCCCGTCTCCTCCCTTGCTGCACCACCTTTGGCTCCGGCTCCCCTTCGCTGCCTCCTCTCTCTCACGGTACCGCCTTCGGCTCCCCTCCCTTTCAGGTTTGTAGCTCAATCAGGTAACATGGGCTTTTAGTTACATTATTATTTTATCAATGGTTCATAAACAAATGATTAATATTTATTTTAAATATAGTTGATTTGAAAAATGTAAATGTAATAAGTATTGTGTAAATGTTTGTTATACAAATATAATTATGGATAAGAGTTGGATTGATCTTCCAAATCGAACATCTAGAGAATATTTCAATGGAATTATGCAGTTTATTGACTTCACGAGAGGATTTGAAAGTGACTATATTAGTTGTCCATGTAGAAAATGTGCTAACAGATATCAATTCACACGAGATACTGTGAGGGAGCACCTTTTCTTTAATAGATTTCTGAAAAATTATAAGAGTTGGACTCGTCATGGAGAAGAATATGTTCATTGTCAAAATACAGATGCAGCTCAGATGGATGTTGATGCAAGGATGACTGATCCAATGAATGAAATGCTTACTGAAATGGTACGTGGGTTTGATCCTAAAGGCATTGACATCCAGAATCTTGAGACCGGTGAGATAAATCTTCGCTCTGGTGCAGATCATGATTCGAGGAGGTTTTATGAAGCACTTGATGATGCGAAAACAGAATTATATCCTGGATGTACTTCTTACAATAAACTGTCGTTTATCTTGGAGTTGTTGCATTTGAAGACTTTGAATAATTGGTCAGACACATCATTCGACATGCTTTTGGTTTTATTGAAAAAAGTTCTTCCTGTCAATGCTAAGATTCCTGAGTCGTATTACTATGCTCATAAGTTGACAGAGAACTTAGGTTTTACATATGAGACCATAGATGCATGTGCAAACAACTGTATGTTGTTTAGAAAAGAAACTTCCCATTTGGATATTTGTACGGTTTGTGGTGCTTCCAGGTGGAAAGAGAACATGGGAAATAATACTCATCAAAGTCAGATTGCGATACAGGGGAAACCGATTGCCGTAAAGCAAATGCGTTACTTTCCCCTTAAACCGAGGTTGAAAAGATTTTTTATGTCATCTAAAGTTTCTAATTTAATGAGATGGCATACAGAAAGAGTTCATGAAAGTGATATGTTAACCCACCCGACAGACTCTCATGCATGGAAGGATTTTGATAAGAGACATCCCGAATTTGCTAAAGATGTTCGTAATGTCCAATTGGGATTGGCAGCAGATGGTTTCAATCCATTCAAGTCTATCGTTAGTGCAACTCATAGAACATGGCCCGTGGTGTTGGTTCCATATAATCTTCCTCCGTGGCTTTGCATGAAGCAACAATTTATATTACTTTCCACTCTTATTGATGGACCTAAAAGTCCAGGGGATAAGATTTATGTTTACCTTCATCCATTGATTGATGAGTTGAATGAATTTTGGGGCGATGGTGTGATGACTTATGACTGCGAAACGAATGAAATGTTCAAATTGCATGCTGCTTTATTGTGGAAAATCAATGACTTCCCAGATTATGAAAATTTATCAGGCTGGAGTACGAAAGGGGAATTTGATTTCCCTTGTTGCAATAAAAGTAAAAAATCTGTATGGCTTAAACATTCCAAAAAATGGGCATACATGGGTCACAGGCGTTTTCTCCCTCCTCAACACAGATTCAGAAAGGACAGAGTGGCATTTGATGGTTCTAGAGAGTTCATACCAGCACCAAGGATCATGACAGGAGTTGAAATGTTATCGCAGATTGAGGAAGAAAACATCCGCATGGTATATGAAATTCAGGATTTTGTGGCTCCTCCAGTACGTAATATTCGTGCTGCGGGTGGGCAGCGCAGTCACAATTGGAAAAAGAAAAGTATTTTTTATAGTCTTCCGTATTGGAAAACTAACATGTTGAGGCATAATTTGGATGTCATGCACATTGAAAAAAATGTTTGTGATAACATATTGTGGACCATTTTAGGTGTCAGTGGAAAATCAAAGGACCATGTTAATGCACGCCGTGATTTGGAAGAAATGGGTTTAAGGAAACAGTTGCATTTATAGTTAGCTGAGGGAAACAAGGCATATATGCCTGCTGCACAGTATACGATGACTACAGAGGAGAAAGAGACATTTCTTTCCATTTTGAAGATGGTCAAGGTGCCTGATGGTTATTCTTCTAATATTTCAAAGTGTGTGAATCTGACGAGCAAGACATTGCAAGGGTTGAAAAGTCATGAAAATCACATATTACTTCAGCAGTTGATTCCAATCGCAATTTGTGATTGTTTATCCCCCAATGCTGTTCAGCCCTTGATTGAGATGAGTAATTTTTTTAGACAGCTTTGTTTAAGAAATCAACGAATGAGTGATTTAAAAAGTTTGCAGGACCGAATTGTACTTACGCTTTGTCACTTTGAGAAACTTTTTCCCCCCTCATTTTTCGATGTTATAGTCCACTTGAAAGTGAACCTAACTGATGAAGTAATGGCTGCTGGTCCAGTGCAATTCAGGTGGATGTATCCTATTGAACGGTATTTGAGTACATTGAAAAGATTTGTACGCAACAGAGCTCGTCCAGAGGAATCAATAGCCAATGGTTATTTGATGGATGAGTGTACTACCTTTTATGCAGAATATCTTACGGATGTTGAAACAAAATTAGATAATCCCTCTCAGATTCATGATGGTCTAGTTGGAGAAGGAACCACATTTGATATGGACAACATCGAGTGGATACAAGCACATCGATATATCTTTTTCAATACTCCATCAGTTGCACCATTAATGCAGTAAGTATCTTATCAATGTGCTTGTATAACTTTTACATGTTTTGTTTGAATAAGATGATCTTTTAAACATCACGTTATCATTTGCAGGAAACACATTAATGAGATAAAAGAAGAGATGCATCGTGTGACTGAGTTTCAAATTCAACAATCTCATTATGCGTCATTTCATGATTGGTTCAAGGATTATGTATGTATAAATTGATTTTCATTATGAGTGAAGTATTATAATAATTCTTTCTGCATATATTAGTATTGATTTTTATAAATTATGTAGGTTCGTAAGCTGAGGGAGTTAGGGGACCCCACGCTACCTGAAGTATTTATCCAACTGGCTGAGGGTCCATCTATAACGGCTCGTCGTTATAAAGCTATTGATGCTAATGGTTTTTGATTTCGCATTAAAGATGTTGACGACAAACGAGCAACACAAAAAAGTGGCATCGATTGTCCCTTTGTCGATTCTGGTTATTACTATGGTCAATTTATAGACATCATTGAAGTTGTATACACACACGGTTTGAAGTACATATTGTTAAAGTGTAATTGGGTTGATCCAGTGCATGGATGTAAAGTCGATCAATATCAGTTTTCATTGGTGAATTTTAACTATATGTTATACAGAAATAATGAACGAGTTGAGAATGAACCTTTCATTTTGACATCACAAGCGGAACAAGTATTCTTCGTTACTTTGCCTTCGGATCCAAGTTGGCAAGTTGTTGTCAAAATGTCTCGGCGAGGAGTATTTTTATTTGAAGAAGATGAACCCGAGACTGTTCCGTTTGTTTACCAACAACTTGATCAACATACCATAGTTCAATGTGAAGAAGATATTTATTGGGTCAAAGCGGCTTTTGAAGGAGAAACGGTCGATTTGCATGCTTAATGAAAGGTATAATTGTTTTCCCGCTATTCAGTAGAATGTCCTAGGATATCATAAATTATCTAATCATTTTATAAATCTTTATAAGTTTTAATCCTTACTTTTGTAAGTTAATTCAATCATAAATATTTAGGTTATTTTTACTCTTGATTTATTGATGTTATGGTCGGTGTATCATCCCTTTGAGGTATTCTTCATCTGATTCATGTGCTGCTTGAATTTTTATTAGTTCTATCTGAAATTTGGCTATGCATTGATTGGTTTTGTACATAATTTGTATATCTGTTTTGTTAACTTTCTGATTTTTTAAAATTCATTCACAACTAATTATTCAATCCATTTTTTGTTTGATTAACAGTTGTACAAGTTTGATTTTTTAAGAACAATCCAATTTATCTTTTAAACACTTTGGACTCATTACTGATGTTTTCTATGACTGCAGATATGTCAGGGGAAGAGGCAGAAGATCCACATCATCCATTGAGGCATCTACGTCTCATGGTCGAGGTATGTTTGAATGTCATTGTCTATATTTTTTATGTAATTGACATACATATATATATATATATAACATTTTTCAATTTATATATAAAATTGTTTTCAACAGGATCAGACTCGGCTGCTTCTTCCTCTCGCAGGAGAGGCCCTGGTCGTGGCATATTATCATGGAATTCCGACACGACGATAGATGTTTCATTTGATGAGGTTTTTCATCATGTGGGACCAAATGCCCCAGCATTTATTCGTCATCTGGGTCATATCATACGTGACCCACATCGATTTCCATTGACCACGCGTGACTGGGCTTCTATCCCTCAGGAAACATTAGATCGTCTATGGAGGGAGGTTCAGGTAAGAAAATCATTTTACTTTATTTTCTATGTATAAAGAATACTAATATGTTTGATTATTTTCTTTATAGCAAAATTTGAAAGTATGCCCTGAAGAGTTTTGGCCCGTGTGTATGAGAAAATGCCGTAAGATGTGGAAAGATTAGAAAGGAAAAGTGAAGAGGGACCATTGGGTACCAAATGTGGGTGCCCTAGACCTGAAACCGCACGAGAACGTCCATCGGACGTGCGGTGCGCGCGGCACGACCGAATGTGTCGTTTTCAGCAGCGCGACGTGCGCTGAAATGGCGCGTTGGGGGGTCAAAACCACCTGAACGACCTCCGAATGTCACGAAACCGCACGAAAACATCCAGTACGTGAATTGTGAAATGGTTGGCTAGACGGCACGTCATTCGGAGGTGCCATTTGACCGCGGCGGCCGGAAACGCGTTTCCGGCGCCATAAAACACCAAAACGGCGTGCGACGGTCCAATTCAGAGCAAACATGCTCCGAACGACCTGAAACCGCACGAGAATGATAGAAATATTATTAATGAGATGCAGGAAGAGGCGGAACGTCCATCGGATGTGCGGTGCGCACGGCACGACCGAATGTGTCGTTTTCAGCAGCGCGGCGCGCGCTGAAATTGCGCGTCGGGGGGTCAAAACCACCCGAACGACCTCCGAATGCCACGAAACCGTACGACAACAGCCGGTACTTGAATTGTAAAATGGTCGACCAGACGGCACGTCATTCGGAGGTTCCGTTTGACCGTAGCGGCTGGAAACGCGTTTCCGGCGTCATAAAACACCAAAACGGCATGCAGCATTCCAATTCGGAGCAAACGTGCTCCGAACGACCTGAAACCACACAAGAACGATATAAATATTATTCCTGAGATGTAGGAGGAGCTGGCACGTCCATCGGACGTGCGGTGCGCGCGGCACGACCAAATGTGTCATTTTCAGCAGCGCGGCGCGCGCTGAAATGCCGCGTTGGGTGGTCAAAACCACCCGAACGACCTCTGAATGCCACGAAACCGTACGAAAACAGACGGTGCGTGAATTGTGAAATGGTCGGCTAGACGGCACATCATTCGGAGGTGCCGTTTGACCGCGACGGCCGAAAACGCGTTTCCGGCGCCATAAAACACCAAAACGGCGTGCGGCGGTCCAATTCGGAGAAAACGTGCTCCGAACGACCTGAAACCGCACGAGAATGATATAAATATTATTCCTGAGATGCAGGAGGAGGCGGAAGGTCCATCGGACGTGCGGTGCGCGCGGCACGACCAAATGTGTCGTTTTCAGCAGCGCGACGCGCGCTGAAATGCCGCGTTGGGTGGTCAAAACCACCCGAACGACGTCCGAATGCCACAAAACCGCACGAGAACAGCCGGTTCGTGAATTGTGAAATGTTCGGCCAGACGGCACATCATTCGGAGGTGCCGTTTGACCGCGGCGGCCGGAGACGCGTTTCTGGCACCATAAAACACCAAAACGGCGTGCAGCGGTCCAATTCGGAGCAAACGTGCTCCGAACGAACTGAAACCGCACGAGAACGATAGAAATATTATTCCTAAGATGCAGGGGGAGGCGGCACGTCCATCGGACGTGCGGTGCGCGCGGCACGACATAATGTGTCGTTTTCAGCAGCGCGGCGCGCGCTGAAATGCCGCGTTGGGTGGTCAAAACCACTCGAACGACCTCCGAATGCTACGAAACCGTACGAAAACAGCCGGTGTGTGAATTGTGAAATGTTCGGCTAGAAAGAACGTCATTCGGAGGTTCCATTTGACCGCGGCGGCCGGAAACGCGTTTCTGGCGCCATAAAACACCAAAACGGCGTGCGGCGGTCCAATTCGGAGCAAACGTGCTCCGAACGACCTGAAACCGCACGAGAACGATAGAAATATTATTCTTGAGATGTAGGAGGAGGTGGCACGTCCATCAGACGTGCGGTGCGCGTGACACGACCGAATGTGTCGTTTTCAGCAGCGCGACGCGCGCTGAAATGCCGCGTTGGGTGGTCAAAACCACCCAAACGACCTCCGAATGCCACAAAACCATACGACAACAGCCGGTGCGTGAATTTTGAAATGGTCGGCCAGACAGAACGTCATTTGGAGGTGCCGTTTGACCGCGGCGGCCAGAAACGCGTTTCCGGCGCCAAAAAACACCAAAACGGCGTGCGGCGGTCCAATTCGGAGAAAACGTGCTCCGAACGACCTGAAACCGCATGATAACGATAGAAATATTATTCCTGAGATGCAGGAGGAGGCGGAATGTCCATCGGACGTGCGGTACGCGCGACACGACTGAATGTGTCGTTTTTAGCAGCGCGGCGCGCGCTGAAATGGCGCGTTGGGGGGGTCAAAACCACCCGAACGACCTCCGAATGCCACGAAACCGTACCAAAACAGCCGGTGCATGAATTGTGAAATGGTCGGCCAGACGACACGTCATTCGGAGGTGTTGTTTGACCGCGGCGGCCGGAAACGCGTTTCCAGCGCCATAAAACACCAAAACGGCGTGTGGCGGTCCAATTCGGAGCAAACGTGCTCCGAACGACCTGAAACCGCATGATAACGATAAAAATATTATTCCTAAGATGCAGGAGGAGGCGGCACGTCCATCGGACGTTCGGTAGGCGCGGCACGACCGAATGTGTCGTTTTCAGCAGCGCGACGCGCGCTGAAATTGCGCGTCGGGAGGTCAAAACCACCCGAACGATCTACGAATTCCATGAAACCGTACTACAACAGCCGGTGCGTGAATTGTAAAATGGTCGGCCAGGCGGCATGTCATTCGGAGGTACCGTTTGACCGCGGCGGCCGGAAACGCGTTTCCGGCGCCATAAAACACCAAAACGGCGTGCGGCGGTCCAATTCGGAGCAAACGTGCTCCGAACGACCTGAAACCGCATGAGAATGATATAAATATTATTCCTGAGATGAAGAAGGAGGCTACACGTCCATTTGACGTGTGGTGCGGGCGGCACGACCGAATGTGTCGTTTTCAGCAGCGCGACGCGCACTGAAATGCCGCGTTGGGTGGTCAAAACCACCTGAACGACGTCCTAATGCCACGAAACCGTACGACAATAGCCGGTGTGTGAATTTTGAAATGGTAGGCCAGACGACACGTCATTTGGAGGTGTTGTTTGATCGCGGTGGCCGGAAACGCGTTTCCGGCGCCATAAAACACCAAAACGGCGTGCGGTGGTCCAATTCAGAGCAAACGTGCTCTGAACGACCTGAAACCACACGAGAACGATAGAAATATTATTCCAGAGATGTAGGAGGAGGCGGCACGTCCATCAGACGTGCGGTGCGTGCTGCACGACCGAATGTGTCTTTTTCAGCAGCGCGACGCTCGCTGAAATTGCGCGCCGGGGGGTCAAAACCACCTGAACGACCTCCGAATGCCACGAAACCGTACGACAACAGCCGGTGCGTGAATTGTGAAATGGTTGGCTAGACAACATGTTATTCGGAGGTGTCGTTTGACCGCGGTGGCCGGAAACGCGTTTCCGGCGCCATAAAACACCAAAACGGCGTGCGACGGTCCAATTCGGAGCAATCGTGCTCCGAACGACCTGAAACCACACGAGAATGATAGAAATATTATTCCTGAGATGCAGGAGGAGGCGGAACGTCCATCGGACGTGCAGTGCGCGCGGAACGACCGAATGTGTCGTTTTCAGCAGCGCGACGCGCGCTGAAATGCCGCGTTGGGTGGTCAAAACCACCCGAACGACCTCCGAATGCCACGAAACCGTACGAAAACAGCCGGTGCGTGAATTGTGAAATGGTCGGCTAGACGGAACGTCATTCGGAGGTTTCGTTTGACCGCGGTGGCCGAATACACGTTTTCGGCGCCATAAAACACCAAAACGGCGTGCGGCGGTCCAATTCGGAGTAAACGTGCTCCGAACGACTTGAAACCGCACGAGAACGATAGAAATATTATTCCTGAGATGCAGGAGGAGGAGGCACGTCCATCGGACGTGCGGTGCGTGCGGCAAGACCGAATGTGTCGTTTTCAACAGCGCGGCGCGCGCTGAAATGCCGCGTTGGGTGGTCAAAACCACCCAAACGACCTCCGAATGCCACGAAACCGTATGACAACAGCCGGTGCGTGAATTCTGAAATGGTCGGCCAGACGGCACGTCATTCAGAGGTTCTGTTTGACCGCGGCGGCCGGAAACGCGTTTCCGGCGCCATAAAACACCAAAACGGCGTGCGACGGTCCAATTCGGAGAAAACGTGCTCCGAACGACCTGAAACCACACGAGAACGATAGAAATATTATTTCTGAGATGTAGGGGGAGGCGGTATGTCCATTGGACGTGCGATGCGCACAGCACATCCGAATGTGTCGTTTTCAGCAGCTCGGCGCGCGCTGAAATGACGCGTTGGAGGGTCAAAACCACCCGAACAACCTCCGAATGTCACGAAACCGCACGACAACATCCGTTGCGTGAATTTTGAAATGGTTGGGCAGACGACACATCAATCAGAGGTGCTGTTTGACCGTGGTGGCCAGAAACGCGTTTCCGGAGTCATAAAACACCAAAACGGCATGCGGCGGTCGAATTCGGAGCAAACGTGCTCTGAACGACCTGAAACCGCACGAGAACGATAGGAATATTATTTCTGAGATGCAGGAGGAGGCGACACGTCCATCAGACATGCGGTGCGCGTGGCACGACCGAATGTGTCATTTTCAGCAGCTCGGTGCGCGCTGAAATGACGCATTGGGGGGTCAAAACCACCCGAACGACCTCCAAATTCCACGAAACCGCACGACAACATCTGTTGCGTGAATTGTGAAATTGGAGGACAGACGACACGTCAATCGGAGGTGCCGTTTGACCGCGGCGGCCGGAAATGCGTTTCCGGAGTCATAAAACACCAAAACGGCGTGCGACGGTCGAATTCGGAGCAAACGTGCTCCGAAAAATCTGAAACCGCACGATAATGATAGGAATATTATTTATGAGATGAAGGAGGAGGTGGCACATCTATCGGACGTGCGGTGCGCGCGGCACGACCGAATGTGTCGTTTTCAGCAGCTCGGCGCGCGCTGAAATGGCTCGTTGGGGGGTCAAAACCACCCGAACGACCTCCGAATGCCACGAAACCGCACAACAACATCCGTTGCGTGAATTTTGAAATAGTCGGAGAGACGACACATCAATCAGAGGTTCCATTTGACCGCGGCGGCCGGAAACACGTTTCCGGAGTCATAAAACACCAAAACGGCGTGCGACGGTCGAATTCGGAGCAAACGTGCTCCGAAAAACCTGAAATGATAGCATTTCTTAAATCGGGGGTTTTAAATTATTATAGCACAATGATTCGATATTATACATATATTTAATATTATATATATTAAAACATTTAAAATATATTATATATATATATATATATTTAAAATATTGTATTTAATAGTATATATGTGAATATTTTTTTTAATATATATATATATATATATATTTATTTATTTCAGTGGAATTTTTTTTTTTTAAAAAAATCACTATAGCGACCGCCATTGGCGGTCGCTATAGGCCTCTAACGACGAGGCTAAAGTGACCGCTAATGGCGGTCGCTGGGCGACCGCTTTTGACGGTCGCTATAGGAGATTTTTTTAGTAGTGAAAGCAGAAACAAGAGTGCTGAACAAACAAATCGTACCTCGCACCACCTATGGTCCTGCCGGAGCTATCAACTCTGCTGCGTGCAGCTGTCCACGCCCAACTCCTCTACCTCTCTGATGTCGTCCACCTCCCTGACCATGCCCTGGTCGAGGTACCTGAGGAGCACCCTGAGGTCAGCCTCCTCCTGCAAAGTCTTCCCTCGGAGGAGCATGGTCCTGCTGCTGCTAGAAGGGACTCGTCGGAAACTGGTGCTGCTGAGGTGGGTGCTGAACCTGCCCACCTCTATCATACTGAGCTCGGGCCGGGCATCGACTCTGAACGTGCCCGAAACCTCCACAAGAAAAACACTTTGGTCCTGGGCTCATGGAAAAGGGACGAGGACCCAAAGATCTGAAATGGAACTACTGGGGCCTTATCCCCACCGGCCTGAACCTGGAAGGTCCCGTCACAGGAGACTTGCTGCTGACTGCCTTCCCCTTCGACGAGCCTGGCTGGATCCCCTCTCGGGGTGCACCTCCCAGTGAGTGCATCCTCTCTACAACCTCTGCCTTCTTCTGTACTGCCAAGTACGTCAGAAGGGTGAAGGGGGTAACAACATACTAGAGCGAAGGACGAAGCACCTCCTCTAAACGTCTCGCCCGAGACTCCTCATCCGAAAAGAGATCTGGAGAAAAACGCAGGAGATCCTTGAACTTGATCCCCAACTCTCGTACTGACATACTCCTCTGCTTAAGGGAGAGTAACTCCTACCACTTCTCCGCCTTGATCATGGAAGAAATGAATTCCTCTCGGAATTCCTTCTCAAAGTCAGCCCATGGAACCTCTGCCTCTATCCTCTCTCCAAGGTAGAGCGTCCACCACTGTCGCGCCGCACCTCTCAGCTGACTGACTGCTAGGGGAACCAAGTACTCCCTCGGAGCACAGATCAAGGTAAAAGTGATCCCTAGCTCCTCAAGCCACCCCTCCGTCTCCGTATCCGAAGTACTACCCTCGTACTTCTTGAGGGTCTATCGCTAGAAAGAACAGAGAGTCTTCTGCCACTGGCTATCTTCTTCCTCTTGGTCAATCCTCAACTGATCGACCGCCAGAATCTGCTGGGCCTCGGTCGTCTGAGCCACCTGGGGACGACGTCCAGGCGCCATAGCTGTATGGTAAACAAAGATCTCCTAAGCCCAAGTAGTAAGGAAATTTCCCAAGGTTTTATTTTATCATTTATTTCAATTTCTTTCCCAGAACACCCAAATCAAGTAAAACACAATCATGACGATGCATGTACCTTCCCTAGGGTCTCTACCCTGCAATCAATGTAGTCTCACTTGCTCGTTCGGTAGGCCCAGAGTCCTTGCATCAGATCACGGGGGCCTCTAAAATCCCGTGTCCTATCCGGTCTTCCCTGGCCTATGTCACACACCAAGATTAACTAACACTTTTGCCCTACCATCCAATGAAATCCTCATTGTGCCTAACTCTAGACTCCATCTTATCTATCAACCTTCACCTTTGAAACCATTCTGTCACGACCCCCTCCCACCAAAGATGCCCCTCCTGAGCTGGCAATGGTGAAAGGGAGATAATGACCCCCGAGTCCCGCCTCCAGTAGGCCCCGGGTTGGCGACTAGCACCAAGGGTATGAGTTTTCACAAATATGGGAGGCATTACCCTTTTTATTATTTTAAGATTGGGAAATAGGACAAGTCAACCAGCAAAAGGAAAAGAACAAGTGTATAGAAATAAACCCAAACCAAGCCCACATTCATGTTTAAACAATTTTATAACAAGGTGAAAGTACAAGAAAGCTCAAAGTACAATACCAAAAAAGAAAAAAGTGTACAATAGCAACAACAACTCCAAATGTCCAACTAGTAGGGTCCCGCATGGCCCTGGTAGTCCTCCTGGAAACCTGAAAGTAAACATAGGGTGAGCATACAAGTATACTCAGTAAGGAAACCTAAAGCTCTCGTGCACAAGTGGGGAGACATCCTAATGTCCCGTGAGAACAACGGAAGAAACCTAGAAAGGAATTCTATCCACCCAACCTCACCAGCCACACTCACCAAAAACACAATCACAACAAGTAGTAGTATAAGAAACAAGAGTATTGGGTACCCCGCACCATTTCCCAGTAGTTAGCTTCTCTTCCTAACGGCGAACATCCTGACGCTGTCACACTCTCCCCGCCCGTACACACCTGGGCCTCACAACCATGTATCTCGCTCGCACACACCTAAGCCTCACAACCACGTATCCCACCCGCACACACCTGGGCCTCACAACCATGTATCCCGCCCACACACACCTGGGCCTCACAACCACGTATCCCACCCGCACACACCTGGGCCTCATCCCAAAGATTCTTGGGAAACAGTAGAACCTGCCCGAAGAGTCTTGGGCTAAAACCACCCCAATCGAAACCTAACTGAAGAGTCTTAGGTGTAAGGTCGCCTCAAGCCATCACATCCTAGAGGAGAAGGAGCAGGAAGGAGCTAGTAACTAAGGGAAAACACCCTCTCCCATGAGATGGGAGTGTTCGACACTAAGTGCTAAAAATGGGTGGGGTATGATAAAACACAAAAGATACAGATATATATATGTATACCAAACACACAGCCCAACCTATGGCTCCTAAACAGAGAAAATGAGCACATGCCTCGACACTGCTACTACGAAGCATGCATACAACAAACAACCCCAACCCCATTTAGGTTTTCATGTTTCAGCAAAATTAGTTTATTTAGTTCCTTAACTACTAGGCAACTATCCACAACCAACCACATCTATCGTTCGTAAAACATATCCCTGCCATCCACAAATCAAGTTAGGAAAACACAAGCAACACAACCAAGTGCTTCTTATCAACCAAACCATTGATTATTAATCCCGTTCCATTACCATGACCCACCATTCATTAAATCTTCCACTTTTTATTTATTATTCACAACCCATAGCCCATTCACATTCAAGCCCATCCCTGCAGCCCCGCTGCCAACCGCCATAACCACAACCGCACCGTACATCATCATCCCTTGATATAATTTATCGCAGCCCCGCTGCCCGTCACCCACATAACATTCACACCATCCCACAACCAATCCAACCATAGCCCCGCTGCTCACCTGATCCAAAACAACCCACAAAACACCCCCATCACATGCCACATTACCAAGCCAACACCCACATGTTCATTATTCCATTTTTGTTTAACCGGGGTGATCACAAAAGGGTTCCATATTTTAAACAGCCAACTTACGTGATTAACCAAATTCCACATTCCACAAGGTTCCATCCACAAAAACAGTCTAAAAAGATAGGGCAATATTTAATTGTGAAAGCAAAGTCCCCCAACGACCGTGATTTTCAGTAGGCATAAGCCCATTCATTTCACAACATAACAATAGGATAAACAAAGATAAACATCACAACTTCCCCATCCCCGTTCTTTAACCAATTATTATCTTTATTTAAAGGTTAAACTGTTTCTCATGAAAACAATATGATACCCACCTCGCATGATGAAAAATTTAGAGAGACGAAGGTAAGATCCCTACCTCAACAGGTTCTGATCACAACGGACCCCCAGATCAACTTTAGAAGACGTCCGTCGGCGTTCGTCACTTCCGTCGAGTCCTGGAAAAACCTCCTCGGGTGGAAGTTGGAAAGGAAATGCCAGAGGAAATACAACGGATCCAATATTAGAAGTTTCGCCTTGTCTTTACGATCCCGTGGCTGCTGACAGATCGTAAATCGGAGCTCAGACGGAGAAATTATGGAAGAAAGAGTCTTCGAGTCTCTTGGGAGAACTCTGCTCAGAGGAAAGGGGAGGAGAGGGGTGAGTTGAAAAGGAGGAGGGGAACCCTCCTTTTATAGGAGAGAAAAGAAAAAGTACATGGCGTGTACTTTATGGTACACGACATGTACTTGGTTATTTTACACGGTCTCCATGTGGCTTCCAACACGGCTCCGTGGCCATTGACTGGTCAACACACGGTTTGAGGATAACGCATACGTAGGGAAGGACTACACGACGTGTAGTTTGGGAACATGGCGTGTACCCATTTTTTTCACACGGCAAGAACACAGCTCCAAAAAGGAACATGGCCGTTGACTGGTAACGCGTACGCGGGGAAGGAATACACGGCGTATAGTTTGGGCACAAGGCGTGTACCCATTTATTTCACACGGCAAAGACACGACTCCAACACGGGGTATACCCGGCAAGGGGGTACACGGCATGTACTCAAACTACACAGCGTGTAGTTTCAAAATTCTGGAAAGTGTGGGAAAAGTCTATTTTACCCTCCAGAACACTTCGTGGCCTTCTTTTTGACAAAGGAATGGGCCGGAGAGGTCCGGGCCATTACACGGTCACTTGTTCTTTTTGCTTAGTTTTGACTTGGTCAGTTCCTCTGATACCAACTATATTGACCCAAAAATTTCATATATAGATATCACATCTTAGTATATTAATATTCCTTACATAACATAATGATCCATGCCAGAATAATTTATGTATACTACTTTTGGAGACATGGAAACATAAAGAACTAGTTCATAAGAGTCTCTCATTAAGTTATTATTCACTAGAATTCTTCTTAGACATATCATTTCAAAAACCATTCTTAATAACCTAAGGATATTAAACATAAGAAAGGGTGATCATAGATTATAAATAAGTGTAAACAAGGGAGATATCAATGATCATATAAGGATAACATGAGAATAAAAAAATAAATAAGTATTAGATAAAAATGATAAAGAAATTAACTTATAAATAGTAGATAAAATGATGAAAAAATTAATTAATTACATAAAAATACACACTTTGAGTCATACCGGCCACATTGTTCATTACCATGCTTTTCATTTTCTTTCTTTGTCAAAATAGAAACACTGCATTGTCGATATTTATCACTTTACTTCAAGTTCCTTTCACTACCTTTAAAGGAAAGTGATAAATTCCGACAATACATGTGTGATAAGGTTTTGAGGGAGAATAACTCTGTGGAAGACATTGTCTACATAAGCTGTCAAATATTTAATTTAGATTATTTTAATGCAATATAGAACATATAGTATTATGAGGAAAAACATAGTATGTTAAAAAAAACTTTACCTTCCCATTGAATCGGATTTTCAGCCTCGAAGTCCAATCTCTCACGAGCATGATCAGTTTCAAAAAAACTACCCCGACTTGAACAAAGGAATCCACCTATATAAGAAAATAATTCTTATATAATTAATACTAAAAATAAGTAAATTAAACATAAATATGAAAAAACCCACCACTTCTATGGAAGTCACATCTTCATGCTATTTGTGTATATTCTTCCATCAGGTATGTTGCTCATTCGTTTCTGATCACATCTATATCATCTTGTGAATATGAGTCTTTTCGACAATCATAGTAGTACTGGAAAAATATAAATACAGAAAGTATTAATAAATATTTAAAAAAAATAGTAATTATCTTCAAAAATACATCTTTAGTTATGCTAGTTTGTTCAAATAATACAATCTCTCTCATAAATTTACAAACATAATAACCACAATCTTTTCCATTGGTTTGTTTCGAAAACTATAGAAACATTAATTAGAATAAGTAATTTGTTTTGATACATGTTTTAATAGTGGAATATTATTATATATAACCCAATACTTGTCTAGTAGTAGAACTTATCTTCATCCTTGTGCTTAACCCCTGACCCCATTCCTTGTTTTTCACGATAATCATGCACCACCCTGTCATAAAAAAATACTCATTAAAAGATAATGTAAATTATATAACTTGATGTTTAGTTCTAAAAAATTGTATATAATGTATTAAAAATTAAAAAATTCAATCATTTGTGGACAATTTGTTGGATATCCATGCATTGAATCCAAGAAATAAATCTTTAGAGTATCCAAATTTACCGCAATGAGCATTCAGTGCTGCCTAAAAACACAAAAAAGAATAAGTAATGAAAGAAATGAAAATATATTTGATATAAATAAATTGTAGAGTTTTAACACTGCATCGTTGGTATTAAATAGAGTCTTTCATCCGAAATTTTTCTTTCAAATGATTTTATCAGACCTGTCACTATTTCATTCTTTTTTGGCATCTATTTTCATTTGTTTTGTAGAGGTGATGTGAGGACTAACGAGTCTAAATTTTATTTCATGGGAAAATCCATTCAATTGTTTTTCCTATATACATATTCCAAAAATATAAAATGTATTTATCTATAATTAACACAGTATATCAACTTTTTTAAAATCAAATCATGAAAACATACCTCATGTATATATTTACAACTAAGTCTCCTAGCCAATCATAGTCGAGGATTTCAGTTACACTCTCAACACCAATGAAGTCTTGATTTTTCTATCCATACATATTTTCTTCAAAATCAACTATGTGATTAAGACCATCTTTTAACTTTGTATCCACATGAACCTTCAATGATAGTAAATGTGGATATAGAATGGGCGGGGTAATGGTGATTTCAGTTGATATTTTTGATCGGCTGGTCGATCCTTTTGATGGTTTTGAGTTGCTCTTTCATTTTATCCCCTTCCCTTTGTCTTCTTGTAATAACATTCATCAGTTCACACCCTTTTCATTAATTGTTAAAGGTTTATCTTAAGAAATAAATTGGAAATGAATAACTCCTTATCGACATGTTTTTTATAAGATGTGACGACCGTGTGTTGAATGTTCCAACAACTTTTTCGAACATATGATTATCTTACTCATGAATTGGAATAGGTAACTCAGTGCTTAGATCATGGGATATGATGATCGACACTCACAAATGATCTGTTGTAAGTGTTCTATTGTGTATCATGTCATTTTTCATATTAAACATGGTATCCCTTTCTACAAGGTGATGGGTGGGTGTTGCTAGATATAAATCACAGTCATTATCACCCTATAGAATATCAATACAGGAAAGGTATCAATGTTTGTATGATTCACATTTCACAGAAAAATTTATTAGAACACTGATTACCTCATCTAAGACATCTCTGTGAGGGGAATGACTAGCCTCATAGCTGGTGGGAGGTGGAGTGGGATCTCCATGAGGTGGATGTTCTTAAGTTGCTTCTTCTACTTTCCTCCCCCTATAAAAGTTTCCATCATATCTCTCCTCTATTGGAATTGTTCATCAAGGTTAGATATTCTTTCTATCATCTATTTTATTAATTCACTTTTACCCTCTTGTTTTTTTCTCAAAATATGTTCGGGGTGTCACCCCAAAACCCGCACCTCTGACACAACCATACTGCTCTGGCCGCTTCAAGGCCATCGACAGTATGTGTTCATCTGGTATAATGAAATCAGGAAATTTAATATTTTATAAAGGTCAATAATATCCTTATAATGAATATTTATTTATCAAACTGATTCATTATATGTAAAGTATATTGTTCCAAACATTGAGAGAGAAAATTTTAATTCTAACCAATTACAATTTTTTGTATAAAAATTGTTATCAAGAATTGATATAGATAGATAGTTTTAAAGATTTATATTAAAGGCCATATATTGATCATCTCTATGTTGGGTTCTGATAGGAGATAAATATCTCTTGGGACTTGAATTAGTGATATAGATGGTATATTAGGTTCATATAATATATAAAAGATTAATTATAACCCATATTAGTAAAATCATAACCATTAATAAACCAATTTATGCCTTTAAGATCATAACCATTAATAGTCTTACCTTACACTAATATTTTAATCATAAAATGAACTTTTTCTATGAAATGGTTTTTACACTTTATTTATTTTATTAAATATTAATATTACCAAATAAAATAGGATGATTATGAATCGAAAATGGATGGATTCCAATCATATGATATAATAATATGAGAATGGGGTGGAAGAGTTCACCAAGTTTGCAAAAGATCATGCATATGACCCTTCTCAAATACTTTTTCCGTATTTATGCTATTGTTATTCAAGACTAATTAGTCTATAGGAGCTGTAATAACACTTGATCTATCATAGAATATATTGAATTTATAAAATTTGGACTAAACATGGGGAAAAAATTGAATGCAGTTTGTAACTGGGACAAGACTACATTTTATAGATAATCTGATATGATAATAAGTGTGGAAAATGATGAAAACTATATTGAGGATGTGATTATAGGTGTGAATGATGATAAATATCATATTTAGAGAATGAAAATGATATTTGAATATGAAATTCATGATTTACCAAAATTTTTTTAAAAGTTAAATAGTTGTGAAAAGACGCCATTATATGCTGGTTGTGAAAAATATATAACATTTTTAGGCACACTTAAGTTGTATAATTTAAAATCTAGAAATGAATGGAGTGACACTATTTTTACTGAACTACTTTCTCCCTTGAATGATGTTCTCTGAAAATATAATGAGTTTCCTTGATGAATATATGATTCTAAATGAATTCTATGTTCAATGGGTATAATTTCTGAAAGAATACATGCCTGTCCAAATGACTGTATACTATTTTGTAAGGACCAAAAATAACTTTAAAAATTCCCAAAGTGTGGCGATTCTCGATATAATAAAGATGAATTGGGTCCTATGAAAGTTTTATGGTACTTTCCAATCATTCCAAGGTTTAGGTACCTATATAAAAGTGATGATACTATAAGACAATTGACATGAAAAAAAATATAAGAAATAAAGATGGGAAACTTCGTCACCCGTCAGAATCTACTCAGTGAAATAGAATTGATCATTAGTATCTAGAATTAGGAAATGAGCTAAGAAAACTTTGTATTATTTTATCTACAAATGGAGTGAATTATTTTAGTTTTCAAATAATCACTCATAGTACATGGATAGCTATGTTGGTAAGTTGTAACTTTCTATCGTGGTTATGCATGAAATGAAAATACATGATGTTATCTCTAATTATATCAAGACCAAAACAACTGGGTAATGATATTAATGTTTATTTGGATCCATTGATCGAATATTTGAAATTATTGTGTGATTCAGGTGTTATGTTGTATAATTATTACAAAAATAAATATTTCACATTGAGATCCATGTTGTACAAGACAATAAATGACTTTCCTACTCATAAAAATTTATCCAGATATAGAATTAAAGGAACTGAAAGGTGTCCTATTTTTGAACAAGGTACACTATAAATTAGGTTAAAACATTCATAAAAGACTATTTTTCTAGGAAATCATATATTTCTACCCCGATAAGATAAGTACCGATCTTAGATGACATCATTCGATAAGATTTCAGAAGAAAATACAATACCATATCCACTAAAAGGTGATCAAATATTCGAGAAAGTAAAATATACAGAAAGTTCTTTTAGTAAAACTTTTTTGAAAAACCTTACAAAAACTAATTAGAAAAATAGATTAGTTTTTTTTTCAATCACCATACCAGAATTGTTTGTATGTCAGAAATTTTCATGATGTTATTCATGTTGAAAAAAATTTATGTGATAGTGTCATTGGAATGTTACTAAATGCATGTGGATAAACAAAGTATAGAATTAAGTCTAGGTTGGAAATTATTGACATGGGAATATGGGAAGATTTGGTTCTAGTGAAGATTAAAATATAGTTTATTACAATCTTTCTAGGTAAGAGAGATATTAGTTTTTCAACTTCTTGAATGATGTAAAGGTTCTAGATGGGGTATTCATAAAATATAAAGTGTCACGAACCAAATCTGGTCGCCTTCAAAATCGGCACCCGACCCGGTCCATGTCAAGACCCGAAGGGTGTTCCCGATCCCCACGGGCTGGCACAAGTGCCCGGGTATCATAAAATGAGAATTGGGAACGATTTACCCGAGTTTATAATCTTAAAACAACAAAAGAATCCAATAAAATGAATCTGGATTTTTCAAACCAAACAATCTTTTACAAAAATTCAGAACTGAATTACATAGCGTAAAATAACTCAAAAAGACTATACCAAAGCTACAAAACCAAAATGTAATAGCCCAAGAACCTCCACATGGAAAGAGACACCTCCCTCGAGCCATCCCCACAAGACTTCACCACCAAGGACCTGCTAGAAACCCGAACCAATGGTACTAAAAACTGTACCCAACCTCTGACAAAAAAAAAACCAAGTCTACTTACACCCTAGGGTGTAAGTAGGGTGTGATCCAATGCACAGTAGGATACCACCATTAAAAGATTCCATGTGATAAACATTTAAAGATGAAAAGCATGCAATTTTTCAAAAACATGAAAAGCTAGTTACAATTTCTAAAAGATGCGACTTTGAATAAAAATAGTTTTCAAGTGGGATATTTTAACGGGTTAACACTTTTAAAATAAACACCAAATCTACTGAATTTTCGATCCAAATGTACCGTATGCCGATGGTAAGTATAAAGTAACTAATGAGCACAAGCAATAGGAAATAACCCCTAGGCACTAGCTGGCTGTGGGTCCCAGGTACCTCGTATCTCAGTGAGAGTAGCCATCACAAATATCTATTCTCATGCACGAGCCACTAGTAGGGAACATACCCATAACCTATTTGTCCCCAATCATCATCATCATAGTTTAGTTAGAGTTGTAAGCGTCAATCTTGCTAAGTGAAACTGAGGCCAAACCCCACGGATTCACTAGCATACTAGTACACGTCCACCCACCTAGATACCCAGGTTTTCCCCTTGTGCTCAAACAAGTTCAACAAGTCAAGAAATATACATTGAACATGGAAATATCATTTCCACATCACAAATTCACCAAACATCCCATATGTATACCACACAAGTCACAAAAATCCATTTTTCATTCAAAATGATTTTGAAATCTGACTCACACCATAATAGCCCACAACAGATTTCACATTTCTTCAACACTTACACAAAACCATTAAAAAATTTTATAAAAAAATTATAAGATATTTCAACTAATATAACAGCCCACACACATGGAAAATAACACTTCTTTCATAATCAAAAATTCAATTTTTCACATCACATTCACACAAAACACTCCACATCACTTTCACATCACTTTAAATCCTCAATATCTCCTTCAAACAATTTAATAAAATATTTCCAAGATGATACATATCACATAACAACATTTTCCAAAATTAAATGGACCTTTTAAAAATATACTCCTACCAAAACAGTTTGCTGATATAGTTTCACATATTACACAACTCAATAAACCATTCAAAACTTTCATAAAACAATTATAAAGAGTATACCCAAACTTTGCACATAAAACCCATTTCAAAAACCTATTTTTAAGCCAAAATCACACCAAGACCCTACCAAAAGAGAATTGGAAGCCCAATAAACATGTAATAATCCACTTTCAAATGTTATATAATCACCTTGAACAATATCACAAAAGATACCCATGAGAACACACAAATCCATAAAACACTTTCAAGGAGTATAACAAGGTTATACACATAAAACCATTCAAATACACCCCATTTTTAGGCCCACATGTCACTATATCATTACCCAACCATAATTTTCAGCCCCTTTCAATAACTAATAAATCACTTCCACATTTTACAAAACTACCACAAGAGATAACACATGAAATACATTTGAAAAATACACACTTCAAGAAAAAATGTAACTTTAATACCAAATGCTTTACTATTGCTTCCAAAAATGATTTTCTCATAATACACATCACTTAAGGAACATGTAAAATTATTTAATCAAGCAAACTAACTCATAATTAAATGGTTACCCATGGAATCACCTACCGAAATTGTCGAATCCCTCAAAACATGGTGCGAAACATCAACCGCACCACCCCAGAACCACAAGGATGATAAATCCAGACATAGACTAAATATTTTCACCAAAAGACCCATGGTTAAACCCTAGGTACGAACCTTAGGTTCTGGAAACTTTGGAACATCAAGAAAGAGGGATGAAACCCTAAGGAAATGGAAGAAGTGGAAGGGAGGAACACTCACCTTGAAAAATCTTGAAGAAATTACCCCAAATTAACCAAATGTTGAAACTGAAAGAAGCAAAACCTGATATTTAGGCTCTACTGATGAGGTGGAGGTCACGTGGGGACTGAAATGGGGGAAAAAGAGTAAATATTTAAGGAGATATGAAGGAATGAATTTACCTCTTCAAATATGTCCGATTTTAGAAACCCTAATAAGTTCAGCATTTAATCGCGATGAAGAAGAGCTCCAAAGAGGGGAGAGAGAGCTTGGGCGCGTGGCTGGGTTCAAGGGGCGCTTTTGAGGCTTGGAATCACCAAAAAAGTTATAAAAATGAATAAGTTATTAATTAATAAAATTTTATTTTTAAAACTAGAATTGGGCTTTCGGGCAGGCCCAATCCCTTAAATAAAAACCAACATAAACCTTGGTTATGGATTTCCAAAGGCACCAAATTTTAATTGTGGTGTTAATATATCAGGGGAGGAAATTTAGGAGTTGGAATTAGTGAAAAATATTAAAAAATTAAAAAGTTATAAAAGAAATAAAATTTATTTTTAAATATGGAATTGGGCTCACGGTTTGGCCCAATTCATGAAAACTCACATATTCTCCATAAAACCTTTGGAAACCCCCCCAAAAAAGAATTAATGGAAATAAAAATAAAACTACATTTAAAATAAGGTATTTATGTGACAATTATCCCTACCATAAAAACTTTCCACCCCAAAAAGTCACAACAAGGCCAAAGCAACAACCAAACCCAACTGAGAAACCAAGAAGTGCTCCCTTGACAGGTTTCTTCCCCAAAGGCCAAAACACCTCCAGTGATCAATTAATGAAGGATTACTCTAACAAAAAAAATCTTAAACCACTTTACTAAAATGATAAATCACATTCATAATTTATCCCAAAATAAAACTCATTAAACACTATCCGAACAAGACTCAATCAATTCACCCAAATGAACAACAACATCGAAGAAGGTTACAATTACCTTACTTTAACTAGACCATTGGGTACTCTCAAATCCCAATGTTTACTAAAGAAAGATATAGGTAACTTGATAGCTCTGAATGAGACTACCTACCACCAATCCATGACCATTTATAATTCTGAGTTACTGGTATGGGGGAACAAAAATTACCTCCCCACCATAAGAGACAACCTATATTTTTTTTCTCGAGAAAGAATCAGGACACTAACAGGGGGAGGCCTGAATGGACTCCCCAGTAAAAAGGGTATAATTCCATCATAAATTTACTAAATAACTTATATAAGACTCATAGTGGGTCTCCCCACCATAAGAACCAACCATTTTAACCAACCAGCACTGACCGGTAAAGAAAGAACCCAAAATTTAAAGAGTTGGGGCGACCACATGGTTAGTTTGCATGGTTTGGGAAACCATACACTAACAGTGGGGATACTTCTATCCACATTGTTTTCTGGGGCATGGTCACTATTAACCAAGTGAAAACTGTGTTCTCAAATAGTGTAGACAAACTTCAAACTTTCTCCAAATACTCAGTGGAAACCAAAGGGGGAGGGAATAACATTGGGCGATGACATGGGTACACGGACCTCCACCTATTTCCGCCGAACATGGACAACAGAAGAAAGATTATGAAACTATAGGTTTAAACTCTTCCTAACTTTAATACTGAGGATATGAATTTGTACAAGGGTTTAAACGATCCTGTGATTTCCCCTGACTACGAGCCAGCTTCTCTCCGAGACCTATGGCTGGAGCTCAAATGATTGAAGCATCTTCGGCCTCACAATTAGGCTTTGGAAACCCCATGAATGATAATTATTCTTTCGATGCAACCAACAACTACAATGCAATCCCCAATAAGTTTTCCAAGACATAACACATTCCAAACTCACTTTACCCTAACTCAATATTTCACTGAAACAAGGCCTTAAAATATGCACACACATCACACATTGTTTTTTTTGGGTGACAAACAATAGAAGTAAAGAAAACCTATACTCACCTTCCTCTAAAATGGAATATTTTTAAGTTTTTTTTCCCAAGGGATACATTCTCCTAACATAACAGAGACTCTAATATGATTGACCAACTTTCACCTTTATGATCAATCGATCCCATGACATCACAAGGCATCACCGAACATGACCATTGCGACTGATAGAAACAATACATGGAACGAGACCATATTCAAAGTCCCTAAACAACATACAAGTCCAAAAAGTGGACACAATATCCTATCATGACCAAAATCTCAAAATTGGTGGTTTAATAATAACTCTTTCTTCAAAGAAACTATAAAGAACCTAGAGGCCCTCTTAGACACCATCAAGACACTCATACACACTAACAACGAAAGAACACTTCCACCTTCGATGAATCAGGAAACTTAAGAAACTAAGGTCTCTTTCAACCTTCCACAAGAACTATCCCACTAAAAGAGGATCCAAAAATCAACAAAATGAATGGGTGTAGACTCAATCAACAATGATCGATAAAATATTCCTTATATTGATCAACTGGAGTATTTTCCAATGAAGAAACAATCCGGATTGTAGTTCAGTTTTGCATTAACCCTTAATGGGGGCGTACCTTATCCAATGAGAGAACCCAATGACCCAACCAATCTGTTCCATTGGTCAAAACAAGCCATAAACCAGATCCAAACACATTAAGGGAACCACCATAAAGGTGTCCCGAAATATATCTCATAGGAGACTACTAACTGGTCCTTCTACCCAGCTTACCGACCAAACATAAACCCAAAACACAGTTCAAACAGGAGGGGTTCTTGGACTCAAAACTTCCCACAACATCAACATTTTCCAAAAACACATAATATAAGACATCACAAACAATTCATCAAGACATCATGTTTTTCTTTAAAAAAATATTTCTTGAAAACAAACGGTTCAGCGGTTAGCGTATCCACCAATGGTACCCCATGGGCCTTACACATGCATGTTTCTGTGCCACACTGGGCACCCTCCTCATATCCATCCTGACACTCATCCAGTCGTGAAATCAATCATAAATCATCCTATATAACCCCATGCATGTGGTTTTACATGTAAATACCAAAGGTTAAAACAAAAAATCTTTCCACTTTTCAAAAACAAAATGGTCAACCAACCCAACCTTTTTCTCAAAACTGCTAACAATGAGATCAAAATACCAATTCACATCTTAAAAAACTTTTCATAAAGACACAACCATTTGGAAAATAACTCACTTTCAAGATATTCATATGAATTTCAAAACATCTCATCCCATTAAAACACCCTTTGATTGTTTATAAAACTCTATTGGAAACACTTTTCAAAACCAACTTCAATATAGTTCCTTCTTTTAAAAGAGGTGTAAGCACACCATTTTCCATTTCAAAACAATTATAAAAATTCACTTCCACCATTTCATAAATCAAACCATTACCACTTTATTTGAAAATCATTTCACAAAAACTTTACACTTCTTAAAACCAAAGTGCAAAGATTTCAAAACCTAAGCACAAAACAATGCGAGAGGAAACTAGTTTCAGTGGGTGAATTGGAAATATGGTTGGCAGCCATATTCCAATCACTTCACTATCACAGAGAGTGTTCTAGGGAATATCCTTGGCTCCACATGTCTTTCCAGGCCCTGTGAGCTCACTAGGACCATTAACCCACCTCTCTTTTCATTTCCCTTAATCATCATCGAACTAAGAAAACCAAAGGACTTAGATAAATCCCGACTTCTCTTGGAAACTTGAATCCCATTATGAGGTGTGGTGATTAGGAAAAATACCCATAAATGTAATTCCATGTCCCAACAATCCTAAATCCAGACTATCTCAACTGTTCCCCAAATAACATGACCCAAAGAGTTAACCTGAACCTCCTCTGATACCATTTTGTCACGAACCGAATCTGGTCTCCTTCAAAATAGGCACCTGACCCAGTCCATGGCAAGACCCGAAGGGCATTCCCGATCCCCACGGGCTGAAAAAAGTGCCCGGGTATCATAAAATGATAATTGGGAACGATTTACCCGAGTTTATAATCTTAAAACAACAAAAGAATCCAATAAAACGAATCTGGATTTTTCAAACCAAACAATCTTTTACAAAAATTCAGAACTGAATTACATAGCGTAAAAAAAATAAAAAAGACTATATGAAAGCTAAAAAACCAAAATTAAATAGCCCAAGAATCTCCACATGGAAAGAGGCACCTCCCTCAAGCCATCCCCACAAGACTTCACCACCAAGGACCTGCTAGAAACCCGAACCAATGGTACTAAAAACTGTACCCAAACTGCGACAAAAAAAATAACCAAGTCTACTTACACCCAAGGGTGTAAGTAGGGTGTGATCAAATGCCCAGTAGGATACCACTACTAAGAGATTCCATGTGATAAAAATTTAAAGACAAAAAGCATTCAAGTTTTCAAAAACATGAAAAGCTAGTTACAATTTCTAAAAGATGCGACTTTGAATAAAAACAGTTTTCAAGTGGGATATTTTAATGGGTTAACACTTTTAAAATAAACACCAAAGCTACTGAATTTTCTAGCCAAATATACCGTATGCTGATGGTAAGTATAAAGTAACTAATGAGCACAAGCAATAGGAAATAACCCCTAGGTACTAGCTAGCTGTGGGTCCCAGGTACCTCATATCTCGGTGAGAGTAACCATCACAAATATCCATTCTCGTGCACGATCCACTAGTATGGAACACACCCATAACCTAGTGGCCCCCCAATCATCATCATCATAGTTTAGTTATAGTTGTAAGCATCAATCTTTCTAAGTGAAACTGAGGCCAAACCCCACAGATTCACTAGCATACTAGTACACGTCCACCCACCTAGATACCCAGGTTTTCCCCTTGTGCTCAAACAAGTTCAACAAGTCAATAAATATAAATTGAACATGGAAATATCATTTCCACATCACAAATTCACCAAACATCCCATATGTATACCACACAAGTCACAAAAATCCATTTTTCATTCAAAATGATTTTGAAATCCGACTCACACCAAAATAGCCCACAACACATTTCACATTTCTTCAACACTTCCACAAAACCATTAAACAATTTTATAAAACAATTATAAGATATTTAAACTCATATAAAAGCCCACAAACATGGAAAATAACACTTCTTTCATAATCAAAAATTCAATTTTTCACATCACATTCACACAAAACACTCCACATCACTTTCACATCACTTTCACTCCTCAATATCTCCTTCAAACAATTTAATAAAATATTTCCAAGATGATACATATCACATAACAGAATTTTCACAAATGAAATGGAACTTTTGAAAATATACTCCTACCAAAATAGTTTGCTGATATAGTTTCACCTATTACACAACTCAATAAACCATTCAAAACTTTCATAAAACAATTATAAAGAGTATACCCAAACTTTGCACATAAAACCCATTTCAAAAACCTCTTTTTAAGACAAAATCACACAAAGACCCTACCAAAACAGAATTGGAAGCCCAATAAACATGTAATAATCCACTTTCAAATGTTATATAATCACCTTGAACAATATCACAAAAGATACCCATGAGAACACACAAATCCATAAAACACTTTCAAGGAGTATAACAAGGTTATACACATAAAACCATTCAAATACACCCCTTGTTTTAGGCCCACATGGCACTATATCATTACCCAACCATAATTGGTAGCCCATTTCAACAACTAATAAATCACTTCCACATTTTACAAAACTACCACAAGAGATAACACATGAAATACATTTGAAAAATACACACTTCAAGAAAAAATGTAACTTTAATACCAAATTCTTTACTATTTATAACAAAAATGGTTTTATCATAATGCACAGCACATAAGGAACATGTAAAATTATTTAATCAAGAAAACTAACTCATCATTAAATGGTTACCCACGGAATCACCTACCGAAATTGTCGAATCCCTCAAAACATGGTGCAAAACATCAACCACACCACCCCGGCACCACAAGGATGATAAATCCAGCCCTAGACCACAAATTTTCACCAAAAAGACCCATGGTTAAACCCTAGGTACGAACCCTAGGTTCTGGACACTTTGGAACATCAATAAAGAGGGATGAAACCCTAAGGAAATGGAAGAAGTGGAAGGGAGGAACACTCACCTTGAAAAATCTTGAAGAAATTACCCCAAATTAACCAAATGTTGAAACTCAAAGAATCAAAACCTGATATTTAGGCTCGACTGATGCGGAGGAGGTAATGTGGGGACTGAAATGGGGGAAAAAGAGTAAATATTTAATGAGATATGAAGGAATGAATTTACCTCTTCAAATATGACCGATTTTAGAAACCCTAATAAGTTCAGCATTCAATCGAGATGAAGAATAGCTCCAAAGAGGGGAGAGAGAGCTTGGGCACGTGACTGGGTTCAAGGGGCGCTTTTGAGGCTTGGAATCACCGAAAAATCCTTAAAAATGAATAAGTTATTAATTAATCAAATTTTATTTTTAAAAATGGAATTGGGCTTTCGTGCAGGCCCAATCCCTTAAATAAAAACCAACATAAACCTTGGTTATGGATTTCCAAAGGCACCAAATTTTAATTGTGGTGTTAATATATCAGGTGAGGACATTTAGGAGTTGGAATGAGTGAAAAATATTAAAAAATGAAAAAGTTATAAAAGAAATAAAATTTATTTTTAAATCTGGAATTGGGCACACGGTTTGGCCCAATTCATGAAAACTCACCTATTCTCCATAAAACCTTTGAAAACCCCCAAAACA
Organism: Viscum album; assembly: GCA_963277665.1. Lineage (NCBI taxonomy): Eukaryota > Viridiplantae > Streptophyta > Magnoliopsida > Santalales > Viscaceae > Viscum > Viscum album. Next base: position 25,155,788 of record OY728151.1, read on the forward strand.
AAGAATTAATGGAAATTAAAATAAAAATACATTTAAAATAAGATATGTATGTGACATAAAGAATATCATGTTAATGACTGATTTAAAGTTAAAGGGTCTCAAATCACACAGATTTCATGTTTTGATGAAAGATCTAATGCATTTAGATTTATTTTTCATTTTTCCCAAGAATGTATGTCATACATTAACCAAGCTCTATTTCATTTTCAAAGCTACATGAAGCAAATTTATAGACCCATAGAAATTGAAAACTATGAAAAAGGAAATTGCTATCATATTATGTGAATTGGAAATGTTCTTACCTTTGACATTATTTGATATGATGGTTCACTTGATGGTTTTTTTTAGTAAGAGAGATTCAACTATGTGGTCCTATAAATTATATATGGATGTACCCCATTGAAGGATATAATAATATTTTAAAAGGGTATGTCAAAAATTGATGTCAGACAGAAGGTTGTATTACAAAGCGATATGTTATTGAGGAAGATGTTGAATTCTATACTGACTACCCATTTGATGTGGAAAACAATGGTCTACCAAAATATTATCACACTGGGCAGATTGTGGCTAAAGAAATTTATAGAATAGATACTGTCACAATTACTATTATAGATTATAAGCAGGAACACTTTACATGTTTCATAATAGTTTATTGGTTTCCTTATATGTTGAAACCCATAAAGAAATTCTTAGGCATTTGAATCCATCAAGGGATGAAAGATGGATATCAAATACACATAACCATCAGTTTATAGGTTGGTTTAGAGACCATATTTTAAGGAGTCAAATGAAAATATAGATTCAATTTTAGAAATAATTTTATGGCTAGCTAGAGGAAAAAGTGTTCATGTATTATCTTATAATGGTTATTTATTTAATGGTTATACATTCTATAAAAATGACCATGATAAACTTAGTATCATGAAAAATAGTATAGTTACACTTGTGGATGAAGCGATGCATGTATCTAGTACCAAGGATAGAAATCAAATTTATGTGAATATATCATATTTTGGAATTATCAAACAAATATAAGAGTTGGTTTATACAACATTTCAAGTGTCAATTTTTCAATTCAATTGGGTTAATATTAGGAGTGCTATTAAAATAGATGAATTAAGATTCATGAAAGTGGATTTTAGTAAGGAAGGGTATACAACTAAACCATTCATAATGTAATAACATGCAATACAAGTATTTTATGTTCTAGATCCTACAAACTGAAATCAGTTAATTGTTCTATTATCAAGTAAAACCATGGAAGGGCTAGATGTAAATTCAACTAAGGATAATCCTTTCATTAGGAAATCCCAATAATTTCATAGTGATCCCAATATAGATGAGGTATTTTATGTTAGAGGAGACCACAATTAAGGTATTTAGATACTCTATAAAGGGGTAAAATCCCTTAAAACTTTTAAAAATAGAGTTCAATAATCAGGTTATATTTTTTTTGTAATATACATTGCGTTACCTTATATTATTATCTATTCACTAATTAATTTATGTAATCTAAATTAAATTTTCAGCCACTTCTTTAGATAATGACTTCTTGATATGCTGATGCTGCCAATTTTGAGGAGAAATAAGTTTCTTAACATGATAGTGCTACCAATATAGAGGTACAACAACCTTCTACACATGTCAATGCTTCTAATCCATAGGAATAATATATTGAAAATTTTGAATATGAGGAAATGGAATACGATGAACAATCCATGTCCTAAAAAAAAGGAGTGCCATAGCGTGATAGTGTTAGCTAAAATAATTACGGCAAGAAATAAAGGCATCACATTGGAGGTTTGATGGAATGCACACGACCAACCTTTTAACCCCAACAAGGCCACGTTCAGTAGTTACATTGGGCTCACCAGTCTCATGCGCATGTTGATTGATGTAGATTCATGGAAAAATGTTGTTCCCAAACTTAAGACATTAATTTTGGAAGATATTAGGGTAAAATTATGATACAATTTATTTATTTTACTAAAAATAATAATAATGAAATACTAAATTACTATTCACTATCCCTTGTGGATTGCATTTATAGTATATGAATCCTAAATGAAATTTGTATTAATGATCACTAGAAAGGATCATAGAGGATTTTTCACAATTCATATGAAGTATAATATCAAAGATGTTGAAGGGAAAATAAAACCTCAGTCACCACATATTTATGCACACTTGATAAACCAACAAGCATGAGATGTATTTATTGGTCATCGTGAGGATACATCCTTTCAGTTTCATTGTGACTAATAATACATTTCTTGAAAATATGTGTATTAATCACTTTTTTTAAGATTTTTTAATCTATGAAACAACAGCTAAGTGCTGAAAACAATCAACGAGCAACAAAACCAATGTACCCTTACCACAATGCAATTATGGGGTAAGTTTCACTTGAAAAAATGGTATTTATTTTAAATCCGCCTTAATAATTTTATGTGACATGAAAAAACAAAATAATTAAGTTCCTATATTTATATATAGATTGATTAATCAAAATCCCAATCCACTTTCATACCACATCATGTGATATGGAAGGAGGCATGTGTAAATAAAGAAGGGATACTAATATATAAAAACACATAAAAAGTGTGGGAATCATGTGTAAGTATGACATAATAATTTTTTTAGATTTAAATCAGTATTACATAATAATGATTACTTATTTTACTATATTTTTTTCCAACTTAGACACAAGAATCATCATTAGTTGTACCTGATGAACAACTACAATCAATGGCCTCGAAGCAGACAAAATAGTATGGTTTCATCAGAGGGGTAGGTTTTAGGGTGTCAACCAAAACATATTTTTGAGAAAATAAATGAATAGGGGGATAAATATAAGAAAAATGGAAGAGTTTCAGGCACAATTAGCTTGTATAGAAGAAAAACATAATTGGTAGTTAGAGTTATTAGAGAATGTTATAGGAAGGAATTAAAGAGAAGAAACAAAACAATAACAACCACAATGTGAAGATCCCCCTACCCCCACCATCTTTGAGGTGAGACCTTCACATACAAGATCTATCTTAGAAGAGGTAATCAATACTTTCATAGTTATTTCTGTGAAATGTGAATCAAGTAGACACTTATACCTTTCCTATAATAATATTATACATGGTAAAAATGATCGTTATTTATATTTACAAACATTCACAATAACATATTAACCCAGGTACCACACACCGATGCCCTGAGATGGTCAGTCACATGACCTTAAGCGTGACTCCTCATACACCAAAGGCTACTGACTAGCAACGAGGGTTGAAGAATTTGATCATGGAGAGACTATACACTATTTTATCAGATTAATACACTATCATAAATAAATAAACAATATCAGAAGAATATATAACCATAAATAATACCAATATCTCATGATAATCAAGGTAGGAAATACAATATCCAAATAAAGCAGAAAACATGCCATGCTAATGTATCTGTCAAGTGTCTAAAATGAAAACTAAAAATAAAGACACCAATGAATCCCCTAAGTGGGTACCGAATCATCTCTGGTTCCCTCAATCATGCTCCAACCCAATTCAACCATCTAACACATGGCCTTTTCCCTTAGCCTATCCTGCAACACTAAATTCTATTTGGGTACCGATCAGGTAGCCTAAGTAGGGTGTGGGTACAAATCAATAAGCCACCAACAACAGTGTCTAAAAAAAATCTTGTCAATAACAATGTATACAGTTGTATAAACAAAAAAATACAATGTATAAATAAATAGTTTATCGCATTATTAAATATTCTCTATTTAACCACATAAACCCTTAGGTTCCTGAGGACACCCAAACCTTAATACCTGCTTCTTCCCATTCTAGATTTTTATATATCCCTAAGGGATATCACATTTGAATTTACATGTTATCATTCTTAATACTTAGCCAAATATCCATGTTACTATTCATCGTTTAATATCACATAATTGAATGAGCATGTTACCATTCATAATACTTGGCTGGATGTCCATGTTACCATCCACCATTTAACAATACATAATTGAATGAGCATGTTACCATTAATAATACGTGTCCAAATATCCATGTTACCATGTTACCATTTAATAGCATATAATTGAAAACATCACAATATTATATATATCTCAACAACCCATTAATTAATTCACCAATTAATTAATCATACTCATAATTTAAATATCTCATAATTAATTCACCAATTAATTATTAAATTTTTAACATCAATATCTCACAATTAATTTCACAATTAATTATCTCAATTAAATATATAATTATCCCATAATTAATTTCACAATTAGTTATCTCAATTCATAATATCAATATCTCATAATTAATTCCACAATTAATTATCTCAAATAATAATCTCAATATCCCAAAATTAATTCCACAATTAATTATCTCAATTAATAATATCAATATCACATAATTAATTACACCATGAATTATATCAATCTATGATATCAATATCATACAATTAATTCTATAATTAATTGTTCCCGAATCCCACAATTTTATAATTCCATCATTAATTAATTCACAAAAAGTAATTAATTAATCAATAAATTAAATTGTTAAAGAACTCTAGTAATTATAAAATTTTCATACATGTAATCAAAATTACAAATATGAGAATTGAAGATTAGACCACCTACCTCAAATCATTGATGAACAATCACCCAAGGAAAATCCCCAAAAAATGACTGGCATAATGATGTATAATGAGATCTGAATCTTAAAACCCTAAATCAAGATTAAAGAAAATCATGATGTTTTAAATCTAGATCTAGATCTACAATATTAGATCTATATATCAAAAAATATATCTAGAACTAACCAAAGGATTACTTCACTGAAAGTAGGTGAGAAGAACATGAGAAAAAGAGAAAAGAACCAGGAAAGGATTCACTTACTGAGAGAGGATAAAATATTCAACCTGAGCTTCGAATCACAAATAACGGAGGCCGAGAAGGCTTATAATTAATCCTAAGAGATCCAAAATCGTAAAATAACTCCTAGGGTATAATTGGGCTTAATTTTGAATTAATTAGGGGGTTCGGGTAACTAAAAAAACTAATTTTTTGGGAGACCTTAATTCCCATGCATGGTTTACTGGGTAGGGTTGCATAGTTTCCCCTAATAGTGCACCTAAACAATGTACCTATTTTATAAGGGTGAACAATTACTCCTAATATGTCACATGATTTTACAAACCATGCACCAACCATGCAATTCCCCTCTATCCAGGGTTGTGTGGTTTTTTGGGATGGGGTGCACAGTTTGACCTAACCATGCGCCAATTGTGCACAACCCTTTTTCCTTCATTTTTCACAAATTTCCACCCAAATACACACCAATGTAAAACCCAAATGAAAAGTAATCAACACTAAACAAAAGAGTTCCCATAAATGAGCCTAAGATAACTCCAGAAAAGGTTGGGATCTTACAATCTCCCCAGATTATAACAGCTCGTACCTGAGCTATACTTCTAAGATTCTATAAGATTATGAGTTGAAAATATTGGTCCATTTATCCCTCATATTGACCTCCATTTCCCATGTTTCCTCCTGCAAATGACCATGTTTCCACAATACACGAACTACCGACACGGTCTTTCCCCATAGTACATTCTCACTATGATCCAACACATGTATCAAATTCTCCTCAAAGGATGTATCTATCTTAAGATCAACATCATCCACATATATCACATGGTAAGGGTTGGGGTGATACTTCATAAGTTTTGATACATGGAAAACTTCATACATAATTTTGTATTTCTATGGAAAATCCAATCAGTACGCCACCGACCCGATTCTCTCTACAACCTTTAATGATCCGATGAATCTAGGTGCCAAATTTCCCTATCTCCATATCCTATGGTGACCCAATCTAGGAAACACAAAAATGAAAACAAGATCACCCTATATAAACTCTAGGGGCCATCGACATCTATTATCATATGAATTCTGTCTACTCCGAGCCGTAGCCATATGCTTCTGAATTAGCTGAACCTGCTCTGACGTCTCCAAAACAAGTATCAGTCCCAACAACTATGACTCACCAGTCTCCATATAGCATAGTAGTGATCTACATGGCCAACCATAAAGTTCCTCATATGGTTCCATATGCATAATTTCCAAATAAGTGTTGTTATAGGAAAACTCCACTAAAGCCAAATGCTTTTCCCAAGACCCACTGAAGTCAAGAACATACACCCACAACATATCCTCAAGCACCTGTATAGTATTCTCTGACCACCTGATTCTCGCTCAAATTTACCCAAGAGAAGAAGGTAAGACGGTCCTTGTAGTTTAGCTTGGGTTATCGAATCCACAGAGACCTAAGAAGAAACCTATAGACACGTACATTCTATGGACTGTTTTTAGATATGAAGTGGCCAACTTGGATTGATTTTGGATGGGTTTTAAAGATATCTAATAGATTAAAGTGAATTCAATTTAAAATAATGAGTTGATCCTAGGTTATCACTCGGGGTGGATTGGACGTATTTTCTTTTTAATGATTTCAATTTCTTAAATTTGAGATGGGTTCATTTAAGGAGATAAAACAACATAATCACTTACTGGTTTAATGCCTACACTCTCTAACACTAATCACCTATATACTTGAAGGATAAAAGTTTTGAGCACTTCAATGTAAAGGATCGTATTAGTACTTGAAGTGTGTGGCCTTAAATTCAGCAAGAACGATGGAGTTTAAAAATCATCAAATAAAAATCCCAATTAAAGAAGTGATTATACATTAATTAGGTGATAAATAACATACAATACAACCCCTTGCTACTCCCTTGGATAAACCTATAAGTGGGTTATTCCTCCATTGATCCCATGGTTTCAATGGAAGCGGAAAGTAGACTCATGAGGGAGGAAATGGGGAAGTAAAGAAAACAACAAAAATAAAATGATCACACCACCGTTGTGTGAATAATTTCACAAGGGTTGGTGTGAATAAATTCACACCTTGATCAAATAGTATCAAAGTGATATGATGAAAAATAGAATAAGAGTATAAGAATAACTTTAATTAAGAAACTAAAGTGAATTGAACAACTTACATGTGAAAGACAAATTTGAGGCAACAAAAATGCAGCATAACATTACAATTGAACAAAGCATCCAAGATCTCAAACTCCTTCACCAACAATACCTTAAATAGGAATTTTGGGAGACTTGGGTCGAGACTCCAACAGTACAAAGAATCTCAATTAATTTTGGTAGGCCATAGGTGGTGGAAAGCTTGTGGAATTTGAACTTTTCCTTATTTGACCCGAGGTGGCAGCCATCTTTCCTTCACAGAACAGACGTGTCTGTAAGACCTTCTATAAGGCCGAATAAGAGTGGTCCATAGAAAAAGAAAATGGAGTTCCGAATGTCTTATAACCACCTGTAAAATTTGGGCCCATTTGGATTTGTGGATTACGAGATATGATCAAATTAGTTGTCTGTTTTTTTGGGCCGCAGAATCTGGCCCAGAATTGTATCTCTAACTTGGGCCGCCTCAATGACCACCATATAGGCCGAATTAGCATTGGATCATGAAGAGTGATTTGTTAATATAAATGTCTTATAGAATCCAACGAAATTTGGGATTAATTGGGCCTGTATGTTGGGCCCAACAGTCTCATCAGTGGGCTGGTGTCCAATCTGCCTTATCCAGAATTGCTTCCTTTCATTGCCAAATATCTCCATCATCCTCCATGAATTCTCCACTGATCCCTGAATCAAACATGTTCATATTTAAGTGTAGATAAATTTCCAAAAATATAAAATTAAAATACTTGTAATTATATTTCTTAAAATCAGATGAATCATTGGTCACTTCAAATGATGTTCAAAAATGTACCTCATAATAGCGCATTTTAAGAAGGTATTACAATCATAATGTGAAATGATGTTCAAATTGTAAAATGCACTAAAATGGTGTTTATTAATAATAAAGAACATGAATATTATATATATTAACAATTAATATTAGCCTCATTTAGTGGCTAATCACACCCCCCAACTTGAGTTTTTCTAGTCCCGAGAAAAATATATCTCAACAATATGAAATTCAAATTCCCTTTTCCAAAAACATTTTAATACACAATGATCACCAAAAAAACTTATACCAAACAATAATTAAACCCATAAAAATATTTTAATACAAGATAGTTTCATAATCAGATCCCAATCCCAAGCCCATTCCTTTGATCAAATCCATCATCATACTTCATCCAACTCAATTAGGTGTAATGATGTGTTGTGAATCACAATAGATATGGGGGTTCATTTTCATTCAAGGGGGAAATCATGGAAGCGCTAGGTGGAATCACATTTAATCCTAATATGAGTATTCTTCATCCTTTTTTTTATTTTTTTTTCAATATTGCTATAGTAATTGAGATTGCAGTTAATCAAATTAACCCATGTAGCAAGACTTTGCCGATGACTCCCAGAATCAAAGGCCTTAGGGCACCAAGTGAATCCCACATACTCGGGCATCGTATCGAGTTAACTTAATAAAAAACAAAGTCATATTACCATAAATAGAGATAGATTGAAAAACTCAGGGCTAGAAAACTCTGGAGTCACGATCCCCAAGTACCGAAAGCCTCGCATTTTATCAATCCATTGCTCTACACCCAAATTTTTATTTTTATTTTTTTACTTTTTAATAATTTTTTTTAGTTTTTTTTAGTTTTTTTTGAATACTCATATTATTCATAAAAATAAAACCATCCTATGCTATTTTTTATGGGACCCCAAAAATTCAAATTAGTACCCCACAGTCTAGAGGACGTGCATTGTGGCATTTTTTTTATTTGGATGAAAATATAAATGATGAAATATCACATTGGACAGCCACACTTTCCAAAATCTATGCTCATGAAATTATACAAGGATTAAAATCAGAATTAGGGTATGCTAAATTATTTGATATTCAGTTTCAAAGTGTGCAATGCATATTACCATGTTAAAAGTTAAAGGAATTTTTCCTTCCATTTTCACAATTTTTTTTTCAAATCATTCATTTTTTTTGACAGAAAAGCATTTTTTTTTATTTTATCTCCCCCCCAACTTAAAACAAAACTGTCCCCAGTGTTTGAAGAAATAAAAATTTAGAAGGAGTAGAGGCAGATAATGGAAGTTCAAAAAGGAAATTGAAATTGAGGATCATGGAATGAAATCACCTGGTGGTTGAAGTTGAAGTTCTTGCTGCTCCAATTTAGTCCTTTGATATCCATGTCGCTTGCAAAGTTCCCTAGTGGAAAGAGAAAAAAAAAAAACAATATATATATATATATATAAGTAAATTATAAGTATATATATAAAAATTATAGAATAAGTAAGCACATTAAGCTGTAGGTCAGTGGTAAGCGCGCGCCCCTGTCTCCCTTTGGTCCCGGGTTCGAGTCCCCGCGGCTTCGCCGGTTGTGACGGGGTTTTCCCCATGGCCTATGGCATGTCCCTTTTTTAATTATTATATTATTATTATTTTTATTATTTTTATCTTAACCTATAAAATAATAAAAATAAAACAAAATAAACTGATGATACATTGTCTTCTTTTTAAATTTCTGGGTAAGGTATTACTCAAGGATCACACCACGTGACACAGATGAATATGGTGCTCCCCTTTCGTACCCATCCATACTCATAATAGAAGAACATGTCAAAAGTCTATTTTTTATTTTTAAATATAAAAATGATTAATTAATATTATTTTTAAAAAAATATTTAGAAAGATTAGAAACATAAAAACCACGGGTTGCCTCCCGTGGAGCGCTTTGTTTAATGTCGTTAGCCCGACATAGATCCCAAATTTATCAATTTTTTCCTGGTTCATAGATTGGATCAATTAACTCAACATCTATTTCCTGTTTATTGAATGATTCAATGAATGTTTTTAACCTTTGACCATTGAACTTGAAAATGTGACCACTTGTGGGATCTTGAATCTCTACTACCCCATGGGGGTATACATGATGCACTATGAAAGGACCTGACCATTTAGAACTTAACTTTCCCAGGTGTAAATGAAGTTTTGAACTATACAAGAGCACAAGTTTTCCCGGTTCAAAATGTTTGACCTTGATATTCCTAGATTGGTAGTCTTGAACTCTATCTTTATTGATCCTTGAATTTTCATAAGCCTCCATCCTTAGTTCCTCCAGTTCATTGAGATCTAATTTCCTTTTTGTTCCGGCCAATGAGAGGTCATAATCCATTTTCTTAATTGCCCAAAAGGCCTTATGTTCAATCTCCACTGGAAAATGGCATGCTTTACCATAAACCAACCTATATGGGGACATTCCTAAAATGGTTTTATATGCGGTTCTATAGGCCCAAAGAGCATCTAAGAGTTTCTCAGACCAATCTTTCCTAGAGGGGTTGACAGTTTTTTCAAAAATTTTCTTAATCTCCCTATTCGCTAACTCAGCTTGACCATTGGTTTGAGGATGGTATGTAGTGGACACTTTATGAGAAATACCATACTTAGACATGAGTGAAGAGAATGGGCGGTTGCAGAAATGGGTTCCTCAATCACTGATTATAGCCCTAGGAATTCCAAATCTTGAAAATATGTTCTGTTTTAGAAATTGAATCACAACTTGATGATCATTGGACTTAGTGGGAATGGCATCAACCCATTTTGAGACATAATCAACAACTAAGAGTATGTAGAGGTATCCCCGAGAGTTTGGGAAGGGACCCATGAAGTCAATTCCCCAACAGTCAAATATTTCAACCACTAAGATGGGAGTGAGTGGCATTTGATTCCTTTTTGTGATGGACCCTACTTGTTGACACCTAGGAAAACCTTGACAAAATGTGTAGGAGTCCCTTGAGAGGTTGGGCTAGAAAAGACCACATTGAAGAATCTTAGCAGATGTTTTCTTAGAGGAAAAGTGACCTCCACATGCCTCACTGTGACAGAATTTAAGGATGGACTCTTGTTCAGATTCTGGAACACACCTCCTAATGACTTGGTCAGGGCAGAACTTATAGAGGTATGGATCATCAAACACATAGTGTTTAACATCAGAAAGAAATTTCCTTAGAGCTTGAGTCCCTAAGAATTTTGGAATGACTCCTGTCACTAAGAAATTTGCTATGTCAGCATACCAAGGGAAGTCACTCACAGAGTATAGGTGTTCATCAGGAAATGAATCAGACACAGAAAGGTGATTTGAGTTGTCTTTTAATTCCATCCTAGAGAGGTGATCAGCTACAAAATTTTCAACACCCTTTTTATCCTTGATTGTGAGGTCAAATTCTTGTAAGAGAAGGACCCACCTAATCAGTCTAGCCTTGGCATATTGTTTTTGGAAGAGGTATTTCAGTGCAGAATGGTCAGTGAACACAGTGATGGGGGATCCTAAGAGGTAGGACCTAAACTTCTCTAAAGAAAACACAATATAAAGTAACTCCTTTTCAGTAGTGGTGTAGTTTATTTGGGCATAATTTAAGGATTTGATTTCATAAGCAATGACATAAGGAGTTTTATCACAACGTTGTCCTAACACAGCTCCAACAGCAAAGTCACTGGCATCACACATAAGTTCAAAAGGAAGGTTCCAATTTAGAGATTTCATAATGGGAGGAGAGGTGAGAGAGGATTTTAGGGTTGAGAATGAACCCTCATAGCTTTCTGTCCAAACAAATGGAGCATACTTTACTAAGAGAGCACAAAGGGGACGGGATATTGAACTAAATTCCTTGATGAATCTTCTATAGAAACCAGCATGTCCTAATAAAGACCTCACTTCCTTGACAATTTCGGGTTATGGAAGGTGACTAATGATGTCAACCTTTTCTTTATCAACTTCAATCCCCCTACTCGAGACCAGATGGACTAGAACAATTCCCTCTTTAACCATGAAATGGAATTTTTCCTAGTTTAGGACCAGATTTTTTTCTTCACATCTTGACAAGACTCTCTCCACATTCTGAAGACATCCCTCAAAAGTATCCCCAAACACAGATAAGTCATCCATGAAGACCTCTAGAAAATCCCCTACCATGTTTGAGAAGATTCCCATCATGCACCGCTGGAAGGTTCCAGGGGCATTGCATAACCTGAAGGGCATGCATTTGAAGGAAAAGGTACCGAAAGGACATGTGAATGTAGTCTTCCCTTGATCCTCTAGGGAGACCTCAAATTTATTGTACCCCGAGTACCCATCTAAGAAACAGTAGAAGGCATGACCTGCCACTCTCTCAAGGACTTGGTCAATGAATGGTAAGGGGAAATGGTCCTTCTTGGTGAATGAGTTTAGTTTCCTATAGTCAATGCAGACCCTCCATCCACTACTCACCCTTGTTGGAAGAATCTCTCCATCCTCATTGGTTATCACTGTGATTCCAGCCTTTTTTGGAACCACTTGAATTGGTCTCACCCACTCACTCTCAGCTATGGGATAGATGATACCAGCTTTTAACAGTTTCAGAAGTTCTTTCCTTACTACCTCCATGAGATTAGGATTGAGTCGTCGTTGAGGTTGACGACATGGCTTTGAATCATATTCCAGAACAATCCTATGAGTCCCGATAAGTGGGCTAATCCCAGGAATATCAGATAGGGTCTAACCAATGGATTTCTTATGCTTCCTAAGGACATCTAGAAGCATCCTCTCATGATTGGCTTCAAGAGAAGAAGAAATGATAATAGGATGTGTTTGATTGTCCCCTAGGAAAGCATACTTTAGTGCAGCAGGAAGTTCCTTCAATTCAAGATCAGGTTGGTTCAGAATTTCAGCAGAAGATTGAGAGATTGGATCAAGATCAATTTCTTTTTTTAGAGTTTAAGATAGGATCGATTCCCCACATGTAGAAGTTTCAGCTACTATATTGGCTTGATCAGATTTAGGGAAGGAAATTGGAGTGGTCTCCATGAAAGTGGTTTCTTGAAAGTTTTCACTGATTTTTGAACCTAAGACTTCATCATAAGAGCAATTTGAAAATGATTCAAGACAAGGAGATAAACTTCCTTCATATGAACAAAGGAAATCAATCTCATCCTGACTTAAACATTCATCAAATATTCCTTGATGTTCCATGGATTCATTATCAATGCTTCCTATCATGTTTACTTCATGAATGTCCTCGTCATCCCCTATTTGTGATCTTGCATTATAGATGTTCAAGTCTAGACTCATGTTCCCAAAGGTGATGGTCATGTTCCCATTTCGGACTCGGATAAAAGAGTTGATTTTTGCAAGGAAAGGAAGACCAATGATGATTGGGGTTTGTTCCTTATTTCCTAAGTTTGGATGGTTGTCAAGGACAATGAAATCAGGAGGGTAGATGAAGTTTTCAACCTTTACTAGAACGTCCTTTAAAATCCCCTTTCGAACCCTAATGCTACGATCAGCAAGTTGAAGTGTGACAGATGTGGGTTGGAGTTCTTCTAGGCCTAACTGGCAGTACACATCATATGGGATGAGATTGACACTAGCACCTAGGTCACACAAGGCTTTGACAACTTTTCTTTCTCCTAGTTCAACATTGATGTAAGGGAAACCCGGGTCTTTCAACTTAGGAGGAATGGTCCCTTGAATGGTGGTACTCACATTAGCATCCAAAAGGACTTGGTTTTTATGTGAAAATTTTCTTTTAAAAGTGCACAAGTCCTTAAGGTAATTTGAGTAGGAAGGTATGGTTTGGATTGCATCGAGAAGAGGAATGTTCAACTTGACTTGTGAGAATATTTCCCTCAATGTTTCACTCAGTTCAGGATTGGTTTTCCCCCTCATGCATTGAGGAAATGGTGCAGGTTGTGGGGTTGTTTGTTGAAGAGTTGTTTCCTTGACAATGTTATCAGTTTCCTCAGTTTGATCTTGTGGTTCATTTGAATTTTCATCCAAGTTTGAATCTTCATGTGGGTTCTGAATTAGTTGTTCAGGTTTCTCAATTTATTTCCCACTTCTTAAAATAGTCACAGCCTTTAGTTGTTCATGAGTTGTTTGAGCACAACTTGACTCTCCCCTTGAAGTTGAGGATGGAACCGCCTGAGTAGGCATGGGTGCCTTTCCAGTTTTGATGGTTTAAAGTTCTTTTTTTAGGGAAGATACCTCCGAGTTCATCCTCTCCATTTGTTTGCACAGTTGTTCTAGTAGGATTTGTGGAACAGTTTGGGTGGGTTCTTGAGTAGGTTGGTTTATCCCAGGGGGATATTTTGGAGGTGGGATGGTTTGTTGAAAATGGACCGGTGGCTGTTGGTATTGGATAGGTTGGGTTTGGAACTGGTTATGGGTTTGGTAGTTCTGATGGGGGTAGGGATTTTGTCCCTGTGGTTGGCTAGGTTGTTGGTTATCTTTCCAGCGGAAGCCTGGGTGGTCTTTATACCTTGGGTTGAAGGTGTTTTGGTATTGAGGCTTTTGAAAGTTAAAAGCATTTACTTCCGCTGGGGGTCCTCCTAAGAGAACATCCTTGATGGATGGAATGGTTGGGCAATTGTCTGTCTTATGGTCATGTTTGTCACAAATTTTTCAAACAGGGTCAACAGTTTGGATTTAATGGACTTTCCTAAGGTCTATCTCTTCAACCTTCCTAGAGAGTGCTGTGAGTTTAGCCCTAAGGCTTTCTTCTTCTATAAGTGTATGAATTCCAGTAGTTCTTTGTGGCTTTTCAGAATAAGGTGAAGTTCCCCATGTTTGGTTTTGTTCAGAAAGGATTTCTAGATACTCGTAAGCATTATTTGGGGCTTTGTTTTTAAAGGTTCCATTACACATCATGTCAATGAATTGTTTGTTCCCCGGACCCAACCCTTCATAGAAAATTCTCACTTGTTCAGGAATAGAAAAACCATGGTGTGGAACCATGTTTAGAGTGTCTTTTAACCTCTCCCATGTTTCATAGAATGAATCTCCCTCTTTTTCAAAAAAGTTTTGGATACTCTTTTTAAGTGCAATTGTTTTGTGGTGGGGAAAGTACTTTTTATAGCATTCTCTTTGTAGTTGGTCCCAAGAGTTGATGGATGATGGTCTCAAATTGTTTAGCCAATTTTTAGCTCGATCCTTTAAAGAAAAAGGAAATAGCCTCATCTTAGAATATTCTAGTTGATGTGGGGGACACATGGTTTCTACAATGTCATTGAACTCCTTAATGTGTAGGTATGGCATCTTGGACTCCATTCCATGGAATGTGGGAAGGTGGTTTAGGACATGGGGTTTAAAGATGTAGTTGGAATCTCCTAGGTAATTGTGCCTAATTCATGAGGGATCATTGGTCCAGGAAGGTGTGATGTAGTAATTCATGGTTTGATCAATTGCATTCCCCAAGTTTGGGGCTGCCTCATTTGGGTTTCCATTTTGGTTCCCACCTGGGTTTATGAGTTGGTTTCTTTGAAGACCTTCCATTGAAATTGGATCAATTTTGGACTCTATAGTATTAGGAAGATTAGGATCTAATGGAAAGAGTTCCCTTGGTGTACTTGACTCCCCAACCCCAGGACTATCCACCCTAACTAGACGGTTTGATTGATCGCGGGTGTAGGCGGACATGCGCCAAAAGAAAAAAAAACGAGAAAGGGAAAATATAAGAGAATTTGGATGAGAAAAGAAGAAATGGGGGAGAATAGAATGGGTGTTTAGATGACTTACTTGGGTCCCCGGAAATGGCGCCAAAATTTTATTCTCGCTCAAATTTACCCAAGAGAAGAAGGTAAGACGGTCCTTGTAGTTTAGCTTGGGTTATCGAATCCACAGAGACCTAAGAAGAAACCTATAGACACGTACATTCTATGGACTATTTTTAGCTATGAAGTGGCCAAATTGGATTGATTTTGGATGGGTTTTAAAGATATCTAATAGATTAAAGTGAATTCAATTTAAAAGAATGATTTTATCCTAGGTTATCACTCGGGGTGGATTGGACGTATTTTCTTTTTAATGATTTTAATTTCTTAAATTTGAGATGGGTTCATTTAAGGAGATAAAAAACATAATCACTTACTGGTTTAATGCCTACACTCTCTAATACTAATCACCTATATACTTTAAGGATCAAAGTTTTGAGCAATTCAAGGTAAAGGATCGTATTAGTACTTGAAGTGTGTGACCTTAAATTCAACAAGGACGATGGAGTTTAAAAATCATCAAATAAAAATCCCAATTAAATAAGTGATTATACATTAATTAGGTGATAAATAACATCCAATCCAGCCCCTTTCTACTCCCTTGGATCAAACCATAAGTGGGTTAGCCCTCCATTGATCCCATGGTTTCAATGGAAGCGGAAAGTAGACTCATGAGGGAGGAAATGGGGAAGTAAAGAAAACAACAAAAATAAAATGATCACTCCACCGTTGTGTGAATAATTTCACAAGGGTTTGTGTGAATAAATTCACACCTTGATCCAACGGTATCAAAGTGATATTAATAACAAAAGAATAAGAGTATAAGAATAACTTTAATTAAGAAACTAAAGTGAATTGAACAACTTACATGTGAAAGATAAATTTGAGGCAACAAAAATGCAGCATAACATTACAATTGAACAAAGCATCCAAGATCTCAAACTCCTTCACCACCACTTCCTTAAATAGGAATTTTGGGAGCCTTGGGTCGAGCCTCCAACAGTACAAAGCATCTCAATTAATTTTGGTAGGCCATAGGTGGTGGAAAGCTTGTGGAATTTGAACTTTTCCACATTTGACCCGAGGTGGCAGCCAGCTTTCCTTCACCGAACAGATGCGTCTGGAAGACCTTCTAGACGGCCGAATCAGAGTGGTCCATAGAAGAAGAAAATGGATCTACGGATGTCTTATAGTCTCCTGTAAAATTTGGGCCCATTTGGATTTGTGTATTACTAGATATGATCAAATTAGTGGTATGTTTTTCTGGGCCGCAGAATCTGGCCTAGAATTGTATCTATAACTTGGTCCACCTCAATGACCACCATAGAGGCCTAATTAGCATTGGATAATGAAGAGTGATTTGTTAATATACATGTCTTATAGCATCCCAAGAAATTTGGGATTAATTGGGGCTTTATTTGGGGCCCAAAAGTCTCATCAGGTTGATGGTGTCCAATCTGCCTTATCCAGAATTGCTTCCTTTCATTGCCAAATATCTCCATCATCCTCCATGAATTATCCACTGATCCCTGAATCAAACATGTTCATATTTAAGTTTAGATCAATTTCCAAAAATATAAAATTAAAATACGTATAATTATATTCCTTAAAATCATATGAATCATTGGTCACTTCAAATGATGTTTAAAAATGTACCTCATAATAGCGCATTTTAAGAAGGTATTACAATCATAATGTGAAATGATGTTCAAATTGTAAAATACACTAAAATGGTGTTTATGAATAATAAATCACATGAATATTATATATATTAACAATGAATATTAGCCTCATTTAGTGGCTAATCACCACCCATCTATCTATGGGTGAAAATTCATACTCAATAATACCTATGTACCAAGAACCTTATACAAGACTTTCCAAAAGTGTGAAGTGAAACACAAGTCTTGATCTGAAACTATAGTTCGTGGCACCTTTGTGCAGATGGACTATCTCCCGAACATACAAATCCCCCAACTGCTCCATTGAGAATGTCTCCCAAATAGGCAAGAAGTGCACTACTTTCACCAGTCGATCCAAAATAACCCAGATAGCATCATTCTTCCTAGCCATCTTTGAGAGACCCATAACAAAGTACATTTTCATGTAATTTCACTTCCATTCTAGAATGGGCAACAACTGCAACAAACCTCTAGGTTTTTAATTCCCAAACTTCACTTGTTGACAGGTGTAACATCATGTCATGAACCCTGCTATCTCCTTTTTCACTCCCTATCACCAAAACTGCCATCATATTTCATGGTAAATTTTGGTCACACCTGGATGTACCACCCACTTTGCGGCATGAAATTACAACAGCAACTACTCCCGCAAACTTGTAGGCACAACAACTTGATTCTTGAAATAAATAATCTCATCCTCATCTATCGACTAGTTTGAAGGTTTTCTCCCCAGCTTCAAGGATTTACTTAAAAAATAAACATTATGGATCCTCATAATTTCTATCTCAGATTCGTATCAAAATTTTAGACTCCACTAAAACTGATACGAGATTCATATTCTCTTGACTCTTTTGAACCACCAAATGCATCTCATCCAGTAAAGTCATTATATTCCACTCAACACTAAACTCCTAAACTGCCTGATTCTGAGTTTTCTTGCTCAAAGTGTCAGCCACACTATTTCCTTTCCTAGAAATATATTCTAGTTCAAAATCAAACAATTTCATATACTCAACCCATCTCCACTATCAAAGATTAAAATCTTTCTACAAGAAGATATACGTGAAGACATTATGATTAGTAAACACCGTAAAATTCTCACCCAACAGATTCCAACTATTCAAAGCATAAACCAAAATTTCTAGCCTAAGGTCATGCGCAGAGTAGTTCCATTCATGTGTACTCATCCACCAAGACTCATACACCGCAACTCGATCGTGAATCAACACAGCTCCAAGTCCAATCCTTGAAGCATCACAATACACCATGTACTCCTCACCTATCTTGGGTAAGATCAAGATTGGTGTCAATGTTAAATGCTTCTTCAACTCTTGGAAGGCCTTATCACATTATTCTTAACAATAAAACATTATCCCCTTTTTGGTCAATCCTGAAAGTGGCATTGAAAAATGGGATTTTTTTTGGATGAATCTCTGATAATATCCAGCTAACCCCACAAATCTACGGATATCAAATACGTTCTTAGGATGATCCTAAGAAACCACTGCCTAAACCTTATCTGGGTCCACTAACACACCTTCCTCTGATATGATGTGTCCCAATAAGTGTATTTAATCGATACAAAACTAGCACTTAGATAGATTGGAATATAGTTGATGCTCTCTCAGTGTACTCAGGATGATGTAAAGATGTTGGGTATGATCATCATGACTCTTAGAGTACACAAAGATATCATCAAAAAACACTACCATAAATTGATCCAAGTATGTATGGAATATTTTATTCATAAAATACATACACATTACTGGTGTGTTTATCAACCCAAACGATATTAAGATGAACTCATATAGGCCCTACCTGCTTCTGAAAGCAGTCCTCAGTATATCATAAGTCCAAGATATCAACTGATGATACCTCTATCTCAAGTTAATCTTTAAGAACACACAATATCCTCTAAACTAGTCAAATAGATTGTCAATACATGGAATAGGATACTAGTTATTCATAGTCATTCAGTTTAGCTTCTGGTAATCAATGCATAAGCGTAAATTTCATTCAACCTTCTTAGGCACTATAGAACCCTAAGGATATGTACTCGGATGGATAAATACATTATCCTCCAAATCCTCTAGCCCAATCTTGAGATATTGAAGCTTTTTTAGTTCCATTCTATACAGTGAAATAGAAACTAGCTCAGCCCCCGACATGAGCTTAATTATGAATTCCACATCTCCCTCAGGTGGAATCCTTAATAAGTATTCAGGAAAGCATCCTAAAACTATTCCACCACTAGTGAAAAGATATCATGATTTACACCTCCATCATACAATAATAAACTAGCAACTTGGGCTGTGATATCTCCTAGTTTCTGAGTAATTAGACCTGCTCATCCTTCCTGCATATCCCACTCTCCACGGGGAATGTAATGGTCACCCTTAGGAGATGTAAACATCACCCTCCTGTAGTAACAATCAATGTGGGATCAGTATGTGAGTAGACAGTCTATAACCATAATTAGGTTGAATCCTGACATGTCAATGATATAGAGATCCCATAAAAAATGATACTTCCTAATTTCAAGAGAACATACCTGGAACTAATATATGTCTCTAGACTGTACTCCCAATGGTGTATCTATAGTCATTACCCCACTCAAAAATTCCATCTCTAGGCTCAAACCATTAACAAGTTTTGTAGATATAAAGGAATGAGAGGCACCGATATCAAATAAGGCACTAGCTAATGTAGAATATATAAGAATAGTACATATCACTATCAATGGTCCATCCTCACTATCCACAAGAGTAGGATGAATGACATGTAACTGTTCTGCCCATATTCCCTGTAATGTGGTCTGACCTCCCTAAGATCCGCCAATCTTTTGATATGGGCACTCTTACCTAGAAGAACCATGTCCACTACCTCTACCACCTCATCCAGTAGAACAGTAGCTACCGGACAACTATGGTGCATAAGACCCCCTTCCCATACTCTGGTTATTTCTAGATCCTCTATCACTAATTGGCTATCACTATGTCATGTAGAACCTTTGTAGACGTGCCATCTTTTCAAAAGATCAGAACTCTATGGGTGGTCAGGAACAATTCCTATGATAATTCCCCAACCTACCACAATGGTGACAGACCACTCCAGTAAGGTCCTGTACAACTGATCCCTCAGTCTGTGTACTCTTCTTCCCACTGCTCTGGATAACATTTTCATAGTGATGCTTCCTACTCTTGGAAGTTTTACCCCTTGTTCATCTATCTGGAACCACCTGTCCTGCTTTGGAAGCCTCCCTTAGGTTCCCCTCAGTTATGAGAGTCTGATCCACCACCTCAACAAACTTCTTTAATCGAAAGAGGTTAATTTGGTACTTAATATCACACTTAAGACCATCTTGAAAACATCTTTCCATAACCGTCTCATCTCCTTCCAATGCTAGAGCAAAGTACCGCAGGTCCATAAAGCATTCAATACAGTCCATAATAAACATTATCCCTTGAGTCAACCAAATGAACTTAGCTACTCTATCCTTTCTCAGAGTCTTTGTATAGAAGGCTCCAGGGACTTCTCCAAAAATTACTTATATAGCATGCCATCATCACATCCAGTATGCACATGAATTTCCCACCAAAAATTCAATAATTCTCATAGAATATAAGTGTCCAAATTGACCCTCTTCTTAGAATGAGTCTCCAAATGTTCAAGTATTGTCTTTATGGACTCAAACCGTAACTCAGATCCCTCAGGTCCACCATCTCTAGTAAAAATCAGAGGGTGCTGAAATAAAAACCCCCTCATTAGGTCACACATACTCTTCACAACCCTCCCTAAGTATATTTCCATGTATTTCATGAAGCCAGTGAAGTTATATTAGAACTAATCCCCTGATTCCTCACTCGGAACAATCAGCGCCTCATATTACATTGTTGGTAGATCATCTACAGATATCTCCTCCTATAGTCCTCTCAACAAGCGCCTTTACGTAGGAATAAATATAAAATTCCAAACACAAATATTAGGACTCATAAAACAATTTTAACAAATTTATATAGAGGAAAAAACACAAGAATTCAAAAAAAGTCTTTTCCCAAATATCACCATGTAGTTAAAATTGAGGTGCTATCACTACCCTTAACCATCCTACTCCCAGGTCTTGGTTATATAGGGTAAACACATTCTCATTATCATATCAAGTTTCCCATTTATATACCCAATTATCCACATTATTTAATCATTTTACCACTTCCAATTTCATATCAGGCATCATTTTGAATTCAATTTTACAAGAAATTAGAAAATAGTTTACGTTCAACAACTTACCCAAAACCTATTTTCCTGTGCATGCCTAAAATGATACGTGTCACAAAATAATCCCGAGTTCCTAGAATGATGCATTTAGACTCAAATATCATGCCATTATAGGACACAAGTCAATTATTAGAAAATCTCAAAAACAATTTTCACATCACACAACAATTACATCACATGAGGTGAAAGAATATTTAACTATAACATAAAACAACAATCACAACAATCCCACCCTAGGTACTTGGGTTTTCTTCCCATACATGGGTTTGCAACTCCCACACATGAGCTCATGTCCAAGATCCGACTCTTCCTATTCTCCTATCTACCTTTCATAAATATTAATAAAAAAGAAAAAGAAAAGAAAACTTCCTTTGAGACCACTTTGTAACGTCCTAACCTGGGTGCCACACATCGGTTCCCCAAGTCGGTCAGTCACATGACCTCAAGCGTGCCTCCCTATACACATGAGATTTCCTACTAGAAATGAGTGTAACACCCTGATATTTTATGAGAAGTATATATTTTTTATGTCTTATGTTATATTAAACATCAAAATAATCTTTCACTACACACAATACTATCTTAGCTTGCGTTACACGTAATCGTGACCTTCCTCGATAGCGTGTGTAGTACGCAATACCAGGTTTCACTAAACAATGATATATTGTTATAATATTATTATGGACTAGCAGTTATGAATATTATTAACTAAATTTTTAATTTTATAACATTATTATTCATCTTATACATTTTCTAAAACATTTTATGTGAACAAAATAATTTTTTCGGGTAAAATACGTATTTTTCAAAAAATGCAGTTTTGCTGCCTTTTGATGGAGCACCCACTTTAAATCTAGTTTGATAGGTTTATAAGTTAAATTTGACAAAATAAAATTCTTATTTTGAATCAGGATATAAAAATTTACTTTGGATAAATTTTTCATATTATTCTGATAACTTTCATATTTTAATGAATCGTAAAAACACGCTATATTTTAATTAAAAACAACTTTTTTCATCGCAATAATTTATATGGTTAAATTATAATATTGAATGATTTTAAATTAAAAATAGAATATCTTTTTACCATTTAATATAATTTATGTCATTACCATTAATTTTACTTTGAATTCATAGGTAAAAACATTTCAATCTTTGGCAATGTTTTAACTTTTAAAACCTGTTTTCTTAACAACGGGATTAATTTTAAATTAATTACTGAAACTTCTGTGTTTTGAATTTTTAAAAATGGATTCCATATTTTGATTCAGTGGGTCCAAATTATCTTAATAGGTTACTTTTATTTTTTTGATATTATGAATAGTAACTACGGTAATTTTTATTTACTGCAGTTAAAGGTAAATCGGGTAATTAAGGGTAAAAATAAGATTATAAAATTACCCTAACACTTTTCAAAATCCTATTGGATGAATAAAAGTTTTCCCATATCACCTAAGGGTCTGACTAGATTCATTTCATGGACTTTTGACCATGAAATAATATAATTATTATTAAAACCAAAGAAAGTGACAACATGTCACTCTCTTAAATCTTATAAGTATAATAATTTTAATTTAGTGATAAACTTCATGAAAATTCTAAAATTAATATTATACAGAAATCTAATAAAATTATATACATCATATGAATTTATTTATAATTTTTAGGGATTAAATAATTATCATTAATTATTACACAATAGTGATGTTGAAATTATTTTATTGATTGAAATATCAAATAAATAATTTTAAAAGTATTAAAATAAATATTATATGAACTATTTAATGTTATCCACTAATTTTATAGATAATAATGACATGTTATGAATATATTAAATATTTTAGTTCGAACATATCTTCTGTATATATTTTATTTAAACTCAAATAAATGAATAGTGTCAAAATTGACACTATTGTTAATTTATAGAAATTAAATATTATAAAATTATTTAAAAATAACAAAAATATTTAAAAATTATAAATTAAAATTTATATGGTCGAAAATGTAATAAATTATATAATTATGGACAATTCACAACATATAATTAATTATTTATAATGATTTAAAATTTAGAATATTATTACCACAAATAAAATTAAATAGATTATATAAGGATAAATCATGTTGATAATGTTTAAAATAAATTCCCAACTTGTATAAATTTTATTGGATGATTCTATTACAACCCTATCTCATCTAAGATTCGGATTTGAGTCATTTTTGGAGGTTTTTAAGTGGGTTCGGAATTTATTATAAATTAATATTTCTTATAATTCCAAAGGTGCCCCTCTCCTCCCTTATAAAAGGGCACCCCTCCCTCTCATCCTCACACCATTTTGATCCTTTAAGCTCAGCAAACCTATGCCAATTTAAGTTCCCCACTTCCCTAGAAACCTTATAGTGGTAATGGTCTTCTCAAAAGACCAACTCTAGTGCCCTAAGAGGAAGTTTAAAGGAGGCACTTCGAGAAAGAGGTAATACCTTCTACCAATTTCTTCAAGTTTCTTTCTTCTTCTACATCCTATTATTTAGTTTTTTAATTATGAATTAATAAAATAAATATACCTCATATACTGATATGTTATTATAAATATGAAACAACCCTATTTCACCTTCTATCCATCCTACGGTAAACGAAATCACCGCGCGTGCGTACGTACGGAATATCGTCTCCACGCCGTGGTGTAATCTGTTTTCCAACACCACCTTACTTGGATGGGTATAATGGTGTAAATAAATAACTATATATGATTATTTTAAAGTGATTTTGATTCTGAAATATTATACATACACTTCAATACATTTCCACGATCATGGGAACGATATCATCTCTCGTGCGTAAGTACGGCCTACCGTCTCCATGATGTGACGCGACTCATTCTACATGATATTCATTGAATAATGATTATATAAATGAATTGAATGAATAAATATGATGTATATTATACTAATACAATTCTTTAAATGATTTATCTATAACCTAAAAAGGAGGAATAATAATTTATTCGACAAAACACGCATAAGAACATAAAGCAATAAACACCCGAATAACAAGTAGCAATGAAATATTACTAATAAGAAGATAATAATATGACCATCTATGATATCATAACCATGACTATGATTCTTTAATAATTAAATGACATTTATTTAAACCATTATACAGGAGGTTCAGATTCATACGAAGCATATCGGACCTTAGGTAAGGTAAAATCTCGCAATCTAAATTTTTATCCGAGATTGTTTATACTTCGGTATTTACTGGGGCATATTTATCATCCACATCCATGTTCCATAAATATGTAATATTATTTCTATCCTCCTACTATTTTTTAAATCCAATTTTACCTATTGGTGAATTTTTAGTAAAATATATGAAAGGAATCTTTTTTCGTTTTCAATATGAGATACTTTTTGACTTTTCCGGCCAAAGTACGAGAGGAATTTTTTTTAACTTATACGGCATGAATGAATTTTTATGATTTCAGAGAACATTATTTCCATGAAGATTCCTTTAAAAGTTTTCAAGTTTATTTTTAATTAACTTCTTTTAGTTTAAAATGTTATGACATGTTAAGAAAGGAAAAATGTTTTTGAAGTAGAAAGGATATTTTCCTTAGGAATGGAGTTCAAGTGTTTTATCAAAATTATTTTCCATCTAAGATAATATAGGGTTCTGTTTATATCCCTATTATTACATTTATTTCATTGTGTTATGATGGAATTATTTTTATGAAGTCCTTTTATGGATTATTTTATGATGGCATGATGTTTATGAATCCCATTTTTATTACATGGGTTATGTTATGATGTATGATTTATGATTTTGTGGCACACATAAGAATGGTTTCATTATGAGATGGGTGGGACCTATATCTCCCTCCAATGCATTGGGTAAATATTTATATCTCATGAGATAGACATGGCTGGAACAGAAAGTTAAACCGGTTCAGCTATATAGGACTAGAACGAGGAGTGAACTCAGTTCAGTAATGGAATTTGTCCGCTAAGATAGTCTTAGCAATGAGTCTCGACTAATATGAAATGATTTTCTATGATTATGTGTGTATGTCACAAAGTTTCATGTTTTAAGTTATGATTATTGGGATTACATTTCACTACTATGATTTAGCCCATGTTATGCTATTATGATCTCTTTTGCAGGTTATGATTTTCAAAATGTTATGTTCTTATGAATATGATATGATGGATATTTCTTTTGTTTACCCTTACTGATCATTTGATCTCAACCTTTTGTTTGTTTTCTTTTCCCCAGGTTTGGAAGAAGGGTATTAAGTAGGATATGCCAAAAGGGACTCTAAATATGATGAAATAAACGGGAGACAATGTAGATGATTTATGAACCAGTTGTTTATGTTTCCCAGTTTCTAAAGACACTATACCTATACGGTCCTTTCATGGTTTTGTTATATGTTGTAATAAATTTGCTTCAAATCTGAATTATTAACCATGAATGTAATTTATGGGTCTTTATAGTTGGTATCAGAGGATAGGTATAGTCAACCTTTGGAAACTAGGATGTGAAATCCCTAGTAAGAACCCTAAGAATATGTCTAAGAATAGAACACAATATTAGTGTTTTAGAAATGGACATGAATAACCTATGATAATACCATAAGTGTAAAATTTTATTCTTGATTATGTGGTTTTCCTATTATGATTAGTTTTTCTCACACTATGCTTATTGGTTTTAGTCAATGGCTGGAACCCGGAGGAACCGTGTTAATGCTGAATGCGATGAGCAATGAAATGATTGTCCCCCTGAGCAACCAAATGTTATGGGAGATGGAATGAAAAATCTTGTAGCCATGATCACACAACTTTCTCAAGCTATGAATCATGCAGGACTTCCAAACGAGCAAAGGAAGGAGCAACATTCTGTTAAATCATTCATGAGGCAGCGTCCACCTTCATTCAGCGGGTCTTCTGATCCATTAGTGGCTGAACAATGGATCAGTACCACTGAAAAGATATTTTTAGTCCTTCAATGTTCTGAGCATGATAAAGTCATCTTAGCAGTATATCATTTGGAAGGTGAAGCTGATCAATGGTGGAATATTATCAAGAATACGAGGCAAAGAGATGAAATTGAGTCCATGGAATGGGACGAGTTCAAGAAATTATTTTTCAATAAGTACTTCCCTCGCATTCTTTGAACAAAGATGGAGAAGGAGTTTCTTGAACTGAAGCAAAAGGATGATGGATCTGTTGGTACCTACGAAGCAAATTTTACAAGACTTGCAAGGTACGCTTTCGAAATTATTATCCAAACTGAGAGTAAAATCGATCTATTCTTTAGTGGCTTAAAACCAAGTCTTCGAAGGGCGTTAGCCATAAGGGACTTCAATAGCTACAAGGAAATTGTTCGATGTGCTCTCAAGATTGATATGGATATTGGAGTAACCCATCAGTCATATGGGTTTGATAAGAAGAGGAAAATGGAATTCAAAGGAAAATCTAAATAATACACTGAAAAGAAGATGAGTTTTCCTTTATGCTCAAATTGTGGAAAGAAACATGGAGTGAATTGTCTTAAAGGGACAAGAAAATGTTTTAAGTGTGGAAAAGAAGGTCATCGGGAAAATGAATGTCGAAATAATGGGAAGAAGATGTCTAATGATGTGAACAAAGAGAGGGATACACAAAATGCACCTACAACACTTCAATGTTTCAAGTGCAAGTAGATGGGGAATTATGCCAATCAATTCCCAAATCCAAGGGTTGTTGATGATGATCGACGTTAACAAACTCTTAAGGCCAAAGACAAAGGAAAGTCACATGCAATTACTATCGGCGATGTGGAGTACGATAACGAAGTGGTGAAAGGTACAATTACCATGCAATCTAAAGTAGAAAATATTTTATTTGATTCTGGATCCACCCAATCTTTTATTTCTGAAGAATTTTCTAAGGGTATCACCGTATTACCTCAATAATTAGATGTTGAGTTAGCTGTGACTACTCCTAATGGAACAACGGTCTCATCAAAAGTTTACAATTCTTCTCCGATTGAAGTTTGTGGGAAAGTGCTTCCTACAAATCTTGTGATCCTTCCTATAGTGGAATTTGATGTGATTCTTGGCATGGATTGGCTTTCATTATATGGAGCTCATATCAATTGCCAAAGAAGGGAAGTCACATTTAATATTCTCGATCAATCTACGATCATCTATCGATGCAAGGATGAACATAACCTTCCAGTGGAAATTTCTTCCATCTTATGGGTCTTGATTATACTAAATGAAGGTTATTTATCTCAAATGGTTAGCTAGAAACTCATAATTAAGAATACACCCATTGTATGGGAGTTTGATGATGTCTTTTTGGAGGAATTTCCAGGTCTTCCACCAAATCGTGAAGTTGAGTTTTCAATAGAACTCATACCAGGTGCTATCCCTATTTAAAAGACACCTTATAAAATGGCCCCAATTGAGTTGTAGGAATTGAAGAAGCAACTCCAAGAGAATCTTGATAAGGGATTCATACGCCCTAGTGCATCACCTTGGGGAGCACCTATTCTATTTGTTAAGAAGAAAGATGGATCAATGAGGCTCTGCATTGATTATAGAGAACTTAACAAGATCACTATCAAGAACAAATATCCTATCCCACGCATTGATGACTTATTTGACCAACTACACGGAGCTCAATACTTTTCCAAGATTGATCTTCGTTCAGGGTATCATCAATTAAGGGTCAAAAGGGAGGATATACCAAAGACAACTTTCCGTACAAGGTATGAACACTATGAATTTATAGTGATTCCATTTGGTCTTACTAATGCCCCTACTATCTTCATGGATCTAATGAATAGAGTATTTAGAGACTATCTTGATCAATTTGTGGTATTCTTTATAGATGATATTCTTGTCTATTCAAAGAGCAAGGAAGAACATGAAGATCACTTGATAATTGTATTGAAGACCTTGAGAAAGGAGAAGCTTTATTCCAAATTTACCAAGTGTGAATTTTGGCTTCAAAAAGTTTCATTTTTGGGTCACATAATCTCAAAAGAGGGGATATCTGTGGATCCAGAAAAAACAGAGGTTATCAAAAGATGGTCGAGACCAACAATAGTAACTGAGATCCGAAGTTTTCTTGGTCTGGCTGGATATTATCGACGTTTTATGAAATATTTTAGTTTGAAGAGAATTTCAAGGAGTTAAAATGAAGGTTATCCAGTGCACTTGTGCTCACACTTCCTTGTAGTGGAGAAAGGTTTGTGATCTATAGTGATGCATCCAAGAAGGGATTGGGGTGTGTTCTCATGCAAAATGATATGGTGATAGCTTATGCCTCACGACAGTTGAAAATCCATGAGCAAAATTACCCAACTCATGATTTGGAGTTAGCTGTGGTAATATTTACATTAAAAATATGGAGGCATTATCTTTATGGTGAAAGGTTTGATATTTATACTGATCATAAAATTTTAAAGTATATTTTCACACAAAAGGAGCTGAATATGTGCCAAAGAAGATGGTTGGAGTTGATTAAGGATTACGACTGCTCAATTCATTATCACCCTGGGAAAGCAAACAAAGTGGCAGATGCATTAAGTTGACAAGACCATGCTAGCTTATCCATGATGAGGATAAAAAAAGATCCAATATTTATGGATTTACAAAGGATGGATCTTGGAATTATAATGGAAGGGGAAAAATCTTATCTTTTTCAAATTAATGTTCAACCATCTATACATGTGAAGATTAAAGAGGCACAAAAATAAGATGTAGAGTTACAAAAGAAGGTGAGAAATGTTCCTGAATTCAACCTTGATTGTGATGGGATAATAAGGTTCAAGAATCGGGTCTGTGTTCCTCCTATCCTAGAATTAAAGAAAGAGATTCTGGATGAGGCTCATAGTTCTTCATTCTCTATTCATCCTGGAAGCACGAAGATGTATAGGGACCTGAAAGAATACTTTTGGTGGGATGGCATGAAAAGAGATGTTGCTGAATATGTCTCTCGATGCTTGGTTTGTCAGCAAGTTAAATCTGAGAGACAGAAGTATAAGGGGATGTTATAACCATTACCCATACCAGAATGGAAATGGGAAAACATCACTATGGACTTTGTCATTGGAATTCCCAAGACATCCAAAGGAAATAATGCTATTTGGGTTATAGTTGATCGTCTTACGAAGTCAGCACACTTCATTGCTATTAGAGAAGATTTATCTCTGGATCAGCTTTCCAGGATATATGTAAAGGAAGTGGTAAGATTTCATGGAGTACCACTTTCCATTATATCTGATCGAGATCCAAGGTTTACCTCGAAGTTCTGGCGAAGTCTTTAGCATACTCTAGATACAAAGTTGAGTTTTAGCACTGCTTATCATCCTCAGACAGATGGTCAGTCTGAGAGGACAATTCAAACTCTAGAAGACATGTTGAGAGATTTCTCTATGGATTTCAAAGGTGGTTAGGATCAACACCTACCTTTGGTGGAATTTTCTTATAATAATAGCTTTCACTCTAGTATTCAGATGGCTCCTTATGAAGCTCTCTATGGAAAGAAATTCCAAACTCCAACTTGCTGGGATGAAGTTGGGGAAAGAAAGCTATTAGGACTTGATCTTGTTAATGAGATGGTAGAAAAGGTCCGATCTATTCAACAACACATAAGAGCAGCTCAGTGTCTACAAAAAAGTTATGCTGACAACTGAAGAAAAGACCTAGAGTTTGAAGTGGGTGATAAAGTGTTCTTACAAATATCTCCACGGAAGAGAGTAATGAGATTTAGAAAAAAAGGTCAAGATGAGCCCTAGGTATATCGGTCCTTTCGAAATATTGGATCGTGTTGGGAAGGTATCTTACCGATTGGCACTTCCACTTAATCTCTCTCAAGTTCACTATGTGTTCCATGTATCTCTCTTGAGAAAGTACATACCCTATCCTTCACATGTACTAAGCTCAGAAGTTGTACTGCTGGAGCAAGATCTTTCTTATGAAGAACAACCGATAGAGATTCTGGATCATAGAAAAAAAGGTCTACGGAACAAGACCACTCACCTGGTGAAAGTTTTATAGAGGAACCACAAATTAGAAGAAGCTACATGGGAGCTTGAGGATATGATGAGGGAGAGGTATCCTCATCTGTTTGTTACGAAGTAACAAATTTCGAGGGCGAAATTCATTTTAAGGGGGGTAGAATGTAACACCCTGATATTTTATGAGAAGTATATATTTTTTTATGTCTTATGTTATACGCAACATCAAAGGAATCTTTCACTACACACAACACTAGCTTGGCTTGCGCTACACGCAATCGCGACCTTCCTCGATAGCGTGTGTAGTACGCAATACCGGGTTTCACTAAACAATGATATATTTTTATAATATTATTATGGACTAGATTTTATGAATAGTATTAACTAAATTTTGAATTTTATAACATTTTTATTCATCTTATACATTTTCTAAAACATTTTATATGAACAAAATAATTTTTTTGGGTAAAATAAGTATTTTTCAAAAAATGTAGTTTTGCCGCCTTTTGATGGCGCACCCACTTTAAATATAGTTTTTGACAGGTTTATAAGTTCAATTTTACAAAATAAAATTCTTCTTTGGAATCAGGATATAAAAATTTACTTTGGATAAATTTTTCATATTATTCTGATAACTTTCATATTTTAATGAATAGTAAAAACATGCTATATTTTAATTAAAAACAAATTTTTTCATCACAATAATTTATATGGTTAAATTATAATATTGAATGTTTTTAAAGTATCAATAGAATATATTTTTATCATTTAATATAATTTATGTCATTACCATTAATTTTACATTGAATTCATTGGTAAAAACATTTCAATCTTTGGAAATGTTCTAACTTTTAAAACCCGTTTTCTTAACAATGGGATTAATTTTAAATTAATTACTGCAACTTCTGTGTTTTGAATTTTGAAAAATGGATTCCATATTTGTATTCATTGGGTCCAAATTATCTTAATAGGTTACTTTTATTTTTTTGATATTATGAATAGTAACTACGGTAATTTTTATTTACTGCAGTTAAAGGTAAATCGGGTAATTAAGGGTAAAAATAAGATTATAAAATTACCCTAACACTTGAAAAAATTCTATTGGATGAATAAAAGTAGACCCATATCACCTAAGGGTCGGACTAGATTCTTTTCATGGACTTTTGACCATGAAATAATATAATTATTATTAAAACCAAAGAAAGTGACAACATGTCACTCTCTTAAATATTATAAGTATAATAATTTTTATTTAGTGATAAACTTCATGAAACTTTGAACATGAATAGTCTCTAGAAATCTAATAAAATTATATACATCATATGAATTTATTTATAATTTTTAGGGATTAAATAATTATCAATAATTATTACACAATAGTGATGTTGAAATTATTTTATTGATTGTAATATCAAATAAATGATTTTAAAAGTATTAAAATAAATATTATATGAACTATTTAATGTGCTCCACTAATTTTCTAGATAAAAATGACATGTTATGAATCTATTAAATATTTTAGTTCGAACATATCTTCTGTATATATTTTATTTAAACTCAAATAAATGAATATTGTCAAAATTGACACTATTGTTAATTTATAGAAATTACATATTATAAAATTGTTTAAAAATCACAAAAAATATTTAAAAATTATAAATTAAAATTTATATGGTCTAAAATGTAATAAAGTATATAATTATGGACAATTCATAACATATAAGTAATTATTTATAATGATTTAAAATTTAGAATATTATTACTAGAAATAAAATTAAATAGATTATATAAGGATAAATCATGTTGATAATGCTTAAAATAAATTCCCATCTTGTCTAAATTTTATTGTATGATGATATTACAACCCTATATCATCTAATATTCGGATTTGAGTCATTTTTGGAGGTTTGTAAGTGGGTTTGGAATTTATTATAAATTAATATTTCTTATAATTCCAAAGGTGCCCCTCTCCTCCCTTATAAAAGGGAACCTCCTCCCTCTCATCCTCACACCATTTTGAGCCTTTAATCTCTGCCAAACTCTGCCCATTTCACTTAACCACTTCCCTAGAAACCTTATATAGGTACTGGTCTTCTAAAAAGACCAACTCTAGTGCCCTAAGAGGAAGTTTAAAGGAGGCACTTCGAGAAAGAGGTAATACCTTCTACCGATTTCTTCAAGTTTCTTTCTTCTTCTACTTCCTCTTATTTAGTTATTTCATTATGAAGTAATAACATAAGTATACATCATATACTGATATATTATTATAAATATTAAACAACCATATTTCACCTTCTATCCATCCTACGGTAATTGAAATCACCGCGCGTGCGTACGTACAGAATACCGTCTCCACGCCGTGGTGTAATCTGTTTTCCAACACCAACTTACTTGGATGGGTATAATGGTGTAAATAAATAACTATATATGATTATTGTGAAGTTATTTTGATTCTGAAATATTATACATACACTTCAATACATTTCCACGATCATGGGAATGATATCATCGCTCGTGCGTACGTACGGCCTACCGTCTCCATGATGTAATGCGACTCGTTCTACATGATATTCAATGAATAATGATTATATAAATTAATTGAATGAATAAATATGATGTATATTATACTAATACCATTATGCACATGATTTATCTATAACCTAAAAATGAGGAATAATAATTTATTCGACAAAACACGCATAAGAACATAAAGCAATAAACACCCGAATAACAAGTAGAAATGAAATATTACTAATAAGAAGATAAGAATATGACCATATATGATATCATAACCATGAATATGATTCTGGAAGAAGTAAATGACATTATTTAAACCATTATATAGGAGGTTCAGATTCATACGAAGCATATCGGACCTAAGGTAAGGGAAAATCTCACAATCTCAATTTTTATCCGAGATTGTTTATACTTTGGTATTTAATGGGGAATATTTATCATCCAAATCCATGTTACATCAACATGTAATATTATTTATATCCTCCTAATATTGTTTAAATTCAAATTAACCTATTGGTGAATTTTTAGTAAAAGATATGAAAGGAATCTTTTGTCATTTTCAGTACGAGATACTTTTTGACTTTTCTGGCCAAAGTACAAGAGGAATGTTTTTTTAACTTATACTGCATGAATAGATTTTTATGATTCCATAGAACATTATTTACATTAATATTACTTTAAAATTTTTCAAGTTTATTTTTAATTAACTTCTTTTAGTTTAAAATGTTATGACATGTTAAGAAAGGAAAATTGTTTTTGAAGTAGGAAGGATA
Organism: Viscum album; assembly: GCA_963277665.1. Taxonomy (NCBI): domain Eukaryota; kingdom Viridiplantae; phylum Streptophyta; class Magnoliopsida; order Santalales; family Viscaceae; genus Viscum; species Viscum album. The sequence goes on from OY728151.1 coordinate 25,189,632, forward strand.
TTTTCCTCAAGAATGGAGTTCAAGTGTTTTATAAAAATTATTTTCCATATAAGATAATATAGGGTTCTGTTTATATCCATATTATTACATTGATTTTATTTTGTTATGATGGAATTATTTTTATGAAGTCCTTTTATGGATTATGTTATGATGGCATGATGTTTATGAATCCCATTTTTATTACATGGGTTCTGTTATGATGTATGATTTATGATTTTGTGGCACACATAAGAATGGTTTCATTATGAGATGGGTGGGACCTATATCTCCCTCCAATGCATTGGGTAAATATTTATATCTCATGAGATAGACATGGATGGAACAGAAAGTTAAACCGGTTCAGTGATAGAGGACTGGAATGAGGAGTGAACTCGGTTCAGTAATGGACTTTGTCTGCTAAGATAGTCTTGGCAATGAGTCTTGACTAATATGAAATGATTTTCTATGATTATGCATGTATGACACAAAGTTTAATGTTTTAAGTTATGATTATTGGGATTACATTTCACTACTATGATTTATCCCATGTTATGATATTATGATCTCTTTTGCAGGTTATGATTTTCAAAATGTTATGTTCTTATGAATATGATATGATGGATATTTCTTTTGTTTACCCTTACTGAGCATTTGAGATCACCCTTTTGTTTGTTTTCTTTTCCCCAGTTTTGGAAGAAGGGTATTAAGTAGGATATATGAAAAAGGGACTCTAAATATGATGAAATAAATGGGAGACAATGTAGATGATTTATGAACCAGTTGTTTATGTTTCCCAGTTTCTAAAGACACTATACCTATACGGTCCTTTCATGGTTTTGTTATATGTTGTAATAAATATGCTTCAAATCTGAAGTATTAACCATGTATGTAATGTATGGTTCATTATAGTGAGGGTATGATAAGTCAATCATGGGGAGACTATAACCACTTTTATTAGAGTAATACACCGACATAAATAAATAAACAATACAAGAAGAATATATAACCATAAACAATACCAATATCTTATGATAATCAAAGCAGGAAATAAAATATCCAACTAAAGTAGTAAACATTCCAGACTAATGTACGTATTAAGTGTCTAAAATGAAAAATAAAAATAAAGACACCAACAACTCCCCTAAGAGGGTCCCTAATTTTCTTTGGTTCCCTCAACCATGCTTCATCCCAACTCATCCATCTAACACAGGGACTTTTCCCTTAATAATTCCTACAACACTATAGTCTAATCGGGTACCAATTAGACAACCTGAGTAGGGTGTGAGTACAACTCAGTAGGCCACCACCAATGGTGTCTAAAAAAATCTAGTCAATATCCATGTATGAATTTGTATAAATAAAAAGTACAATGCATAAATAAATAGTTTATAACATTATTAAATATTTTATATTTAACTGCATAAACTCCTAGGATCCTGAGGACACCCGAACCTCAATACCTCCTTCGGTCCATACTTGAGTCTGATCTATCCCCAAGGTATATCACATTTGAATGTCCATATTACCATTATTAATACTTAGCTGAATTTCCATGTTACCATTCACCATTTAATATCACATAATTGAATGAGCATGTTACCATTCAAAATACTTGGTTGAATGTCCATGTTTCCATCCACCATTTAACAATAAATAATTAAATGATCATGTTACCATTCATAATACTTGGAAAAATATCCATGTTACCATTTACTATTTAATAACACATAATTGAAAATATCACAATATTACATTTATCTCAACAACCCATTAATCAATTCACCAATTAATTATTCATACTCACAATTTCAATATCTCATAATTAATTCACCAATTAATTATTCAATTCTTAAAATCAATATATCACAATATATTTCACAATTAATTATCTCAATTTAAGATATCATTATCCCATAATTAATTTCACAATTAATTATCTTAATTAATAATATCAATTTCCCATAATTAATTACACAATTAATTATCTCAAATAATAATCTCAATATCCCATAATTAATTCAAAAATTAATTATCTCAATTAATAATATAAATATCACATAATCAATTACACCCTGAATTATATCAATCTATGATATCAATATCCTACAATTAATTCTATAATTAATTGTTTCCAAATCCCACAATTTCAAAATTCCATCATTAATAATTAACCCAAATTAATTAATTAATCAAGAAATTCAATTACTAAATAACTATATCAATTCTAAAATTTGTATACTTGTAATAAAAATCACGACTATGGGAATTGAAGATTAGAACACCTACCTCAAATCGTCAATGAACAATAACCCAACATAAATCCCCAAAAATTGAGTAGCACAACAACGTAGAATGATATCCGAATCTTAAAACCCTAAATCGATTTTAAAGAAAATTAAGATCTTTTAAATCTAGATCTAGATATAAAATAATAGATCTAGATATCACCAAAAATATTTATATTTAACCAAAAAGAGGATTACTTCACTGAAAGAAAGTGAGAAGAACTAGAGAAAAACAAGAAAAGAACCAGGATACGATTTACTTACCAGGAGAGGTGTGAATCTTCAATCCGGGCTTAGAATCACGAAGAACAAAGGTCAAGAAGGATTGAAAAGAGCTCTAAAATCAGGAAATACCTCCCAGGGTCAAATGGGGATTGATTTGGGATTAATTTTGGCTTTCAGGTAATTAAAAAAACTAATTTTCAGAAGACTTTAATTCCCACACATGGTTTATTGGGCAGGGGATTACAGTTTCCCCTAACCATGCAACTCTTTTATTGGGGTTCATGGTTACCCCTAAGTGGGTGAGTGGTTTGAAAAACCTTGTACCAACCATGGAATTTCTCTCTGTCTAGGGTTGTATGGTTTACTAGGCTTGGTGCACAATTTGACCTAACCATGCACCAACTATGCCCAACCGATTTTTCTTCATTTTTCTCAAATTTCCACCCAAACACACCCCAAGGTAAAACCCAAATGAAAATTACTCAACAATAAACTAAAGAGTACCTCTAAACAAGCCTGATACTATAACACCCCAGGTAAATAAAGAATATCACATTTTTATATTTATCCCTATTTGTGAATAAAATGTTAATATTAATTTACAGGGAACGCTATGCTCGATGGCTTACCCAATATGCAACAACGAGTTCCTTTGAAATCTTACGTTGCACTCTAATAATAAAATAATATTATTTTAAATGGTAGTTAACACCTAGCCATTGTAATGACGGGAATGAACAGAACAAACTACAAAATTATTATATATGTTTTTCAAATATTTTTACTTTTTACAATAAATTTTAGAGGATTAAAAATGCAAATGAATCCAATTTTAAGCGTAAACATTCTAATATTCTTTAAAAGGTCGATTAACCGCCTTTTAATGGAGAACCTCTTTTAAATACACTTTTTGACAATTTTATGTGTTATATTTGACAAAATAAAATTCTTATTTAAAATCGGGACATCAAAATTTACTTTGTATAAATTTTTGGTATTTTTACGATAAAGTTCATTTTTAATGAATAAGTGAAAAATGTTGTATTTTTATTCAAAACCTCTTTTTAATCTAATTTATTTATATGATCAGATCATATTTTGAATTGGTTTTAAAGTTCAATTAGAATATATTTTTACCATTAAATCCAATGGTGGTCATTGGAATTAATTTCAATTTGAAATTGGACTTAAACTAGTGTCAATCTTTTAATAGATATTGTTTCTTAAAAACACACTATTTGTTTTGACAGCGGGAATTAATTATTAAATTAATTAATAAAACTTATATGTTTTTAATTTTGTAAAATAGACATAATTTTTGAATTCATAATACCAAATATAACTTAGGGTGAATTTTTGGCAATTTTCTGAAAAACTTCAATTTTTGATGAATAGTGAAACCACTAAGTGGTAGTTAAAGAAACTGATTTTTCGTTTAAATGAAACTTTACCACTTCTGTGATTTGAATTTCAAAAATCCGACATACATGGTTGTCATTAGGATTTAAAATGTGGTTCAATGGGATTAAAATATTTTTTTGGTGAATAGTAACTTTTAAGTTTTAATCGCGATTAGAGGTAATTAGTGTAATTTAAGGTAAAAATAATGTCTTAATAATATGAAATGACCTTGACACATGTCCTACCATTATTGTATGAGTCATGGCCTACCAATAAAATCCATGTGTCAACTTGGAGACCCCATGGATCCACTTTGGTAGGAAAATGACATTAATACCTTTTTATTTAAAATCAAAATTAAAATGTCACAAACATGTGTTGTTTTACTAAAACAATTTTTAAATGGAGTTATAAAAGTCATATTTTTGACTATAAATATTAATTATAAATCTAAAAAAATTTTCTACATCATGATATTTTTTTTATAATTTTTAGACATTAAATAAATTAAATTATTTATGACACCATGATGATGCAGCGATTACCTCATTATTTAACGATTTAAATAAAATGAAAAGATAATGTAAAATATAAGACCTAAACTTGTCAAAAACCTATTTTATGTGTGTATTTCAAAATATTATTACCTTATCCTCGAAATATATAATTTTTGGACCTTTAAAATCCGAAAAGAATTTTATAATAAAGTAAAAGTTTATAACTTTCCAAGAGTGCCCCTCCTCTCCTCTTATAAAAGGCCCCCACCTCTACCACCTTACACACACCTCTCAAGCCTTTTACTCGGCCAAACCCTGCCTATTTAATCTCTAAACATCCCTCTCTTAATCATTGAAGCCTCACCTTTGGCAGAATTCTCTTCAAGAAACCCTTTTGGTTCAAACCAAGAGGAGTTACCCGATTTAAAGGTAATGTCTTCACTTGTGTTTTTTTGTTTTATTTTGCTTCTCCAACCCCCTAAACTTTTTTTAATCCTTTATTTTGTAACAAAAAAAGTATCTTAAATATAATTTGATGTTGTTATAAGAAGTATTCAAGCTACACTTACACACACATCCGTCTAATGGTTAAAGAACATACTATTTCTGTGGATGGCGAATTACTGCCTCATGAAACGATGATTGTTCAATATTCTTTTAACACCTTTAAAGGTATCCATTATGATGTAAATGTATTTTATATATGATATATATGGTATTTGTGTTTTCTATATGCTTCTGTATTTTATATTTAAAACATACCTTTATTCTTTTCATGTTGTGTAAATGCGATAATTTCATATGAGGAAGTGTGGACTACCGCCCCCTCAAGTGATGTGACTCGTTCATGCAATACATGGAATGTATAAAGAATGAAATTAATGAACATATGTGACCTATATAAAATATATATGATACTGTAATTATAATATATATTAATATCTCATTTATTTTTAATTCCATTAATATGACAAAAAAATGAAAGTAGCGTTCATGCGTACGTACGGCCTACCGTCTCCATGAACGGTGCTTTTCATTTTTTATCTCCAAATATTATGGAATAGTATAAAATGGATATGTACTGTATATATATGATATTTTAATCATTAATAATATTCTGGAAATTATTTACTTATAACTACATGGGAAATCATTTTCAAACAAGTTCATTTTTGACTAATGTACCAAACATCGACAAAAATGTATGATATGAACTAACATTATTAAACAATTATTATAACATTATAATATGTGATATGAACTGAATAATAATATTAAAAGGAGTTCCTTATGAAATTATAAATTGGCCAAAGTTTATTATTCAGGAATATAAAGAAACGAACAAGACAAGTCGGACTTGAGGTAAGAGATCCTACCCCTCTCTTTCTTTTTAAGTACACTCTTTTATGTCATTCCTTTTAAGCTCATCTTTATTATGATTGGGATGTTATTTTATATTAATCTTACTGTAATTTTTATGTTAATATGATGAGAGACCCTATTTTCTCTCATCAATCCATTTTGGAAGTTTTGAGTGGCGCCGTTAGGCTGCCGAATTTTCGTAAGAGATCCAACCTCTCTCTTTCTTTTTAAGTACTCCCCTTTATGTCACTTCTTTCAAGCTCCTCTTTGTTATGTTGGGGGATGTTATTTTATATTCCTCATTCTGTACATTTTATTTTAATATTATGAGATACCCTATTTTATCTCATCAATCCATTTTTGGAAGTTTTATGTGGCGCCGTTAGGCTGCCGAGTTTTCGTAAGGGATTTTCCATCTCACTTTTATTCCCATGAGATTTATGCTACATTTGCCACCATTTCATTTGAGTGGTGTATTTACTGCCCATTATTATACTATTTGTGTAATATAACTTCATTTATGGGTATTTACATATTCATTGTATGACCCTTTATCAATGGGGTGTACGTTTCGAAAGTTATCCAAATCGGTAAGGGGACCTTTCACCCTCCTCTTCTTTAAAAAGACTTCTTTTGTTATGTCTTTTAAATTCCATCTTATTATGTTGGGATATGTTCTTATATATCCTTATTGATGTAAATTTAATGTACAAGTGATGAGATACCCTTTTTATTTCTCATCAACTCATTTTCTGAATTTTGAAGTGACGCCGTTAGGCTGTCGAATTTTTGCAGGGGAACTTCTTAACCCAATTTTGATTCTTTGGGATAAACTTTTACTCCTTGAATATGTCATTCTATGAATATGTGTGAATAACCTCTTATTTTTTTACACTTAATATCCACTTATATTTTGTGTATTCGTTTGTCACACATAATTATGTAATTGATTTATCCTTAATCCAAGGATACCGTCTTTATAAGGGACTTCGTCTCAATCTCCTTTCATTGAGGCATATTTTTCTCTAATACAAGGCTTTCTTTTATACGGTGTATAAAACCCTTTGAATTTTAATTTTATACAAAAGGAATCTTTTTCTACAAAGCATTTTACTAAACGACAAAAAGGAATGTTTCTTTTAACGTACGTGGTGACAACGACCTTTTCCGCCACCGCGAGTATTATTTGGTCTTTGGCTTCCTCAACAAGCCATAATGTTTTTAAAATGAAATAAATACCATATACTCTTTTATGTATTTTGGTATTGAAAATGGTTTTTATAATGGATTTGTTATGTCAATATATTTAAGTGATATATTGTGATCAAAGTGTGGAAATGTTTTCTTTGCATTATATTTGTTTTATGTGTTATGATTTTATAATGGTACTTGGACATTTTACAGGTGGTTATGTGATAAACCATATGACGGGTGGTGCCATGAATACCAGGATGGGTGGTTACGTTATAACCTCCAATGCATTTGGTATGGAAGTTGGCAGTATGACTATTCCATTAAGTGATATGTGTGGAAGTCGACCGTATGGTTATTCCATTTAAGTATGTTTATGTCCCAAGTTACCTTTATATGTTATGTGTTCTTTATATGGGTTTTATGGTAATATTTTGGTTATAAAATGGTAAGTAATGATATTTTATTCAGTGAAGAGTTTTTTACTACTTCATAAAGGTGAAAAGTATTACTTTGATAAAGTATTCATGGTTTACTTGTTGTTTTGAAAAAACTAACAGTTTTCTTTATTTGTGTATCCCTTACTGAGCTTTTTATGCTCATACCAAGTTTTTGAAATGTTTTACACAGGACTTAAAGACGAATAGGGTCAAGGATGGGATCAAGGAAAGACATGCTATCTAAAACATGGAACTAGACATGTTTCTTTTAAGAGTTTTTTTATTTATGGAAACTTAGTAGAAGTGTATACTTTGTAATCTTTTGAGATGTAATAGTTATGTCCTAATTCTCTAAAACTCTAAACCTGAAAAGATCCACTATGTGAATTATTCATTTAATTCAATATTATGTAATGTTTAAGGACGGGTCCTTATAGTTGGTATCAGAGGTCGGTTTAGACAACTTTAGGGATTATGAGTTTTTGTTAGACACATGGTTAGTCCCTATATCTATTATTTCAGTTAAATCCTTGTTTTCTAACTTTTTTTATGTCAAGTAAAGTCAGTTACAAATGGAAGTAAAAGGATCTCAAACGACATTCCTATCTCTTCCTGATGACATGCTTGCAATAATTATTGCAAAGTCATGTTCGGATGATTGTGAAACTTTTTCTAGCATACAACTCACTTTCAAGAAATTGTTTGAGATATCAAACACCTCCACTATACCTCATTATCATCGTGGATCATGGGTTGTATTTAGACAAATAATATTTTCACCATATTCTCATATTTTCAAGAAAGGAAAATATTATCAAGGTATTTTCAAATATTTTACCTTATCACAAGAATTTGAAGCATATTATGATTTTAAAAATGGTGTTGAGGAAGGAGACCCTTGTGAGACCTACTTATATTTTATTTTAAAATATATTCTCTCAGTACATACTTATGGTATTTTAAAAGGACCAATAATAGAAAGTTTCAACTCAAATTCTATCAGACTATTTTATAGAAATCATGTTTTATCAGATGTTTTGGAATTATATGTCATACATGATTATTTTCCAAAACTAATTTTCTATGAACACCCATATGACCCATGTTGTACAAGGTGTATTTGGATGGAGGAAGCAAATGATTTTTAAGGATCTCTAAATTATTTTTGTAATTCATGGGAATTCTACATACGTGAACAAGATGACGATGAAACCGAGTGGACGCCATGATCAAGGTATGTTGTTATTCATTTTGGGAATCGTTTTATTTTATCTTATGGTGGTGAAATAAGACTTCAAGAATTAAGATGTTGAGATCGTAATGAATTTAGATGAAAATGAGAGGTATAAGGAAACTATTGAGGTTAAAACATCTTAGGGTTATTTTTGGAGTTTTATAAAAAGGACAACACGCAGACCGTGTGACAACTCGTCGTGTTGGACAAAGATGCAGGAATCGAACCCAAAACCAAAGTGCGACTGGTATTTATTGCCTACCACTAGACTATGTGAAGTCCCTGGTTAGTTTGACTAATTCTTTTTAGTTAGATGATTTTATGAATTAAGAGTAAGTTGATTTTGGGTTATCTATGGAAATTATTAACCTATCATGGAGGATATGTGATTAGGTTAATTACTTTTCAATATGAGACTTTAAGAGAAACTGATGTTATTTGGAGATAAGTGTTAATTTGTACCTTGGAAGACTATGTGATTAAATCCTTAAAATATTTGGGTTTCAATCTTAGTTTGGTTTACTTTGAATAATTTTATGGACAAATTGTTTATCGAATGGTCTTCGTTGAACTTTGGGTTTTGTTGGACAAATTTTGGAGATTAAGAATAGATTTTCTTTTTATAAAGGATTATTCATTTGTGGATCTTGTTCTAACAATTTTGGTTTTTGTTTTTCTCTAAAGACATGGGAAGTATATAGTTCTCTTTTCTGGATTAGGTGATTCTCTAGAAGTTGATTATAGATCTCTTAATTTGAACCAAGTCATCCTAAATACTCGTCTTTAGAAGAAAATATGAGTTCATGTAAGAAATCTAGTAAAATTTGAAAGTCAACATGACTAGTAAGTATATTTCCTTATGTTTTAGTTAAGATCAAAAAAAAAAAAATTCCTCAATTAAAAGTAACTTAAAACAAAAATTTTTTCCATTAACTTTTCTTACTGGGGAATCCAATACCGTTTAACCCATCACAAGTTTGTGATTTTCTTGTGGTTAACTTTATCCTAAACATGTTTTCTATCACTCTCCCTCAAAACACAACCCTTTGCTTTTTCTTCCATATCCATGTTTTACTACATGGAATCCTATTATGGGTTAGCTCAGGTGACCTCTGTACTTCTCTTTCTTTCTTATAAAGTGATTGCTTTACCAACTCTTGTTCCGATGTGGGACTTTCAATGATGTTTCTGAGCCCAATTTTAAAATTGCGAGGACGTAATTCCCAAAAAGGGGGGAAGGATGTAACACCCCAGGTAAATAAAGAATATCAAATTTTTATATTTATCCCTATTTGTGAATAAAATTTTAATATTAATTTAAATGGAATGCTATGCTCGATGGCTTACCCAATACGCAACAACGAGTTCCTTTGAAATCTTACGTTTCACTCTAATAATAAAATAATTTTATTTTAAATGGTAGTTAACACCTAGCCATTGTAATGACAGGAATGAACAGAACTAACTACAAAATGATTATATATGTTTTTCAAATATTTTTACTTTTTATAATAAATGTTAGAGGATTAAAAATGTGAATGAATCCAATTTTAAGCGTAAACATTCTAATATTCTTTAAAAGGTCGATTAACCGCCTTTTGATGGAGAACCTCTTTTAAATCCACTTTTTTAAACTTTTATGTGTTATATTTGACAAAATAAAATTCTTCTTTAAAATTGGGACATCAAAATTTACTTTGTATAAATTTTTGGTATTTTTACGATAAAGTTCATTTTTAATGAATAAGTGAAAAATGTTGTATTTTTATTCAAAACCTCTTTTTAATCAAATTTATTTATATGATTTGATCATCTTTTGAATTGGTTTTAAATTTAAATTAGAATATATTTTTACCATTTAATTCAATGGTGGTCATTGGAATTAATTTCAATTTTAAATTGGACTTAAACTAGTGTCAATATTTTAATATATATTGTTTCTTAAAAACACGCTATTTGTTTTGACAGCGGGAATTAATTATTAAATTAATGAATGAAACTTATATGTTTTGAATTTTTTAAAATAGACATCATTTTTGAATTCGGAATATCAAATATAGCTTAGGGTGAATTTTTGGTAATTTTCTGAAAAACTTCAATTTTTGATGAATAGTGAAACCACTAAGTGGTAGTTAAAGAAACCGATTTTTCGTTTAAATGAAACTTTACCACTTCTGTGATTTGAATTTAAAAAATAAAACATCCATGGTTGTCATTAGGATGTAAAATGTGGTTCAATGGGATTAAAATAATTTTTTAGTGAATACTAACTTTTAAGTTTTAATCGCTATTAGAGGTAATTAGTATTAAGGTAAAAATAATGTCTTAATAATATGAAATGACCTTGACACATGTACTACCCTTATTGGATGAGTCATGTCCGACCAAGAAAATCCGTGGGTCAAATTGGGGACCCCATGGAGCCACTTTGGTATGAAAATGACATTAATACCTTTTTATTTAAAGTTAAAATTAAAATGTCACAAACATGTGTTGTTTTACTAAAACAATTTTCACATGGGGTTATACAAGTCATATTTTTGACTATAAATATTTATTAGAAATATAAAAAGATTTCATACATCATTATATTTTTTTTATAATTTTTAGACATTAAATAAATTAAATTATTTATGACACCATGATGATACGGCGATTACCTCATTATTTGACGATTTAAATAAAATGAAAAAATAATGTAAAATCTAAGACCTAAACTTGTCAAAAACCTATTGTATGTGTGGATTTCTAACTATTATCACCTTATCCTCGAAATATATAATTTTGGGACCTTTAAAATCCTAAAATCATTTTATAATAAAGTAAAAGTTTATAACTTTCCAAGAGTGCCCCTCCTCTCCTCTTATAAAAGGCCCCCACCTCTACCATCTTAAACACACCTCTCAAGCCTTTGGATTGGCCAACCCCTGACCATTTCATCTCTCCACATCTCTCTATTCATCATTGAAGCCTCACCTTTGGCATAATGCTCTTCAAGAAACCCTTTTGGTTCAAACCAAGAGGAGTTACCCGATTTAAAGGTAATGTCTCCACTTGTGTTTTTTTGTTTTATTTTGCTTCTCCACCCCACTAATTTTTTTATTCCTTTATTTTTTAACAAAAACAGTATCTTAAATATAATTTGATGTTGTTATAATAAGTATTTGAGCTACAATTACACACACATCCGTCTAATGGTTAAAGAACATATTGTTTCTGTGGATGACGAATTACTGCCTCACGAAACGATGATTGTTCAATATTCTATTAACACTTTTAAAGGTGCCCATTATGATGTCACTGTATTTTATATATGATATATATTGTATTTATGTTTTATATATTCTTTTTTATTTTATATTTAAAATATACCTTTATTATTTGCATGTTGTGCAAATGCGATAATTTCATATGAGGAAGTGTGGACTACCGCCCCCTCAAGTGATGTGACTCGTTCATGCAATACATGAAATGTATAAATAATGAAATTAATGAACATAAGTGACATATATAACATATATATTATAATTTAATTATAATATATATATATATCTCATTTATTTTTAATTCCATTAATATGACAAAAAAAATGAAAGTAGCGTTCATGCGTACGTACGACCTATCGTCTCCATGAACGATGCTTTCCATTTTTTATCTCCAAATGTTATGGAATAGTATAAAATTTATATTTACTGGATATATATGATATTTTAATCATTAATACTATTCTGAAAATTATTTACTTATAACTACTTGGGAAATCATTTTCAAACAAGTTCATTTTTGACTCATGTACCAAACATTGGCAAAAACGTATGATATGAACTAACATTATTAAAAAATTATTATAACATTATAATATGTGATATTAACTGAATAATAATATTTAAAGGAAGTCCTTAGGCAATTATAAATTGACCAAAGTTTATTATTCAGGAATATAAAGAAACGAACAAGACAAGTCGGACTTGAGGTAAGGGATCATACCCCTCTCTTTCTTTTTAAGCACACTCTTTTATGTCATTACTTTTAAGCTCATATTTCTTATGATTGGGATGTTATTTTATATAAATCTTACTGTAATTTTTATGTTCATTTGATGAGAGACCCTATTTTCTCTCATCAATCCATTTTGGAGGTTTTGAGTGGCGCCGTTAGGCTGCCGAATTTTCGTAAGAGATCCAACCTCTCTCTTTCTTTTTAAGTACTCCCCTTTATGTCACTTCTTTCAAGATCCTATTTGTTATGTTGGGGGATGTTATTTTATATTACTATTTCTGTAAATTTTATTTTAATATGATGAGATACCCTATTTGATCTCATCAATCCATTTTTGGAAGTTTTAAGTGGCACCGTTAGGCTGCCGAGTTTTCGTAAGGGATTTTTCATCTCACTTTTATTCCCGTGAGATTTATGCTACATTTTCCACCATTTACTTTGATTGGTGTATGTAATTCCCATTATTATACTCTTTGTGTAATATAATTTCATTTATGGGTATTTACATATTCATTGTATGACCCTTCTTCAATGGAGTGTACGTTTCGAAAGTTACCCAAATCGGTAAGGGGACCTTTCACCCTCCTCTTCTTTAAAAAGACTTCTTTTGTTATGTATTTTAAATTCCATATTATTATCTTGGGATATGTTCTTATATATATTTATTTATGTAAATTTAATGTACAAGTGATGAGATTCCATTTTTATCTCTCATCAACTCATTTTCTGAATTTATTAGTGACGCCATTAGGCTGTCGAATTTTTGCAGGGGAACTTCTTAACCTAATTTTGATTCTTTGGGATAAACTTTTACTCCTTGAATATGTAGTTCTATGAATATGTGTGAATAACCTATGATTGTTTTAAACTTAATATCCACTTATATTTGGTGTATTATTTTTTCACACATAATTATTTAATTGATTTATCCTTAATCCAAGGATACCGTCTTTGTAAGGGACTTCATCTCAATCTCCTTTCATTGAGGCATATTTTGTTCTAATACAAGGCTTTATTTTATACGGTGTATAAACCCCTTTGAATTTTAATTTTATACAAAATTAATATTTTTATACGAAGCATTTTACTAAACGATGAAAAGGAATGTTTTTTAACGTACGCGGTGACAACGACCTTTTCTGCCGCCGCGAGTATTATTTGGTCTTTGGCTTCCTCAACAAGCCGTAATGTTTTTAAAATGAAATAAATACCATATAATATTTTATGTATTTTGGTATTGAAAATGGTTTTTATAATGGATTTGTTATATCAATATATTTAAGTGATATATTGTGATCAAAGTGTGGAAATGTTTTCTTTCCATTATATTTGTTTTATGTGTTATGATTTTATAATGGTACTTGGACATTTGACTGGTGGTTACATTATAAACCATATGATGGGTGGTGCCTTTAATACTAGGATGGGTGGTTAAATTATAAACTCCAATGCATTGGGTATGGAAGTCGGCCGTATGGCTATTCCATTAAGTGATATGTGTGGAAGTCGACCGTATGGTTATTCCATTTAAGTATGTTTATGTCCCAAGTTACCTTTATATGTTATGTGTTCTTTATATGGGTTTTATGGTAATATTTTGGTTACAAAAGGGTAAGTAAAGATATTTTATTTAGTGAAGAGTTTTTTACTACTTCATAAAGGTGAAAAGTATTACTTTGATAAAGTATTCATGGTTTACTTGTTGTTTTGAAAAAACTAACAGTTTTCCTTATTTGTGTATCCCTTAATAAGATTTTTATGCTCATCCCAAGTTTTTGAAATGTTTTACACATGACTTAAAGATGAATAGGGTAAAGTATGGGATCAAGGAAAGACATGCTATCTAAAACATGGAACTAGACATGTTTCTTTTAAGAGTTTTTTTTATTTATGGAAACTTAGTAGAAGTGTATACTTGGTAATCTTTTGAGATGTAATAGTTATGTCCTAATTCTCTAAAACTCTAAACCTGAAAAGATCCTCTATGTGAATTATTCATTTAATTCAATATTAAGTACTATTTAAGGCCGGGTCCTTATAGATACAACTCCATAAAAGATTTAGATCTTACACCCACTCATTTCCTTTTTATAAGGGGTACCATATACAATATCCATGGAGATATTCTACGCACCAAAAAACTTAAAATAGGTTATGTGAGAGTGGGGATTAACATAGCTTAAGAGATTAATGATGAGCTACATATTCCAATTGATTACACAGATACTCATACAGTCTAGCAAGCTATTGGGACTTTTGTATCATGCCTGATAGATCTTGTAAAAAAACATGTCGACAAGGAGGTATTCATTTCCAATTTATTTTTTTATGAAAAACCTTTTACAATTAATGAAAAAGGTCTGAACCAATGAATGATATTATAGATGGACAAAGGTAAGGGGTGAAATAGAAGGTTGAATCAAAATTATCTAAAGGACCAACCAACCAATGAAAAATATCTTCAAAAAGTACCTTTACCCAGCTCGTTCAACTTCCACATTTACTAACATTAAAGGCTCATGTAGATACAATGTTATCAAGAGTTAATTTGATCGTAATTGATTTTGAAGAACATATGTACAAAGAGGACATTATAGAATATATTGGTTTTAAGAATGTAAATGAAATCTACACACATGAATTGCTAGGAGTCTTAGTTGTAAATGTATAAATGAGGTGTGTTTTCATGATTTTTTTTTTCTAATTTCCGATCTACTATATTAATTATGACTTAATACCATTCATAATTTTTGTTGGTGTATATATCAATACTATTTGAAGGGAAACCCATGTGAATAGAAATTTGGACTCATTAGTCCTCACATCACTTCTACACAACTATTCTCAATGGAACCAAAGTAATATGAAGGAATAGTGAAAAAATGTCCACAATGTTTGAAAGAAAACATATAGATGATAGAATCTTCTTAATACCAATGATGAAAGGGTAAAACTCTACAATTTAATCATATCAAATATATTTTCTTTCATTTCATTACTTATTCTATTTTTTTAGCCATCATTGGTTACTCATTATAGTCAATTTGGATACTCTAAAGATCTATTTTCTAGATTCAATGCATGGATACCCAAAAAACAAACCACATGTGATGATGTTTATCAATTTGTATTAAACTAAAAATAATGTTTTACAAATAAAATTCAAGTTATATATTTTATATTATGTTTTAATGAAAATTATATTATGATATGGTGGTATTTAAATATCATCAAACTTGTGGCATGAGGATAGTTCATAACCATAAAGAGACCATCGACTTCTACAAGTGGATAATTATTAGGGTATATATAATAATAATTCACTATAAAAACATATATCAAAACAAATTACATGTTTTACTTAATGTTTTTACAATTTCCAAAATAAACCAATGATAAATATTATGGTTATTATGTTTGAAAATTTATGAAAGATATCATATACCATCAAAAAACTAGCATCCCCAAAGAGGTATTTTCGAAGATAATTACAATTTAATTTAAAATATTTATTAATCATTTATTTATTTATATTTTTCTAGTACTACTAGGATTGTTGATAGTCCTCATATTTACAAGATGATATATATTTGTTTATAAACCAATGGGCAGTATATCCAGTGTCAGAATGTATATAGATTCGGAATGAAGATGTGACTTCCTACTACTTATTTAGTTAATTTTCTCATCATTTTATCTAATTTTTTAGTTAATATACTTATCATTTATATATAATAACTTATAAAAATGATCCATAAGTCATTTGTGATATGTAAGAATCAACAAAACCTTAGTCCGATACAAGTTGTGTCTGGTATGACTTAAAGAGCATGTTTTCTGTTTAAAATTAACATTTTGGTTGAAAACACACACCATATACTCAAAACTAAGAAAAAGCATTCTGATTATTTTGATACTTTAGGAAAATGATCCATATTTCATTTTTGATGTGTAGGAATCATCCACACCTCAATATGATACACAATATTCCCGGTATGACTCAAAGTGTTTGTTATCTTTTTAAAATTACCAATTTAGTTAAAAACATGTGTCACTCACTATATTATAATTAAACACACTCACTTTATCTTAAAACTTTAGGAAAATGATTCATAAGTCATTTTTTATGTGTATAAACCATTATAACATCAAACTGACACATGATGTGACCATTATGACTCAAAGTTCATATTTTCAGTTTAAATTGATATTTTAGTAAAAACGAAATGCGACATACTCAAAATTGAGAAAAAACATTTATATTGTGTTGATACATTATAAAAATTATCCTTAATTCATATGTAACATGTATAAATTAATACCACATCAATCTGATGCACAGTGTGAACGATATGACTCAAAGTAGGTTTTTTAGTTTAAAATACAATTTTAGTAAAAAATAAAAGTGATATACATAAAACCAAAAAAATAAATTTGGATAATTTTTATAATTTATAAAAATTATCCGTAATTTATTTTTGATGTGTAGGAATCATCTGCACCTCAATCCGAAACATAGTGCAACTGGTATGACTCTAAGTGTGTCTATTTATTTAAAACCGACATTTTAGTAAAAAAGAAAAGTGACATACTAAAAAATGATCAAAAAAATTTATATTATTTTGATAACTTTAGAAAAATTACCCATAAATAATTTTTTATTTGTATGAATTATCCGCACCTCAATATGATACGCAGTATGCACGATATGATTCAAAGTGTCTGTTATCAGTTTAAAATTGATATTTTAGTTCAAAACCTGTGTCACACACTAAAAACTGGTCAAACACACTCGTATTGTCTTGATAATTTAGGAAAAACATTCATAAGTCATTTTTGATGTGTAAGAATAAGTCTCACATAAAACCAACACACAATGTGACCAGTATGACTCAAAGTGAGTGGTTTCAGTTTAAAATGATTTTTTTGTAAAAACCATTAGTGACATACTAAAAACTAATAAAGCTTATTCATATTGTTTTGATAAATTTTTACAATGATCCATATGTAATTTTTGAAATGTATGAATCAACCTCACCTTAATCCAAAAAACAGTGTGACCTATATGACTCTAAGTGTGTCTTTTTATTTAAAATTGACATTTTAGTAAAAAAGACAAATGACATACTCAAAACTAATAAAACACATTCATATTGTTTTGATACTTTTGGAAAATGATCCATAAGTTATTTTTATGTGTAATAATCATCCAAACCTCAATATGATACACGGTGTTCCCAGTATTACTCCATGTGTGCCTTTTTTTATTTAAAACTGAAATTTTAGTAAAAAAGAAAAGTGACATACTCAATGTCAAGAAAATTTATTCATATTATTTTTATAATTTAATAAAATGATCCATAAGTCATTTTTGATATATTGGAACTAGTCGCACATCAATCTGATAAATTGTTTTCCAGATATGACTCAAGGTGTCCATTTTCAATTTAAAATTGAAATTTTAGTTCAAAACACATGTCACTCACTGAAAACTATGAAAACAAACATTGATTATCATGATTATTTATGAAAATGATTCATAAGTCACTTGTGACATGTAGGAATTTTTCTCACATCAAACCGACACACAATGTGATCGTTAGGACTCAAAGTGTGTGTTTTTAGTTTAAAATGATATCTTAGTAAAAAAACAGGTGACATACTCAAAACTGAGAAAACTCATTCATATTGTTTTGATACTTTAAGAAAATGATCCATAAATAATTTTTTATGTGTAGAAATCAGTTGCAACTCAATCTAATCCATGGTGTTACCAGTATGACTTAAGGTGCATGTTTTCAGTTTAAAAATAAATTTTAATAAAAACCACAAGCGACATACTCAAAAATGAGAAAACACATTAAGATTATTTTGATAATTTATAAATTGATATATAATTCATTTGTAATGTGTAGGAATAAATTTCACCTCAATCCGACACACGGTGTGACCAGTATGAATCTAAGTGTGTCTTTTTATTTAAAATTGAAATTTTAGTAAAAACAACAAGTGGCATACTCAAAACTAAGAAAACACATTTGTATTGTTTTTATAATTTAGGTCAATGATCCATAAGTCATTTGTGACATGTAAGAATAATATTCTCATCAATCCGATACATGGTGTGCCTGGTATGACTAAAAGTTTTCTTTATCAGTTTAAAATTTACATTTTAGTTCAAAAACACGTGTCACTCACTAAAAACCAAGAAAATATGCTCGTATTGTCTTGATAATTTAAGAAAATAATTCATAAGAAATTTTTGATGTGTAGAAATCAGTCTCACATAAAACTAATATAGTATGTGACCAATATGAATCAAAGTGTATGTTTTCAATTTAAAATGAAATTTTAGTAAAAAACTAAGTGACATACTAAAAACCAAGAAAAAAACATAAGTTTTTTTTGATAATTTAGAAAAATGATCCATAAGACATTTTTGATGTGTAGGAATTAACTGAAACTAAATTCAAAATATGGTGCAACTGTTATGACTCAAAGTGTGTATTTTTATTTAAAAATTACATTTTAGTAAAAAATAAAAGTGATATACTCAAAACTAATAAAAAAAATTTGGATTATTTTAATACTTTAGGACAACGATCCGTAAGTCATTTGCAATGTGTAGGAATTATACACACCTCAATCAGATACACACTGTGCCTGATATGACTAAAAGTGTCCATTATCAATTTAAAATTGACATTTTAGTTCAAAATGTGTGTCACTCACTGAAAACCAAACAAACATGCTCAGACTATCTTGATATTTTAGGCAAAAAACCATAAGTCATTTTTATGTGTAGGAATTAATCTCACATAAAACTGACACATGATGTGATTGGTATGAATCAACATTCATGTTTTTAGTTTAGAATGTCATTTTAGTAAAAAAAAGTTACACAATCAAAACCAAGAAAAAAATTCAGATTATTTTGATACTTTACTAAAATGATCCACAAGTCATTTATGACTTGTAGGAATCATCAAAACCTTAATATGATGCATGGTGTGATTGGTATTATTGAAAATTTATGGTTTCAGTTTTAAAATCACATTTTATTAATGTATTATTTCATATTTATTTTTAATTTATTTCTTTATAGTATTACTAGAATATGAATTTTTTTTCTTGTACAAGTGTATTCTTTTGCTTGAGTTAGGGTGATTTGTTCAGAAACTAATACCATGATCGGGATTTCTTGAGAGGTGGTTGAGTGCCAAAGATAATTAAACCATTTATGTTTTTGAATGTTTGTGATAAATTGTACTTACTAATGTAATTATACAAAAAAATGTTTGAAATGTATCTAATAGTGTCTTTTTTCTTATATTTGTGATGTAAATTTTATTTCAATTAAATTATGAATTTTCCATATCTTGTATTTTCTTGTATTTGTTACTACAATGTGCTATAATTTTAATAGCACACTACAATAGTATGAACTTTATCAACATTACTTCTAACACTAATAAATGGGGATATTTATTAGTGCTATAAGTAGCATAAATAAAGGACCACCTTTATCAGGGATTTTTTTAGTGCTGATAAAAGGGGCTCCCTTTTAATGAAACTTAGATCAACAATGCTTATTTAGTACTGATAAAGGATTTTTCTAGCATTGTTAAAAGCTTTTTTTGTAGTAGTGTAAATATCAAGTGTGTGTGTTTTGATATCCTTGTGTTCATACCCAAATGTTTCCAAATTCATCACATCAGGAGATAAAAAGGATTTCTCACTTGCTCAAAGCACTCTCAAAACCCCTTTTAAGTTACGAACAACCAATTTTTATTATTGCTCTGAAATTTCCTTAAGATGGGTATTTATGAACACCATTAATAGTCACCACATATTTTTCAAAAGAAAAAAAATCAAAGCAACAATGAAACATATTTAAAAAAAATATCATTACATAATAATATGTTGCACCACTTCACAAAATAGTAAATACTACTACAGATGAGGCCTCTAAAAATGCTAGAAAATGGGTTTTTAGTAAAAAAAGTGCTGACAGCCTAAGCACCATTAAAAGAGCATGTTCTTTATCAGTGATAAAATAAAGTGCTGATAAAGGGCCCTTTATCAAATATTCATTTTTAGAAATGATAAAGGACTTACTTTATCAATGATTTCTTTTTTTTTTCATTAATAAAGTAGGTGTTTATCAGAAATTTTTAGTGTTGATAAAGGAGGCATTTTTCGACACTGTTAAAATCCATATCAGCTACTGCACAGTTGCATCCCTCTAGAACCCATGCAAAAACCCTATAACAACAAACCCAATTTTAATATATAAACATGAATAGAAATATATAAAAAATTTCATTGCAATAAAAATTTTACATTGCATTCTAATTTCATGAAGCACCCCTATTTTCAGGTACATGACCCTTTATTTATGTATTTTAAGTATATAAAGTGATTAGGTTATGTTTTTGGATATTTTGAGGATATTTGGCATGTTTTTGTTGCATTTTGGGAAGTGTACGGTCTGAACATGATTAGTAGAAACTATGCAACACCTTACAGGAAACCATGCAACTGAAAAAGTGGGCACTAGTTATAAGAATGGTTAGGTACATAGTTTGGCCAAACCATGAATCCACCTAGGAGAACCCATATAATGTTGGATAGATGGGTTTATCATAGTTGGTACATGATTTTTCTAACCGTGTGAGGTGGGTTTGGAGGTAGTGACTAGTGCAGGGTGACATATGTATTTCATACATGTATTTTATGATGTGTTAAAATATTGATTTCTGTATTTAAATTATTATTCTTACTGATTTTTGAATAATTTAAATCATTTTGTGTGTTATTTAAGGATATAAATGATAATTTAAAAAGGATCATCATGACACCAAACTTTTTAGGATGATCATGGATCACTTCTAAGGAACATAACTGAAGAACTGAGAAAAAATGAGGCATCCAGAGCAGAAAACTGACATTAAACATTATATAATCATTAAAATTAATGTACCAGTGAAAGTTGTGAAATATATATTCATGTCATGATTTTATTACATGTGGTTCAAGATTTACACATCATGTAATAATTACACATCATGTAAAAATTTAGGATGATATTTAAATAACTATATTTAATGTATCTTCATTTTTTAACTCATTTTAAGAACCAGGACTCACCCACAACCAATTTTGGACCAATACTTAATGTAATTCATTATTACCCGATCCCAATAGGTGCCTATAAATTGAGGTCTAGCCTACTGCTATTGGGAGATCTATGAAGACAAAATCTTAGAGTGAGAAGCTTCTTTGTGCAGGTCCCTCCTCAGTTTCATCTCCATTTTCATTATGAATTATTTTTCTTCTCTCATTCCTTTTCATCCTATAATCACTATGATGATGCGTAAAAACCACCCTATGATAGGTTTATATAATAGAATGGGGAAGGTTCCATTGGATTTATTTCTTTTTATTCTATTTATATATTTGGTTTGCTATAATTTAATCTTCTACTTCCAATTCCTTTCTTTTCCTTTTATCATGAACATTGATAATTGATTCTAAAAGGAAATTTAAAATTGTGAAAATGAAAACCCTGAAGGTGGCATGAAAATTTTAAATTTTAGGGGAATCATGTTTAAACATGGAATCAAGACAAACTTGATTCAGAAAACCCTAAATTACCAGACCATGGGAAATAGGGGATAGTCGTGTCATGGAGGGGATACCATGATTGTTGGATCTCCCTCATATCGGATCCAATAAAAATCATGTATTAATAAAACTATTTTATAAAATCCAATTGAACCTGAATCCTAAAATTAAAAAACCCTAGAACTCTTCTCAAAATTATTCCCAAAATAACCAATCTTCTTTGCTTTGACTATCTTAAAATTAATCAAAAACATCTATTTTCCACCCTCTTTCTTAAAAATAAATCAAATAAAATATTTTTCTTTTGAAAACCTAATTAAAATAATTCCCTGTCTCTATGGTTTTGACCTTAAACTTTCCTAATATTACATTTTTGTTAGTTGAGTAACATAGTTTGAGTTTTTATAAATTTGTATTTTATTAGACCCATATGGAATTAACAACGCCCTATGGGCATGTCAAAACTAGAACTGTTGCCGAGGATAGTTAAAATTTAGTTCTTAGTTTTTTATTTTTATTTGTAATTTTGTTTATTTATTTCAATTACACTTTTTACATTGGTTATTTTTTCTGGAAATTCTCATATTGAAATCATTAATGCATAACTATAGCACTTGATCAGAAAAAAAAGAAACCATTGAGACTAATCCCCATTCTAAACCAATCCTTGAGAGTAAAGTCAGTGTGACAAGGGTGGGAACTAAGAAAAATCAACCTAATAGGGTTCTTCAAATATATCAGGGGATACAGATGCTCATAGAATATTAGTGGCCATCGAACACAGAATTGAAACCGAGCATCCTAGCACCACCCATTACAGAAAATAATTTCAAGATCAAGCATACAATAATTTCAATGATAAAAAATAGTGTTAAATTCACCGGAATACTGTATGAAGATCTGAACACATATATAGGAAACTTCCTTGAGATCTGTGAAACATTACAATTCTAGAATGTTTTAAGTAACGTGGTAATACTATGTCTTTTCCAATTTTCATTACATGAGAGAGATCAAGATTAGATCCAAATCCTACCTGTGCATTCCATCACTACATTGGATGAGCTATCCAAGAAAATCCTCACCTAATTCTTTCCACCTTCCAAGTCAATGGATATATAAGAAAACATTATAAACTTTTTTCAATTTGAAGATGAATCTCTATATTCTTCCTAGGAATGATATAAATATATGACTCAAAAATCTACCCATCATGGTATAGATATATGGCTGCTAATCCAAAAATTTTATAAGGATTTTTTATAGGGAAACATATCAATTGTTAGATGAAATTGTGAGAAAAAGTTTTCAGTGGAAAGGAGAAGGAACATAATGAAAAGGCATTCATGAAATCATAAAAAAATGAATGGATGATGGTATATCTAGATTAATTAACAAAGAAGATGGACATCATGATGGGATAACAACACAACCCCCATAATATGTGTATAGAAGCCATAAATTATACTTATTACAATCATGGTAATCAATTTCAGGGTTGGAGGCCTCAATAACAGGGACAAGGATATCAACAAAGGCCATAAGGGTACTAAAAACAAGCACCCCAAGTGCCCACACTGATGATCCATGTACATACATTGGAAGAGATTCATGCTATATTCATGACCACAACTAGGGTTTTACTCAAGGGAATAAAAGAATATTCGAAAAACCAAAATTACACATTGCAGAATCCAAAGCATAAAACTGGGAAAATTTCTAACCGACTCAAAGAGAGACCCATAATAGCACTGCTAGGATGCCCCGAAGTACGCCCTCATTAATATTTAATAGAAATAATGCTTAGAATTGAGAATAAAACAAAAGGAAGTGGTATATAATTTACTAGAAAACAACCAATGGAAGTAAGAGAAGAATAAGAAGAAATTAGAAAGGAACAAGTAGCTGAAGAAGCATAAGAAGAACCACCAATGTACAAGATAAGACTACCTTTCCCAGAACAAATGGTGAAAGTAAATAACAACACACAAAAAGGTAAGTTTTTAGAATACTTTAAAAATTTTCATATTAATATATCTTTTGCAGAGGATCTCATAAACATGTCGGTATATGCAAAATTTATGAAAGAGATACTAAAAAACAAAATAAGTTGGAAAATATTGATGGTATTACACTCACACAAGAGTGTTCAGTGGTGGTATCTAAGGATCTACATAAAAAGAAAAGTGATCCAGGTAGCTTTTTAATTCCCAAATTTATCGAATCTAAAAATTGTGGAAAATATTTCTGTAACTTAAGTGCTAGTTTTAATATCATATCATACATGACATTCAAGAGTTTGGGACTGGAAGGCATGAAGCCCGAAAGAGTTTCACTTCAATTACCAAACTCAATAGTGAGGCATCCTCAAGGAGTCATCGATCATATACTGATAAAATTTGACAATTTTATCTTTCCTGTGGGATTCTTAGTACTAGATATAGAAGAGGAGAAAAATATACTCATTCTATGGAAACCATTTTTAGCCATTGGGAATGCACTAATTTACTTCCAAAGCGGATAAATCCATCAGAGTTTTGGCTGTGATCAGGTAAGTTTAAACATCCACTGGGAAATGAAGAATTGTGATGTATAAGAGGAAAATGAGTTTGGAGAAGTCAATAAATCTAAACTTGAAGATGTCACTAAAATTGAAGAGGTACACAAGTTAGATACTATTTCACAGAGGATGCGTAGATGAAGAATAAAGAGAAGATAAAGACCAAGACTACTGACACCATAGGAGAGAATGACTTAAATATATTTGAGAAAGGAAAAAAGGTATGGATGGTACACGAACTTCTATTTAGTTCATTAGGATTGAGGAAAAAATGGTGGATTGGTCCAATGGAGGTCAAAAAATTACTACCATCATGGAAAATCAAGTTGTTTAGTTAAGAAGGATATAGGCCAACCTATATGGATAAGACATAATTGATACCATTTATAAATCCCAACCAGGTACAAAATTTCCAATAATCCTTCATGTGAGCTGAAGCTAAAGGGGTTCAGGTAGAGCCATAGACAGTAAAAAAAAGCACTTACAGGAGGCAACCAAAGTTTATTTATTTATTTATTTTCTATTTTTAAAGGCACACATGATCTTACTCCAAATATTTAAAAATTAATTGATAATGGCCATACTTTCACCTATTTACTTTTAATTTGTAGGACTATAATGACCAAGGTTGGTATCAAGTAGCAGGAATCACGAGAAGAAGTTATAGGACCATTAAATTTCATGAAACCAGTTCACATCATGAAATCAACAATTTACACATCGTTTAGTCAATACACATTGTGAATCTAGTGTAGACAGAACCCACATATCCATGTTTTAAGTACAAATTAAAAGGGGAGTAAGAATTTTAAATTCAAAATTTTTATACCATATTCCCCACATTTAATTAGAGTTTTTAACTTCCAATTTAATGCCCAACATTTTATTAATTATTTAATTAATTGAACTAGGAGACATAAATTTTTTAGGAAAATTTCCATGAAATGAATTTTAAATTTCCTTCTCAATAAATTTGAATAAGAAAAATGGGAAAAATAATTAGTAAAAATAATCCTATGGATTATGATTTTACAAATAATGATTTAGGGGAGCATGTTAATCATTGTAAATGAAATATTTATAATATTTAGACATTATTTGAAAGTATAATATTGGAATTAATTTATTTAATTATTCATATGAATTGTCATGAGTGATTGTCCCACCATTCATCTCATTCCCAAGACATCTACTCAGCTAATATTTTCCATTATTTATTTCATATTTCTATTGAGAAACTCATACATGTTTGTTTCTAGAAATTTATTTTCTTATTATTTAAGTTATGACTAAATAGAATCAATTTTAAAATTATTGAGGCATTATTTTTATTAGAACTTATTTTGAGACCCAACTTACATTGATATATTTTAAATCCCATAGAATCCATGAACATACTTGTTAGGAAATTAACTATGTTAAAAGTATATCTTATCCTGTCCTAACTTCCCATAAATATTTTTCATGATTATCAAACATAAGACCGGGGGAAAAAAAGAATGGTGGAAGGGATGCACATTTTTTAATGAATAAGTGTGGTGGGAATTTCATGAGATTTGGGGAAGGTAAGTTTATTTTATTTATTAAACACCATATTTTTTAAAATAAATAAAAAAAGAAAAGGAAAAATGGGTTGTGTCTAGGGAAATTCAAAAATCACCATTACTTGAACAATGATTTTGTTATAAGTATTACAAATAGTGTCATGAGTAGATAATTTCTGGTTGAGTGCCGGCTGTGAGAATTGTCCCTAAAACAAAATTTATAAAATTAAAAGAAAATATAATAATAAAATTGGGTGTTTAATTTATTTAATTTCATCTATTTATGATCCTGCTCTGAGATACTGGGGGAAAATGATACTTTCATTGGTACATTTTCAATTATCATGCGAAGTACTTTAGAGAAAAACCTCCCTTTTGATAATTACTTGATTTACCCACCTTCACTAATCCTCAGAGTTGTGCAATCCTAAAATGTTGATTCCCTCATTATTATTTATTATTTTTTATTTATACGGTGGATATGTCAGATGCCTTGGAAGCCTATGGTAAGTGACATGTTCTTGAGGTATGTGTTGAGTTCTATTTACAATTCTACCCTAATGATGAGTGGAAAAATTCAAAGAGAGGTAAATTTCTAATGGTATGCATATTAATAATGATTTTTTTTTAAAATGTTTGATTTAAAAGGCCTGGCTATTTCAAAATAGGAAAAGTAAAATACATGGTTGATTTTCATTCTTTGAAAAATGAGGCATTGATAAATTTTATACATCTGATGCTAAAACATTTAATTTTCTATTTGATCAATTGTTTTTGTTGAATTGAATTTAAATAATGGTGGATTAAGCATCCATTATAGTATGTTTTGATTCCATCCTTAAGGAAAAGTATGAATTCAAGCGTGGGGGTATTTGATATCTGTATTTCATGCATGTATTTTATGGTGAATTAATATATTGATTTCTATATTTAAATGATTATTATTTATGATTTTTGAACTATTTAACTCATTTGTTGTGTTATGGTAGGATACAATAGATAATTGAAAAAATATTAGTGTGAAACCAAACTTTTGAGTATGATCATAAAGAACTTCCAAGGCACATAATTGAAGAAATAAGTAAAAATGAGGCCTCCAGAGAAAAAACTGACATTACATGTTGTGTAATCATTACATGTCATATACTAGTGGAAGTCATGAAAGAGATATTCATGTCATGATTTTATTAAACATGGTGTAAGAGTTACACATAATTTTATAATTACACATCATATAAAAATCAAACACAATATTTAAATAGCCATATTTGATGTATCTTCATTTTTTTTGACTCATTTTAAGACCCCAGACCCACCCATGACCACTTTTGGACCAATAATTAATGTTTTTAATTATTAAATAATCCCAAATGGTGTCTATAAATTGAGTCCCAACTTTCTACTATTGGGAGATCCCAAAAGACAAAATCTTGGAGCGAGAAGCTATGTTGTACAAGGCCCTCCCCAGTTTCATCTCCATTTTCATTATGCATTATTTTTCTTCTCTCCTTCCCTCTTATTATCTAATCACAAGAATAAGGGGGTAAATCCTATTTGTTCTAGGGTTATGTAATAGAAGGAGTAAGGTTCCATTGGATTCATTTATTTTTATTCTATTCACGTATTTTTTTCTATAATTTAATCTTCAACTTCCAATTCCTTTATTTTCATTTTATTATTACCATTGATAATTGAATCTAAAAGGAAATTCAAAATTTTGAAACTGAACACTCTAAAGGAGGCATGAACATTGTCAAATTTAGGGGAATCATGTTTAAACATGGTATCTAGAAAAACCTGATTATAAAAAACCCTAAATTACCAGACCAAGTGAAATAGTAGATTTCTGCATCAAGGAGGGGATACCATGACCATTAGATCTCCCTTGTCACAACTTTGACACCAATAATGGATTAATAAACCTATTTTATAAAATCCAATTGCACTTGAATCATAAAATATCAATACCCTGACATACTTCTAAAAATTATTCCCAAAACAACCAGTCTTCTCTGCTTCATCTATCTTCAAATTAATCTAACCCATTTGTTAGTCACCCTCTTTCTTAAAAATAAATCAAATAAAACATTTTTCTTTTGAAATCCTAATTAAACTAATTCATAGTATCTATGGTTTCAACCTAAAACTTTCCTAATACTACATTTTAGTTAATTGGGTACCATATTTTAGTTTTTATAAGTTTTTATTTTGACTATACCCATAGGTAATTAAAGATTCTTCATGGGTGTGTCACAAAGTTAGCACACCGTTTTCCTAACCATGCACCCTAACCATGAACCGTTAAAAATGAGATATGGATTTTGTGGATCTCACTTAGTTTATCGACTAAGCCTCTATTTTACCCATAAATAAGATTTTTCATGAATTATTATCCCTCCAAAGTCTATTGAGACCATTCAATTTGTTTCAAGAGTGATCTGTAGGTGAATCTAAGTGTGTTGGTGGCTCAGATTCCTTGGTAAGTTCCTGATATTGGTTGTTTTCCTTGTATTTATTCTTCTTCCCTCTCTTGAAATCATATATCTAATTCATTGTGAATATATCTATGTTTCATGATTCCAATCACGATGATATATAATTTTTTTGATGACAATGAACAATATCTAAGTACATTTTTAAGAGTTCCAAGGTGGTTTTTTGGAGTTTTGTGCTATTCTTTTGTTTTACCAATGTTTGCAATGTAGGTGGATTAACTCTTGAATCATCTTAATTATAACTTGAAGTTTGTATTTAAAATTTATTGAATTTATTGAATTGAATTGTGAAATTGATGTGTGATTCTTAATGGAAAACCTCTTTAGTGATGGATTTGTGAAATTGTGAAATTAGATGGTTTTGTGGAAAGTGTTTTGTTTCATGATTTTAAAATGATGGTTTTAAAATTAATGTTTGGTTTTAATGAATTAAAAAATATTTGTATAATTGTTTTAAATAAAATAAATGTTTTATTAAATTGTATTATCATGGGTTTTGGAATACATGGTTGGAATTTGTTTATGTGAATTTGGGATGGATAAGAGTGTGAAGTTAGCACCATAAAAATAGTATGGATAAGGGTGTAAAGTTTCCCCCATCAAAATGGTTCACCAAGTGATGAATTTTTGAAAGGATGAATCGCCACTCATGAGTATAAGGAGGTACATGGTTGACATGCATGTGTGTAGTTTTTGTGGTTGGGTGGATGTGTGGAAATGAATGGGTATGCCAAAATGGAATTTGGGAAGTGGTTTTAAAGGTTTTTTTGGTTACTTTCCTTGTAAAACTATTCGGTTTGGAAAATTGTTTTGGATTTGATATAAGATGATTTAAATTTTTTAAAACTGTTTTATATAAATTTTATAACATGTTCTATCATAGTTATGTGAGTTGGGAAGTCATTGGGGAAATCCTATTGATTTTTATACTCACCCCCTACTTGGGCACTTTGGTATGTTTATAGATGTTGTATATTAAGACATAGGTAAAGTTAAGGTATCTCATTTATTTAGTGATGAATCCTGATAACATGGGAATGGATTGTAGAGCTGGAGCTTGAAGTAGGTTGGGAGTTGTTGAGTTGGTGTCTTCTATGTCTTTGAGTTTTGTTAGTCTTGGTTTCTGCATTGTACTCTATTATAGTTTGTTTTTTTGGTTTTCTTTGAGTTATTTTTTTATACTAAGACATCAAAATTGAGGTTTTTAGGTTATAGTTATTTTGGTTTGGTTTTTTTATTTTCAATTGGAAAATTGTACCCCAATTGTTTATGATTCCCTCAACATTTATTGCTAGCCTTTAGTGTCTTAGGAATGTCACCTAAGGCCTAGTAGCACACCTGTCACTTCTTAATCCAATGAGTAGAGATGAGATGTTACATTTCAAGTAAAAATTTACATAAAAAATATTTACATTGATTTCATATTTACAATTAATAATAAAAATCTCATATACATAATCAAAACTCTTATATCAGACTTTTTCCAATGATCAACCTCCATACAAAAGCTTGTTCCTGCAATAAAATAAATGTTCATTTTAGTAAAAATAAATAAAAAAATAAAAAAATAAAAAAATAAAAAAATTATAATTATAATGTTATATAATCCATATATGACAAATTATATTGTTAATTATTGTATATATTAATGACATTCTCAATTATACTATAATTTATATTATTAAAATGACACTTTTATATTGAAAACACACATTTTGATTCATACTGACCACATCATGTGCCATATTGACATGCAGTCAATTCGTACACATCAAAAATGAATTATGGATATTGTACAAAATTTTGAAAATAATCCAAGATCATTTTACCTATTTTGGTTATGTGATGTGTGTTAAACAAAAATGACACTTTTATATTGAAAACATGCACTTCGAGTAATACCAACCTCATCTTGTATTAGATTGACGTGTAGTTGATTCCTATATGTCACAAATGAAATATGGATTATTTCACTAAATTTTGGAAATAATACAAGATTTGTTTATCGGTTTTGGCTATGTGACACATGTTTAAAAATTAAATGACACTTCTCTATTTAAAACACACACTTTGAGTTAGACTGGCCATATTATGTGTTAGATTGATGTGTGGTCAATTTTTACAAGTCAAAAATAAATTATGGATTGTTTTCCTAATGTATAAAAATAATACAATCTCATTTTAATAGTTTTTTCTATGTGAAGTCTGGTTTAAAATAAAAGGACACTTTTATGTTGAAAACAGAAACTTTGAGCCATACTGACCACATCATATGTCAAATTTATGTATGGTCGATTCCTACAAATCCAAAATTAATTATAGATTGTTTTCCTAAAGTTTTAAAATAATCCAATCATGTTTTATCTTCTTTATATATTTGACATAAATTTTAAACTAAAATGACAATTCTATATTAAAAACAAACACTTTGAGTCATACCCACCACATCGTCTATTGGATTGATATAGGGTCAATTCCTACACATCAAAAAATAATTATGGATAATTTTCATAAGGTTTAAAAATAAATTGATCTCATTTTATCATTTTTTATACAAGACATGTTTTAAAATAAAATAAAAATTTTATTTGAAAACACACTCTTCGAGTCATACTGACCACATCACGTGTTATATTGATGTGTGGTCAATTATTACAAATCAAAAATTAATTATGGAATGTTTTCCTAATTTTTGAAACCAATACAAGCTCATTTTCTTGGTTATGGCTATATGATGTGTATTTTAAACTTAAATGACATTTATATATTAAAAAAACACACTTTGAGTTATACCAACCACATCACATGCAGGATTTATGTTTAGTCAATTCATACATGTCACAAATTAATTATGAATTGTTTTTATACATTATCAAATTAATCTGAATGCATTTTCTCAAATTTGAGTATGTGACATGTGGTTTGAACTAAAATATATTTTTTAAACTAAAAACAAGAATTTAAAGTCACATCGGACACACCGTGTGTTTAATTAAGGTGAGGATGATCCCTATACATCAAAAATGACTTATGGATTATTTTCTTAAAGTATCAAAACAATTAGAATGTGTTTTCCAGGTTTTGAGTGTGT
This sequence comes from Viscum album, assembly GCA_963277665.1. Classification (NCBI taxonomy): domain Eukaryota; kingdom Viridiplantae; phylum Streptophyta; class Magnoliopsida; order Santalales; family Viscaceae; genus Viscum; species Viscum album. Next base: position 25,221,562 of record OY728151.1, read on the forward strand.
AACATGTGTTTTGAATTAAAATTTCAATTTTAAACTAAAAACATACATTTCAAGTCATACTGAGCACATCATGTATCAAATTGATGTGTGGTTAATTCCTATATTCTAAAAATGAATTTTGGATCATTTTCTAAAAGTATCAAAATAATATGAATGAGTTTATTTGATTTTGAGTATGTGGTGTCTGTTTTGAACTAAAATGTAAATTTTAAACTAAAAACATACACTTTGAGTCATACTCAGTACACAATGTATCATATTGAGGTTTGGTTGATTCCTACATGTCAAAAATGACTTATGGGTTGTTTTCATAAACTATCAAAACAATATGAATATGTTTTCTCAGTTTTGAGTATGTGATGTGTGTTTTGAACTAAAGTGTCAATTTTAGAATAAAAACATATACATCAAGTCATACTGGGAGCACTGTGTATCAGTTTGAGGTGTGGTTGATTCCTACACACAACACCTTATCTTATTATTCTCAAAAGTATGCACTCTTGAATTGGACCACATCCATGGAGATATAAAACCTACACTAAAGATGTGATCCAATTCAAAAGAACTTTCTTTTGAGAATGAAAAACCTCCAACCATCACACCATTTCTTATTTGTCTTTAAGAATTATATCTATGGAAATTAACTAAATAAGTATCAGATAAAAAAGATAAGTAAATTAACTAAAAAAATGAATACAAAATGATGAGAAATTTAACTAAATAAGTATTAGTAATCAACTTTTACTGATATTTGTATACATTATTGACCCATTTATATATCTCTATTATCTCAGTTATATTTTCAAAGTATAATCTATCATGAGAAAGAGAAGATTCATATATATTAATAGATCTTCTAGAATCTATAAAGTGCAACCCTCCATTATACTTATCTTTGGGAAACAATTAAAAGATAATATATAAGCATTAAGATACTAATGTTAGACATCCAAAATGTATCTCTAAGGTCATAGAATGTACATGATACCAAACATAATAGGTAATCAACTCAAATTGATATTATCAAACATTTTGACACTATATAATCTGCCCACTAATATCTAAAAAAATCCACTTCTTCTTTTGATTACTTAGATTGTTGTAAACCTTGTTAGTATTGAGAAAATATTAACAAAAAATGATAAACAAATATTTTTAATGAAATCTCAATTACCTTCATAAATTACCTATTTAGGGATGCTATTCTTTTGATGGTATATGAAATATTTCATGAATTTTCAACATAATATCTATAATCATTATTTTTATTTTTCTTTAGATATTGCATAAACATTGACCAAAATAAGAAAATTATTTTGAAATATGTTTTTATAGTTAAATATTACTATATATACCTTAAAATATTTCCATTTGAAGAAATCCATAGGCTACTTATGTTCAGTCACTGACTTCATACCACGATTTAGCCTATATTTATAGATCATCCCATCATAAAAAAAACTCTCATTAAAACACAAAATGAAACATTAATTCAAATTTTATCTATTAAATGATTATTGAAGTGAATTAAAAATTCAAAATAGACATCACATGTGGCTGGTTAGATAGAAATACATGCATTGGATCCAAAAAATAAACATTTGGGGTATCCAAATTTACTGAGATGACCATTCAATTCTTCTTAAGAAAACAAATAAGTAATTAATAAAAGAAAAATATATTTTATATGATTAAATTTTATAGTTTTACCCTTACATTGTAGGCATCAAGAAGATTCTTTCTTCTATTATTTTCTTCTCAAACACCTCAATTAATAAATATTTTTTCATTTCAAATTCTTCTAATTCCAAGTAAATTTTGTATGTAGAAATGATACATGGATTAATGAGTCTAAATAGGTATTTACAGGGTTTTCCCTTTCTGTAGTAGTAATATATACGCCTGTAGAAAATATGAATAGATATTAACTCTAATAAAAATAGTAGATTATTTTTTGGATATATGGATTATGAAAATACACCCCATGCATGTATTCATAACTGAGACTCCCAACCATTCAAACTTGATAACATCATTTATAATATCTATAATAACCAAATTTTATAATTCCATATCCAAATATTTATTCTTCATATTAAATGTAGTAAATATTTACAAATTTAAATGTTGTATCTACATGAACTTATAATGTTAATATATGTGGTATTGGAACTGGTGGGGAGAAGGTACTCTCAGAAGGTCCTTTTGATTTATTGGTTGATTCATTGGATTTTCTTGATTCAACCTTCCATTTCCCCATCATTTTATTCATCTATAATACCAAAACTCATTTTAGACATTTTTCATCAATTGTTAAAGGTTTCTCATTTAATAAAAATTATTAAGGACATACCTCATGTATCTTTATAATATTAGATGACCATGATATTAATGTTCCAATAGCATTATCTACCATGACAACAACAAGATCATCAAGAGGAATAAGAATCTCAGCACTCATCTTGTGAGCTACTTCAATCCCCACTCTCATGTGATATTTTGGGAGTTTTTTGTTGTGTAGAATGTCTCCTGGGATATTATACACTATACCCATAACAAAAAGGTGATTCTTGGGTATTGATAGATATAAATCACATAAAAATTCATCCTAAATAATTTTAGTAATATAAAGTTATTGGAATTTTTTTGATTTACATTTAGGATAAAGTGTAAAGAAAACATTTATTACCTCGAGTAAGGTAGGTGGATGAGGGGAATATATATCCTAAAAGATAGTGGGGTCATGTGGCACTTCATGTACTGATTTTTGTTCCACTACCGGTTCTATTTGTTCCTTTCACATATACTGGTATCCCAAACCATATTGGACAATAATATCTTTCAAATAATCTATCTGATCCTGTATACCTTTCATCATATCATATGTATCTTTTTAAGACTTTTCCTTCTTGAAATATGTTTAAGGTGAAACTCCAAAACCTTCACCTCTAACATGACCATATTGTTCTGGCCGCTTCAAATCCATGATAGGTAGTTTTTATTCAGGTATAGTCGATGTTGATTATTGCATATAAAACATATAAAAACATATGAACATAAATATATATTTTAATGTAATACTGCTATAAATAATAACAAAATATTATTATTTCATACTTAAACATGATTCTCATACTTCTTTTATATTTTCATCAACTATTTTACCCTATTTATTTACATGGGTCTCCCTTCATAGCACATGACGTTGGATGAAAGTGGATTCAAATTTTGATTTATCAATACCCATATAAATAAAGGAACATATGTTGTTTTATATCACACAAATCTTTTATTATATATTTAAAATACATACCAATTTCTTTTCAAGTGAAGCATACCCCATCCTTACTTTATGATAGGGTTACATTGGTTTTTCTGCACGTTTCTTATTTTCATCACTCCTTTAATGTTTCATAAATTAAATTTTTTGAATCATAGTTGATAAAATAAATAATGCTAAATAAAATATTATTGACTAAAATGAACCTGAAATGATTTATCATCATGGTGACTAATTAAAGTTTTTTTAAATTTTCCTGGTTTATAATGTGTGCATACATAACTGGTGGGTGGGGGATTAATTTCCCCTCATAATCCCTAAGATGATGATTTATAATAATTGTTAAGAAGCCTCTATGATCTTTTATAGTTATATTTAAGACATATTTATTATTATAATCATTTAAAACAAATAAACTCTGCAAGGGATAATGAAAAGTAAATCAATGTTTCCTTATATAATTTTTCAATAAAATAGATAAAGTATACCATAACATGACCCTAATATCTTCCCAAAGTGTTTCCTTTAATGTAGTCATGACATGTTTCCATGTATCTATAGTAATTAGAACATGAATTATAATTGTGAGACCAATATAAATAATGAACATTGAATTATTGAGGTCAATAGGTTGGTTGTGTTGATTCCAACCAACATCAAATTTTATACATTTTCTCCTTACCTTGATAATTTTTATTAAAAAAATAATACTACACCGTTCTTGTTTTTTTCATCTGCATGTTGTTGATTCCTTAATAATTCCACACTATCAGCATCAATCATGTGTTCTTCCTAAGGATCAGTAAGATCATAATGTGCATAAGTCATTGTCTGCACGATTAGTTAAACATTTAAGTTAAATTATGTAAATGTAGTAGAGAACATATAATATTATGAGGAAAATCATAGTATGATAAAAAAATTAACCTAATCATTGAAATCCATATTTTTTCTTAAAAGGTTAAAGGGATTTGGATCCTCTACCGATTATCAAAATCCCCTCATTACAGTCCCCTCTAATATACAATGAATTTTCTATATTTGGACCACCATGAAATGATTGTGATATCACAATGAAAGGGTCATCCTCATTTGAATTTTCATCTGACCCTGCAACTGTATTAGTCACCAATAGTTTAATTGACCAATTATTATTTGCTGGATCTAAGACATAAAATACCCACACTAATTATGATTCCATTATGAATGGATCATCCTTATACCTTTCCATATTTAAATTCACTTTCACAACACCCAATTCAATGACTTTCATTACACTCCTATTGTCAAAACATTTGAAATGGATAATCAACACTTGTAATGTTATATAATACAACTCTTATATATATTCGATGATGTTGAAATATGATATATTCACATAAATTGGTTTTTTATCCTCGGAACCAGATATATGCATAACTTCCATGATAAGCATAACTCTACTATTTTTCATCATACATAATTCATCTTATTCATTTATATAAAAAATATAAAAATTAATTACAAAACCAGTGTAAGATATAACATTTAAATTTGGTCCCCTAGATAGAAATTAAATTCATTCAGTAATTTAATTTATATTTTTAGATAACTCATTATAAATATGATCTTAGAACCATCTGATAAACTATTTATTATGTTTATTTAATATACATCCTTCAACCTTTGATGGATTCAAATGTATAGGAATTACTTTTTAGGCTTCAAAATAAAGATAAAACTTTACACTATTATGTGAAATGTAAAGGTGATATTACTCCCACTCTGTGATGTTAATTGTAACAACATATCTTACGTAAATCTCTTCACCCATAAGGCATTCACTATGATGAGATTTTGGGAGACCAATTCTATCAATATCTAATAGGTAATCAGTACAATATTCAATAACTTCTTCAAAAATATATCATTCTATAATAAAACCTTATGAAAAACTTATATTCTTGATGTACCCTTTAAAAATAATCATATATCATTAAATGGGTTACATCCATATGTAATGAACAATACCATATAGTTAAACCTCTCTCACCAAGTGAACCATAAAGTATACCATTATATCAACAAATTATAGTGGGAAGAACATCTCCAATTCACAAAATATGACTATAATCTCCTTATTCATGATTGGAAACTTCACTGGGTCTATAAATTTACTACATATGGATTTGAAAAATAAGGAGATTCTATTTAATATATGTCAAATATTTTTATAAAGAATTCAATGTAAAATGTAAGAAATAAAATCATTCATCAAAATATGACATTTGTGTGATTTTAGACCCTCTAACTTCAAATTAGTCATTGAAATTAAATTCTTTATATTTTATGAATACCCCTATGTAACTTTTACACCATTAAAGAATTTAAAAAATTGTAATTTTTCTTATCTAGATAGAGTGTAATTTGCTGGAGGAAGAAAAATTTTCCTTTCACCCTTCATCGGTGCCAAATCTTCTCTTATTTCCATGTTAATCATGTCCAACCTAGACCTGATGCCATATTTTGTTTTATCATGAACATTTATTAATGTTATAATACCAATATCAAATATATTTTTTCTACATTCATGAAATCAAGAAAATGTATCACATACAAAAAAACTCCAGTATGGCAATTCAAAGAATATTTATCACTTTTTCCAACCTAATTTAATAAGGTTTTTAAAAAAATGTTTACCAAAAACAATGTTAATATCTTTTACTTACTCAAACAGTTGATCACTAGTTAGTAGAGACTATACCGTACATTGTTCTGTATTCCCATAAAATGATTCTATCCAAGATCAGTAATTATTTCATCAAGGTAAAAATTTGTGATGTCTTAAAAGAATAGTCTTTGGGGAATGTTTTAATCTAACTGAGTGCATGAATTATTCAAAAATAGGACACCCCAACATTCCTTTAATTCTATATCTTAAAAAAAATTATAAGTAAGAAAGTTATTTATATTCCTATACAACATGGATCTCAATGTGAATTATTTACTTCTATGAGAATCATACAATGTAACACCTATATCCCACATCAATTTAAGATCTTTTATCAATGGAGACAAATAAAAAAAATATAATTACCGAGTTGTTTTGGTCCATATATAATAAGAGACAACATAATGTATTTATTATTCATGCATAACCGTGATGGAAATTTATAATTTACCAACATAAATGGACATGTACTATGAGTAATATAATATACATAAAAAGGATTTATTCTGTCTGTAGATAATGAAATATGGAGGTTTATTGACTCATTTCCAAATTCAGGATACTCATAATCAATTTTATTCCACTAAGGAGAGTTCTCTAGGTGAAAAGTTTCCCATATTCAATTATTGTATCTATATGAAATGTCAATTGTCTTTCGGTTTCCTGGAATCTATATAGTTATCTAAATTTTGGAATGATAGGAAATTACTATAAAACTTTCAAAATACTTGATTCATCTTTCTTGTATCGATTCATTCCAAACTTAGGGAAATTTTTGAGTGATTAAAAGTCCTTGTGAAACAATATGAAATAATTTAGACATACATATATTTTTTAGAGATTATTCCCATTGAATAAAGAAATTATTTATTGTTATATGATCAGTAAGGAAGATTATTTTATTCTGGTATAATATTATTCAAGAGACCAAGCAGTTCTATAAATCTGGTGTCTCTATATCTGATTCTGTATTTCAAATTATATAGCTTCAATACAACTAAAAATGTTGTATATTTAGTATAAAAAATATACAATGGTCTCTTAGCACAACTATTTACCTTCTCAAACAACTTTGGATAATCATGAAGGTCATATTCATATTATAATTATCATTTATTTCATATGATCTTCATCATCATTTACAGTCGTATTCATATCAAATGATCCATAAATTGTTGTATCATCCCAATAAGTATGTACATTCAGTTTCTCCTTGTGTTTAGTCCAATATTTATAGCTCTAATTTATTCTGTGAAAAATAAAATGTTCTTCCAACTCTTTCAGATGATTTTTTATTGAATAAAAACAATGAAAACATGAAAAAGGATTTGAGAAAGGTCATAGACATGCTTTATTACAAACTTATGAACTATTTAACTCCATATTCATGTTTTTTCTTTAAATGATTAGATTCCATCCATTTTTGATTAATATCCATCCTATTAGGTTCATAATATATTCATTTTGTACAATAAATAAATAAATACACATAAGGTATTCATAATTAAAGGAGAATGTTATTGATACTTCTAAAAAGGGTAACCCAACATTTGAATGTTATTGGTGATGATTCCTAACAAGTAATAATTTTACACAAGGGTGATATGAAAAGAAAGAACATGGGGTAAACATGTGTCTATTCATCTAGGTTCTCAATTTTATGTTTTGTGGGACAAAGAGACAGTAATTATAGGATGGTTTCTATAACTTTACTAGGTGGAAGTAAAAAAATAGGGGAGAGTTGATGTTTATTTATTTCTTCACTTAGTACATAGAGGGACATAAGGTGTTTTAATGATAGAATTCTTAGGATTTGAAGGTTATATTTTGTCAGATGATGAAAATGTTGATAGGTCCCAATCACATGGTCTTGATAATGAAATATTTGAAGAAGATATTTAATTTAAATCCAATGAACCAGAAGTCTCAGATTGGGGTTCTCAAGCTACTGGAAAAATCAAAGAACATTATAATTGGGGTTTTACAAATGATTTAAATTTAAACAATTCACATGGCTGGGATGAATCCTCAAAGAACAATAATAAAAATTCTTATCGGGTCCAAAAGTAAAAATGAACTTCAACACAAGTTGAGGAAGTATCCAAGTGGGATTGGCAGAAACCCTCATTTCAATTTAATGATTTTAGCATAATTCCAACTACCTGGGATAACCTAAAAACAAAACTTAGCCTTAGTGTAACAAATAAAGAGAATCAACTATGGAAAAATGTAAGCCTAGAAACTGGGAGTGAGGTTTAAATAAGATGAAAGTAGATATGGATGTTTTTAATGAAAGTGGAAGGGATCATCAATGAGGTCAGTAGGGGGAAGAAACTACCAGTGAAAATTTATAGAATTGGGGCACTATGAGTGAAAAAACATATGAATTAACTTAATTAATAATGATTCGAAACATTCAATTGTGTATGCTCAATTTTTTTGTATCATTATTATAACAAGTAATTTTTAACTAAACATGAGGTTAGCAGGTTGTGTTGCAAAATGCCTATCATATATTTTCATGAAAATGAAAATATTAACATGATTGAGGTTATTATACCTCTTAATGGAATAAAATGGGTATAATTATTTGATTTCAATCCATGAGATAGGAAGGATACTTAGAACTTGGATTCTTCTTCCTCACATTTAAATTTTGATCCAAATCCTCACTCAAATTACCTTATGATGTCGAAGGAGTTGGAATGTTTGGGTGACCAATACACGTCAGTGGCCAAATATCACGTAGGATTAATTTGAAAATATATCATATGATTAAATATAAATAAAATATTTATAAAAATAAATGAGTAATTGGAATCATACTTGGAATTTGGCCACTGGCATGTATCATTTACCTAAAATTGAAATCAAAATAAAATAGCGAGCCTGAGAAGGATTGAGCAGACCGATAGAACCGTGAGTTTGTTGGTGAACTAGGTGATAAACTCACATGATGAGGATGTTGTTAGGACTATAGGAAGTAGTGTGTGATGGTGGTGCCATATCATGTATGAATGAGGGAGGTGACATGCATTGAGGACAATATCAAAAGGATAAAGGAATTGATAATGGAGAACATGTGATAAATCAGTTAAAAAAATAAGATCTCCAAATATTTTTTACGTATGGGGTATTTTTTAAAAATAAAATAAATTAAAATATAATACCATATACACTTATTATAAAATTAATTAACATGATTTTAAAAATAATATTCATCATATTTAAAGGTGAAATCTATATAAATTGGAAAAATTTCAATTTAAAACTATTTTTTATAATTTTTGATGGGGTAATAAATAAATATTTTAACTAGTATAAATTAAATTAATATGATAAATTTAATAGTTGGAAATATTTATAAACATGATTAATATTATATATGTTCTTATATAATTTTGTAAAACTTTTTTCTAAATATATAAATCATTAAAAGTACATAGTAACATATTAAAGAAACTAAAATGAATCAAATATTTGGATTAATCTCTCTCTCATCAACTTTTTTTGGATTTTGAAATATTTGACCAATTTTAAGGGTCAATAGGATTCATACAGAGTAGTAGATTAGGGATTAAGGGTATGGGGGATTGTAGATCAAAGAAGCATCATATATGAACCTATGAGAAGGGAAGGTATAGGTATATTGAGGAAAAATAAATGTGAGGTTGAGGGAGAGGGTGAATCAATAATGGCTCGAGGCAAGGGAGATTGGGTAGAGAACCGAAGAGGTAGATCAAGGAAAAATAATATCTCGTACGATGTTCAAACCCTTTGGGAAAATTAATAACATACAAAGAAGAACTAAAAATGATTGAATAATGCATGATCTTGAATATAGGATCACAAGTCACATTCCTTGAGTTTTGAAAGTGTTGATTCATCCAAGATGTTCAAGGTAGAGCGACAAAAAAGATTTAGTTCTATGAGAGCTTAAACGATGCGAGTGATGGGGTCCTCTGTTAATGTTATATTTAAAATATCAGAAATTTTTTATTAATTATTTCTAAAAAGTGATGATAAATATAGGTTTTATCAAAAAAATAGAAAGCATTGATGAAACAACCCTTTATCAATGTTAATATTTCAGCACTAATAAAGATTGTTTTTTTCAGTACTTTTTATTTTAGCACTGACAAAATCTCTATTTATCAGTGCTTTTTGGAAAGCACTAATAAAAACTATATAAAATAAATTAAAAAATATTAAATGAATATATATTAAAAATGAATAAATAATAAGAGGTAAAAATTAATTAATTTTATTAATTAATAGATAATATTAAATGCATTAATATTATAAATGAGTGAAATTTAATAACTACAAATGAATTGACTTAAAAATAATTAAAAAAATGATTGAGTTTTATTAATTATATAAATTATGAAAAAATTTAAAAATGAGTATATATTAAAATGAAATGAATACATATTAAATATTCACATTAAAAACATTTTAAAAATCTTAAATGTTAATGAATAAATATGTATAAATAAATATTGAAAATGAATAAATTTAAAAAATAATATTAGAATAAATATTAAAACTAAATAAATTATAAATAAAAGTAAAAAATAATTAACATTATTAGTGAATAAATAATACTAAATAATACTAAATAATACTGAATGGATGAATGTTAAAAAAATTAAAATTTAATAATTAAAAAACCAGTACATTAGAAAAATATTAAAAAAATGAACAAGTGCTCTTAATTATATAGATTATTAAAAAAACTAAAAATGAATATATATAAAAATGAAATGAATATATTTTAATTATAGAAATTAAAACCATGTAAAAAATATTAAATGATAATCAATAAACTTGTATAAATAAATATTAAAAATGTATAAAATCACAAAAATATTAAATAATTAAAAAATAAAAATGAATAAATTAAAAAAATATTAAAAAACAATTAAGATTATTATTGAATAAATAATATTAAAAATAAATAAATTGGAAAAAAATATTAAAAATCAATTAATATTATATATTGAATAAAAATATAAAAAATGAATAAAAATTACCAATTAAAAACATAATAAATATTAAATATATTATGTTAATAAAGGAAATTATAAAATGAATATTAAAAATTGAAAAATTATAGAAATATCATGTGTGAGTGTTCTATACAAAATCTCATTAATTACATATATGTATGTGTGAAATTAATGTAACACAAGTTTTATATATATTAAATTGAAAAAATGACATTTTATTAAACACCCATTACTCGATACAATTAGTCAATATTTTTAATTAATATTAATTTTTTATTATAACCCATTTTTCACTAAACACATGACTTATTTAATGTAAATATACATATTTTTTATTATATAAATCACATTTTAGGTAATGTTATATATATTCATATACATATATATGAATATATTTATATATTTAAAATATTAAATATATTAATGAATAATTACGTATAAAAGTATTAAAAATGAATACATTATGAAAATATTAAATGAATAAATATTTAAAATCTATAAATTATAAAAAATGTAAAAAAATTATCATTATTAATGAATAAATAATATTAAATGAATGCATGTTAAAAATGAGTGTTAATCAAAATATGAATAAATTGAAAAAATATTAATGGTGGAATTGGAGGGGACAATGTGATGATGGGAGCTTCTCCATGGCGATCTCAGTGATGGATAGGGTTTCCTCTATCTCATGGAAATTACACACTTTCTAGGGCACCTGTTACTGTTGGGAGGTGATTTTTAGATGGATGGGTGATCCAACATCTCTTCATTTAGGATTCCTAGACATTTATATGACATCGATATAAAGAAGGAATGAATTTATTAAATTTACAATGGCTCTGATGATCTTGGGAAGCGACTTTTCACCCAATTTATAGATGAAGAGAAGTGTAAGTTTAGGCATAAGGGTAATATTGCTCATGTGGTTGTAAATGAGGAAGCCATTTTAGATTGGTTTGATCTAGGTAAACATTATCTCATTGTTCATCTTATCCTTCCAAGGGGTTCCAACCTGTAGAGGATTAATGATTTTGAGATCCACCTTGCTTCTATTTGGGGATTCAAATCATGTAATTGAATATCCATGGGTCAGTTTTTTTAAATCCATTTACCTTATGAGGAACTAAAGAAAAAAGAATGGGGATTTGGCTTGATATCCCTTAAGCTTGGGTTTTTTCACATCCAAGAATGGGATTTCAACCTTAATCTGCTGGAGGAAAGAAGATCAATGGTGCAAGTATGGGTTAGAGTGTATAGCCTATACTAGATTTTATGGCATCCCAAGATCCTATATGACATTGCGTTATCCATTAGTATTCCAATTAATATGGATAAGAAAATAGATCATATTAGATATTGACATTATGCACACATGTTAGTTGAGGTAGATCTTAGTTCATAAGGTCTTACTCTCTACTGAAAATGATGAATTTTCATTAAGGATCATGTATGAAAAGGTCTATATTTTTTGTGCAGATTGTAAGGCTATTAGGAACTCAAATTCTAACAATAAAAGGAAACTCAAATGATCTCATTATGCTTGAAATTTCCATGATTTTAAGTATTTCCATAGGAAAAGGGATTCTGATAATGATGTGAAGAATTTATAGGGCCAGACATAGGGAGTTGTAGAGGATGGATTAATACATTCTTAGAATACTAAGAATGATCCCTCCTCTAATGTTCCTGGTTTATCAAAGCAGGGGCATGTGGTCTAGGGTTCTCTCTTGATTATCCCTAGAGGTGATCTAAGACCCTGGGCTGACATTGTAGAAGAAGAAGAGGAAAGGCATGTTTCCTGTAGAGAACCCTCATTTATAGATGTTCTATTTAAATGGATTGAGAAAGAGAAGTCACATATGGAATATTTGGATGGTCAATTTCACTAGTACAAAAGATGGATTTAACGTCAGTTTTTTTTTCATTTTTGACATCGGTTTTTAACTGACATATATAAAGGCTACGTAAAAAATAAGATTTTCAGCATCAATTTTACAAATAAACTGACCCTGAAAATAGATTTTTGGTGTCAGTTCTTCTCAAAACCAACATTAAAAATCTACAAAAGGATTGTTTTTCATGTCATTTTGTTATAAAATGATGTGGATAACTACGTACAGATTGATTTTCGGTGTTAATTTATTAAATAAACTGATTCCAAAAACCTGATATTTTTTCAAAATGTTTTAGCGTTGGTTTTTATAAAAATTGACGCCGAAAGTTAATTTTTTTTATAAAAAATTCAAAATATTACACTTCTAAAGAAATAAAAATACCCGTAATAAAAACATAGTACAGAAAAATCAAACAACATTTATCATTGACTAAAAAACTATAAAAGCTTACATTCTTTTATCTAGTTAATAAAAAAACTATCTACGTATTTGTATTATAAATTAGAATTAAAATATACATATCTAAAATTTACAACATGATTATTGTTGGTTTTTTTTGAAGTATTCATTTGATATCATTATGTTCAAACACCTATTATAACAAATAATTATTTTTTTGAACATATGTTATTAAGAAAATGTAATATTATTCATAAACATTAGAACATACATGCCTCAAATCATAATCAGTCTTAACATATAGTTCACAAACAAAGATTGAAGATGAGTAAGTTCAGTTTGGGTATAAGACTCTTCATCATTGAATGTATACAATAACATTAAATGATATGAGATTAAAAAATATAATACTATGATAGAAAATATAAAAAAAATTAATATAACTAACCTTATGAAATTCAATAGTTACCCTAGTTGTGATTATCTCATATATGAATTGTAGAACATAATAACCACATTCAATATGTACTTATTGATGATGACATAACAATTATAATAAATTAACTAGATAATAAAAACCAATATATATATATATATATATATATATCAAAAAATCAAAATAATATCTAATATAAAAAACATTTACCTTTACTTCCACATATTGGATTGCATTTGGTTTCTTTATCGACATGTGTTCTTTGTTAATTTTTTTCCAAGAACTACATTTTCATATATATGAACTAATAATACATGTTTAAATAATGATAATTAAACTTAATGAGATTATGAAAACCAAAAAAAACTTACCTATCTAATAAGGTGTAATTTTTTTACAAACACTCCCTAAAAAAGATCAAAACCAATATAAGATGCATTCACTTGGGTAAAATACACCTAACATCCAATTCCCCCTACAATAAAAAATTTCACAATTAATGAAATTATAATAATCCTTAGTTCATAATTATGTTTATGTTATTACTTATCAATAAATGGAAAAAGACAACACCCAATCTCTGTATGTGATAATATCTCACATATATATGCAACTCTATCAGGATTCTTCACATGTTTCACTTCCATGGAAATGTATTCTGGATCTATAAAACCATAAATGTTTGTGCTATAATTTTGTATAAGAAGCATGTGTAGATACCTAATTTAAAAATGAAATATAGTTAGTCAATTTAAACTATCTTTTATTAAAGAAATAAAAATTCCAACATCAATTTACTTACATCGAAAACAACTGCAACACATTCAGGCCATGCTCTTCAAAATCAACTAGATGCGTGATATATTCTTTGATTAATATCAATAGATAATATCTTACACATATATCATACATCATCTGAAACTCGTAGTTATTATTCAAGGAATAAGAAGCCTGAGATAATATTTGTATCCCATAAGAAATATCAGAAGTATCTACAATCGATTGTTCCTGAGAGTTTTGTTTTAATTGTGAAATTTATTTTTCTTTTATATAATCCTATATAAGTTAAATTTTAGAAAACATAATATGTAATTTTTAATCATATGTAATTAATATTAAAAAAATCATACCTCGTATGAAATATAATGAAGAATACCAGTTTTCCAAAGTAAAAAATGACCCAAACAATCCCCAACTATGGTAATCTCCTCAGTAGGAAATGGTAGTAGAGCATTAGGATAAATAATATCATGTACTAATACTCTAAACTGACCCATATACATAGTATGGTGATGTAAAAAATCTCCCAACACAACAATATGTATATAATAATATCTAGAAAAAAACTCACAATATACGATTTGGTTCGAGAAAGGAGGTAGAGGATCAAAGTAGGCAAGGTGGGTAGGGTATTCTGGTTGGGATGGCTATAGAGGCTGCACAACTAGCTGAGTAGGCTGGGAAAGCTATGCAGACTATGACTGTATTGTCAAGTGTTTTAACAAATCATTCTTCATGGCTACTTGAATTTGATCACCGATAGATTGTTTCATATCTTGCAGCTCAATTTTTATGGATTTTATTTTTGGGTCTCTTGATTTCTTACTCTAACCAAAGACTTTATAAATAATAACACCCACATGATATCCTCTAACATGATTGGGGTGTTCTACCTTTCATAAAGTAGTGGCTAGGATTTCTATCATACCCTCACAAATAAAAAAGCCCTGTGAATCTTGCTCTTGAATTTCATCCTGAAATGAAAAATGAAAAAGTCATATTAGTGTTTATAATTTATAAAATAGAAAAATTCATGATAAATAAATAATATTTACTTATAATTTTATCAGCTACTTCCTTAGGTTCTTCTGTTAGATAATTTTCATTTTTCCTTCTTGCTCATTTCCATTTTTCATGGTGAGTGGGAGGAGATGGAGGACCAAATTGGACCTCTTCTGAACCACTACTAGATCGAGCTCTTAATGCTTCAAATTTTTCTTCAATCATTTTCTTCTCTAATAAAAGATACCCTCCACGTGATAAAGTATGAGGGTATACATTTTTCAATTGGATCTCTTGATGAGATCTCCTGGATACCTATTATATAAAAATAAACTAATAAGTAATTAGATAAATATATAATAAATTTTACAATATTTAATAATTATCATACTTGAAATTTTTCTTCATGATATCTTTCAACAAATTTATTCCATGTATCTCCATCTATAAACTGATACTTAAGGCATGGGTTTTGAAACTTTTTCTTTCTAAAAAAATAATTTTTGTCAATTTTGTTTTAAAATCTCTCCATCGAACCACCACTAAAGAGAGAGATATTTTCTTAATTTATTTTGTTTCCTCAAAATTGAATGTCATATGAAATTAAATAAATGAAATATGTCATTTAAAATATTTAATATTCAAAAAACGAGATAAAATAAATCAATTGAGATATTTTACCATCACAGCCTCCCAAAATTTCTATTTTGACAACATTTCTATAGAAAACTAATCAGGATATAAAATACTAATCCTGCAATGACTCTGTATTGATATATAACTGATAAAAGAACTACATTTGGCCTAGTTTCATTATTATTATCATCAAAACGAATATGTAATCTCTCATCTCCATGAGTAAGTGGAAGTTTTGGTAAATGTGTAATACCATGTTTACCAACTTGAGAACTTGATTTCTCTTTAGTAACAGGAGAAGTCTCCTCTGCTGAGGACACATCAGTAGTCTTGCAAAACAAATTTATAAATTAAAAGTTTTCTTTCATTAAATAAGTATATTAATGAATATTTGAAAATATAAAAAAATAGATATATCTCAGCAACTGCTCCTCTACCTCTTTATATAACATTGACACAAGCAAGTTTAATGAAATTTTATGCACCTATATATCATTAGAAAACTGAATATTTAGAAACAAGGATGAGAAAGATAAGTAAAAAAGAGGCATTCATTTTTATGTTTCAAAAAAAGAAACAAAATATAAATAATTACCAAAAAAATTAAGAGACTAATTTAGTTTTTTCCCATATTCCTTCATCCAGATCATTACATATTGCTTGCACTATGTCTGCCTTGTAGTCATTATAATCATCCAAAAATCATGTAATAGATGAATAAGACTCATGTAAATCAATAACATCATCAGCATCATTCTCATCACCAAAATGGCATCTTTTTTCCTTGAAAAATGATAGACCACTGATCATTAAATAGATCAATGACATAAAATATCTACTTTTCATGTGTCGCCATGATAAATGGTTCCTCATTGTAATTAAATCTTTTCAAATAAACTAGTGTAAATCCATAATCATCATGTTTCACATCACTGTTGCTATCAACCCAATTACACTTAAACACAGTGACTTGAAATTTTTTATAATCAATTTCCCAAATATCCTCAAGAACTATAAAATATGTTGATGAATCAGAAATTGGGTTTTTATCTTTTTTCACATGAAAAATGCACTGCTTCAACGATAACCATCACACAACTATTTTGAACGGTACTCTTTTCATCAAGATTTTTTATGTAAAATGTGTACCCATTAATATCAAAACCAGTCTATGTTATCACATTAATTGATGGTCCCCTAGAAAAACATTTAAATGTTTCTAATACAGATATATCTATTCTCAATTTCTCTTTAAACCATGAAACAAATGTCTTTTTATGCTCAATCATCAACCACTTTTTATTTATTTTTTGGCTATCGTCTCTTTAATTCAAAAATATGCGTTGATATATACGATTGAACATCATTTTTGTTGTTCAAAATATATAAATGTGCCTACATCACTTCATCATGTGGAATGAAATTTACCTTTAATCCTTGAATCCCTCTACCTTCACTATCAACTATCAAATTTCAAGATATAGAGAGACCAATATGCTCCAGTTCATAAAAATAATCAGTAAATAACTCAATCACCTCTTATGATACATATGTTTTTAACAATAGATTCCTCCGATCGATAAATATTTTTAACATATCCCTTTAAAATTTTCATATACCTTTCAAAAGGATACATCCAAAGTAAATAAATAGGCCCACATATTCTTATCCCACACACCAGATAAATTACCAGATGAACCATTATATCAAAAAATGTAGGTGGAAAATACATTTATAGTTGAACAAGTATAAGAGAAGCTTCATTATCTAACTCATCTAACAAATTTGGATCAATAATTTTGATACAAATAGATTTGAAAAAATTACATAACCTGATGATAGTCTTTCTGACAATTGATGTCAATATACCACATAGTGAGACCTGTAGCAGTTATTGCATCAATACATGACAGACATGAGATTTCATGCCTATTAATTTTCAATCCCTCACTGACACAAAATTTTTCACATTTGAAGAAAATCCACTGTGTAATTTTATACCATAAAAACACTGAAAAAAATTCAATTTATCACTCTTTCTTAATTTGTGATAATCCAGAGGTAAATATGTTTTGTTTTCTTTCATAATGGGAATTAACTCCAAATGTATCCTCATTGCTATCAAGTATAATATAGAATTAAATCCATCTTTTGTATTTCATTTTATGTCTAATAAAGTTCCAATAAAACTATCACATATATTTTTCTAAACAAGCATAACATCAATGTTGTGTTTTATCTCTAAAAATATCTAATAAGGTAGTTAAAAAATATACTATTTCTTCCAAATTTTTTTTTGAATACCATAACTACTTTTCTTTCTGAATTTCCAATAAATATTTTTAACCCTTTTGTAATATTCTTTAACTGACAATGGTTGTGGGGGAAGATTGTATTCCTATAAATTGTTAAATTCCTTTTTCAATCTACGATATGGATGATCAATTCAAAAAAATCTTTGATGTCCCTTGTACATTGTCTTTCTTCTATTCTTTAATTAATAATATGAAGTCTATTATTAACAAATTGGATATGCTTTATGTCGCTTAACACTGTACCCAGATAAGTTTCCATACACAGGAATGTATTTTATACTGAACATTATCATAACACGCAAAAGAAAATACTCTTTCTTGTATAAATCAAAAACATTAACACCTGCTACCTATAGAGGTTTAAAATCATCAATCAATGGTGAAAGATACACATCAATATCGTTTCCTAGATATTTTGGTCTAGAAATCATCAAGTTCATCATAACGTATTTTTTCTTCATACATATCTGTGGGGATAAGTTGTAAACTACCAAACAATAGGCCATGAACTATGTTGGATACTTAGAATTTGATATGGATTCATTACATATGTGCACACTCCCATTATGATATTTCTAACTTCACTTCCAAAATCAAGAAATTTTTTATCAAATATTTTACATTGTGATGATTTAGTAAGGTGAAGTAATTTACCATTAGAGATGCATTCATCTGAATGCCATCTTAACTTTTTTATATCAATTGAATTTGAAAATAGATGCTTAAAATAAGGAATTATTAGAAGGTACCAAATTTCTTTAGCAGGATCTTTGATTTTGGTACCTAAGAATGAATCATAGTTAATTTATTAGAATTATATGAAAGGATTATTGGAAGGAATTATTTGGTTTAGCATGAGGTTAGATGTCAGTACCTGAGAATGAATCTAAATTGACTTTTACATCCATCTTATAGCGTGATGTTCCACATGTAGGATAATTTGATAAAAATTCATATTATTTCCTATAAAACACACAATCATTGGGGAAAGTATGTATCCTTTTATACCCCAATCCCATTGGGCTTAATATTTTATTCTCCTCATAATTGGAATATGGAACCTCATTTCCTTCTGGGAGTAGCTCTTTTAAAATCTCAAGTAAGTTAGAGAAACTTTTATCACTCCAACCATTTTTTTCTTTCAAGTTAACCCATCTCAAAACTGCTAATAACACTGTATATTTACAACTTGGGAATAATGGGTTTTCAGAATTTCCATACAATCGATCAACAACTGCTATTTTTCAATGGTTTAAACACCTAAATCATGAATTAATTCTTCAATATGATCCTCTGTGTCATCATGAATATTGTCATCAACATTAGATGTTGAATTTACAGTAATTTCACCATGCCAGATCCAACATGTATAATTAAGGATAAAACCATTACAAATGAGATGATCCTTGATTTCCCTAGAATTTAACTTTCTCATATTCAAACACTTCACACATGGATATAAAATAAAATCTGTGTTTTGAATATTTTTTTAGAAAATTCTAAGAAATCATCAACTCCCTTTTCATATTCATTACCGATTCTTCTTAAATTTATCTAATTATGATCTATTCAATACCCGAGATCATAATATAATTAGTGAATATATTAAAAAAATATAAAAATTTAAATAAATAATTATATATATATAGATAAATTTTAATCATAAAAACATACAATAAAAATGATTAGCACTCATATATCAAATATTAACAATTATTAGGAATAAAATAAAAACTAAACTACTCTAGGTATTTATTTTGTGTGACATGTCACTGATCCAAAAGTAGATGATTTGTTTAGAAAAAAAAATATAAATAATTTCAACCGATATATATACACATATATAAATATATATATATATATATACAAATAAAACAAATAAACATTTAAATATATATATTAAACAGATAGATTTTAAACAAAAAAAATTAATAATTTTTTTTTCTGATTTGGTGAGAGATCAACGATTATTTGGAATAAAAGAAAAAATAAATTACTCTATATATTTATTTTATTTAAATAAATAATTATAAAAAATGATTTATGACCATGGTAAAGAATAAAGATACTTCTGTCAAGTTTACATAATTTTTTTTAAACGACTATGAAACAACACCGCTGTGTTCTACCGAGATTCTTCAGAAGAGAAATCAATATTCCTCTTAGTTATAACCTAGAAAAAAACCATTTGATAATCCCACTAAATAAATAATTTATATAATTAAACAAAATTTAACAAAAATTAATAATTAAAAGTAAAATGCATATAAAAAAATGAATGAGTGAATCAAATCTATAACTAACAAATAATGAATTTATCTTAAATTCTTTTACAAACCACTTAAAAATTTCAGAGTTTTACACTTCAAGAATGATCCTCAATATAGATAATATCCCTTGAATTTGATGGTAGGAAGAACACTACAACAAATGATTAAAACATTTACAAAAAAAACAAGAAAAACAAACAACAACAAAAACTACTAATCACAGTGTGGCTTGACCGCAATAGATGTCCCTTGAAGTTGTAAATAAAAAGACTCAAAATAAAAATTATAACATTTGAAAAACAATGAAAAATAGAAAATAATGGAAAAAATTACAATCCAAGTGCCAATTGATCGTTTAAGTGTTACAGAGATGAAATATAAACCTGAATCGCGAAAGATGAATGATTGATGATCAGAAATCATAAAAATATAATTCAACTCGAGAAAACATAGTCAAAAACTCTATCACAAGGGTTATGGTAGCCTTAATAATCACTTTAGGTCTATAGAAAGAAATAAAGAATGAAATAAAAAATAAGGGTTCCGCAGTTGGGTTTTTTTAAAAGAGTTTTAACGTCGGTTTTCAATAAAACAGATGTTAAAACAATTTAAAAATTTATTTTCAGCGTCATTTTTATGGAAAAACGACACTGAAAACATTTTTTTGTACATCAGTTTTAATAAAACCAACACCCAAAATATTATACATAATTTTAAGCGTTGGTTTTTCATAGAACTGATGTCGAAAATAGAACTCATTATATTTCGGCGTCGGTTATTACAATAACTGACACCAAAATGGAAAGTGTTTACTATTATAACATTGGTTATGTTGAAATGATGTTATAAATGCGATGTTAAAAATAAATTTTCTACTAGTGTTTGATGATGAGAATGATACATAGGATCAAATAGATATAGAATTATGATAGGATAAAGTTTTAGCTACTTCTAAAGGAAAAGGGAAAACCAAAGCAGTATTTTCCTCCTCAAGGAAACCTATGAAGTTGGTTGGCATGTTCAGAGGTCATTTGGGCATGATGTAAGAGTCATCCAGGTACAAAATGGCTGGTCAGAGTGGTGTTTCACCCTCAAATCATGTTGCTAGTGGGTCTGAGTTAGCTGGGAATTTGGTGGTTGTTCAGAGTGATGTTTCACCCTTAATTCATGCTTCCAGCAGGATGTCTAAGTTGGTTGGGAATGAAGTGGCTACTCAAAGTGATGTTCCACCCTCAATTCATGTTTCCTAAAGGATGTATGAGTTATCTAGTCATATAGTGGCTACTTAGAGTGGTTCTTCACCCACTTGTAAAGGAATGGTAGTTAGCAAGGCTGCCTCTGAGAATGAACAAACTGAAGACATGGAACCCATTATAGGTAGTTATACTATTTCAAAGTAAATAGAAGTAATTAGAATAATGTTTGATGATTATATAGAAGAGTTAGGGGTATGAAATATTGTGGTATATCTCACAGATTCTAGTGGTGTTTCACAATAAGGGTAGTGTAGCTACTGTGGGTGTTAGGGGTTCTCCCAAGGAGGTGAAAAGGCCTCTAAATGATCAACCAATGTCTCATAAAGATACTAATTTTTTTGTAAGTGGTTATCCTCAAGTATTGAGTAATGTTGTGGTTGGTGATAAATTTGGAATAATTTTACTTTCAATGAGGGTAAAGTTATTAATTCTAACCCTTTTGGGATACTTTCCTCTGAAAGTAGTGAATAGGTTATTGAAAGAGGAGTTGATGATTTTAATGTATCTAATAATGAAAATGTACCTGAAGATGAGTATATAGATGATGATGGTGGTCCTTGGAATCTAGTTAAGACAAGGAGAAGGGTATGTAATCCTTGAGGAGGGGGTGTAAGAGTACCTCATCATAGTATGAGTACCCGATCACGGGTTGAATGAATTTCTCATTTATTTTTCATGATTTCTTATATGCACCTTACTCCTTTTTTTTGTTTATTTATTCTAATAAAGGGGATTGACCCCAACCATTAAAAAAGAATATTAAGAAAATGAATAAGAGATTAATTATATAAATTTAAAAATAAAATAAAAATTAATATATATTTAAATGAAAAAGAATATATATTAATTTTTTAAATTAAAAATGTATTAAAAAAGTAAATGTTAATCAATAAATATAAATAAATATAAAAAATGAATAAAATAAAAAAAATATATTAAACAAATAAAATCTAAAAATTAATAAATTAAAAAAAATATTAAAAATATTATTAATGAATTTTTTTTAATAAAAATGAATAAATTTAATATATATATATATATATTAATTAAAAAGTAAAAAGTAATATATATTAAATATAAATGTAGAAAATTAATAACATTTAATAAGTACAAAAATATTATATTAAATATTGAATATTGAATATTGAATATTAAATATGAATAAATAAAGATAAAAAATGATAATATTAACAATTTATATTATTTGCGTATGATTGTATCTATAAAATTGAATTAATTTCATATATTTATACATGTGAAATTATTTTATGAAATATTAAGTTTAACATATTTAGTCAGTTTTTTAATTAATAATTAAATATTAAATATTTGATATATATGTCAAATTGAAAAAATAAATGACATTGATAAAACAAAATACCTTAATTATTAAATATCCTTAGTTAATATTTAATATTTTTAATTAAATTAATAAACCAATTTTTACTAAATAAAAGTCATGAAAATTTATATGATTTATAATACACATTAAGTATTATATAAATAATATTTAATAATATATATATAATTTTTATTTTATATGCAATTTTAACTAAATATATTATATATCAAGTGAAAGTGTATAGTTTGTCATATATAAATAATATTTAATAAAATATGTTATATTTTTATCAATATAAATATATAAATATATAAATATATTATTTTTAGTGATATAATATTTTTAATGAAATATATCATTTATGAGTGCTTTTTAATGATAATAATGGAACCCTTTATCAATAATTTTATCTTGAACTGATAAAGGCTAACACTGTTTATCATGGGTTTTGTATTAGTGAAATTAATTTAACAAAAATAAAATGTAACTAAAGAAGCTAGTAATATCATACATCAAATTATTCATTCTAGAAACAAATACAAACACCATTCTAGTAGAAATTACAAACATCATTATCATTCTAGCAGTTTTTTAACATCCCATAACCTCCACCATCTTTTCCAAAGTTTCACCATGATATTTGAAATATCAAAATATGTTTTTTGATAATAAAAAATCCCCATTAGTTTTTCAAATGCTTCATCAAAAAGATCTGGAGTATTTATGAATTTTCCATTACTTATAATACATGTGCTTTCAAATTCATAATGGAACTTTCCAAATGATTCATATGTGAGTTTGTATGATAAAATCAAAATTTAAAAGGAGAAAAGGTAAAACAACATATAATACTTATGTTTATTGCCATAACACAACTGATTTTCCCACCACATGCAATGTGATTTCAGTCGCAAGTTTAAAAATTTCCTATATAGAATATGGGGAGCATATTTGGGCTCTCTTCCTCATAATTACTTGGCTAAAATGTACAAAAACTAAGTTTATCAAACTATACAACAAGATTATTTACTTGTGTTGCAACATTTCTGAACATTCTTGTTGGTGCTACTATAAATTCAACATTAATAAGAACTATCATTTATCAAAACTAAAAAAATATTGATAAAATGACACTATTTTTTTTCTCTTTATTTAGTACAAATAAAAAAAACCCTGTATCAATATTTTCTTGGTGCTGATAAAGGCTTTCTCTTTATTAGTAGTAAATAATTTTTTTTAGCGCTAATAAAAGGCATACTTCATAAACTACTATATATACTCCATTTATCATCACAAAAATATATTTTATCAATGTTAAAAAAGCACTGATGTTGTTAGCACCTTTAAAATTCAGTCTCTTTTATCAGTTCTCAAAATAAGCATTGATAAAACTAGGGTTTATCAATGTTGATATTTTTTTCAGGGCTCAGTTCAAACCTAACCATATTTAACACTGATCTTCAAGAACCTTTATCAGTACTCTTCTACCCACACCCCTTGTCAACCCCCATTATTAGTGATCCCCACCCTAGCCCACTCATGCCTTTATCAGCACTCACCATCCCTCATACCCACGCACACCTGGTTGTATTTGAACATGTGACCTATAAATCTGTGTGTTTGTGCTGTACTACCACTCTGTTATTTTTTAAATATTTTATGTTATATCTATTTATTTATATATTTAGATATTATATATATATATATATATATATTTATATAATTTTTTGAAATACATTTATTAAATATGTTTGTGTGTGTGTGTCTATTTATATATATATACATATAAAAATATGTGTGTCTATATATATAAATATAAATATTCATATTTATTTACATATATTATATATTAATATTTATTTACATATATTAGAATATACACATAAATATTTTTTTTGTTAATAGAGACACACAAATTTATATATAAACATTATATATACGTTTGTATAAGTATATACACATCTATACATTTTTAGTTTAGAAATGGATAATAAATATTTATTTCCATATGGTTTATATATTTAAAAAGATATTTTATATGTAAATATTTTTAAATATTTTTTATATAATTAAATATTTATATATAAAAATATAAAAATATGTATATATATGCATATATTTAATTATAAATAACACTAAAATATGAAAATGGGGTAAAATTTAAACATGATAATATCTATATGAGTGTAACTGCTAGGAATAAATTCATTTTCCACCGAAGAAAACAAGGAGACCCTCTTAAATGAAGCTGAAATCCCATAGAATATTAAAAAATGATGGTATCCCAACTAAAAACCTTGTTTTAGAGGCCTTAAAAGCCTTTTTTAAATCCCAAAAAATAGAGACTGAGGTCTCCTTGGGTCAACATGACATTGATCTCTTTACAGGCTTTGATTTGATAAGTGGTAAAGTCCAAAAGGACACTAGAATCAAAATTTATGACTGTTTGAAGTTCGAGTCATATTTTCAACTTATCTTACTATATTAATTAATTTTTAATTTTTTCTTCTCACCAAATTTTTATTAAATGTATATTACTCAATACTAATTAGAAAATTGTTAATTAATATTAATATTTAATTATTTTTAAACCATTTTTCACTAAGTATGTTATATATTAATTGTAAATAAAAATTTAATATTATGTAATTCATATTTATGCATATATATTTTATATATATCAATATAAATATATTTATATATTAAAAAATGTTTTTAATATATATTTGAAGGGTACCTTTTATCAGCTCTAAGAAAATCACTGATAAGGCCCCTTTCCTCAGCGCGAAAAAAACCCACTGATAATAGTGGTTCTTTTATCATTTCTTTTTTAGCACTGATAAAGGGGGGCCTAAATTAGTTCTTTTAGTTAACACTAATAAAATAATACTCATTATCAATTATTTTTTTAGCACTGATAAAGGGTAGCACAGAATAAATACGGTTTTGTAGTAGTGATAAAGAGAAAACTTATATACTATTAAATATTATATTGTAGTATATAAATTTATTTTAAATTGATATAAATATAATATATTTTTTAAATATGATTTATATAACACTAAACATATATTGAAACTTAATATAAAATATATTTAGTAAAAAATAGTCAATAAAATAATTAAAAATTATTATTAATTAAAAATTTACTAACTAGTATTGAGTAATAAACATTTAATAACAATTTATTGATAGAAAAAATTAATTAATTAATTAATATATTTTGATGAGTTCGAAAACATGAATTGATATTAAAAAAATTATAAATTTTGATTATGGTGTCCGTTTGAGCTCCATGAGTTGTTAAATCAAAGCTTGCGAAGAGATTTATGATGTATAATATTAATTTTACACCATACCCCATTTTTTCTTGGTAAAAAGGTTTGAAATGTCTAAAAATAAGTTTCTAGATGAGATAATCTATTTTTTAACATTCAATGAAATTTCAGCTTTGTTTGGGAGGGTCTTCTTGTTTTTTAGTGGAGAATGATTTTATGGTGTTGAAATTTTAGCGTTTTTCATATTATAGTGTTATTTATAAATATATATATATATATACATATACATATTTTCATATAAATTGTCTTTTTAACTATATAAACCATTTTGAAATAAATATTTATTATCCGTTTTATTTAAAATAAAAATTTATCCATTTTTCACCTTATAAAAACGTATGAATATATATATATACCTATACAAATTTATATATTATTTATATATATATGTATGTATATATATACATCCTGCAATAAATACATATTAAAATATATATACATACATATATATAGACACACACACATA
Organism: Viscum album; assembly: GCA_963277665.1. Classification (NCBI taxonomy): domain Eukaryota; kingdom Viridiplantae; phylum Streptophyta; class Magnoliopsida; order Santalales; family Viscaceae; genus Viscum; species Viscum album. The sequence goes on from OY728151.1 coordinate 25,248,702, forward strand.
AAAATGCACAGATACACAAACAAATATATATATATATATATATAGACACATACACATGCATGTTGTTTCAAAATGTATATATATACATCCATATATGTAGACAAAAACATATACAAGTACACACACACACTCACTCACACACACACACATATATGAATATATAAATATATAAATATATAAATATATAAATATATATATATATATATATATATATATAAATATATAAATATATCATTATATAATGTATATAAGATTATTTATATTAATATATTTAATTAAATATAAATATATAATAATATAAGTATATATTAAAATACACACAAACACACACATATATATATGAATATATCATTATGTAATAAAAAATTAATTTTGTCTAGTGGTAAAAACATTTCTTGACAAAGTGGTAGAAAAAGGTTCGAATCTCTTCTGTCTTGAATTAAATGGGAAATTCATATGTGTGAGGTGGCCTTTGTGGAGGGTTCCATGTGGCTGGCGTGTTGTGCGGGTTCCTGGATTAACTGCAATTTTCTATTTATCATTAAAAATTATTTAAAATTATTTCTAATGAATTTATCGGTGCTTGAAACTGGAACTGATAAAGTCACCTTTAATTAGTGTTCACTACTATAAATATTCCCTTTAACAGTGCACAAAAAGGCCTTTAACAGTGCTAAAAAAGCGTTGTTGTCCTTAACGTCATTAAAGGGGGGGGGGTCCCCTTTATGGTTTCTAAAAAGTGTTGATAAAGGACCCCCTTTATGAGTGATATTTCTAACGCCTATAAAGGACCCCCTTTATAAGCACTTTCAATAAAAATGATAAAGATGGACCTTTATCAGTGCTAGAAATAGCACCGATAAAGGCCCAACCTAGTGTAGTCCACTGTTCATATAACAACCCACTGCAGAAAAACCTATACAGAAGAAACATATAATCTATGTATGAAAAATATATAATTCAAATTGAAATAAATTTTACATCATGAATAAAAAAACACCACTATATAAATTTCTAATAATATTTTGTATAATTACATTTAAAAATATCCACAAACATTTAAAAATATTAATGTTTTATCTTCTTTGGAACCCGAAATCCCCTCTCAAAAGAGTCTTCCCATGGTATCAGTTGTAGAAAAAATCACTTCAACCCAAGAAAAAGAATCCACCTATATAAGAAAAAAAATCTTATGTTAGTAATACTATAAAAAATAAATTAAACATTAATATGAAAAAATACATTAATAAAATGTCGATTTTAAATAAAAAGACACAATTTCAGTTATACTGGTCACACTATGTGTCATATTGAGGTGAGGTTCATTATTATAAGTAAAAAATGACTTATGGATCATTTTACTAAAGTATCAAAACAATCCGAATGTGTTTTCTCAGTTTTCATTATATCACTTGTTTTTTTACTAAAATTAATTAAAATTTTAAATAAATAGAAACACCTAGACTTATATTGGTCACACCATGTGTTGGATTGAGGAGTGGATGATTCCTAAAAGTCACATATGACATATATATTATTTTCCTAAAATATAAAAACAATCTGAGTGTGTTTGCTCAGTTTTGAGCATATCACTTGTCTCTTTTTATTAAAATGTCATTTGAAATTGGAAACACACACTTTGAGTTATACTGGTCACATAATGTGTTTTTTTGACATGAGACTAATTCATACATGTCACAACTGACTTGTTAATCATTGTCTTAAATTATCAAGACAATCAGAGTGCATTTTCTTGGTTTTTATTGAGTGACATATTTTGATCTAAAATATCAATTTTAAACTAATAATAGACACTTTGAGTCACACTAATTACACCGTGCATTGGATTGAGGTGTGGGTGATTCCTACACATCAAAAATGAATCATGTATCATTATCCCAAAGTATGAAAACAATAGAAATGTATTTTCTTGGGTTTTATTATGTCACTTATTCTTTTTGCTAAAATTAATGTCAATTTAAAATAAAAAGACACACTTGGAGTCATATCGATCACACCGTGTGTTATATTGAATTAAGACTGATTCTTACATGTCAAAAATGACTCATGGATTATTTTACTAAAGTATAAAAACAATTCTAATGCATTTGATCAGTTTTTAGTATGTCACTTGTTATTTTTACTAAAATTAATGTCAATTTTAAATAAATAGAAAAAATTGGATTCATACTTGCCACAACGTGCATCAGATTGAGGTGTGGTTAGTTACTTCATGTAAAAAATGAATCATGGATTTTTTTTCCTAATGTATCAAAACAATACGAATGCATTTTCTTAGTTTTTAATATTTCATCTATTCTTTTTACTAAAGTTAATGTCAATTTTAAATAAAAAGACATACTTGGTGTCATACCCATCACACCGTACATTAGATTGAGGTGAAGTGAATAATACACATAATAAATGACTTATGGATCATTTTGATAAAGTATCAAAACAATCTGAATTCATTTTCTTTGTTTTTAGTTTGTCACTTGTTCTTTTTACTAAAATTAATGTCAATTTTAAATAAAAAGACACACTTAGAGTTATACCAGTTACACCATACATCAGATTGAGGTGATATTGAGACATAAATGTAAAAAATGTCTTATTAATCATTATAATAAATTATCAAAACAATCCAAATGAGTTTTCTTGGTTTTCAGTATGCCACTTGTTCTTTTTACTAAAATTAATGTCAATTTTAAATAAATAGACACACTTAGAATTATACCGATCAAATCATCTGTCGGATTGAGGTGAGGTTGATTCATACATGTCACAAATGACTTATGGATCATTTTACTAAAGTATTAAAATAATACAAATTCATTTTATTGGTTTTTAGTATTTCACTAGTGTTTTTTATTAAAATGTCATTTGAAACTGTAAACACGCACTTTGAGTCATACTGGTCACATCATATGTCGGTTTGATGTGAGACTACTTCCTAAACTTTAAAAATGACTTAGGAATAGTTTTCCTAAATTATCTATAAAATCCAAACGTGTTTTCTTGGTTTTCAATGGGTGAAACTTTTTGAACTAAAATGTCAATTTTAAACTGATAATGAACACTTTAAGTTATAACGGTCACACTGTGTGTTAGATTAATGTGGAATTGATTCCTACACATCAAAAATGACTTATTAATTTTTTTTCTAAATTATCAAAATAATCCAAATGTGTTTGATCAGTTTTCATTATGTCACTTGTTCTTTTTACTAAAATTAATGTCAATTTTAAACAAATAGACACACTTGGAATTATACCGATCACACTGTCTGTCAGAGTGAGGTGTGGATGATTCCTAAATGTCTAAAATTATTCATGTATCATTTCCCTAAAGTATCAAAACAATCCAAATTCATTTTATTAGTTTTCAATATGTCACTTATGTTTTTTTGTTAAAATGTCATTTAAAACTAGAAACATGCACTTTTAGTCATACTGGTCACATCGTGCATCAATTTGACATGAGAATGATTCCTAGAAATCAAAAATTACTTATGAATAATTTTAATAAATTATATATTTTTTTTGAGCATGTTTTCTCCATTTTTAGTGAATAACACTCTTTGAACTAAAATGTCAATTTTATACTGATAAGAGACACTTTGAGTCATACCAGGAATAGTGTACATAGGATTGAGGTGAGGTTGATTCATAAACATAAAAAATGACTTATGGATATTTTTTCTAAATTATTAAAACAATATGAATTCGTTTTCTTAGTTTTCAATATTCCACTTGTTCTTTTTACAAAAAAATAATGTCAATTTTAAATAAATAGACACACTTGGAATTATACCGATCACATCGTATGTCAGATTGAGGTGAAAATGATTACTACAAATCACAAATGACTTATGGATCATTTTACTAAAGTATAAAAACAATCTAAATGAATTTTATCATTTTTTAGTATTTCACTTGTGTTTTTTATTAAAATGTCATTTAAAACTGGAAACACACACTTTGAGTCGTACTGGTCACATCGTGTGTTGGTTTGATGCGAGACTACTTCCTACACATAAAAAGTGACTTATGAATCATTATAGTAAATTATCAATACTATATGATCATGTTTTCTCAGTTTCTAATGAGTGACACTTTTTGAACTAAAGTGTCAATTTTAAACTGATAACAGACACTTTGAACCATACCGGGAACATCATGTATCAAATTGAGGTGAGGTTGATTCCTACACACCAAAAATGAATTATGGATCGTTTCATTAAAGTATCAAAACAATATGAATGTGTTTTCTTAGTTTTGAGTATATGAGTTGTTTTTTTTACTAAAATTAATATCACTTTTAAATAAAAAGACACACATGTAGTCATACAAGTCACACTATGTGTCGGATTGAGGTGCAGATGATTCCTACATGTCCTAAACAAATTATTGATCATTTTAGTAAAATATAAAAATAATTTGAATGTTTTTTTTTGGTTTTCAGTATATCAGTTTTCTTTTTTACTAAAATTAATGTCTATTTTAAATAAAAAGACGCACCTCAAGTCATACCGGTCACACCATGTGTCAGATTGAGGTGTTTCTGATTACTAACATCCCAAATGACTTCTGGATCACTATCTTAAAGTATCAAAAAAATTTGAACTACCAATGTTACCAAACTTTCCATTATATTTATTTGTCTAAATTCCAACACTACATATTGAGTTGATGTTCTTAGCTGAAAAACCTTCCTCTAATATTCTGTTTTTTAGTAAAGAGAATGGTTTTTTGGCTAAGAACATCAACTCAATATGCAGTGTTTACCGCTCGATAAAGAAAAGAAATGGAACATGTGGTAACATTGGAAAAAAGGAACATGTTTTCTATTTTGTGGCTTGTTTCAGATAATTGATTTAAAAATACTACTTCTCAAAATATTTTTGAAAAAACGAAATATGTATTAGATAAAAATGATTAGGAAATTAACTTAAAAATAGTATATAAAATGATGACAAAATTAATTAAATAAGTAGTAGGAACTCACCTTTTCATGATAGTTGTATATAGTCTTGACCCATTTCCTTATTATTATCTTTGTTATAGTATCAAAAGAGGATGAGAAGCTTCGAACAAACCACCCCAACTCGAACAAAATAATCCACATGCAGTGTTGACATTTATCACTTTCCTTAAAGTTCCCTCCACTTTGAAGGAAAGTGATAAATTCCAACACTGTAGGGGTAAAAAGGTTTTTAGAGAGAATACATTTTTTGCATAAGTAGTCAAAAATTTAATTTATATTATGTTAATATAGTAGAGAAAAAATAATATTATGAGGAAAAACATAGCATATTAAACAAAAAAATTATCTTCTCATTGAATTTTGAGTTGCAGCCTCGAAGTCCAATATCTCACGAGCATGAGAAGCATTGAACAAACCACCCCAACTCAAAAAAGGAATCCAAATATATAAGAAAACAATTATTATGTGAGTAATACTAAAAAAAATTAAACATAAATATGAAACAATCCATTACTTATGTGGAAGTCACATCTTCATGCTATTTGTCAACATTCTTCCATCAGGTATGGTTCCCATTCGTTTATATAAAATCAATATCATCTTGTGAATATGATTATTTTCAGTAGTCATAGTAGTACTGGAAAATTATAAATACATAAAGTATTAATAAATATTTTAAATGAAATAATAATTATCTTTGAAAATACCTCTTCAGGGATGCTAAGTTGGTCATGGAATATGATTTATCTCATAAATTTACAAACATAATAACCACAATATTTTCCATTTGTTTGATTTAGAAACTGAAAAAGAATTGAGAAAAACAAGTAATTTATTTTGATATGTGTTTTTATAGTGAAGTATTATTATATATACCTTGACACTTGTCTAGTTCTAGAAATTTCCAAGATTCTTGTGCACATAGACTGTCCCCATTCCATGATTTCCCTGATATTTAAACATTGTCTTATAATAACATAATTCACATTAAAACATAATATAGAATATGTAACTTGAAGTTTAGTTCTAAAATATTAGATATAGTGTATTAAAAATTGACAAATGTCATCATGTGTGGTGGGTTTGTTGGGTATCCATGCAGTGAATCCAAGAAATAAATATTTGGAGTATCCAAATTGATCGCAATGAGCATCCAATGTTTCCTAAAACACAAAAAGCAATAATTAATGAAAGAAATGAAAAAATATTTAATATAATTAAATTTTACATTTTTACCTATGCATAATTAGTATTAAGAAGTGTCTGTCATTCACAAGTTTTCTTTCAAAAATTTTGTCCAGGTCTACCACTATTTCATTCATTTTTTTTAATCTATTGCTATATATCCTATAGAAGTGATGTGGGGACTAATTTAAAGATCCAGAAATTTCAAGTAATTTTTTTCTTAAATACTTTGGAATTTTACGAGTCTGCGGTTTCTGACAGCACTTGATTCCGAGGCCCGGTGTGCCCGGAATCAATTTCTGAAGTTTTGTTCAGGTACATTCAGTAAACGTACGTGCGAGTTTTTCTATCTTTTGAGTCGGTGCTTGGAATTGAAATCTGAGAGCACCGATGAACTCGCAGCGCCAATATTTGCTTAAGGGGACCTTTACCGTAGTTGTGTTTTATGCGGGTTGAAAGTTATATTTTGAGGAATTCATACTAAATTAATAAAATTGTTGGTACACAATTTTATTATTTAGTGGCAGTTATTTCCAACCAAGGGGAGTTAGAGGTGGGGCCCACACCCACATACCCTCCCATGAGAGGAATTAGTGTGGTGGGGCCCACACGAATCCAAACCCTTCACCTTCCCTTAACTCCCCATTAACACCCCCTTATTAATTTAACAACTCCCCCTCATTTATTATGGTGGAGTCTCTCCACCTCCCTATCATTAATTTGCCAACACAATTAGATTAATGTCTTCATTAATTAATTAGAATTTGAATTTCATGACAAATATTAAAATGGGGAAGCTTTATTAAAATATTTTCCTTGGAAAATATTTTGGGTGGGGAAAACACTACTGTAAATAATGGCATTTGCGACGAAGCATTTGCGTCAGGATCCCGTCGCTAATAGGCTTTTGCGACGGGGGTCCGTCGCAAATAGCCCATTGCGGAAAACGGCGTCGCAACAACAATTATTTGCGACGAGCTCATCGCTAAAAGTATTTGTTGCGACGACGATCCTTCCCGTCGCAAATATTAGTCCGTATATTTATAAAAACTTTTTAAAATAGTAATTGCGACGGGCCCGTTGCAATTACTATTTTAAAAAAATTTAAAAAAATATTAATAAATTATTTTAATTAATATAATACAAATAATATTTGCGAAGGGCATAGTATCCCGTCGCAAATACTATAAAAAAATAAAAAAATAAATTATTAATAAATTATTTTAATTAATATAATAATAATCCAATTATAATTCAAAAATAAAAAAATATTAATAAATGATTTTAATTAATATAATAATAGAATTGTAATTCACAAATAAAAATAATAAATTATTAATAAATTATTTTAATTAATATAATAATAATAGAATTATAATTCAAAAATAAAAAATAATAAAAAATAAATAAATTATTTTAATTAATATAATAATATTAGAATTATAATTCATAAATAAAAAAAATATTAATTAGTTATTTTAATTAATATAAAAATAATAGAATTATTTTACATTAAAATATTAAAATAATTCAAATATTACAAAAAAATATAATTAAATTTTAATATTATAAAATTTTAATATATATATAAAATATAATATTATAAAATATAAATAATATTATTATTTATATTAATACTGTTATTTCAAAATATAATATTATTAATATTTTATAATGAGACAGAAACTACGAATAGAAAAAAATTCATATTTTGATTTAACAAAATTTATAACATAAAAACATACTCTAATCTGAAGGAGGGGGGAGGGGGGAGGGGGGGATCTGCAGATGCTGGTGAAGGAAACTCCATCCCTAAAGCATGAGTGAGTCGGCGCATATACTCAATCTGCTCCTGCTGCTGCTGTTGCCACCGACTCATCTGCTCCTCGTATAGCTGCTGCTGGCGTCGACGCTCCTCCTCATGCTGCTGCTGTTGCTGACACATCTGCTCCTGCTCCTGTCGGAGACTCTCTATCAGTGTAGTCTGAGATCGCAACTGATCCTCATACTGTGTAGCAGAAGGAGATGCATGAGCTCCTCTCGAGCTGGACGCCGACATCGTAACACTGCCATAATAATTTCCGGGAGTCAGTCGAGAGCTGATACCAACTACCCGGCCCTTCTCGAAGTCATACTAGGTGGCATGCATCCATGCCGCCTCATCAAACTGACGGCCAGTGGTCTGATCTAATGACTCGGCCTGAATCTCAGGCCGGGTCTGTGATGCTGCGGCCTCATATGACTCCTGTAGTTACAATTTAAAATTAAAATTGTGCATATATTATATATAGTTAATTTTTAAACTTGAAAACAAATGATACTGACCACGATGTGATGCTGGTGATCACCTATGAGCTCTCCAGTAGTAGGATCACTATACATCCTCTGACATACATCATACTCCGTAATATCGGGGTTCTCGATAGCCTATAAGAATAAAAAATAAACTGTTAATATTTATAGTTATATAAAATATTTATAAATAATGTACGTACCAGATGCTGTCTATGAGTACTGAAAGTACGACTCCCAGCTCGATGAGTCACCTCCTGTTTCCCCCGATTCTGCCTCCCCACCGATGATCTCCTCTAAAAGGCATCACTCAACCAGTGCACACATAATCCATCCCATACGTGGGATGAAATGTACTCTGGTTGGTGTGCTCTACATGACTCGTCAAAATCTGACACTCCTGCTTTCTTTGTGGAAGATTTTCTTAAATTGTGCAAAAACTGACGAAAGCGATCACGCATGGCCACCTCCCATGCCTCGTGGATGGCGTCACACATGGTATCCTCAATCAGATACCATAAACCCTACAAATAAATCAAAATATCAAGTTAGAAATGAAATAATTTTCAAAATAAAAATTATTTATTTACGTACATACCAACCAATGGCCGAACATGGCCTACTGCACATCAATGGGAATATGCTCCCATGTGGTCCAAGGCTGAGAGAAATAGTTGCGCAAAATATCGCTTCCCTGTCCGACTGCTATATGCGGAAAACTGTAAAAATAATAAACACTTATTATGTGAATAGATTAATGAAATCTTAGTCAAATCCACAGGTTATCACACAGGTTATCACACCTCCGTGTGCATGGATCAAACCCAAGATGTGGACGTCGCTCAGGGATGGGGTCAGGAATCATCAATCGTGCAAGACCGTTCCCCCTCTGCGTACTCCCTGAAGCGCCTGCAGGCTGAGGGTCATCTGCCAGAAACTCATCCACATCGAAAGGCAGGTCAACATCCGCCAACTCACGAAATGCGTCATCGTCCATCTGAAACAGAAAATGTTAATGTTGTTAGCAAATAATTGATAATTACTATTATATATACATATATATTAGTTATGATTGTATATAACTACCATGGAATTCTATCAGTGTTCATCTTCATCATCATCTTCATATATGTCAATTTTATCTTCATATTCCTCCTCAACATCATCGATATCCATTCGAGTTCCAGTTGCTTCATCTCTTACCATTTCAAATTCATATGTGACATCATTAACATCATCGTCATCACCGACTCTTAAATGTGGGGTGTCGTCATCGATACTCATGTATCTTTGTAAAAAAGATTGATTTTGAGTACTCTCTTGAAAAACTTCAATTCTTTTCACATCAGTTAAAGCACATTCACTTTGACTAAACTGATTGTCTCGAATTTTGATTTTTATTATACTCCACCAATCAGTCAAGTCTCTTGAAGTAGCACAATACTTTGTGTAATAAACATGATGCGCCTGTTGAGCCAATAAGAATGGTTCATTTACTACGATAACACTTTTACATTTAATATATATGATTCCATGAGTCGGATGAACACGCACGCCTCTCTCTGTATCCAACCACTGACATTTGAACATGGTTATGTAATGTTGTCCATGATAACAGAGTTCAATGATTTCATCAAGTATGCCATAAAAGTCAACTTCATTTTCTCAATGATGATATCCTCTCATGCTAACTCCATTGTTCATTGTTTTTTTTGATTCCCCATATGCATGTGTGTGACATCGAAATCCATTCACCACATATGCATTATAAGTTTTAACAATTTTGGAAGGTGGGTTACTCAATATACACAGCCGTTTGTCAATTTTATCAGCATGTATAGACACCTGAAAATTTGTGAAATAATTATCAATATAGTAAACTATGCATTGAATGAGTTTCTAAAAGATAAAAAATTTATGTTACCAGTTTTTGAAACCAGTGAGAGAAATTTTTCTGTCGGCGTTCTTCAAGAGCAGCTGTTGTAATTTGTGGAATTTGTTTCTTGATGTGATTATCATACAACCTATAAAAAACAAAGTTATTTACTATAACATAAATGATAGAATAAGTGATATAAACACTTACAATACAACTGATGTCATCTCCTCACAGTTGAGAAGAACATACGTATGAGCTCTGTGATGTTCATCATCCGAAAGCCAGCGTTCATAAACTCCACCAAAACCAAGCTCTGTCTAGTTGAAAACAGATAATTGATTGTCAATTTCATCAATATTCCTCTCGTTTCGTCCCATTCGGTTGTGTTTTTAAGGATACTCAGATTCAAAATAACGGGAGCAGAAAAAAGACCTCTTAATCCAATGGGTAGAAGTATTTCCATTATAACATGACAATCATGACTTTTTAATCTAGTAATATGACCATTATTTACACATCTACCCAAATTGGAAGCACAACCATCTGGAAGTCTCAAATCTGCAATCCACTGACAAAATAATAAACGGTTTTCTTTAGACAGTGTATAAGCTGCTTTTGGTTTCAGTAACCTTTCTGTTCTGACATTCTCAAATAGTTCCAGTTCTAGATGCCTGCAAATTTGGGCAAGATCTAAATGTGCATTTACATTGTCTTTTCTCTTTCCTGGCGTATCCAAAACTGTATGAAACAAATTATCAAAACAGTTCTTCTCAATATGCATGACTTCCAACATGTGGCGGACCAACAAATCAGACCAATATGGCAAATCCCAAAATATGCTAGGTTTAATCCAATTGTGTTCTTTCCCAAAACCAGAAATTTTCTTTTGGTTTATTGTGGGACCAAAAGTGATGGGAGGTAATGAAAATACAACTGATTTTAACTCCGAACCTGATAGCATTTTTGGAGGTCCATCCCTTTCAACTGTTCCTTTTCTGAAATGAGATCTGTTTCTGCGAAAAGGATGATCAGCTGGAAGAAATCTGTGATGACAGTCAAAATAACAAGGTTTCTTTCCATGAATGAGCATAAATGCTTTGTTCTCTCCCACACAGTAAGGACATGATTTCTGACCATGTGTACTCTAGCCAGATAACATCCCATAAGCCGGGAAGTCACTAATTGTCCACATCAATTCTGCTCTCAGTATGAAATTCTGTTTCGTGGCAACATCATATGCACTGACACTAGTACTCCACAATAAACTTAATTCATCAATCAATGGTTTCAAATAAACATCAATATTCTTCTTCAGATGTCCTGGAATTAGTAAAGTCAAAAAGATATATGGCTCATTCATCAACATCCATGGAGGTAAATTGTACGGAGTTAAAAAAACAGGACAACATGAATACTGACTACCATAAGATCCGAACGGATAGAAACCATCAGTGGAAAGGCCCAGTCGAACATTTCTAGCTTCTAAAGCAAAGGATGGATGCACTCTATCAAAATGTTTCTATGAATCACCATCGGCTGGATGATTCAAGCTTTTATCGGTTGAAATATTCGCTTTATTCCATGACATCATTGTCGCTGTATTCTTAGACATGAATAAACGCTGAAGTCTGGATGTAAGCGGAAAATATCTCAACTGTTTTAAAGGAATCAAACCATACTTCCCATGTTTCCCTTATTTATATATCAGTTGCCCATATGTGGGACAACTATCCAACGACTCATTTTCCCCAGAATATAAAATGCAGTCATTTGAACATGCATGAATCTTCTGACAAGTAAGTCCCAAATTTCAAACCAGCCTCTTACTCTCATAGTAATTTGCAGGAAAAACATTTCCTTCGGGTAACAGTGTTTTAAGCAAAGAAAATATCTGGTCAAAATAGGTGTTTGACATTCCGTTATCTAATTTGATAGCCATAAATTTTGCAACTGCTTCTAATTTTCTCATCTTGCAGCCAGGATATAATGCATCCTCAGCAGACCTCAACAACTCATAAAATTCAGACGGTGCCAACTCAGGATTTGAAGCTATATCAGCCGGAGTTTCTGTATGTTGAACAGATGAACCTGCAACATCATGTACTAAATCTTGAAACCAGGATGGATCCAGAATCAAGTTGGTATCACCTACTCTGGAACCGTGTTCACCGTGTTGATACCAAAAAACATAATCTGGTTGAAAACCAAAACGCAAGAGATGTCCCCCCACTTTGTCAAACGTGTCAAACGTTCTCAATGCACATTTTCTACAAGGGCATTTTATTTTTCCTTCTGAAACAAATTCTGTATTTGATGCCGTAAATGATAAAAAAGTCTCCACACCCTCTATATATACTGGATTTAAACCAGAACCGTTTGGATTTCTATGTTGATTTATCCATATGCGGTCATCTAATAATGACTGTTGACAACCTCATTGTTCCATATTTTTTTTATAAAATATAAAATCATTACTGGGTTTGAATAATTTGTTAGAAAAAATACTCAAGCAAGGATAATTATAGAGTTTACATCAGACACGACTGACGCAAACTTTTTATTGAGATAGAACTAAAAATTGACCCTTTAAGAATTGAATATGTTGAGAATAAAGCAAAACATGTTACAAATATTGATAATTTTAATATTATATAGATTTTTTATTATTTTGATAATACTAATATTATTTTTTCATAAATATTAATTATATAAAAATAACATTATTACATTATTAGTATATTTTATTATTAATATTAAAATAATATAATTTTCTATATTATATACAATTCTTCTTTCATCTGTGTGTTTAACATTCTGTCTCCACATGTAATATTTGCATTCACTTTCACCTCCCCATTGGTGAGTAGGTTGATAATTTTGAAAAAGAATGCAAATATTACATGTGGAGACAGAAAACACACAGATGAAAGGAGAATTTTATATAATATAGAAAATTATATTATTTTAATATTAATAATAATATATACTAATAATGTAATAATGTTATTATTCCTAATTATTGGTAATTATTCCTAATTAATGGTAATTATTCCTAATTATTGGTAAATATTGGTAATTATTGGTAAATATTGATAAATATTGGTAAATATTGGTAAATATTGGAAATTATTGGTAATTATTACTAATTATTGGTAATTATTAGTAATTATTGCTAATTATTTCTAATTATTGGTAATTATTCCTAATTATTGGTAATTATTCCTATTTATTCCTAATTATTAGTAATTATTCCTAATTATTGGTAAATATTCCAAATTATTGGTAAATACTGACAAGTATTGGGAATTATTGGTAAATATTGACACTATTGGCAATTATTGGTAATTATTACTAATTATTACTAATTATTACTAATTATTCCTAATTATTACTAATTATTCCTAATTATTGGTAATTATTCCTAATTATTACGAATTATTACTAATTATTGGTAATTATTACTAATTATTACTAATTATTGGTAATTATTGGTAATTATTGTTAATTATTACTAATTATTGGTAATTATTACTAATTATTACTAATTATTACTAATTATTACTAATTATTAATAATTATTGGTAATTATTGGTAATTATTAGTAATTATTACTAGTTATTGGTAATTATTGTTAATTATTACTAATTTTTGGTAATTATTACTAATTATTACTAATTATTACTAATTATTACTAATTATTACTAATTATTATTAATTATTTGTAATTATTGGTAATTATTGGTAATTATTACTAATTATTGGTAATTATTACTAATTATTACTAATTATTACTAATTATTACTAATTATTACTAATTATTACTAATTATTAATAATTATTGGTAATTACTGATAATTATTTATAATTACTACTAATTATTGGTAATTATTACTAATTACTGGTAATTATTGGTAATTATTGGTAATTATTACCAATTATTAGTAATTCTTGGTAATTATTGGTAATTATTACTAGTTAATGGTAATTATTGGTAATTATTTCTAATTAATGGTAATTATTGGTAATTATTTCTAATTATTACTAATTATTGGTAATTATTACTAATAATTAGTAATTATTACTAATTATTAGTAATTATTGGGAATTATTGGTAATTATTACTAATTATTACTAATTATTACTAATTATTACTAATTATTATGAATTATTCCTAATTATTGGTAATTATTCCTAATTATTATGAATTATTAATAATTATTGGTAATTATTACTAATTATTGGTAATTATTACTAATTATTGGTAATTATTGGTAATTATTGGTAATTATTGGTAATTATTGGTAATTATTGGTAATTATTACTAATTATTACTAATTATTACTAATTATTACTAATTATTACTAATTATTACTAATTATTACTAATTATTCCTTATTATTGGTAATTATTCCTAATTATTATGAATTATTACTAATTATTGGTAATTATTTCTAATTATTACTAATTATTGGTAATTATTATAATTATTACTAATTATTGGTAATTAGTGATAATTATTACTAATTATTACTAATTATTGGTAATTATTGGTAATTATTACTAATTATTGGTAATTATTGGTAATTATTACTAATTATTACTAATTATTACTAATTATTACTAATTATTACTAATTATTACTAATTATTTCTAATTATTACTAATTATTGGTAATTATTACGAATTATTGGTAATTATTACAAATTATTGATAATTATTACTAATTATTACTAATTATTGGTAATTATTGGTAATTATTGGTAATTATTACGAATTATTACGAATTATTGGTAATTATTATTAATTATTGGTAATTATTACTAATTATTACTAATTATTGGTAATTAGTGATAATTATTACTAATTATTACTAATTATTGGTAATTATTGGTAATTATTACTAATTATGGGTAATTATTGGTAATTATTTCTAATTATTGGTAATTATTACTAATTATTGCTAATTATTGGTAATTATTACTAATTATTACTAATTATTGGTAATTATTGGTAATTATTACTAATTATTTCTAATTATTGGTAATTGTTACTAATTATTACTAATTATTACTAATTATTGGTAATTATTACTAATTATTGGAAATTATTACTAATTATTGGTAATTATTGGTAATTATTGGTAATTATTACTAATTATTGGTAATCATTACGAATTATTACTAATTATTGGTAATTATTGGTAATTATTGGTAATTATTTGTAATTATTCCTAATTATTGGTAATTATTACTAATTATTGGTAATTATTCCTAATTATTGGTAATTATTCCTAATTATTGGTAATTATTCCTAATAATTGGTAATTATTCCTAATTATTGGTAATTATTCCTAATTATTGGTAATTATTCCTAACTATTCGTAAATATTGACAATTATTTGCAATTCTTGGTAAATATTGGTAATTATTGGAAAAAATATTGACAAATATTGACAAATATTGGCAATTATTGAATATTGGGAATTATTAGTAATTATTACTAATTATTAGTAATTTTTACTAATTATTGGTAATTGTTATAAATTATTACTAATTAATGTTAATTATTTCTAATTATTATTAATTAATTCAAATTAATTTTAATTTTTCATAATTACTGCTAATTAATTGTAATTATAGCTAACTATTTTAAATTAATTAGTGTTTAATTGTCTCTAATTACTGTTAATTATTAATACTTATTCATAATTATTTCTAATTAGAAATCAGAAAAAAAATTCTAAAAATTTAAACTAAATAAATATAATAAATAAAATAAATAAAATAAATATTAAATTAAAATTCAGATAAAAACCTGAAACTTGATGTCAATGTCGAGCCGCTGTAATTGTAGAACACTACCAACTGAATCCTCGAAGTCGGAAAAAAAATTTTACAACTGAAAGTCGTAAAAGATTCAGAGTGGAAAAATTGGAACGGTTGAGAGTTGAGAGTGTGAAAATTGTAATGGTTGACAGTATTTATAGGTTAGATTAATTGTGACGGGCTTTTTTGCGACGGAAAACCCGTCACAAATAACGATATTTGTGACGGGTCCCGTCGCAAATAACCCTGACCGCATTTAATTATTGGCGGCATTAAAACGGTTATTTGCGACGGGGCCCGTCGCAAATAACCCCTGCCGCCGGGGTATTTGCGACGGGACTGCAGTCCCGTCGCAAATAGTCTTTAACCGCCGCCGGTTATTTGCGACGGGGATAGAACCCCTTCGCAAATAACCCTGACCGCATTTAATTATGGGCGGCACTAAACACGGTTATTTGTGACGGGACCCGTCGCAAATAACCCCTACCGCCTGGGTATTTGCGACGGGACTGCATCCCCGTCGGAAATAGTCTTTAACCGCCGCCGGTTATTTGCGACGGGGATAGAACCCCATCGCAAATAACCTTCGCGCGGTTTGGCGTGCATTTCGCGCCAAACTATTTGCGATGGGTAAAAAAACCCGTCGCAAATAACAGATTATTTGCGACGGGAATTATTCCCGTCGCAAATACCCCGTCGCTATTAACCATTTTTCTCATAGTGAAACCTCTGGATAATTTGGAGGAGAGCTTCTTCCCTCACCAACGAAGAATGAGGAATGATATCCTCTTGTCGATCGGAACAAGATTGTGAGGAACACCTTCATCCTTTCTTCTTCTTCGCGCCAAGGGAGAAGACACCGCCCGTAAGGAACGCAGTCTACGACAACGTTCCACGACGCCCGACCTCCACGACGCTTGTCTTCCGCGACTCGTTGACGTGCTCCTCTCTTGAAATCGAGGTAGGGGGATTATGTTCAATTTTAATTGACTAAAATTGTTCTTGTTCTTTATTGAGAAACATGGTTCGACTTTGGACTTATGATACCGCCTAACGCGGAGGGCGCGGGCCGAACAAACATGGCCCGATGACCCTCCGATGCTTTTTGAATAATTTGGCAGCGGAAACGGGAGGCGGTGACGAACGTAGGCGGCGGCGAACGAAGGCGCCGACTGTGTGCGGAAGAACCACGACCCGCAACCACAGGCCGCTCAGCTGCAGAAGAACTGGCCGGCTGTAGTTGGCCGGGCTGGAGGAACCGTGGTGCCCCACGGTGCCACGCTGTGGAGGACCGCGACCCGCATAGGGCGGGCTGCTCCGGCGGAAGAACCGGCCGGCTCGTCGGCCGGCCGGGCGGAAGGATCCACGACGCTCATAAGCGCCGCGACGGAGGGATCGCGGCCCCCCAACCACGGGCCGCTCGCGCTGAGAAGATCGGCCGGCTTCGGCCGGCCGGACAGGAGGGCGGCGTCGCTCGGCGCCGCCAGTTTGGGGAGTCGCCCCCCCCCCCCCCCCCCGCATCGCTCGACCACCCGGGCCGAGCCGTGGCCAGCCAGGCCGGGCCACGCCAGCCGGGCCGCGCCCCACCGGTCCGGGCCACGCATTATCGGGCCGGGCCGACCCCTTAGCCGGGTCGGACCCGCCGAGCCAGGACGGGCTGACCCGGTAGCCCACCAGGCTTGACAGGCTGGGCCAGTTTCGCTTAAATGCGAATAACTTCACGAGCGTGCGTCCGATTGACGTGCCATCTGCAGAACTGGGATTCTCGCGACGAGACAATCTTTTTTGCATTACTCTGAGTGAGTTTTGGATGACTTTGAACAAACGGTCGGGTTGGTTCAGAACCGAAACCAACCGGGCCCTCGGAACAGAAACACTTATAACTTAAGGACCGGACGTCTGATTGACGTTCCGTCAATTATGTTGAATTCCTTTTGATGAGATGGTTATTTTGGCATACTCCATTTGAGGTTTGGACGCAGTTGGAGTACGGCCGGGTTGGTTTTAGCTTAAAAACCAATCGGGCCCCTTGAACGGAAAAGCCAATAACTCTCAGACCGAACGTCCGTTTGACGAACCGTCAGCGGCATTGGTAATATCGTTGAGAAATGGTCTCTTTGAGTATAAACCTTGGGAGTTCGGGGTACTGTTGAGAAATGGTCAGGTTGGTTCGTACACGAAACCAATCGGGCCCCCGGGACTAAAAGGCTAATAACTCACAGACCGGGCGTCCGATTGACGTGATGTCTGTTGCGTTGAGACCCCTATGACGTGAAAGAACTTTTAGATACTTCTTCGTGGGACTTCGTGACACTTGGAGTATCGGCTTGTAGCTCGTGGAGTGGACCCTCCCGGAGATGAGCGACCAGACTACGAAGACCTAGTAGCTGGCTGAGACGAGATGACTGCTTGTCCGGTTCATTTCAGAGTGACTTGACTAGCCCAGTGGGGAGCACTACTGTGTGTGGTGGAAGACCCATGGCGTAGGATCACTACTTTGTGAGGCGGCAGGACCGTGGTACTCGACAGAAGGAGTACCTCTATAGGCTATCAGGGGGAGTGCTACTGTGTGAGGCAGCATACCCATGGTAGGGAGCGCTACTGTATGAGGCGGCAGACCCGTGGTACTCGACAGGAGGAGTAGCTCAGTAGTCTATGGTTAGTGAGTAGCACCTCGGAGTCGCGACAGGCTACTGTGCTCGAAAGAGGAGGAGTTCTCCAGCAGTTGAGGTTTTGACATCTTGAATAAAATCCTGGTTTGAGCTGAGTCAATGACCTTTGTGTTTTCCTCATGATTGAGATGAGTTATTTGATAACTTAGGTATATGTATGGAATATACCTAAGTAATGGTTATATATTGAAATCCTAATTTTTGGTTTATCCTTGTTGGATTTTGTGAGACCTTGAGGGTCTCAGGGTCCCTACTGAGTATCGTTATACTCACCCCTGCACGGGCTATGCCCGCACCTCATTGTGTTGGATGCAGACAACAGACAACGCTGACCGAGGAGGAGCGTACAAGGATTGGATGGTACTCGAAGGTGGACCTCACGATGAGACGGTACCCAGAGGAGATGGATGGACATGGAGCACTGATGAGGCTATCTATATCTACCCTTCAGGTAGAAACCCGGAGGACGATCCAGGAGATGCTTCGCCTTTCAGCTGTTTGTCTTTTTTAGTTGTAGTTGTACCTTTTTGTTGGGCTTGTATTTCCGGCCCATTTGTATTCTTAGCACACTTGTTATACTATGTTACTTAGTGTTTTCTTCCGCTTGTAATCTGTTTGTGTGTGTTACGTTTTATAAAGGCAACGCCTTCCCAGATTTGGGAAATTACGCCTTTGGTGCTAGTCGCCAGCCCCTGACCTATAGAAGGCGGGCTTGTGGTAGTCACGATACGAGCCCCGGGGGACGGGTCATGACAAATTGGTATCAGAGGACGTTGGTTCTACCGCAAAACTAGGACTCTGATATTTTCTTTCTGTGAAGCAATATTGTTAAGGGTACTAAGTGTGGTTTTCAGTTCAGGGAGTCCAGTGTTGGTGCGGGCGGCCGACGTATCCATACACCAGGACCCTGACTTCTGATTTTTGACTCAGTGCACGAAAACAATGATTGCCTGTGTGTTTTAAAAAGTTTTCTTTAAGTCAGCTCAAACCAGGTCAGCTCACCAGGTATAGTCTTTTGACCGTGTCACATCTGTTTCTTTCAGGATGCCTTCCCGCAGACGACCAGCTAGGGCCCCGAGAGTTGTACATACTGACCGCCCGCCGAGCGACGAGGCCTCAGTACATGGCCCTCTTCTTGTGGAGGCACCAGCGGTACTACCACCCATTGGGCCACCGATTCCACCAGCCCTAACAGGAGGTGATGCACGCCGTTTGAGCGCACTGCATGAGTTTTAGTGCCAGAGGCCACCCAGGTTCCAGGGAGAGACGGACCCATAGGTGACTGAGGATTGGATGGAGGCTATGGTGAGAGTTTTCAGGAAATTAAGGACACAAGCAGACTTAATGGTGATCCTTGCTGCTAGTCTCCTTCAGGAAGCAGTAGGCAGATGGTGGAGCCTGATGCTCCAGATGCATGACGAGCCGACACTTCTATGGGCAGACTTCGAGAGCCTGTTCCGGGTGGATTTTGTACCAGCGACCCTTCGAGCAGTGCAGATACAGGAGCTACTGCATCTATAGCAGGGTAGCATGACAGTGGCGTAGTACTCAGCGAGGTTCACTGACCTCTCGCGCTACTCCACTGATATGATACGGGACCCATTCTTCAGGGCCCGAACCTTTGAGCAGAGACTTAGGTGAGAGATTAGAGCTTCAATTATCTCCCACAGCATCCCAATGCAGACGGGGGTGTTGGAGCGAGACCTCTTAGTGGAGAGTTTCCTTGTTGAGAAGTCTCCAGCAGCAGGACCCACCACTAGCCAACATACAATAGAGTCTTCTGCAACTAGTAGTAGACAGATGACGCAGATGTCCAATAGGACCAGACCTACAAGAGGTCAACCATACGACTCAGGGTCGGTAGTGTGGGGCACTGAGGGTAGAGACAGAGCCAGATCTGCCAGGCTGTGTTACTCATGCGGTAGACAGGGTCACATGGCTCGTGACTGTCCGACCTGCCCCTCAGAAAATCAACAGATAGATGAAGAACCTCCCAGGCAGAGGTAGAGGTTCGATCGTGACAGACCGCAAGGAGCAGGCGACCGTGCCAGAGGAGCTGGCCGTGCAACTTGTGGTGGACGACGCTTCGAGGTGTTGCCACCACCACCACCAGGAGGTCCACCCCAACCACAGGGAACAAGTGGACAGGGGAGAGCACAGCTTCAGGCAGCTGAAGCATATAACTATGGAGCTCCGGAAGTAGGTGGATAGGAGCGGGACTAGTTCCAGGCATAGAGGCCTTTGTTCATGATGCTTCTAGCTTCCTTGATGTTGTTGTTTGTGGTTGTTATGTGTCTTTGTACTTTGAGCCGCAGTAATAAAAGACACTTGTCCTTGTGACATTTTCTTTCCTTCCTTTTTTTGTACTAAGAGGTTCCGGTAAAAATTGATGACTTGACCCTCACTTTCGAGATTTCTACTAGAGGAGACCGAGTAACCACACACTGATGCCGACAGTGTGACTCAAACCTTAGAGGTGAGAGTAACAGTTGGATATCTTGGTAGTAGCGTCGAGGCCTTATGACGTCGTCCATGACATGAATTAGTATCATTCATGTTAGGATTGATTGTATTAGGCAAAGGACGTGGTTCATCTAGGGGATGAGACTAGATTTCCCTTTTCAGCAAAGGAGAAATCTTAGCAACTCTTGTAGAACGTAGGCGAAGAAGGGTGAAGAAGAGTTCTTACAATTGGCTAGTCTCACCCATTGTTCGTTGAGAGAACAGTTTATGGTTCACTCTAATCTCAATAGTCTCAGGTGTGTCTTCTTTCAGAAGAATCTGAACCTGAGACAGCGGTGATGGATTGAGTTCCTCCGGGATTATGACTTTGAGATAGTCTATACTCCTGGGAAGGGGAACGTAGTAGCGGATGCTCTCAGCAGGAGTTCAGGAATTCAACTGCTAGGAGAGGAGAAGGAGTAGCTGGCCGCATTGCTGATATCCTTCGTGGATAGGGATGGTGCAGTCTATCTGCAGTCACTCCTCCACTTCTTCAGCAGAGTAGGTGAGGTGGATTACTGCCTGGCCCTTCCACCTCAGTTGCACCGGGTGCACAACGTCTTCCACATATCTCAGCTGAGTATATGTGTTCACAATCCGTCCCACATCATCGACCATGGGGAGATGAACATCGATTATGGGGAGACTTTCACAGAGGTTTTAATGGAGATTGAGCATCGATAGGAGCGGGTCCTGCGTGGATGGTCGATTTCTCTGGTGCGCATTCACTGGCAGCACGAGAACCTCCAAGAGAGATCTTGGGAGTGGGAGGCTCAGATACGTGCTTAGTACCCCTTTTTTGTTTCCCTAGTGTGAGTTTTAGCTTTACGGGGACATAAATCCCTGAGGCGGGGGTAATGTAAAAACTTGGAAATTTCAAGGAAATTTTTTTCTTAACTACTTGGGAATTTTATGAGTCTGCGGTTTCTAACGAAACTTGATTCCAAGGCCCGGTTTGTTCGGAATCAATTTTTGATTTTTTGTTCGGGTACGTTAAGTAAACATACGTGTAGGTTTTTTTATCTTTTGAACTGGTGCTCGGAATTGAAATCTGAGAGCACCGATGAACTCACAGCGCCAGTATTCTCTTAAGGGGACCTTTACCACAGTTGCGTTTTATGCGGGTTGAAAGTTATATTTTGAGGAATTCATACTAAATTAATAAAATTATTAGTACACAATTTTATTATTTAGTGGCGGTTATTTCCTCCCAAGAGGAGTTAGAGGTGGGGCCCACACCCACATAACCTCCCATGAGAGGAATTAGTTTGGTGGGGCCCACATGAATCCAAACCCTTCACCTTCCCTTAACTCCCCATTAACACCCCCCTTTTTAATTTGACAACTCCCCCTCATTTATTATGGTGGAGTCTCTCCACCTCCCTATCATTAATTTTCCAACACAATTAGATTAATGACTTCATTAATTAATTGGCATTTTAATTGGATGGAAAATATTAAAATGAGAAAGCTTTATTAAAATATTTTCCTTGGAAAATATTTTGGGTGGGGAAAACCTCTAGAGAATTTGGAGGAGAGCTTCTTCCCTCACCAACGAAGAACGAGGAATGATATCCTCTCGTCGACCGGAACAAGATTGTGAGGAACACCTTCATCCTTTATTCTTCTTCGCGTCAAGGGAGAAGAAACCGATCGCAAGGAACGTCGTCTATGACAACGTTCTGCGATGCCCGACCTCCACGACGCTGGTCTTTCATGACTCATTGATGTGATCCTCTCTTGAAATCGAGGTAGGGGGATTATGTTTAATTTTAATTGATTAAAATTGTTCTTGTTCTTTGTTGAGAAACATGGTTCGACTTTGGCCTTATGATACCACCTAACACGGAGGGTGCGGGACGAACGAACACAGCCCGAAGACCCTCCGATGTTTCTTGAATAATTTGGCAGTGGAAACGGGAGGCAGTGATGAACGGAGGTGGGGGCGAACAAAGGCGCCAGTCGCGTGCAGTACAACCGCGGCCCGTAACCGCAGGCCGCTCGACCGAAGAAGAACCGGTCGGCCGTAGCCGGCCGGGTCGGAGGAACCGCGGCGCCCCACAACACCGCACTACGGAGGACCGCGGCCCGCACAGGGCGGGCCGCTCTGGCGGAAGAACTGGCCGACTCGTTGGCCGGTCGGGCAGAAGGAGTCACGGTGCTCATAGAGGAGCTTGTGGAGAGTCATAATCATCTGCAACATAATATTAGGATCAACTACGAGTTCAGAGTGAGGTCATAGAGAGTACGCGTAAGGAGCATGAGGAGATGTGTCAATGACAGTAGTAGGAGATGCGCTAATGGAAGCAATAGTAGGAAGAGATCCAATGACAGCATGAGGAGGAGGAGGAGATGCATCGATGGAAGCAATAACAATAGGAGCAGATGAAGTACATGCGATGTCTGACTAGTGGTTTAAAAATGAAGTTCCCTCCACCATCTCCTCCAGCTCCTCCATACGACCTCCCCTTAGTGATATAATTTTTTTTATGATCAAACATTTGAATGTAATTTTTTTTATAATATTAACTATTTATATTTCTATATAGTGTGTTTTTTATATTTTTTGCGAATATTTCAATTTTTATTATTTATTTAATTTTTTATTTTTATTTAATTGATTATTATTTTATTACTTTATTTAATTTTTTTATTATTTTTATATTTTTATTATTTATTATTTTATGATTATTTTTTATTATTTTTTTATATTTTTATGAATATCAATGTTTTTATTATTTTTTTATTTTTTTATTTTACTAATATTAATATTATTATATCATTAATAATAATAATAATATTATTATTATATTAATAATAATATTATTATATTAATAATAATATTATTATATTAATAATATTATTTTATTATTGTAATAATATTAATATTATTATTTCATTAATAATAATAATAATAATATTATTATTATTATATTAATATTATTAATATTATTAATATTAGTATTATTATTATTTTCAAATATTATTTTATTATTATTTTTTAATATTATCTTATTTTTACTAATAATATTATTTTATTCAATTTTATAATTTTTTATTTATTTTGAAATATTTTTGATGGGCCTTTTGCGACGGGCCAACACACATACGTTTTTTTTAAAATATCAGGAAAAATATTTGCGATGGGGACCCCCGTCGCAAAAAAAGTATTTGCGACGGCCCATCGAAAATGAAATTTTTAAATAATCTCAAGAATACTATTTATGACGAGACCACATTATGTCGCAAAAAAAGTTTTTTTTGAGATGGGACCCCGTTGCAAATGGACCGTCGCAAATAGTCTAATTTCCAGTAGTGATTTACAATTGAGGCATCTAGTTATTCATAGTTGAGGATTTAATTTACATTCTCAAAAGAAATGTAGTTTGTAACTTTCTCTCTGTATTTTTTTTCTTCAAAATCAACTATGTGACTACTACTATTTTGTATCTTTTCATCCACATGAACCTTCAATGTTAGTAAATACGAATATTGAATAGGCGGGGTAAAGGTTCCTTTGGAAGATCTTTTCAATCGGTTGGTTGATCCTTAAGATGGTTTTGAGTAGACCTTTCATTTCACCCCTTCCCTTTTTTCGTTTGTAATAACATAATCATTTAATACCTTCTTTCATAAATTATTAAAGGTTTAGCATGAAAAACAAATTGGAAATGATTACCTCCTTGTCAACATGTGTCTTTACAAGATCTGATAGCCATGCGAAAAATATTCCAACAGCTTGGTCGACCATATAAATATCTTCTTCATCAAGTGGAATAGGTAGCTCGATGCTTGGCTCATGAGTTGTGCTAATCATCACTCTCACATGACCTGTTAGAAGTGGTCTATCATGTAGATGGTCATCTTGGATATTGAACACCATAGCCCTCACTACAAAGAGATGAGTGAGTGTTGATAGGTATAAATAAAAATTATTTTCACCTTGTAGAATATCAGTATGGGAAAGGTATCAGTGTCTGTCTGATTAGCATTTCATAGAAAAAAATATTATAATATTGATTACCTCAACTAGGATAGCTCTTTGAGGGAAAAAACTTGCCTCAAATTTGGTGTGGGGTATCTTCACGCAATGGTTGTTCTTGAGTTATTTATTCTCTTTGCTTCCCCTCATAATAGTTTCTAGAAACTCGGTTTCTGTTGAAAATTTTCTTCAAGGGGAGATAATCTTGTTTTCATCTCTTCTATTTCTTTATCTTTATCCTCATGTTGTTTTTTCTCAAAATATGTTTGGGGGGTCACCCTAAAACTCACACTTATGATGCGTACATACTGTTCTATCCACTTCAAGGCCACCGATAGTAGGTGTTCATCCTGTATAGGTGTTGATGATTCTTGTGACTATGTCAGATAGAAAATATAGGAAAATAAGTAATCATTATTATGTAATAACAATTTAAATAAAATAAAATTTTTATTATTTCATACTTACACATTTTTACCACACATTTTTGTGTATTTTCATTTATTAGTATCCCATCTTTATTTACACGTGCCTCCTTCCATAACACATGATGTGGGATAAAAGTGTATTTGTATTTGGATCCATCAATCTACATATAAATGGAGGAACAAAATCATGTTGTTGTTTCATGTCACATAATAGTATTACAGTATATTTAAAATACATACCAATTTTTTTTCAAGTGAAGCATACCCCTTCCTTGATTTATGGCAGTGGTACGTTGGTTTTTTTACCTGTTCCTTATTTTCAGTACTCAATTTCCATTTTATACATAAACAATTCTCAATCAAAGTGATGAATACACGTGTTTTCAAAAAATGTATTACTAGCCACAATGTATCTAAAAATAAATATCCACACGACAACCAGTAAATGCATCCCATGATTCTTGGCTTATTAGGTGTGCATACATAAGTGGTGGGTGTAGGTTTATCTTCCCTTTAACATCTTTAAGATGAAATCTCATTAGAATTGTGAAACAGTCTCTATAAATATTTCCACTAAGAATTAATACATGTTTCTTGTGGGAGTCATCTATTATAAATGAAATCTATAAATTATGATGAAGAGTAATTAAATGTTTCATTATTTTATTTTTTAGTAAAATAAAGAAAGGATATCATAATTTTACCTCAATATCTTCCCACATCAGTGTCTTAATCATGAAAAAACATGGTGCCACAAATCTACATCAATCAGCAAGAATTGCCAAGTGATGAGACCAATGTAACTACTGAATAGGTCCTTGTTGGGGTTAACATGATGGAGCCATGCATTCCATCCAACCTATAATTTGATGCATTTTCTTTTCACCTTAATGATTTTTTCTAACACCATCACACTACGATGCTCCAATTTTTCTACATCATCGGTCCTTCATCGCCTACTATTTTCTTAGATCCAATATTATCAATATTTTTTTCTTCTAGATTGGTAGAATTTTCATGTGAGAAGGTTTTTTTACCTCTGTACTAGGAACAATAGAAGATTGAGAAACCTATTGTTTCTCAGGATTTGGAGCACTAGGATGTGCAAAAGGTCATTGTTCCCCTGCACTGGGAGCACTAATAGGTTGAGAGACCTATTGTTCCTTAGGATTGGGAGAACCAGCATGTGTAGAAGTCATTATCTACAGAAGTGTTTTCAAATTTAATTTAGATTACATAAATGCAGTAGTAAACATATAATAACATTAGGTAACACAATGTATATTAAAAAACATAACATGATTATTGAACTCTTTTTTAATGGTTTAAGGGATTTGACCCCACTATCTAGTATCTAGATCCATTAATTATGTTCTCCTCTGATATTAGAAACCCCATATACATTGGGACCACAATGAAATGATTACAACATCCCAATGAAAGGTTCATCCTCAGTTGAATTTTCATGATACCCTTCAGTGGTTTTGGTTGATAATAGAACAATTGACCACTTTAGATTAATGGGATCTGGAATATAAAATACTTTTACTTCATGTGATTCGATTATAAATAGTTCTTCTTTATACCCTCATTTACTTAAATACACTTTCATGAATCCCAATTCATCTATTTTAATAGCAATCCTTTTATTAACCCACTTGTATTGAAAAACCAACACTTGTAATGTTGTATAACCTAACTCCCATGTTTGTTTGATGATTCCAAAGTATGACATATTTGCATAAATTAGATTTCTATCCTCTGTACCAGAAACATGCATAACTTCATACATAAGCGTAACTACACTATTTTTCATGGTAATCCCTTCATCATGTTTATTTTTATATAATGTATATCCATTAATTACATAATCATTGTAAGATAATACATACACACTTGGGTCCTCCGGCTATCCATCAAAGTTGTTATGAATTTGAATCTGGATTTTCATCTGACTCCTTAAAAATATGGTCTTGAAACCATCCTATAAAATATTGATTATGTGTATTTGATATCCATATTTCACCCCTTAATGTATTAAAATAACTAATAATTTCATTAAGAGTTTCAACATATGGAGAAACCTTCAAACTGTTATCCAAAAAATAAAGGTGGGTCTGATCCTGATCTGTAATATTGATTGTGAAAACATCTCTTCTAGAAATTCCTTCACCCACAAGCTGTCCAGTGTGAAAAGATATTTGTAGAACAATTCTTTCCACACCAGACAGGTAGTCGGTACATAATTCAACAACTTCCTCAACAATATATCACTCTGTAATATGATGACTTTGATTTTTAATGCACCCTTTCAAAATATTCATATACCATTCAATGGGGTACATCCATATATAGTGTAAGTGACCACATAGTCAAATATCTCTCACCAAGTGAACCATAAAATGAATCATCATATCAAATAATTCTAGTGGGAAGAATATTTCCAATTCATATAATATGATAGCAATTTTATTTTCTATAGTATGTAATTTCACCAGGTCTATAACCTTTCTACATATAGCTTTGAAAAAGAAATAGATCTTGGTTAATTCATGATGATAATTCTTGGAAAAAATGAAATGTAAAGATATAGGAATTATATCTTTCATCAAAACATGGCATTCATGTGATTTCAAACCCTTTAACTTTAAATTAGTCATTGAAATGATATTCTTGATATTAGATGAATACCCATCTAGAAACATAATTTCATCAAATAAGTTGCAAAACTGATATCTCTTGTAACTAGAAAGAGTGTAAGTAGTCAGAGGAAGAAAAGTTCATTTTTCACCCTTCACTAGTACCAACTCTCCCCTTATTCCATTCTCAGCCATGTTAAACCTAGCCTTAATTACATCCTTTATTTTTCTGGGTTCATTTAGTAACGTGCCAATTACACTATCACATACATTTTTTTCAACGTACATAAAATTAAGAAAATGTTTGATGTATAGAAAATTATAGTATGGTAATTCAAAAAAATTGATATATTTTTCAACTGGTTTTTATATGGTTTTTCAAAAATGTTTTACCAAAAGTAATGTCCACATATTTTACTTTCTAAAGTAGTTTATCTGTAACATCCCAGGTAAATAAAGAATAAATAATTTCATATTTATTAATATTTACGAATTAAATATTAATTTTACTTTAAAGGGGTTGCTATGTTCAATAGCATACCCGATACGCAACAAAGAGTTTCATTGAAATCTTACGTTGCACACTAGTAATAAAATAATATTATTTTAAATGGTAGTTAACACAAAGCTGTTATATTGGAAGGAATGGATAGAAATGACTAAAATATGATTATATATGTTTTTAATTTTTTTTACATTTATCCAATAAAAGATAAAGGCTTAAAATACGAAAAGAATTCAATTTTAGGCATATATGCCCTAATTTTCACTAAAGGTTCACTTATCGCCTTTTGATGGAGAACTGTCATTAAATATAGTTTTGTTCACTCTTATAAATTCTATTGGACCAAATAAAACTCTTCTTTAGAATCGGGACATCAAAATTTACTTTGTGTAAATTTTTGGTATTTTTCTGATAAAGTTCATTTTTTAATGAATAGTGAAAAATGTTGTATTTTAATTGAAAACCTCTTTTTAATGTAATTTATTTATATGATTAGATTATCTTTTGAATTGGTTTTAAAGTAAAATTAGAAAATATTTTTACCATTAAATCTAATAGTGGTCATTGGAATTAATTTCACTTTGAAATCGGACTTAAACTAGTGTCAATCTTTTGATACTTATTGTTTCAAGAAAACACGCTATTTGCTCTGACAGCGGGAATTAATTATTAAATTAATTAATGCAACTTATATGTTTTGAATTTTGTAAAATAGACTTCATTTTTGAATTCAGAATATCAAATATATCTTAGGGTGAATTTTTGGTATTTTTCTGAAAAACTTCAATTTTTGATGAATAGTGAAACCACTAAGTGGTACTTATAAAAATTGATTTTTCGTTTAAATGAAATTTTGACACTTCTGTGTTTTGAATTTCAAAAATCCGACATACATGGTTGTCATTAAGAAGTAAAATGCGGTTCAATGCGATTAAAATAATTTTTTGGTGAATAGTAACTTTTAAGTTTTTAATCGCGATTAGAGGTAATTAGTGTAGTTTAAGGTAAAAATAATGTTTTAATAAAATGAGATGAGATTGAAACATGTCCTACCCTCATTGGATGTGTAATGGCCAACCAATAAAATCCATGGGTCAACTTGGGGACCCCATGGAGCCACTTTGGTTGGGAAATGACATAAATAACTTTTTATTTAATGTAAAAGTAAAAATGACACAAACATGAGATGTTTTACTAAAACAATTTTTAAATGGGGTTATACAAGTCAGATTTTTGACTATAAAAATTAATTAGAAATCTAAAAAGATTTTATACATAATGATATTTTTTTTATAATTTTTAGACATTAAATATATTAAATTATTTATGACATCATGATGATGCAGCGATTACCTCATTAATAATGGATTTAAATAAAATGAAAAGATAATGTAAAATCTATGACCTACACATGTCCAAAACCTATTGGATGGGTATATTTCGAACCCTTATCACCTTATCCTCGAATTATATCAATGTGGGACCTCTTAAATCTGAATATCATTTGAAAATAAAGTAACTTTTCTTTACTTTCCAAGAGTGCCCCTCCTCTCCTCTTATAAAAGCCCCCCACCTCTACCACCTTACCCACACTTGCAAAGCCTTTGGCTCAACCAACCCCTGCCCATTTTGTCTCTGTACATCCCTCTCTTACTCCTTGAAGCCTCACTTTGGGTAGAAGTCTTCCCAAGGAAGCCTTTGAGCTCAAATCTAAGAGAGTTACCCGATTTTGAGGTAATGTGTTCACTTGTGTTCTTTTGTTTTATTATGATTCTCCAACCCCCTAAACTCTTTTTATTCATTTATTTTGTAACAACTCTAGTATATTCAATATACTAGGATGTTCTTATAATAATCATTTGAGATACACGTACACACATCTACATCTAATGGTTAAAGAACATACTGTTTCTGTGGTTGACGAATTTTTGCCTCACGAAACGATGATGGTTCAATCTTCTTTTAAACACCTTTAATGGTGGCCATTAATATGTCACTCTATTTATATATGATATATATTATGTTTATGTTTCCCTTATGCTTCTGTATTTTTCATTTTTGGTATACCTTTATGGTTTCCATTGTGGGTAAACACGATAATTTCATTTTAGGAAGTGTGGACTACCGCCCCCTCAAAGTGATGTGATTCGTTAATGCCATATGTGGGACATATAAAGGATGGATTTAAAGTTATTATATAGAAATGAAAGTAGCGTTCATGCATACGTATGGATTACCGTCTCCATGAACGGTGCATTTAATTTCTTATCCCCAAATGTAATGTACTATTATAAGTACATGTATATAATGGATATATATGATGAATGATACATCTAAATGATGAATATAATTCTGGAATTAAAATATACATACCTCTCGTTTAGTTTTAATTCCATTAATATGAAAAAGAAATGAAATTAGCGTTCATGCGTACGTACGGCTTACCGTCTCCATGAATGGTGCATTTCATTTCTTACCTCTAAATGATTATGTAATATTATAAATACATGTATATGCTGGATATATATGATATATATGATATCCAAATCAGGAATGTCATTCTGGATATAAAGAACCTTTGACCACACGAACAACATGTAATTGTAAGAAGTCCACTTTCGACTTAAGATCCAAATATCGACAAAACAAAAATTATTAACTTAATGATTACATAATGTTTATAACATGGAAATAAGTGATATAAAAGGAATAATAAGCTTGAAAAAGGTTCTTAAGCAAGTAGAAATTAACTCAAGTTTATTATTCAGGACGTTAAAGAACGATCGAGTCTAGTCGGACCCGAGGTAAGGGACTTCGTCTCAATCTCCTTTCATTGAGGCATATTTCATTTTATACAAAACTTTATTTTATACGGTGTATAAAAACCTTTGACTTTTACTTTTATACAAAAGGAATCTTTTTCTACGAAGCGTTTTACAAAACGACAAAATGGAATGTTTCTTTTAACGTACGTGGTGACAATGACCTTTTCTGCCGCCCCGAGTATTATTTGGTCTTTGGCTTCCTCAACAAGCCGTAATGTTTTTTTAAATAAAATAAATACCATATACTCTTTTATGTATTTTGGTATTGAAAATGGTTTTTATAATGAATTTTTTATGTCAATATATTTAAGTGATATATTGTGATCAAAGTGTGGAAATGTTTTCTTTCCATTATATTTGTTTTATGTCTTATGATTTTATAATGGTACTTGGACATTTTACGGGTGGTTACGTGATGAACCATATGACGGGTGGTTCCGTGAATACCAGGACGGGTGGTTACGTTATAACCTACAATGAATTGGGTATGGAAGTCGGCCGTATGGCTATTACATTAAGTATGTATGAAAGTTGGTCGTATGGCTATTCCATTAAGTGATATGTGTGGAAGTCGACCGTATGGTTATTCCACTTAGTTACGTTTATGTCCCAAGTTACCTTTATATGTTATGTGATCTTTTTATGAGTTTTATGGTAATCCTTTGGTTACAAAATGGTAAGTAATGATATTTTATTCAGTGAAGAGTTTTTACTACTTCATAAAGGTGAAAAGTATTACTTTGATAAAGTATACATGGTTTACTTGTTGTTTTGATAAACTAACAGTTTTCATTCTTTGTGTATCCCTTACTGAGCTCTTTATGCTCACCCCAAGTTTTTTTGAAATGTTTTTCACAGGACCTAATGTGGAATAGGATCAATGATGGGATCAAGGGAAAGTCATGCTATATAAAATTGGGAACTAGACATGTTTCTTTTTAAGAGTTTTTTTATTCTATGGAAACTTTGTAGAAGTGTCTACTTTGTAATATTTTGAGTTGTAGTAGTTATGTTCTAATTCTCTAAAACTCTAAACCTGAAAATATCCTCAATGTGGATTATTTATTTAATTCAATATTAAGAGATGTTTAAGGACGGGGCCTTATAGTTGGTATCAGAGGTCTGTTTAGACAACTTTAGGAGTTAGAATTCTATTAAACGATTATCCAAAAATATTTTTTATGGTCAAATTGAAATGATATAGCATTTGAAGATTACCATATTTCTTCACCTAATATATTTCTATGTTAAGAATGGTTTCTCGTAGAGGAAGCAGAACATCTTTTCTGGGAAGGCATATAGAGGGAAATGACCTTTCAAATCAGTATCCTGAGATGGTCAAAATTAGAACTAAACAGTTTGTGGCAGTGATGGCTCAGCTGACTCAGGTGAAAAAAGTTGGTTGTTTTTATTGATGATATTTTGGTGTTTTCTAAAAGTAAAGAAGAGCATGAATGAAATTTAAGGGTTATCTTGCAAACCTTAAAATAAAAGAAACTATGTGGAAAATTTATCAAGTGTGAGTTTTGGTTACAACAAATTTCTTTCCTGGGTCACATTGTTTCAAAAGATGGCATAACTATTGATCCTGCAAAAACAAAAGTTGTTGAAGAATGGCCAGGACCCACAAATGTAACCAAGATCCATAGATTCCTTGGTTTGGCAGGTTACTACCGAAGGTTTGTTGAAATTTTTTCACGGGTATCTAGTCCAATGACTAAGCTAACTCGGAGGGGAGTTAAGTTTATCTGGACAAAAGAATGTGATGATTGTTTTCAGGAGTTGAAAAGAAGATTGGTGAATGCTCCAGTTTTAGCACTTCCTTCCAGGAATGGTGAGTTTGTTATCTACAGTGATGCTTCATTGAAAGGACTTGGTTGTGTCCTTATGTAGAATGATCAGGTAATTGCTTATGCTTCACGTCAGTTGAAAACTCATGAGGTAAATTACCCTACACATGATTTGGAATTAGCTGCTGTTGTTTTTGCTTTAAAAATTTGGAGGCATCATTTGTATGGAGTAAAGTGTGAAATATATACTGATCACAAAAGTTTAAAGTATATATTCACTTAGAAAGAATTATACATGAGACAGAGGAGATGGCTGGAATTATTCAAAGATTATGATAGTACAATTCACTACCATCCGGGAAAATCAAATAAAGTGGCTGATGCTTTGACCCGAAAAAGTAATGCTTTATTAACCATGCTACATTTGGAACGAGATCCTTTGGTTTTTGATTTGATGAAATTTGGCATAGAAGTTTTTGGTGGAGGAAGTTATTCTGTTTTGTTTCAGGTATCAGTGAGATCACCTCTATCAGACAGAATTAAGCAAGCACAGAGGGAAGACAGTGAGTTGCAGAAAAAGGTAGAGCTGGTTCAGGAGGGTAAGTTGCCTGAATTAAACATTGATAATGATTGTGTTTTGAGGTTTGGGAAGAGATTATGTGTGCCTTGTGATTCACAGTTGAGGAATGAGCTGTTATGTGAGGCTCATAGTTCCCCATTTTCAGTTCATCCTGGCAGTACTAAGATGTACAGAGATCTGCAGGAGTATTACAGGTGGGATGGAATGAAAAGGGATATTGCTGATTTTGCTGTGAATTGTTTGACTTGTCAGCAGGTTAAGGCAGAGCGACAGTTACCGAAAGGGATGCTTCAGCCTTTACCAATTCCAGAGTGTAAATGGGAAATTATATCCATGGACTTTGTTGTGGGATTACCAAGGACATCTACAGGTAATAATTCAATCTGGGTTATTGTTGATCGCTTGACTAAATCTACTCATTTCCTTTCTATACGAGATACTTTTTCCCCAGATCAACTTTCCCGTTTGTATCTTAAAGAGATAGTCAGGTTACATGGAGTTCCTCTCTCCATTGTGTTCGATCGCGATCCCAGGTTTACTGCTAACTTTTGGAAAGGCCTTCAGAAGTTGTTGGGTACTGAATTAAATTTTAGTACAGCTTTTCATTCTCAATCAGATGGGCAGTCAGAACGAAAAATTAAGACCTTGGAGGATATGCTACGAGCTTGTTCGATGGATTATCAGGGAAGTTGGGACCAACATCTTTCTTTGGTTGAGTTTTCATATAATAACAGTTTTCATTCTAGTATACAGATGGCACCATTTGAGGCATTATATGGGAAGCTGTGTCGAACTACAGCTTTTTGGGATGAAGTGGGTGAAAGGAAGTTGATGGGACCAGAATTGATAGAAGAGCTGGCAGAAAAAGTTCAGTTGATTCATAAACACATGAAAATAGCTCAGAGCAGGCAGAAGAGTTATGCGGATAACCGGAGGAAGGATCTATCTTTCGAGGTAGGTGATCATGTTTTTCTCAAGGTTTCTCCATGGAAAAGTGTGATGAGATTTGGTTATAAAGGAAAGCTGAGTCTAAGGTTTATTGGACCATATGCAATTCTGGTAAAAGTTGGATCAGTTGCTTACCGAGTGGCTTTACCTTCGAGTTTATCTCAGGTACAAAATGTTTTTCATGTTTCGATTCTGAGAAAGTATATGCCAGATCCATCTCATGTTTTGAGTCCAGAGGTAGTTCAGCTGGAGGAGAACCTATCTTATAAAGAACAACCAGTCCAGATTCTTGACCAAAGAGAGCAAGTGTTGCGAAATAAGGTAATTCACCAGGTAAAGGTTTTGTGGAAAAACCATATTTGTTGAAGAGGCAACGTGGGAATCTGAAAATGCTATGAGAGATAAATACCCCCACTTATTTTGATAAGTGAATAAAATTGCGAGCACGCAATTCCCAAAAGGGGGGAAGGATGTAACATCCCAGGTAAATAAAGAATAAATAATTTTCATATTTATTAATATTTACTAATTAAATATTAATTTTACTTTAAAGGGGTTGCTATGTTCGATAGCGTACCCGATACGCAACAAAGAGTTTCATTGAAATATTACGTTGCACACTAGTAATAAAATAATATTATTTTTAATGGTAGTTAATACATAGCCATTGTATTGGTGGGAATGGATATAAATAACTAAAATATGATTATATATGTTTTTAATTTTTGTTTACATTTATCCAATAAAATATAAAGGCTTAAAATACGAAAAGAATTCAATTTTAGGCATATATGCCCTAATTTTCAGTAAAGGTTCACTTATCGCCTTTTGATGGCAAACCGTAATTAAATATAGTTTTGTTCACTCTTATACATTCTATTGGACCAAATAAAACTCTTCTTTAGAATCAGGACATCAAAATTTACTTTGTGTAAATTTTTGGTATTTTTCCGATAAAGTTCATTTTTTAATGAATAGTGAAAAATGTTGTATTTTAATTCAAAAACTCCTTTTAATCTAATTTATTTATATGATTATATTATCTTTTGAATTGGTTTAAAAGTAAAATTAGAATATATTTTTACCATTAAATCCAATAGTGGTCGTTGGAATTAATTTCACTTTGAAATCAGACTTAAACTAGTGTCAATCTTTTGATACTTATTGTTTCAAGAAAACAAGCTATTTGCTATGACAGTGGGAATTAATTATTAAATTAATTAATGCAACTTATATGTTTTGAATTTTGTAAAATAGACTTCATTTTTGAATTCAGAATATCAAATATAGCTTAGGGTGAATTTTTGGTATTTTTCTGAAAAACTTCAATTTTTGAATAATAGTGAAACCACTAAGTGGTACTTATAAAAACTGAATTTTCGTTTAAATGAAATTTTGCCACTTATGTGTTTTGAATTTCAAAATTACGACATACATGGTTGTCATTAAGAAGTAAAATGCGGTTCAATGGGATTAAAATAATTTTTTTGTTGAATAGTAACTTTTAAGTTTTTAATCGCGATTAGAGGTAATTAGTGTAGTTTAAGGTAAAAATAATGTTTTAATAAAATGAGATGAGCTTGAAACATGTCCTACCCTCATTGGATGTGTCATGGCCGACCAAGAAAATCCATGGGTCAACTTGGGGACCCCATGGAGCCACTTTGGTTGGGAAATGACATAAATAACATTTTATTTAATGTAAAAGTAAAAATGACACAAACATGAGATGTTTTACTAAAACAATTTTTACTTAGGGTTATAAAAGTAATATTTTTGACTATAAATATTCATTAGAAAGATAATAATATTTCCTAAATCATGATATTTTTTTTATAATTTTTAGACATTAAATATATTAAATTATTTTTGACATCATGATGATGCAGGGATTACCTCATTAATAATGGATTTAAATAAAATGAAAAGATAATGTAAAATCTATGACCTAAACATGTACAAAACCTATTGGATGGGTATATTTCGAACCCTTATCACCTTATCCTCGAATTATATCAATTTGGGACCTCTTAAATCCGAATATCATTTGAAAATAAAGTAACTTTTCTTTACTTTCCAGGAGTGCCTCTCCTCTCCTCTTATAAAAGGCCCCCACCTCTACCACCTTACCCACACTTCCAAAGCCTTTAGATCGGCCAACCCCTGCCCATTTTGTCTCTCCACATCCCTCTCTTACTCCTTGAAGCCTCACTTTGGGCAGAAGTCTTCCCAAGGAAGCCTTTGAGCTCAAATCTAAGAGAGTTACCCGATTTTGAGGTAATGTGTTCACTTGTGTTCTTTTGTTTTATTATGCTTCTTTAACCCCCTAAACTCTTATTATTCATTTATTTTGTAACAACTACAGTATCTTCAATATACTAGGATGTTTTTATAATAATCATTAGATCTACACTTACACACATCTACATCTAATGGTTAAAGGACATACTGTTTCTGTGGTTGGCGAATTTCTGCCTCACGAAACGATGATTGTTCAATCTTCTTTTAAACACCTTTAATGGTGTCCATTAAGATGTCACTCTATTTATATATGATATATATTGTGTTTATGTTTCCCTTATGCTTCTGTATTTTTCATTTGTGGTATACCTTTATGGTTTCCATTGTGGGTAAACACTATAATTTCATTTTAGGAAGTGCGGACTACCTCCCCCTCAAAGTGATGTGATTCGTTAATGCCATATGTGGGACGTATAAAGGATGGATTTAAAGTTATTATATATGATGTTATACTGGAATCATAATATACCTCTATATCATTATTATTTATTTCCATTAAAGTATGATATAGAAATGAAAGTAGCGTTCATGCGTACGTACGGCTTACCGTCTCCATCACTAGTAGAAAAATGGTTTTTAACGTCGGTTTTTAACCAACGTCGAAGTCGCCGACGTAAAAAATATGAATTTTTATGTCGGTTTTTGTAAACCGATGTGAAAAATGAATAACATTTGTTTTTTGGTGTCGGTTTTGTAAAAAAACGATGCCAAAAAAACTAATTCATATCATTTTTTGCGTCGGTTTTCATTAAAACCGGTGCGGAAAATTTAAAAAAATAGTTTTGGTGTCGGTTATTTAAAAAAACCGATGCCATAAATGAAAAAAAAAATATTTTTGGCATCGGTTTTTATAAAAACCAACGCCAAATAGAAAATTTTTTTTCTATGTTTTAGATCATTTCCTAAGCTTTGATTTGACAGGTTGTGGACCTAAAATGGAGTTACGGTTCAAAAGTTATCGCCGTTAGAAGTTGAACCTATCAAAGTTTTGATTGATACAACTCGTTTTAAAGAAAACATGATAAACATAAATTAAAATCATATACACCAAATGAAATAAAATAATAATAATACATCAAACATATATCAATGGTTTTAGGGGCTTTCATCGAAACAATATGTTTTTTATCATCATATAACTTGTATTTAGAAATGAGAATGAATCTTCATTATAAGAAAGCTAATCAAGTTGTTTAGAAATGAAGGATAATAATAATAAAGAAAACAAATGAATAGAATATGTACCGTGCTCAAATTAACGATTGAAGTCGCATTGAAATCTTGATTGAATCGAAGATGTTGAAAATGATGAACGAAGGAGAAACTGGATATATATGTAGTAAATGGAAATATTTTCAATTGCGTTGTACGAAAATATAGGTGGGATTTTAAAAAGTTAAACGCGCGTTGTGAAAAAAATTGAAATTCTGATCCCTCGTTACTCTTTGGCGTCGGTTTTGTTTGAAACCAATTCAAAATATTATTTACATTGGTCTTTTGGCATCGGTTTTTTAGAAAACCGATGCCAAAAATGTCAATCGATATCCTTTTTGGCGTCGATTCTTAAAAAAACCGATGCAAAAAACTAAAAAAAATATATTTTGGTGTCGGTTTTTATGAAAAGCGACGCCATAAAAGTTTAAAAAAAAATCTTTGGCATCGGTTTTTTAACAAACCGACCCTAAAAATTAAAAAAAACTACTTTTCGCGTCGGTTTTTAAAAAAACCGACGCGAAAAGTTAAAATATATTTTTGGAATCGGTTTTTATGAAAACTGACGCCAAAAAATTAAAAAAAAAATTACAGTGTTTTAGATATTTCTCTAATCTTTGATTTGACTGGTCGTGAAGCAAAAACGGAGTTACGGATTAAAAGTTATGGATGTCTGAAGTTGACCTTCTCTAAAAGAAGTCTTAAAGAAGTTCAACTTTCAAAGGCCATAACTTTTAATTCGTAACTCTGTTTTAGCTCCAAAACCAGTCAAATCAAAGATTAAAAAATTATCTAAAACACAGTAATTTTTTTTTAATTTTTGGCGTCGGTTTTCATAAAAACCGACGCCAAAAATATATTTTAACTTTTTGCGTCGGTTTTTTTAAAAACCGATGCCAAAAAAATTATTTTTTGTTTTTGGCATCGGTTTTTAAACAAACCGATGCAAAAAGAAGTTTTTTTTTAATTTTTAGTGTCGGTTTGTTAAACAACAGACGCCAAAGATTTTTTTTAAACTTTTATGGCGTCGGTTTTCATAAAAACCGACGCCAAAATATATATTTTTTAGTTTTTTGCGTCGGTTTTTTTAAGAACCGACGCCAAAACAATTATTTTTCCTTTTTGGCGTCGATTTTTAAAAAAAACCGACGCCAAAAATTCACCGCAAAAATTATTTACGTCGGTTTATAAGAAACCGACGTCAAACTAGCGACGTTAAAAATCATTTTTCTACTAGTGCATGAACGGTGCATTTCATTTTTATCCCCAAATGTAATGTACTGTTATAAGTACATGTATATAATGGATATATATGATGAATGATACATCTAAATGATAAATATAATTCTTGAATTAAAATATACATACCTCTCATTTAGTTTTAATTCCATTAATATGACAAAGAAATGAAAGTAGCGTTCATGCGTACGTACGGTTTACCGTCTCCACAAAAGGTGCATTTCATTTCTTACCTCTAAATGATTATGTAATATTATAAATACATTTATATTCTGGATATATATGATATATATGATATCCAAATCAGGAATTTCATTCTAGATATAAAGAACCTTTGACCACACGAACAACATGTAATTGTAAGAAGTCCACTTTCGACTTAAGAACCAAATATCGACAAAACAAACATTATTAACTTAATGATTACATAATGTTTATAACATGGAAATAAGTGATATAAAATGAATAATAAGCTTGAAAAAGGTTCTTAAGAAAGTAGAAATTAACTCAAGTTTATTATTCAGGACTTTAAAGAACGATCGAGTCAAGTCGGACCTGAGGTAAGGGACTTCGTCTCAATCTCCTTTCATTGAGGCATATTTCGTTTTATACACAACTTTCTTTTACACGGTGTATAAAACCTTTTGAAGTTTACTTTTATACAAAAGGAATCTTTTTCTATGAAGCGTTTTACAAAACGACAAAAAGGAATGTTTCTTTTAAGGTATATGGTGACAACGACCTTTTCCGCCGCCGCGAGTGTCATTTGGTCTTTGGCTTCCTCAACAAGCCGTAATGTTTTTATAAATGAAATAAATACCATATAATATTTTATGTATTTTGGTATTGAAAATGGTTTTTATAATGGTTTTTTATGTCAATATATTTAAGTGATATATTGTGATCAAAGTGTGGAAATGTTTTCTTTCCATTATATTTGTTTTATGTCTTATGATTTTATAATGGTACTTGGACATTTTAAGGGTGGTTACGTGATGAACCATATGACGGGTGGTGCCGTGAATACTAGGATGGGTGGTTACGTTATAACCTCTAATGCATTGGGTATGGAAGTCGGCCGTATGGATATTACATTAAGTATGTATGGAAGTTGGCCGTATGGATATTACATTAAGTGATATGTGTGGAAGTCGACCGTATGGTTATTCCACTTAAGTATGTTTATGTCCCAAGTTACCTTTATATGTTATGTGATCTTTTTATGGGTTTTATGGTAATAATTTGGTTACAAAAGGGCAAGTAATTATCTTTTATTCAGTGAAGAGTTTTTACTACTTCATAAAGGTGAAAAGTATTACTTTGATAAATTATACATGGTTTACTTGTTGTTTTGATAAACTAACAGTTTTCATTCTTTGTGTATCCCTTACTGAGCTCTTTATGCTCAACCCCAAGTTTTTTTGAAATGTTTTTCACAGGACCTAATGTGGAATAGGGTCAATGATGGGATCAAGGGAAAGTCATGCTATATAAAACTCAGAACTAGACATGTTTCTTTTTAAGAGTTTTTTTTATTCTATGGAAACTTAGTAGAAGTGTCTACTTTGTAATCTTTTTAGTTGTAGTAGTTATGTTCTAATTATCTAAAACTATAAACCTGAAAATATCCTCAATGTGGATTATTCATTTAATTCAATATTAAGAGGTGTTTAAGGTCAGGGCCTTATAGTTGGTATCAGAGGTCTGTTTAGACAACTTTAGGAGTTAGAATTATATTAAACGATTATCCAAAAATATTTTTTATGGTCAAATTGAAATGATATAGCATTTAAAGATTACCATATTTCTTCACCTAAGATATTTCTGTGTTAAAAATGGTTTTTCATAAAGAAAGCAGAACAACTTTTCTGGGAAGGCATATAGAGGGAAATGACCTTTCAAATCAGCATCCTGAGATGGTCAGAATTAGAACTAAACAGTTTGTGGCAGTGATGGCTCAGCTGACTCAGGTGAAAAAAGTTGGTTGTTTTTATTGATGATATTTTGGTGTTTTCTAAAAGTAAAGAGGAGCATGAAAAACATTTAAGGGTTATCTTGCAAACCTTAAAAGAAAATAAACTATATGGAAAATTCATCAAGTGTGAGTTTTGGTTACAAAAAATTTCTTTCCTGGGTCACATTGTTTCAAAAGATGGCATAACTATTGATCCTGCTAAAACAAACGTTGTTAAAGATTGCCAAGACCCACAAATGTAACCGAGATCAGTAGTTTCCTTG
This sequence comes from Viscum album, assembly GCA_963277665.1. NCBI lineage: Eukaryota > Viridiplantae > Streptophyta > Magnoliopsida > Santalales > Viscaceae > Viscum > Viscum album. Next base: position 25,290,730 of record OY728151.1, read on the forward strand.
GTTTGGCAGGTTACTTCCGAAGGTTTGTTGAAATTTTTTCATGGATATCTAGTCCAATGAATAAGCTAACTCGGAAGGGTGTTAAGTTTATCTGGACAAAAGAATGTGATGATTGTTTTCAGGAGTTGAAAAGAAGATTGGTGAATGCTCCAGTTTTGGCACTTCCTTCCAGGAATGGTGAGTTTGTTATCTACAGTGATGCTTCATTGAAAGGACTTGGTTGTGTTCTTATGTAGAATGATCAGGTAATTGCTTATGCTTCATGTTAGTTGAAAACTCATGAGGTAAATTACCCTACACATGATTTGGAATTAGCTGTTGTTTTTGCTTTAAAAATTTGGAGGCATCATTTGTATGGAGTAAAGTGTGAAATATATACTGATCACAAAAGTTTAAAGTATATATTCACTCAGAAAGAATTGAACATGAGACAGAGGAGATGGCTGTAATTTATCAAGGATTATGATTGTACAATTCACTACCATCCGGGAAAAGCAAATAAAGTGGCCGATGCTTTGAGTCAAAAAAGTAATGCTTTATTAACCATGCTACGTTTGGAACGAGATCCTTTGGTTTTTGATTTGATGAAATTTGGAATAGAAGTTGTTGGTGCAGGAAGAACTTCTGTTTTGTTTCAGGTATCAGTGAGATCATCTCTATCATACAGAATTAAGCAAGCACAGAGGGAAGACAGTGAGGTGCATAAAAAGGTAGAGCTGGTTCAGGAGGGTAAGTTGCCTGAATTCAACATTGATAACGATTGTGTTTTGAGGTTTGGGAAGAGATTATGTGTGCCTTGTGATTCACAGTTGAGGAATGAGCTGTTATGTGAGGCTCATAGTTCCCCGTTTTCAGTTCATCCTGGCAGTACTAAGATGTACAGAGATCTGCAGGAGTATTACTGGTGGGATGGAATGAAAAGGGATATTGCTGATTTTACTGTGAAGTGTTTGACTTGTCAGTAGGTTAAGGCAGAGCGGCAGTTACCGAAAGGGATGCTTCATCCTTTACCAGTGCCAGAGTGTAAATGAGAAATTATATCCATGGACTTTGTTGTGGGATTACCAAGGACATCTATAGGTAATAATCCAATCTGGGTTATTGTTGATCGCTTGACTAAATCTGCTCATTTCCTTGCTATACGAGATACTTTTTCCCCAGATTAACTTTCCCGTTTGTATCTTAAAGAGATAGTCAGGTTACATGGAGTTCCTCTCTCCATTGTGTCGAATCGTGATCCCAGGTTTACTTCTAACTTTTGGAAAGGCCTTCAGAAGTCATTGGGTACTGAATTAAATTTGAGTACAAATTTTCATCCTCAATCAGATGGGAAGTCAGAACGAAAAATTCAGACCTTGGAGGATATTCTACGAGCTTGTTAGATGGATTATCAGGGAAGTTGGGACCAACATCTTTCTTTGGTTGAGTTTTCATATAATAACAGTTTTTATTCTAGTATACAGATGGAACCGTTTGAGGCATTATATGGGAAGCGGTGTCGAACTCCATCTTTTTGGGATGAAGTGGGTGAAAGGAAGTTGATGGGACCAAAATTGATAGAAGAGTTGGCAGAAAAAGTTCAGTTGATTCAGAAATACATGAAAACAGCTCAGAGCAGGCAAAAGAGTTATGCGGATAACCGGAGGAAGGATCTATCTTTCAAGGTAGGTGATCATGTTTTTCTCAAGGTTTCTCCATGGAAAAGTGTGATGAGATTTGGTAAGAAAGGAAAGATGAGTCCAAGGTTTATTGGATCATATGAAATTCTGGAGAAAGTTGGTTCAGTTGCTTACCGAGTGTCTTTACCTCTGAGTTTATCTCAGGTACACAATGTTTTTCATGTTTCGATGCTGAGAAAGTATATACCAGATCCATCTCATGTTTTGAGTCCAGAGGTAGTTCAGCTGGAGGAGAACCTATGTAAAGACCCGTAAAATTCAAGGGAAATTTTTTCTTAATTTTCTTTAGAATTTTACAAGAGCGCGGTTTCTGACGGCACCTGATTCCGAGGCCCGGAGTGCCCGGAATTAATTTCCGAAGTTTGGCTCGGGTACGTTCAGTGAACGAACGAGCGGGAATTCCTAACTTTTGATCCGGTGCTCGGAATTGAAATCCGAGGGCACCGATGAACTCGCAGCGCCGATATTCGCTTAAAGAGACCTTTTCGGGAGTTGCGTTTGTTGCGGGTTGAAAGTTACGTTTTGGGGTTTTTAGTTTGAGTTAAATAAAATTGTGAAGAACAATTTTATTACAACAAGTTAAAACCTATCAAAGGAGGTTGGAAGTGGGACCCACACCCACTTAACCTCCCTTGGGAGGATTAAGTGTGGTGGGGCCCACACGAACCCCTAACCTTTTCAAATTCTCTCAACATACTTAACCCCTAATTAATTGGCTTAAGTTACTCTTAATTAATTGTGGGAGTTAAGTCTTTTTGAATTTCAAACTTTGAAATTCTTTTGTGTTGTGTTAATAAAATAAGAGGTAGTCTTATTTTATTTTGAGTTCTTTGTTTGTCTTTTTGAGAGCTCCTCTTCATCTTCTCCGGCGAAGAACGTCTTCATCCTCAACGAAGAACGACAACACTTCGTCAAGGATCATCGACTCGGCGACCCGGTATCTTCGGACCTCTTCTTCCTCCTCGGACCTTCTTCGTCGGCAAACGAAGATCCGCCAACGTCGTGTCTCTTCGGGCATAACACTTCGTCAACGGATTTGACGAACGACGACCGCGACGCCCGACCTCCGCGACGCCGTCTTCCGCGGGACGTAGACGATTCTTCGAATCTTAAACCCGAGGTAGGGGTTGTTGATTTCATTTTGGTTTCCTATTTCCTTTTCTTGCTCGTGGATCGCATGTCTACGTGAGGCATTTAAATATTTTATTTAAGTGTTATTGTTAACGCGAGGGGGGGGGGGGGGCGGACCGCACGAACACGGCCGAACCCCCCTCCAACGTTCATGTTTATTCATGCGGGTGGAAGCAAGTAGCGTGGTGCCGTCGCACCACGCGGATGATCGTTCAATTAATTTACGCGGCGCCGTCGCGCCACGCCGAGGAAAAATCTTCAAGAACACGACGCCGTCGCGCCGCGTTGAAAAGAATCAAAGCACGGCAAAGGGGCGCGGTGCCGTCGCACCGCGCCAGATGACGAACGCTGCGGCCGGTTCCAGGCCGCGGCAGGACGAGGAGACCGCGGCCGGTTCCGGGCCGCGGCGGGACGAGAAGACAGCGGCCGGTTCCGGGCCACGGTGGAAGAAGAGACCGGCGGCCGGGCCGCCGGCGTCGGAAGTCAAAGGCGGGACCGGAAATTCCGGTCCCGTTGGTAAAAACCGGCCGGCCAGCTGGCCGGCCGGATGACTTAAAACCGGGGAATTTAATTCCCCGGCCAAACCTTAAAACCCCCCTCTTAATGAGGGGGGGAGCGGTTTCCACGGGGGGGGGGGGGGGGGGGGGCAGGCGGCTCCCCCGGATCTCCTTCAAAGCGGGCCCCCAGGAGGGGGGCCGTTTTACAAAAACGGCGCGGCAAAGCCGCGCCGCCATCCTGAACCGCGGGGCTTAGCCCCCGCGTGCGCAACCTCCCCGCGGCGCCAGGCCGCCGCGGCCCGCCGCGCCGCCCAGGGGGGGGGGGGGGGGGTCGGGCCGGGTCGGCCCGGACCCGGGCCCCCCCGTTTCGGACCAGTTTTGGTTTTTCGCTCATAACTTGAGCCTCGGACCTCCGATCGACGAACCGTCAGCGGCAACGCGATCCTTGGATCGAGACGGTCGTTTCGGTATATCGCACTCAAGGTTTCGGTAAACTTTGAGTTCGGCCGGGTTGGTTCGTTCACGAAACCAACCGGGCCTTCGGAGCGGAAACGCTCATATCTTGAGCTACGAACGTCCGATTGACGCGCCGTCAGTCGCGTTGTGTTCCTCTTAGTGAGACGGATCTTTTGGCATACTCCACCCGAGGTTTGGACGCAGGTGGAGTACGGTCGGGTTGGTTTTGCCTTAAAAACCAACCGGGCCCCGGAGACGAAAATGCCAATAACTCTCAGACCGGGCGTCCGATCGACGCGCCGTCTGTTGCGTTGAGTTCCTATTGACGATACAGAACTTTTGGATACATCAACTTCGGTCTTCGTGACAGTTGATGTATCAGCCTCTCGGCTCGTGGAGCGGACCCTCCGAACGAGCTTACTGTGTGCGGGAACCCTAGTGCTGGCTGCGACTGTTCTACTGCTACGACTGCTACTGTGACAGCGACGACGACAGTACAGAGATCCTGTGTGGATTCGACGATGACAGTACAAAGATCCTGTGTGGATTCGACGACGACGACTACAGCACTCAGCGATCCTACGTGGATCAGTGCTACAGGTTCTGTGTGAGCCCGATCCTGTGTGGGTCCTTGCGCTCAGCGGTTCTGTGTGAGCCAGCGCCTACAGGTTCTGTGTGAGCCCGATCCTGTGTGGGTCTTCTGCGGGGGTTAGTTACCTATCGATCCTTCGTGGGTCCGGCGACTTAGATGGATCAGTGATCATCTTTATCGTCCTTGAAGAAGTATTCCTGTGTGAGCTGAATCCTGTTGCTTCCTGTGTGGATTGTGTTGTGCAATCCTGTGTGGATTATGTTTTGCTTTCCTTTGTGGAATACGTATACTTTCCTGCGTGGACTGAGTTGTACTTGGGCTCGGAGGTTGGAGCGTAATTGAATTGATGACTTAGGTATATGTATGGGCATATACCTAAGCAGTGTCGGTTGTTACTTCGTGATTGTACTTTTCTTCGTGGTTTATCCTTTGTGGATTTGAGAGACCTTCAGGGGTCTCGGGGTCCCTACTGAGTAGCTTATACTCACCCCTACACGGGCTTCGCCCGCACTACGTTGTGTTGGTTGCAGACGACGGACAGCGTTGACCTTAGCTGAGGCTTGCAGAGCAGGACTGTACCCGGAGGTGGACCACTGGGTGGGACGTGCACGGAGCGGACGGCGGGACCCGTGGAGCAGAGGAGCTATCTGTACCCACCCTTCAGGTGGGATTTCCAGTGGACAGCTCGGAGTAGCGGCTTTTACTTTTCAGTTGCTGTTTTTCCCTTTTCGAGTTGTACTTTACTTTCAGTTTGGGTTTGTATTCTGGCCCACTTACTTTTCCGCACTTTCAGTCGTACTCTGCTTGTTTAGTGTTTACTTTCCGCTTGTTTACTCTGTGGTGTGTGTTTACTTTTCAAAGGCAATGCCTTCCCTTTTTACCGGGATTTACGCCTTGGTGCTAGTCGCCAGCCCCTGGCCTATGGAAGGCGGGCTTGGGGTAGTCACGGCACGGACCCCGAGGGCGGGTCGTGACAACCTATCTTATGAAGAACAACCAGTCTAGATTCTTGACCGAAGAGAGAAAGTGTTGCGAAATAAGGTAATTCACCAGGTAAAGGTTTTTTGGAAAAACCATATTGTTGAAGAGGCAACGTGGGAATCTGAAAATTCTATGAGGGATAAATACCCCCACTTATTTTGATAAGTGAATAAAATTGCGAGGATGTAATTCCCAAAAGGGGGGAAGGATGTAACATTCCAGGTAAATAAAGAATAAAGAATTTTCATATTTATTAATATTTACGAATTAAATATTAATTTTACTTTAAATGGGTTTCTATGTTCGATAGCGTACCCGATACGCAATAAAGAGTTTCATTGAAATCTTACGTTGCACACTAGTAATAAAATAATATTATTTTAAATGGTAGTTAACACATAGCCGTTGTATTGTAGGGAATGGATAGAAATAACTAAAATATGATTATATATGTTTTTAATTTTTTTTACATTTATCCAACAAAAGATAAAGGCTTAAAATACGAAAAGAATTCAATTTTAGGCATATATGCCCTAATTTTTACTAAAGGTTCACTTATCACCTTTTGATGGAGAACCGTCATTAAATATAGTTTTGTTCACTCTTATACATTCTATTGGATCAAATAAAACTCTTCTTTAGAATTGGGACATCAAAATTTACTTTGTGTAAATTTTTGGTATTTTTCCGATAAAGTTCATTTTTTAATGAATAGTGAAAAATGTTGTATTTTAATTCAAAACCGCTTTTTAATCTAATTTATTTATATGATTAGATTATATTTTGAATTGGTTTTAAAGTAAAATTAGAAAATATTTTTACCATTAAATCCAATAGTGGTCGTTGGAATTAATTTCACTTTGAAATCGTACTTAAACTAGTGTCAATCTTTTGATACTTATTGTTTCAAGAAAACTCGCTATTTGCTATGACAGCGGGAATTAATTATTAAATTAATTAATGCAACTTATATGTTTTGAATTTTTTAAAATAGACTTCATTTTTGAATTCAGAATATCAAATATAGCTTAGGTTGAATTTTTGGTATTTTTCTGAAAAACTTCAATTTTTGATTAATAGTGAAACCACTAAGTGGTACTTATAAAAACTGATTTTTCGTTTAAATGAAATTTTTCCACTTCTGTGTTTTGAATTTCAAAAATCCGACATACATGGTTGTCATTAAGAAGTAATATTCGGTTCAATGGGATTAAAATAATTTTTTGGTGAATAGTAACTTTTAAGTTTTTAATCACGATTAGAGGTAATTAGTGTAGTTTAAGGTAAAAATAATGTTTTAAAAAAATGAGATGAGCTTGACACATGTCCTAACATCATTGGATGTGTCATGGACGACCAAGAAAATTCATGGGTCAACTTGGGGACCCCATGGAGCCACTTTGGTTGGGAAATGACATAAATAACGTTTTATTTAATGTAAAAGTAAAAATGACACAAACATGAGATTTTTTACTAAAACAATTTTTACATGGGGTTATACAAGTCAGATTTTTGACTATAAATATTCATTAGAAAGATAAAAAGATTTTATACATCATGATATTTTTTTTATAATTTTTAGACATTAAATATATTAAATTATTTATGATATCATGATGATGGAGCGATTACCTCATTAATAATGGATTTAAATAAAATGAAAAGATAATATAAAATATATGACCTAAACATGTAAAAAACCTATTGAATGGGTATATTTAGAACCCTTATCACCTTATCCTCCAATTATATCAATGTGGGACCTCTTAAATCCGAATATCATTTGAAAATAAAGTAACTTTTCTTTACTTTCCAAGAGTGCCCCTCCTCTCCTCTTATAAAAGGCCCCCACCTCTACCACCTTACCCACACATCCAAAGCCTTTGGCTCGGCCAAAACCTACCCATTTTGTCTCTACACATCCCTCTATTACTCCTTTAAGCCTCACTTTGGTCAGAAGTCTTCCCAAGTAAGCCTTTGAGCTCAAATCTAAGAGAGTTACCCGATTTTGAGGTAATGTGTTCACTTGTGTTCTTTTGTTTTATTATGCTTCTCCAACCCCCTAAACTCTTCTTATTCATTTATTTTGTAACAAATACAGTATCTTAAATATACTAGGATGTTGTTATAATAATCATTTTAGCTACACTTACACACATCTACATCTAATGGTTAAAGAACATACCGTTTCTGTGGTTGGCGAATTTCTGCCTCACAAAACGATGATTGTTCAATCTTCTTTTAAACACCTTTAATGGTGGCCATTAAGATGTCACTATATTTATATATGATATATATTATGTTTATGTTTCCATTATGCTTCTGTATTTTTCATTTGTGGTATACCTTTATGGTTTCCATTGTGGGTAAACACGATAATTTCATTTTAGGAAGTGCGGACTACCGCCCCCTCAAAGTGATGTGATTCGTTAATGCCATATGTGGGACGTATAAAGGATGGATTTAAAGTTATTATATATGATGTTATACTGAAATTATAATATACCTCTATATCATTATTATTTATTTCCATTAAAGTATGATATAGAAATGAAAGTAGCGTTCATGCGTACGTACGACTTACTGTCTCCATGAACGGTGCATTTTATTTCTTATCCCCAAATGTAATGTACTATTATAAGTACATGTATATAATGGATATATATGATTAATGATACATCTAAATGATGAATATAATTCTGGAATTAAAATATACATACCTCTCATTTAGTTTTAATTCAATTAATATCACAAATAAATGAAAGTAGCGTTCATGCGTACGTACGGCTTACCATCTCCATGAACGGTGCATTTCATTTCTTACCTCTAGATGATTATGTAATATTATAAATACATATATATTCTGGATATATATGATATATATGATATCCAAATCAGGAATCTCATTCTGGATATAAAGAACCTTTGACCACACGAACAACATGTAATTGTAAGAAGTCCACTTTCGACTTAAGAACCAAATATCGACAAAACAAACATTATTAACTTAATGATTACATAATGTTTATAACATGAAAATAAGTGATATAAAAGGAATAATAAGCTTGAAAAAGGTTCTTAAGCAAGCAGAAATTAACTCTAGTTTATTATTCAGGATGTTAAAGAATGATCGAGTCAAGTCGGACCCGAGGTAAGGGACTTCGTCTCAATCTCCTTTCATTGAGGCATATTTTGTTTTATACACAACTTTCTTTTATACGGTGTATAAAACCCTTTGACTTTTACTTTTATACAAAATAAATCTTTTTCTACGAAGAGTTTTACAAAACGACAAAAAGTAATGTTTCTTTTAACGTATGTGGTGACAACGACCTTTTCCACCGTCGCGAGTATTATTTGGTCTTTGGCTTCCTCAACAAGACGTAATGTTTTTAAATGAAATAAATACCATATACTCTTTTATGTATTTTGGTATTGAAAATGGTTTTTATAATGGATTTGTTATGTCAATATATTTAAGTGATATATTGTGATCAAAGTGTGGAAATGTTTTCTTTCCATTATATTTGTTTTATGTCTTATGATTTTATAATGGTACTTGGACATTTTACGGGTGGTTACGTGATGATCCATATGACGGGTGGTGCCGTGAATACCAGTATGGGTGGTTACGTTATAACCTCTAATGCATTGGGTATGGAAGTCGGCCGTATGGCTATTACATTAAGTATGTATGGAAGTTAGCCGTATGGCTATTCCATTAAGTGATATGTGTGGAAGTCGACCGTATGGTTATTCCACTTAAGTACGTTTATGTCCCAAGTTACCTTTATATGTTATGTGATATTTTTATGGTTTTTATGGTAATCTTTTGGTTACAAAAGGGTAAGTAATGATCTTTTATTCAGTGAAGAGTTTTTACTACTTCATAAAGGTGAAAAGTATTACTTTGATAAATTATACATGGTTTACTTGTTGTTTTGATAAACTAAAAGTTTTCATTCTTTGTGTATCCCTTACTGAGCTCTTTATTCTCACTCCAAGTTTTTTTGAAATGTTTTTCACATGACCTAATTTGGAATAGGGTCAATGATGGGATCAAGGGAAAGTCATGCTATATAAAACTTGGAACTAGACAAGTTTCTTTTTAAGATTTTTTTTTATTCTATGGAAACTTAGTAGAAGTGTCTACTTTGTAATCTTTTGAGTTGTAGTAGTTATGTTCTAATTCTATAAAAATCTAAACCTGAAAAGATCCTCAATGTGGATTATTCATTTAATTTAATATTAAGAGATGTTTAAGGCCGATGCCTTATAGTTGGTATCAGAGGTCTGTTTAGACAACTTTAGGAGTTAGAATTCTATTAAATGATTATCCAAAAATATTTTTTATGGTCAAATTGAAATGATATAGCATTTGAAGATTACCATATTGCTTCACCTAAGATATTTCTGTGTTAAGAATGGTTTTTCGTAGAGGAAACAGAACAGCTTTTCTAGGAAGTCATATAGAGGGAAATGACCTTTCAAATCTGTATCCTGAGATGGTCAGAATTAGAACTAAACAGTTTGTGGCAGTGATGGCTCTGTTGACTCAGGTGAAAAAAGTTGGTTGTTTTTATTGATGATATTTTGGTGTTTTCTAAAAGTAAAGAGGATCATGAAAGAAATTTAAGGGTTATCTTGCAAACCTTAAAAGAAAAGAAACTATATGGAAAATTCATCAAGTGTGAGTTTTGGTTACAACAAATTTCTTTCCTGGGTCACATTGTTTCAAAAGATGGCATAACTGTTGATCCTGCTAAAACAAAAGTTGCTGAAGAATGGCCAAGACCCACAAATGTAACCAAGATCCGTAGTTTCCTTGGGTTGGTTGGTTACTACCGAAGGTTTGTTGAAATTTTTTCACGGATATCTAGTCTAATGACTAAGCTAACTCGGAAGGGTGTTAAGTTTATCTAGACAAAAGAATGTGATGATTGTTTTCAAGAGTTGAAAAGAAGATTGGTGAATGATCCAGTTTTGGCACTTCCTTCTAGGAATGGTGAGTTTGTTATCTACAGTGATGCTTCATTGAAAGGACTTGGTTATGTACTTATGTAGAATGATCAGGTAATTGCTTATGCTTCACGTCAGTTGAAAACTCATGAGTTAAATTACCCTACTCATGATTTGGAATTAGCTGCTGTTGTTTTTGCTTTAAAAATTTGGATGCTTCATTTGTATGGAGTAAAGTGTGAAATATATACTGATCACAAAAGTTTAAAGTATATATTAACTCAGAAAGAATTGAACATGAGACAGAGGAGATGGCTGGAATTAATCAAGGATTATGATTGTAAAATTCACTACCATCCAGGAAAAGAAAATAAAGTGGTCGATGCTTTGAGTCGAAAAAGTAATGCTTCATTAACCATGCTACGTTTGGAACGAGATCATTTGGTTTTTGATTTGATGAAATTTGGCATAGAAGTTGTTGGTGCAGGAAGTTATTCTGTTTTGTTTCAGGTATCAGTGAGATCATCTCTATCAGACAGAATTAAGCAAGCACAGAGGGAAGATAGTGAGCTGCAGAAAAAGGTAGAGCTGGTTCATGAGGGTAAGTTGCCTGAATTCAACATTGATAATGATTGTGTTTTGAGGTTTGTGAAGAGATTATGTGTGCCTTGTGATTCAAAGTTGAGGAATGAGCTGTTATGTGAGGCTCATAGTTCCCCGTTTTCAGTTCATCCTGGCAGTACTAAGATGTACAGAGATCTGTAAGAGTATTACTGGTGGGATGGAATGAAAAGGGATATTACTGATTTTACTGTGAAGTGTTCGACTTGTCAACAGGTTAAGGTAGAGCGGTAGTTACCAATAGGGATTCTTCAGCCTTTACCAGTGCCAGAGTGTAAATGGGAAATTATATCCATGGACTTTGTTGTGGGATTACCAAGGACATCTAGAGGTAATAATGCAATCTGGGTTATTGTTGATCTCTTGACTAAATATGCTCATTTCCTTGCTATACGAGATACTTTTTCCCTAGATCAACTTTCCCGTTTGTATCTTAAAGAGATAGTCAGGTTACATGGAGTTCCTCTCTCCATTGTGTCCGATCGTGATCCCAGGTTTACTTCTAACTTTTGGAAAGGCCTTCAGAAGTCGTTGGGTACTGAATTAAATTTTAGTACAGCTTTTCATCCTCAATCAGATGGGTAGTCAGAATGAAAAATTCTGACCTTGGAGGATATTCTACGAGCTTGTTCGATGGATTATCAGGGAAGTTGGGACCAACATCTTTCTTTGGTTGAGTTTTTATATAATAACAGTTTTCATTCTAGTATACAGATGGCACCGTTTGAGGCATTATATGGGAAGTAGTGTAAAACTCCAGCTTTTTGTGATGAAGTGGGTGAAAGGAAGTTGATGGGACCAGAATTGATAGAAGAGTTGGCAGAAAAAATTCAGTTGATTCAGAAACACATGAAAACAGCTCAGAGCTGGAAGAAGAGTTATGCGGATAACCGGAGGAAGGATCTATCTTTCAAGGTAGGTGATCATGTTTTTCTCAAGGTTTCTCCATGGAAAAGTGTGATGATATTTGGTAAGAAAGGAAAGCTGAGTCCAAGGTTTATTGGACCATATGAAATTCTGGAGAAAGTTGGATCAGTTGCTTACCGAGTGGCTTTACCTCCGAGTTTATCTCAGGTACACAATTTTTTTCATGTTTCGATGCTGAGAAAGTATATGCCAGATCCATCTCATGTTTTGAGTCTAGAGGTAGTTCAGCTGGAGGAGAACCTATCTTATGAAGAACAACCAGTCCAGATTCTTGACCGAAGAGAGAAAGTGTTGCGAAATAAGGTAATTCACCAGGTAAAGGTTTTGTGGAAAAATCATATTGTTGAAGAGGCAACGTGGGAATCTGAAAATGCTATGAGGGATAAATACCCCCACTTATTTTGATAAGTGAATAAAATTGTGAGGACGCAATTCCCAAAAGGGGGGAAGGATGTAACATCCTAGGTAAATAAAGAATAAATAATTTTCATATTTATTAATATTTACGAATTAAATATTAATTTTACTTTAAAGGGGTTTCTATGTTCGATAGCGTACCCGATACGCAACAAAGAGTTTCATTGAAATCTTACGTTGCACACTAGTAATAAAATAATATTATTTTAAATGGTAGTTAACACATAGCCGTTGTATTGGCGGGAATGGATATAAATAACTAAAATATGATTATATATGTTTTTAATTTTATTTACATTTATCCAATAAAAGATAAATGCTTAAAATACGAAAAGAATTCAATTTTAGGCATATATGCCCTAATTTTCACTAAAGGTTCACTTATCGCCTTTTGATGGTGAACCATCATTAAATATAGTTTTGTTCACTCTTACACATTCTATTGGACCAAATAAAAGTCTTATATAGAATCGGGACATCAAAATTTACTTTGTGTAAATTTTTGGTATTTTTCTGATAAAGTTCATTTTTTAATGAATAGTGAAAAATGTTGTATTTTAATTCAAAACCTCTTTTTAATCTAATTTATTTATATGATTAGATTATATTTTGAATTGGTTTTAAAGTAAAATTAGAAAATATTTTTACCATTAAATCCAATAGTGGTCGTTGGAATTAATTTCACTTTGAAATCGGACTTAAACTAGTGTCAATCTTTTGATACTTATTGTTTCAAGAAAACACGCTATTTGCTCTGATAGCGGGAATTAATTATTAAATTAATTAATGCAACTTATATGTTTTGAATTTTGTAAAATAGACTTCATTTTTGAATTCAGAATATCAAATATAGATTAGGGTGAATTTTTGGTATTTTTCTGGAAAACTTCATTTTTTGATGAATAGTGAAACCACTAAGTGGTGCTTATAAAAACTGATTTTTCGTTTAAATGAAAATTTTCCACTTCTGTGTTTTGAATTTTAAAAATCCGACATACATGGTTGTCATCAATAAGTAAAATGCGGTTCAATGGGATCAAAATAATTTTTTGGTGAATAGTAACTTTTAAGTTTTTAATCGCGATTAGAGGTAATTAGTCTAGTTTAAGGTAAAAATAATGTTTTAATAAAATGAGATGAGCTTGACACATGTTCTACCCTCATTGGATGTGTCATGGCCGACCAAGACAATCCATGGGTCAACTTGGGGATCCCATGGAGCCACTTTGGTTGGGAAATGACATAAATAACTTTTTATTTACTGTAAAAGTAAAAATGACACAAACATGAGATGTTTTACTAAAAAACATTTTACATGGGGTTATACAAGTCTGATTTTTGACTATAAATATTCATTAGAAAGATAAAAAGATTTCCTACATCATGATATTTTTTTTATAATTTTTAGACCTTAAATATATTAAATTATTTATGACATCATGATGATGAAGAGATTTCCTCATTAATAATGGATTTAAATAAAATGAAAAGATAATGTAAAATCTATGACCTAAACATGTCCAAAACCTATTTTATGGGTATATTTTGAACCCTTATCACCTTATCCTTTAATTATATCAATTTGGGACCTCTTAAATCCGAATATCATTTGAAAATAAAGTAACTTTTCTTTACTTTTCAAGAGTGCCCCTCCTCTCCTCTTATAAAAGGCCCCCACCTCTACCACCTTACCCACACTTCCAAAGCCTTTGGCTCGGCCAACCCCTGCCCATTTTGTCTCTCCACATCCCTATATTACTCCTTGAAGCCTCACTTTGGGCATAAGTCTTCCCAAGGAAGCCTTTGAGCTCAAATCTAAGAGATTTACCCGATTTTGAGGTAATGTGTTCACTTGTGTTCTTTTGTTTTATTATGCTTCTCCAACCCCCTAAACTCTTTTTATTCATTTATTTTGTAACAACTCCAGTATCTTAAATATACTAGGATGTATTTATAATAATAATTCGAGCTACACTTACACACATCTTCATCTAATGGTTAAAGAACATACCGTTTCTGTGGTTGACGAATTTCTGCCTCACGAAACGATGATTGTTCAATCTTATTTTAAACACCTTTAATGGTGTCCATTAAGATTTCAATCTATTTATATATTACATATATTATGTTTATGTTTCCCTTATGCTTCTGTATTTGTCATTTGTGGTATACCTTTATGGTTTCCATTGTGGGTAAACACGATAATTTCATTTTAGGAAGTGCGGACTACCGCCCCCTCAAAGTGATGTGATTTGTTAATGCCATATGTGGGACGTATAAAGGATGGATTTAAAGTTATTATATATGATGTTATACTGGAATTATAATATAACTCTATATCATTATTATTTCTTTCCATTAAAGTATGATATAGAAATGAAAGTAGCGTTCATGCGTACGTACGACTTACTGTCTCCATGAACGGTGCATTTAATTTCTTATCCCAAAATGTAATGTACTATTATAAGTACATGTATATAATGGATATATATGATTAATTATACATCTAAATGATGAATATAATTCTGGAATTAAAATATACTTACCTCTCATTTAGTTTTAATTCCATTAATATGACAAATAAATGAAAGTAGCGTTCATGCGTACGTACGGCTTACCGTCTCCATGAACGGTGCATTTCATTTCTTACCTCTAAATGATTATGTAATATTATAAATACATGTATATGATGGATATATATGATATATATGATATCCAAATCAGGAATCTCATTCTGGATATAAAGAACCTTTGACCACACAAACAACATGTAATTGTAAGAAGTCCACTTTCGACTTAAGAACCAAATATCGACAAAACAAAAATTATTAACTTAATGATTACATAATGTTTATAACATGGAAATAATTGATATAAAAGGAATAATAAGCTTGAAAAAGTTTCTTAAGAAAGTATAAATTAACTCAAGTTTATTATTCAGGACGTTAAAGAACGATCGAGTCAAGTCGGACCCGAGGTAAGGGACTTCGTCTCAATATCCTTTCATTGAGGCATATTTCATTTTATACACAACTTTATTTTATACAGTGTATAAAAACATTTGACTTTTACTTTTATACAAAAGGAATCTTTTTCTACGAAGCGTTTTACAAAACGACAAAAAGGAATGTTTCTTTTAACGTACGAGGTGACAACGAACTTTTTCGCCGCCGCGAGTATTATTTGGTCTTTGGCTTCCTCAACAAGCCGTAATGTTTTTTTAAATGAAATAAATACCATATACTCTTTTATGTATTTTGGTATTGAAATTGGTTTTTATAATGGATTTGTTATGTCAATATATTTAAGTGATATATTGTGATCAAAGTGTGGAAATGTTTTCTTTCCATTATATTTGTTTTATGTCTTATGATTTTATAATAGTACTTGGACATTTTACGGGTGGTTACGTGATGAAACATATGACGGGTGGTGCCGTGAATACCAGGATGAGTGGTTACGTTATAACCTCCAATGCATTGGGTATGGAAGTCGGCTGTATGGCTATTCCATTAAGTATGTATGGAAGTTGGCCGTATGGCTATTCTATTAAGTGATATGTGTGGAAGTTGACCGTATGGTTATTCCACTTAAGTACGTTTATGTCCCAAATTACCTTTATATGTTATGTGATCTTTTTATGGGTTTTATGGTAATCTTTTGGTTACAAAAGGGTAAGTAATGATCTTTTATTCAGTGAAGAGTTTTTACTACTTCATAAAGGTGAAAAGTATTACTTTGATAAAGTATACATGGTTTACTTGTTGTTTTGATAAACTAACAGTTTTCATTCTTTGTGTATCCCTTACTGAGCTATTTATGGTCACCCCAAGTTTTTTTGAAATGTTTTTCACAGGACCTAATGTGGAATAGGGTCAATGATGGGATCAATGGAAAGTCATGATAGATAAAACTTGGAACTAGATATGTTTCTTTTTAAGAGTTTTTTTTATTCTATGGAAACTTATTAGAAGTGTCTACTTTGTAATCTTTTGAGTTGTAGTAGTTATGTTCTAATTCTCTAAAACTCTAAACCTGAAAAGATCCTCAATGCGGATTATTCATTTAATTCAATATTAAGAGATGTTTAAGGTCGGGGCCTTATATTATCACTTGTTAGTGGAGACAATGTTATACATTGTCTTGTACTTCCATCAAATTATGTCATCCAAGATTGGTACTTATGTCACCAGGGTAAAAATATATAAGGTCTTAGAAACATATTCTTAGATGAAGGATTCAACCTAATTGACTGTGTACCTTATTCAAAAAACATGACACCCTTGAGTTCCTTTAATTCTACTTCCTGAAAAATTTCCACAAGCGGGAAAGTCATTTATCATCCCTTTCAACATGGATCTCAACATGAAATTTTCATTTCTATAATAATTATACATCGTAACACCTAAACCCCACAATAATTTAAAATCTTTGATCAATGGATCCAAATAAACATCAATACCATTACCGAGTTATTTTGGTCCTGATATAAGTATATATAAGATGATGTATTTTTTTTCATGCATAACCATGGTGGAAAGTTATAATTTACCCACATAATAGGCCATATACTACGAGTGATTCTTTGAAAAAAAGGATTCACTCCATATGTAGATAATGAAAGATGAAGGTTTCTTAGCTCATTTCCAAATTCAGGATACTCATGATAAATTCTCTTCAACTAAGGAGAGTTTTCTGGGTGATGAAGTTTACCATCTTTATTTATTATATCTATGTTCCACATAAATTTCTTTACAATCTCCTCACTTCCATATAGGTGATTAAACCTTGGAATGATTATAAATTACCAAAAATATTTCATATAACCCGATTCAACTTTCTTGTATTGAGAAGCACCACACTTTGGTCATTCTTTAAGTGATTTTTGATCCTTACAAAGTAGTATAAAATCATTTGAGAAGACATTTATTCTTTCAAAGATCATACTGATTGAACAAAACATTTTTTTATCTTCGTATGTTCGTTTAGGGAGATCATTATCTTCTTGGAGCATATCATTCAAGAGAAGAAGTATAGTAAAATTGGTGTCACTCCATCTATTTCCTGATTTCAAATTATAGAGCTTTAATACAAATGAAAATGCTATATATTTAGTGCAACCAATATAAAATGGCATATTTTCACAAATATTTAACTTCTTAAACAATTTTAGACAATCAAAAAGTTTATCTTCAACTGTCATCATCATTTTCTTAATATGATCTTTATCATCATTTATTCTTGTAATCACATCCTCTATATGGTCTTGTTTATTGTCCACACTTGTAATCACATCAGATGATCTATAAAACGTACTGATATAAAATTCACTAGATATATTCTATTTTTTCCTCATATCTATTCCAATATTTATAAATTTAATCAATTCCATGAAATATAAAGTGTTCTTCCAACTCCTTTGGACCAATTATTCTTGAATAAAATCAACGTAAACATGGATAAAGGATTTGAGATGGGTCATATGCATGATTTTTTGAAAACTTGATGAACTATTTCACACCATATTCATAATCTTTTGTCATATGATTAGCATCCATCCATTCTCTATTCATATTCACACTATTTTATTTGGTAATATTAATATTTAATAAAATAAGTACACAAAATATGTTCAGTTGAAGATGGATATCTTGAATTTATTGATAGAAAAATGAAATATTGGAAAATAGTTTATCATCCCACATGATCAAAAACAAAAACTTATTGAATTAAATTTATAAAAATAATAGAGGAGATTTCACTTTTGAAAACTATTTTTCACTTCATATTTTTAATGATCAAAAACCTTTTTGTATGAGTATAAATGAAATATAAAATCACATTTACATTATAAAAAACTGATGAAATATGACTATTGATTGTAATAAAAAAACAAAACAAAATATATATTATTTGAAAACCCTTTTCATAATAGAAAATAATTATACTAAATATAATAATGGTTCCAAACATAAGAAAAAGAAATTATTTTATTTTTAAAATATTTTTAATAGTGACATTGAATTTATGAAAATATAAAAGTATTAAATAGTTGATAAATTGAAAAACGTTTATAGGTATAAAAGTATAAATTATAAAATGTATATATATTTATATTAATGTATAAAATTATAGACGTATATTGAAGTAAAAAATTATATATATTTTATAAAAGAATAAATATTTTAAATAAATATACATAATTTATAAATATATAAAAAATTATAAAACTATAAAAAGTACATATATGTTATAAAAGTATACATAATTTATAGAAGTATATAGTTTTAAAAATTTATAAAAGTATAAAATTATAATATATAAAAGTAAAATTTATGAAAGTATTAAAGTATAAAATTATTAGATCTTAGTCTATTAATGAAACGATTGATCTTGATTTTACAGTTAATAGAAAAACTCTAGGTGTACCTTGCGTGTCTCATGAGATCTAACCTTTTATTTAATTAAACACACCTTCCAAACAATTTTAAAAATCCTATAGAAACCTAACTCAGGATAAATAGGTAAATGATCAAATGAATGGAACCACGTCATCAATGAGATGAAAATGATAAATAAAAGAAATCTGCCAAGGTTACCACAAACATCAATCAAGTAGGGGAACTAAAGAAGATAAATAGAACCCCCAATGCCAAATAACCAACCAATGAAATTATTTCACATGATCTACCCTTGGATTTAATGTGATAGAGTCATATAATTTATCAAACTGGGACCAACTATAGGCTTATGTTGCATTCTAACACAAGTCACTTGACCATCTTGCACCAATCCTAGAATCAGGGGAACTCCCCACTAGACCTATACACAACTAGGGGGAACTAGAAGTGTAAAATGATATAGCATAAATAAATACTTCTCACTTAGCTACTCATGTTCCCATGAAAAAATTAATAGTAATGTTAAGCAATAATCAATAATCCAAAAAATCATCATTAACTATAAATAATAACCCACTCACACCTCTAACTCTCTCATAAGAAATAACTCCTTTTTATCCATAACCTAATCACATCATACATCAAACACCACCCATAAAGTGAAACAATAATAAGGTGAAATAAGTGGTCCACACACACCCACATGTTGGAAAGACCATTTAAAATGTACAAATGAGCCTTTTAGAAACCCAACAAGAGGATAATTTTCTATATTATAATTGGAAATCATTTATAAGACATTTCTTAAAAAATTACACTTAAACCACCCTGGAAATAAATTTATAAATTATTCCACCTTTTTAAAATTACTTGATTGATTAAACCGTTTCCTAAATTGTCTTATTTAATAAACCAAATGGGGTAAAAAATGTTAAACTTTTCATTTTATTTTAAATAATTGTTGATTTTTTTTATTAATGATTGGAATTTCAAGTATTTATTAAAATTAAAAGTAAAAATATTGTGCATATTGATAATTAACTTTGATGACAAAAAAAATTATAAAATCTTTGAATTTATTTATAAAGATAATTGGTGCAATTTATCAAACACATGGTGTGCATGGTTTATTAAAAAAATATTTTTAACAAGTTTAACAATTGATAAGTCCTTGGAATTGAAATGAAAATCACATAAAATTTTATTTACCTTTCCAATAACACATAATAACATTTAATGTTATTATTTGGTATACAAAACATGGAGTTAAACATGAAAACAATCATGGTTCTCAGATGAAATGGAAAACACATGGGGAAACCTATCACAAATCAATGGATAATGGACCATAAATTCAAATATAGGATGAATAGATCTCATAAGAATTAATAAAATTCCCTATACACAGAGAAATCACAAGAAAAATGGGTCAACCCTTACCCTTGGGTTCAGCCACGAACGAGTGCGATGATGGAGAAGAAATTGAAGGGGTGAATCTGGTCCAAATAAAACAACACTAAAATGAAAGGGAGTGTCACACACACTATTTTTATAGAATAAAAAAAGCGAACCATAAAGATAATCAGTTGAGAAATACACAAAAACAAGATTTGGATAGAATAACTTTAGTTTTGAGGGTCTTGATTCATCGAAAATGTTCAAAAAATTTACAATAGAGATTGGATTCTGGTGAGGTGAGAGCAAAAATGATGGTGGGGTTCAGTGAGAGCATCGATGGTAGAAAGGTTTGGGGAGAGAAATGATGGCAGCGATGGGGTTCGGTGAGACAAAAAACAATGGCGGGAATAGGGTTTGATGAGAGTTGTGGAATGACAACAATTCGGTTGGGAGAGAGCATTGGAGTGGCAGCGCTGTGGTAGTGGGGTTCAGTGAGAGCGGTGACGTGACAACAGTCAGGTTTTACAAAATCTAGAATGGATATCTAGTTCAGATTATTTTAAAATAAGGGATAAGCCTTTTATCAATGCTTTTAAAAAATCGATGATAAAGAGGTGTTTTATCAGCTCATCCCTTTCCTGGATCTGTGGTAGTGGTTAAAAACACATTGATAAAGACTCTTATTTTATTATGGTGTTTAGCAATGATAAAATGTGTCTTTATTGAAATTGATACATGAAATTGGATTTTAAAAGAGCTCAACACATCAACCATTTTTTTCACTGATAAAAGATATTTATAATTCTTTTAAAAGATCAATTTTTAGTAGTTTGATTTACTAGGAGAATACTATAAAGAGGTTTCAATATCAAGTAAAACATGCTCTATAATAAAGGAAAACAATAATTACTTCATGAGAAAGTAGCATGATGTTGGAATAAAATTGAATAAGTAGCAATGAACCAAATTTGAAAACATAACTATGAACTATGATTATTAACTCCTTTATAGATCTTAAAATGATTAACATTGGTAGAAAAATTATTTATACATTATTAATTTTTAACTATTCTTATATAAATTGAGATTATCCCTATTAACTATTGGTTTTGTATGCCTCATATAGGTTTTATGAGTTATGAACCAGTTAAATCTACCCCCAATTCCCCGATCATTATCTAAAAACTTCAAAATGTTTCATTTACTTATCCATATCACTTCCTTATTTTTTATTATTTAATATAGATCTATTTAAATAAGTAATAGGATTTTGATTTATAATAGCATCCACGAGCTATCCTACCATTCAAAATCGTAACAAAAGAATTATGTAACGAAGAGTAAATGAATGCCAAATTCCATGTAAATTTATTAGAATATAATATGAATTAAAATTAATTTTGGTAAGAGAATGAAAATTCATTTACAGTTTATCAAGTTATCAAACCCTAAAATTTTATTGCAACAACATATAAATAAAACTTAAAAAATAAGACGTTTAATAAATTGTGTTAACTAGCCCAGTTAGTGTAAAAAATATACAAAAACAGGAGATTACATCATTTTTTTGATTTAAGAAACTATCAAGTATTAAGAGTCATAATTTGACTCAAAAACTAATATAAGTTATGAACAATATAATAGTATCCTTTAATTTATTCATTAACTTATTCTGATATAAAATTTAAACAAACATATTAAAAATAATATAGATACAAAAACATTATATTACCAATTAAAAATCATAATAAAAAGTAAAAAATGGAAATTATGCATGAGATATTGAAAAATACTAGGATAACCTTTATTTGAGAGTAAAAATAGGAAACCAATAGGATCATGAAAAAGAAACTATTTCAATAGTTAATCCTTCAGTTATAAGATCTCTATGATCTCTAACATTTATTAAAAAATTCTTCCTAGTCCATGTTAAATTAAATTTCTTTAAATCACACAATGTCCTTGGAATTATGAAACGCATAAAATAATATGCATGATGGGACTTTACTTCTCAATAATAAGTTATTCATATGCTATATAAATGTGCTAATGAGCCCGTACCCGAGTGGTAAGGGATCCTGCTTGGCATCCAAGAGAACCAGGTTCAAAACCGGGTGGAGGTGAATTTCTGGGTGACTGTAGCAGGTACTGTTCGGTACTGTAGCAGCCAAAACTATTCACCCGATTTAGGCCTTTGAGCCACCGATTTGGGCCTACGGGTCTCCAGGGCCTTCGGGTCATCAAAAGTCTTCAGGCCTCAGGGCCTTCGGGCCACAAGAGACCATGGAGTATCCCAGTTCACACAGATCAGGCCCCAGAAGAGGATCAGAGCAACAAGAGTAGCAGTCACCAGATGCAGAGCTAACCGGATTGGAAGAATGAGAGGGTATGGCAACCGCCATCGGGACCAGGCACCGTGCATCTTTGTACGGGGCAATGCTATCTGATCTGCAATGTAAGGTGGGGAGCTAAGGCAATCAATGATGCAAAAGCCAGGGAGGGACAGTTCTAGTGGGTTGGGCCTACGGGTCATGTATTGGGCATAGTATGCTTATGGGCCTTCGGGTTATGTATTGCAGGACATGTCCGACCTTGTGCCTTGGGCCTACGGGTCATGTACATGTTCCCCTTCATCCCTTAAAATGGGGATTATCCATAATAAAATAAAAAAGAAGGCCTTTAGGCCATTCAAACATATTCTATATAAATGGTACAAATTATTTGAAAATTTCATGAAAATAAATTAATGAATTATAATAAATTAAATACAAATAATTACATGATATCCAACAATCAAGGCATGAAAATGAAATAAAAACAATTTTCATGAATTCCCTCTAGAAAAATAGAATGTCATAGTTCCATTCTCTTAACTAAATTCAAACCAAAACATAGAAGAAAAATATATACCCAAAATAGAATAATTTGATTGGTATTATATAATAAGAAATATAAATTAAATTGATAGAAAAGTTTTAAGTGAGAACATTCTTGGAGAATCCAGAAAATTTAGGTTATCAAAGACAATAATAGGCAAGGTTGTGGATGAGGGAAGTGGAGGTGTTATTGATGAAGACATGGGAATAATGGTGTTAACATGTGTAATGGGAGGTGGAACCACGATGATGGAAAATAGGGGGAGGTGAAGAGGGTTGTGGATGGGGTCGGGGGTGGGGGAGGTTCAACCATGAGTGAAAATGAGGGTTATGAGTGTGTGTGTGTAGGGGGGGGTGAAGACAGTTGTTGATGGGGTGGGGGGGGGGGGGAGGTTCAACCATGAGTATAAATGAGGGTTATGAGTGTGTGTGGGGGGGATCACCACAGGAGGTGGAAGAGGAGGATCTCAAGGGCTAGTGTGTTAAGTGGTGAAAGAAGTGGAGGTCTTGTGAATAGGGTCCTAAGTGGAGGGAAAATTGGGGGGGGGGGATTGGGCTTGGGGGTCAAGGTTATGATTGAAGAGTGAATTTTTATTAAAAACCAAAGACATAATGAATTAAAGGTGTTATAAAGTGATGGAGGCCAAGATAATTCTTAGCCACTACCAAATTACAATCATTAGGTAAGGAACCTGGAGAAGAAAAAATAAAAATAAGAGTAGATTAGTTTCCTTTGGAATCTTAACATCCCCTCATCTTATTTCCCTCATGTCAAGTATGATGAATCAATACATTTTGATTAAGGATGGTTTTGTATTCCCTTATGATGTAATAATATACCCCAATTTGGGTTGGAACCTTGTAGAAATTTAACAATCAAATATGATCCAACTCCACCATCGATAAGTGAATATTTCTCTTACTGTGTATAGAAAGACCACTAAGAAAGGCCTTTGATTCCTCTATAATATGATTAATTCTCTATAAAACATGATAAAATCCAAAATACCCAAGTCATTTCTATCCTAAACAATTCCACCGCTATACATAATGCCCTCATTGTAGGAACCATTGGTATTAATCTTCATGCTATAAAAAGGAGGGACCTAATGGGACCAATCTCTTGGACTACAATAGTTGGGTAACAAACAACATTAAAGACAAAAAAGGTTCATAGAGGGATACCATTCTAGTGGATTTCCAAATCATGAATCTTCAAGAGAATTTTACATGATATAATTTAAGGAATGTAACTCTATCCATGGTACCTATAGATATTTTGAGCCTCCCATATTATCCAAAATATGGAAATGAGAGTAATCTTATGGATATTTACAAGATACAAAGAGAGTCTAGGACCATCAAACTAGGATGACAAGAATAGATAAAAGGAACCAAAGGTGAGTTTGATACCCAAGTTTCCATAAGAAAAGACCAAATGTATGATTTTCAATATCTAATTAAGAATAGGTACTCCTATATTTCCATTTGAGGTTGTATGAAATAGTGGAATTTTGAAGTTAAATGAACTCTTCATCAATGGATGGAATTATCGGTAGATATTTCACGATGATACACGTGTTAAATAAATATGTTAATTTTTTTAGGGATGTATTTTTCTCAATAAATCCACCCCTACATATGAGATCCATGTGTGGAGTGAGTGGGATTGTGGTAGTATTTGGTGCAGAAGGTCCTTGTGATAGATCTATGAAATAAAATCAGTCATTATCATCCACTACAAAGATACATTTGAGAAGGTCTCTTTGATCTTTATTAAGAATACAATGAGTGAATATGGGAAAAGTATTTGCATCTTTAAAAATGATATCAGGAGTTTAACATGAAATATTGAAAAGAGCCTCACCAAATTATCTCTTTAGAATAAAATCTCTCCATGACCAATAACCCACTGTGAAGGATCCATTATAATTCTGAGATGCACTTAGAGGATATGAAATAATTATGAAGGATAATAGGTAGCCTAATAATTAACATCTGAGATAATACCATATTTGGTTCTTGATAACTTTTCCAAAAGGTAATATCCTACTATAACATCCCAAATTAGCTTAAAATTCGTGTATTACATGTAAATTTAAAGTCTCATAATTCATATCCCCTTTCTTAGATTGGTTTAGAGAGATGACTATAACTGACCTATTGAGTTCTGCCGTTAAGATGAGAATCCTATAAAAATGAATTGATGGTATTTTCAATGAGTCATAAAATAACCATGGGTAATTTGATGATAGAGATAATATAAAAGGGAATATACATAATAATGTAGTTAATGAGAGTGATGAACCCAACAAAAGAGAGGAGTTCACTCTTCAAATTAGTGATTCTTCACACAATTCTTGGAACTAGGTTATCAAAATGATGAATTCTAATTCTATCGGTTGAAATAATAGATCCCAAGTAGTTTATAGGAAAGGATATTTGTGTAGAATCTATCCAGAACTCTATTTGAATGATATGACTCTCCATGTAATATTTTAAAAAACACACATTTCTCTTTAACTTACTAGCATGTTGTCCACTCAATTTTTCATAATTATCCAGTTTGTCTTTAAATACATGAACCTGTCTATGATTTCAATTTATAAAATAAAGTATTCCATTGGAATATAATAAAATAGAGATACCATAGTTCCATATATGCATTTAAAAGGATGATTAAGGCCATATATATGTTCTTTTTTAGTATTTTTACTAAGATAATCTTGATAAAAAACAAATAAATTGGGTGATATGGGATCTACTTATCAAATAAGTTTGAGATATTTAAAGAAACCAATTTTTTCCCATCATCGAAACCAAGAACCAAGGGGAAGAGTAACTGCATAATCATAAATCATAGAACCTTTTAGAGAATCCTTTGTGTCATATAAAATTTATGATGAATATCCACTCTATAGTATCATAATACTTCTAGATATCCTCCTTATCCATTATATTGGAACCAAAAAATTTTCTATTGATATCACAAACTATTTTTTATACTGATGAAACGATACTCTGCATGTCTTTATTCTTGATAAAACCATATTGTTCTACTAATATTAGCTGGGAAAATAGAGGAGTGTGCATATAATTGAGGATATTATCCATAAATTTATAAGAAAATATACAAAATATGATAAGTCATAATTTATAAAAAATATATTTATGTTTTACTTTTGGTATGATAACAAGAGTGGAAACATAAGAGGATCATGGGATACTCACACCCAATAAATAACCATGGATAGATCTTATGAGTTCCTGCTTTATTATGTTCTAAGATAACATGAATAAGTTACATAGAAATCCATCTGGTATTGGGGAACTTTATGAGTTAGGGGATCTAGTAGCATTAATAATTTCATCCACATTAGGCAAGGTTTTGAGTCGACCATTTTCCCAGACATAAATGAGTGAGGGAATCCAAATAAAAAAGACCTCATTGGAATCCTATATGGGATCTCCTCATTAACTCTTTAGTCTAGTGAGGAGTTTAGAAATATTATCTTTCACTATAGGATCTAAGGTACTAAGATCATTGGAGAAGGATCCATCCCCTACTTATAGGTTAAGGTTACCAATAAACCTCTTTTATTTGATGCACACATGAAAGTAGGAACTAATCTTGTATCATTATTTATTCCATCTAATCCCAGACATTTCATTAGAATTTTTTCCAACCTACTATAGTCTATCCACAAGTTCTTTTATTTTATCTGTTAGTATCATAAAAGTTCGATCATTCCATGAGTTTTTTTGACTTATATCTAGGAGGTAAAAAACATTTTCCAGGTCTTTGATTCCTTTAGTAGTATATTTTTTATGAGTGGAAGAAACTTGAAGTACCCCATTAAGGTGATTGATATTACTTTATAGTATATCACATGGATGACCATGTATGGGACCATTCCAAGATGATTGAACCATTAATAGGATCTATTCTCACTTAATCTAGGTTTTAGAGAAATAAAACCTTTTAACCTTACTATAAGGCCCTTTTAGAGAAAGTAGAATTGGGGAGTGAGCTTATAAAGACTTATTCATGTGAGAGACTAAATATCTCATAAAGATAAAGATTCCTAGTAGGTTAGATAGACACCTATCAAGATGACACCAAATCCCATGGTTTCCTTTTTTATTATCATGACATGTAAAATTCTGTCCTGAGTATCTTACGTATATCAAATTAATAGAATCCAAGAATCAATTGAAATATTGCATGACTTTCCTAGAACAATTGAAACCACATCTCTTATATGAATGTTAAATAACAGTGTTGTTGTCCCTACCAATAAACCAAGATAGATTACTCAAGTATAAAGGGAAAATATATTCCCAGAGAGCTTCATGATCCCTTGCTTCACATTTATCATACATAAAAGAAAAGAAAATAGACCGACCAGTAGAGGTTACTTTGAAAATCAGATGTTGGTCAGATGAGTTGAAAATATCAAAAAGAATATTCTATTTACAAGAAGATCAATATATGAAATTTTTAGGGTTATCATAAAATAAATTCCAGACCTATAGTTTGAAAGCAAAGAATTGGATGGAACTGCCATTGTGATTTGGTTCCAGAAGAGCCACTAAAGTGACAATGGATTTCTTGATTTAAAAAATAATATATTCAAAATTATCTAGAGACCATATTCTCTAGAATTAAATATGAAAAATAGACACCATTTTAATAATTGGAGGTGGAATTGAACATCTTGATACTCAGACTTTGTATGGAAGAGAATTTTTTTTGAAAGAGTCTGGGATTTAACCCTAGTGGTAATGCCATCTGATTTTAGGGAGGATTCATCTACGCTTTTTAATTTATTTTCTTAAAAATAGGAATTATTTAGGGGAGTTAATCAAATTAATCCAAGATGAAAAAAGTGTTGAAATTATATATTTAATATTATTCAATGGTAGGAGGAGCAATATCTAGGACAGATATTGTAATGGGGTTGGTAAGAAGTGCCAACGAGAGAGAAAGTATCCTTTATTCCAAACCAAAATTATGAGATTTAAGCTTCATAGATGGATAATCAACCATTAGGGTAACCTACCATTTAATGAGACCACCAAATCTAGTAGGATAAATATAGAGTTGAAGAACTATCTCCAGAGAGATAGACTGAGCACCAGTCTGAGAAGCGAGGGAGATAGACAACTGAGAACCAGTAGCTTCAACGAATAAGAAAACCAAGGGAGGAGCTTCAATAGAGCCCCTAGGGAGAAAAAAGTGGTATGAAGGAATCAATAAATCTACATAAAAAGGAAAATCATCTTCATTTATTAGAGATCAATTATAACAACCTACAAAAGGAAAAATCACGAGGCCCATGAAATCACCCTCCAAAGAGATAGATATAGGAGTTGAGGCTAATGGACCCACCATATAGATACATTGATGAGAACCTAGAGAGTTCAAAGGATCCCAACCAAATAGAACCTATAAAGTCAATCCTATCAAAGTGATATGATGGGATAACCTAGATACATGAATATCCAATTTAGTTTATTCTAGTTATAATTACTAAGAGTTGATCATAAATCCAATCAACAAAAATAATAATAAAACTCATATTTGAACTTGTTGGGTTTTGAAAATGTGAAAACCATTTTAGGACAAGAAATTAATCCAATGAAAGGACTAAATACTAATGGCTAACTTCCAATCATCTCATGGAGATGGGGGAGAAATAATTATTTGTTTTGGATATATTGATGTTCATATAAACAAAGAATAGACAAACAGAAGTTACCCCTTAATATGATCAGATGGGATTAATGTGAAGATATAAAGGAATTTCATGAATGTAACTCTGAGTCTTTCTCGAGAATTACCCTAGTGGTTTTTTGGTAAAGGGATATGTTAAGAGTGACTTGTTAAAACATAAGAGTAAACTCACGAGAGTTTTGAAAGAACACAATACTTACTAGAAGATAGGGTTGAGGTGGTGGATATCTTTGACCAAGAATAAAGTTATCAAACTTTAAGGGATGCTTTAAGGGAATGGATTCTCTCGGCCTCCCAGTGAGAATGCGCCCCCATACACTTTCCAATGTTCAAATTTTCCTCCCATTGCTGATTCGCCGTTGAGCCTTGTCATGGCGCCTTCGAGTCCGACATTCCTTGACTCGGATTTTCCCTCTACTCCGGCTGCTCCGTTCTCCCTGTTTGATCTTGTCCCATCTCGTGGGGCTCCCTGGGGCCGTTCCATCAAGGATGCGTTGTGCAGTTCTCTCTTTGGTCCCCCACCCCTAGCTTCTCAGAAATCTCTATTCCTTCTCTGGTGCTGTCGCACGATGGATCCTGATTATTTCTGGAAGTCGCTACTGAGTACTTTTCTCAAGTCGAGGCCTGCCTCATATGGATGCTGGTGGCGCGGTTCGGTGCGACGAAACCCCCACTTTCGGCCTTTCAACACTTCGTGCGCTCCTGGGGTTTGGCTACACCAGTTTTGATCTCATTCATTCACCGCCATGCCTTCTACTTGATGCTCGACTTGGAGGCTGATTTCATCCATGCCTAGTGTAGGCCCCCCGATCCATGGGGCAGTATTGCTTTAACCTCTCTCATTGGTCTCTGGATGTTCATAAGGGGAAGGAGATATCCCTTGAGACTATTTGGATCTATCTACCTGGTATCCCTCTTCCATTCCAAAATTAAGGTTTTCTCAAGAGGCCATGTCGCCTCATAAAGCAGAACTGGGACCTCTGGTTCCCTCGAGGTGGGGTAGGGCGGTCGCCCCGATAGGGCCAATTTCCCCCCAATTCTTGAACCTGCTGATGTCTCCAAAAGTTGTTGGTGTGGTCCGCATGCTTTTCCTCTCGCTCAGACTCTTGACTTCTCTTCCCCCTTCTCAGTATCCCTCAGGATCATCTGGTAGTCCCCTATTCTTGTCCCTTGAGGAGGTTGGGGCTTCGCAGCTTCCTCTAGAAAATCCTGTGAGCCCTCATCTTAAGGCTTCCTCTGGTGCGGTCCCCTCTGCTGCGGCCTCTCCCCCTGCCCGGATCAAGGAGTGTGATGAGTATTCCTCTCCACCTCCCTCTGAATATTGGATGACTATCTCTCCATGCCATATAGGGGGATCTTCTCCAATAGTTCCATCCCCCTCCAACAATTCGGGCATGTGCACCCATGCTCAAACTAGAAAGATTCGCATGGTTTCTCCCTCATGTAAGACAAAGGCTAGGAGTCTCTGGACCAGTCACTAGTGCAGAAAACGTTTTTTACGTCACTATTTTTTATGTCGGTTATATAAAACCGACGTAAAAACCTGTGTTCGGTACACCTTTAACGTCGGTTATTTTTATAACCGACGTTATTAATCGCGCGACTTCGTTTTTTACGTCGGTTATTTTTATAACCGACGTAAAAAACGCGGTTTTCGAAGGTCTTTTTACGTCGGTTATAAAATAACCGACGTAAAAAAAGAATCCGCAGATGTTTTTGACGTCGGTTATGGAATAACCGACGTAAAAAAACGCGGATTTTGAGCCCTTTATAACGTCGGTTATAAAATAACCGACGTAAAAAAAGAATCGGAGGAAGGTTTTTACGTCGGTTATTGAAATAACCGACGTTATAAATGTTTTTAAAAAACTTATCACGTCGGTTATTGAAGAACCGACGTGATAACTCATTTAAAAATTTACCCAGACCCGTGGATTGTCATTCGCGAGTTTACCTTCGACAGTCGCGACTCGTCTCTCTCGCGCGTAAACCCGAATCGGCTCGTCCATTTCGTTGGTTTAGATTCGTTTTGCGATCATCGTTTCTCATATTTAATCTCCTCGGATCAATCATCTAAACTCGCAGCACTCAGGTAATCCTCCCACTCGTTCGTTTTTTTTCGCGGATAGTATATATATATGTGTTGTGATTTTTTTGTTGAAACTAGCTAAGATTCTTCGATTGCGAACCCTTTTAACTCGTTTTGGCACCATAATCTTATTTATCATCCCTAGATCTATTTGTTCGACTTGCAATATTGAGTAATTTTATGATTTCACTAATTTTTCATCGTTTTCTATAAATCCCCGAGAGGGTTGGGGCGTGTCCATTTGGATGAGTTGCCCTTTTACAGTTGTTACTACTTTATTCACACACAACCATGGCATATGTGCATGGATTTGGGGTCGGGGGGTGTCCAGGGGGGTTTACAAGGGGGTGGGTGGGTGTGGGGGGCTGTCCAAGGGTGTGGGTGGGTGTTGGGGGGTGTCTAGGGGGGTGTCCAAGGGGGTAGGGGGTGGGGGGTGGTGTTTAGGAGGGGTGGGGGGGCTGTCCAGAGGGTTGGGGGGTGTCCAAGCAGGTCGGGGGTGGGGGGTTGTGTCCAGGAGGGGTGGGGGTGCTTTCTAGAGGGGTCGGGGGCTGTCCAGAGGGGTCGGGGGGTGTCCAGGGTGGTGTCCAAGGGGATGGGTGGGTGTGAGGGGCTGTCCAAGGGGGTGGCGGCCTGTCCAGAGGGGTCGGTGGGGTGTCCAGGGGGGTGTCCAAGGGGGTGGATGGGTGTGGGGGGCTGTCCAAGTGGGTGGCGGCCTCTCCAGCGGGTATTTGGGGTTGTCCGGGTGGGTGGGGGGGCTGTCCAGAGGGTTGGGGGATGTCCAGGGGGGTGTCCAAGGGGGTAGGGGGTGGGGGGTGGTGTCCAGGAGGGGCAGGGGGCTGTCCAGAGGGGTCGGGGGGTGTCCAGGGGGGTTTACAAGGGGGTGGGTGGGTGTGGGGGGCTGTCCAAGGGTGTGGGTGGGTGTTGGGGGGTGTCCGAGGGGGTAGGGGGTGGGTGGTGGTGTTTAGGAGGGGTGGGGGCTGTCCAGAGGGTTGGGGGGTGTCCAGGGGGGTGTCCAAGCAGGTCGGGGGTGGGGGGTTGTGTCCAGGAGGGGTGGGAGTGCTTTCTAGAGGGGTCGGGGGCTGTCCAGAGGGGTCGGGGGGTGTTCAGGGTGGTGTCCAAGGGGATGGGTGGGTGTGGGGGGCTGTCCAAGGGGGTGGCGGCCTGTCCAGAGGGGTCGGTGGGGTGTCCAGGGGGGTGTCCAAGGGGGTGGATGGGTGTGGGGGGCTGTCCAAGGGGGTGGATGGGTGTGGGGGGCTGTCCAAGTGGGTGGCGGCCTCTCCAGAGGGTATTTGGGGTTGTCCGGGTGGGTGGGGGGGGCTGCCCAGAGGGTTGGGGGATGTCCAGGGGGGTGTCCAAGGGGGTAGGGGGTGGGGGGTGGTGTCCAGGAGGGGTGGGGGGCTGTCCAGAGGGGTCAGGGGGTGTCCAGGGGGGTTTACAAGGGGGTGGGTGGGTGTGGGGGGCTGTCCAAGGGTGTGGGTGGGTGTTGGGGGGTGTCCAGGGGGTGTCCAAGGGGGTAGGGGGTGGGGGGTGGTGTTTAGGAGGGGTGGGGGGGCTGTCCAGAGGGTTGGGGGGTGTCCAGGGGGGTGTCCAAGCAGGTCGGGGGTGGGGGGTTGTGTCCAGGAGGGGTGGGGGGCTGTCCAGAGGGGTCGGGGGGTGTCCAGGGGGGTTTACACATCGATTTGTTTTATATTTCAAAATTGTTTACATTCAAATTATGATTTTTTTCATATAAACATATATTTGTCTTATCTAAAAAATATATATATTTTTGCTATTTGTTATAGGTAATAATGAGTCGAAGTTGGATTACGGCACATCGAATGAGCAATGAATATGAGGAAGGTGTTGATGCCTTTTTGGAATTTGCTAAAAGAAATGTTCCAAGTAGTGACATTTTTTTCTGTCCATGCCTGAAATGTCTGAATATGAAGAAGTTGAAAAGTAGAGAGATAAAAGATCATCTGATTTGTCATGGTTTCAATCCGAGTTACAACCCTTGGATTTGGCATGGAGAAACTGGACAGAATGTCACTGATGATAATGAATCGCAAGATGGTAACTCCGATGGAATTGAAGAAATGATTCGCGATATTGTAGCAGAACAAATTGAGATAGAACCGACAGTTGCACGTCTATATGGTGATGCCGAAAAACCATTATATCCTGGTTGTACAGATTTTACGGTTTTGTCAGCGGTGTTAAGATTGATTAACCTGAAGGCGAAACATGGATGGAGTGACAGAAGTTTTACAGAGCTGCTATAATTGATGAAAGACATTTTTCCAAAAGATAACGATCTTCCAGATTCACATTATAAGGCCAAAAAAATATTATGCCCGATGGGATTGGGATACAGGAAAATACATGCCTGTCCGAATGACTGCATTATATATAGGAAGGAATATGAATTTCTGAAAGAGTGTCCTAAATGTGGGACATCACGGTATAAGGTGAAAGAAAAATCACAAGCTGATGTAGAGATTACAAAGCTCCCTTCAAAGGTATTTTGGTATCTTTCTATAATTCCTCGTTTTAAACGTTTATTTGCTAATTCACATGATGCAAAAAGGTTAAGATGGCATGCTGATGAGCGGGTATGTGATGGAAAAATACGTCATCCAGCTGATTGTCCACAATGGAAGAAAATTGATGCCCAGTACCCTACATTTGGAAATGAAATTAGAAATCTGAGACTAGTCTTGTGCACAGATGGAATGAATCCATACCGAACCCTCAGTAGCACACATAGTTCATGGCCTGTTTTATTGGTAATTTACAACCTCTCTCCTGAAGTTTGTATGAAGCGCAAATATGTCATGTTGAGTATCATGATCTCTGGTCCAAAGCAACCCGGCAATGATATTGATGTATACTTGTCACCGCTGATTGATGATTTGAAACTGTTATGGGCTGATGGTATTAGGGTGTATGATTCTTATAAAATGGAATATTTTCAACTGCATGCAGTGCTTCTATTCACTATAAATGACTTCCCAGCATATGGAAATTTGTATGGATACAGTGTTAAAGGGCATAAAGCATGTCCAATTTGCGAACAACAGACGTCATATTGTCAATTGCATCATGGGAGGAAAACAGTGTACATGGGTCATCGAAAGTTTTTGCCTATGGATCACCCTTATAGAAGACTAAAAAAGGAATTCAATGGCTCACAAGAATTTGATACTGCTCCAAAACCTTTATCCCCAGATTTGTATTTTGAGAGGGTGAAAAACCTTGATGTGACATTGGGAAAGACACAAAAATCTGGTAATGATAGACATATTTGGAAGAAAAGGTCAATATTTTTTGAGCTACCATATTGGAGGTATCATGAAGTCAAACATAATATTGATGTCATGCACGTGGAGAAGAATATATGTGATTCTTTGATCGGAACATTGCTAGATATTAAAGGAAAGACAAAAGATGGGTTGAATGCAAGGTTAGACCTACTATCAATGGGAATACGTTTGGAGTTAGCTCCCACTCCTAAAGGAAGACGAACATTTCTTCCCCCGGCTTGTCATACATTATCGAAGAGGGAGAAAAGTAGCTTCTGTCAGTGTCTTCATGATATCAAAGTGCCTCAAGGTTATTCTTCAAATGTAAAAAATTTTGTCTCATTGAAAGACTTGAAGTTGATAGGTATGAAATCACATGATTGTCACGTCATGATGCAACAAATTCTACCAGTTGCACTGCGTGGAATATTGACCATCCATGTCAGAAAGACTATAATGAGGTTGTGTTATTTTTTCAATTCAATTTGTAACAAGGCGATTGATGTGAATGCTTTGAACATTTTGGAAAAGGATGCAATTTTTATACTTTGTCATTTGGAAATGTATTTTCCTCCAACTTTTTTTGATATGATGGTGCATTTAATGATTCATATGGTTCGAGAAATAAAGATTTGTGGACCTGAATATCTTCGTTGGATGTATCCTTTTGAAAGGTATATGAAAATATTAAAGGGATATGTTAAAAATCCATATCGACCTGAAGCCTCCATTATTGAAAAGTATATTTCTGAGGAGGTAGCAGAGTTTTGTACGAGCTACTTGGCTACGACGCAACACATAGGTTTGCCTCCATCTCGCCATGAACGGGTTAATAATGAGGGAAAGGGGATTCGTGGCTTGAAAGTCAAATCACTGTCAGCTGAACAAATGAAGAAGTTAGAATCATACATCTTGAATAACATAGCTGATGTTCAACCGTATATCACATTGCATATTAATGAGTTGAAACAATATCATCCAAAGAAGAAAGAAACGTGGATTTTGAATGAGCACAACAAAACTTTTTTGCCATGGTTTAAAAAGACCTTTCTTGGTAGATCAGATGTATCAGAGACATTAAAATGGATAGTGGGTGGTCCATCTTTAAATGTGATAACATGGTCCGCTTATGACATTAATGGCTATACATTTCATACGAAAGCTCAGGACAACAGAAGTGCAGTTCAGAATAGTGGTGTATTGGTGTTTGCAGAAGCAATGCATTTTTTGAGTGCTAAGGACAGAAACCCAATTTCGGCATCAAGTGCATATTATGGAGTGATTGAAGACATATGGGAGGCTGATTACTTTAAAATTAAAGTTCCTGTTTTTAACTGTAAATGGTTTATCGGTAACAACAGTGTCAGACACGATGAATTTGGAATGACACTTGTTAATCTGAATAGATTGGAAGACACAGCTGATTCTTTTATAATGGCAACACATGCCAAACAAATTTTCTATGTAGTAGATCAATCAGATATGTAGTGGGCTGTTGTTTTACAAGGGAAAAAACAATATGTTGGTGAGGATGAATTTGATGAAGATGCTGATTTATGTGAGATCCCTACTTCCATGGAAAGATTAACAGAACATAATGATGAGTATGTTGAAGACATGGTTTGTTCCATAAGGAACGATCATGACGAAGGAATTTGGGAAAACAATCCAACTGTACATTCCTAAAATTACAGGTAACACATGTTTATTTCTTGTTTACATTTATTTTTTTCATATAATGTTAGATATTGTAAATTTTTTACTTATTAAAACATGTATCAAACCAAAACGATAAAACAATAAAAACCGTAAAGAGGAGAAGTCCTGGGCACACCGGCTGGCCGGTGGTGGATCACCGGTTGGCCGGTGGTCCAGAGCAAAGCTCTGTCTGGTCCACCGGCCGGCCGGTGGTGATCCAGCGGCCGGCCGGTGGTGATCTAGCGGCCGACCGGTGGTCCAGACAGAGAGGAAGGCTCTGTTTGGTCCACCGGCCGGCCGGTGGTGATCCAGCGGCCGGCCGGTGGTCCAGACAGAGAGGAAGGCTCTCTGTCTGGTCCACTGGCCGGCTGGTGGTGATCCAGCGGCCGGCCGGTGGTGATCCAGCGGCCGGCCGGTGGTCCAGACAGGAAGGCTCTGTCTTGTCCACCGGCCGGCCGGTGGTGAGCCAGCGGCCGGCCGGTGGCACCAGGCAGTGGGCAAGTCTACTGCCTGGGTCCTCCGGCTGGCCGGTGAGCTCATACCGGCTGACCGGTGGACTCAGTGAGTCCACTTTTCAGCTTTCTTGGGCCAACTCCTTGGCAACCTTTTGCCTGTGTTTACCATGTTTATCATTGTTTAACATGCTTACCATATTACCAATGTTTACTATTATGTAATTTAGTACACTTTTCTATTTTATGATTAAGTAGTACTACAATATTTGAATTTGTATATTTGTGAACTAATGTTTGTTTTTTTGATTTGAAGGAAAATGACAGATCAATCAGTTGATCAGCCACATGATTTTGGAGATGAGCATATTGGTCATACATCTGGGGAGGAACATTCACATGCTCCTATTACGAAAAAGAGTTCAAAGGTTGGTAAGCGTGGGTGCACACGTTTACCAAAATTATCACTTGCCCGTACGAAGGAGGAGAGGATAGTCGTGGAGTTTGATGATGATGATCTTCCTAGAGGTCCAAATGATAAAGATTTTAAGGGTTTTGTAGCAACTCAGGCTAAGAGCAAAGTAAGCATTCTCTATGATTATTGGAGAAGTGTGGATAAGGCGATAATTTCTCAGCTGTGGGAGACCATTTTGGTAAGATCTTTTGCTATTGTTTGACTGTTCTTTAAATGTTTCTAGTATATATAATATTTTTAACCTCTTTTTTATCAGATGACATTTGATATTCCTGACACTGGAGGAGTCAGGAAGAAATGCTTATCGTTGGCTGCTAGGAGATGGAGGGATTTCAAATCAACCCTCTCATCTGATTTCATTTATGGTCATAGGAGTCATGAGAATCCATGTCGTATATATCCTTTTATAGATGAAGACACATGGAGAAAATTTTTTGAAAGTAGAAGAAAAGAATCATTTTTGGTAAGGGCAATGTAAACTTTTATAAGCTTTCTTATATAAATGATCTTATTATTGTTTTGTTAATGATTACTTATTCTTAATTTACAGCAAACAAGGAAAGCTCATCAAGAGATCCAATCTAAAAATGTATACCCTCATAGTTTATCTCGGGGAGGGTATGCATTATTGGAAGAACAAATGATGGCAGAAAAATTTCAACAACTAAGAGCTGAGTCTTCAAGCTCTGGAGAGGTGGCCCCTCCATCCCCTCCATCTAGACATGAGAAATGGAAAAGAGCTCGGAAGGGAAAAAAGGACAATATCTTTCGGAAGAATCGAGACTCGTAGTTGAGAGGATTGTAAGATATCTATTTTATTTATTTAAGTTTACTATTTTCGTCATATATTTCCAATCATTATAGAAATGTTCAATTAATTATTACAGGACTCTCTTGAGGAGCAGAGTTCACAGGGGACATTTACACCATCTGGGAGGGAAGATATTTTATCTGTGGCATTGGGAAAGCCCGAACATCCTGGCCGTGTAAGAGGATATCCGGCAGGTGTATCAGTAAGAAAAGTGTTGCCACGTTCCTCAACTTCTAACGTTGAGGGAGTTTATAAAAAAAAATAGAATCCTTGGAGGCTGAAGTCCATAATATTAATGCGACAATGGAGGACAAGATTAGAGCATCGGTGCAGTTTATGTTTGCAGACTTGCAAAGACAATTTCAGGGTGCAGCTCCCACTCCACCTCTCCCAGTAGCTCCCACTCCCCCACCTCAGCCTGCGGACCCCATTTTTGATCCTCCTCCTCCGCCGAAGCTACCTACTTATTGTGAGTTGTATGTTGATGATCCTCAACATCATATAGTTGCATATGGGATGGTATATTGTATAGGAGATACAGTTCATCATCAACAGTTAGAGGTAGAGA
This sequence comes from Viscum album, assembly GCA_963277665.1. NCBI lineage: Eukaryota > Viridiplantae > Streptophyta > Magnoliopsida > Santalales > Viscaceae > Viscum > Viscum album. The sequence goes on from OY728151.1 coordinate 25,328,779, forward strand.
ATCAGAGGGTCACTGTACAGGATATTATAGATAGATCAGCTTGGATACCATTACCTACAGATGAGGTGACGACAGTTGGACATAGTATCGGCCATTTTTTACTTTGTCCATCCAGACTTCTTCGACTCATTACCATAGAGGTATGGATGTTATATCCTTTATTTTATATTTTTATTAATGTTTTATCATTTGAAAACTAATATATTTTTCAATTTATTTTTACAGGAATACTTCAAAGGTAAAGAAATACTGTATAGACAACAACAAAGACAGATAGCTATGACATCAGATGCAGATACTAGCAGTCTTGACAAATTGTCAAGATATTCAAATTTGTTGGCGGATCATTATGACTTTACAATGGAAGCTCATGTCTGTGGACGTGAACTAAGTGTGGGGATTATGAAAACTGATATCATGGAGTTTGTCACTAGAGATAAGTTGGGCATCAACGTGGTGCAAATTTTTATCATGTAAGTCTTAACACCTTTTCCTTGCGTTATATTTATTAAAAATGTATACTTATGTCTGCTTTGTATTAGGTATCTGTATAAAATTTGTGAGAGGAATGAGCTGACAGATGTATATGGATTCGTGGACCCACAATTGATTTCCCCTGAAGCATGTGCATTGGATGAGGAACAAAGAATGCTTTATATTGCTGATAGATTTGAAAAGAATGTAATCACACAGTGTTGGATGATGCCTTTTTGTGAGAGGTATGAAACAAATCCCTCTCAAAGAGTTAATTATCTTTTAACATAAAAAACCACTAACGTTAAATTTCCTTTTATCAGGGATCATTGGATGTTAGGGGTTTTTTGCCCTAGGGAGAAAACACTTTATTGGATATGCTCTCTCCATGATGATGTGCGAGAAAGTTTTAAGAATATATTGGAAACGTAAGTTTCAATTTCACAATAGTTTTATATATTATAATGAATTTTAAATTTACCCCATTTGTATTATTTTCTAACAGGGCATGGGTCCACTTTCGAAAAAGCGCAAAGAAAAGGAATTTCAAGATCAAATATGTACATGCGAAGGTAAATATCCATTTATAATTTTTACATTTTGATTTATTACATAAAAATAATATATTGAATTTACACTCATTCAAACAGAAATGTCATGAGCAACAAGGCATCATCGAATGCGGATATTACATGTTAAGATTTATGTATGAAATAATAACAACTGGGACAGTTCTGAGTTTTGACCTGGTAAGATTTCCTCTTTCTCATAATATTTCAATTTGATTTATTCATTATACACATTGACTACTATCCTTTTCCTTTGTAGCTTTTTGATGACCCTCAACCCTTTACTGCTGAAGATATCAAACACTTACAAGTGGAGTGGTCAAATTATTTTACAGGTTTGATTGACTTTTAGTTGTTTGTAATGTAAAATGTAATTTTGAATATTGTCAATGTAATTGTGTATTTCGTAGTCGTTTAGGTTGGATTTAGTTTTTTTTGAAGTTGACAGTGTAAGTTTTGAATGTTATATAAGTGAATGTTTAATTTTTCTCTACTTCTTGTTTTGGTCTACTGTTGATGGTTTTTCTGGTCTGGATTTTGGTATGGGGGGAGAGGTTCCAAGGGGGTGGGTGGGTGTTTGGGGGGTGTCCAAGGGATATGGGAGGGGTGTCCAAGGTGTGTTTGGGGCTGTCCTAGGGGTCGGGGGGGGGGGGGGTGTAAATGAGGGTGGGGGGTGTCCAAGGGGTGGGGGGTGTCCAAGGGATATGGGAGGGGTGTCCAAGGTGTGTTTGGGGCTGTCCAAGGAGTCGGTTGGGTGTAAATGAGGGTGGGGGGGGGGGCTGTCCAAGGGGTGGGGGGGTGTCCAAGTGGTGGGGGGGGGGTGTCCAAGGGATATAGGAGGGGTGTCCAAGGGGTGTTTGGGGCTGTCCAAGGGGATGGGGGGGTTTCCAAGGGGTAGGGGGGGTTTCCAAGGGGTCGGGGGGGTGTCCAGGGGGTGGGGGGGCTGTCCAAGGGGTGGGGGGGTGTCCAAGGGGTGGGGGGGGGGGTGTCCAAGGGATATGGGAGGGGTGTACAAGGGGTATTTGGGGCTGTCCTAGTGTTCGGGGGGTGTAAATGAGGGTGGGGGGGCTGTCGAAGGGGTGGGGGGGGGGTGTCCAAGGGGTGGGGGGGTGTCCAAGGGATATGGGAGTGGTGTCCAAGGTGTCTGGGAGTTCTGTCCACGGGGCCAGTTGGGTGTAAATGAGGGTGGGGGGGCTGTCCAAGGGGTGGGGGGGTGTCCAAGGGGTGGGGGGGTGTCCAAGGGATATGGGAGGGGTGTCCAAGGGGTGTTTGGGGCTGTCCTAGTGTTTGGGGGGTGTAAATGAGGGTGGGGGGGGGGGTCGAAGGGGTGGGGGGGTGTCCAAGGGGTGGGGGGGTGTCCAAGGGATATGGGAGTGGTGTCCAAGGTGTCTGGGAGTTCTGTCCAAGGGGCCGGTTGGGTGTAAATGAGGGTGGGGGGCTGTCCAAGGGGTGGGGGGGTGTCCAAGGGGTGGGGGGGTGTCCAAGGGATATGGGAGGGGGGTCCAAGGTGTGTTTGGGGCTGTCCTAGGGGTCGGGGGGGGGGGGGGGGTGTAAATGAGGGTGGGGGGGGGGGGTTCCAAGGGGTGGGGGGTGTCCAAGGGATATGGGAGGGGTGTCCAAGGTGTGTTTGGGGCTGTCCAAGGAGTCGGTTCGGTGTAAATGAGGGTGGGGGGGGGGTGTCCAAGGGGTGGGGGGGGGGTGTCCAAGTGGTGGGGGGGTGTCCAAGGGATATAAGAGGGGTGTCCAAGGGGTGTTTGGGGCTGTCCAAGGGGATGGGGGGGGTTTCCAAGGGGTAGGGGGGTTCCAAGGGGTCGGGGGGGTGTCCAGGGGGTGGGGGGGTTGTCCAAGGGGTGGGGGGGGGGGTGTCCAAGGGTTGTGGTGGGGCTCCAATGTGGTGGGGGAGGGATGGCCAGGTTGTTAGGTGGGTATAGATGAGGGTGGGGTTCAGTTGGGGCTTGGGGGAGGGCTGGCATGGTTATTTTTGTTTGGTTTCTGGTTGCTTTTTGGTGAGAGCAGTGCAATTATTTTAAAAAAAAATATCGCTTTCACGTCGGTTATGTTATAACCGACGTGGTAAATAAATCGGTAGGGTTTTATCACGTCGGTTTTTTCGAGAACCGACGTGATAAACCGTTCCCGGGCCTTTTATCAGGTCGGTTCTTAATATAACCGACGTGCTAAAAGGCCTGGGAATCGATTTACCACGTCGGTTATTGGATAACCGACGTGCTAAAACGTTTCCCAGGCCTTTTTATCACGTCGGTTATTTAAGAAACCGACGTGATAATAGGCCCGAGGAAGGGTTAATCACGTCGGTTATGTCATAACCGACGTGATAAACGATATCCCAGGCGTTTTATCACGTCGGTTTTGAAAATAACCGACGTGATAAACCCCCCCCCCCCCCCGCGCATATTTATCACGTCGGTTAGTAATGAACCGACGTGATAAACACCGTGATGTTAGGGATGTTACGTCGGGTTTTAAATAACCGACGTAAAAAACGTTATTTATAACGTCGTCCGTATTAACGTCGCCTAAAAAACAACGTAAATAATGAAAAATAACCGACGTAAAAAATGTTTTCTGCACTAGTGAGTGCTGAGACATGATCACTTCAATGATTCCTCTCATCATCTGGAATGCCCGGGATCTTGGTGCTTGGGTGAAGTTGGACTTTATAGATATTGAAATCCATAAACACAAGTTTTTTCTTTTTGTTTTCTTGGAACACAAGAAGAGTCTGTCCAGACTCAGCAAAGTTTCCCGTAACCTCAGAATGAATGCCTTCTTGCACACTGACCCTCCCAATAGTAACATATGGATATTTTGAAAAAAGAACCCTCAAGTAGACTTAATATGGGTAGGAAATCAGTTTATCATGACTAAAGTAACTCATTAAGGATGTTCCTTCTTTTTCTCATTCATTTACAGAAGTTGTGACGCCCATCGCAGAGTTTCCCTCTAGAACGAACTCAACGATTTTGATCCGGGTAACTTCCCCTGGTTGGTGGGGGGAGATTTTAATATCATCGCGAACCTGGAGGAGAAGAAGGACATGGGATCCTTTCCTAGGAATTTGATTCTGTAGTTTATCTACTTCATGGTAGGGAAAGGTCTCATGGACCTTGGGTACATAGGTGACCAGTTCACCTGGTGCAACAACTAGCACAGAGCTCGACAGTCCTTGAGCCGACTGGATCAGTGTCTGGAAAACATACAGGAAATGGATTCTTTCCCTAATATAAAAGTGTCCCACCTGGTGCATGGTGTTTCTGACCACTCTCCCCTCCTCCTATCTCTGGTGCCGAATCAGGTTAGTAGGGGTTCCTTCAGACTCCTCCAGCACTGGTCCGATTGGTCGGGTTTCTATCAAATAGTCAAAACATCCTGGTCCGAGCCTGCCCAAGGTAATCCCTATATTTTGTTTCATTCTAAGCTTAGTAGGCTTAAAAACCACCTCTCATCCTAGATAAAGAGATTCCCACTGAATGAACATGCCTTGGACTCGACCATGCGAGAGGTTGAATGCCTCAAAACCACTCTCAAGCAGGCCTAGAATGATCGGGTGTTTGACGATCTGGCTGCCAATAAAGATACACTTGCAGACATGATCCTTCGACAGGAGTGCACAAAGAAAGAATATTTGAGGATTCAATGGCTTGAGGAGGGGAAAAAACACAACATACTTCCACACTTGCATTAAAGAGAGGAAGCGTATGGTGCTTCCCAATATCTTGAAAGAGGATGGGTCATACTTGAATGAAAGAGATGAGGTGGGGATCCTGGCCCTCAAATTAGTCAAGGAATTTCTGGATGATCTGAACCCTTCTATTCCAAATGGATATCCAGGTGGCACGGTGGAGGCCATGATTGACATTCCCAATCTTGTATCTCCACAGATCAATGCTTCGCTAGTGTCCATTCCTGAGGAGGAAGAGATCCACAAGAAAGTTATGAATCTAAAAGCAAATAGTGTGCCTGGTCCCAATGGTTTCCCCAAATCCTTTTACAGGGTATCTTGGTTTGTGGTGAAGCATGATCTTTTTGAGGTTATTCAAGACTTTTTTCGGGGTGGCATCTTACTGAGGGTTGCATCTACCACTAAACTCATCCTCATTCCTAAGATCAAGAATCCATCCTCCATCCTCCATTATCGCCCGGTTAGTTTGTGCAATTTCCCATATAAAATTCTTGCTAGTATCATCAATGCTAGGTTGGCTATACATCTACCATAATGGATCTATGAAGAACAAAATGGGTTTGTAAAGGGACACAATATTCATGGTGCCATTGCATTGGCCTAGGAGATTCTCTGAGACATCAACACCAGGTCTCATGGTTCCAACTTGGCCATCAAATTAGACTTGAGAAAGGCCTTCGACCAGGTTGAATGGAGATCTATCAATAACATGTTGTCAGGTTTGGACTTCTCCTCCTCTTCGACTGATATCATCTTTTAATACTTTAGCTTATCCTGGCTGGAAATTAATTTCATGGGAAAGACACACGGTTTCTTCAAGGAGACCCGTGGTTTGAGGCAGGGGATCCTTTATCCCCTATCCTTTTTATCTTCTCCCAAGACTTCCTTATCCGGCTCATTCATCGTAGCTTGAACACGGGTGAGATTATGCCATATCACAGGAGGTGGAACTATCCATAAATTTTACACCTTATGTATGCAGATAATACCCTGATTTTTCTCAATACCAGTAGGAGGTCAGTCCATGGCCTTATTAAAGTGATGTAGGTCTATTGCAAGTGGAGTGGTAAATTCATTAACAAGTCCAAAAGTGATGTCTTTATTTACAAAATATGCACAAATAGACGGGCTACCTCTATTTGTAATCTCGTGGACATGAAACAAGGTAACTTCTTGATGAATTATTTGGGTGCCCCGATTTCCTCAGGCCAGATCCATATCAGAGACTTCAACTCGCTCTTCGGCAAGATCTCGGATAGAATCCTCAACTGGAAGAGTATATACCTATCCTTCTGGGGATGCATCGCTCTTTTAAATAGAATTTTTCTTACCACTCCAGTGCATGCCCTGTTTTCTATTAATGTTCTGAAAGGAACCATTAAGAACATCTACAAGATCATTTATCACTTCATGTGGGATTCTAAATCTGAGGGGAAACTTGATTAGGTTTCATGGGAGAAGATGGCTCATCCCACTTGGGAGGGTGGGATTAACGTACGAAGTATCGTGGATACTCTCCTATGTAGGCATGTACAATTGTCTTGGGACATTATCGCATGTTGCAACCTTTGGGGGAAGACAATGAGTAGGGTTTTGGAGGGCCCCCCTTCACCTGAGCTGGGTCACATGACTCCTTTCTTGTCAATGATCATCCCCCTCTTCTCAGCACTCCAACCCCTGGCTCGTTGGATCATCGGGGAGTGGAACATCTCATTTTGGAACCACAACTGGTTGGGATCGTGTCTCACATTCTTTGTTTTCCCAACATACAATATCATGTTCAAGGAGGAAATCATGCATCCAGAGTTCATCAGGGAGGTCTTAGATAAAGACCAACAGGGTTTCTTCCACCTCATTGAAACCAACCCGGACCCGGACCAATGCATTTTCACCCTCTCCAGCTCGGGATCTTTCTCTGGTAATGCTTTACATCGGTCGCTGACCACACAAATTCAGGGGTACTGTTGGAATGAGACTCTGTGGATAAAAAAAATCCCACGCAAGATCAACTTCATCACCCGGAGCCTTAGACACAACGTAGTCCCTACTGATGATAATATCAGGAAATACAACATTTATATGGTCTCTCAATTCTTGTGCTGCAAGAGTCACCAAGAGGAGAGCGCTGGTCACCTGTTCTTCAAGGGTGAGTGGGATCGGGAGGTATGGTCCTTCTTTGGTGTATTCACTGCCTTATACTCCTTGACTCACCCCAACTCCTCCTTCATGGATCGATGGTTCTTCAACTCAGGAAATAGAAGGAGCAGAGAGATAGGCCAGAATCATCATCCTTCTTGTAGGTTGTTGGTCTCTCTGGTAGGCCAGAAACAAAGCACAACATGAGGGGTTCATTTATTCTGGGAGGGACATAATTGCTAGAACTCGAAGCATTCTTCTTGATCTGGTTAGGCTTTCTGATTCCGGGAAATATGACCCTTAAATCTGGTTCTTACATGCGTATTCCCAATTTTTTTCAACCACAGTCTCTCTAAGAGGCCTTTGGGTTCACTGGAAACCTCTGTGGATGGGTTTAAAAATAATACTGACTAATATTCTATTTTTGGAGTAATGAGAGGTGGAGGCCTGGTCCACAATTCTAGGGGTCTTGTTATTTTGGCATTCACTACCTATTTTGGTCATGGATCCTCTATCATAGTGGATGCAATGTCTTTCCTCACTGGCCTCTCTTTATGCCAGAAGGGCGGCATTAACATTGCAGTGGCCGAAACAAACTCTCTGTTTCTTCTTAACTCGTTTCTAGACTCTACCAATACCCCCTATTCGATTACCTATTCCTTTAGAAAATGCCAAGGCCTCCTCTCCAATAATGATATATTAAGTCAAACGTGGTGGGAAGGTAATATAGCTACTGATCATCTCTCTTACCTTGCAGTTCAAGGTTCCAGTGTCTCCTGTTTTTATGATCTGGAATTTTTGGAAGCGGAGGGGGTGGACATTATAAGAGGGGATTCCCTTGGTTTCCACTACTTTAGGCCCCCATATGCCTTTATTTTTTTCCCTTTGTTGGTTTCCTGCTGGTCTTTTCTTCAAATATAAATAATGGATTGATTGATATCTTTGACCAAGAAGATGGATTCCCATGAAGATATGAGCTATGTGGAAGAAATCACCATAGTTATTAGAAGATAAATTTCATGATTGAACTAGTTGGACTCTACTATATTAGTAACATGATATAACTTGTGATTTTTTTGGATTATTCCATTGTAATAATCTTGTAATTCCTTTAAAGAAGCATTCCACACATGGATTAATACTCATGTCTGAACCACAGAAAATTTTGATGTCATTCTTTTTATTTGTTTTCTTTCAATCATTGACTTTAAAAAATATTGTTTGTTTCATTTGAAAAGTGTGTTTTCTAGTGTAGTAACTTAGGTGCGATGCGTCTTCTAAGATCCAGTGCATTGAGTATGCAGGATTATTCTAGTACACTGTTTCTGCCTAGAATATTTTGATGGATAAATTTTAGGAGTCAAAAGTTATCTATGAGCCCAAAATGAAATATAAAAGTTCCAGCTGAAGAGTTTTAGATGATTATATTTTGGTTGATAAATTTATCACATCCATCTTAGCACCTTTCAACAAAAGATCAAGGTACTTATGCAGTATATAATCCTCTATCATCATTTTATAGAACCCAAAATACATCTCATCGAACTTCCCAACTTGACCTTACCCTCATCCAATGGAATTACTTCATGTACAATAGAGACACTAAAGCTCACTGGTTTTTATTAAAAGTTAAAAGTGGTCACACTGATCCTCCTAGTTTATAAAAACACATAACTAGAAATCTTACTACTCTCCTTATAGACTAAACACATTTTTCCTTATATGATTAATTCCTCTTCCATGAAAAAATATGGAATGTTACATAATGATTGATCTTTCACATGAGATCCACATAATTATTCGAGAATGACTTCATACAATCTTCTTATAATGGGTAAAGTCCAAGAACTGTTTTCTTTTCTTCCTTATCCCCATTTTTTCTTTCATGAAAACTACTATGGAATATTCTATTTATGATTCTCTATTTCTTAGTTATTTTTGGAATTCATCCCCATTCTTTTTTATTCTAGCCTTAATTTTGATGTTTTCTTCTATTAGCTCTTAAAAGAAGTTGAACTACCAAACCCTGTTTCATGATTAATAGCCTTCCCCTTATTACATTGTGAGGTATATGTAATTTTTTTTACTTGCATAAACTTTAATTTAAACTTATATATTTGGAAAATATATCTAGTTGTTATGTGAGATTGTATTTTCAAAAATAGTATTGTGATCATTGTTAAGATTGAGCATTAATATAAATCCCATTCTTCACACTACTTTGAGCTCCATGTCATCACCACTATTTTTAAAAAGGCTTATTATGCGGTCAAAACAAATACACAATATCCAAAAAATCATGCAACTTAATTATGATTCTCCCTTAAATAAATACACTAAATTCATACAATCATCACTTCTTAAAGCCTGATGTTGAAGTCATATGCTTCATATTTTTCAAATTTTTGATATACTCTTAAATTCATAATCTCACAAAGGCATATAATGAGGAATTTTCAAAAAAATCCATCACATGAAAAAACATGTATTTTTCAGAGAACACTTCAAATATCACTAGATCTAATTCCAACCACCAAAAAAATTCACAAAATGAACTCCACTAAACTCTATAGACCAAAATAAAGATTAATTCCACTTCATTTCCACAAAACACAATGTAAAATGCATACAATCCGGATTTTGGCTATTTATCTCCCCCTTTTGATTTTTTGACAATTCTACATATGACCTAAATAGACGCTTACCTTCAAGGTGTGTAGTGATGGTTCACTAATGTTGGTTCTTAATAGGGTATTAGTGTGAGATTACTCTACGGGGGTTGGGGGATGAATCAATGTAATGGATGTATTATCAAATTTCAACTATTTATCCTTTAAAGTATCACTTTCCCAATATGGATCTTGACCTCTCAACGTTGAGGGTCACTTGTTACACTCTTTTATTGAATACAATTTAAATTACTTGATCTGTTCTGATGTTAATGATTGATGTAAACATGGAATTATGAATTTAATTGGTTTACCATAACTGGATATGTCTAAAGAGTATGCATCAATAATTTTCCATACACTAAATCACTATCAATATCATTGCTCTTCATAGGGGTAAATCCACTTTACAATGGTTTCGGAAAAAATCACTACATACTAAGGGTCACTCCCTTGAATGTTCCTTCCAACGACCAATACAGGTGAGATGAATCACTTTCACATAGTTTATCGTCTTTTCAGTCCCTTCTCCAGCATCAATTTCATGGATTTCATCGTCAAGAACAGGTAGATGATCTGTTGTAGTCCTATTGGACTACTCTTTCACAAACTATGAAATCCTCCTATTGTAGAACCTTATTCTTCTAGAATGAATCTAGAAATCATATTATCTTTATTGTTTATAGAGAAATACATTTCCTCTTATATTTTCTCAAGATATTTAAGGGTTTCAAAGTCCTTATACTTCTTCTTTCTACCCCTTATCTTGAAACTCCTACTTCTCTTACTATGAAATTCAGATATGGATCTATGTGCTATTTTCATTTTTTATTCTCCCTGTTGATCTACCTATTTAACAAGGAGATGGTAAACTAATAAATTGGGCACCGATCACACCATTATGGTATATGAAAACCTCTCTTAACTCCTTATGAACTCCTTCCATGATTTCCTATATAACCACAACAAACCTCTAAAACCGTTTCATGGAATTTTCTTTCACATTTATAGTTTGAATTAAATATACATTTAATTCACATGTCGAATCATTGTAATCAAATTGTAATAAGGATAGAATCATGTTATAAAACTGTGAAACATGATTATGGAAGCATTCAAGATCGATTCTTACATCACTGTAATGATTTCTAGTGAAATTTCATGTCACCCATTACCCTTCACCATAGCATGGTGAAAAACCTTCGTATGTTTTGACGTCAACATGACAAGCACTAGAACATGGTCCTATTATTTTTTCCATTTTTCATAGTAACTCTATCATTATACCATGAGTATTATTATGACATGATGAAAAAAACTTGCATTTTTTGACTCCAATATAATGGGAAATACGACATGGTCACTAGCTGTTGGATGTTTTTCTCACAGCTCTAATTGATGAACTTGAAGACCATAAAACAATACCATGGACATAATGGGTTTCATTATATTACATAGGGATCATCCTTGAGCACTATGTATTGATCTATGATGTGGTCCATCCAAAAATGGACATTTTTCACTACAAGTCTTCAATGCATTGTTTCACATTGACTACAACCACTACCATAGTTTCCTTGTTCCCATTTTTCATAGTTTCTCTATAATTTCAGAATGGGGACCACTATAAAATGATCCCTTTATACATTTCACTTATTTAGAAACTTATTCTTTATGCACCATATACTATGGGTATGGCTACACCAGGCTTCTTCTTCATCTTCATCACACCCACTAACTAGGGTGTGATCTTTCCCATGTTGAGAAACATCAACACAACCTTATCCAAGTTTTATTCACACTTATCTATTCATTATCTTTACCGTGTATTCTCCTTGTATAATTCCATCAATCTTCCAAATAGCCACCAAATTCTATTCTCTTTTCATGGAAGATGTATCCAACACAACATCCTTAAAGATGCCTTGTAAACAAATACAATCATCAAGAAATCAAGCTCATTGTTGTGAATTATCAATGAATCACCTTGAAATTATTATTTATTATCAATTTTATCATTCTTATTACCAAAATCATTATTTTTAATAACCTTATTATAAAAAAAATCAATATTGTAAATAACATTTTTATAAAAAAATGCAATAGAATCTGTTGGGATTCCAAAAAATATTCCCCTTTGGATTTTTCTGAAAATAACTCAATAGACTCCCATATTATTCTCAGTATTAATACCCATTAATGGAAATGGAATAAAAAGGTAAATTTATCTACTGTAAAATGTGGGGATCTTCCTTTGAAACTCAATATCCCCTTTTTTTGGGATCATTGCCTTTCATTTTAAAACTTTTCTTCACTTGATGTGTGGTAAGAAACTCCAAGAAATATCATATATCCCTTTATATTCAAATTAAAAGAGGTATTAATCATGGGATTTAACTCCCCCTATGAGGACACAGAGGTATTAATCATCTTGTATCTTCTCCCCCTATTCCAAAACACTTTCACCCTTTGGAATCAACCAAATTTTCATTATCCAAATCATCTAAAAACTAATGAAAAAAATTTCTAGTTTGAATGTCCAACTTGAGAAACAATATTTCCAAGATATCCCAACCTTATAAAGAAATTAATTAAGTGAATTTACCACTTGGATCTTGAGATGTCAAAAAATCCTCTAAGATTACTGATTCCAAGCTTGATGTAGGAAATAAGATTTTTTTGCTAAAAAAAATAATTCTGTTCATGTCACTCATGAATACCAATGAATATAAAACAACTTTATCTATTTAATTTCTCAACACAACCTATGATATCAATAAATTTTATACCAATACATTCCTGGATAACAAAATAATTCGGTTGAGTGGTTCATACCATTTGATAAATAAATTGATATCACTTATTAATAATTTGAACAAATGAAACCACTTGTGCTCCATGCCTTTTATCTTTTAATAGGATTCAAACATATTCAACAGATATAAATTTATCTCTATTTAAATTTTCTTTTATAGAACACACACCCCATATATAATATCTCTCAATTAATTCTACACCTATTAAAAATAGTTAAAAATAATAAAGTATATGTGGAGAGGGTAACCTCAAGATTCCTGAAGTAGAGGAATAGGTCTGGTTAAGATGAACTAAAAATTAAGCTTAAATATTTTAATTTTTCTTTTTAGATTTTAGGAAAGGAATAAAATCATATATACAACCTCATAATTATAATTTTTAGATGTCCTTATCAACCCCTTATTAAATTATTTACTTTTTGTGACACCATTTACATAATTTTATTCATGGATGTGAGCATTTCCATCTTTCCTTGGCTTGGGATTTTCCATAATTGTGGAATCTATTACACTCAAACAAGTATCTTTTGGAGTTGCATCAGTATTGGATCTCACATCTAGATTTATTTTCCATAAAATATTCATCTTTTTTACTTTTTGTTTGTTTGTATGGGACCAATTTTTAAATCATTTTCCTTGATGACCATGAGTTCCATCTTGGAATACCTCTTCTCTATAGGTTGATTATCCTTTACTTCTACCTCGCTCACAACTGAAACGACCACTTAATTTTTATTTTATATTTTATTTCATTACTTATAAGAGATATTTTGTGAGTATCCAGATCTTGGTTCTTAAAACACCCTTTATTTATTCTCATTATCATTCTATAAAACATTTAACCTATTTTATAGACTAGAATTCATTTATATTGAATAAAATATTTCTTTATTTGAAATAGGAGTGGAGTGTATCCTTATAAAACTATAACCTTAAATTTATTCCCCCAATTTAATTACCTTTCCATGTGGCCGATGTTAGAAATAATGAAACATATACTATAAGAATCATACCTCATGTAGTCTCTAATTTATTAATATATAGGTATATCTATATTTATTCTCACATATTTGGGATTGTAGGTTTATAAACAAATACTCATTATGTTCCAAATTAATACTAAATATTATCTATTTGGAACCTCTTTATTTTGTGGACCACCTCTTTGATATTCATCATGGAAGTTCTATTTTCTTAGAGATTTCAGATATAAACTCTTTCTTCTTATTCAGGATGCTTTTGGATGGATTTTAATATTATCATTTGAGGTGTTTATCCTATCCTTGAGTTCTCAAATATTCTTATAATTTATCTCAAATGTGAAGATATCACCTTTATATTTTAAGAATCATCTATTTTTGTTTGTATTATTTATTTAGATTGATTTTTGAGGGTAATTATTCTTTCCATAATTTTCTTCTATGCAACCATTTGCTTCTAAATTTCTTGGGAAATCTCTTAAATAATATCACTTTATTCTTTCATATTTTCTCCCATTCTATTCATGTTGAAATTAAAGGCTACCTCTTCTATCCTGAAACTCTTATTTTCTAGGAATCGATATTAAATCATTGAATAAAAAAATTCATGCATGACTTACCATCATCACTTCTTCTATTTTAAGGTTGGGATATACTCTTGGCTAATTCATGAACACCTAATTTATTAGAAACTTGATGTTGTTTCCACTTATTCATAATGTATCCATTTCATATTAGAAATAGTGTTTTAAATTCCATATAATTTCTCCAAACCAATTTTAGAATCATATTTGAAATTATAATAAGATTTTTTTACCTTGGTAGGAGAATTAATATTTAGAGATGAATTCCACTTGTTAGTTTTATTATTTCCTTTAATAATAAGGCATTATTCATCATATTTTACATGAATTTATTCTAATTTAAACCGGATATATTTAGATAACTTTTCATGTGAAAATTCCTTGTATAATTCATCTAATAGGGAATTATTCAATTCCTTTTTCACCGAGGCATCAATCTAAATGTTTCTTTTATTTATTTAAAATATAATTCCATGTATTCTTAACAAAATAATTCCTTAATCTATAATTTATCATGGAATTACAAGTGAATATTACACATTGGAAATTAACTCCTTTTTCCATTACTTGAAATTCTTTCTATTAAAAACTAGATCCATCAATATGGATTCCATTTCTCTTCACAAAAAATTAGATCAAGTTAGAAAAATAAAAAATCAAATAAAAATAAAATAAACCTTTCCTTTGATACAACTTGTTGGGTCTTACTAGAGGCTTGTTGTGAGATTTCTATATGGGGGTGAATTAGGGTAATGAATGTCTTATCCAATTTAAACTCTTTAGATTTTAAAGTGTCACTTTATATATATGGATATTGACCTCTCAACCTTGAGGGTCAATTGTTATGCTCTTTAATCAAATATTATTTACATCACTTGATCTATTTTGGTGTGCATTCATAAATTAAATAGAGACATGAGAATTTAATTGGTTCAAACTCACCGGTCTACATATAAGGAGAACGTATCAACAAGATCCCATGCACCAAATAACTATAAATTTCATTTCTCTTCATATGGGTTACTCCCATTTACAATGTTTTAGGGATAACTCAATTATAATGGCTTATATTTTACATACATATATATTAAATCAAAATTGAAGAATATTAATTACAAAACATAACAAAACCATGCCAGTACTATATTGGTTTAGTGTCTTTAGAAACTTAAAAACATAAACAACTGGTTCATTATACATCTACATTGTCTCCCACTTAATTATTCATAACTAGACACCTTTTTGACATATCTTACTTAATACCCTTCTTCATGACCTGGGGAAAATAAACATAATAAAGGGTGATTTTAGATGCTCAGTAAGGGTAAACAAGGGAGATATAAATCATATCATAATCATAATACATAAGAACACAACATTTTAAAATCTTATCCTACATATGAAAGATCATGATATCATGTCATGGGATAAATCATAAAATTTCATAAGAATCAATGAACGTAATCCAAAAATTCATAACATAAAACATAATTTTTTTGGTATACACATAATCATATAAAGTCATCTCATATTAGTCAAGGATTATTTCCAAGACCATCATAGAGGACAAAGTCCATTACTGAACCAAGTTCACTCCTCATTCCAGCCCTATATTACTGAAGAGAGATCATTTCTCATTCCATCCCTATCTATCTAAGGAGATATAAATATTTACTCAATTAATTGGAGGAAGATATAGGTCCTACCCATATCATAATTAAATTATTCTTACACATGCCACAAAAACATAAATCATTCATCATAACCCAAGGAATAAAATGGGTTTCTTTAAACATCATTCCAACATAACATAATCCATGTAAAACAAATGGATTTGATAAATATAATTACATAATAAACATAATCAAACCTTAGGATCAATAGGTATAGTATACTTGAAACATAACATAATTAAATAATTCCACCTTAGATGGAAAATAATTTTGATAGAAAACTTGAAATTAATTCTTGAAAAAAATATCCTTTCATCTTATTTTTTTTCTTTTCCCAAAAATTCTATACAATTTTAAAATAAAAGAATTTATTTTAAAATAATCTTGAAATATTTTAAAGTAATATTCATGAAAATAAGGCATTATGATAACATAAAAAATACGTTCATTCCATATAAGTTAAAAGAAAACATTCTTCACATACTTTTATCAGAAAGTCAAAAAGTACCTCGTATCAAAAACGACAAAATATTCCTTTAATAATGTTTAATAAAAATCCACCAATGGGTAAAATTGAACTTAAAAAAATTGTATAAGGATAGATAGAATATTTCGGAATACATATTTATGAAATGTGGTCATGGATGATAAATATATACCAGTATATACTTACGTATAAGTAGTCTTAGATAATAATGAGATTGAAAAATTATCGCTTACCTTAGGTCCAATATCCTTTGTATGTATAAAAACCACATATATAGTGATTTAAATAATGTCATTGAATTATTACAGAATCATAGTTATTTTTATGATATCATATATAATCATATTATCATCCGATTGTTAATAAATTTTCATTATTACTCATTATTTAGGTATTAACTATTTCATTTTCTTATGCATGTTTTGTTGAATAAGTTCCAGTTCACCATATTAGGTAATAGTTATATAATTAAAAAATTATATTAACATAATATATACCTTATTTATTCATTATATACATTTATATAATCATGATTTAATGGATATCATGTATAATGAATCACATCGTATCATGGAGACGGTAGACCGTACGTACGCACGAGCGATGCTATCATTCCCATAACTCTGAATTGGTATAGAATTGGATGGTATTTATTTTGTTCAAGAATTGATATCATGTTATAATAATAATATATAGTTATTATTTCCTTCATTATACCGATCCATGTAAGGTGGTGGTGAAAAACCTATTATATCACAGTGTGGAGACGGTAAGTCGTACGTATGCACGCGTGGTTATTTTGTTTTTTGTAGGATGGATAGAAGGTGGAATATGGTTGTTCCATAATCATAATAAAATATAAGTATATAATTGATACTAGATTTATTACTTTATAATGGAAACATATCATGAAGATGAAGTATAAGAATAAATAAGTTTGAAATAATTGGCAGAGTTTATTACCTCTTCTTCGACATAATTTCTCTAGATCTCCTCTTAAAGGCACTAGAGTTGGTATTTTGAGAAGACCAGTACCTATAGAATGTAACTAGGTAAATTTATAAGGTAAATGGTAAGGGTATGATTGAGTTTTAATGCCCAAAGTGAAGTAAATAAGTGAGGGAGTAGGTGCTTTTTTATAATTAAGGTGAGGGGCACTTTTGGAAACTCCAAAAATATTAGTTTTTAATAAAATCAAAGCACATCCAAAAACCTACAAAATGTCATAATTTTAAAAAATGATATTATATAAGGTTATAATATCATCAATAAATAAATTTTATACATGTTTTTCTATTAATTAAAACCTTATCATTTTAATTTACACTTAGTTATTCTATTTAATTTTTAACCAAGGTAACAAATATTTCTATATTAAGAGGGTGAAATATTTACTTATTTGATTTAAATTACACAATAAATAAAAAATTTAGAACATTTTAGATAATATAATAATTATAATATATTTTAAAATAAGTTTTTATTATTTTTAAATAATTTAATAATACATTATTTTGATACACAATCAATAGTGCCAATTTTTACACTATTCAATTCATTGAGTTTTTAAAAATATTAAGACAACAAGTTAAATTTTTTCCAAATATTTTATTATATTTATAAGAGTTAAAGGAAATGTAAATTTTTTTGGATATAATAATTATCCCAAATTATATTTATTTTAATATTTTTAATCACAATTATCTATTATCTCCGTTAATAAAATAATTAATACATCAATTTTGTGTAATTATTTAATATACATATTTGTTGAATAAAAATAAAAAATAAAATACTAAGATAAAGATAAATACTATAGATTTCATAATAATATATTTATTTGAATATATATTCTGGAAAATCCAACATTAAAAATGTTATATTTATTAAAACATGAATGTGAGAACTTTAATATCACTTTAAATAAAATATTATAAGTGTCATAATATTTTTCATATGGCTTTAAATAGTCAATAACTAGACCCTTGGATTATTATGGTTGATATATACTTGACCAATAATATTTGGTAAAGTTTTTGTGTCTTTTAATTGTTATTGTCATTTTAATAAAAATTATTTTATTGATTTTTCATCAATTAAATAATTTTTATATCACAAATGTATAAAAATTTAAGTTAATTATTTATTTCCTAAAAATTATAGAATACATTACCATAATAGATAAAAACATTTTTTCTTTTAAATTATTATCTATAGTCTAATTTATCTTCTGTATAAAATTATATTAAAAATGATATAGTTTTTAAAATTTGAGTAAGACATATTTTACTTTTCTTTAAATAAAATAAATTAAATGTCCTAAATCATCCAAGTGGCTTACAAAGGATACCATTTCAACCCAAGGATGATTTAGGTCTAAAAACACTCATAAAACTATTTTAGTACAGTTGTTAGGGTAAATTTATAATTTTATATATACCCTTAATTACTTGATTTACCCTTTTACCATATTAATAAAAATTACCAAAGTTACTATTCATAATTCCCAAAAATAAAAGAAAACTATTTACATAATTGGTAACTACTAACTAAAAATATGGAATTCATTTTTCAAAATTCAACACACACAATTTTTAGTTTTTAGTTTAAAATTAATCCCATTGTCGAAATGGGGAAATTAGTTTTAAAAGTTAAAGCATTACAAGAGATTGAAATGTTTTTACATCTAAATTCAATGTAAAATTATTTTCAATGATATAAATTATATTAACTGATAAAATATAATCAATTTATAATTTAAAACCATTTAATAATATAATTTAACCATATAAATCATTTTGATGGAAAAAGTTGTTTTTAATTAAAATTTAGTATATATTTACAATTCATTAAATCGTGAAAGTTCTCAAAAAAATATAAAAAATTAATTAAAAATAAATTTTTATATCCTTATTCAAAATAAGAAGTTTATTTTGACATATAAAAATTATTACTGTGTTAAAATTTAAATTTAAAAAGGGTTCTCCATTAAAAGGCGGTAAAATTATGCTTTTTAAAAATATAGGTTCTTATACATAAAATAGGGTTTATTCATATCCTATGAATAAAATATATATTTTATGAATATAAAAAATATTTTATTAAATATATAAAATATATATTTCATTAATTTCATTTTCTAATTTTAATTTACTTAATTTATTAATACAAAATAAAAATATCTGCTTTACATTTAATTATTTTATATTTTTTATAAATAATTTGTAGCCAATGAATTCACCATACATTTTCATAAGTTAGTTATATTTATTCCCGCTAACTTAATAGCTAGGTTATAATAGTCATTTTATACTAATGGCATCTCATGGTTTCTTTTAAACTCACAATTGCGTGCAATAAATGCTATTGAAGAATTAAAATTATTTAAGGAAAATATTTCATAAAAACATCTAGTGTTACATTCTAACCCCCTTAAAATGAATTTCTCTCTCAAAATTTATCACTTGGATACAAATAGATGAGGATACCTCTACCTCATCACATCCTCAAGTTTCCACATAGATTCCTCAAATTATTGGTTCCACTATAAAACTTTAACCAAGAAAGTGGTCTTATTTCATAGAACCTTTTCACTATGATCCAGAATCTCTATCAGTTGTTATTTATAAGATTTATCTTGCTCCAACGGTATGAATTCTATGTTAAGTGCATGTGAAGGATCAGATATGTACTTTCTTAGGAGAGATACATGGAACACAACATGAACATGATACAGATTCGGCGGAAGCACTAATCGATAAGCTAATTTCCCAACACAATCAAGAATTTCAAAAGGACCAATATACCCAGGGATCATCTTGACCTTATTTATGAATATAATTACTCTATTCCAAGGATATATTCAGAGAAACACCTTATACCCCACTTAAAACTCTAGGTATTTTCATTGGTTATCGGAATATTTTTTTTCAACTATGAGATACTCTGATGTGTTGTTGAATAGATCTAACCTTCTATGCCATTTCATTAATAAGATAAGGTCCTAATATATTTCCCTTAACTTCATCCCAAAAAGTTGAAGTTCTGAACTTATTTCCATAGAGGGATTCATAAGGTGTCATCTGAATACTTTAGGGAAAACTATTTTTGTAAGAAATTATACTATAGACATGTGTTGGTCCCAACCACCATTGAAATCTATAGAGAAAGCTCTCAACATTTCTCCTAGAGTTTGAATTTTCCTCTCAGAATGACCATTTTTATGAGGATGATAAGCAGTGCTGAAACTTAACTCTGTATCCAGATCCTGTTGAAGACTTCAAATAAACTTCGAGGTAAACCTCAGATCTCAATCAAATATAATGGAAAGTGGTACTCCATGAAATCTTACAACAACCATTATATATATATATATATATCCTGGAAAGATGATCAAGAGAGAAATCCTCTCGAATAGGAATGAAGTGTGCCAAATTTTTAAGGTGATCAACTATAACCCATATAGCATTATGACCTTTAGATGTTTTAGAAGTTTGATGACAAATTCTATAGTGATGTTTTCCCATTTCCATTCTGGTATAGGTAATGGTTGTAACATTCCCTTATACTTATGTATCTCTACCTTAACTTTCTAGAAAACCAAGCACCAAGAGACATATTTAACAACATCTCTTTTCATTCCATCCCACCATAAATACACTTTTAGGTCCTTATACATCTTTGTTCTTCTAGGATAAATAGAGAACGAAGAACTATGAGCATCCTCCAGTACCTCCTTCTTTAATTCTGGCATGGGAGGAATACAAACATAATTCCTGAACCTTATTATTCCATCACAATCAAGGTTGAATTCAAGAACATTTATCACCTTATTTTTTATCTCTACATCTTCCTTATCTGCCTCCTTAATCTTCAATTATATAGATGGTTGAAAATTCATTTGAGAAAGATAAAATTTCTCCCCTTACTTTAAAATTTCAAGATCCATCCTTCGCAAATCCACAAATATTGAATCTTTTTTTATCATAATTATAGATATGCTAGCATGTCCTTTTAAACTTAAAACGTCTCCAACATTTTTTTCTTGCCCAGGGTGGTAATGTATTGAGCATTCATAATATTTAATCAACTCTAACCATCTTCTTTGGTGCATATTCAGATCATTTTTTGTGAAAATATAGTTTGAACTTTTATGATCAGTATAAATACCACACCTTTTACCAAAAAGATAATACCTCTATATATTTAATTCAATGATTATCATAGCTAACTCCAAATAATGAGTTGGGTAATTTTTCTCATGTATTTTCAATTGATGCGAGCCATAAGCTATCACTATATAAATTTTCCGGAGAACACATCCCAACCCCTTCTTGGATTTATCACTATAGATCACAAACCTTTCTCCACTATAAGGTAGTGTGAGCACAGGTGCATTGGCTAACCTTATTTTTAGATATTTAAAATTCTATTCATATTCCTCTATCCACGCAAACTTAACTCCTTTCTGATTCAGCTTGGTGAGTGGATTTGATAGTCCTGAAAAATATTTCACAAAACTTCGATAATATCCAACCAAACCAAGAAAAATTCAGATCTTAGTTACTATTGTTGGTCTAGGACAACTTTCAAAAAATCCCATTTTTTATGGATCCATAGATATCCCATATTTTGAGATTATGTGACCCAAAAATTAAAGTTTCTGATACCAAAATTCACACTTGGTAAAATTTTCATAAATATTCTCTTTTCTTAGGGTCTTCAGTACAATTTTAAAGTGATATTCATGCTCTTCCTTACTCTTTGAATAAACCATAATACCATCTATAAATACTACCAAAACTTTATCAAGATAGTCTCTAAAGACCCTATTCATTAGATCCATGAATATAACGGGGTCATTAGTAAGATCAAAAGGCATCACTATAAATTAATAGTGTCCATACCTTATACGGAATGCCATCTTTGGTATGTCCTTGTTCTTGAACCTTAATTGATGATATCCTGAACAAATATCAATCTTGGAAATGTATTGATCTCTGTGTAGTTAGTTTAATAAGTCATCAATGATGGGAGGATAATATTTGTTCTTGATAGTGATCTTGTTATGTTCTTGATAATCAATGTAGAGACTCATTGACCCATATTTTTTCTTAATAAATATAATAAGTACACCCCAAGGTGACACATTGGGGTGTATTAATACCTTGTAAATATTCTCATGGAGTTTCTTCTTCAATTCCTGCAACTCAATTGGTGCTATTCTATAAGGTGTCTTTGAAATAGGCATAACACCCGGTATGAGTTCTATTTAAAACTCAACTTCACAATTTGGCGGAAGACCTGAAAAGTCTTATAGAAAGACATAATAAAACTAACATACAATAGGATTTTATTAATGGTGAGTTTATCCCTAACCATTTAAGATAAATGAACTTAATTTATAGGAACCAAGACCCATAAGATGGAATAAATTTCCACTGGAAAGTTATATTCATCCTTACATCGATAGATGATTATAGATTGATCCAAAATATTAAATATGACTTCCCTTCCCTGGAAATTGATATAATCTATAAATATATATAGTCAATCCATGCCAAGAATCACATAAAATTACACTAAAGGATCCAAAAATTTTCAGGAAGCACTTTCCCGCAAACTTCAACTATAAAAGAATTATAAACTTTTGATGCAACTGTTGTGACATTGGAAGTTGTCACAACTAAGTCAACATATAATTGTTGTGGTAATATAATGATACCCTTACAAAATTATTCATAAATAAAAGAGTGGATGGATACTGAATCAAATAAAATATTTTCTACTTTAGAGTGGATGGTAAGTGTACCTTTCACCACTTCATTATTTTACTCCACATCACTGATAGTGATCGCATGTGACTTGAATTTGTATTTGTCCTTAAGAGTTTTATAACTTCAATCATCATCCATAACCCTTGTATTAGGGAATTTTTTTGTATAATTCCCCATTTCCTTTCACTTGTAGCATTGAAGTGTAGGAGGTGCATTCTGTGAAGCCTTTTCTCTATTCACATCATTAGGCATCTTTTTCCCATTACTTCGGTATTCAACTACCCGATGATCTTCTCTCCCACACTTAAAAATTTTTCTAGTACCTTTAATACAATTTCCTCCAATTTTCTTTCCAAACATTGAGCATAAGGTAAAACTCATCTTCTTTTCAGTGTGGTCTTTATATTTTCTCTTGAATTCCATTTTTATCTTCTTATCAAACCCATAGGACTGATGGGTTACTCCAATATCCATATAAACCTTGAGAGCACGTCAAATGATTTTATCATAGATATTGAAGTCCTTTATGTACAATGACCTTCATAGACTTAGTTTTAAGCCAATAAAGAATTGATCAATTTTACTCTTAGGTTGGATAATAATTCCAAAAGTGTAACATGAAAGTATTGTAAAATTTTCTTCATAGGTGCCAAAAAATTCATCATCCTTTTTCTTAATCTCAAGGAAATAAT
The DNA here is from genome assembly GCA_963277665.1 of Viscum album. NCBI lineage: Eukaryota > Viridiplantae > Streptophyta > Magnoliopsida > Santalales > Viscaceae > Viscum > Viscum album. The sequence continues at coordinate 25,352,338 of OY728151.1, forward strand.
TCTCTATATTTTTTTGAATAATATGAGGAAAGTATTTATTAAAAAATAAGATCTTGAACTTCTCCCATTCCATAAAGTCAAATTAATATCTTTGCCTCATATTCTTAATAAGATTCCACCATTGATCAGCTTTACCTTCCAAATGATAAACTACCAAGATGAATTTATCAGGATATGAACACTGGAGAACTGAAAATATCTTTTCAGTGGTACTAATCAATTGTTCATCCATTAGTGGATTAGAATACCCATTGAAAGAAGGTGGATGCTACCTTATGAAGGACTCAATAGAATGTTGTTCCCTCCTTTGATCATTTAGAAGTCCTGTATGATTCATATCTTGAGAAGGTTTTGTTAGCATAGAAAAAATATTTTTCATTCCAGCTCCCATAAAATTTGGTTTATCAAGAGTAAAATCATTACATTTCCCCTCACATTCATCATTAACATGGTTCCTTTGGGTTCCAGCCATTGACTAAAACCAATAAGTATAGTGTGAAGAACACTAATCATAATAGAAAAACCACATGATCAAGAATAAAATTTTAATTTAGGACCCTTTAGGTTTTATCCTAGGTTATTAATTATCATTTCTAGAACACTTGGATTTTAACCTATACCTTGACATAACTGTAGGTTTCTTACTATGGTTTTTCACATCCTAGTTTCCAAAGGTTAAATATATCTTTGCTCTAATACCAACTATAGTGGTCCATACTTTACATATATAGATATTACATCAAAATTGAATAATATTCATTAAAAAACATAATAAAGACACACTAGGACCATATAGATTTAGAATCTTTAGAAATAGGGAAACATAAACAACTGATTCATAAGACATCTACATTGTCTCCTACTTATTTCTTCATAACTAGAACCCGTTTTTATATATCTTACTTAATACCCTTCTTCATGACCCAGGGAAAAGAAACATAAGAAAGGGTGATCTTAGATGCTCATTAAGGGTAAACAAGGGAGATATCAATCATATCATAATCATAATACATAAGAACATAACATTTGAAAATATTATCCTGCATATGAAATATCATGATATCATGTCATGGGATAAATCATAAATGTTCATAAGAATAAATGAACTTAATCCCAAAAGTCATAACATAAGACATAAAATTTTGTGGAATTCACATAAGCATATGAAATCATTTAATATTAGTCCAGGATCATTGTTGAGACCATCATATCGGAAAAACTAAATTACTGAACTGAGCTCACTCCTCATTCTACCCATGTATTACTAATCCAAGATCATTTCCCACTCCATACCTATCCATCTCATGAGATATAAATCTTTAAATAATGAATTAAAGGGATATATAGGTACCACAAATATTAGAATGAAATCATTCTTATGTGTGAAATAAAAAACATAAATCATTCATCATAACCCAAGGAATACAATGGGTTTCTTTAAACATTATTCCACCATAACATAATCCATGTAAAACAAATGGATTTCATAAATAGAATTCAATCATAAACATAATAAAACCATAATAAAAATAGGGATAGTATAATTGAAACATAAACAAATTAAATAATTCCATCTTAGATGTAAAATAATTTTGATATAACACTTGAAATTAATTCTTGAGGAAAATATCATTTCTTCTTCAAAAACGTTTTCTTTTATCCAAATGCCGCTCATTTTTAAAGGAAAATAATTTATTTGAAAATAAACTTGAAATATTATAAAGGAAAATTCATGGAAATAAGGTGTTATGAAAATTAAAAAAAATCCATTCATGCTCTATAAGTTAAAAGAAAACATTCTTCACAAACTTTTGTTAGAAATTCAAAAAATTACTTCATATCGAAAATGACAAAAGATTTATTTCATACCATTTAATAAAAATTTAACAATGGGTAAAATTGACTTTAAAAATTTTTATAAGTATACAAGGAATATTTTGGAATACATATTTAAGAATCATGTACATGGATGATAAATATACCCTAGTATATACTTACATATAAACAATCTCAGATAATAATGAGATTAAAAAATTATCCCTTACATTAGGTCCAATATCCTTTGTATATATTTGAACCTCATATATAATAATTTAAACAATGTCGTTGACTTATTATAGAATCATAGTCATTTTTAAGATATCTTATATGATCACATCATCATCTGTTTGTTAATTACATTTCATTATTACTCGTTATTTGGGTGTTATATGTTTCATTTTCTTATGCATGTTTTTTCAAATAAGTTCCAGTTCTCCTTATTTGGTCACAGTTATATCATTCCAAAATTTTATTAACATAATATATACCATATTTATAAATTATATACATTTATATAATCATCCTTTAATGGATATCATGTAGAATTAATCGCATCGCATCATGGAGATGGTAGGCCGTACATACACATGAGCGATGATATCATTCCCATAATTGTGAAATGGTATGTAATTGGATGGTATTTATTTTGTTCTAGAATTAATATCATGTTATAATAATCATATATAGTTATTATTTCCATCATTATAGCAATCCAAGTAAGGTGGTAGTGAAAAACATTTTACACCACGGTGTGGAGATGGTAAACTGTACGTACACACGCATGTTGATTTCATTTTTCATAGGATGAATATAAGGTTGAATATGGATTTTCAATAATAATAATGAAATAATAGTATATAAGTGATACTAGATTTATTACTTTATAATAAAAACAAATCATGAAGAGTAAGTATAAGAAGAAATAATTTTGAAAGATTGGTAGAAAAGATTACATCTTCTTCGATATAACAACCCGAGTTTTTTTGGAACGGGTTAAAATCCACACCCGATTTTTTTACGACTAGAGGTGATGATACTTTTTGTTTCGTTGATTAGAACTCAATTTTGAGTGTTCTGTTGGCATTAAATGGTGTTTTTGGGTTGGTTTGGAGGCTAGGAGAGTACCTCAGGTGTTTGGAAGTGTTTTGGGAGCGTTAGAGGCCTAAAGTCCTGGTTTTTGGGAAGTAGGTGCATGCACATGGTTTAAGGAAACTATACGAGTCATGGCGCACGACCATGAAGATTAATCTATTGAATTTTAGAGTGTTACCACATGTTTTTTTTGTAGTACGAAAAGCCGTGCGGGGTGTTCGTCCAAGCTTGGGTTCTTAGGCAGTGACTTCCACACGGTTGCCGCACAGTTTGGAAAACTGTACGGGTAAACCGTGAAACCAAATAAATGAGGAAAATTTATATTTTGACCTTATTTTCTATTTCCTTCATTCCTACCACTTTCTTTCTTCTTGGCCACACATAGAAGGAGAGAGCCTCCCCTTTTCTCCTTCCACTGGTTTTGATCTAGTCTCTCCGTCTGACCTCCGTTCTTCGATCCGTCAGAAGCTATAGGATCGCCTCGGTAAGGCTTACCCCGCACATACCTCTTATTCTTTGATACTTTATTTTATGGACCTCTATTTACATTATATCCAATTTTAGGGTTTAAGATGAAAACTCATATCTACATTGATCGACTTTGAATTGGAATTTGATATCGAGCGTGCCTACGTCTATGAGTCTAAGGTAGGTGGTGCATACCTTATTTTGAGTTTTTTTGGAAATTTGGGGGTTGTGAATTTTTAGCACAATGGATGGTTTTGAGTGGAACCCTGTTATAGCATATCAAATTGACTATTAAACCATGTGGGATGCCATGTGTATGCCCTATACCTGTTACCCTTGAGCGAGGCTGGGTGAGAGGCCGTTGCTCATTAGGATATTTTTTCCAGGGGTTCCAAAATGGTTTTAAATGAATATTTTGATATAAAATTTTATTTTTAATTTTTTAAATCTTGATTAATATTGTTATAGGCATTCAAGACCTTCGTTATAATGCGCTATAGCTAGTAGTTAGTGAAATTCAATCTGTTTAAATTGAATTACTTGTTTAAAGTGATTAAATGTGTTTTATATTTATATAATGTTTGAGATTACACATACTGAGACACTTGGGGTTTTGATGGGATAGGCCCAAGGTTGGGATGGCATGACCATAGGGATTGAGTGATGTTGATCACTGGTTGGGCTTGGCCCAGATTTTCTTGAGTGATTTTGACCATAGGTTTGCGTGTCGTGGATATCGGTTTGAGGCAGTATGACTATCAGGTTGGGCATGGATCAAGATAATTGGATAGAATGGCTATCAGATTTGAGTGACATGGTCACAGGGGATTGAGGTTCCAGAGATAGTTGTGTCTTAGGTTCTTATTTAGTGATTTTTTCTCACTTGTGATGGCGAAAGCATCGATTGAGTCATGTGCACATAGTTTGACTCTGTGATGAGGTGGTCTTGACCAATAATGTGGGTAGAGGCCCCCGATAGTTATAGATTAGGTATTTATGGTTGGGCATGCTTGCCATAGAAATCCAAGTGAAGGGTGAGGATCCTTTGGTTGGTAGCCAAGAGGCTATTGGTTTGGGAGATGAGGCTCACCATGATTGAGGCCATGGGAATAGATATTTATTTTAGGACAAAAATCATTGTTCCTCTGGTTTTCATGCCATTGGCCGATGTGAGCTATCAAGTAGGGGTATATGGGACCGGGTTACTATTGTTTCAGTATACCTTTAGGATGTTGGTACTTTGAGACACAAGGTTTCAGGAGGCATGTGGTGCCAGGATATATGTTTGAGGTGGAACCTGAGGGTTCAACAGGACTTTGAGACTATAGGGGTACCTTGGGCCATTGTCCAAGGACTCTCTTTGCTTATGAGATTCCGACATTGACTGAAGTAGGTGACACTTCTTAGTGGTTGATGATCACAAATGTAGGTTGTGTTTATTTATTAAATTGTATTGTTTACCTTGATTAGATATGCTTGTATTCCTAAACACATATACTAGGTATGCAATATTGGGTGGTATCCTGTTGAGAATTTTCTTACACCCTACACGGGATCTTCAGGACGTGTGTAAACTTTATGGATTTACGTACAGATAAAGGATTCACCTCAGGAGTTGGATCATAGTACTTCTTGGAATAGAGATTGGCAGGGACCTTATGGTCATGCCCAGCTGGAGTTTTTTTTATATTTAAATCTTATATCAACATTCTTATTTTGTATATAGATATAGTGGTTATCCATGGGATCCCTTTGTATATTGACATGTATAACTTTTCATGGAATGCATGCATGATTGCTTTATTTTGAGTGGAATCAAGTGATTTGATGGAATTCTGTTCTTCTTACTTTTCGTTGTATTTTTTTTTCTATATTGCTTCCGTTGTTTATTGATTTTGGATTTTCTTCCTTCTGCGTGTCTGGTTCAAGTTTGTTGATTCATTTATTTATGCTGCATGTAATCTTATTATGCTCAGACTAGTATATTATCTATTTCCTAGAGGGTATATCCTTCCCACTATATGTGTTTACACCCTTTCTTCTAGTCAGAATCCTTTGGTTTTTGGGGAGGTGCGCCTAAGGCCAGTGGCACTTATCCCGTTAGCACTGTTTGGGTGGCTGTTCGGCTCGGGGATGTTACATTCTACGTGCTTCATCTAGATCTCCTCTTAAAGGAAATATATTTGGTATTTTGAGAAGCACAGTACCTCTATAATGAAAATAGGGAAGTTGATAATATAAATGGGTAGGGTATGGATGATTTTGAAGGCTCAAAGTAAAGTAAAGAAATGAGGGATGAGGTGCCCTTTTAAAATTGAGGTGGGGGGAACTTTTGGAAACTCCAAAAATATTAGTTTATAATAATATAAAACGCCATACAAAAACCTCCAAAATGTCATAATTTCAAAGATGAGATGATATAAGGTTGTAATATCATCAACGAATGAATTTCATACAAGTTTTTATGTCATTTCAAACCTTGTCATTTTAATTTACACATAGTAATTTTATTTAATTTTTAACTAAGGTAAAAAATATTTAAATATTAAAAGGGTGAAATATTTACTTATTTGATGTCAATTAGACCATAAATAAATAATTTAGTACATTTTATACCATATCATAATTATTATATATTTTAAAAAAGGTTTTATGATTTTTAAATAATTTTATAATATATTATTTTGATAAATAATCAATAGTGTCAATTTTGACACTATTCAATTCATTGATTTTTTTAAAATATTAATATAAAAATATAACTTAGAATGAAATATTTTATTATATTAATAAGATGTAAATTTCATCTAAAAATTTTGTTGGATATATTAATTATTCCAAATTATATTTATTTTAATATTTTTAATCACATTTATTTATTATCTCCATTAATAAAATAATTACTTCATAAATATTGTGTAATTATTTAATATACATATTTGTTTAATAAAAATTAAAAATTAAATACTAATATGAATATAAATCCTCAAGATTTCAAAATTATACTTGTAGTTGAATATATCTTTCAGAAAATCTAACATTAAAAATGTTATATTTATTAAAACATGAATGTGAAAACTTTAACACCACTTTAAATAAAATATTATAAGTGTCATAATCTTTTCCTTATGGATCTAAATGGTCAATAACTCAACCCTTGGATGATCATGGTCTATATATACTATAAAAATAAGATTTGGTCAAGTTTTTGTGTATTTTAGTGGTTATTATCATTTTAATAAAAATTATTTTATTGAATTTTCATCAATTAAATAATTTCTATATCATAAATGTATAAACTATTAAGGTAATTAGTTATATCCTAAAAATGAAAAATAAATTACCATGATAAATACAAAAATTCTATATTTAAAATGAGTATTTATATTCGATTTAATCTTATGTATAACATCATATTAAAATGATATAGTTATTAAAATTTGAGTAAGACATATTTAACTTTTCTTTAAATAAAATAAATTAAATATCCTAATCACATCCAAGTGGCTTCAAAAGGATACCATTTTTACCCAAATATGATTTTGGTAGAAAAAAACTCATCCAATTATTTTAGGACATGTTTTAGGGTAAATTTATAATATTATTTTTACCCTTAATTACCTGATTTACCCTTTTACCGTATTAATAAAAATTATCAAAGTTACTATTCATAATGCCAAAAAATAAAATAAATATATTTAAATAATTTGGACCTAATGATTCCAAATATGGAATACATTTTTCCAAATTATAAACACAAAAGTTGTAGTAATTAGTTAAAAATTAATCTTGTTGTTGGAATGAGAAAATGAGTTTTATTAGTTAAAACGTTGCAAAAGATTGAAATATTTTTACATCTAAATTCAATGTAAAATTATTTACAATAAACTATATTATAATAGATGATAATAATATAATATCTTTATACTTTAAAAATATCCAATAATATAATTATAAAAATAAATAATTTTGATGAAAAAATATGTTTTCGATTAAAATTTAGTATATTTTTATTATTCATCAAAACATGAAATTTTTTAGAAAAATATAAAATATTCATTCAAAGTAAATTTTTATATCCTACTTCCAAAGAGGAAGTTTATGTTGTCACATAAAAATTATTAATGTGTAAAAATTTAAATTTAATAAGAGTTCTTTGTTGAAAGGCTGTAAAATCACCATTTTGAAAAAATATAAGTTTTTATTCATAAAATATGGTTTATTCATATACTCTGACTAAAATATCTATTGGATGAATATAAAAAATATTTTATTAAATATATAACATATATATTTCATTAATTTCATTTAATAATTGTAATTCACTTAATTTATTAATGAAAAATACAAATATTTCCTTTACATTTAATTGGTTTATATTTTTCATAAATAATTGGCAGCTAATGAATTCACTATAAATTTTCAAAATTTAGTTATATTTATTCCCGCTAACTTAATGGATGGGTTATAATGGTTATTTTATTCTAATGGTGTCTCACAGTTTCATTTTAACTCACAATTACGTGCAATGAAAGTTATTGAAAAATTAAAATTATTTAAAGAAAATATTTCATAAAAACATCTGGGTGTTACATCACTACTTCTGAAGGGTCACTCCCTCAAATGTTCCTTGTGATGATCACTTTTGGTGAAAAGGATCACATTCACATAGTTTATGAACTTTCCTATCCCTTCTCTATCATCACTTTCATGGATTTCATCTTCAAGAATAGGTAGATACTCAGTTGTAGTCCTACTGGGTAGCTCCTTCACATACTGTGAAATCCTCATTCCACAACACCTTTTTCATATAGAATAAATTTAGAACTCATATTATATTTTTTATTTTCATAAAAATATCCCCCTTCTTCTACCTTTACAATAATTTTAAGGGTTTCTAAGTCCTTCTTTTTATCCCCTCACCTGGAACTCTTTCATATCTCCCTAGGAAATGTAGATATAGATTTTTGTGCTATTTTTAGAATTTTATTCTCCCTTTCAATATTCCTAATTAACAATTAAATAGAAATCCAATAAATTTGATGCATATCGCACCATTATGGGATATGAAAACCACCTAAAACTCCTCATGAAATTCTTCCATGATTTCATCCATAACCACAATCTACCTATATAACTACTTAGTGGACTTTTTTGTTCATATTTACAGCATGAATTAAATCCTCATTTAATTTACATGTTGAATCACTACAATCACCTTCGAATGAGGCTAGAATCATTTTATAAAACTAAGATATATGATTATGAAAGTAATAAATATTTTTTCTTGCATCTCTATAATTATTTTTTCTGAAATCTACACAACTCCTATTGATACTCCCTTTACCATGGTGTGGTGAAAAACCTTTTTCCGGTTTGATCTCAACACACCAAGCACTACAACATGGTCCTCTTATGTTACCCATTTTTATAGGCACTTATTCATTGTACTGTGAGCATCACTATGATGTGGTGTAAAATCCTTGTCTTTTTTGACTCCAACCTAGAGGGAAATATGGCATGGTCACCCACTGTTGGCCGTTTTGGATTACAATTCCACTTGATTACCACAACCAACATCGAAAACCATGAGACCCATAATGTTATTCCCTAAGTTTTACAAGGATCCTTTTAGACCACTACAATTTTCTCTATGTTTATTTCCATCCCATGTTGTTCATTTTGAACTATAAGTCTTCAACACATTTCTTTACATTAATGATGACCACAACTATAGTCTCCTTGTTCCCTTTTTCACAAATTCTTTGGAATTTCACCATGGGGACCAACACAATGTTGTCCCTTTCTAGATTTACCATATTGAGAAATTTTTTCTTAATATGAACTTTGATATGAGTGTGGAAACACCTAGATTATGATTCATATTCACCATTCCCACTGACCAAGGCGTGGTCATTCCCATGTTTCTAATTTTTAAAATAACATTCGCCAAGATTCCTTTACACTAATATGGTACTTTTCTTGAGCATTTAAGATCCTTGTATAATTTCATTTCACTTCTGGATATCCAAAAAATACCATTCTCTTTTTGTGGAAAATGTATCCAATACAACATAAACCAAGATGACTTGTTAACAAATCCAATCATCAATAAATCGTGCTCATTATTAACAATCCTCCAAGAATCAACTTGAACTTCTTCTTTATTATCAAGGTCACCATACCTCTTATCAACATCCTTATTTTCAACAACCTTATTGTAAAAAAACATAATATTATCAACAAATTTTACTTTAAAAAAATAAAATAGAATCCTTTAGGATTCCTAACAAACAATCACAAACTTTAAGAACGCATGATCCATTCTTGGTGTGAGAAACAAGAGTAGGATAAAATGATCCTCATGGATAATGGAAACTAGTTAATTCTATTTATTCTAAGCACTAAACCCCATAATTAACCATTTAGATAACCCATTCACTAAACACACAATCACTTCTTCCCCTTTCCATAAGATTTATTGAACACTTCTCCCACCTTTTAAATGCACCCAAAGACCTTTGTTATGAAAAGTTTACAAGTGAGAATTAGAAATTCATACAATAAACATGAGAGATAAAAGATACCTTTCTCAAAAAAAAAATTCCATGGGGAGTGGTGGACCTAGATCCAACTCAATTAGCTAGAGGTATTCAGATATACTCTAATAGACAACTGATGTCTTTGAAAATCATCCTTGGGTAGTGCCTTTTTCATAATATCATTAGTTTCAGTTATAGTGGACACATACTCCATCTATACAACTCCTTTTCGAACCATCTCCTTAAGAAAATGATATTTATTCTCTATGTGATTTTTCCTCAAATGGTGAATGATAGTTTTTTTAAAATTTATACCAATTGAGTTTTCACACTTGATAGGAATTATAGATACCACTTCTAACCCAATGTCATCAATCTACTATCTCATGAATATAAACCAAGCACAAGATTGAGTGCCTGATATATACTCAATATTTTTTCTGATTAAGGACATATAATATTTCTTCTTTATTAGAAAATATATACAATAACTCACAACATAGAATAATACTCTAGAATTTGACATTTGTTTATCCAAAAAACCTTCCCAATTTTCATCCATGTATCCCAATAACTATTGCTATGAATTGTTGCAATAAAAAAACCCAAACTCAATCATGTAACTGTTATAAAGAAGTTTTTTTCCACAAATTTCATGTTACTTTATTTGGGGTATATTTGGTATGGATAAAAATGACAAGTAACAAATAAAATATTCGTTCAAGTGGATATCAAATACAAAAAACTCATAATGATCTACCTATAATGAGTCACATCTACCAAATTTACATCATTATCCTTTGATAATTTTATTTAGGAATCCATTGGTGTAATGTCCCAGATCTGGGTGACACTCAAAAGGTGACCTGAAACCAGTTGGTCACAGGACCTCAAGCACATTTCCCCAAACTCCAGAGGCTGTCGACTAGCAGCGAGGGCCCAGGTCTGATAGTGGGGAAACTATGCCCTCATTTTTTAAAGTGTAGCATAGTGGAAAATATAATAACATACAATAGTGGAAGTAATAAACAATATACAACCGAAATGAACAACTGTAGAAAATAGAATCAGAAGTCATATATATAAAGATGCAGCATGTCACTAATTATATGAAAGCAGCCAGAATAGGATACACTGCAATACAACACAATATAACAGATTGAAAGTATAGCAGAACAAAACAAAATAGTCAGCAGCATCACAAGCCTAAGCTCGGTCCCATGCTCTCCTACTCCTCAGCAAAAATCAAGTACCTGTATAGGGACCCTTGCCCCTATCGACACCTGCAGCAATATAATCTGTTTGGGCCAAAGACATAACCCAAACAGGGTGTGAGAAATGAATCCCAATAGGCACCCACCAATGGCCCGTGCCTAACTATCCATGAAAATATGCAACAGTAGTGTGCAAAAGTAAATGCAGTAAACTAGTAAGTACTCAAAAGTAACTATCACTACCAGTTTCATTGCCATTTTGATATTAATTTTAACCATTCGATTTAATAACATTCTGTGATCATCAGAACCAATCACTCAAGCCAATCAGAACCTTAACCTCAGGCTAATATAATAAAACCACACCCTCAGGCTTTCCCTCATGCTATCAAATATTTCCCTCAGGCATACGATATATTTCCCTCAGGAACAGAAGTGACTGTCCTCAGGCATAAGAAGTGTTTCTCTCACGTGAAATAGAATATTTCCCTCAGGCTAAGTAGTACCTTTCCCTCAGGCTAAACAAACAATGCCCTCAGGCTAAAAGAACACTGCCCTTAGGTGCAAGTAACCGGGCCGAGCCCAAAGCATAAACAAGCAATTTATATAAAATTCATCTAAAGTCAATTCAATACACATTATAATCCTGACATACCCTAGGGTATCCTGGAAAAATGGATAAAAAGAGGAACGCACCCCCGGTGTGGTCCTAGATCCAAGCAGTGATCCCAAACAGCAGTTTATAGTTACATTCAATTACCTATACAGTTCTAGGTATTTTAAACATCCAAGTCCTCAGCCACAAATCACCCCAAACATGGGTTCGTAGCACAATGATACACAATATCAACACCATAGTTGAAATAAACATCAGACCACCTACCTTGATCGCCCCTGATCGCTATACGTGAACGTCGCTTCTAGAAACGCCCAATAACGATGTAGATATGGGAATAAAAAAACAAGTTCAAAACTAAATAACTTTCCCTTGGTAAGGAATTGGTAAGAACTACTCAATAATAAGGAAGGGCTTACCAGCATGGTCCAATCGAGATTGACGGTGTAGGAATTGGGTTTTTAGTGAGCGATTGGGAGATCTTCAAAGCTCTGACCTCCAAAACAAACTCCAAAATGCCTCAAATGCCTCTTCTTTTGAAAGAGGAGGCTACTTCCTATTTTAAGCAAAAATTCATGACTACACGACATGTAATCTCAAGTACACGGTGTTTACTTTTATTTTTTTTAACTGTTCCGCTGGCGGCTTCTCGCCAGCGCGGCACTGTTCTTTGTCGACATGAGTACACAGTGTGTATTCCTTAGTACACGACGTGTACTATCGCTCAGATGGTGGCTACCTCCACCGCCTTACTGTTCAACTGCCGACTGATTACACGACGTGTAAATACCCACTACTTGGCGTGTAGTCGGTTTTTACACCCCTCATCGCCGACATGCCTACATGCCCTGTGTACTCATCCCACAATGATAAAGTACATAGCGTGTACTCACAAAATTTGGAATTTTTCCCCATATTCCTTATTTTCTCAAAACACTTAAGGAAAAAGGAAAAAAATGAAAAAAAGGAAACCCGTACCTCAAGAATAAGAACTGGGTTCTTACAATTGGAGTCATCATTGGCCTTGAATCTTCCATATCAAATCTTTTGAGTACCTATTTAGCATATTCTATTTGAGAAATAAAATTACCCTTCTTCCATTGAACCACCTACAATCCTAAGAAGAATGTTATATCACCAATCAAGTAAATCTTGAATTCAGTTCTCATTTGATCTGAAAACATCCTACATTTTTATTTATTTGAGACTCTAAAAATTATTGCATCAATATAAATGAGAAACAATATCCTCTAATTGTCTTCCTTAATTTTGTAGATATTATAATTAACTACTCCTCTCTAAAACTAAATCATTTTTAGATAGTGATCAAGAAATGAGAATTAGGCCCTTGGTTATTACTTTAGGCCATACAAGGTCTTATTTAATGAACAAACTTTATGTCACTATTAATCAATAAGAAACCCATCAGGATTATCTATTTAAAACTCCTATCCAAAGACTCCATTCAAGAATATCGATTTAACATTCATTTGAAATTATTTAAATCCTCTTTGAACTACCATAACTAATAATAATATTATGTTTTCAAACCAAGAATCTATTGAAAAAGTTTCATCAAAATAAAATCCTTATATTTTGGTATAACACTTTCACACTATATGGGTTTTTTCCATGTAACTTTTCAAAATTCATCGAGCTTTTTTGGAAAATCCATTCGGTTATGATGATATTATTATCTTGCGACCTTGGAATAATTTGAAACATGTGGTTATTTTAGATTTGGTAAAGCTATTCATGTATATCCATGAAACAAATATAACTATATTAGGGTCTTGAATGTTCTTAGGTTCCACTTAAGAAAGGAAAGAGTTTTTTTGATCCTTTCTTCTTCTAGTTTGAACTAGGGATATTCGGTCACTAATGATGTTTTTCCCTAATTTCAGCAGTGATAGTTTTATAATTTTCATATTTTATTATTGTTTAATTTTTATCATCATCACCACTCTCATAGTCTTATATATACCCTTGATCCCTCCCTAATATACTGAACTCATAATCAATTCCTTAGTTTCATCACTATTTTAATGAAAAATATGCTCACTAGTTTTTAGATTCTTCTTATTTTCAACAAAATTTACATCTTGGATTTCAATAATTTTACCAATTATTTTGTTATTAAATTTATATGATGTGGTATTGGATGAGTATCTAATAAAAATATCTTTATACCAATGAGATTCAAACTTAAATGATTATCCTTATTGAGAATAAAATATTTACTTCCAAACACTCAAAAGTACTTGATTGTGGGATTATTTATATCCAAGATTTCATAGGGAGTATTGTATTAATTTAACTATACCAAGTACCTATTGTAGATTTAGATCTATGTTAGCACTACCTTCTTAAAATATGTCTAGGAAAAGTTCTTCTCCAAGATCATGGTCTGATTCATGTTGTTAACTATCCGGTTCCTACTTTGAATGACTTCATTTTATTGAGGTTTCCTTACCAACAACACTAAATGATGAATCCAATGATTCTATAAATATTATCCCACTTGTTTTTTTAAATTTTTAGCTATATTAGTGTAGATATTTTTTATTTTTACACCATGTATCTTTTTAGAAATCCTTCAAAACCATGAGATACATTTTAATACCTCAATTTTATGGGTAATCACCACGATCCATGCCATCCTATTTAAGTTATCAATGAACAAGATAAAGTAACTTTTTACATCCAATACTTTTGGTGTCATTATAATATAAAAATCTACCTAAACTAACTTTAATAACCTTGATGACTTTAATTTCTTCACCTTTCAGGTTTTCTAGATAATTTTCCCCTTTTGACATGAATCACATGTGTGAGTGTTATCACATGTGAGTTTGGTAAGTTATAAATCACCATTACTCTTGTGATTGTTTTAGATATTTTTGGTTCAATTTACCAATCCACCTATTCTACAAAATATTTTCATCTTCCTTGGATAACATGCAAAAATTATCCTCACCAATAAGGTAAATATTTCTCTTGGTTTTTTTATCTTGAAAAATAACAGAACCAATTCTAGTTTTAACAATGCATGTCTTATTATGGAATTCCACTACATATCTCAATTCACACAGTTGTATTTCACTCAAAATATTATAAATAAAACCCTAAACCCAAAGAAAATTAGTTTTTCTTAGGTATTTTACACCAACCATGGGTTTTTTAGAGCCAAAAATTTTAGGCCTCTTATAATTTTTGAAGCAGATAACTCCATACTTATTATATTTTATACCAGTGATGAGGTATTTATTTCACTTCATATGGAATGCAAACCCACCATCCAAAATTAAAATTCCAAGCATGTCTATTTCTATTATATAAATTTCAACAACATATTATTTCTCATATATTCCCTTATTAATCTATGATTTTTGATTTAATTTACTTGATGAAGATAAAGGTTTCTTCTCATATAGATCCTTATTTTCTTCCTAATCATACAAAACCTCAAATATATTTTGATTCTTTAACTTTATTTATGTTTCTTCCAACTATTTTTTACCACTTCTTTTGGAATCTTTGGGAATGATTATTTCTATATATGAACAATTCAATCCGTTGATCCCAAAACCTTCACAAAAAAAGTAATACCCATTAAAATCATACTGAGAGGATAAAAATATGCTCATTTATTCCTATATTTATTACTCCATGAAGTATTTTTTTACAATGGATAATGAATATTAGGAATTCCTCAACTTCCCATGGTAACAATACCTAACACTAGGTGCCTTATTTTCCACTATTATAGTAATAATAATAGTTCTATGAGTATCATATAACTCAATATTATTCTAACTTAAAGGTTCTTGAGGATTTAAATACACTACTGCTTCCTTCATAATATGATATTATACTATCACTAACTTTACTTTCTCACCAAACTACTATAATCTTAGAATATGAGTAATTTATTTAGTGGATACCCCATGATCTTCCTTCATGACCATTTCACTTGTGCTCCCTGATGCCATACTGGGAGTGAGTAGTCTTTCTCAACCTTAAAACTTCCATTACCACATATCGAATTCTACCTCAAGTTCTTAAATTCACTTGACCCAATCTTTCACTATATTAGTTAGCACTTTAATAATTTGGGTTCGTTCTTCAATCTTGATTCTCAACTTAATTTCTTTTTGTGAGATTCTGAAAATTTCCATATTTGAGTTTTCAATTTCCACTATAATTTTTAATTTTTTCTCTTCCTATTATTGAATAAATATCTTGGATTCATGTATAACATAATTAAATTCCTTTTTTATCTTTCTATATGTCTATTTACTCAAGTTATTATTCAAGTTAAAATTCAAGATCAACTCTACTCTCGATTAAAACACCTTCATAATCACTATAATCAGCTAACTAATTGTCTACAACATCCACAATGACTTATTCACTGAGGCATCTATAGTCCTCTAACTCATCTACTTTTGTTTCATCCAATTCACCATCTTCTTTAAATATAATTTTCTATTTATATAGGAAGTTAAGCTTTAATTTTGACTTTCTATTACTACCTTTAGATGGATTCCATTTGGGTTATTTCTCCTCATCATCATCCTGGAAATTATTGGGTCACTTGGTAGAAATATGGTTGAATTTACCACATTAGAAACAAATGAGTGGTATGTTTCCCTTGAACTTACCTTTTCCCATTTTGAGATTAGTGGAGAGAAATGATAATATTTCGCTAACTTCTTCATTCTTGGGTTCTTATTTGATTGAGAGATTATTCATATCCTTGAATTATATCTCATGAGGCTATTATTTTTAAATTGATTCGTTGTCATTTTTATCATCTCATAAGTAACAAGAGTTCTATACAGATTGTTTAATGATACCTCATTCATGTATTTATCTTCAAGCACTGAGGCCTTTGGATTGATCTATGGGATAAATATTCTAAGGATTTTTTAATCAATTTTCACATCATCTATAATGTACCAAATACCACACATATCTTTGATAATAATATTCATCTAATCAAAAATTACATCAACTATATCATTGGACTAATTTTTAAATCATCATATTTATTCCACAAGACTTATAGCTTTATTTTTTGAACCTTTGAGTCACCTTTATAAATATTTATAATCTTATCCCACATCATATGAGATTTATTGCGTGATATTAATTTTATACAAATAAGGTTGTCAAAATACCCTCATAAAGCATTGATTTATTTGGCATATTACTCAAACTCTTTGTGATGTCATTATGTCAGTGATCCGATATTCATAATTACAAATATCCCATGAATTTTAGCAATATAAATATCCATTCCTAGTGAGAGAAAATAATGTTTCATTTGATTTTTATATAGTTGAAAGTTTCTTACTTAAAAAATTGGAATTCCTTTATTATTCACCATTACAGTTACTTTGATACCACTTTTTGGTCCATGAAAATGTTTGCACCTTGAGTGGGGGGGGTGAGTGGGGTGGGGTGAATCAGGGTGTGATAATTGAAAAATTTATATTTCCAATGATCTTGTTTTTTAATTAGGAGGAACACTTATATATCAATTACTTATAGATATAATGCATTGAAAATAGAGGAAACATATAAATTTTCTTGGTTCACCATAAAGGGATGTCCAATGAGAATGCATGAAAATATTCTTGTGCATCTGAGACACTAAATGTCACTTATTTCAATTACAAGTTTGGATCAGTCACACAACCCTCATAGTTTACAACCATTCACAGCTAGAAAGCTCACTACTCTCCTTATAGAGTGAATGAAATTATCCTTATGGGATGTCTTCCTATTCCATGAATAAATGCATGAGTGATGTTTCATATAATCACCACTTTGTTCTATGTAAAGGACTTTATAGATACTTTTTCTAATGAATAAACTTCTCGAAAATTTTTATTTTCCTCATACCGCATTTTTTATTATATAAAGACCATGTGGGAATATTATATTAAAATGCCCTATTTCTTAGTTATTTTTATAATTCCACCCCTTTCCTTTTCATACCAGCCTCAGTCTATATGTTTTCATATTTTAGATCTATAAAAAAACAAACAACCAAACCCACTTTCAAGATCGGAGGTCTTCCCCTTCTTGCATTGAGAAGGACAACTACTTTTTTGGGCCTATATAACATTTTAATTCAAATTAAATATTTGGAAAATATCTCTAGTTTTCATGTGATATTGTATTTTCAAAAATATTTCCATGATCATATTCAATATTGACTATTAAAAAAAATCCCCCAATTTATGATACTTTAAGAACCACATCATCACTTCCATTTTTAAAAAGGCATGTTGTGCAGTCAAAACAAAAACAAGATCTACATAAATCATGTAGATTAAATTTAGGATTGAATCATGGATTAAAAAATAATCCCATGATATTTGAATTAGTTAGGATAAGTACATGAAATGCCTAAAATTACACTTTACATCAGAATTCAAATTATAGAATCTCAACCTTCCACCCAACAGATTCTTCAAAAATATTATATGTTTTGGAGTCTTACACTTATTAAATAACTTTAAATTCATACGGTCTCCAAGTGTTATTATTGGAAGAATTCAAAAAATGGGTTTCTTAAGGTTCTTGAAGTCTTACAATGAAAGACATACATTTTTTCAATGAAGTCTTATAGTCTCTAAGTCTTTTAAAGAAAGGATTACGATACTTACTTAAATACATGTATTGAATTCACACACTCATCCCTTATAAACATTATATTTTGAAGTCATATGCTCAACCTATATCAAATTTATGGTATAATCTTAATGTCATATGCTTGCAGAGGATTATGGTAGGGAATTTTCCAAAAATCCATCATCTATAAAAAACATATATTTTCCATAAACACTTAAACCCATACTAGAGTTGATTCAAAATGATTTAATCATTCATAAAAGGAACTACACTAAGCTCTATAGTCCTCATTGAATATTCCTTCCACTTTATTATCAATAAACACAAACCAAAATGAACTTATTCTGGATTTTGGATAATGGTTTGAGAATACTTTACTAGGAACTCCAATATATAATAGATTAAAAAAATAGGATGAATGAGATGTTGGTTGAAAAGGAAAGTATTATAAGAATTAAAATGGGTTTTCCTATGTAGTTCTGGGTGGAAGTAGTGAATTATGTGGAATACATGATCAATAAGATCCCTTCTTCTCCATTTATATAATAGTTTTTTATAATTTTGTTAAAATGAAAGGAATATTTATTTCACCCATCTACATGTCTTTATATCATTCACCTAAATCCATGTTAATTCCAAGGAAATGGAAAATATTGAGGATAAGTTATTAGAATGTTGCTTTTTTGGGTACGAAGATGAAGAATCTAGGTTTCAACACAAGGATAATAAATATCAAAAGATTTTCTGATGTTGGAATTTGGTCATCAATAAAGAGATCCACTGTATGGATAAAAAATAATAATATATTCCTATTGAGGTAAACGTATCATAGTAATATGAGGTTTAATATAATACATATATGGAAGTTGTAGATGTTCTAGAGAATTAAAGGAGTATGTTTGTACGAGAAGCACTATAATTTCGACATCTCACTTCTCTATGTTGATGATATTTATATTATCATTATCATGAAGGAAATGATTGATGAACTGAAGGGTTATTTTTACAAAATATCCAAGATGAAGGATATTTGTCCATATAAATGGATCTTAGGAATATGAATTTTGAGGAAGATAAGTTTAAATAATTTTTACTTGAATTATTTAAATCACATATATAAAGTTATGGAGTGCTTTATCATGAGCTTGGTAAAACCGATGACCACACCCTTGACCAAAAATTTCAAGTTGGGTAAGGAGAAGGAACCATAAATGAAAGATGAGGTGGAGTAGATGGAAAAGGTTCCATATGCATTTTAAGTTGAAATCTTGATTTATTCCATGGTTTTCACTCTACCAAACATCAAGAAAATAGTGGGAGTAGTTAGCAGGTACATGTAAAATCTCATAAAAGAGAAATAATATGCGTTGAAGTGGATTCTATGGTACTTAAAGGGTTTTGAAATATTATTACTTTTTATCAGAATAGATGAGTCACTATAGGGGTTTACTGACTCAAACTTTGGGGGAGATTCTAATACTCATAAGAGTACCAATAAGTATGTGTTTAATTTTAGAGGGATGAATATGAGTTAGATATTGAAGCTATAATTAGAAGTTAAAATATAAAAAATAGAATCAGAGAATATTTATTTAATAGAATAGGGGATAAATTTTATTTAGATGAAGGGGTTGTTTGAAGATCTTAGAAGGATAAAGTATGATGATATTCTATATTTTGATTCACAAAGTGTGATTAAATTGGAAAAAATCTGAAAATTTATTCCAGGATGAAGCATATTTAGTTAAAGTATCACTTCATACATAAGTTGTTGGAGGATGGAGTGCTAGATCTATTAAATATATATGGATATTAGAATTTTGTAGATATTATAATAAAGGTTATAGTCCTAGATGTGATGAGGTGGGGTTGCTCCTTAGTTATAAAAGGATAACCAAAATCATGGTGGGGGAACCATGAAAGATGAAAAGGAAGTGTTATTAATGGAAGTATTTTTATGGAAACTGATAGAGGACTTATTTGTAGAACCTGGAAAATTATTCTCAAGTGGGATATTATTGTGTTTTAGCTATGTGAAAAAAATTTATGTAGGTTCCAAACACAATAAAAGCGGCTATTGGGCCTATTATTAAGCCATATTTTTTTTGGATTCAACATATAATCTACAATGTTTATGATGATGAACATCACAAACAATGATTTTTTTGAAGAATATTGAGAAATATTTTTACCAGGACCAAAATAGAGAGGATATTTTTCACATTAATTTATAAATAATTTAATAGAAATAATAAATACTTCGGTCTTGAGATCATTCTTCAATAAAGGTGATGATAGTATAAATACCATTTGGTCTTATTTTCTTTTCATTGCTGAGGACCCAAAGTAGATCCTCTTTAGTTGTGATCCACATGTTCTCCCTTGATACTGAAACATCACTGATGGTACCCTAGGTTCTATCACAACGATATTGATCATCTTGCATCACTCCCTTGATTTAAACCATGATCACATTAGTATAAAAGGTTAATATATTGATCGATCCAGTTAGAGAGGATGAGAAGGAGGAAGATATAATCTCTCAAGCTTGAGAGAAAACCCTATAGATGTTCTTCTTTAAGAGAGAATTCTATTGGGAGGATAATATTGTGAACAATGAATAACCTCTCACAATTCTCATAGTAGTTTATTTATATACCCAAGATTAGGGTTTAATATATTTATTTAATTACAGATATACCCTTTGTAAATTTTTAAACCCATAATAAACCCCCTTGTAAAATAATAATAATGTTATTATATTTCATATCATGCCCTAAACCATGAAATGATAAAAATTATTTTACAGTTCGGTAAATAAATATTCATCATTGAACTCAAAACTCAGTCTGTTCATCCTCCTTAATATTTTTTTAATTCTAAAATAAATATTTAAATAAATATTATTCAATAAATAAATAAATATTCTATTCATAGTCCAATGAATAAGAATTAATTTAATATTAAAATAATGAAATAATTTTTTTATTAAGGAACAAATAATTATTTATTACCTTAACAATGACAAGATATAAATAAATATTATATATATTCTCACAATTAAACAATTAACTTAAAAATAAATATTTATTTAATATTTTAAATAAATCAATAAATCCTGAATAAATATTACTACTTAGTATGAAGAGTACTATTTATTCCAAATGTTGAATATAAATATTATTTAACAGAGATCAATGGAAACACTTTGTGTGTGACCTTCTAGGCCTCTTAGTAGCATTGAGAGGACTTGCCTAAATTCTAATATTACTATCTAACAATGGGTCAACGCACCCATAGTTGAGGAATATTTGTCAAATTGAAAAAAACCACATACCAATTTTCATGGTATAATTTAATCCCTTAGCCTCAATATCTCTTCAAGAATATTACACACCCATTTCATAGACCTATGTTATTGATAAATTTATCTTTAACTATATTTAATGAACCTGTAAATACACCATAGACATGATTTTTTTCCAATGGTTTCATTCCAATCAATAGGCTGAGATATCAAATTCCATAAATATGAAAGGGACAAATCCTTTCTTGACTTATTTGAAGTTACTTAAGATCATGAGAACCTTGGGGGGGGGGTTGAATCAATGGTGATATTTTATTATTTTTTATTTCTTGAAATTTACCCCCACGACCTATTAGAGTGTTTAACTTTACCATATTTATATAACAACCTCACATGTATGCAATGATAAGAAAATAAGCATAGTAAATATTATTTACAAGGTTTAACCTTAGTATGGGAACCTACGTCCTTGCCATGGATACTCCCATAGGTCCATAGAAATCCAATATTATAAGAATTGAATATAACTTGAATAAACTCCCATTATACTTCTTCTATCTCCCAATAAGAAATATTATATTGAACTTCTCTAGTTAATTTTTTTTTATTTTAAAACCAAGGCACAACAAGATAAGGAATGTTTCTATACTACTAACTAAAAGTTCATCTATAAAATTCTATATTTGACAACTTCATTCAGTATACTCTATTCAGTGAACCTTCTAACAAAATTTTATACACTCCGTCCGATGCAACTTAGAGACTATACATATGATCTATGTTCTGTCTGATGAAAAAAACATGCACCTCACACTATTTAGAATCTATATCCAATAATTTTTTTTTCTGGTACTTCTGACTAATTCCTCTTTCTAATGTCTCTAATATACACTTCTGTATTGTGTCTTATATTGAAGCCTCTGTCAGATGAATCTGACCAGTATCATATCTTCTTAAACAAACTTGGTTGGAAACTCACACAACTATAAAAACTTCAGCATGGTGTGATTCTCACCATCATTTGATTTTAATGATCAAAAAAAATTCTTAAAGTTTTTATTTTATATTATTAATTTTAAATATTAATATTTTATAATTTGTTTAATTTTAATTTTTTTAATTTTTTTATCTTTTATTTTTATTATTCTTCTTATTCTATATATATATATATATATTTAATTATTTCTTAAGAAAAATTAATTTTCAAAAGTTATTTTTTACCCTTATGTAAGTCTTGTATTATTCTTGTTACCCTTACTTAACTTATTTTATACCTTTACAAGAGCCTAGTATTACCTTTATGCATGGAATTCAAAATTTTGTTTACCTTTAAAAAACTTCATTCTACCTTTATGCAAGCTGTGGAATTTTTATGTTACCCTTATGCAATATTCCATTTACCTTTATGTATCCTTCCATGCACCCTTACATATACTATAAAATTTATTAGTTACCCTTACACAGTATATCTTTATACCCATTCACAGTGCATAAAAATCTTGACTACCCTTACGCAATGCATGTTACTTTTATGAATGCTATTGTTTTTACATTTTACCTTTACATAACCTATAAAATTTGTTATTTACCCTTACACATGTATGAAATATGACCCCTATGTAGGCATGAAAATCTGGAAATCTCTAGGTTAATATATTTTCAATATTTTACTGGTATTTTAATTTTCTACATACAAAAAACAATTATTTTGGTTGAGGTGGTCAATACCACATGATTTATCCTTAAACTTATCCTTTTAAGACCCATATTAGAAAAACCCATTATGAACTTTGGAAAGGAAAAATTACAAAAGTATTCTTCTTTAGAGTCTTCAGTTTTAAATTATTTATCTTTAATAGAAAGGATAATTAAGGAACGTTTGTGCTTAAATCTGATGAAGTAATCTTCCTTGAAAACTTAAACTCATATAAAGACTTCAAAATATTCAATAAGAGGATTAAGACTCTAGAAGAGTAAATTCACCTCCAATTTAATGAGAATATTCCTAAGTCACATCTGCAAAGTGATGATGATGTTGACCAACCCTGTTCAATCCATCCTCAACCTCAATATTCTAAAATAACTATAGATGATCAAGAAACACCATACACTCCTTTAACCAAGTCTTGGATTTAATAAAAATACCATTCTATTGATAATGTTATTATTTAATTACAATTTGGAACTCATACTAGATGTTTGGTATTAAACGAGGTTGAATATAAAGATTTACACTCTCACCATGAACCACATTCCATTGATGAAACTATTAGTAATGAAAATTTTATACTTTTCATGTAAGAGGAGTTCAACCAATTTCAAAGGAACAATGTTTGGAATATTGTGGAATGACCCAATAATGATTCTATTATTGGCACCGAGCGGGTTTTTTAAAACAAACTTGATAAACAAGGAAATGTTATCTATAATAAGGCTCAACTTTTTTATAAAGAATTTTATCAATAATAAGCCATTGATTATGGTGAAATGTTTTCACCAATTCTATGAATTGAATATATTATAATATTATTGTAATTCACCACTAATATTAATTTCAAAACTTTTCAAATGGATGTCAAAAGTAATTTTCTAAACGGTTTTATTTATGAAAATATTTTTGTGGAAAAACCACCCTATTTTGAAAATATTGAATTTCCAAATTCAATTTTATAGTTAACCAAAGTTCTATATTGTTTTAAATAATCCCCTAGGGCTTGGTATGATATATTAACCAAATTTATTTTATCAAATGATTTCAAAATGGGAAAATAAAATTCAACCCTTTTTCTCAAATCCTTTTCAAATGATTTATTAACTGTTCACATTTATATTTATGATGTTATTTTTTTTATCAACCAAAGAAACTATTTTAATTTTTTTTAATTTAATGAATAGAGTTTGAAATGAGTTTTATTAGAGAACTAAAATTTTACCAAGGTTTTCAAATTTTCCAAAATTACAATGGAACATTTTTAAACCAAATTAAATAAACTAATGAACTTCTAAAGAATTTTGGCATGGGTTTTGATAAGGAAATTAGAATTCCCATGAGTATAACTTTAAAGTTAATATTGGATGAATCCAATTATTATTTCTACAAAAAACTTTATCAAATTATGATTGGACGTCTACTTCACATTATTATGACACATCCAAACATCATGTTCAATGTATGCCTCTATGTTTATTTTCAATATAATCCAAATGAATCACATTTATAATCCCTTAGAATAATTTTCCTTTGTTTGAAAGGTATTAAAAACTTGGGTATTATTATCTTGTGATTATTATATCTTAATATATTTTCAATCTTGAGAAGTTTTTATTTTTAAAAAATTTCTTTTTCAAATTTCTTTTTTAAAAATTTATTTGAAATATTTTATTAATATTTTATTTTTTTCATACTTTCAGAAAAATGAATTGAGTATAATACTCTAAGAAAAACTTTCTTATATCTATATAAACAAGTGAATGTGGTTTCGGTGTAGATTATATTATAGATTTAACTTGAAAAGAGTTTATTGACTTTATTAATCCTTTCTCTATCCTAGGCATGGTGATTGGGACTTTACTACACACCTAGTTTGGCACTCTTGGGTAATTTTATACGGTTTATCAATACAATATTTTCTAAACCTTAATAATGAAAATAATTTTCCAAAATATTTTTTAGGTCTTTTATTTTTTTAGTTTAATGGATATGACCCCTTTAAACTCTCCTGATGAATTAGTTGAGTGGAGATAAACTTTTTAACACTAAAATGATCTTATAAGAGACATTTTATTTTTCAAAATAATTTTTCAAATTTATTTATTTTTTGTTTTCCAAATGAAGTTATTTTTTTAAAATTTATTTTTCAAATTTATTACAATTAAAATATTTTATAAAATATATTATTTTTTGAAAATACTTCTTCTCAAATATTTCATGTTTTCAAAAATATTTTCCAAACATTAATTTTATTCTCTATCTAATGGTCATTGATGATAATAAATGTAGACTTAATTTTTATATAATTATTATCTAACATGATGTATAACTTATTTTTGATAATATCAATGGGGGAGAAGTTTTTAAACTTGCATCCCAAAGAAGGAGAAGTTATGTTTTTGGGAGAAATTTTCTTTCTTTACTCTTGTTTAATTAAATTTTTTATTCAAGTGTTTGTGATCATAAAAATGGGGAGATTGTTGTAATTTTCCCATTATTTTATTTTAATGATCACAAACATTCCTAAAGTGGTTATTTTTATTATTTTATTAATTTAGAATATTATTTTATTTTAGTTTTTTTAAATTTTATTTTACTTTTTAATTATTTTCTATTTTTTATTATTATTTTCATTCTATATAATTACATTTAATTATTTATTGAGAAAAATTATTTTTTAAAGTTGGTTTTTACTAACATGGCCCATCCCAATGAGGCCCATGACATGACTCCCTAAGCCCACCTCTAATAGGCTAGGGGCTGGTGACTAGCGCCGAATAGGCATATAAATAACATGGGAGGTCTTGGCCTAAAGTACTGGTACACATTCACACATGAACATATATCCAAGTCCATACAATGCTGAAATGTAAAACAACTGATAAACCTTATATGCATACATATAAAACCCAAATCCATAGTATGAAAATAATTAATGTAAAGTAAAATAGGTACAGATACAAACCCACCACAAAGAGTCTTAAAACAAGTTCAACCTAAAAGTATAGATGGGGATTGCTCTCAAGATACCAAAAAAACACACCTTAGTCTGCCCGACATACTAAACAGTGCCTGGTCCTAGGCCCTCTAGGACTCTATCAAAAGGTTGATCATCTGCACAAGACATGACACGCGTGGGAAAATCCCATGCAGTTTTGATTATAAGAATACCCAGTAAGACACCCAAAAATTACAAAACATGTAATAATAAGAATATAAGTCATCTCTCTATAGTTATTTGTCTACAAAAAATATAATAAGAATATCTAGATATACTTAAAAAAGACACACAATCTCAAAGTAAACCCATAACCATAATTCCAACCTAGGATTCATGCTCGAAGGTTACACATAACATATGTCTAGGATAACACACTCCATGAGTCAAATAATATTGATGAAATCCATTAGAGAGGTCGTGGTTATAGGGTATCATCATTGGAATTATACATTGGAAGTCTGAAGAGATACGATACATAGATGAGGATCACACCCAAGGTGATGGGGTATACCAAAAACTCAATTTGGAATAACCTATTAGGAAAAGGATTAACACCCATATAGTGTTGGTCACAAAGATACCAATAACTCCATGAAGGGAAAGAAGATGATAGAGGATCTCATTTTGGGCCTCACAGAAGGATTTCAATAACTCTATCCAAGAATTACTACTAAAGGGATAACTATATTATGTGTAGGATGAGATTCCATACTAACCCTCAGAGAATGGATATAGGGAAGACACCCTGATGAATCTTTTCCAAGATATAGAGGACAAGGGATCTAAGCCATATTTAAGTAAGTACAAGGCATGTTCATTAGACACTGGGATCTTCCTGTGTGAATGGCCCATGTACTTGTCTGTATCAAAGTACACAGTGTGCTCATGCCTATGTACTTATGCCGGTCTCCAAGTACATAGATCTTCCCCTGTACACCTAGCCCGATCGTGTCCTTGTGGGAGTACATGACACGTCCTTGACCATGTACTCCTATCCGTGTCCATGTACCCTCTGAGGTACACAACGAGATTCTTGGGGAGGGTCACATGCCATGTGACCAAGTAACATGATTTGTGATTGATTCGCACAAAGTGTGATACTTGAATTATCATGGAAACCCTAGCCATCACACAAGGGTCCCACAAGGCATGTTCCTCCACCACACACACTGTGTACCATGGGATTTCAAAAATCTCATGGGTTCCTTTCCCAAATCTCCACATATTCCTACATCTCTCAGATCCACCTTGAATCATACCATAAATTTCAGATCTACTCTAGCTATGCCTCACCGTTGCCGGTCGCTGGATTCCAGTCACCCGATTCGCATGGGAATCAGTTATCTTCCATTCCTTTCACTACCACGCACAATGATCAAAATCATAGGTCTCCAATATGGTCCAATTATCTTGGTGCTACCATCTTCACATGATATCCACACCATACTGAGTCCAGATCTATGATATCTAATTGTTTCACTAACAAACAAGTGCGTGACATTCGATTCCTTGGTAGTTGGGTTGAATCATGAGAAAAAAACCAGGTGATGAAAACACATAGAATAAGGGTATAAAAATAAGAAAAATTAAAAATAGGAAAGAACCTTGGTCATGTTCAGTTGGCCTCAATCCATTTCTATTAGAACGATGAATGAAGAACCATAATAAATAAATAAATCTCTAAATAAATCCCTATAGATAAACCCACCTTACAATACGACTGATATGTGAATCAGTCTATTGGTCTATTGATTCACATTAAACATAAGAATTAATAATAGTGAATAAATCCACATAAATCAAAACCCTACCTTGATTCAGATCTACCATTGATAAAGAATGAAGCTATATAATTTTCATTAGAAAGATCCACTGATTCCATTGGGTATTAGCTATCGATCTTCAATCTGGTTGTCGTCTGCCAATGGATCCTCCTCCATGTCTCTCCAATGTTTTCTCAAAATTCCAGGGTTATACAAATAACACTCCAATTTTGGCAATAATAGTGTATTTAAGGTAGAGAATTGATTTTCACATAAATGAATAAAATTAAAATAATTTATTTATTTATTTTATTTATTTTATACCCATGATTATTTTTTCAAAAATTCCCTACGTTGACAAAGGTTATGTATCACCTAAGGTAAAAATTGTATTTTGAACTCAACAGTGCCCTTAGATATCTAATATGGGCCCCTATTCGGGAGTTATTCCAATTTTTCATGAAAACTGCACTCATGTGCTATTTAATATATTTAATATATTGCAAACATTTATTCTAGGAACACTGGGCCCTAGAATCATACTCTGTCTCAGTTCCTAGTCTCAAGAATAATCCGTACAATATAAAAAAATAATACATGAAAAAACCAAGTCACTAAATTCTCCTCACCTTGGGTATTTAAGTCTCAAAAATCCAAAAATGTGGTTATACAAAAATATGTGGGTACTGATCTTGTATATGGGTCTTTCACTCCTAGGTGGTCTCATAAATATTATCATGATACCACCATACACACAATAGGAGAATCAATCACCCATGAAAGATCCCCTCCCACCGATCCTCGATATCTACTAAGTACTTAGAAAATGTGGCTCCATCCTTGATGTCCTTCTCACCCCATTTGATAATGTGTGATATATCGTGCATGTACCTCATCAACTACGACATGTGGAAGACATAGTGTACCATATCTAACTATGGTGGTATAGCTAAGTGGTATTCCACCTATCAAACTCTACACAATATCTAGAAAGGTCCAATTAATCTTGGATATATCTTTCCTGCCTCGACCAAAAATCTATAGTCTATGTCGAGGGGAAACCCATAGAAACACATGATATCCATTTTAAAACTTCTGAGGCCTCCGTCACCAGTAATAATAGGACTTATGATGTCTCTTTTTAGTCCTCATCCTCTCCTGGATGATTTTCACCTTCTCTATAGTGTCTTGCACCAACTCTAGTACCATAAGTGCTAACTCTCATGGGTCTATTTAGCAAAGTGGTGACCTATAGGGTCTCCCATACAAGGCTTATAATGGTTCTATACCAATGGTGCAATGGTAGTTATTTTTGTATGAAAACTACACAAATGGTAGGTGATCCTCCCAACTACAGCCAAATTCCAACATGAAATCTCATAGCATGTCCTCTAGAACTTGAATAGTCCGTTTAGTATAGTCATCAGTCTGGGGGTGAAAATTCATGCTCAAATATAGTTGAGTACCAAAAGTATCATGAAATCCATTCCATAATCGAGATGTGATGTGATAATCATGGTTAAAAATTTTTTATGAGGGAAATTCATATATTTAGTCTATCTTTAGCACATAGAGGAATCCCAATCTCTCTACTGAACTCTACTCCCAAATCACTCAGAAGTGGACCGACTTGTTGAGTCGTTCTATAATCAAACAGATGGAATCATGTACCCTGTATGTATGTGGTAATCCCTTAATGAAGTCCAGGATATCCCATATCACATTCACTCTGGTGCCATAAGGGGTTGAGCTAAACCCACTGAAACATAGAGCTTAGCCTTAACTTTCTGAAAAGCATGGCATCAAGAGACAAACTCTTCAACTCATTTATTCATCCCTGGACTCCAAAACTGACATCAGAAGTCTTGGTAAATCTTTTCCACACATGTATATACCACTAAAGGAGATATATAAAACTCTCTTAGAACCTCCTCCCACAATTTCACTGGTACCATCATGTGTCCCCTGAAAATAATTACATGATCCCCACCTTCAAAACATATGTTAGGAGCATGTCCAGTGGATATTTGTGTACTTAGGGTCTCACAATCAGTTTCCCCAAGCTGTGTCTCCCTGACTCAATGTAAGAGTAGAGGGATAACAACCATCTACAAGAGGTAAGATACTCTATCTCCATCAAAAAGTATAATTACAATGTGGTTAAACACTCTAACGCCTCGCTCAACAACTACAGATAAGATCTTCTACTGAGAGAATCTTCTACCACATACCACTACCTAGGAGTATAGACAATCTCAAATTCATAATCCTAGAGTGACTATATCCATCACATTTGTCTCAAGTTACAATCCTTTAGAGAGAAGATATATTTGATATTCTTATGGTCATAATAGACAATAAATCACTCTCCCATCAGGCTATGCCACCACATCTTTAGTGTGAATACTACTACTATTAAGTCAAGATCACGGGTCGTGTAGTTTTTCTCATGTGGTCTCAACTGACGTGAACCATAGGCAATCACAAGCTACATATACATTAGAAAACAACCAATCCTAGTTCATGATGCATCATAGAATAGTATGTACTAAATGACCTCCTCTAGTAATCTCAATATGGGAGTGATCTTCAATATCTATCTCAAATCCTAGAAATCCTACCAATGCCTCTCTGTGCACTTGAAATTATGTCCCTTTCAGGTCGAAGATGTCATGTGAGATGATATCCTAGAGAAATTAGGAATGAATCTAAAATAGTATCCTACCAACCTAAGGAATATTCACACCTCCACCATGCTCCTGGGTGGATCCCAAGCTAAAAATGCCTCAACCTTCAACAAGTACACTTCCACACATTCTACTAAGATAACATGTCCCAGAAATTGGAACTCTTTAATCAAGAACTAGCACTTTAGGAGCTTCTCAAAAAGTTGGTGCTCTTGGAGCACATCCAAAACCATCCTTAAGTGTCTCGTGGGCTCCTACTTGGATGAAAAGTACACAAGGATATCATCAATGAAGACTACCACTAACTGGTCTAATAAGAGTTGAAAGATCTAGTTCATGAGTCCCATGAACACTACTGGGTTTTCATCACACCAAAGGGAATCACCAAGTACTCATAATGAACATAGTGACATATGAATTACCTCTTTGGTATATCCTTATCCCATACTCGCAACTAGTGACAGACTAATATGAGGTTGATCTTTGAGAACCATCACACCCCTTTTAACTGATCAAAGAGGTCATAAATCATCGGTAGTGGATACTTTTTCTTTACAGTCACCTGATTTAGGCAACAATAATCCACACATAACCTCCAACCCCTGTATGATTTCTTGGAAAACAATACTGGGGATGCTTAGGGTAAAACTCTCAGTCTAACAAATCCCTTCCACTACAAGTCCTACAACTTCACCATCATATCATGAAAATCTACAAGAGCCATCTGATATGCTTGTGTAGATATCGAGGCTGTCTTGGGGTGTAAATCAATACACAAGTCTATCTGTCAATGGGAATGTAAGCACGAAACGTCCTTCAAAAAAATGACCTCATAATCTGTCACCACTGCATGGAACTGGAAACTCATAGAACCCACTTCACCAATAGTAATTCTAGAAAACTGATGAGTAATCATATGTACCCTCATAAAAATGAGTCCATATTTCACTACCTAGGTTTTATTTTCACCCATAAAGAAAAACATATTCCCATCACTGTGGACACACTGCATCCTCTACCTGAAATAATTGACCTGGGCATGAAATATAGACAGAAAATCCACAACTAAGATGATTTCATAAGGCATCATCATTGCTACAAAGATACCCCAATATAAATCCTCACCACTAAGAGTTATTCCACACTATTGGCACAAATGTGTGTTCGGTGAGTCAGCTTTAGTAGGAGTCTCTAAGCACAAGGGTTGAGGCAAGGGCACAACCAGAATCTCTAAGTCTCAAACTAGATAAGTGGAAATAAGGAAATGACTAGAAATTATTTCTATATGTACTGAAACTATGGTAGAAAAGGCACATATTTTACCTCATATCATCCCTGTAGCCTCTGATTTATTATCCTCAATCGCATACAGATTCCCTCACCCCTATCCTCCAGCTCCTTGAGCCTGGCATGGACCACCTGGGGGTAGTGGTGGTAATAAATCGAAGCATATAGAACCTCCAACTACTCTCCCAACTCCTTTTACATGCCTTCCACCCTACAAACCTATCTACTCCTCCTACTACCTCTTCATAGGTGGCCCATCCACTGTCTCCCTATCAGTCGTACTAAGGGTCGGAAAATCTCATGAAACATGTCCCTACCATCACATGAGTATAACCACATCTACCTAGACTAAATATACCCATCCTATGAGACTTGAACCATATAACCTTTATCTTGGTACCTCATCTTAAAACAAATCACATGAACATGTACCAAAGACTAACGTCAACTCCCTGTTGCTGAAGTCTCTACTCTTTTGTGCCAACTACTGGTAACCACTGTCTGCGTCTACTCATCCCAGAAACTCCCAACCACAAAATCTCTCTTTAGAACCCCATCATAGTTAGTAATTAATAGAGGTATAAATATGGATTTAATAACTCTATTAAGTCCTTTCTTAGTGGTCTGAGCCCGAATGAACTGACCCCACACTATATACATCAAGTACCTGTAGATGTTAATGAAACTCGATGAATACTCAGATATCATCATACTACCCTACTGGAGATAAAAAAGCTCATGGATGTATAAAACCCTCAATATAGCTAAAGAGAAATCCTATTTGAAAAGGAACTTGAATTATGACCATTATAGAGCCTCCTTATTGTAAGACTAGGTCACTAAACCCCACCATCGTCTGACTGATCCATTGAGAAGGCTCAATTACAAAACTACCATCTAATATGCCAGTTTCTTGACAAGACAGAAAACTTATCACACCACATCAAGCCAGTCCTCAATCACCTTTAGGTTTGACTCACCTCAGAACCTAAGGAATCACTATTACTGAAACTCATGAAGTACACTCAGCCTGCACACCTCATCCGTTGGTACTACGAGTACCATATACTACTCAATAGATGCTGGTTTAGCTGGTTCAACACATGTAGGCGACACCTCTAGAACAATACCCTATATCGATGCCTAATAATTCAGGGGATCATCCATGTGATCTTGATATTGAATCCCAGCTGGCATACATGACATATGAATCATGAAATAAATAAGATGTAGCAAAGTCAATGAGTATTTATGGAGAGATGAATTAAGAAGGATATGAAAACCACAACCCATTATTATATGATTCATGTACCATTTTTTTCCTTACAACTAGTATCCTCATGTAACGAGTCAAAAGAATGGTGATTAGAGTCCTGGTGTACGGATATGTGGGCCGATGAACCAACACTAGAGTCCCTAGACTTAAAGATGAACTCAAAACAAAAAACACTATTTCCCCAAACCAATCTCATAGACTCCATTCCTAAGGTAGAACTGAATCCTCTAATACCACTTGGTCATGAACCATCCTAATTGGGCCTGTGCTGTGACTCCCCTGACTTGCTTCGAATAGGACAAGGGCTGGAGACTAGTGCTGAGTAGGCATATCACTAACATGGGAGTCCTTAGCCCAAAGTACCTATACACACTCATACATATCAAAGCCCATATTGTTATGAAATTCAAAACAAGTGATAAACCATGAATGAATACATCTAAAACCTGAAACCAGTGTATGAAAAAATGAAATAGAAAGTAAAATAGCTCCAAATACAATCCCACCACAAAGAGTATGAAAAAAAGTCCAACCTAAAAGTATATATGGAGAATGATATCAATATACCATAGGAACACACCTTGGTATTGCTGGAATACTAAGCACTACCTAGTCCTGGTCCCTCTTTTAAATTTTCAAATGGTCAATTGTCTACATAAGACATGACACATGCAGGCAAAGATTGTGGAGGGGTGAGAATAACAATACCCAGTAAGACACTCCAAAATCACAAATAATGTAAAAAAATAAATAATAGTCTGTTCTACACATGGATATGTCTACAACACATATAATAATAATATACAAATATACTCAACAAGTACACATAGTCTCAAAGTAAATCCAAAACCATAATTCCAGCCTAGGATTCTTGTTCAAAGGTTCCACATAGAACTCATCTTGGAGAACACAATCCAAGAGTCAGATAACACTAATGATGCCCATCCAAGAGGCCGTTCTCATCAGTTATCATCATAGTAAGTATATGTTGGAAGTCTAAAGAGATAAGATACACAGATGAGTATCACACCCAATGCCATGGGGCATACCAACAACTCAATCTGGAATAACCCGCTAAGTAGAGGATCAATTCCCACATAGTGTTGGTCATGATGATACAATGAACTCTACTAAGGTTAAGAAGATGATAGAGGATCTCACTCTGGGTCTCATAGAAGAATTCAAAAATCTCAATCCAATAATTCATGATTAAGGGATCAATATCCTCTATGTAGGATACAATTCCATACTTTCCCTCAGGGAATGGATACAAGGAATTCACCCTAAAAAAATTGTCCAAGATACATAGGAAAAGGGATCGAATATATATTAAAGGAAGTACATGACATGTTCCTTCGATACTGGATTCTTCCCATGTGAATGGTCCGTGTCTGCGTCCATGTCAAAGCACATGGTGTGCCCATGACCGTGTACGTTTTCCCATGTCCAAGTACATGGATGCGCCCGCTACACCTGACTTAGCCATGTCCGTGTGGTAGTAAACAACGATTCTATGAATTTGTACTCCTGGACATTTCTATTTAACCTATGAGGTAAACTTTGAGCTTTTAGGGGTGGGTCATAGGTTGTGTGACTGAGTCACATGCCATGTGATACTTAAATTCTCATGAAAACCCTAGCTTCTACACAGGGCTCCCACACAGTGTTTCCTTAAAAACACATGCCATGTACCATGGGATTTAAAAGATCTTGTGGGTTCCTTCTCCACATATCCATATACTCATCCATCCCTCAAATCCATTGTGAATCACACTGTAAAGCGTAGATCTAATCCAACCAGGCCTTTCCATTTCTGTTCGCTAGATTCCAGTCACCCGATTCACTCAAGAATTGGTTATCTTCCTTTCTAGTCACCGCCTCACTTATTAATATAAGTTAGAGGCCTCTAATCAGGTATGATTCTCTATCCACTACCATCATTTCATGATCCCCACAACATACTGAGTCCAGTTATGTGATATCTAATTGTTGCACCAATAAATTGGGGTGTCACATTCGATTCCTTTGTATTTGGGTTGAACCATCAGGAAAACAAAACACCAGTGTTGAATGCACAAATAATAAGAGGAGAAAACCAAGAAAAATTATAAATAAGAATAAACCTCGGCCATTATTGGTTTTCCTTGATCTATTTCTTTTAGAATAATGAATGAAGAACCATAATAAATAAATAAATATCTCAATAAATCCCTACAGATAAACCTATCCCACAATATGATCGATCCACAAATCAATTAATTGATCGATTGATTCACATTCATCATAGAAATTAATAACAAGGAATAAATCCACATAAGTCAACATTTTACCTCAATTTGGATTGATCACTGATAAATAAAGAAGCTGCATCATTGTCATTAGTGAGATCCTCTGATTCTATTGTGCACCAGATGTCAATCTTCAATCCAGTTGTCATCCTCCAATAGATCCTCCTCCATGACTATCCAAATATCTCACAAAATTGAAAGATTATGTGGATAACCCTTCAAATTTGGATATAAAAGAGTTTTTAAGGTAGAGTCTAGGTCAATGTGTTAATGTATAAAAATAAAATAATTTATTTAATTATTTTATTCATGTGATGAATTTTTATAAATTCCCTGCACCAACAAAGGTTTTGTCACGCCTAAGGTAAAACCTATGTTCTGAACTCAATAGTGCCCTCATATTTCTAATCAAGGCCCCCGTTTGGGAGTTAGTCCACATTTTTAAGAAAAATGTGCATGAATGCTATTTAATATGTTTATTAAATTTAAAAAATATATTATGGGTACACTGGGTCTTGAAATCACACACCCTATCAGTAAATGATATCGAAAATAATCCATACAATATCAAAAAACAATACATGGAAAATTTGAGTCACTGCATTTATCCTTATGTAATTATTATATTTTTCTTGTTACCATTATGTATCTTATTTTGTACCTTTACATGAGTTTTATATTACCTTTATGCATGGAGATTAAAATTGTGTTTACCTTTAGGCAATTCTGTTTTATACTTATGTGAGCTATGAAATTTTTATTTTACCATTATGAAACATTTTTTTACATACATATAGCCTTTTTTGTACCCTTACACAACCCTCTAAATTTATTAGTTACCCTTATACAACATTTCTATATACCCTTATGTAGCCCATGAATATCCTGGATACCCTTACACAACGCATGTTACCTTTACACATGATATTGTTTTTTTACTTTACCTTTACATAACCTATTTAATTTATGAGTTACCCTTATACATGCTTGAAACCTATCCCTTACATAGGTATGAAAATATGGAAATCTCTACATTAATCTATTTTCAGAATTTTCATGGTATTTTGATTTGCTGCATTCTAATTACAAATATCTAAATTGTTTTGATGATTCTATAAACTCATATATATGTTATAGATCATATATGAAGTATTTATAAATTATTTTAAACTCTTTTATTTTAAATATTACATATGTTCTCTATTTACACTTATATTTTTATAGTATGAAACTCAAATATTTTTTGTATTAATTTAAGTTGTTTTCATTGATTTTATTATTTCTAAAATCATGTTTAAACTAAATAAAGTTATTAAAACTTGTTTTTTGGTTTTTAATGAAGTATCATAAAGTATTTATATTATCACATGCTTAAAAATGGAATGTTTATTTTTGGTTTTTTTGAATGAAATATTTGTGTGTTAATATTTGACTTATAATTAGTGGATTACTTTAAAATTTCTAATGGGTTATTTTAATTAGTTTTAATTGTTTTAATTTTTCTAAATTCAAATAATAATATTTTTATCTCTCCACGATAGTCCAATAATAATAATAATAATATTTTTATTCAATTTTTTAACAATTTTCTTATAAATGTTGAGCTATTATTCTTTAAAGGGGTGAAGGCTTTCATAGTAATAATGCCGATCAAGATTCATGGAATGTCAACTTCATCGACTTAAAGACCCAAAGTATTATAAATCATTTTTGAAGGATTTAAATTCTATAAATAGATAAATTTATAGGCTTGTAAAACTATAGAAAATATATAATAAATTTCTCATTATTTTTTCTAATGTGCTCACTATTTTTCAAGCTCTCAAAGAAATCTCTTTCTAAATACTCTTATTCCTTCAAAGTGTGTGTTCCAAAATTGTAATATATTTCCCACTCTCTTTATATTCTCATTCTTCCGTTTTTTATTCATATTATTTTGGATAATTGAGACCAAGCTAAAAATATCCTTTTCATCATATTTATTATATATTTTTTTACTACTGTTAATGTAAGGTACCAAGGTTTAGTCATATTTTTTTCCTTTTAAAAGACAATGAAATATGACTTCTTGAGGTTTCTAGCATCACCATTAAAAAGATATTATCTATTGTATCTAGTTTCTTTCTATAACATAAAATTCAAGGGATAGTTTTGGTGTCTTTGATATATTTAAAGCCACGTGACTAATACAATGAATCCTCAAGATATTGAGGTGGTGAACATAGGGTTACATTTGGGTACTATTTCTGAACACCCGTACCAAATATTTTTCCCTATTTAATTTCTGTAATTTAATTCATTTATCAATTTCAATCATTTATTTCATAATTTTCTTAATCTATAAAATATGATTAATTTATTTATTCGCAAATTTATCTTTATTTATTTCTTCCGCTTTAAATTTTATTGTTACATTTTTGACACTTTTATTATTTTATTTTATTAAAGAATGTTTTAATTTATTTAATCATTTTAAAAGAAGTTTTCAAAATTTGATTATTTTAGTTAAATTTTTTAAAGGGCTATTCACCCCCTCTTTCCATTTCATCTAATATCTTCAACCTACATAGTGTATCAACTCTTTTCATATGGGTGAATAGTGTTAGTACTAGTTTTACTTGCACCCCATTTTTATAGGTGTTCTCATAGGAGAAAAATAAGAAACTAAAATTTATATTCCCATTTGTCTCAACTTTACCGAATGCTTCTATACTCTTCTAGATTGTTCTTGAAGCTTTATGAAAACTCCAGTGATAAAATCCATCTTCAAACTTCTTTAAATTTAGTATAAAGGAACTTTTTAAAACTTTATTAAGATTTATAGACAAGAAAACATTGATTGAACAATATAGGATTTTCAATATAAAGTTTATTTACAAAGTTTAGGTAAATATTACCAAAACTCCACCCCCTGAAAGTTTATCTGATGGATTATTTAGGAACACATCATAGCTTGAAAAACTCAATTTTTCAGTTCCAATGATTATTTTACTTATTTTTCCATTTAAATTCCTTGAAATTATCATTATGATGAATCATGTACATGTTCATCCAATGATAAATAACCATATTAACTTGGCTTATACAAAAACCAAAACACATTCTGATGCCTCTTCATTTGATGTAATTGAATCGATGTCTTCATACTATAGTTCCAACTTTGTAAAACCCATTTTTTTGGTCATCTCAACTGCATATATCTGGTAAACTTAATTCATTGACTATAAAATAATATTTTTAAAACTTATAAATACTTTTTCCACAAAATAATTCTTTGTTGGGTTATATTGACTCAAAATTTGATCACTACCACTTTTTTTGGTCACATTGTCCCTACTCCATCTGGTATTACATCTTTAACTTTTTTACTTCTGTTTGAACATAAAACATATCACATCATCGTAATTATTCCACCTTTTTAATTATTATACTTTGTAAAAGTGTTTAATTTGTTAGTACCTAACTCATATTGTTGTTATTCATCAAGTATCTTCTTCTAGTGAAATTGACCATTTCCTATCTGATGAAATTGTTGTAATTATATCCCCTTGTATGAAAGTGTAAAAATTCATCTTGGATCATGAGAATCTTCATGATGTTAGGAAATTGAAGACCCATAAATAATTTTCAGACTTAATGTCATGACCTGTCCCCCAAGACCCGTACCGTGACTACCCTAAGCCCGCCTTCCATAGGCCAGGGGTTGGCGACTAGTACCGAAAAGGCACATCCCTAAAACCAGAAAGGCATTGCCTTTTATCCTGAAGACTCACATAATACAAGAACACAATAGGATAAAAGAAAAAATCAAACTACATAGTAAATAGGGAGTGTACAATAAGTAAAGGGGTTAGAATACAAGACCAACTAGAAAGTACAAGTAAAACTGAAAAACAGCTCATGTGAACACCCGCCAAGGATCCTACCTGAAGGGTAGGTACAAATATAGAACGGTCGTCTCTACAGATTGTCTCCTCTAATGTACAACTATGAGCAGGCTCCAGTCCTAGTACCATCGACCTAGATCAGCGTTGTCTATCGTTTGCACAAGACATAGCAGGGTGCAGGCGTAGCCTGTGAAAGGGTGAGTATAACGATACTCAGTTGGGGCCCCGAGACCCCTGAAGGTCTCTCATAATTCCAAAGAGGATAAACCAAAAAGAAAGAATACAAATACAATCACAAAGCAATAATCAACTATACTTAGGTATATTCCCATACATATACCTAAGTTACCAAGTATACCCATCTCGTTCATGAGGAAACACAGGGCCCAACTATTTATCCAAAAGCACAACTATTCCATGAAGGAATGAATACCACAAAGGTAACACCACAAAGGTAAGTACCAAAAAGGTAACAACACACAGAAGAATACCACAAAGGTATCACCACACAGAAGTGCACCACAAAGGTAAGTACCGCAAAGGTAACGCCACACAGAAGAATACCACAAAGTTATGACCACACAGGAGTGTACCACAAAGGTAAGGACTCAGATCACACTAGGTATAACTTAAGTACGAAATTATAGATGATTAGTTGTATTTATAGATCATCTTACTTCATCAAGAATCACTGTTGTTGAACCACATAGGATCAAAGATGACCTACACAGGATTTGAAGATGACCCACACAGGATCTGGAGATGACCCACACAGGATCTGAAGATAACCCACACAAGATCTGAAGATGCTGACCCACACAAGATCTGAATATGACCCCACAGGATCTGAAGACTCTTCAAGTACAGCCAGCCACAAGGTTTCCACACTAAGCACACTTGATTCCGGGAGGATCCGCTCCACAAGCCATCGGTCGATTATTAAACATCCATGAATTACCACAAATAATTATCACTAATAATTATCACGAAGGTCCATCATGTCATAAGGGTCCCAATGCTATAGACAGCACGTCAATCGGACGCCCAGTCTGTAAGTTATTAGCAATTCCATTTCGAGGGCCCAGTTGGGTTCAGGTTCGATCCAACCTGGATATACTACAAATTTATCAAAAACTGAAGTGGAGTATACCAAAAGGACTGTCTTGATTCAAGGATTCCATCGCCACAGACGGTTCATCAAACGGATGCCCGATTCTCAAGATATGGAAAAAAAGGAATATCTGGGTCTAGATGGGCCTGGGTTTGGTCCGACCCGGCTTGACCCGGCCTGGGCCGACTCGACCTGGTTCGGGTCAACCCAACCCGTTCCAGGTCCCCCCGGATGGCCTGAACCACTGGGTCGTGGTCCGGATCGACCCTCAAAGTGGGCGGCACAGGCGACTGGGTGCGGCCCGTTGGGCGCGGCCCACTCGGCGCATCCCACTGGGCGGCCCGTGTCCTGGGTGGCCCATCATGGTGGGTTCCTCCCAAGGCGACAGCCGGGGGAGGCTCCCCTTTGATTCCTGAAGGGCCCAAGGGCCGTTCGGTTTTGGCCAACCTGGCGGCACCACGTGGCGCCGCCTGCTGGGACGTGGGACCCACCAAAGCGGTCCTGCTCGACGTGACACAACCAACCAGAAATCCGTCCGTCTCCCCCTTCCAGCAGCGCAACGGCGCTGCTGTGCCTCCCGCAGCCGGTCGGGTGCCGGCCGGCCTCCGTTTGGGCTGCTACGGCTCAACAGCCACGACCTTCTCCTTTGTCGGCGGTGCGGACGCACGCCGCCCCGATTCCACGTGGCCGGATGGTGTGCTGGATGCCGCCTTCATCCAGCACGGCCGATGGGCTGCGGCCTCCTTCGGTGCCGCGGTTGCGCCGCTGCCGTCATCAGGGCTGGCTGGTGTGTCGTCCGCCGCCCGTACCTTGCCGACGTCGGTCGCCGGCGACGTGGTCAGGTTCCACTCAACTGTTGATCCGCCCGCAAAGAACACATCAACAAAGAAGGAGCAGAGGGATCATGCCGTGTTTGTTTGGACTGCACCCTCTGTGTTAGATCAATAGCAGAAGGATCCTATATTGAAACAATGAATTACCACAAAGAATGATATGAAAAAAATTCTTTACCTCTATCGTTTGTTGGGGATGGCGTGAGGTAGACGATGAATACATTGAAGGAGTATCCGGAATTCATCCCTCCCGCAACACGCTTCTGATCTGGGCTTGAGCATTGGTTCCTCATTCTTTATCTATAGGTTCATTCTTCGTTGGGAGGATGCTTCCACCAGGAGTTCTCCAAAGGATCTCCCAAATACCTTCTTTGCCAACGATTCCCCACAAAAAGAGCTAAGGAGCCAACTTAATTAAGTTCAAGTTAATTACTTGATCAATTAATGTTGAATTATTAATTGGGGAGGTTCCAAGAGTTATATAATAATAAAAAGGGGGTTCGATGTCGGGTGGTTCCCACCACCAAGATTCAAATGATAGGTTTCAAATAAATAAAATAAAAGTTGATTGTTTTATTTTATTATTTTTATTTTAACTCTCCCACAAAAAACTGAAAATCCAACTTCCACCCTCAACCTACTGCGGTCGAGGTGAAGACTCCCTTAAGCGAATATCGGCGCTGTGAGTTCAACGGTGTACTCATATTTCAATTCCAAGCACCGGTTCAAAAGTTACAAAATTACACTCATGTGTTTACTGAACTTACCTGAAAAAAAGTTTAGAAATTAATTCTGGGAACACCGGGCCTCATAATCACGCGTCATTAATTTTCACAGATTCATAATATTTCCATACAAATAAAAAAAATTAAATGGAAAATTCCGAGTCTTTACATTCTCCCCACTCCAGGGCTTTGCATCCCTGAAATATACAACACAAACTAGGGAAAAAAGTGGGGATACTTAGCATGAATCTAAGCCTCCCACTCCCATGTTCTCTCCTGGAGGTTCTCGTGCTATGAATGAACGCGCACCAGAGGTATCGACTGCCCATAAAGGACCCTCTCTTGTCGATCCCCAATCTCTACTAGAACCTCTGAAAACATTTCCCCATCCTCTATGTCCAACTCTCCCTAGTCAATGATGTGTGAAGGATCATGCACGTACCTCCTCAGCTGGGATACGTGAAAAACGTCATGCACCCGGTGAAACTGAGCGGGAAGAGATAAGTGGTGTGCCACCTTGCCAACTCAAATGAGGACCTGAATGGTTCCGATGAACCTTAGAGATAACTTTCCGCCCCGACTAAATCTCCGCAAACCTCATCGAGGTGATACCTGTAGGAAGACATGGTCACCATCCTCGAACTACAGAGATCTCCATCTCCTATCATCATAAGACTTATTCTTGATATGTGCAGTCTTCATCAACTCCTAGATGATATACACAGTCTCCGTGGTAGCCCGTACCATCTCTGGTCCCATGAGTGCTAACTCCCCGGGGTTAGTTCATTACAGAGGTGATCTGCAAGGTCGACCGTACAATGCCTTGA
Organism: Viscum album; assembly: GCA_963277665.1. Lineage (NCBI taxonomy): Eukaryota > Viridiplantae > Streptophyta > Magnoliopsida > Santalales > Viscaceae > Viscum > Viscum album. The sequence continues at coordinate 25,395,439 of OY728151.1, forward strand.
GTGGTGCCATACCGATGGTGGAGTGATAGCTATTGTTTTATGCAAACTCCACCAAGGGAAAGTGATCCTCCCAACTACGGCTGAAATTATGGATGCAAGCACGCAATATGTCCTTGAGGGTCTAAATAGTCCGCTTTGTCTAACCATCCGCCTGAGGATGAAAGGTGGTTCTCAATTGAAGTTGAGTTCCGAACACCTCCTGCAACCCTTCCATAGACGGGAAGTAAAATGTGCATCATGATCAGATACAATCATCGAGGGCACTCCATGAAGCCATACAATCTCTTATACATAGATGTATCCCAAGATCTCTATTGATCCCTACTCTCTGATAGTTATGAAGTGGGATGAATTGGTGAGTCGCTCAATGATCACCCAGATGGAATCATGTCCCTTGGATAGGCATGGAATTCCGATCATAAAGTCTATAGAAATTTCATCCCACTTCCACTCTGGAACCTCTAGTGGATGAACTAAGCCTGCTGGAACATGATGCTCTTCCTTCACTTGCTGACAAGTGAGGCACCAAGAGACAAACTTTGCTACTATTTTCTTCATTCTCGGCCACCAGTGCTGACGCTGAAGGTCTTGATACATCTTCTCCACTCCTAGATGTACCTATAGAGGGGAAATATGGAACTCCCTCAACACTTCCTCTCATAGCACCACCGGTACCATAGTACGTCCTCTAAAAAGGATGACATGCTCCCCACCTTTAGAAAATCCATCAAGTGCCACTCCTGTGGATATCTGAGCACGTCATGCCTCGCAGTCATTGTCCCCAAGCTGCACCTCCCCGACTCACTGAAAAAGTGGGGGAATGACTATTAGAGACTGTAGATAAGCTACTCCATCTCAATCCACATAGGATACGCGCAAAGTGGCTAGCTGCTTAGTCGCCTCACTCAACAACTGTATACCAGATCTCCTAATGAGTGAATCTACTACTACGTTCCCCTTCCCAAGAGTATATACTATCTCGAAGTCATATTACTAGAGGAACTCAAGACAAAACCATTGTCTCAGGTTCATTTCCTTATGAGAGAATATATACCTGAGACTCTTGTGATTAGAGTAGACTGTAAAACATTCGCCCATCAAGTAATGTCGGCACATATTAAAGGTGAAGACCACTGTTACTAACTTCAGGTCATGGGTAGCATAGTTATACTCATTTTGTCTCATCTTTTGAGAACCATATGTGATCACTACTTTCTCCTACATTAGGAAACATCCGAGCCTAGCCCCTGATGCATCGCAGTAGACTACGTACCCTACACCCTCCTCCGGTAGCCTCAAGATGGGGGGACTTGTCAGATACTTCCTCAGCTCATGGAAACTCTACTGGAATCTCTCTGACCACACGAAGGGTTTCCCCTTCTTCATCAACACTGATAAGAGTACCGAAACTCTGGAAAAGTCAGTCACAAAATTCTGGTAGTAACCGGCCAAACCCAGTAAACTCCGCACCTCCGTCACACTCCTGGGTGGCTCCCAAGAAAGCACAAACTTGATCTTTGATGGATCAACTGAAACTCTAGCCTCCAAGATGACATGTCCTAGGAAGTGAACCTCTCGGATCCAGAATTAGCACTTTGAGATCTTACCATAAAGCTGGTGCTCTCAGAGTGTGTCCATATTTATCTGCAGATGATAGGCATGCTCCTCCTTTGTAGTTGAGTAAATCAGGATGTCGACGATGAGGAGTACCACAAAGCGATCGAGGTATGGCTGGAAGATTCTATTAATGATTCCCATGAAAACTAATGGGGTGTTGGTCACACAGAATGGACTAACCAAGAACTCATAATTCCCATACCGACATCTGAAGGCCATCTTCTGCACATTCTCGTCTCGTACCCTGAGCTGGTGATAACTTGACCTGAGGTCTATCTTTGAAAACCACCGTGCTCCCTTAAGCTGATCAAAAAGATCATCAATCCTCATTAGTGGGTACTTATTCTTCAAGGTCACCTGGTTTAGGCGCCAATAGTCCACGCAGAGTCTCAAACTCCAATCCACATTCTTCAGGAACAAAATCGGGGCTGCCCAAGGAGAAACACTAGGCCTAATGAACCCCTTGCTCTATAAGTCCTCCACCTATATTCACAGCTCTCGAAGATCCGTAGGAGCCATCTTATATGATAGTGTATATATCGATGCCATCTCAGGGTACAAGTTGATGTAAAAGTCCACCTATCTGCGAGGAGGTAGACCTGAAACATCATCAGGGAAAACATCGGCGTACTAGTCCATCACTAGAGGATAACTCCGACTCTCAGCATCAACCACCCCAAGGGTAAGGATAACCAAATGATATGTGATCGGCTGCATCCTCCTCTGGGTAAGTCCATCCTGTGCTGTAAAGGTTACCTTCTTGTTAGTGAAGAAAAAACTGGTTACTTCTTCACGGAAAAACTGCACTTTGCGCCTAATACAATCGATCTGAGCAATGGACTGTAGATAACCAATCCATACCCAAGATGACATCATAAGGCCTCGACGCCATTACTAGAATATCCCAACAAAATATATCACCTCATAGAGTAAGCTCACACTGCCGACACCAGTGTGTAATCATCAAATCCTCTCTCATAGGTGTCTCTAGCCGTAAGGATCGAGCCAACGGATCCACCAAAATCTCTGAGCTCCGAATGAGGGTCGTGGAAATAAAAGAGTTACTAGAACCTGTGTCTATAAGTACTACAACTAAGGTTGAGTAGACATATATTGCACCTCAAATAATCTCCAGAGCACCGTAGTCATAGGCCTCAGCTGCATGGAGCTGAGAACGTCCCTGTCCACCTAATCCCTGTGGTCAGGGTGGACCACCTGGAGGTGGTGGCGGTAGAACCTCGAATCGCCGCCCACCGCCTGCTGCATGACCGGTTCCTCTGAAACATCCACTAGCTGCCTGCGGACCTCCTCAATCAAATATTCGCCTCTTCCTAGGAGGTCCTTCGACCATCTTCTGGTCATACGTACGATGGGTCGGGCAGTCATGGGCCATGTGACCCTGCCCTCCACATAAGTAACACTGCCTGCTCCTCACCTGTCCTTCTCTATCTCGAGAACCCCACACAATCGACCATGTATCCTGTGGTCGTCCACCTATAGGTCTGGTCCTCTTAGACCTCTACATCATTTGTCTACTGCCAGCTACAGATGACTCTTCTACGTGACGTCCGGTGCTGGTTCTCACTGCTGGTGACTGATCAGCAAGGAAGCTCTCCACTAAGAGTTCTCTCTATAACACCCTCGCCTGCATCGGGATGCTGAGAGAAATCATCGAAGCTATAATCTCCCATATGAGCCCCCACTCAAAGGTCCGGGCCCTGAAGAAAGTGTCTCATACCATGTTAGTTGAGTAGCGTGAGAGGTCATTGAACCTCGCTGAATACTTAGCCACAGTCATGCTGCCCTGTTGTATGTGGAGAATCTCGTATATACGCACAGAGCGTAAGGTCGCTGGGATGAACTCTGCCCTAAAAAGTCTCTCAAAGTACATCCAGATTAGAGTGAACTTGTCATGAACCTGAAATATCAAGCTCCACCATCTACCCGCTGCTGCCTGAAGAAGACTGGAGACAAGGTTCACCATGAGATCAGCTGGTGTCCCTACCAGTTGAAAAAATATGATCACAGACTCCAGCTAGTCCTCAGCCTGCTGTGGATCCATCTCTCTCCAGAACCTTGGGGGCCTCTGGTGCTGAAACTTGTGCAACACACTCAAAATGTGTTCACCCTCTGCTATTGGAGCTGGTGGCATCGGCTGCCCAATGGGTAGTGGTGCTACTGGTACACCACCCGATGGTACAACTATCGAATGGGGGCCTTGCACCAAAGCCTTATCACTCGGTGGACTGTCATCACATACTCTACTGGGAACCCTGGCTGGCTGTCTGCGTGGAGGCATCCTAAAAAGGAATAGATGCACCACGATCAATAATTTATACCTGGTGAGATGAATCAAAGTGATCACAAAGAAAACTTTTCAAAAACACACACACAATCAGTGTTTTCATGCATTGAGTCAGAAATCAGAAGTCAGGGTCCTGGTGTATGGATACTTTGGCCGCCGCACCAACACTGGATTCCCCAAACTGATAACGACACTCATAAAACTTAACACTATTGACTATTAAAAGATCAGAGTCCAATTTCTTCGGTAGAACCAACTCCTCTGATACAAATTTGTAATGACCCATCCCCCGAGACCCATTCCATGACTACCCCAAGCCCGCCTTCCATAGGCCAGGGGCTGGAGACTAGCACCGGAAAGGCACATCCCTAAAATCGAGAAGGCATTGCCTTTTATCCTAAAAAATTACATAATCCAAGCACATATAAGGATACAAGCACAAAGTAAAATATATAGTAAACATGATGTGTACAATAAGTAAAGGGGATAGAATACAAGACCAACTAGAAAGTACAAGTAAAATTGAAAAAAAAACTCCTATGAACACCCACCAAGGATCCTACCTGAAGGGTAGGTATAACTCTCAAATGGTCGTCTCTTGTGGATCGTCTCGTCTAATGTCCACCTCTAAGCAACCTACAGTCCTAGTACCCTCGACCTCGATCAGCATTGTCCATCGTCTGCACAAGACACAACAGGGTGCAGGCATATCCCATGTAGGGGTGATTATAACGATACTCAGTAGGGACCCTGAGACCCTCGAAGGTCTCTCAGAATTCCACATAGGATAAAACAAAAAGCAAGACTACAAGTACAAGCACGAAGCAATAATCAACTCTAATTAGGTATATGCCCATACATATACCTAAGTTACCAAGTATACCCATCTAGTTCATGAGGAAACACAAGGCCCAACTCTTTAGCCAAAAGAAAAATTGTTCCATGAAGGAATGAATACCACGAAGGTAACACCACAAAGTTAAGTACCACAAAGGTAACACCACACAAAAGAATACCACAAAGGTATCACCACACAGAAGTGTACCACAGAGGTAAGTACCATAAAGGTAACTCCACACAAAAGAATACCACAAAGGTATCACCACACAGGAGTGTACCAAAAAGGTAAGGACTCAGCTCACACTAGGTATAACCTGAGTATGAAAGTATAGATGATTAGCTGTATTGCAAGATCATCTTACTTTTTCGAGAAGCTCTGCTGTTGACCCACACAGGATCTGAAGATGACCCACACAGGATCTGAAGATGACCCACACAGGATCTGGAGATGAACCACACAGGATCTGAAGATGACCCACATAGGATCCAAAGATGCTGACCCACACAGGATTTGAAGATGACCCACACAGGATCTGAAGACTCCTCAAGTACAGCCATCCACAAGGTTCCCGCATTAAGCACGCTTGATTCTGGGAGGATCCGCTCCTCAATCCATCGGTCGATTCTTCACCTTTCAAGAAGTCCCATGAAGAAGTATCACTAAGAAGTATCAAGAAGAAGTATCACAAAGGTCCATCATGTTATAAGGGTCCCAATTCAATAGACGACACATCAATCAGACGCCAGGTCTGTAAGTTATTAGCGTTTCCATTCTGAGGACCTGGTTGGGTTCGGGTTTGATCCAACCTGGATATACTCCAACATTATCTAAAACTCAAGTGGAGTATATCAAATGGACCATATCAATTCAAGGATTCCAGTGCCACACACGGTTTGTCAAACGGACACCCGGTTCTCAAGGTATGGCCAAAAAGGCGTATCTGGGTCCAGATGGGCCTGGGTTCGGTTCGACCTGACCCGACCCGACCTGGGCCAACCCAACCTAGTTCAGGTCGACCCGACCAGGTCCAGGTCCACCCCGAATGGGAAGGACTGCGGCGGGCCCGGCCCATTGGTTCCTCATTCTTGATCCGGAGGTTTTTTCATCATTGGGAGGATGCTTCCATCAAGAGTTCTCCAAAGGCTATGCCAAATACCTTCTTTACCAACGATTCCCCACCAAAAGAGGTGAGGAGCCAACTTAATTAAGTTCAAGTTAATTACTTGATCAATTAATGTTGGATCATTAATTAGGGAGGTTCCAAGAGTTACATCATAATAAAAAGGGGGTTCAAGGTCGGGTGGTTCCCAGCACCAAGATTCAAATGAGAGGTTTCAAATAAATAAAATAAAAGTTGATTGTTTTATTTGATTATTTTTCTTTTAAATTTCCCACAAAAAACTGAAAATCCAACTTCCACCCTCGACCTACTACGGTCGAGGTGAAGACTCTCTTAAGTGAATTTCGGTGCTGCGAGTTCAACAGTGTCATCAAATTTCAATTTCGAGCACTAGTTCAAAAGTTAAAAAACACCACTCACACGTTTACTGAATGTACCCAAAAAAAAAGTTCAAAAATTAATTCCGGGCACACCTGGCCTTGGAATCATAGGCCGTTAATTTTTGCAGACTCGTAATATTTCTATATAATTAAAAAAAATTACATGGAAAATTAAAGGTCTTTACACTTAAGGAAAGTTTCCTAAAATGGTTAAGGAAACTTCCTATACCTCCTCCTAAATTTCATACTAAAAAATATTTTTAACAACTTCAGAAAATCCCTCTCACATATTTGAAAAAAACATTTACAATAAGATATATTGAGAAAAAATGAAAAAATTGTTATAAAAACATCACAATGATCTTAAATCTATCACTTTTTATTAGTTGGAAACATTCGAAACAACTTTAACATTTTTCAAACAACTCTTTTCTTGACCTTTTATCAAACCAAAAACATTATTATAGATAATGTCTTGAAACCACACTATTTGATAAGGAAATGTTTTTGAATTAATTTTATCCCTTAGTTAAAAGTAATTTTGTGGCTATGACATGAAAAACTCCCCCGGAATTTTAACTTCTCACGATTTTTATTATAATAACATATTTTGATTCATAATAGAAAGAGTTATAATCCTTCTTATAAAGTTTTAATTTCTCCCCCCTTTGGAAACATAATCCAAATCAAGGTGGGGTAAGGGCGTAACTTCCTTACAAACTTTATGAATATTTAATAGATTTCAAACATATATTTCCTTCCTCAATTCCTTAAATCATTCCTTCATCATAGATTTTGTCAAAACATAATCAATTTAATAATTTGTTGAAATATACTCAAGCATAAGATCTCCAACAATAAATTTATATTTTAGGAAATGTTTTTTAATATCAATGTACTTTGATCAAGAATGATGCAGATGATTTTTAGAAAGATAAATGGAAATTTGATTATCACAAATAATATGTAATGGTTTTCTAACATTTACTCTTAAAATTTTCAGATAAACTTTTATCCATATCATTTGGGTATAATCATGGGTTGAAGTAATATATTCTGCTTCCACTGTACTCAAAGTAACATAACTTTTTTTCTTAATATTTCAAATCACACAAATTTCTTCCAAGAAGAAATTTACTACCGATGTTGAATTTATATCATTACAATACCCAGCTCAATCAATATCAATGTATTAAAGAAAATTCATGTCACAACTTATTTTATACAACAACCAATAAGATGATGTACCTTTAACACACCTAAGTATTCTTTTTTCTACAAATATATGTAATTAATTTGGATTTATATGATATATTTCACACATTGTAACAACATATATAATTTATATCCTTGAATCTATATGATAAATCAAGATTACTATCAACTTTAGGAAGTATTTATGAATCACACTTTTCCCAACTTTATCTTTACTAAACTTTAGACCAACCGAGATTGGTTTAGAAAATTATTTTGATTTTTACATTCTAAACTTCTATAAAAAAACATTATCATACTTTTCTTATGATAGAATGATATATATTTATTTTTATTGAACTTTTAAGACTAGAAATAAATCTAAATATATGATAATATACATTTTAAAATTTTTGTTGCATTTTTAGAGAAAATTTCACATGTTTTATCCCTGTCACTTGCAAAAATTATATTATCAATATAAATAATGAAAATTAGGGTACCTGCTCTCATTTAATAAATACACAAGTTCATATCAACTTTTACTTTATAAAAGTTCAAATTATTTTAGTAAACTGTCACATTTTGATTACCACACATGATGATCATATTTTAACCCATACTAATCTTTCTTCACCCTACACACCATGGTTCCAATTTCATCAGGTAAAAAGTTACTAGGTTACTCAAAATAAACTTTTTCTTCTATTTCTCTATTTAAGAAATATGACTTAACATCCATATAATATATTTTGTAACAATGATGTGTAGAAACTTCAAATAACATTATTATATTTTTAAGTCTCGCAATGTGAGAAATTTTTTCTTCAAAATAAACACCTTCCACCCATGAGAAACCTATGAAAAAAAGTTGTGCTTTTTTTCCTAATATTTCTCCATGTTCTTTGAGTTTATTTCTTAATAACCTCTTTGTTCCTATAATATTCATTCTTGTTATCCATGGAAAAATATACTAGGGATCATTTTTCTCAATATGATCTAACTCTTCATTACTTATATTTATCCACTATTTATGTTCAAACACCTTTGAAACTAGTTGTGGTTCCACCTATGAGATTAGCAATGTTTGATTCTCAAATGTCAAAATCCTTCTGGTATGAACTGGATCATTCTGATTTTCAATGATGTTATCATTTTGAAACTATTTTTATAAAGTTTTTAACTCTATATATTTTATTATAAACTTACTTTCCTCATCACAAGAATGATCCAAGTTGTGTTGTACATCGATAGGCATTCATCCATCTTCCCTATTATCTTTTTTAGATGATAACATTATATATTTAAAAATATATACCTTATCTTATTAAATAAATTTGGTTAAGGAAGTTTGATTTTCGATAAATCTTAAATCATAATAATACAATAACTTTTATAGACATTTATTCCAAAATTTTATCTTCTTCTGTTTGATGAATATCCCATGAAAATTTCTTCCTAAGTTTTTCATCAAAATTTCCGAGATCCAAATTTTTTATATTAAGAAAGGACTCACCAAAAACATAAAACATTTAATCGTTGAATTTTTCTTATACCACATATCATAGGAATTCATCTTATATTCTAGGTACAATAAACATCTATTTTTAATATGAATATCTACACTTATATTTTCTCTTCATAAGAATTTAGAAAGTTATTCTTCTTGAGGGAAGCTTCTTTCCATTTCTACAAGATTATATTTTTTCCTTTTCACTAATCTATTTTTTAGGAGTGTATAGAGATATATTTTAGTGTTTGAGTCCATGTTTCTTGAGATAAGATTTTAAATAATTTCTTATGTACTCCTTCACATTGTCAGTTCTCAACTTCAATATATAAACACCCATATCTCATTCAAATTACCTTTTGAAGCATCTAAACATCTATCTGGTATATAATTTAAGTTGCATAAATATTATATTGGTTATCTAAGTGATGTAATCAATAAAAGTAATAAAGTAAAAATCATTTTTTATTAATTGATGTCTCATCAACCCAGAGAGATCAGATTGAATGAAATAAAGTGGTCCGGTGGATTAGATTTCAACTTTATTATGTGTTTTACAAACCATATTACCTTTTTTAAATGTTTTAAAAAAACATAATATTTCATTTTCATAGGTGAAAGGTTTCTTATAGAATATAATTTGGAAAATTTTTCCATACTTTTCTAGACAAAATGATCAAGTATTCGATGCCATAACTTATTTTCATTATCAGCACTTAAGTACCATGAGTTACAATGATCTCCAATTTGGAAAAAATTTCCAATGGTTATTTCACCCTTATTAATAAATTTAAATCTTTCAAGATTCAAATTATACAAAAATATATTCTGAATATAAATTCCTTGCTATCATAAAAAATTTGGCTAACACTAATAAGTTGTGTTTGAGCCCATCAAAAAAAAATTCCTTTGATTTCATTTATTGAGATTCAATCTCAACAGATCATATTCCTCTAATTTTTATGGAATTATCATTTCTGAGAGAAACTAATCCTACTTAACATTATTCAATATATTTAAAGATATTTATATCACCTATCACATGTGAGGAACAACCATTATCAATATTTCAAGGTTTATTCCTTTTGATACATTTTAGATCCATATCAATAACAAAATCCCATTCCTCAACTTTATTCTTTTTGGACTAATTTTATTTTGAATCATAATGAACTTGTCTTAAAAGAGGTTTCATACATTTTTTTAGAAAATTAAACCAATTGGTCACATTTTCCAAAAAAATTCTCCATAAAATAAAATTAGTTTTGTATTTAAAAATTCCTAGCATATGATGATTTTTCCATTCGTTCTTCCTAGAAAATAGTAGAGTTAATCTCCTTGTATCCAATGTTTCACCCCTTAGTTCATGAATATACCTAGGGAGAGACATATTGTGACAATAATTATATACCTTGCTACAATATATACTGAATTTTCAAGGGATCAAATAAGAACTAAGAGGGGGAGGGGGGGTTGAATAATTTGTTTCCTTTACACACATTTCAACTTTAGGAAACTTAACCCCTAAAAATTGTTATATTTTATTCCTTATAAACTTTTAGTAGACTAAAATGCATGAAAAAAATTGAAAAGTAAACATTTAAAACACAATTCCTAAGGATTGACCTCAATGTGATAATCTACATCCTTGATATAGCCACTCCTGTCGGTCTATGTAAATTCACTATAACAAATAAGTAGATACAACTTGTGTCAACTACCATTAGAAATATTTTATATTATAATAGAATTGTCTATAATGAATCCTACCTATTTTTAAAATATTGTTTTATAAAATTTGAGCCACAAAAAAAATGACACAGAGAAACTTTTCACTCCATGAGGATTTTTATGGAAATTGAGTCCGATGAAGTTGAGTCTAATGACCCTCAGTCTGATGCACCACTTTTGAATTTGAGATTGAAACAAAACTTAAATTATCCAATAACAACTCAAAACTTAGAATAATAACCATATTATTATTCCATACATCTGGTAAACTGAACTTGCCTCAATTATATCTTTTAATAATAATACTCTATCTAAAATATCTTATTCAAATCTAAACTACTTTAGTTTGAAAACTGACTTCTGATATAAATTCTTCAGGGTATAAATTTTTTCACACGAGTGAATAGTGTCAAGTACTGTGGTATTTTTCAATACTATTTCTATGTGCTCTAGATTTAGGAAAGGTGGGAAACTAAAATATTTTTCCCACTCTCCCAACTTCTAAAACTCTAAATTTTACTCACATTTGAACTTCACCTTTGACCATTTCAACTCTTCTCAACTCTTATAGATTATTATCAAAACATCTTGAATTTTTACAACTATTCTTAAATTAAAAAACATCATCTTAGAAATAGTGATCTAGAAAAACTCTTCTTTTATCTTTCCCACTTGAAATATATTCAACTAACAATTCACAATTTGTAAATGATCTGTCTGAAAATTTTAAGTTCTGAACATAACATTTTAGGATTTTCTTATACATTTTGATTATGTTGAACCAATTGAAAAAAATATAATTGATCACTCTGATGATATAGGTTAAATAAAAATGGTTGACTACATTGTTGAAACTTCTAAAGACTTTAGTTTCCTTCAATGATTTGAATATGTAAAACAACAATGAACTTTTTGATCTGAAAAAATGAGCCCGATTGAAAACCTGAACTCTCCCTCTATATTTTATTAGGTAAACAAGACCGATTTCATGAGAAACCACATTTATTAAATAGAAAATATTCAATTTTCAACACAAATATATATCTGATTGATCGATGTCAACAACTCATTCAATTAAATGGTATGACAACTTATCTATTGAATTGGAAAGATGAATTATATGTTGAATCAACTTGACATATTATCTAATGAATAAACATGAAAACTTATTTGATGAATCAACATGAAAAATTATCTGTTGAATTTTCTTGATAAATTATCTATTAAATCAGTGTTAGTAACACTTTAGTGTCAAGAAAGATTCAATGTCAACAACTCTTCGAGGTTAAAAACTCAGTGGTTTCAAAAACTCTTCAATATCTGATGGAACTTTCCATACCATATAATGGATCAAAGCTTCTTTTTGTAACAAATTAGTGACTCACTCTTGGATGATCAGATTATTCTGATAAAAAATTTGAACTCTCTCAATAAATTTTTCATCTGAATAACTTATATGGATAAGAAACTTCAAACTTTAGAAAATAAAAAATTCCAACAACTTACACATCCAATGACCTACATCTAGAAAATTTAAATTTTGGAGACTTTAGAAATTTTTATTTCTCTATTATTCTACAAACTCCAAATTTTATCATGACTTCTTCATGATGTTTAGGAACTTGAATGAATAAAAAAGTATCATCTAACTAGTTTTGGAAAGTTCTATGAATTCCCATAAAAAACTTTCAAAACAACTTCTAACTTAACAAATTATTTTTCTAATAAACTAAATTCAATGAATCTTCAAATTGAGGAACTTGGTAAAAAAAAATTATCCATCTGAACTTTCAGAAACTTCTCAAAAAAAAGTTATAAACTTCTAGAAAAAAATATTTCATCTGAATTATAAAAATTTTATTTTAACAAAAAGTTAGTTTTCAACAAAAAAAACTTTGTTAAAAAAAATCACAAAGGATCTTCAATCCTACCCTTTGGATTTTTTAAAAACTCTTGTGGATCTCATTAACTACTTTTAAACTCATAATTTTTCAACACTCACTCTTTTTCACAATTTATATTTGTGGACAACTCAAGTTTTTTAATTTTACCAAAACACATCATTTCCTAAAAGAGAGTGTTGTGAAAACACACTACTGGATAAAGTAATATTTTTAAGGAATTACATCCTTCTATGATAAGAAAATTTCTAGTCATATTTATATAAGATCCCACTCACATTAATATTTTCTTCTGACTTTTATTTTCTCCCTCATTTTATGATTACCATAGCTTTATATTCAATTAGGTAAGAAAATAATTCTTTCCCCATTATAGGATAAAGTTGTATAAAATTTCCTCCTTTGTCAACATAATCTAAAGCATGGTAGGGGAATTCCTTAATATTTTTAGGAAATAGATGGTGGAGGTTAAACATGAAGTTTTAGCCTTAATTACACAAATCTTTCTTTGGGAATTTATTTTGTGAAAATGTCAGAAATTTGATATTTCATTGAAACATATTCTAGACAATATCTCCACCACCAACATTTTTCTTTATAAAGTGAAACTTAATATCAATATGTTTTGATCATGAATTTTGAACATGATTTTTGGAAAGATCAATTGCACTCTAATTATCACAAAGTATCTTTAATGGTTTGAAATATTTAACTTTCAAATATTTCGACTGAACCTTCATCCACAACATTTGAGTACATTCCAGTATAGAAACAACATATTTTAATTACTCTATGCTCAAAGTTACTAAAATATGTTTCTTACTATGCTAACTCATAAAAAGTTTTCCCAAGTAAAATGTTCCTACAGAAGTTGATTTTATTTCACTACAATCTCTAGGACAATCAACATCAGTATAACCGTGAAAGTTCATATCATAAATTATTTTGTTTTATAGATCATGTGAAGCTATTTATTTAACATATTACAGAATTCTATTTGAATCCAAATGACGTGTGAGGATTTTTTATGAATCCCTATTCAATATTTTATTTACCTAAGTAGGAAATACAGTGTACACCCAGGGTTGGTCTCGAGGAGGCAGCTCACACAACACCAACTTTTTATTTTCACTATTTATTTTTTAACTAATATAAAAGTAAATAATTTAATGAGGATGAGTTTTAAGTATTCATGAAATATTGATACATATATATAAATATAATTCAATTTGGACAAAATAAATGCATAAAAAATGATGTTAGACATAAAGGAGATCCTCCAAAGATAACAATTAGAGTGAACCTTCATCATCTATTTATTAGTTCCAAATCAACTTAATGAACATTATCCATCATATGCATGAACACTCTATCCAAACCATGTTATGAATATATGGTGCACTCAAAAATCACTGAGAGACCACACATCCACCTCCTTGATCAAGGGAGAGTATTATGAAAGAGAAAGTTAAGCCTTTGGTGCAAAGTAGAGAGACAAAGGCACTATGAACACTGGGATATCCATTGACCTAACACTAAGAAAATATAAAAATAAAAATAAATGTGGAATTACTTGGGTTCAACACTTTATTTCTACCCCAGTAACTTCCTTGGGTTAGTTACTCATGACCTTGAGTAGAAGAGTTTACAGTGAGAAGAGAATGATGTTAAAATAAAAAATATAAAAATATGATAATGGAGGAATAAAAAGAGTGAAATATATTAAAAATATAGACTACAATTATAGTAGAAAATAATCTCTAAATATTAAATTTAGTTCTTGGCCAAAAATAATGAAATGAAGACTAAGATGTTTTTAATCCTACAAAAAATTAATTTCAAAAATTATGTTAGTTTATAAAAAGTTATCATCGAAATAAATAAATAAATTAAAATAATTTTAAATATAAAATTAGGAAATTTTTGTAATTAAGCTCAAAATGCTTCTAAGACCATAAAATGTGACAATTAACCTTAATATAACACTTTTGTGGGATTAAGCATTGAAATTAAAATTAAAATAATTGAAAATTATTTCTTTGGCACCAATATATGATATTATTTTGAATCACTTTGATATTTGTCACACAAAGTCACAACATAAACAATATTTGGCCTTGAAGATGTGAGATAAAGAAAACATCCCATCAGATTATGAAAATATTTCTGATTCATACATTTTCTAGTTTCATCTTTAATAAACTTTGTTCTTAATGAAATAAGAGTTGATACTTTTTATTCTTCCATACCAAACTGATTTAAAAATTATATGGAATACTATTCTTGAGATAGAAAGATGTACTTTTTTTGAACATGAAAACCCATGAAGAATGTTAATTTTCACAATATTGATATCTAAAAATTCTTCTTCATTTCCTCAAAAAATCATTTAAAAAATTTTTCTTCATCCCCAAAACAAATTATATCTTCCACATAAACAATTACAATTAGGGTGTTGGGGTTAAATTCTTTCACATATAAGTTTCTATCAACTTTTATTTAGGAAAATTCAATATTCTCAATCAATTATTCTGTTTTGAATACCAAGAACTTGTGGATTGTTTTAATCCACAAAAGTCTTTCTTCAATTTAAAAACCCTGCTTCCATCATTATAAATTAGAAACCCATATAGGTTTTTAGTGTAACCTTCTTCTTAAATCTCATAATTTAGAAAAGATAACTTTACATCCATCGAATAAAAATTGTAATTTAGATTTGTAGCCACAGCTAGAAAGATTATAATAGATTATAATATTTAAACCGTGGAAAAGTTTTATTCAAAATAAATACCTTACATATGTGTATAACCTTTTAAAAAAATCCTTTCTTTACTTCTTAAAACTTCTCCATGTTCATGCAACTTGTTTTTGGACACCCATTTTGTTCCAATAAATTTTTTATTTTTTGGATGTGGAAAAAGTTAACAAGTGTTTTTCCATCAATATGTACCAACTCTTCATTCATATCATCAAACCATTATTCATGTTTAACTATTTATAAAACTAATACTTATTCAACTTGTGATATTAGCGATGTATGATGTTTTAATCTCAATCTTATTCTTGTCTGAACTAAATATTTCTGATTCCCAAGAATATTTTTGATTTCAAAATGTTTTAGTAATGTAGGATATTTAAAATTTCCTCTTATACCTTCACTTTTTTCATCACAAGATTCTTTTGAATCTTGAAAAGTCTATTTTCAATCACTTTAACTTTCAACAGAAATATTTAGTTTTTCTTCCTCAACATTTTCAACATTATTTGTTAAGGAATTCGGGTTTTCAATAAATTTCACATCATATGAATCCACCAAAATTTTCAAATTCTTGTTCTAGAATTTATAACTTCTTTAATTGGGGGAATATCATATGAAAATTCCTTCTTTATCATTCTCATATTGTTTTTTCAGGACCCGTATTTTGGATTTTTAGTAAACGTGGAACTCAAAAAACATTGAAGTAATTCAATGATTTTTTTGTCATACCACATTTAGTAAGAAGTAATGTTATATTACATAAATAAAAAAAATATTTATTTTGAACATGTGAAATAGTAATAAAATCTTCCCTCTAGTAGAAATTTGAATTTTTGTTTTCCACCAACATGATTCTTTCTATTTACACCAAACTTCTATTTTTCATTTCAGATACTCCATTTCTTTGGAGTGTATGAAGAACTATATTGATGTTTGATTTCTTGATTTATTAGATATGATGATAAATCATTACATGTGAATTATATACCATTATCTATTCCCAAATTGTTTATATAAACCCTTATTTCCCCCTCAACATCTTTTTTGAAGAATCTAAAAATCTCTACGACCTCTGAACTGTGTTTCATAAACATTATGTTGGTCATTCAAGTGAAATAATCAATAATAGTGATAAATTAAAAATATAATTTTGTTTATTGATGTCTCATAATCCCACATAAATCAAAACGTATAAGTTTAAGAGGTATGGTAGATTTAATCTCAACCTTCTTATGACTTTTTTTAGTAATTTTACCTTTCAGAAAAGTTTTACAAACATATTTTTCTCTTCTATTCAACTATAAAAAATGTTAAACAACATCAAATTTATAAAGTTTGTTTATAATTTTATACACAAGGTGGCCAAGTATATGATTCCATATATTATTCTCATCTTTAATATTTAGATACCTTGATTTATGAGGTTCTATAATTTGAAAAATATTTACACTAGTTATTTATCCACTTGTAATAATTTTTCCATCTTCTACACTTATAATTATACAATAATATTTTTTTAAAATCACTTATTTTCCATCATCAAAAAGTTAAATTAGACTAAGTAATTTGTGTTTCATACCATAAAAAATATAAATTCCTTATATTTGAAATTTTCAATTTCAATATCAGTCATTCTGATTCCTCTAATTTTTAAGGAACTATCATTCCCAAAGGTAACAACTCCTCCCTCACAATTTTCAATATCATTTAAAATTTTCAAATAACCTATCATGTGTGATGAAAAATTACTATCTTTTATCCATGGTTTGTTCTTTTTACTCTCTTTTAAATCTTTTTCAACAATAAAATCTATTTCCTCTAATTTCTTCTTTTTAAATTCCTTTTCTTTTATACAGAAGAAACTTATTCTAGAAGGGGTTTCATACAATTTTCAGAAATTGGATCTAGTTGATCAAATATTAAATATAATTTTTATAGACAATAAAACTGATTTTTATTCATAAAGTTTCTAAAATATTGGGATTTTAATTTTATTACTTCCTATGATTGAGGAATTTTTCTCATTCAACTTTCACCATTACTTACACTTTGTCCAAACCCTTTTCTTGGAAAAGACATGTTATGACAACAATATAATCTATGTTCCCATAAATTCAATAACACCAAGATAACCCATAATTTTTTGGTTTTATATTTAATAATGATTTTTCTTTTTAATAAGACTATAGAGGTTGAAATCATATTTCATCTTCAGTTACTCTTGGGCATGTGAAAACTTTACTTCGGGTGTAATTTTCAACTTTTGTATATGTGATATGTTTTTAACATCCCTTATCAACCAAATATTTCACAACAATTTTCTTCACACCTGAAATGTTAGAAAAATTAGATGAAATTTTTAGTTTAGTGGGTGTAGATTTCACCCGATTCTTGAAGTGATGTTTTTCAGCTTTAGATGATTAAACTTTTGTGTCCAAATCCTTTCTGAAATTCTCATTCAACTTTCTTAAATAATTTTTAGCCTAAATTTTTTTTAATTGAAACTTGTTAAGTTCCACTTCCTTAGCTTCCAAATTCTTACAAAGATATTCAACCATCTTTCCCTATTCGATAATTCTTAGTTTTTAACTTAAGATCTCCTGAATGTATTCTTATTCCTACTTGATAATATCTTTTCCACCTTCCAAAAAATTTCAACTATCTTTATTCATCATTATGATTTCTTTGTTGAGAGTTTTGTTTTTCTTAAGAAATGAAACAAGTTTTGATATGAGCTAATACTCTTTGTAATATTCTTCACCTCCTTCTTATTCACTAAATGAGGAATATTTTGTTTTCTCAACTTTTGAAATGAATGTTATGAACCTTTCTAAACTTTCATATCCTAAATATTTATTGTCATTTGAGTGTGATTCAACATTATTACTCAACATAATTATCTTGTTTCTAATTAAATTATTCTTATATTTTTTGGATTTCTTTTTATCTTTATATTTTTTTTCTTCTAATTCTTCCATCAAGGTGTTTCTTAAGAATCATCTTAATATTCTACAAAATTCTTCTTAGGGAAATTTGTAGAAATGTTCTTAATTCCATCATAATCAAAAAATTAAATAGGACGTTTTCCTCCATAGTTTACTCCTCCTCTTATATAGTTATCAGAGATAAGAGACATGATTTTATCATTCAACTCAATATCCTTATTATCTTCAGAATCAAAAGGATCATAATTTTGAACACACTGAATTTTATGATTTCTCATAGCTTAAAAATCCATTTCATCTTTCATCTTATTTTTGAAAACCGAAGCTTTTATCATTTCATAATCAATAAAAAATTTATGTAGTTCATCAAGAGATAAACCATATTTATCTTCTAATATATAAATTTTTGAATCAAACCTATTTAAAAAGTTTCTAATGAGTTTATTCACAATTTTAGAATCTTATAAGATGTATCGAAAACCTTTGATGTTGTAAAAAAATCCATTTACTATATTGAAGTACTCATAAATAGTTTCCTAATCTCTCATTATTAGTCTTCAAACTTTCTATGCCATATTTGTGGTTTTTTTTACTTCACATTAGTATTCCATTAAAAAATAATTTTGAGATTTTTCTATATACTATTTGATGTTTTTAGACCAATTACCTTGATATAAAATTTTTCTGATAAATACCTAAGAATAAACTTTCTAGCTTTTCCATCAACTTCAATATTTATATTGTCAGTAAAATTCATAGAAGTATATTTCTTAATGGGTGGAAACCCAATTGTAGCAGCATCAACAACTTCCAAGCCATGATATAGGAGATAAAAATTTATCCTATTTTGAATCCATAATAATTTTTTTCATAAAATATAGGAATTACTATACTGTTGAAAGAATTGAGATTATCCACGATAAGGATTAAATAGGTTAACCTGCCTTTAATACTAATTAAAGTTCAAAAGAATATAATAAAAACTAGGGGGGTTGAATCAACTGTTGTACTCTTACAAATTTTAACTTTAGAAAACTTAATCCTAATAAATTTTTAGATTTTCTTCTTTATCAACTTTTAGTAAACTCAAATTCATGAAAAAATAGAAAATTAAAATTGGAACACATGATTTATAAGGTTTTTTCTCAGTGTGAGGATCTACATCCTTTCCATACCCACTCCCACGTGTATATAAAAATTCACTGCATTGAATAATTTAATACAGCATCTATAAAATCCCATTACAAACCTTCTATATCCTGATAATAATATTTATAATAACTCCCATTAGTTTAAAAAACACTATTTTCAAAAACTTGAGCCACAAAAAAAATGAAACAAAAAAAATTTCCTATGCCAGAAGGATTTATCTGGAAACTCAGTCTGATAAAGATGAGTATGATGAACCTTAGTATGATGCACCAATTTTGAATATATGACTAAATCAAAACTATTCTTCTCAAACAACTACTCAAAACTTAGTCCAATACCCTCAATCTGATTCCCTCTGTTTAGTAAACAAAACTTGCCTCAGTCCGATCTTTTGATCCGAATACTCTTTTTAGAATCTCTTCTTTAACTCGAAATAACTTCGGTTGGAAGACTCACTTATGACACCAATTCTACAGAGTAACATTTTTTACACATGGGTGAATAGAGATAATTAATTTCATAAATTAATATTATATTTATAGGTACTCTATAATTATTAAATGTGGGAAACTAAAATATTTTTCCCACTCACCCAAATTCCAAAACTCATAATTTCACTTATGTTTGAAATTAATATTTGACTGATTAAACTCTTCTCAACTCTTATTGAGTTTTATAAATACTTATTTAATACCCACAACTATTATATAATTAAAAAAAATCATATAAAAATAGTGATATAGAAAAAATATTCTTTTTTCTAACTCACTAGAAATATATTAAACTAATAATTAACAATTTTTAAATCCTCTATACTGAAATTGAAAGTATAGAATATATTAATTTATAATTTTATTTATCATTACGGTTATCTTGGACCAATTGATAAAAAATATAATTTCTCACTCCAATTATCTAGGTCAACTGAAAATGGATGACTACATTATTGCAACTTATAAAGACTTCAGTTGCCTTCAATTATTTGAATCAGCAAAACAAAATTCAACTTGTCAGTCTGAAAAAAATGTGTCTGATTGAAAACATGAAATCTCAATTTGTATTTTATCAGGTAAACAAGACTCATTTTATGATATAAAACATTTCTTCAACTAAAAATATTCAATTTTCATCACAGATATCTATCTAATGGACTAGTTTCAACAACTCTTTCGATGAATTGATGCGAAAACTTATCCACTGAATTGGTATAATAACTTATCAAATGAATCAGCATAACAACTTATCTGATGAATTGAAATAAAAAATTATCTATTGTATCAGCATGAAAACTTATCTATTGAGTCGGTGTAAAAAAGTATCAAGTGTAAAAAACTTTTTGTTGTTAATTACTCTTCGGTTTCAAAAACTATTCAGTGTCAACAAATCAGTGGTGTTAAAAAATATTTAGTATCCAATGTAACTCTATATCCTGCCTAATGGATCAAAACTTCTATTTATAATAACTAAGTGACTGCCTCCTGTATAATCAAATTAGTCTAATAGTAAACTCAAACTCTTTTAGAAACTTCTTCATCCGAGAAAATTTTCTAGATTAGAAACTTCAAACTTCATAAAATGAAAACTGACAATAACTTCTATATCCGATGACCTATTTCTGGAAGACTTCAATTTTAGATACTTCATAATTTTTTTCTCTCTCTTATTCTTTATAATTTGGTTTACAAACTTGAATTAATATAACATAATCATATGACTGGTTTTGGAAAGTTCTACAACTTCACATCCAAAACTTTTAAAACAACTTTTGAATTTACAACTTCTTTGTCCATTGAACAGAATCTGATGGATTATCCGATTGAGTAAATTTCAGAAAAAAATTCTACATCTAGACTTTCAAAAACTTCTCAACCAAAAAGTTTTAATATTACTACAACACATATCACACATGAATTTAGAAAAATTTATTTTGATAAAATTTATTTTTTCAATAAAAATAAAAATTTGCTAAAAAAAACATAAAAAAGAATATTTATATACCATAAAACTAAAAATATGCATTGAATATTAAACTTTTTTAGAAGAAATATATTTCCTTGTAGAATGTTTTCTGATGTTCCTAACATATTTATAAATTTTTTTCTCCTTTGTGTGAGGAATATTTATTATGGAGATTATTTTCAACTTTTGTTGTTGTGATTCATTTTCACATCCCTTATCAATCAATGTTTTCATAAAATTATTTATAACACCTTCATGGTTAATATAATCAGATGGACTTTTATATTAAGTGGGTATATATTTCACTTGATTCTTGGAATGATTTTTCACAGTAGCTTAATATGTTTTAAATATTACCTATGAGTCCTTATTGAATTTCTTCTCATATTTTTAAGTTACTTTTAACCTCAAGAAATATTTATTGATTTTTACAACCCTAATATTCCATAATAGAAAGTTTCTTACTAAGATATTCCATAATATTTCATTGTTTTTCAACTTTTAGTTTTTGGTTATTAATATCCTAAATGCACAAATATTACTTTTTAAGAATATATTCCTTTCCTATATTCTCTTTCTCACTTTATTTCTTCATCATTCAAATTTATTTCTTGAGTTTTGTGTTTTTATCAAGACACTCCAAAAGTTATTATCTCAGCTGATATTCTATGTAGGTCTCTCCAAATTATTTTTTGCTTAATAGTTTGAGGAATCTTCCTTTATCTCAACATTTTCAAATAAAGTTATGAAATTATCATGTTTCTTATATTTTGAAAAGCTGTTGTGAGTAGATTAATATTGAAATTTATTACTCAACATACTGTTTTGTGTTCTTTCCAATGAACTTTTTCTTACTTTTATTGGATATCTCATATTCCTTTGAATTTTTTCTCTAGTTATTTTAGTGAGGGTTTTATTTAAAATCATTTTCATATTCTATAACTTTATTCTTAGTAAAATTTGAAAAAAATAATCAATTCATCAACACTCAAAACAATAAAGTGGGTGTTTGAATCTAATTTTTCCTATACCTCTCCAATAAGTTTTGGATATAAGAGACATAAATTTTTCATTAATTTCTTTATCTTACTTATCTTTTAAATCACTAAGGCCAACAATCTTATAATCATAATCTTGGATTTTTAACATTATTATATCTTCAAAATATATTTCATCCTTGATATTGTAATTGAATATTGGAGATTTCCTCATCTCATATGCTACAAGAAGGTTATGTAATTCATCAATAGATAAATCATCTTTATATTCAAAGGTAGAAATTTTAGAATAAATCATATCTAGAAATTTTATCATGAGTTTCTTAATAATGGTGGAATATTTGGAGAAATCTCTAAATCCTTTGATGTTGGAAATAATTTTATTTACTCTAGTGAAGTACTCATCAATAGTTTCATCACCTACCATTATGATATCTTTGAACTTGATTCATTATATTTTTAGCCTTAATTCATTTACCTTTCCACTTAAGAGACTTTTGAGTTTGTACCGAGTTTCCTTAGTTTTCATGTGACCCATAAAATTCATAAAATTTTTTTAAGACAAAGACATTAGAATTTTTTTTTTAGTTTTCCCATATACCTCAAGATTTTTTTTCTTTGAATTTAATAGGTGAATCTTTATAAATGGGTGGAAACCCAACTTTAGATGCATTAATTACCTACAATACTATAGATATAAGATAAGGTATCATTATATTTTTCAAACCATGATAATGTTTTCCATCGGAGGTAGAAATTCCTTTGATGTTACCTGAGTTGATATTATCTATGATATGGATCAAACATGGGAAACATGAATCTAATTACAATTAAAATTTCTTAGGTTCGTGATAACCATTGGAGAGAGGAGGTTTGAATCAGTGGTGATATTCTACAATTTATTATTTCTTTAAATTAAACCCATTAAATTGTTAGAGTTTTTATCCTTATCAAATTTATATAAAAATCACACAAATGCGCAATGATAAGAAAGTAAGAAATTTACACAAGATTTACAAGGTTCAAAATTAGTGTGAGAACCTATATCCTTTCCATGAAAAACCTTACAAGTCCATGGAAATACAATATTATAATAAGTAGATAAAACTGGAGCCAACTCCCATTGGACTCTTTCCATCTCTCGATAGGAAATATTATACCGACTCCTACCAGTTAAAAATGTTTTCTAATGAAACTGAGATATAAAATGATAAGGAAATTTTCAATACCACTCATTGAAAGTTCATCTAGATAATTATACACCTGATGAATTCATATGGTATACTCCATTTAGTTCCCCTACTGACTTCATCTGGTATACTACATCCATTTAA
This sequence comes from Viscum album, assembly GCA_963277665.1. Taxonomy (NCBI): domain Eukaryota; kingdom Viridiplantae; phylum Streptophyta; class Magnoliopsida; order Santalales; family Viscaceae; genus Viscum; species Viscum album. The sequence continues at coordinate 25,419,184 of OY728151.1, forward strand.
CCTTACAAACCGTTACTAGGGTCTGTATTCCATATGATGAACAAAACACCAATTCCTTACACTATTTAGAATATCTATCTTATAAAATATATTTATAGTATCTCTAAACAATTAATCTATCTAATTTTTATTATTTATACCTCTGTCCAGTGTCTTAGATTGAAGCCTCTGTCTAATAACAGTAATAAGTACCCTCTTTTCTTTAACCAAATTAGTTAGAAACTCTCACTACTTGAAAAACTTAATTGTAATAACTATTTTTATACATTTGAAAAGTTTTAGTATTATTTATACTTCAACCCCAATTTTAGAGGTGTTATCATAGGAGAAAAGGTAGGAAATAAAATTTATTTTCCCACTCATATAAACTTCACTGGATTCTTCTCAACACTAATATAATTTTGTTGAAGCTTAATGAAAACTCCAGTGATTGCAACCTTCTTCAAACTTCCTTAAAATCAATGTTAAAGAAGTTATTAAAACTTTATTACCATTTATAGATAAGAAAACAATTATTTAATAACATAGCATTATCAATTTCAAGGTTATTTACTATGTTTAGCAAATATTCTCAAAACTCTTTATGGTGAAAGTTTTTCTAATTGATTCTTTAGGAACTAAACATAAATTTCAAAACTCATTCTATCAACTCCAATGATTATTTAACTTCTTTATCCATTGCACTTTCTTGAACATGTATTTTTGATGAAACTTGTACATGTTCATTTGATGATAAGGATCCATATAAAATTACCTTTTACTAAAAAAACATAGTATGATGGTTCTTCATTCAATGGACTCAATCCAACATATTAATACCACAAAAACAACTTTTACACCCCATATTTTCAGTCACTTCAGCTAATTTTATTCATTACACTCAATCTATTAACTATCTGATAGCATTATTGCAACTTCTTAAGGATTTTTTCATAAAATTATTCTTCGTTGGGCTATGTTGAATTAAAATTTGATCTCTCCTACATTGTTTGGTTAAAAAGTCCTTTATTTATTCAGTAATACAGCTTACACTTTGTACTACCAATCAAACATCAATCATCTCACACCATTTTACTTCTTCCCTATTTTGAAATCTTATGCTTTGTATGAGTGTGTATAAGTTAGTACCTCAAACTTCTTGTTGTTCTCCATCTAATGTATTTGTTTATGGAATTGAGAATTTTCCATCCAATGAATTTTTTTACTTCTCTACCATTTTATTAAAGTGTACAACTTCATATGGGATCATGAGAATCTTCATGATTTTAGGAACTTAAAGATCAAAAAAGCATCGTCAAACTTAAATAATGTTTCCTAACATGGTCAAAGAAAATTCTTTCACCTCCTCCAGCACACCATATGAAAACAATTTCTTATTAAATTCAATGATTATTTAATCCTCAATTAAGTAAAAAAATATATGTTGAAAAAATATATAAAAACTATTATAAAATTATCTCAAATGATCTTCATTATTCATTAAAAACATATCATTCAATATTTACCCTACACACCCAAATTTACTATGAACATAAATCATCAAAATTTATTAAAATTCATCCAATTATGAAATTCATGAATTTTTTTTATAATAATATTAAACTTTAAGTATCATTTCACACACTTTAAGATAATAATATCCAATTACACATAAAAATATGTAATTACTACTGGCGGGCTTATTGTCATATTCTCCCATATTGAATATTACCAAGTTTGAACTTCATGAGATGAAGTCTCATCCACTTATGAGTACTCAAGCCTAAAAATAAAAATTCTGCATGTACTTTTATAGATAATATCTAATAATAGAACAATATTTAAGAATATCATCATAGAACTTCAATGTTCATATCATAGTGAGGAACATATATGAAATTTTCAGTGAAGTAGATATTCTTGGACATTATCACATTAATATCACATAGAAGAATAATAAATATATGATAAAGTATTTATTAATATTAAAATACATGAATATAAATGCAATATAAATTAAAAATTAGTAAGTTATTTGGAACTAACTTCTACTGAATCCCACTTGCATGAGATCCAACTGCTAACATTTTTTCAGTCCGTTTTTTCTCACATGTTATACATCCTTTTGCTGAGTATAACTATTTATATTGGTCCTACCTATCATTATATAGATAGTTCTAGTTTTACCATATCCTTACTGAGATATTAGATCAAATTGAACTAAATGAATACAAGTGTTCAATTCCATTGATCCCTAGTATTTCTACTTCTACAGACACCAAGAACTCATCTAAACACCCAGGACGCATCTAGTTTTACTTTGTCAAGTACTTTCAGATAGTTTTAACTAAAATTCAGTTTAGTTATGTTGGATTTATTTTATATTCACCTACTATGAATCATATACTAGTGATATAAAACTTCAATAAATATCATGTAAGATGAGATACATTCCTAGCAATTATGCATGATAAATTATTCTATTTTAATAATTCTTTCTTATGTGTATACATGTTCCAATGGAAATATTATATTCCACAAAAAATCCAGTAATGAATTTTTCTAAATTTTATATTTCAATAATTCTTCAATATATGTACTATTAATTGATTTAGAAAATACATGGATCTATTATATATATATATATAGATATTGGTTTCTAGTTTAATTCATTATTAGAGAAATTCATTCCCTAGTATTAATAAACTGGTAAGACATATTTTTTTCCTTTATATTATCAACATAATGATTTTAAAAACTATAGAACTCCAAATTACCTATTATATATACACAAAAATTCTTAATTTCCAAATTAATATTCTATAATCACCGTGCATGATTTATCCATAAATGAATTTATTTAATGTGAATATATTATTGGCATTTATTTACATCACTGACCCTTTCTAGTTATACTATATAGACATATACTAAATATCTTATTTTGGTTGCACCATACATACATCTTTAGTATGATTTCTTCCGAATGATGTGGAATTCATATTTAATATCCCAATATGATTATCATATAAGTATGCATTGGAAAGTGAAATTCAAAAAATTTATTCATGATGATTGGTGTATAGGTTTTTTTATATACTATAATTTTCAATAATGAATCATGATTTATTGGAATCGGCTTACACCATCCTTGTTTAGTTTTTCATGAATACTCCCCAATAGTATTAAGTCTTATAAACATCCAAAATATGGATTCCTTAAATCTTAATACATGTAATCCATTACTAAATTCATACATACATGTAAATATTTACATGTTTCTATTTACTACTTCTTTATAGGAATCATTATTATGAAAGTATAATATATGCATCACCCACTATAGTGAACATAAACCACCTATTTGGTTATGAATTTTTAGGAAATATGTTTCTCTAGAACTACTCCTCCCATCTATCTTAGTGGAGTCCAACATTCCTATGCCAACTCATATGAATTCAATTCCTTAACCCATAGAAGTTAAGTCACCGCCCACTATCATTAAATTTATAGTTTTAAATTATAGAAATACATCCATGCTTGACTAAATGTTTATATCCTTAGTGGATATAGGATTATTGGTTGTGATGCACTAAGAATGTGATGTTTTCATAGCTAAAAAAATGTTTTTAACAAATGGTTTTCAAAAAACACTTGATGTTGCGACATAATATATTTGTATCATGTCAGAATAGATATGATACTCATTATTAATTATAGTTTGAATATGGTTAGTTTTTTTACTACTATTTTCAAAACATGTATTGGATGAAATTATGGAATATTTGTAATATATAAGACTCATTATTGATCTTTATTTTTCTACCATCACTATACTAATGTATATAAAGAAGTGTGATTTTGGGAATACCTTTACTCTTCATGTATATGATCAGTGATTAATTGGATAATATATTCTCTGAGAATCCTACTCAGAGGGTCCTCTATCTTTACCAAGGGTACTCATTTACTTCTCTCTGTTTTTTTTAAATTTCTTATAGGAATCTCATTATGTATATGAATTTACCTCAAGATTTATAATAGTTCGCATGGATTTAATGAACTAACTGTAATAGATTTATCATTAACCTTTATTTATAAAGGTTTCTTAATTTAAAACATGATAAATAGTTTGTTAGTATACCAAGTATCTTATATCAATAGAGACTAAAACACATTTTCAAGATATAAAAAAGTAAATAACTATTAGTTTTTCTTTAGAATGAATTATCTTTCCACCATCAAGTAATTAAATCTTATATATATATTCATCATTTATTACTGGTAGTAAATTTATGATTCTATAATTACTAAACTACTAGTCTAGTATGAAATACCACAATGACATATATTCCAAATATTAAATAATTTTTAATTATGTCTAAAACATATGATGATAATTTTTTTTATGGTAGTTATCAATACAAAAATTGTTTAACTTGAATCACTCCACCATGAAATCTAGAATTTGTTCATTTCTTAGGGATGATCTTGGAATCACCCTTATTCAATTCCTTTGATAATGAACCTTACTTCTTGTAATATTTCTATACTAAATTGGTTCCGATATTTTAAATACCTATATATGTGAAAACATGTATCTAAGAAGTATTTAATTTTTTTTATTTAATTTTGAATATATTTGAAGTAGTGTCTTGATTGCTTCTTCCTTAATTCATCACAATTTTTCTTCCAACAACCTTTCTTACCACATGAGAAGAAAATAGTACCATGTTCAATGATTTCTCCTTTAATATTTTGTCTCTTTTAAGGATGTAAAAAAACCATTGAATTTAAAATAGATGAGGTATTTTATACCTTATCCTTTAGTTAAAAAGGAATTATGAAACATGTTCAATCCAAACATTATCTATTTAGTGAAGTATAGATAAAATATTCTTGAGCGATTTACCTTTACTGCTCATCCAGTCCTGAATGAATAAGGACAACCTTGGTCACAAGGATGATAATATGAGATTAATAGATAATTTATTATAAAAATGTAAGCCCAATATTTCTAAATTATTAATATACTCCAAATTTTTTATGATATTATTAGTATATATTTATACTTATTCTAGTTTTCACTTAATGAAGTGTAGTTAAAATATTATTTTTCTAAATTCTCTCCTTTTATATTTTTAGATCAAAGAGATGTGACTTTATTGTTTAAGAATTCATGTACTTATGTTACATTATCAGATATTATTACATAAATGATAGTATAATGAAATGAACAAAAGAAGAAACCTCTATGAATATCATATAGTCATCCTTCTAACCATTATATGCTTACTAAGGTAGCAGATCATGAATAGGGATTCTGACACATAGTAAAAATTATTCGATGGAAAATAAGTGTAAAAAATCTATGCCACTCTGAGAAATTTTTTCTTATAAGGACATGAACCAAGTTTAAGGAATGGTCACACTATTTTTCATGGATTTAGTTTCTATTTTGTTCTGATCATAATTATAATATATATTATAATACATTACTTAATCACTAAAATGAGCGAGGAAAAATAATTTAATTATTTTATTAGGTCTCCCACTATTTTATCAAGTCCCAATAACCCTCACCATTAAAATTAAAAAGTCCCATAATATGTAAATTCTAGTGGAAAGTATCCATAATTCATTTTTTATAATCTAGATAAAGACCATAAAGTTTTTAAGAATTTTAGGTAGGCTGTCTTGCCCACTGTAGGCTTGTTTATCCATATTCTATTTAGTTTACTCCCCAATCCTAAAATAATGACTTGGATTTTCGCAACACTTGCCTATAAATTTTTATTGAAAAGATAACAACTATTATATCCACTACAATTTTGGTTAAGTCAAAAAACCATATTTTTTTATATTTCTCGGTAATTAAAAGTGACCCTGACAAAGGCCTGAACATACACTTTAGATATGGGTCCATCTTAACTTAGAAAATAGAAGACATAATTAATTAGTATTAACTTGAGAGGTTTTATTTATTATGTATATATATTTTTATTTTATCTTTTATATGTCTTATTAACATTATATAGATTTTATTTAAGTGGTAAACCATGTGTTGATAAATTTTTTATACATAATAATTTTATTCTAATTCCATATTTTCTTATTAATCAATTTATTTATGTGACCATGGTCTTGAATCTATAAAATTAATCATGTATAAGACAAAAATAAAATAAATAAAATATGGAATGATATTGATATTTAACTAGAGGCTTGTTTATTGAGAGAACAATAAACAAACCATTAACCATAGGGGAAAGAATCCTTGAACTAGTTTAGGCCTGAGTTGTAGCATTCTATATATATATTATCTACATCTCTTAGGTATAGTTTCACCTTGGATTAATCTTAAACCAACTCCAAACACCAGGGAGATCCATCCTTACAATGCATTTAATTCACATGTATGTGAAGGGAACTGAAAATGGGTTTATATAAAAGAAACCATGGACACATAGGCCTATACAAAATAAGGGGGGAGTGATGAGTCACCATACATCAGTTTGATATAATAATAATAATAATAATAATTAAATAAAAGAAACCATACACATACAAAGGACGATCAATACTCATGAACATCTTTTTGTGTAGTAAATACACATTTAAGAATCAATGACTAGAATTCATTTCAATTTATTATTTTATAATGATAAAACACATAAGAATTAATATAATTAATTATATTATTATTATATTAATTCAATTTATCTTAATACCCATCCAATCTATCTTTGATATACCTATATGCTGTGATTTTAAATAAATTAATATATTTTTAAAAAGTTAATAAAATAAGTACACAACTTGTACTTGAAAGTAACTTGATGAGTACTTATTTGAACTAATAAAAATGTATTGTTATCAAATATAATCTAATCATGAAGAATATAGAATATATTTCTTTCATGTAATTATATGTCACATAAAATATAATAAATGAAATATGGAACCCATGTTAATTAACATAGCATGTAATAATTTTAATATGCATGGAGTAGTTAATGTATTATGACTATAAACTGTATGTAGTTCAAAATTTTATGTAGAAATTAATTATAATTTATAATCATATTAAACCTATCATATGGAATGTATGAGTCAACAAATTATAGAAATAACACAGAATTATGAGTTTTATGGAGTAATAAATTATTTTTTAATTTTCTGTATAAACAGGTTGGGCAGATGATGTGTACATCTAGATATATGCCTTGTATCTTACATTCCATAATTATGTGATTCACATATAGGTATAAGGTATGAATTTACACATGGAAATTTATGAGATACACAACATGTACAACTGGTACACGTCATGTAACTCCCTTGTTACATGACATTACATCATTACACATTGTGTAATTAATAAATGACATATAATTAACTATGCATTTTACACTGCAAAAATACATGCACTATATAACGTGTACCCTAGTTTCATGATATGTAGTCTAAAATTTTATATGCCAACATGTTTTGGTAAATACATGGAGTGTATTTAATACATCCACATGTCATTATTTCACAATAGACTGTAGAAACTATGGTATGTCTGGGTGAAATGTACTGGGATACATGACATGTACCTTTGAGAAATGCACCATGTTATCATATCTATCTGACTAGAAATCCCAACACTTCCTGATGGGGTTTTTAGATATTCTTCATTTAATATTAACTGAATATGGGTTATATGAGAAATTAATGAAGAGGAGAATAATATATCTCAATATTTGGATTATAAGAACAATTTTTTTGAAATAAAAACTAACTTTTTAAATATATAAATTAATAAAAATTAAATAAATAATTATAAATTGAATACAACCACTCTGATACCACTTTTAGGTTCCAAACATAGCAGAAGAGCCTATTGGTCCTATAACCAAGTTGGTTTTTATTAGATTCAATGGATAATACAAAATATACATGATGATAAATTTCATGACCAACAAAATTTTTACAAAGAATATTGAATTTTTTTTTTCACCAGAACCAAAATAGGGAAGATATTTTTCATGTTAATATGTAATTAATTTAATAGAAATAAGAAATACGTTAGTCTTGAATTGTTTCTTTGATATAGGTGATGATCATCAGAACACTATTTTATTTTATTTTCATTGCATTTATTAGGACTCAAAGTAGTTACCCTATAGGAGTGTCCAATACATGCTCCTTTGATCTCAGAATATCACTGATTACACTCTATGTAAAAGAGAGGCATTACTAACCATATTTCATAGCTCCCTATATCATTACCATGATCCCTTCGATATAGAAGTACCATCACTTGATATCTACAACTTGAGAGGAAGGTAATAAGGAAGATAAAATCTCTTAATATTAAGAGGAAACCCTAGAGTCATTCTTAGCTGAGAGAGAATTATTTAGGAAGGATATTTTTTTGCACAGCGACCAACCTCTCACAATTATCATAGCAATCTATTTATAGAGAAAGGGTTAGGGTTTAATATATTTAATTAATTAAAAAAATTACCTTAATAATATATTAAAACCATAATAAACCCCATTCCTTGTAAAATAATAATAATATTATTTTATTTCATGGAGTGTGCTAAACCATATAATGGTAACCATTATTTTATAGTTTGATAAATAAATATTTATCATTGGATGTAAAAATTAGTCTGTTTATACTCCCCAATATTTATTGAATTCTTGAATAAATATTTAAATAGATATTATTCAATAAATAAATAAATAAATAAATATTCTATCCACACTCTGAAAAATAAATATTTATTTAATATCTATGTAATGAAATAAATTATTTATTGATTAATAAATAATTATTTATTACCTTTTGAATAACATGAGATAAATAAATATTATATATATTCATGTAATTAAATAATTACCTTGAGAATAAATATTTATTTAATATTTTAAATTGATCAATAAATGATAAATAAATATTACTTCTTGGTCTGGAGAATAATATTTATTCTAATGGTTAAATATAATTAATATTTAATTTAGATAAATAGAAACACTTTGTGTGTGACCCCCTAGAACTCTTATACAATGGAATTAGGTGGACTTTCCTAAAGTACAAGATTATTTTTGAGTAATGAGTCAAGTCACCAATAGAGGATGAGGATATGTAATAATGAATGTAACCACATATGAATTCTCATACTGTAATATAATAACTTTTTATCAATATCACATTAAGTAGGTTTCACACCCATTTCATCAAACTATGTTCTTAATATATATTTTTTTACTATCTTAAATGAACCTATAAATACACCATGGACATAGAATTTAGTTTGGTGGTTTCAATCCAATAAAATGGAAAAGATATCAAATACCATAAATATGGAAGAGACAAATCCTTTCTCAAATTATTCATTAATAACATATCATTTATGATGAAGCCAACCAACCCAAATTCACCATGAACAAGTGTTTTCATGTTTTATGATAATGTATTGAAGTATGCGAGCCATGATATTTATTAATAATAATATTAAATTTTAATGATCATTAACTATAAACACATATAGTAATATTTATTAACACAAAAACATGTGGAATTTTTACTGGCGAGTCTATCCTCATAATCTTTCTTCTCAGAGATTATTAAGTGAAAATTTATAAAGATTAAGTCTTATCCACTTATGAGTTCTTTCACTTTATAGTAAACATGATATGTGTCTCTTCATAGAATATTATTTGACCATAGAATAATATTTAAGAACATCATCATAACACCTCAAATTTCTCATCATAGTAGGGAACAACTATGACCTTATCAGTGGGACACATATTCTAGGAAATTACCACATTAATTTCATGTGGAAGAGTAATAAATATGTGATGATGTATTTATTAATATTTAAATACATGAATATAAATTAAATCATAATTATAAATTAGTTTGTTCTAGGGAACCAACTCTAACATTTTTGGGATAATAAATTAATCCAATGGATAAAGTTTCTCTAAAGGAAAAACATCTGATTATTTAATGGGGATGGAAGAGAGGTAATAAAAATATCCAAATACATGGTATTTATATACATGATATGATTCTAATCGGAAGGTGACAAGCAAATTATATTCAATTATAAGTTAACCATTGGAATGATCTGATGGGGTCAGTATGAAGGCACAAAGTACATGAGTGGAAGTATCTCTGAGTGTTTTTGAAGGATTCCCCTAGTGGTTTTTTGGTAAAGGAATGTTTCATAATGAATTCCTCAAATATAAGAGTAAATATGTAAGTGTTTTTGAAGCACACACAATTTCCTTAGAGATAGAGTTAAGTTGATGGTTATCTTTGACAGAGAGTTCGGATTCCTATGAAATTGGAGCTATGTGGAAGCACTCCCCATAGTGATTATAAGATTGCTCGATTGGTTACATCAGCTTGAATTTACTACATTTGTAGGGTGAAATCACTTGAGATTTCTGTGGAGTTATGAAATTGTAATAATCTTCTAATTAATTTAATAAAAGTAAACTAGTATTCCCCTCATGAATTAAGAACCACTTTCAAAACACGTAAAATTATCATGTTGTTCTTTTTATTTGATTTGTTTAAATTATTTTATTCTATAAATATTATTATGTTTTTTCAGATGGTGCATGTATCAATGTAGTGAATTAAGCATGAAGTGTTTTCTATATTCTAATTTACTAAGTATACATGATCATTTTGGTACTTAGTTTCTTCCTAACAAGTTCATGTGGATGATTTCTTGGAGTTGAAAGTTATTTGTAAGCCCAACAGACTTTGAAAAAATCACGACATACATGATACTTTCAAAAATATTAGTATAGATAATATTGATCATAAATGATATTTTAGAATCTATAATTAGTGTTTAAATCATATAAAACATAAAGTTATACCCTGTAGTCATGTTCATGGGATTCAAATTCTCAAATAGTTAAAAATTCACCACAAAAATTTTCAATTTTCAATTAAATTGAATCCATAATAGAAAATGTTCTAACTTTGTACAAAGTGCTGTGATATGAGAGATTATAAAGATAATTTTAAAACTAAAATATGACAAATGAGTACAATATTTCTCATTATAGTTTCTAAAATAAAAAAATATAAATTTAAATAGGATATAAAATATCCAAATATAATAAATAAATTAATAAAAATATTTTAAAAAATAGATTTGATCCCTAAAACTGAGATTGATTCACAATATACTCTCTTGATATAATAAAAATTAATAAAAAAAGATCAACATATGATAACAGAATTTTGGTATTAAAGATAAAAGAAAGAAACAAAAATGAAATTAATATGAAATACATAATGATTTTGTGTTTTTGTGTTATTTGGGCCTACATACATAATATAAATACTATAAGAGTTGGTTTCCTAGAACCAACTAGTTGTACTTTGATTACATGGACATTTAATGTATTTAAATATTAAACATATTATTACATATTGTTTATTGTTCTGCATGACTATGATGTAATAATGTCCTAGAGTATTTGTTGCATTGATAAGGTCATGACAGTTCCCTACTATGATGAGAACCTTGAAATGATATAACAATATTCTTAAATATAGTTCTACGGTTGGATACAATACTATGATGGGAAACATAGTATGCATATGGTCAGGTGTGAGTACTCGTAAGAAGATGAGGCTTCCTCTCATGAAGTTCGCACTTGGTAATTTCCAAGACATGAGATTATGAGAACATACCCTCCAATAGTAATTACGAATGTTTTGGTGTCATTGGATATTTTTATCTGCGAGAATGTGTAATGATACTTAGACTTTAAAATTATCATTAATACGTTTCACAACTCGCGAACTTTTATTTAATGATGAAAACCATCATGCTGACAGTTGGTGAGAAGTAGGGTATGATGGGTGTGTCACGGGTGGCATGTTATTAATGGATAAGTAGAGGAAGGATTTGTCCCTTCCATTTATGGAAGTTTATTTCTCAGCCCTTTTATTGAAATAGAACCGTCACATGAAATTTCATGGTCATGGTGTAACGATGAGTTTATTTTAGGTAGTTAAAGAATGACGTATCAAGCATAAAAGTTGATGGAACTATCATGAAACCTTTTTGATGAAATATTGTGACAACTGTATTATATTACACAGTGAGCATTCGTATTTGGATTTCATTATTGTGACTTTAAGTTCTTTCTCTTGGGTGCCTTGAACAGTTTCTAGGCAGTACTCTTGGACTTTAGGCAAGCCAACCTAATGCCAATGAGAAAAAATCCTAGAGGGTCACACACTAAGTGTTTCTGGTGGTCTCAGTTAAATACTATTTGAATTTAATTAATAAATATTATTCTCAAGACAATGGAATAATTTTATTCAAATTAAAATTATTACATAAATTAAATAAAAATTTATTCACCAGATTGTGGTTAAAATATATTTATTTATTTTATTGAACATTTAATAAATATTTTTTCACTAGTTTGTAAATAAAACATTTATTTAATAGAATAAATTATTTATTTATTTATTTGCGTGTTCAATAAATGTAAGCGGAGTTCGAGAGGACAAAGGTTGGTCCAGTAGTAAAATAATTTTTTGCAATATGATAAACAATTATTTAACTAGTTGGCACAAATTAAAATAACACTGCATTTTATTTTGTGGCGCAAAATTTTATATATAATTCCATTTTTCACAAGTTGATGGACCATAAATAATGATGCGGTATTATTATTAATAGCATGGGTTTTCTCTAAGGTTATGAATGTATTTAATTGCTGTTACACAATTAAATATTATAACTAAAGCCCCATATCAATAAATAGATACAAACCTCTATTGTGCCATGTACCAAACCATACACCCGGTGAATTGAGAATTGTTGAGCTAAAAAATTTCTCTCTCAAATCCTCTTCCTGCCCCTCTCAAGAATGAGAGACATTATTCAAGTATTAAGAACAAGAAAACAAGAATTACTGACATGAGACACTCACTTTTCCATGCTAGCACTCGGAGAACGAGCGGTGTTGATCAGAGGCCATTAGACACACGCGTGGATCACCGCTATAGGGATTCTAGTTTGGATCTTTTCAAGCATGACAAGATAATTTGGAAGGGTCATTCTGGATGATCAACATCATCAACAAGGAAAATACTGAAGATAGAAGTATTATTTTCTTTATGAAATTAATTAAATTAATTATAAACATGATATAAAAGATCCTATCTAAAGGTTTCGAGCCTCTTCCTTCTTTTTCTAAATCTCTGATTCTATTATGTGGAGACTAGAATTCATCATCGTATTGATCCTAGAATAATCATTGATCATGGTAAAAATCAAATTTGGGTTCTGTCCTAAACACGCTTCCCCTGCGCCAGAAACCTTCAAGTGGTATCAGAGCGGTTACATCATAGTTTATAATAATTTAAATATTTTTTTGATGATTTACGCATTTAATAATTTATTTGTTTCAACTAAAGTCAATAGTTCAGAAAATTTGAATCTCGATATCTGTTTCTCCTCTTTCATTTCTTGTTCACATTACAGAAACAATATTTTCTTTTAATTTTGATTAAAATAAAATAGAGTATCTCATCCAGATGTGCCAAAGGTCCCTGGCCATACAACACCAGAACACACGACATGTATTTGACAGTAGATAGACTATAGACAAGGTTCAATGCACTGGGTCTGGTCCGCCAAACCAAGCCGTGTCATTAGGGTTTTTCTAAGTCTTAAGGACTCCATGTGTTGACCAGGAACAGGTGGCACGTTGTTTCCAAATTACACATCATGTGGCCAACTAGACACGATGTGTAGTCCCTTCGAGTTAGGGTTGGACCGTGTACCCCATACGTGGCTTTCCTGAATAGAGATCATGTAATAAGGAACTACACGGCGTGTGGCCCACTAGACACGCTGTGTACTCTGAATATTTCCAAATTACACTCACATTCCGTTTCCCCAGGCCTGTACTTCAAATGGATGGTGAAAAATAGTACACGCCATGTAGTTGGAACTACATGCCGTGTACTCATCCAAATTACACAGATCTATTAAAATTTATTATTATATTATACAAACCATCGAGACGTATATCATCATGCATGTGCAAAGATGAGGCACAACACATGATAGGTGTTATATATATACGTGTTTAATTTAACATCCGCATAATGTTCATTTCTACTCATTGGGTAGTTATGAATAAGAATTCACCGAGTTCCTCCAAGGTACAAGTTATTTACAAAGATAATTTTAAATTAATTTATTTGTTTATATTTATGATGGATGATAATCTCAAGAAAATTCAGAAAATGGTTTAAGATAAAATAATTGATTAATTAAATATAACAATTAATTGATTCAAGGGTGATTTATCTTAAACAAGAATGATTAAAGAATTGAATGCTAGTTTTATTTATGCGTAAATATCATTACATGTATGGATGATCATGAGCTAGACCAAGACCTTTGTATGTAGATGGTTTCTTTTAATTAATTTATTTAAATTAAATTTGTTGGCCTGTGAGCCTTCTCCTCATTAATTTGTAGGGCCTACATTCCCAAGGTTTCTTTTATATAAAACCCATTTTTACCCCTCACCTGTGTAAGAACACGAATCTTAGTTTCAGGTATGTTTTTCCTTTCCTGGTCATTTTTGAGAAAAAGAGGGAAATCGAGAAATTTTCTAAGTACACACCGAGTACTTTGATGCAGCGCCTGGCCGTGTTCGGGCCACACACACGGTGTGTAGGGGTGATGAGGAGGCCTCTTAAAGCGGAGTACGGAAAGGCCAAGTACACACTGTGTACCCTAGAAGTACACACCGTGTAGTTTCTTTTTTTCCATTAAACGGACCGAGGTCATGCCTAATCAACGAAAATGTATTCTTCTCCAGGTTCTTCAACCGAGAGCGACCCATACAGCCATGAACATCCTCCGAGCCCCCGATCCTCCGTCTATTTTCCGAATAGACTGCCATCAATTGCGTTGGAACCGCAACGTTGAGCTCTTCCTTCTTCTTGAGTTTCATTCCATGATTTTCCCTCTTTCTTGAGTTATCGTGTGTTGAATGTTTTGTGAGTTTTCATATATCTACACCATTTTAAGGAGAATCAAGCCTCATGGTTCTAGTATTTTGATCTCCTAGCATCAAGGTTGGTGGTTTGTGCCTTACCTTTCGAAGTCTTTGAGTTTTATGTGCAAATTACATCAATACCCTTGAACGGGGTATTGGGTGTTTACCTTTTTGACCCTGTTGTTTTCCTTCCTTTATTTTATGCTTTTGTACAGGTAATTTGATCATGTTAGTGGATAATTGATGTGCTTGGATGTTTCTCCTATGCCTTGTTATTGTTACGACCTTTGGGTCTTGTTAGCCTTTGGCTGTTATACCTGTTTTCCATGCCTTGTGGCTGTAGGATGGAATGATATTTCTAGACATGCTTGTTATGCTATAGACTGGTTATCCAAGTAGCTCTGTAGGTGTACTTTGGCCTTGTAGCATTATTATTCACTGACTGGAATAGGACCGTGATAACCTGGTTCTATAGACTATAAGGGATAGACCAAGTGAGCTTCCCAGAGATTCTTGGATATTATAGGCTACATGGGGATAGACTAAGTGAGATTCCTCAGAGAGTCTTAGACATTATAGATTACAGGGGATAGACCGAGTGAGCTTCTCAGAGAGTCTTGGATATTATAGACTACAGGAGGGTAGACCGAGTGAGCTTCCTCAGAGATTATTTACTTGTTTTATTTTCTTTAAAACCTTTTTCCAGGATAGAGAAGGAATTGACTGAGTGAGATTCCTTAGAGAGTTTGTGATAGACCTCAGGCAATAGGAGGAATTGACCGAGTGAGCTTCCTCAGAGAGTTTCTAGACCCTGGGGCTATAAGAGGGTTAGACCGCGTGAACTTTCTTAGAGAGTCCCTGACTACCCGAGACTATAAGGGGAATTGACCAAGATAGATTCCCCAGAGAGTCTTATAATTTCGTATGAACAAAACAGAGGGGTTAGGATGAGTGCACTACCCAGAGGGTTTTGGGTACTTCTTGTATAGGACCAGAGGGTTTAGATGCGAGTACTTACTAGGGGGGTTCCTGTTGTGGTTTGCTGTTTGCTTCACTGCAGCTTGTTGTTCTGTGGATTGATTACTGTTGTAGATCATCCTGTTACTGCTTACTGATTACTGCCTACTATTTACTATTACTATTTTTTGCTTACTGTACTATTACCTTCCATATACTCACTGACTGTAAGGCACATATCTTCGGGTGGTTGCCTACTGGAATTAGTCTCACACCCTGTTTGGGTCATGTTTTTGGGCCCAAACAGACTATGTTGTTGCAGGTATAGACAAGGGAAAGCGCCCTTCGACTTTTGGTACTTGATTTCTTTAGAGAAGGAGTGCATGGGAGCAAGACGAGGCTTACGATGCTAAGGAGTTTCTTGTTTGTCTTTATTTTGTAATTTGGTTTATTTTTGTATTCAGCATTGTGACTTGTTTTTCTGATTTCCTAGACATATGTATCGTGCATCATTTCATATATACATGTGTGCTCCAGTTGTTTATTGTTTTAGTCTTCCGTTGTTTATTGTTGTTGGATATTTACTACTTCTACTATTATCTATTTTGTTACTTCCACTGTGTACTCTACCAATGAGGGCATAGTTTCCCCACTATCACACCCAAGGCCCTCGCTACTAGTCAGCAGCCTCTGGCATTTGGGGAAATGCGCTTGAGTCCATGTGACCAACCGGGTATGGGGCGCCTCTGGGTGGCTTCCAGAACCGGGACGTTACAAAGTGGTATCAAAAGAATTATTTTCTCTTGATTTACTGTTTAGAGCCTTTATCCACGGATAGGAAGGATTCGGTACTTAGTTTAAGCTATGCCCGAGAGTAGCTAACCCGTGTATAGGGAAAATCAAATCTACCTCATTTATTTAAGTTTTATGGTTTTGAGATTTTACGGTTGATATGATTTCACCTAGAGTGATTCACATGCCTTGTGTAGTTATTGTTTCTACTATTGCAGTTCTATTTCTGTCGCAACCTGATTAGATGAGGGTATTCCATGTCATACATCATATAGGCACTGTTAGAAATAACATGCAATGCATTTTTTTCATGCCATCTAGGTTGCATTAGCGATTTCATGCTGCTGTGATAGATGCTATGATAGAATCCCTACAGTGTGTTAGAGAAATTGTTGGTATTGTACATTTAATTAAATGAACACCAAATTTGGATTCCTGAGGTGTTATGGGCCCTCATGAATCAGAGTTAGGTGGATCATTGACTTTTTTTCTCTTGTATTTGATATGTAGGAGATTCCAAGCTTCGATTCGTAGGGAGTATGGCCCCCCACAGATTGGAATTTGGCACCTCCATGCTTTCTTTTTAGTGTTTTCTGGGTTTCAGTGTAGTTTCTGAGCTACTGCCCAGAAAAACCTAGAATAGATGGCCTGTACTTGACTACACGCCATATAGTTTAAGACCGTTTCACTGACTGTGTGAGCAGAAACATGGGGTAGTGAAAAAGTTTTCCGAAACACGCCGTGTACTGTAGTGCACACCGTGTAATTGTGATCCGTGTACCCGACCGGGTCACTAACAACACGGTTCAGGGAAGATCGAGTAGTACACACCGTGTTGGGTATGTACACGCCATGTAGCATCGCTCTAGATACCCGACCGTGTCACAAACAACACGAGACAATGTTATCTCTCCTATACACGCCGTGTTTGTTCGGAACATGTCGTGTAAGATCCAACCGTGTAACTAACAACATGGGCCGCTAAAACCTTGTCTGGTACACGCCGTGTCCTTAGTGAACATACCGTGTAGTCTAGGGTTAAGAGGACCGTGTGGGTTAGCCATGTAAAGAGACTCGGGTAGGGGAATAGAGATCAAGTACACGCCGTGTGTGGGGACAACACTCCGTGTAGTCTGGGGTGTTACATGACCAGATGTGGCTGAAGTACATGACCATGTGTCTGGCTTAAGGGGACACACCGTGTAGTTTTATACAAGCCGTGTAGTCGTGTTTTATAGAACTCTTTTGTTCTTTTCCCCTATTCCCGTTTTATGATCTTGTGTTTTCTGTCCTTGATAATCCTGATCTAAGGTGTGCTTTTGATCTTTCAGATCTATGCCTCCGAGACGTCCTCTGGTTGTACGTCAGCTGCCAGATGGTGATCAGACACTGGATATGGATGATCAGGGATCTTTTGCAGATCCTCCTATATATCCTCCTGCTGCGCCAGCCTTAGCACCAGTAGTTATACCCGTTGCAGGCGCCAATGCGTAGTTCAGGGAGAACTTCCTGAGGATGATGCATACCTTTCAGGGAGAGCTGCCTCCTGCCTCGTCGATGGCTGAGTTGACTTGGGTTTTCCAGTAGCAGCATCCTCATAATTTCTCAGGGGATGAAGGACCCCAGGCTGCAGAGTCGTGGTTAGAGGCCACACTGACGATCTTCAAGCACCTGGAGATACCTCCAGAGAAAAGAGTAAATCTTGATACTTATATGCTTCGAGACACCGCCAAGAGGTGGTGGGAGGTGATATCACAGTAAGGACTCCAGCATAGTATGACTTGGGTTGAGTTTCAGCGCATCTTATATGATTACTTTTATCCGGAGACCTTGAGGGCCGACCGAGCCCGGGAGTTTATGAGTCTCGAGCAGGGTACTCTTTCGGTTATGGAGTACTCATCTCGCTTTACCGAGCTGAAATGGTTTACTCCGATTCCATCAGGTGATGAGTTGTTCCTTGCTAGGAAGTTTGAGGACAGTCTCAGATAGGAGATTTTTTCCTAGGTGAATATCTTCAGGCTGACTTCAATATCATCTATCGTCAACCAGGCACTGATCACTGAGCGCAATCTGATATAGTCTAAAGCAGTGATCCAGGGCGGTTCGACATCCAGAGTCAGTGTTCCATCTATTGATAGCAGGAAGCATAATAGGGAGTATGCTCGAGGAGATCAGGTTAGGAAGAATGTATCTTCAGGAAGCCAGGTAGTATGCTACTAGTGCGGTATAAGTGGGCATACTAGGCCTCAGTGTCAAAGAGACCCGATGGAGTGCCGATCTTGTGGAAATATGGTCTATCTTCAGTGTTTTTTCCAGATCTTCTCACCTACAGCTGGTGGTAGGGGTTCTTCTATAACCCCGCATTCAAGATATATATCGCCAGTTTCTCACCAGTCTGGGAACTGGAGTTCTTCCGGCCGTTCGGGCCGAGGTGGAGGTCACGGTCGTGGTGGTCAGTCACCAGGTTAACAACGATAGCATAGTGGATTAGCTCAGAGTGGTCATCCAAGGGCGTAGGTCCACGGTACAGGCCATACTTTCTCCGTGGAGGAGACCCATAAAAAGCAGGATCCCGAACCTTCTATAGTTTGAGGTACGATCTTACTAGCCTCAGTTTTATCTTCAGCTCTTTTCGATACTGGTGCTTCACATAGTTTTATATCTGTTGCTGTTGTGGAGAGTCTTAGGATCTGTGTCTTTTCATCTGCCGATATGTTGACTCTTGATACACCATTGGGAATGAGGACATCTAGCATACTTCAGTGCAGAGAGTTCCCTCTTGAGGTTGCAGGGTGTCACTTCTTGGGTCATGTTATCTCAGAGACATGAGTATCAGTAGACCCAGAGAAAGTGAGATCTATATTTTCCTGGGAGCAGCCGAAGAATGTCTTTGAGGTACGAAGTTTTCTAGGGATGGCTGGATACTACAGGCCTTTTATACAAAACTTTTCATGCCTTAAAGCACCGCTGATAGGTTTGACTAAGAAAGGTGCAAAGTTCTTATGGTCAGATTCTTGTGAGTCATCCTTTCAAGAACTGAAAGGGAGATTGATGTCAGCACCGATAGTAGTCTTTCCAGAGCTGGGCAAGATCTATACAGTCTACTATGATGCTTCAGGTGTCGGATTGGTAGCTGTGCTTATGCAGGGAGATGGAGTCATTGCGTATGAGTCTCGACTGTTGAGGCCACATGAGAGAAACTTCCCGATGCATGATCTGAAGTTGGCAGCTGTTTTTCATGACTTGTTCTATTGGAGACATTATCTTATGGGAGAGCACTTTGTGGTTTTCACCGACCACAAGAGTCTCATGTACATATTCACTCAGCATGATCTGAATCTGAGACAACATAAGTGGGTCGAGTATCTTCAGTCCTTCGACTTTGAGATTTCCTATACGCCGGGAAAGGGAAATGCAGTGGATGATGCTTTGAGCAGAAGAAATCAGATTTAGGAAGTTCAGGAGGCCAGTAGCGAGTGACATCTTATGGATTTGTTCTCTGAGATGCATTTGGAGGTGCACGACAAATAGGGGCAGACTTTCCTTTCTTATGTAGGTGTTACCTCTACCCTTCTTGATCGAGTATGGATGAGGAAATTATCAGACTCAGAAGGCCTAGTCCTGTGGGAGGGTGTGTCAGGAGAGGACCCTCTTCCTGGATGGACAGTGGGAGAGGATGATATCTTGCGTTTCCAGGGACACATATGGGTTCTAGTAGACATACACGAGGAACTGATGCAGGATTTTCATTCTTCAGTTTGGGCAGTTCATCCTGGCGTCACAAAGATGTATCGTGATCTACACCGCGAGTACTGGTGGCCAGGTATGAAGAGGGATGTTGCTGGGTTCATCATGAGATGTTCTACTTGTCATTAGGTGAAAGTGGAGCATCATCGACCAACATGTCTTCTACAATAGTTACCCATCCCGGAGTGGAAGTGGAACAATGTCGTGATGGACTTCGTGAATGGGTTACTGAGGTCACATCGAGGGAGTGATGCTGTTTGGGTTGTCATCGACAGGCTTACAAAGGTTGCTCACTTCTTGCCGATCAAGGATAACTTCAGTGTTGATGAGCTGGGGCAGTTGTACATCCAAGAGATTGTACGTCTTCATGGATTTCCACACTCCGTTGTTTCAGACAGGGATGCACATTTTACTTCTTAGTTCTGTTAGGGGCTTCAGAAGGCTTTGGGTGCACATGTACTTTTGAGTACAACATACCATCCCTAGACAGATGGCTAGTCCGAGCGTACGATCCAGGTGCTTGAGGATATGGTCTGATCTTGCATTTTAGACTTCATAGGTTCTTGGGAGAAGCATATTATTCTTGTGGACTTTTCCTATAACAACAGTTTTTAGGGGACTATTCATATAGAACCTTATGTGACTTTGTACGGTAGGCCATGCTGATCACCTTTGTACTGGATGGAGGTAGGAGAGGCAACCTTGCTGGGACCTCGTCTTGTTCAGGAGACCTCAGAACAGATAGAGTTTATTCGGAAGAGGATAGCTACAACATAGTCTCAGTAGAAGTCTTATGCTGATCAGCAAAGACGACCTCTGGAGTTTGAGGTCGGGGATTAGGTTTTCTTGCATGTCGCACCGAGGTTGGGACACAAGAGGATTTGGATATAGAGTAAGCTTTCACCATGGTACGTTGGGCCATTTGTGGTGTTGGAGAGAGTTGGGCTGGTTGCCTATCGGTTGCAATTACCTCAGAGGTACCGGGCTCTGCACGACGTCTTCCACGTCTCTCAGCTTCGACGATACTTTTTAGACTCATCTCATGTCTTTCAACCTGAGGAGGTTGAGATTGAAGCAGATGCATCATTTGAGGAGCATCCTATCCAGATTTTTGATTATAGTATGAAGGTTCTCTGTGGCTGGTCTGTTCCTCTGGTATGGGTGCTATGGCATCACAGGCGAGTACAGGATGAGACCTGGGAGAGGGAGGCCGATGTGTGATCGGAGTGACCAGATCTATTCGGGGTTTCTTCTTCTATGACTCGTTAGGGAAATTCGGGGAAGAATTTCTTTAAGGGGGAAGTTTGTAAGAACCTGGATCTTCGTTTCAGGTATGTTTTTCCTTTTCTGGTCGTTTTTTATAAAAAGAGGGAACTCTGGAAATTTTCTAAGTACACACCGTGTACTTTGATGCAACACCAGGCCGTGTGCTGGCCGTGCTCGAGCCACACACATGGTGTGTAGGGGCAATGAGGAGGCCGCTTAAAGTAGAGTATAAGAAGGCCAAGTACACGCCGTGTACCCCAAAAGTACACGACGTCTAGTTTCTTTTTTTCATTAAACGGACAAGGGTTGTTCCTAATCGATGAAAACGTCTTCTTCTCCAGGTTCTTCGACCGAGAGCAACCCGTACGACTGAAAACATCCCCCGATCCCCCAAGCCTCCATCTATTTTCCGAATTGACCACCGTCGATTGCGTTGGAACCATAGCGGTGAGCTCTTCTTTCTTCTTGAGTTTCATTCCATGATTTTTACTCTTTCTTGAGTTATCGTGGGTTGAAACTTTTGTGCATTTTCATAGATCTACCCCGTTATAAGGAGAATCAAGCCTCGTGGTTCTATTATTTTTATCTCATAGCATCAAGGTTGGTTTGTGCCTTACCTTTTGAAGTCTTTGAGTTTTATGTGCAATTTCCACCAATACCCATGAACGGGGTATTGGGTATTTAACTTTTTGACCCTGTTGTTTTCCTGCCTTGATTGTATGCTTGTGTAGAGGTAATTTTATCATGTTAGTGGATAATTTCTTTGCTTGGATGTTTCGCCCATGCCTTGTTCTTATTATGACCTTTGGGTCTTGTTAGTCTTTGTACTTTATACCTACTTTCCATGCCTTGTGACTGTAGGACATAATGATATTTCTGGACATGCTTTTTATGCTATAAAATGGTTATAAAAGTAGATCTATAGGTGTACTTTGGCCATGTAGCATTATTATTCACTGACTGGCATGGGACTGTGATAACCTGGTGCTATAAACTATAAGGGATAGGCCGACTGAGAACCCCAGAGAGTCTTGGATATTATAGGCTACATGGGGATAGACCGAGTGAGCTTCCTCAGAGAGTCTTAGACATTATAGACCATAGGGGATAGACTGAGTGAGCTTCCTAGAGAGTCTTGGATATTATATACTATAGGAGGGTAAACCGAGTGAGCTTCCTTAGAGAGTCTTTACTTGTTTGATTTTCTTTAAAACATTTTTCTAGGATAGAGAAGGAATTGACTAAGAGAGCTTCCTTAGAGAGTCTGTGATAGACCTGAGACTATAGGAGGAATTGACCGAGTGATCTTCCTTAGAGAGTTTCTAGACCTTGGGGCTATAATAGGGTTAGACCGCATGATCTTCCTCAGAGATTCCCTGACTACCCGAGACTATAAGGGGAATTGACCGAACGAGCTTCCCCAGAGAGTCTTATAATTTTGTATGACCAAACCAGAGGGGTTAGGCTGAGTGCACAACCCAGAGGGTTGTGGGTACTTCTTGGATAGGACCAGAGGGGTTGGCTGCGAGTACTTACTAGGGGGGTTCCTATTGTGGTTTGCTGTTTGCTTCACTTCTTCTTATTGTTCTATGGATTGATTACTGTTGTAGATCATCTTGTTATTGCTTACTGATTACTGCATGCTGTTTACTATTACTGTTTACTGCTTACTGTACTATTACCTGCCATATACTTACTGACTGTAAGGCCCAGATCTTCGGGTGGTTGCCTATTGGGATTAGTCTCATATCCTGTTTGGGTCATGTTTTTGGGCCCAAACAGACTATGTTGTTGCAGGTGTAGACAAGGGAAAGTACCCTTCGACTTATGGTACTTGATTTCTTTGGAGCAAGAGAGCATGGAAGCAATCCGAGGCTTGCGATGATGAGGAGTTGTTTATTTGTCTTACTTTTGTACTTTGTTTTAGTTTTTTATTCAGCATTGTGACTTGTTTGGATGCTTTCCTAGACATATGTATTGTGAGTCATTTCATATATACATGTGTGCTCCAGTTGTTTATTGTTTTATTCTTCTGCTGTTTATTATTTTTGGATATTTACTACTTTCTCTATTGTCTGTTTTGTTACTTCTACTGTTTACTCTGCCAATAAGGGAATATTTTCCCCACTATCACACCCAAAGCCCTCACTGCTAGTCGACAACCTCTAGAATTTGGGGAAATGTGCTTGAGGACACTTGACCAACCGGGTATGGGGCACCTCTGTGTGGCTTCCGGAACCGGGACGTTACAAAGTGGTATGAGGGGAATTATTTTCTCTTGATTTACTGTTTTGGAGCCTTTAGCCAGGGATAGGATGGATTCGGTACTTGGTAATAAGCTATGCCCGAGAGTAGCTAACCTATGTACATGGAAAATCCAATCTACCTCGTTTAATGCAGTTTTATAGTTTTGAGATTTTACGGTTGATATGATTTCAACTATAGTGATTCACATGCCTTGTGTTGTTATTGTTGCTACTATTACGGTTCTATTTCTGTCGCAACCCGATGAGATGATGGTATTCCATCTCATGCATCATATAGGCGCTGTTAGAAATCACATGCCATGCATTTTTTACATACCATCTAGGTTGCGTTAGCGATTGCATTCTGTTGTGATAGACGTTGTGTAGATTATGAATGCTTTTGTGATAGATGCTTTGATAGAATCCCTGCAGTGTGTTAGAGAAATTGTTGGTATTGTACCTTTACTTAAATGAACGCCAAATTTGGTTTCCTGAGGTGTTATGGGCCCTCATAAATCGGATTTTGGTGGATCATTGATCTGTTCCTCTTTTATTTGATATGTAGGAGATTCCAATCTTTGATTCGCGAGGAGTATGGGCCCCCACAGATCGGAATTTGGCACCTCCATGCTTGCTTTTCAGTGTTTTCTGGGTTTCAGTGCCGTTTCTGAGCTACTGCCCGAAAAAACCCAGAATACACGGCATGTACTTGGCCACACACCATGTAGTTTTATACCATGTCACTGACTATGTGAGTAGCAACACGAGGTGGTGAAAAAGTTTTCAGAAATACGCCGTGTACTGTAGTAGACACCGTGTAATAGTGATCTGTGTACCCGACCGTGTCACTAACAACACGGGTCGGGGAAGCTCGTGTAGTACATGCCGTGTTGGGTATGAACACGCCATGTAGCCTTGTTCTAGATACCCAGCAATGTCACGAACAACACAAGACGATGTTATCTCTCATATACATGCCGTGTTTGTTCGGAACACGTCGTGTAAGAGTCAAACATGTAGACGACCGTGTAACTAACAACACATGCCTTAGAAACCTTTCTGGTACAAGACATGTCCTTAGTGAACATGCTGTGTAGTCTAGGGTTGAGAGGACCGAGTGGGTTAGCCGTGTAAGGAGACTCGGGAAGGGGAATAAAGATCAAGTACACGCCGTGTGTGGGGACAACACGTCGTGTAGTCTGGGGTGTTACACGACCAACTATGGCTAAAGTACACGCCCATGTGTCTGGATTAAGGGGACACACCGTGTAGTTTTATACAGGCCGTGTAGTCATGTTTTGTAGAAGTTGTTTGTTCTTTTCCCCTGTTCCCGTTTTTTGCTCTTGTGTTTTCTGTCCTTGATAATCCTGATCTAAGGTATGCTTTTGATCTTTCAGAGCTATGCCTCCGAGACATACTATGGTTGTACGTCAGCTGCCAGGCAGTGATCAGACACCTGATATGGCCGATCATGGATCTCTTGTAGATCCTCCGACATATCCTCCTACTGTGCCAGCCTTGGAACCAGTAGTTATACCCATTGCAGGCACCGATGTGCAGTGTAGGGAGGACTTCCTGAGGATGATGCATACCTTTCATGGAGCTCCGCCTCCTGCCCCATCGATGGCTGAGTTGATGCGGGTTTTCCAGCAGCATAATCCTCATACTTTCTCAAGGGATGGAGGACCCCAGGCTGTAGAGTTGTGGTTAGAGGCCACACGGACGATCTTCGAGCACCTGGAGATACCTCCAGAGAAAAGGATAAATCTTGTTACTTATATGCTTCGAGACACCGCCAAGAGGTGGTGGGAGGTGATCTCACAGTTAGGACGATAGGAGAGTATGACTTGGGATGAGTTTCGGCGCATCTTCTACGATTAATTTTATCCAGAGACATTGAGGGCCGACCGAGCCCGGGAGTTTATGAGTCTCGAGTAGGGAAATGTTTCGGTTATGGAGTACTCGTCTTGCTTTACCGAGCTGCACCAGTTTACTCCGATTCCAACAGGTGATGAGTTGTTCCTTGCTAGGAAGTTTGAGGACAGTCTCAGACAGGATATCCATTCCCAGGTGAATATCTTCAGGTTGACTTCGATATCATCTATCGTCAACCAGGTACTGATCACTGAGCACAATCTGAGAGATTCTGGAGCAGTGAGCCAGGGCGATTCGACATCTAGAGTCAGTGTTCCTCCTACTAATAGTAGGAAACGTCGCAGGGAGTCTGCTCAAGGAGATCAGGGTAGGCGGAATGTATCTTCGGGCATCCAGGTAGTATGCTACCTGTGCGGTAGAAGTGGGAATACTAGGCCTCAGTGTCAATGAGAACCGATGGAGTGCCGATCTTACGACAGGATGGGCCATCTTCAGCGTTTTTCCCAGATCTTCTCACCTACAACTGGTGGTAGGGGTTCTTCTATGACCCCGTATTTAGAAGATATATCTCCAGTTTCTCACCAGTCTGAGAACTAGAGTTCTTCCGGCCGTTCGGGCCGAGGTGGAGGTCGCGGCCATGGTGGTAAGTCACAAAGTTACTAGCGACAGCAGAGTGGATTAGCTCGGAGTGGGTAGCCAGGGGCGCAGGGCAGTGTTACAGGCCAGAATTTCGCTGTGGAGCAGACCCATCAGGAGCAGGATCTCGACTCTTCTATAGTTCTGGGTACAATCTTAGTAGCCTTAGCTTTATCTTCAGCTCTTTTCGATACTGGTGCTTTACATAGTTTTACCTATTTTTCTGTTGTGGAGAGCCTTGGGCTCTGTATCTTTTCATCTGCCGATATGTTGACTCTTGATACACCGTTGGGAATGAGGACATCTAGCATACATCAGTGCATAGAGTGCCCACTTGAGGTTCCAGGATGTCACTTCTTATGGGACCTCTATTTCCTAGAGATGATAGGGTATTATGTCATTCTTGGTATGGATTGGTTAGTTCCCTTCCATGAAGTCATAGATTGTTATCACAGTAGGGTGAGTTTCGTATCACCAAAGGGCAGATCTTTTCTTCTTATAGGTGAGTGGGATGTCCAGGCGGGTAGAGAAGGACCAGAGGATCATGGTCTAGGAGGATTTACAGCCCAGATTTCCATTCTTTATCTGGATGACCATGGCACTTCACTGTTAGACTTTCCTCTAGTGGTGGATCATTTCAGGGATGTCTTTCCAGAGGAATTTTCAGGTTTGACTTCGGAGCGTGAGGTATACTTTTCTATTGATCTCATGCTAGGAGCGGCACCAGTGTCCATTCCTCCTTATAGGATGGCTACACCTGAGTTGTAGGAGCTCAAGAAGTAGTTGGAGGAGTTGTAAGCAAAGGGTTTCATCCGACCTAGTACTTCTCCTTGGGGTTCGTCTGTCCTGTTTGCGAAAAAGGAAGACGACACCCTTAGGATTTGCGTGGATTATCGTAAGCTGAACCAGTTGACGGTCAAGAACCGATATCCATTTCTGAGGATTGATGACCTTTTTGATCAGCTTCGAGGAGCCCAGGTGTTCTCAAAGATCTATATGAGGTCTGATTATCATCAGTTACACGTTAGACCATCAGATATACCTCTTACAACCTTCAAGAGTAGGTATGGTCTATACGAGTATACGGTAATGCCATTCGGTCTCACGAATGTGTTGAATGTTTTTATGGCACTGATGAACTGAGTGTTCCATCCATACTTGGATTCCTTCATTGTGGTTTTCATGGACGACATCTTGGTGTACTCTCACACTCGACACGACCATGCTACCCATCTTGAGATCATTCTGAGTACACTGAGAGAGCATCAGTTATATGATAAGATCTCGAAATGCCACTTTTGGATGGATCAGATTCATTTCTTGGGTCATGTTATCTCAGAGACAGGAGTATTAGTAGACCCATAGAAACTGAGAGTTGTAGTTTCTTGGGAGCAGCCGAAGAATGTATTTGAGGTACGAAGTTTTCTAGGGCTGGTTGGATACTATAGGCCTTTCATAATGGACTTTTTATGCCTTGCAGCACCGCTGACAGGTCTAATCAAGAAAGGTACGAAGTTCTTATGGACAGATTCCTGTGAGTCAGCCTTTCAGGAGCTGAAAGGGAGATTGACTTCAGCACCAATACTAGTCTTGCCAGAGCCGAGCAAGATCTATACAGTCTACTGTGATGCTTCAGGTGTCGGATTGGGAGCTGTGCTTATATAGGGAGATGGAGTCATTGCGTACGGGTCACAGCAGTTGAGGCCACACGAGAGTAACTACCCGACACACGATCTAGAGTTGGCAGCTGTTGTTCATGCCTTGCACTGTTGGAGACATTATCTTCTGGGATAGAACTTTTTGGTTTTCATCGACCACCAGAGTCTCAAGTACATCTTCACTCAGCGCGATCTAAATCTGAGACAACTTAGGTGGGTCGAGTATCTTCAGTCCTTCAACTTTGAGCTTGCCTATATGTCGGGAAAGGGCAACGCAGTGGCTGATGCGTTGAGTAGAAGAACTCAGATTTAGGCAGTTCAGGAGGCCAATAGTGAGTGGAAGCTTATGGATCTATTCTCTGAGATGCATTTGGAGGTGCATGAAAAATAGGGGTAGACTTTCCTTTCTTCTGTAGATATTACCTCTACCCTTCTTGATCGCGTATTGATGAGGCAACTATCAGACTCAGAATGCCTAGTCCTGTGAGAGGGTGTGTCAGAAGAGGACCCTATTCCTGGATGAACAATGGGCAAGGATGAGATCTTGAATTTCCAGGGACACGTATGGGTTCCAGTAGACATACATGAGGAAATGATGCATGATTTTCATTCTTCAGTTTGGTCAGTTCATCCTGGAATCACCAAGATGTATCATGATCTGCACCGCCAGTACTGGTGGCCAGGTATGAAGAGGGATGTTGCAGGGTTCTTCATGAGATGTTATACTTGTCAGTAGGTGAAAGTGGAGCATCAATGAACAAAAGGGCTTCTATAGAAGTTAACCATCTCTGAGTGGAAGTGAGACGATGTCGCGATGAAATTTGTGACTGGGTTACCGAGGTCACCTCGAGGGAGTGATGCTGTTTGGGTTGTCATCAACAGGCTTACGAAGGTTGCTCACTTCTTACCGATCAAGGAGACCTTCAATGTTGATGATCTGGGGCTTTTGTAAATCCGAGAGATTGTACGTCTGCATGGAGTTCCACACTCCATTGTTTTAGACAGGGATGCACATTTTACTTCTCGGTTATAGCAGGGGATTCAGAAGGCTTTGCGTACACAGGTAATTTTGAGTACAACATACCATCCCTAGACATATGGCCAGTCTGAGTGTGCGATCCAGGTGCTTGAGGATATACTCCGAGCTTACATTTTATAATTCTAAGGTTCTTGGGAGAATCATATTCGTCTTGTGGAGTTTTCCTATAACAATAATTTTCAGGCGACTATTCAGATGACACCTTATGAGGCCTTGTACGGTAAGCCATGACGATCACCTTTGTGCTGGCTGGAGGCAGGAGAGGTAGCCTTGCTGGGACCTGGTCTTGTTCCGGAGACCTTAGAGAAGAGAGAGTTGATTAAGAAGAGGATGGATACAACACAGTCTTGACAGAAGTCTTATGATGATCAGAAAAGATGACCTCTGGAGTTCGAGGTCAGGGATCAGGTTTTCCTGCGCGTCGCACAGAGTTTGGGACACAAGAGGATTCAGAGATAGGGTGAGCTTTCAACATGGTACATCGGGCCATTTGAGGTGTTGGAGAGAGTTGGTCCGGTTTCCTATCGGTTGCAGTTACCTCAGAGGTACCGGGCTATGCATGACGTCTTCCACATCTCTCAACTCCGACGATAATTTTCAGACCCTTCTCATGTCTTTCAACCTGAGGAGGTTGATCTTGAAGCAGATGCGTTGTTTGAGGAGCATCCTATCTGGATTGTCGATCCTAGTACGAGGGTTCTCTGTGGCTTGTCTATTCCTCTGGTACGGGTGCTATGGCAGCACAGGCGAGCACAAAATGAGTCCTGGGAGAGAGAGGCCGATGTGCGATCGCAGTGGCCGGAGCTGTTCGGGGTTTCTTCTTCTACGCCTCACTAGGGAAATTCGAGGACGAATTTCTTTAAGGGGGGAAGTTTTTAAGAACCCGGATCTTCGTTTTAGTTATGTTTTTCCTTTTCTGGTCATTTTTTAGAAAAAGAGGGAAATTTGGAAATTTTCTAAGTACACGTTGTGTACTTTATAAGTACACGCCATGTACTTTGATGCAGCGCCAAGCCGTGTGCTGGCCATGTCCGGGCCACACACACAGTGTGTAGGGGTGATGAGGAGGCCACTTAAATCGGAGTACGGAAAGGATAAGTACACACCGTGTACCCCAAAATTACACGCCATGTAGTTTTTTTTCATTAAACAGACTAGGGTCGCGCCTAATCGACGAAAACATCTTCTTCTCCAGGTTCTTCGACTGAGAGCGACCTGTATGGCTGCAGACATCCTCTGAGCCCCTGATCCTCCATCTATTTTCCAAATCAACCGCCATCAATTGCGTTGGAACCACAATGGTGAGATCTTCCTTCTTCCTGAGTTTCATTCCATGATTTTCCCTCTTTCTCGAGTTATCGTGGGTTGAACGTTTTGTGCGTTTTCATAGATCTACGCCGTTATAAGGACAATCAAGCCTCGTGGTTCTAGTTTTTTGATCTCCTAGCATCAAGGTAGGTGGTTTGTGCCTTACCTTTCGAAGTCTTTGAGTTTTATGTGCAATTTTCACCAATACCCGTGAACGGGGTATTGGGTGTTTACCTTTTTGACCCTGTTGTTTTCCTACCTTTATTGTATGCTTGTGTAGAGGTAATTTGATCATGTTAGTGGATAATTTATATGCTTGGATGTTTTGCCCATGCCTTGTTCTTATTACGACCTTTGGGTCTTGTTAACCTTTGGCTGTTATACCTGCTTTCCATGCCTTGTGACTATAGGATGAAATGATATTTATGGACATGCTTGTTATTCTATAGACTGGTTATCCAGGTAGCTCTTTAGGTGTAGTTTGGCCTTGTAGCATTATTATGCACTGAATAGCATGAGACCATGAGAACCTGGTGCTATAGACTATAAGGGATATATTGAGTGATCTTCTCAGAGAGTCTTGGATATTATAGGCTACAAGGGGATTGACCGAGTGAGCTTCCTCAGAGAGTATTAGACATTATATACTATAGGGGATAGAACGAGTGATCTTCCCAGGGAGTCTTGGATATTATCAACTACAGGAGGGTAGACCGAATGAGCTTCATCAGGGAGTCTTTACTTGTTTGATTTTCTTTAAAACCTTTTTCTAGGATAGAGAAGGAATTGACTAAGAGAGATTCATTGGAGAGTCTGTGATAGACCTGAGACTATCGAAGGATTTGACCGAGCGAGCTTACTCAGAGAGTTTATAGACCTTGGGGCTATAAGAGGGTTAGACCGCATGGTCTTCCTCAGAGAGTACTTAACTACCCGAGACTATAAGGGGAATTGACCGAGCGAGATTCCCCAGAGAGTCTTATAATTTTGTATGACCAAACAAGAGGGGTTAGGCTGAGTGCACTTCCCTGAGGGTTGTGGGTAATTCTTGGATAGGACAAGAGGGGTTGGCTGCGAGTACTTCCCAGGGGGTTCCTATTGTAGTTTTCTATTTTCTTCACTATTGCTTGTTGTTCTGTGGATTGATTACTATTGTAGATCATCCTGTTACTGCTTACTGATTACTGCCTGCTATTTACTCTTACTATTTACTGCTTACTATACTATTACCTTCCATATACTCACTGACTGTAAGGCACATATCTTCGGGTGGTTGCCTATGGGGATTAGTCTCACACCATCCTTGGGTCATTTTTTGTGTGCCCAAATAGACTATGTTGTTGCAGGTATAGACAAGGGAAAGATCCCTTCGACTTATGATACTTGATTGCTTTGGAGCAGGAGAGCATGAGACCAAGCTGAGGCTTGTGATGATGAGGAGTTACTTATTTTTCTTTCTTTTATACTTTGGTTTAGTTTTGTATTCAGTATTGTGACTTGTTATTCTGCTTTCCTAGACATATGTATCGTGCATCATTTCATATATACATGTGTGCTCTAGTTGTTTATTATTTTAGTCTTACGCTGTTTATTGTTGTTGGATATTTACTGCTTCCACTATTGTCTATTTTGTTACTTCCACTGTGTACTCTGCCAATGAGGGCATAGTCTCCCCACTATCACAACCAAGGCCCTTGCTACTAGTCAGTAGCCTCTGGCATTTGGGGAAATGCGCTTGAGGCCATGTGACCAACCAGGTATGGGGCGCCTCTAGGTGGCTTCCGGAACCGGGATGTTACAACCTGCATATGAGCTAAAAAATAGAATATGTAATGTATGGAACTCCCAATCTAGTGGAGGCGGTTCAATCTGAAGCTGAGAAAAAACCAATCCCAGGAGATACAGAGGTGGATAGGTGGAAAGCTATAAACATGAACCCAAAAGGTTCAAGATGTTTCTCCCCTAGGTCAGGGTTAGTTTATCAACCACTAGATAAAATAAGTATTATAAAATATCATGATCATTCTATTTATTTTATTTCTGTGAGTTGCATGGTTTATCATTATGAATGTGTTGTCACGATCACATAATTAATGAATTAAACAAGCATGCAAGATAGAAATAAAATAAACCATACTTATGCCTAAATATTATCAAGACATGGTTAATGACTTAAGTAAGTTACACTTAATATTAATAAGCATGTGATAATGATAATAAGAAATTCACGCATAAGAGATAAAAATCCATCAAATAAAATATTAAGTCATACCAAGCCTTCCGTTACTTGATTAAGGTAAAAACTCAATAAAACTATGTGTTTGACCAACCCTTGTTGGGACACTTACTTTTATATAGGAATCCCTTATGGAAGGTTTTGGGTTGACCTAACCATATTACATCAAGAGGATTAACCCTTGATATACATGGTGTAATAGTGGGATAAAGAGTTGAGGAAATCCAAATTCATGATTTCAGGATTGAGGAGTCCACTCAACAGATCAAGGAGTTGAAAGCCCATAGTTGGAAAGGACCTACCTACCTAAATACCTTATAATATCTGGACCAACCCTTGTTGGGGTTATGCAAAGGGGAATATGGATCCTTTCCACTATAATCTCATTACAACTGGATATTCCGAGTTCAATGGTGAGGGCCATTGGGACTTGATAAAATAGTGGGAGACTTAATGAAATTTATTATTTATCATAAAATGTAATCAAGAAAGTACTAATGTTATGCTCTTTTAATTTTAGAATAAAAATGAAAAGTTTATTAACCAAACTATCCCTGTGATCAATTCTGGATAAAGACAACATCCTCACTGGCAGTAACTTCTAAGAATGGTTTAGACTCTTTTGGGTTATCCTACCCTATGAACATAAGTCTTACATAATGGAGTCATAATTACTTGATACTCCTGCTAATGAGGAGAGTGATGAAGATTTACTGGTCTATGAGAAACATATGAATGACATGGTCAACGTTAAATGTTTGATGCTATCATCAATTTCTAGTAATCTCATGAAGTCTCATGAAAATATGGATGCTTATAGCATGCTCGGGCACCTCTGTAGTCTTTACTAAGAGAGATTAAGACAAGAAAGTTTTGAGATCTCTATGGAACTCTTTCAGAATAATCTTGGAGAAGGTGCCCCAGTTGGGCCTGATGTAGTCAAGATCATTGGCTATATTGAGCGCCAAGAGGTTCTAGGGTTTAAACTCCCCAAATAACTGGGCACTGATCTCATTCTCACATCACTCCCTCATAGATACTCTAACTTTGTTGTAAATTTCAATATGAACAACATTCAGAAGTCTCTATCTGATCTTTTTATCCTCATTAGCCAAGTGGACAAAGATATAAAGTCTGAAAATCCTTTAGTCCTTATAGTGAATAATAGGAAAGGGAAGGAGAAGAGATTTAAGTACAAATATTATTCACATCCTTCCATGAAAAGGAAGATCAAAGGGAAGACAAGGGAATAGAAGGATGTTTGTTTTGCATATGGCAAGAAGGTCCACTGGAAGAAGAACTGTACCCAGCCTAAGAAGAAAGGGGAAGATTTAGATGCATTTGTTTTTGAATGAAATCTACATGTTTCTACAAATTGGGTATTAGATATAGATTTTGGTGCTCACATATGTATCCAAATACAGGAACGAAGTAGATTCAAAAATATTTATCGAGGGGCGGTAGATCTACAAGCATCCAATAGAGTCAGACTTACTGCTGTAGTTGTCGGGGACTACCACCTCACATTGCCAATTGAGATGATATTGGTGTTAAAGGGTTGTTATTATGTGCTGTCTGTTACTAAAAAAAATTATTTTTGTATCCAAATTAGTTATATATGGATTTTTTTTAAAGTTTGTAAATGAATGCTTCTTCTTTTACAAAGACAACATTTGTTTTGGTAGGGAACATTTATACAATGGTATTACATATTGGATTACACAAACCAAGTAATGACAATCGATAATAAAGATAATTCAAATGACTCATACCACAACAAACTTTGGCATCACCGGCTAGGTTATGTAAATGAGAAACACTTGACAAAGTTACATCAAGATGAATATTTAGATTATTTCTAACTAAAACCACTTGGTGTATGTCATGCAAGTTTACAAGGTAAAATGACTAAATCCCCATTTAGTGGGAAAGGTAAAAGGGTTAAATAACTTCTTGAATTGGTTTATATAGATGTGTGTGGACCATTTCCAGTTGATGCAAGGGGAGGGTACCCATAATTCATAAATTTTACTGATGAGTTTAGTAGATATGGATATATCTATTTAATGAGGTATAAGTCGGATTCCTTTGACAAGTTCAAAGAATATAAGAATGAAGTTGAGAACTAGCATGGTAAGAATATTTAGAAACTCCACTCAGAAAAAGGTGGAAAATATCTTAATCAAGAATTCATTGATTAATTACAGGAGTTTGGGATCATATCCCAACTCACTCCTTTATACACGCACCAGTTGAATGGTGTGAGCGAAAGGAGGAACCGCACCCTGTTGGACATGGTGATATAAATGATGAGTCATGCGATTCTTCCATTATCCTTTTGGGGATATGTGTTACAAACAGCGGAACACATAATATGTGATTGGTTCAGTCATGTATTCCATTCTATATACTAGTCTAGATGTTGCCAACACATTGAGTGCGGTAGGAAGATATCAAGCTGACCCAGGTGACTGCCATTGGATGGAAGTCAAAACTATCTTTAAGTATCTGAGGCGTACTAAGGATTTGTTCCTGGTTTATGGAGGAGATGAAGAACTAGTCATCATAGGATATGCATATGCTAGTATTCAGACTGATCAAGATAACATGAAGTTTCAAACAGGATACATATTCACTTTGAATAGAGGTGCAGTGAGCTGGAAGAGCTCAATGAAGAGTTTGGTCGCAGATTGTACAAAAGAGTCTGAGTATATCGCAGCTTCTGAGGAAGCTAAAGAAGATGTTTGGATGTGAAGATTCATCCAGGAGCCAGATTTAATACCTAGCAGTAAAGTTCCCATCACACTATACTGTGATTATACTAAAGTGGTGGCTCTTGAAAAAGATCCAAGGTCACATCAGTGGATGAATCACATACTTCAGAAGTATCATCTCTTGAGGGATTTTTCTCATAGATGTGAACTTACAGTGAGAATTATTTCCACAGAAGACAACACGGTAAACCCCTTGAATAAAGCCTTGACTTAGTAGAAACATGATCACCATGTGAGGTCTAGCAGACTGAAAGTCGAAGGCAGTTGGCTCTAGTCCAAGTGAGAGTTTGTAAGAGTTGGTTTCCTAGAACCAACTAGTTGTAATTTTATTACATGGACATTTAGTGTATTAAAATATTAAACATATTATTACATATTATTCATTTTTCTTCATGACTATTATGTAACAATGTCCTAGAGTATTTGTTTCATTAATAAGGTCATGAAAGTTCCTCGCTATGATGAGAACCTTGAAAAGTTACAACAGTATTATTAAATATAGTTCTACGGTTGGATGAAATACTATGATGGGACACATAGCATGTAGACTGTCAGGTGTGAGTACTCGTAAGCAGACGAGACTTCCTATCATGAAGTTCACACTTAGTAATCTATAAGACATGAGATTATGAGAATAGAACCACCAGTAGTAATTCCACATGCTTTGGTGTCATCAGATATTTCTATTTGTGATCGTGTGTAATGATCCTTAGACTTTAAAATTATCATTAATACATGTCATGACTCACACACTTTGATTTACTGAGTAAAACCATCACGCAAATAGTTGGCAGGAAGTAGGGTATGTTGGGTGTGTCATGAGTGACATGTTATTAATGGATATGTTGAGGAATGATTTTTCTCTTCCATTTATGGAAGTTGATATCTCATCCATTTGATTAAAATAGAACCGTTTCACAAAATTTCACAACCATGGTATAATGATGAGTTTATTTTAGGTAGTCAAAGAACGATGTATCAAGAATAAAAGTTTATGAAACTATCATGAAACATTCTTGATGAGATATTGAGACAAATATATTTTATTAAATAGTGAGCGTTCATATGTGGATGTCATTGTTGTGACTTTAAGTTATTTCTCTTGGGTGCCTTGAGCCGTTGCTAGACAGTACTCTTGGAATTTAGGTAAGCCTGCCTAATTCCAACGGGAATGAATCCTAGAGGGTCACACACTTAGTTTTTCTGGTGGTCTCGGTTAAATTCTATTTGAATTTAATTAATAAATATTATTCACAAGACAATGAAATAATTTTATTCAAGTTAAAGTGATTTCATAAATTAAATAAATATTTATGAACTGAATTGTGAGTAAAATATTTTTTATGGATGTATTTAATTTCTGTTTCATAATTAAATATTGTAACTAATTCCCCATTTCAATAAATAGACACATACATCTATTATTCCATGTACCAAACCGCACACCCTGTGAATTGAGAATTATTAAGTTAAACAATTTCTCTCTTGAATCCTCTTCCGGTCCCCCTCAAGAACAAGAGACATTCTTCAAGAATAAAGAAAAAGTGATCAAGAATGACTAACACAAGACACTCACTTTGCCACGTTAGAACCCAAAGAATGAGAGGTGTTGATCAGAATCCATCAGAGCATGTGTGGAACACCGCTACAGGGATTCTAGTTTGGATCCTTGCAAGTGCAACAAGATAATCCAGAAGGGGCTTTTTGGATGGTCAACATCATCAAAAAAGAAAATATTGAAGATCCATGTATTATTTTCTCTATTAAATTAATTAAATTAATTATAAACATAATGTGAAAGATCCTCTCTAAAGGTTTCGGGCCTCTTCCTTCTTTATCTAAATCTTTAATTATATTCCATGGAGATTGACGTTCATCATCGTATTGATCCTAGAATAATCATTGATCATGGTAAAAATAAAATTTGGTTTCCCTTCCAACCATGCTTCTACTATTCCCAGAACCTTCAAATACCACATGAAAATAATTACTCTGAAAAAAGAAATGTTCTTATAATAGTTATAACTTGAGAAATTAGTAAAAAAATAATATTCCAATCTAAATTTATTGGGGAACTAGATGCTTATGATTAACTATGGATCAAGGAGTTAATATCTACCCATAATATAATGGACTTTAATTGATTCATGTGTACTGTATACATCATTTATTAAAGAATAAATATAATGTAATTATAAAATATCTGAGTTTATTAAGAGTACATGATTTTTTTAGATTTATGGTTGTGTGTTTTGGATTAAAATTTTGGTTTGTGGAAGAAGGTAGAAATAATTTAAGAAATTTGGTAGGTGAAGTTTATTTAAATTTCACTAGAGTAGGCTACAAGATTTATAATGGGCATTACCAAGAGTCTGGTGGTCAGGGAAGATATGGGTTATGTTCTAGGTGGCCACCTGTAGTACAATATTACACCATCATGAGTGTAGTGTGAATACATCGAGACTTTGAAAGTTTAAACTAAGCCTATTTTTATTAGGGTTAATTATATAATTTATGGGTAAGTTTTTGTAAATTAATTTGAAGAATTAACATTAATTTGAAATGAAAATTATATTTTCCTTATTAATTATCTATCTAATATATTAATATTTTCTCAGTTATTTCTATCTTAATTCTTAGTGTAATTTCAATCCATAAGTGGCATTGGACTTGTAACAGTGAGAGGTTCACAATATATAATATTTTATTGGAAAATGATAAGGCATTGTTTCATTAATTGTTACAAATCATGATTCTCTTTTAGTTTTGGATGAATTCATGAAATTTAGTTAGAGATGATTAATTAAACATCTAATCCTTATATGAATTATTGAATTAACAAGGGACAAGTGATATCAACCTTTTCTATGGTTTTAATTCACTTATAGAGTTTATTTTAGTGAACATGTTGTTTGAATTTAAAAGTTTTGTATATTATTGTCATGTAATTAAATAATAATTCCTGAATGAATTTAATAAACTAGTTGAAAGAATTATTTGGGTAATTAATTAATGATTTATTTATATCAATACTTTAAATTAAATTAGGTATTGATCATTCCAAGTGATTAAATAAGAATAATAATGCTTTAATATTCTAGGTTTATAAGAATTTTAAATGATGGATTTTATGAGTTGATATACTGTTGTGATTTGAGTTTAAATTTTGACGGAGGAGAATAAACCCTTTATTAATGATGATATCAAAGTGAAAAATTATTCTAAATATAATAAAATATTAACAAACATATTATTTTTCTAAAATTACTTCTTTATGAGTTGTTCTCAAATGTTGGGGGTATGTTTTTTAGATATCTAATAACCATTATTTCAATGTATTTTTATGTGTGATAATTAATGAATTAAAAAAATTAATATTATTTGAGCGGATAATTTATTTGTGAATTATAATTTGAATTATTTGTTATGAGGATAAGCTTATTCCTGGGTTTAGAGTGATTGAAATTGTGAATCATGATCTAGTATAAAAGAAAAATCTATGGATACATTTTCTATTCTAAAAATTCTATTTTGTATGATAAAATTTGATGATGATTTATAAGAGTTGGGTGATAAATAGTCATTATAAATATATTTTGGGGAATGAAATTTGGATATGTGGTAAATAGGTTTGTAAAGGAAATTTACATGAAAATTTACAACTATTTTTTTTATAATGAAATTTATAAATCAATTGTGATGTGGAGGAAAGTGGTAAATTGTGTATTAAAATTAATTATTCAATTTTCAAAAAAATAATTTCATATAAGAAAGATAATAATGATGAATTAATTAAGTAATGTTTATTTTTAAAAATTAATTTGAGAAAATTTAAGGTTAATGGAATGATATAGGTCATTATTGAGATGATTAAAAGGTAATTTATTATAAATTTACTAGTGTTGAATCTTATTATAATGAATTGTGAAAATATAGAAATGATTTTTTGAAAATTAGAGTGGGTAATAATGTATGTGAACATTTCTAGGTTAATAAATAAATGTTTTATGTGTTCAACTCATGGGGTTAGTTTGTGGGATGTTTGTTTTGTTATTTATACTCATTTTTTTAAAATGATGCATAATGAAATTTAATGACATTAAAGGCATTTTTAATGGGATTTTATATGATGATAATTATTTACCGAATGTTAAAAATATTGTTAATGATTTTTTAAGTGGGGGTAATTATATGAAATTATATCATGTAACTATTTTGAAGAGATAATTTGTGAAATGAATTAATATGATAAGTAATAAAGGAGTTATTACTTTTTGAATTATTTAAAATATAATTCAATACTAAATGGTTATAATTGATTAATTTTTCCAATTATTTTTTAATTGAGGATAATGACTACTGAGTAAATTGATGGAGAATTTAACGTGGGTTTATTTTATGGAAATTTATTAAAAGGTTTGTGTTAAATGTTAAAATATTATCATTATTTTGATATGAGATGAGATTGATAGTGTATGACTTAGGGTATATATAGGGGTGATTTTTATATAATATATGTATTGAAAATAAATGAAAAATAAGGGGAAAATAAAAATATGTTCTTATAAAGTTATATTAGATTAATAAAAGGGACAAATGGTTTAAGTGTGTTGTTGAAATGATTCTGTTACAATTATGTGTTATGTTTTAATGGTTTTAGTGATTACGTAACATTGTGATATGCATATATTGTCTTACAAATACATGTGTTAAATTATTTTATTGGTTAATTCCTTGAGTTAGGTTGTTACATTACCATGAGTTTGTTTATGATATATACTAAGCCTTTTGTTAAGATATGTTTATAATAGATCAGACCACCCAAGATCAGGATATTGTCTACTTTGGGAAGAGCTTGCATCATAGTTTTATTTTTCTTAGGTTGTATCCTTGGAAAAGGCCTCTTGATGGGTGAGGTATCCATAACACCTTATAACACTGTGTTTCTTTCACCTCAACTTTGATGTGGGACTAACATATTCCCCTGGAGGCTATGTATCATCATTTTCTTATATAACTAATGACAACATATTAATGCCGAGTTAGAAGTCTTAATTATTACTTTTCTATTACTTAGTTTTGAAAATAAAAAACAATATCTTAAAACTATGTTTATTAACTTTTTATGTCCCATGTTTTTTAGTATTTTTTTATAGAACAAATTAATTTTTACCTAACACAGAAATAATTATAATGTATTATGAATATGAAATTATTATTGTTAAATACAATCCATCAGATTGAGGATGAGTCCGATTCATTTGAATGACCTTTATTTTGACCAGTGTTTAGACTTTTGTCTCGACTATAGTACTGCAAATATTCATTACCATCAGAAAGATTGGTTCGGTAGTAAAATAATTTTTTGCAATATGATAAATAATTATTTAACTAGTTGGCACAAATTAAAATAACACTGCATTTTATTTTGTGGCGCAAAATTTTATATATAATTCCATTTTGCACAAGTTGATGGACCATAAATAATGATGCGGTATTATTATTAATAGCATGGGTTTTCTCTAAGGTTATGAATGTATTTAATTACTATTACACAATTAAATATTATAACTAAAGCCCCATGTCAATAAATAGATACAAACCTCTATTGTGCCATGTACCAAACCATACACCCGATGAATTGAGAATTGTTGAGCTAAACAATTTCTCTCTCAAATCCTCTTCCTACCCCTCTCAAGAATGAGAGACATTATTCAAGTCTTAAGAACAAGAAATCAATAATTACTGAAATGAGACACTCACTTTGCCATGCTAGCACTCGGAGAACGAGCGATGTTGATCAGAGGCCATTAGACACACGCGTGGATCACCGCTATAGGGATTCTAGTTTGGATCTTTTCAAGCACGACAAGATAATTTGGAAGGGTCATTCTGGATGATCAACATCATCAAAAAGGAAAATACTAAAGATAGAAGTATTATTTTCTTTATGAAATTAATTAAATTAATTATAAACATGATATAAAAGATCATATCTAAAGGTTTCGAGCCTCTTGCTTCTTTATCTAAATCTTTGATTCTATTATGTGGAGACTAGAATTCATCATCGTATTGATCCTAGAATAATCATTGATCATGGTAAAAATCAAATTTGGGTTCTGTCCTAAACACGCTTCCCCTGCGCCAGAAACCTTCAAGTGGTATCAGAGCGGTTACATCATAGTTTATAATTATTTAAATATTTTTTTGATGATTTACGCATTTAATAATTTATTTGTTTCAATTCAAGTCAATAGTTCAGAAAATTTGAATCTCGATATCTGTTTCTCCTCTTTCATTTCTTGTTCACATTACAGAAACAATATTTTCTTTTAATTTTGATTAAAATAAAATAGAGTATCTCATCCAGATGTGCCAAAGGTCCCTGGCCATACAACACCAGAACACACGACGTGTATTTGGCAGTACATAGCCTATTGACAAGGTTCAATGCACTGGGTCTGGTCCGCCAAACCAAGCCATGTCATTAGGGTTTTTCTAAGTCTTAAGGACTCCATGTGTTGACCAGGAACAGGTGGCACGATGTTTCCAAATTACACATCATGTGGCCAACTAGACACGATGTGTAGTCCCTTCGAGTTAGGGTTGGACCGTGTACCCCATACGTGGATTGCCTGAATGGAGATCATGTAATGAGGAACTACACGGCGTGTGGCCCACTGGACACGCTGTGTACTCTAAATATTTCCAAATTACACTCACATGCCATTTCCCCAGGCCTGTACTTCAAATGGATGGTGAAAAATAGTACACACAATGTAGTTGGAACTACATGCCGTGTACTCATCCAAATTAAATAGATCTATTAAAATTTATTATTATATTATACAAACCATCGAGACGTATATCATCATGCATGTGCAAAGATGAGGCACAACACATGATAGGTGTTATATATATATGTGTTTAATTTAAGATCCGCATAATGTTCATTTCTACTCATTGGGTAGTTATGAATAAGAATTCACCGAGTTGCCTCCAAGGTACAAGTTATTTACAAAGATAATTTTAAATGAATTTATTTGTTTATATTTATGATGGATGAGAATCTCAAGAAAATTCAGAAAATGGTTTAAGATAAAATAATTGATTAATTAAATATAACAATTAATTGATTCAAGCGTGATTTATCTTAAACAAGAATGATTAAAGAATTGAATGCTAGTTTTATTTATGCGTAAATATCATTGCATGTATGGATGATCATGAGCTAGACCAAGACCTTTGTATGTAGATGGTTTCTTTTAATTAATTTATTTAAATTAAATTTGTTGGCCTGTGAGCCTTCTCCTCATTAATTTGTAGGGCCTACATTCACAAGGTTTGTTTTATATAAAACCCATTTTACCCCTCAGCTGTGTAAGAACCCGAATCTTAGTTTCAGGTATGTTTTTCCTTTTCTGGTCATTTTTGAGAAAAAGAGGGAATTCGAGAAATTTTCTAAGTACACGCCGAGTACTTTGATGCAGCTCCTGGCCGTGTTCGGGCCACACACACGGTGTGTAGGGGTGATGAGGAGGCCTCTTAAAGCGGAGTACGGAAAGGCCAAGTACACGCTGTGTACCCTAGAAGTACACACCGTGTAGTTTCTTTTTTTCCATTAAACGGACCGAGGTCATGCCTAATCAACGAAAATGTATTCTTCTCCAGGTTCTTCAACCGAGAGCGACCCATAAAGCCACGAACATCCTCCGAGCCCCCGAGCCTCCGTCTATTTTCCGAATAG
The DNA here is from genome assembly GCA_963277665.1 of Viscum album. Classification (NCBI taxonomy): domain Eukaryota; kingdom Viridiplantae; phylum Streptophyta; class Magnoliopsida; order Santalales; family Viscaceae; genus Viscum; species Viscum album. The sequence goes on from OY728151.1 coordinate 25,462,513, forward strand.
ACTACCATCAATTGCGTTGGAACCGCAACGTTGAGCTCTTCCTTCTTCTTGAGTTTCATTCCATGATTTTCCCTCTTTCTCGAGTTATCGTGTGTTGAATTTTTTGTGCGTTTTCATATATCTACACCATTTTAAGGAGAATCAAGCCTCATGGTTCTAGTATTTTGATATCCTAGCATCAAGGTAGGTGGTTTGTGCCTTACCTTTCGAAGTCTTTGAGTTTTATGTGCAAATTACATCAATAACCTTGAACGGGGTATTGGGTGTTTACCTTTTTGACCCTGTTGTTTTCCTGCCTTTATTTTATGCTTTTGTACAGGTAATTTGATCATGTTAGTGGATAATTGATGTGCTTGGATGTTTCTCCTATGCCTTGTTCTTGTTACGACCTTTGGGTCTTGTTAGCCTTTGGCTGTTATACCTGTTTTCCATGCCTTGTGGCTGTAGGATGGAATGATATTTCTAGACATGCTTGTTATGCTATAGACTGGTTATCCAAGTAGCTCTGTAGGTTTACTTTGGCCTTGTAGCATTATTATTCACTGACTAGAACAGGACCGTGAGAACCTGGTGCTATAGACTATAAGGGATAGACCGAGTGAGCTTCCCAGAGATTCTTGGATATTATAGGCTACATGGGGATAGACTAAGTGAGATTCCTCAGAGAGTCTTAGACATTATAGATTACAGGGGATAGACCGAGTGAGCTTCTCAGAGAGTCTTGGATATTATAGACTACAAGAGGGTAGACCGAGTGAGCTTCCTCAGAGATTATTTACTTGTTTTATTTTCTTTAAAACCTTTTTCCAGGATAGAGAAGGAATTGACTGAGTGATATTCCTTAGAGAGTTTGTGATAAACCTCAGGCAATAGGAGGAATTGACCGAGTGAGCTTCCTCAGAGAGTTTCTAGACCCTGGGGCTATAAGAGGGTTAGACCGCGTGAACTTTCTCAGAGAGTCCCTGACTACCCGAGACTAGAAGGGGAATTGACCAAGAGAGATTCCCCATAGAGTCTTATAATTTCGTATGACCAAACCAGAGGGGTTAGGATGAGTGGACTACCCAGAGGGTTTTGGGTACTTCTTGTATAGGACCAGAGGGGTTAGATGCGAGTACTTACTAGGGGGGTTCCTGTTGTGGTTTGCTGTTTGCTTCACTGCAGCTTGTTGTTCTGTGGATTGATTACTGTTGTAGATCATCCTGTTACTGCTTACTGATTACTGCCTACTATTTACTATTACTATTTTTTTCTTACTGTACTATTACCTTCCATATACTCACTGACTGTAAGGCACATATCTTCGGGTGGTTGCCTACTGGAATTAGTCTCACACCCTGTTTGGGTCATGTTTTTGGGCCCAAACAGACTATGTTGTTGCAGGTATAGACAAGGGAAAGCGCCCTTCGACTTTTGGTACTTGATTTCTTTGGAGAAGGAGTGCATGGGAGCAAGCCGAGGCTTACGATGCTAAGGAGTTGCTTGTTTGTCTTTATTTTTTAATTTGGTTTATTTTTGTATTCAGCATTGTGACTTGTTTTTCTGATTTCCTAGACATATGTATCGTGCATCATTTCATATATACATGTGTGCTCCAGTTGTTTATTGTTTTAGTCTTCCGTTGTTTATTGTTGTTGGATATTTACTACTTCTACTATTATCTATTTTGTTACTTCCACTGTGTACTCTGCCAATGAGGGCATAGTTTCCCCACTATCACACCCAAGGCCCTCGCTGCTAGTCAGCAGCCTCTGGCGTTTTGGGAAATGCGCTTGAGGCCATGTGACCAACCGGGTATGGGGCGCCTCTAGGTGGCTTCCAGAACCGGGACGTTACAAAGTGGTATCAAAAGAATTATTTTCTCTTGATTTACTGTTTAGAGCCTTTATCCAGGGATAGGAAGGATTCGGTACTTAGTTTAAGCTATGCCCGAGAGTAGCTAACCCGTGTATAGGGAAAATCAAATCTACCTCGTTTATTTAAGTTTTATGGTTTTGAGATTTTACGGTTGATATGATTTCACCTAGAGTGATTCACATGCCTTGTGTAGTTATTGTTTCTACTATTGCAGTTCTATTTCTGTCGCAACCTGATTAGATGAGGGTATTCCATGTCATACATCATATAGGCACTGTTAGAAATAACATGCAATGCATTTTTTGCATGCCATCTAGGTTGCATTAGAGATTTCATGCTGCTGTGATAGATGCTATGATAGAATCCCTACAGTGTGTTAGAGAAATTGTTGGTATTGTACCTTTAATTAAATGAACACCAAATTTGGATTCCTGAGGTGTTATGGGCCCTCATGAATCGGATTTAGGTGGATCATTGACTTTTTTTCTCTTGTATTTGATATGTAGGAGATTCCAAGATTTGATTCGTAGGGAGTATGGCCCCCCACAGATTGGAATTTGGCACCTCCATGCTTTCTTTTCAGTGTTTTCTGGGTTTCGGTGTAGTTTCTGAGCTACTGCCCAGAAAAACCCAGAATAGATGGCCTGTACTTGACTACACGCCATATAGTTTAAGACCGTTTCACTGACTGTGTGAGCAGAAACATGGGGTAGTGAAAAAGTTTTCCAAAACACGCCGTGCACTGTAGTGCACGCCGTGTAATAGTGATCCGTGTACCCGACCGGGTCACTAACAACACGGTTCGGGGAAGATCGAGTAGTAAACACCGTGTTGGGTATGTACACGCCGTGTAGCATCGCTCTAGATACCCGACCGTGTCACGAAAAACACGAGACAGTGTTATCTCTCCTATACACGCCGTGTTTGTTCGGAACATGTCGTGTAAGATCCAACCGTGTAACTAACAACATGGGCCGATAAAACCTTGTATGGTACACGCCGTGTCCTTAGTGAACATACCGTGTAGTCTAGGGTTAAGAGGACCGTGTGGGTTAGCCATGTAAAGAGACTCAGGCAGGGGAATAGAGATCAAGTACACGCCGTGTGTGGGGACAACACTCCGTGTAGTCTGGGGTGTTACATGACCAGATGTGGCTGAAGTACATGACCATGTGTCTGGCTTAAGGGGACACACCGTGTAGTTTTATACAAGCCGTGTAGTCGTGTTTTATAGAACTCTTTTGTTCTTTTCCCCTGTTCCCGTTTTATGATCTTGTGTTTTCTGTCCTTGATAATCCTGATCTAAGGTGTGCTTTTGATCTTTCAGAGCTATGCCTCTGAGACGTCCTCTGGTTGTACGTCAGCTGCCAGATGGTGATCAGACACTGGATATGGATGATAAGGGATCTTTTGCAGATCCTCCTATATATCCTCCTGCTGTGCCAGCCTTCGCACCAGCAGTTATACCCGTTGCAGGCGCCGATGCACAGTTCAGGGAGAACTTCCTGAGGATGATGCATACCTTTCAGGGAGCGCTGCCTCCTGCCTCGTCGATGGCTGAGTTGACTTGGGTTTTCCAGTAGCAGCATCCTCGTAATTTCTCAGGGGATGAAGGACCCCAGGCTGCAGAGTCGTGGTTAGAGGCCACACTGACGATCTTCAAGCACCTGGAGATACCTCCAGAGAAAAGAGTAAATCTTGATACTTATATGCTCCGAGACACCGCCAAGAGGTGGTGGGAGGTGATATCACAGTCAGGACTCCAGCATAGTATGACTTGGGATGAGTTTCAGTGCATCTTATATGATTACTTTTATCCGGAGACCTTGAGGGCCGACCGAGACCGGGAGTTTATGAGTCTCGAGCAGGGTACTCTTTTGGTTATGGAGTACTCATCTCGCTTTACCGAGCTGCAATGGTTTACTCCGATTCCATCAGGTGATGAGTTGTTCCTTGCTAGGAAGTTTGAGGACAGTCTCAAATAGGAGATTTGTTCCTAGGTGAATATCTTCAAGCTGACTTCAATATCATCTATTGTCAACCAGGCGCTGATCACTGAGCGCAATCTGATATAGTCTAAAGCAGTGATCCAGGGCGGTTCGACATCCAGAGTCAGTGTTCCATCTATTGATAGCAGGAAGCATAATAGGGAGTATGCTCGAGGAGATCAGGTTAGGAAGAATGTATCTTTAGGAAGCCAGGTAGTATGCTACTAGTGCGGTATAAGTGGGAATACTAGGCCTCAGTGTCAAAGAGACCCGATGGAGTGCCGATCTTGTGGAAATATGGTCTATCTTCAGTGTTTTTGCCAGATCTTCTCACCTACAGATGGTGGTTGGGGTTCTTCTATGACCCCGCATTCAAGATATATATCACCAGTTTCTCACCAGTATGGGAACTGAAGTTCTTCCGGCCGTTCGGGCTGAGGTGGAGGTCACGGTCGTGGTGGTCAGTCACCAGGTTAACAACGATAGCAGAGTGGATTAGCTCAGAGTGGTCATCCAAGGGCGTAGGTCCACGGTACATGCCATACTTTCTCCGTGGAGCAGACCCATCAAAAGCAGGATCCCGACCCTTCTACAGTTTGAGGTACGATCTTAGTAGCCTCAGTTTTATCTTCAGGTCTTTTCGATACTGGTGCTTCACATAGTTTTATATCTGTTACTGTTGTGGAGAGTCTTAGGATCTGTGTCTTTTCATCTGCTGATATGTTGACTCTTGATACACCATTGGGAATGAGGACATCTAGCATACTTCAGTGCAGAGAGTGCCCTCTTGAGGTTGCAGGGTGTCACTTCTTGGGTCATGTTATCTCAGAGACATGAGTATCAGTAGACCCAGAGAAAGTGAGAGCTATATTTTCCTGGGAGCAGCCGAAGAATGTCTTTGAGGTACGAAGTTTTCTAGGGATGGCTGGATACTACATGCCTTTTATACAAAACTTTTCATGCCTTAAAGCCCCACTGACAGGTTTGACTAAGAAAGGTGCAAAGTTCCTATGGTCAGATTCTTGTGAGTCATCCTTTCAAGAGATGAAAGGGAGATTGACGTCAGCACCGATACTAGTCTTTCCAGAGCCGGGAAAGAGCTATACAGTCTACTATGATGCTTCAGGTGTCGTATTGGTAGCTGTGCTTATGCAGGGAGATGAAGTCATTGCGTACTAGTCTCGACTGTTGAGGCCACATGAGAGAAACTTCCCGATGCATGATCTGAAGTTGGCAGCTGTTTTTCATGACTTGTTCTATTGGAGACATTATCTTCTGGGAGAGCACTTTGTGGTTTTCACCGACCACAAGAGTCTCATGTACATATTCACTCAGCATGATCTGAATCTGAGACAGCATAGGTGGGTCGAGTATCTTCAGTCCTTCGACTTTGAGATTTCCTATACGCCGGGAAAGGGAAATGTAGTGGATGATGCTTTGAGTAGAAGAAATCAGATTTAGGAAGTTCAGGAGGCCAGTAGCGAGTGACAACTTATGGATTTGTTCTCTGAGATGCATTTGGAGGTGCACGACAAATAGGGGCAGACTTTCCTTTCTTATGTAGTTGTTACCTCTACCCTTCTTGATCGGATATGGATGAGGAAATTATCATACTCAGAAGCCCTAGTCCTGTGGGAGGGTGTGTCAGGAGAGGACCCTCTTCCTGGATGGACAATGGGAGAGGATGATATCTTGCGTTTCCAGGGACACATATGGGTTCTAGTAGACATACACGAGGAACTGATGCATGATTTTCTTTCTTCAGTTTGGGAAGTTCATACTGGCGTCACCAAGATGTATCGTGATCTACACCGCGAGTACTAGTGGCCAGGTATGAAGAGGGATGTTGCTGGGTTCATCATGAGATGTTCTAATTGTCATTAGGTGAAAGTGGAGCATCATCGACCAACATGTCTTCTACAATAGTTACCCATCCCGGAGTGGAAGTGGAACAATGTCGTGATGGACTTCGTGAATGGGTTACTGAGGTCACATCGAGGGAGTGATGCTGTTTGGGTTGTCATCAAAAGGCTTACAAAGGTTGCTCACTTCTTGCCGATCAAGGATAACTTCAGTGTTGATGAGCTGGGGCAGTTGTACATCCAAGAGATTGTACATCTGCATGGATTTCCACACTCCGTTGTTTCATACAGGGATGCGCATTTTACTTCTTAGTTCTGTTAGGGGCTTCAGAAGGCTTTGGGTACACAGGTACTTTTGAGTACAACATACCATCCCTAGACAGATGGCTAGTCCGAGCGTACGATCCAGGTGCTTGAGGATATGCTCTGATCTTGCATTTTAGACTTCATAGGTTCTTGGGAGAAGCATATTATTCTTGTGGAGTTTTCCTATAACAACAGTTTTCAGGGGACTATTCATATAGAACCTTATGTGACTTTGTACGGTAGGCCATGCTGATCACCTTTGTACTGGATGGAGGTAGGAGAGGCAGCCTTGCTGGGACCTCGTCTTGTTCAGGAGACCTCAGAACAGATAGAGTTTATTCGGAAGAGGATAGCTACAACATAGTCTCAGTAGAAGTCTTATGCTGATCAGCAAAGACGACCTCTGGAGTTTGAGGTCGGGGATTAGGTTTTCTTGCATGTCGCACCGAGGTTGGGACACAAGAGGATTTGGATATAGAGTAAGCTTTCACCATGGTACGTTGGGCCATTTGTGGTGTTGGAGAGAGTTGGGCTGGTTGCCTATCGGTTGCAATTACCTCAGAGGTACCAGGCTCTGCACGACGTCTTCCACGTCTCTCAGCTTTGACGATACTTTTCAGACTCATCTCATGTCTTTCAACCTGAGGAGGTTGAGATTGAAGCAGATGCATCATTTGAGGAGCATCCTATCCAGATTTTTGATTGTAGTACGAAGGTTCTCCGTGGCTAGTCTGTTCCTCTGGTATGGGTGCTATGGCAGCACAGGCGAGTACAGGATGAGACTTGGGAGAGGGAGGCCGATGTGCGATCGCAGTGGCCAGATCTATTCAGGGTTTCTTCTTCTACGCCTCGTTAGGGAAATTCGGGGAAGAATTTCTTTAAGGGGGAAGTTTGTAAGAACCTGGATCTTCGTTTCAGGTATGTTTTTCCTTTTCTGGTCATTTTTTTATAAAAAGAGGGAACTCTGGAAATTTTCTAAGTACACACCGTGTACTTTGATGCAACACCAGGCCGTGTGCTGGCCGTGTTCGGGCCACACACATGGTGTGTAGGGGCAATGAGGAGGCCGCTTAAAGTAGAGTATAAGAAGGCCAAGTACACGCCGTGTACCCCAAAAGTACACGACGTCTAGTTTCTTTTTTTCATTAAACGGACAAGGGTCGTTCCTAATCGACGAAAACGTCTTCTTCTCCAGGTTCTTCGACCGAGAGCAACCCGTACGACTGCAAACATCCTCCGATCCCCCAAGCCTCCGTCTGTTTTCCAAATTGACCACCGTCGATTGCGTTGGAACCATAGCGGTGAGCTCTTCTTTCTTCTTGAGTTTCATTCCATGATTTTTACTCTTTCTTGAGTTATCGTGGGTTGAAAATTTTGTGCATTTTCATAGATCTACCCCGTTATAAGGAGAATCAAGCCTCATGGTTCTATTATTTTGATCTCCTAGCATCAAGGTTGGTTTGTGCCTTACCTTTTGAAGTCTTTGAGTTTTATGTGCAATTTCCACCAATACCCATGAACGGGGTATTGGGTATTTACCTTTTTGACCCTGTTGTTTTCCTGCCTTGATTGTATGCTTGTGTAGAGGTAATTTTATCATGTTAGTGGATAATTTCTTTGCTTGGATGTTTCGCCCATGCCTTGTTCTTATTATGACCTTTGGGTCTTGTTAGTCTTTGTGCTTTATACCTACTTTCCATGACTTGTGACTGTAGGACATAATGATATTTCTGGACATGCTTTTTATGCTATAAAATGGTTAGAAAAGTAGATCTATAGGTGTACTTTGGCCATGTAGCATTATTATTCACTGACTGGCACGGGACTGTGATAACCTGGTGCTATAAACTATAAGGGATAGACCGACTGAGAATCCCAGAGAGTCTTGGATATTATAGGCTACATGGAGATAGACCGAGTGAGCTTCCTCAGAGAGTCTTAGACATTATATACCATAGGGGATAGACTGAGTGAGCTTCCTAGAGAGTCTTGGATATTATATACTATAGGAGGGTAAACCGAGTGAGCTTCCTTAGAGAGTCTTTACTTGTTTGATTTTCTTTAAAACATTTTTCTAGTATAGAGAAGGAATTGACTGAGAGAGCTTCCTTAGAGAGTCTGTGATAGACCTGAGACTATAGGAGGAATTGACCGAGTGATCTTCCTTAGAGAGTTTCTAGACCTTGGGGCTATAATAGGGTTAGACCGCATGATCTTCCTCAGAGATTCCCTGACTACCCGAGACTATAAGGGGAATTGACCAAACAAGCTTCCCCATAGAGTCTTATAATTTCGTATGACCAAACCAGAGGGGTTAGGCTGAGTGCACAACCTAGAGGGTTGTGGGTACTTCTTGGATAGGACCAGAGGGGTTGGCTGCAAGTACTTACTAGGGGGGTTCCTATTGTGGTTTGCTGTTTGCTTCACTGCTTCTTATTGTTCTAGGGATTGATTACTGTTGTAGATCATCTTGTTATTGCTTACTGATTACTGCATGCTGTTTACTATTAGTGTTTACTGCTTAATGTACTATTACCTGCCATATACTTACTGACTGTAAGGCCCAGATCTTCGGGTGGTTGCCTATTGGGATTAGTCTCATATGCTGTTTGGGTCATGTTTTTGGGCCCAAACAGACTATGTTGTTGCAGGTGTAGACAAGGGAAAGTACCCTTTGACTTATGGTACTTGATTTCTTTGGAGCAGGAGAGCATGGGAACAATCCGAGACTTGCGATGATGAGGAGTTGTTTATTTGTCTTACATTTGTACTTTGTTTTAGTTTTTTATTCAGCATTGTGACTTGTTTGGATGCTTTCCTAGACATATGTATTGTGAGTCATTTCATATATACATGTGTGCTCCAGTTGTTTATTGTTTTATTCTTCTGCTGTTTATTATTTTTGGATATTTACTACTTTCGCTATTGTCTGTTTTGTTACTTCTGCTGTTTACTCTGCCAATAAGGGCATATTTTTCCCACTATCACACCCAAAGCCCTCACTGCTAGTCGGCAACCTCTAGAATTTGGGGAAATGTGCTTGAGGACACTTGACCAACCGGGTACGGGGCACCTCTGTGTGGCTTCCGGAACCGGGACGTTACAAAGTGGTATGAGAGGAATTATTTTCTCTTGATTTACTGTTTTGGAGCCTTTAGCCAGGGATAGGACGGATTCGGTACTTGGTAATAAGCTATGCCCGAGAGTAGGTAACCTATGTACATGGAAAATCCAATCTACCTCGTTTATTGTAGTTTTATAGTTTTGAGATTTTACGGTTGATATGATTTCAACTAGAGTGATTCACATGCCTTGTGTTGTTATTGTTGCTACTATTACGGTTATATTTCTGTCGCAACCCGATGAGATGATGGTATTCCATCTCATGCATCATATAGGCGCTGTTAGAAATCACATGCCATGCATTTTTTCCATACCATCTAGGTTGCGTTAGCGATTGCATTCTGTTGTGATAGACGTTGTGTAGATTATGCATGCTTTTGTGATAGATGCTTTGATAGAATCCCTGCAGTGTGTTAGAGAAATTGTTGGTATTGTACCTTTACTTAACTGAACGCCAAATTTGGATTCCTGTGGTGTTATGGGACCTCATAAATCGGATTTTGGTGGATAATTGACTTGTTCCTCTTTTATTTGATATGTAGGAGATTTCAATCTTTGATTCGCGAGGAGTATGGGCCCCCACAGATCGGAATTTGGCACCTCCATGCTTGCTTTTCAGTGTTTTCTGGGTTTCAGTGCCGTTTCTGAGCTACTGCCCGAAAAAACCCAGAATACATGGCATGTACTTGGCCACACGCCGTGTAGTTTTAGACCGTGTCACTGACTATGTGAGTAGCAACATGAGGTGGTGAAAAAGTTTTCAGAAATACGCCGTGTACTGTAGTAGATGCCGTGTAATAGTGATCTGTGTACCCGGCCGTGTCACTAACAACACGGGTCGGGGAAGCTCGTGTAGTACATGCCGTGTTGGGTATGAACACGCCATGTAGCCTTGTTCTAGATACCCAGCCATGTCAAGAACAACACGGGACGATGTTATCTCTCATATACATGCCGTGTTTGTTAGGAACACGTCGTGTAAGAGTCAGACATGTAGACGACCGTGTAACTAACAACACAGGCCTTAGAAACCTTTCTGGTACAAGACATGTCCTTAGTGAACACACCGTGTAGTCTAGGGTTAAGAGGACCGAGTGGGTTAGCCGTGTAAGGAGACTCGGGAAGGGGAATAGAGATCAAGTACACGCCGTGTGTGGGGACAACACGTCTTGTAGTCTGGGGTGTTACACGACCAACTGTGGCTAAAGTACACGCCCATGTGTCTGGATTAAGGGGACACACCGTGTAGTTTTATACAGGCCGTGTAGTCATGTTTTGTAGAACTTGTTTGTTCTTTTCCCCTGTTCCCGTTTTTTGCTCTTGTGTTTTCTGTCCTTGATAATCCTGATCTAAGGTATGCTTTTGATCTTTCAGAGCTATGCCTCCGAGACATACTATGGTTGTACGTCAGCTGCCAGGCAGTGATCAGACACCTGATATGGCCGATCATGGATCTCCTGTAGATCCTCCGACATATCCTCCTACTGTGCCAGCCTTGGCACCAGTAGTTATACCCATTGCAGGCACCGATGTGCAGTTTAGGGAGGACTTCCTGAGGATGATGCATACCATTCATGGAGCTCCGCCTCCTGCCCCATCGATGGCTGAGTTGATGCGGGTTTTCCAGCAGCATCATCCTCATACTTTCTCAAGGGATGGAGGACCCCAGGCTGTAGAGTCATGGTTAGAGGCCACACAGACGATCTTCGAGCACCTGGAGATACCTCCAGAGAAAAGGGTAAATCTTGATACTTATATGCTCCGAGACACGGCCAAGAGGTGGTGGGAGGTGATCTCACAGTTAGGACGATAGGAGAGTATGACTTGGGATGAGTTTCAGCGCATCTTCTACGATTAATTTTATCCATAGACATTGAGGGCCGACCGAGCCCGGGAGTTTATGAGTCTCGAGTAGGGAAATCTTTCGGTTATGGAGTACTCGTCTTGCTTTACCGAGCTGCACCATTTTACTCCGATTCCAATAGGTGATGAGTTGTTCCTTGCTAGGAAGTTTGAGGACAGTCTCAGACAGGATATCCATTCCCAGGTGAATATCTTCAGGTTGACTTCTATATCATCTATCGTCAACCAGGTACTGATCACTGAGCATAATCTGAGAGATTCTGGAGCAGTGAGCCAGGGCGATTCGACATCTAGAGTCAGTGTTCCTCCTACTAATAGTAGGAAACGTCGCAGGGAGTCTGCTCAAGGAGATCAGGGTAGGCGGAATGTATCTTCGGGCAGCCAGGTAGTATGCTACCTGTGCGGTAGAAGTGGGAATACTAGGCCTCAGTGTCAATGAGACCCGATGGAGTGCCGATCTTATGGCAGGATGGGCCATCTTCAGCGTTTTTCCCAGATCTTCTCACCTACAGCTAGTGGTAGGGGTTCTTCTATGACCCCGCATTTAGAAGATATATCTCCAGTTTCTCACCAGTCTGAGAACTAGAGTTCTTCCGGCCTTTCAGGCCGAGGTGGAGGTCGCGGCCATGGTGGTAAGTCACCAAGTTACTAGCGACAGCAGAGTGGATTAGCTCGGAGTGGGAATCCAGGGGCGCAGGGCAGTGTTACAGGCCAGAATTTCGCCGTGGAGCAGACCCATCAGGAGCAGGATCTCGACCCTTCTATAGTTCTAGGTACAATCTTAGTAGACTTATCTTTATCTTCAGCTCTTTTCGATACTGGTGCTTTACATAGTTTTACCTATTTTTCTATTGTGGAGAGCCTTGGGCTCTGTATCTTTTCATCTGACGATATGTTGACTCTTGATACACCGTTGGGAATGAGGACATCTAGCATACATCAGTGCATAGAGTGCCCACTTGAGGTTCCAAGATGTCACTTCTTATGGGACCTCTATTTCCTAGAGATGATAGGGTATGATGTCATTCTTGGTATGGATTGGTTAGTTCCCTTCCAGGAAGTCATAGATTTTTATCACAGTAGGGTGAGTTTCGTATCACCAAAGGGCAGATCTTTTCTTCTTATAGATGAGTGGGATGTCCAGGCGGGTAGAGCAGGACCAGAGCATCGTGGTCTAGGAGGATTTACAGCCCAGATTTCCATTCTTTATCTGGATGACCAGGGCACTTCACTGTTAGACTTTCCTCTAGTGGTGGATCATTTCAGGGATGTCTTTCCAGAGGACTTTTCAGGTTTGACTTCAGAGCGTGAGGTATAATTTTCTATTGATCTCATGCTAGGAGTGGCACCAGTGTCCATTCCTCCTTATAGGATGGCTACACCTGAGTTGTAGGAGCTCAAGAAGTAGTTGGAGGAGTTGTAAGCAAAGGGTTTCATCCGACCTAGTTCTTCTCCTTGGGGTTCGTCTGTCCTGTTTGCGAAAAAGGCAGACGACACCCTTAGGATTTGCATGGATTATCGTAAGCTGAACCAGTTGACGGTCAAGAACCGATATCCATTTCTGAGGATTGATGACCTTTTTGATCAGCTTCGAGGAGCCCAGGTGTTCTTGAAGATCTATATGAGGTCTGATTATCATCATTTACACGTTATACCATCAGATATACCTCTTACAACCTTCAAGAGTAGGTATGGTCTATACGAGTATACGGTAATGCCATTCGGTCTCACGAATGTGTTGAATGTTTTTATGGAACTGATGAACTGAGTGTTCCATCCATACTTGGATTCCTTCGTTATGGTTTTCATGGACTACATCTTGGTGTACTCTCACACTCGACACGACCATGCTACCCATCTTGAGATCATTCTGAGTACACTGAGAGAGCATCAGTTATATGATAAGATCTCGAAATTCCACTTTTGGATGGATCAGATTCATTTCTTGGGTCATGTTATCTCAGAGACAGGAGTATTAGTAGACCCAGAGAAAGTGAGAGCTGTAGTTTACTGGGAGCAGCCGAAGAATGTATTTGAGGTACGAAGTTTTCTAGGGCTGGTTGGATACTATAGGCCTTTCATACAGGACTTTTCACGCCTTGTAGCACCGCTGACAGGTCTAATCAAGAAAGGTACGAAGTTCTTATGGTCAGATTCCTGTGATTCAGCCTTTCAGGAGCTGAAAGGGAGATTGACTTCAGCACCAATACTAGTCTTGCCAGAGGCGAGCAAGATCTATACAGTCTACTGTGATGCTTCAGGTGTCGGATTGGGAGCTGTGCTTATATAGGGAGATGGAGTCATTGCGTACGGGTCACAGCAGTTGAGGCCACACGAGAGTAACTACCCGACGCACGATCTAGAGTTGGCAGCTGTTGTTCATGCCTTGCACTGTTGGAGACATTATCTTCTAGGATAGAACTTTTTGGTTTTCATCGACCACCAGAGTCTCAAGTACATCTTCACTCAGCGTGATCTAAATCTGAGACAACTTAGGTGGGTCGAGTATCTTCAGTCCTTCAACTTTGAGCTTGCCTATATGTCAGGAAAGGGCAACGCAGTGGCTGATGCGTTGAGTAGAAGAACTCAGATTTAGGCAGTTCAGGAGGCCAATAGTGAGTGGCAGCTTATGGATCTATTCTCTGAGATGCATTTGGAGGTGCATGAAAAACAGGGGCAGACTTTCCTTTCTTCTGTAGCTATTACCTCTACCCTTCTTGATCGCGTATTGATGAGGCAACTATCAGACTCAGAATGCCTAGTCCTGTGAGAGGGTGTGTCAGAAGAGGACCCTATTCCTGGATGAACAATGGGCAAGGATGAGATCTTGAATTTCCAGGGACACGTATGGGTTCCAGTAGACATACGTGAGGAAATGATGCATGATTTTCATTCTTCAGTTTGGTCAGTTCATCCTGGAATCACCAAGATGTATCATGATCTGCACTGCCAGTACTGGTGTCTAGGTATGAAGAGGGATGTTGCAGGGTTCGTCATGAGATGTTATACTTGTCAGTAGGTGAAAGTGGAGCATCAACGAATAACAGGGCTTCTATAGCAGTTACCCATCTCTGAGTGGAAATGAGATGATGTCGCAATGGAATTTGTGACTGGGTTACCGAGGTCACCTTGAGGGAGTGATGCTGTTTGGGTTGTCATCAACAGGCTTACGAAGGTTGCTCACTTCTTACCGATCAAGGAGACCTTCAATGTTGGTGATCTGGGGCGTTTGTAAATCCGAGAGATTGTACGTCTGCATGGAGTTCCACACTCCATTGTTTTAGACAGGGATGCACATTTTACTTCTCGGTTCTAGCAGGGGATTCAGAAGGCTTTGCGTACACAGGTAATTTTGAGTACAACATACCATCCCTAGACATATGGCCATTCTGAGTGTGCGATCCAGGTGATTGAGGATATACTCCGAGCTTACATTTTAGACTTCTAAGGTTCTTGGGAGAATCATATTCATCTTGTGGAGTTTTCCTATAACAACAGTTTTCAGGCGACTATTCAGATGACACCTTATGAGGCCTTGTACGGTAAGCCATGACGATCACCTTTGTGCTGGCTGGAGGCAGGAGAGGTAGCCTTGCTGGGACCTGGTCTTGTTCCGGAGACCTTAGAGAAGATAGAGTTGATTAAGAAGAGGATGTATACAGCACAGTATTGACAGAAGTCTTATGATGATCAGAAAAGACGACCTCTGGAGTTCGAGGTCAGGGATCAGGTTTTCCTGCGTGTCGAACAGAGTTTGGGAAACAAGAGGATTCAGAGATAGGGTGAGCTTTCAACATGGTACATCGGGCCGTTTGAGGTGTTGGAGAGAGTTGGTCCGGTTGCCTATCGGTTTCAGTTACCTCAGAGGTACCGAGCTATGCATGATGTCTTCCACATCTCTCAGCTCCGACGATAATTTTCAGACCCTTCTCATGTCTTTCAACCTGAGGAGGTTGATCTTGAAGCAGATGCGTTGTTTGAGGAGCATCCTATCTGGATTGTCGATCATAGTACGAAGGTTCTCTGTGGCTTGTCTATTCCTCTGGTACGGGTGCTATGGCAGCACAGGCGAGCACAAAATGAGTCCTGGGAGAGAGAGGCCGATGTGCGATCGCCGTGGCCGGAGCTGTTCGGGGTTTCTTCTTCTACGCCTCGCTAGGGAAATTTGAGGAAGAATTTCTTTAAGGGGGGAAGTTTTTAAGAACTCGGATCTTCGTTTTAGGTATGTTTTTCCTTTTCTGGTCGTTTTTTAGAAAAAGAGGGAAATTTGGAAATTTTCTAAGTACACGTTGTGTACTTTATAAGTACACGCCATGTACTTTGATGCAGCGCCAAGCCGTGTGCTGGCCATGTCCGGGCCACACACACAGTGTGTAGGGGTGATGAGGAGGCCACTTAAATCGGAGTACAGAAAGGATAAGTACACACCGTGTACCCCAAAATTACACGCCATGTAGTTTTTTTTCATTAAACGGACTAGGGTCGCGCCTAATCGACAAAAACATCTTCTTCTCCAGGTTCTTCGACCGAGAGCGACCCGTATGGCTGCAGACATCCTCTGAGCCCCTGATCCTCCATCTATTTTCCAAATCAACCGCTGTCAATTGCGTTGGAACCACAATGGTGAGATCTTCATTCTTCCTGAGTTTCATTCGATGATTTTCCCTCTTTCTCGAGTTATCATGGGTTGAACGTTTTGTGCGTTTTCATAGATCTACGCCATTATAAGGAGAATCAAGCCTCGTGGTTGTAGTTTTTTTATCTCCTAGAATCAAGGTAGGTGGTTTGTGCCTTACCTTTCGAAGTCTTTGAGTTTTATGTGCAATTTCCACCAATACCCGGGAACGGGGTATTGGGTGTTTACCTTTTTGACCCTGTTGTTTTCCTACCTTTATTGTATGCTTGTGTAGAGGTAATTTGATCATGTTAGTGGATAATTTCTATGCTTGGATGTTTTTCCCATGACTTGTTCTTATTACGACCTTTGGGTCTTGTTAACCTTTGGCTGTTATACCTGCTTTCCATGCATTGTGACTGTAGGATGAAATGATATTTATGGACATGCTTGTTATTCTATAGACTGGTTATCCAGGAAGCTCTTTAGGTGTAGTTTGTCCTTGTAGCATTATTATGCACTGAATAGCATGAGACCATGAGAACCTGGTGCTATAGACTATAAGGGATATATTGAGTGATCTTCTCAGAGAGTCTTGGATATTATAGGCTACAAGGGGATTGACCAAGTGAGCTTCCTCAGAGAGTATTAGACATTATATACTATAGGGGATAGACCGAGTGATCTTCCCAGGGAGTCTTGGATATTATCGACTACAGGAGGGTAGACCGAATGAGCTTCATCAGGGAGTCTTTACTTGTTTGATTTTCTTTAAAACCTTTTTCTAGGATAGAGAAGGAATTGACTAAGAGAGATTCCTTGGAGAGTTTGTGATAGACCTGAGACTATTGAAGGAATTGACCGAGGGAGCTTCCTCAGAGAGTTTATAGACCTTGGGGCTATAAGAGGGTTAGACCGCATGGTCTTCCTCAGAGAGTCCTTGACTACCCGAGACTATAATGGGAATTGACCGAGCGAGCTTCCCCAGAGAGTCTTATAATTTTGTATGACCAAACAAGAGGGGTTAGGCTGAGTGCACTTCCCTGAGGGTTGTGGGTAATTCTTGGATAGGACAAGAGGGGTTGGCTGCGAGTACTTCCCAGGGGGTTCCTATTGTAGTTTTCTATTTGCTTCACTATTGCTTGTTGTTCTGTGGATTGATTACTATTGTAGATCATCCTGTTACTGCTTACTGATTACTGCCTGCTATTTACTCTTACTATTTACTGCTTACTATACTATTACCTTCCATATACTCACTGACTGTAAGGCACATATCTTCGGGTGGTTGCCTATGGGGATTAGTCTCACACCCTGTTTGGGTCATTTTTTTGTGCCCAAATAGACTATGTTGTTGCAGGTATAAACAAGGGAAAGAGCCCTTTGACTTATGATACTTGATTGCTTTGGAGCAGGAGAGCATGAGACCAAGCCGAGGCTTGTGATGATGAGGAGTTACTTATTTTTCTTTCTTTTATACTTTGGTTTAGTTTTGTATTCAGTATTGTGACTTGTTTTTCTACTTTCCTAGACATATGTATCGTGCATCATTTCATATATACATCTGTGATCTAGTTGTTTATTATTTTAGTCTTACGCTGTTTATTGTTGTTGGATATTTACTGCTTCCACTATTGTCTGTTTTGTTACTTCCACTGTGTACTCTTCCAATGAGGGCATAGTCTCCCCACTATCACAACCAAGGCCCTTGCTACTAGTCAGTAGCCTCCGGCATTTGGGGAAATGCGCTTGAGGCCATGTGACCAACCAGGTATGGGGCGCCTCTAGGTGGCTTTCGGAACCGGGATGTTACAACCTGCATATGAGCTAAAAAATAGAATATGTAATGTATGGAACTCCCAATCTAGTGGAGGCGGTTCAATATGGAGCCGAGAAAAAACCAATCCCAGGAGATACAGAGGTGGATAGGTGGAAAGCTGTAAACATGAACCCAAAAGGTTCAAGATGTTTCTCCCCTAGGTCAGGGTTAGTTTATCAACCACTAGATAAAATAAGTATTATAAAATATCATGATCATTCTATTTATTTTATTTCTGTGAGTTGCATGGTTTATCATTATGAATGTGTTGTCATGATCACATAATTAATGAATTAAACAAGCATGCAATATAGAAATAAAATAAACCATACTTATGCCTAAATATTATCAAGACATGGTTAATGACTTAAGTAAGTTACACTTAATATTAATAAGCATGTGATAATGATAATAAGAAATTCACGCATAAGAGATAAAAATCCATCAAATAAAATATTAAGTCATACCAAGCCTTCCGTTACTTGATTAAGGGAAAAACTCAATAAAACTATGTGTTTGACCAACCCTTGTTGGGACACTTACTTTTATATAGGAATCCCTTATGGAAGGTTTTGGGTTGACCTAACCATATTACATCAAGAGGATTAACCCTTGATATACATGGTGTAATAGTGGGATAAAGAGTTGAGGAAATCCAAATTCATGATTTCAGGATTGGGGAGTCCACTCAACAGATCAAGGAGTTGAAAGCCCGTAGTTGGAAAGGACCTACCTACCTAAATACCTTATAATATCTTGACCAACCCTTGTTGGGGTTATGGAAAGGGGAATATGGATCCTTTCCACTATAATGTCATTACAACTGGATATTCCGAGTTCAATGGTGAGGGCCATTGGGACTTGATAAAATAGTGGGAGACTTAATAAAATTTATTATTTATCATAAAATGTAATCAAGAAAGTACTAATGTTATGCTCTTTTAATTTTAGAATAAAAATGAAAAGTTTATTAACCAAACTATCCCTGTGATCAATTCTGGATAAAGACAACATCCTCACTGGCAGTAACTTCTAAGAATGGTTTAGACACCTTTGGGTTATCCTACCCTATGAACATAAGTCTTACATAATGGAGTCATAATTACTTGACACTCCTGATAATGAGGAGAGTGATGAAGATTCACTGGTCTATGAGAAACATATGAATGACATGGTCAACGTTAAATGTTTGATGCTATCATCAATTTCTAGTAATCTCATGAAGTCTCATGAAAATATGGATGCTTATAGCATGCTCGGGCACCTCTGTAGTCTTTACTAAGATAGATCAAGACAAGAAAGTTTTGAGATCTCTATGGAACTCTTTCAGAATAATCTTGGAGAAGGTGCCCCAGTTGGGCCTCATGTAGTCAAGATCATTGGCTATATTGAGCGCCAAGAGGTTCTAGGGTTTAAACTCCCCAAAGAACAGGGCACTGATCTCATTCTCACATCATTCCCTCATAGATACTCTAGCATTGTTGTAAATTTCAATATGAACAACATTCAGAAGTCTCTATCTGATCTTTTTATCCTCATTTGCCAAGTGGACAAAGATATAAAGTGTGAAAATCCTTTAGTCCTTATAGTGAATAAGAGGAAAGGGAAGGATAAGAGATTTAAGTACAAATATTATTCACATCCTTCCATGAAAAGGAAGATCAAAGGGAAGACAAGGGAATAGAAGGATTTTTGTTTTGCATGTGGCAAGAAGGTCCACTGGAAGAAGAACTGTACCCAGCCTAAGAAGCAAGGGGAAGATTTAGATGCATTTGTTTTTGAATGAAATCTACATGTTTCTACAAATTGGGTATTAGATACAGATTTTGGTGCTCACATATGTATCCAAATACAAGAACGAAGTAGATTCAGAAATATTTATCGAGGGGCGGTAGATCTACAAGCATCCAACAGAGTCAGACTTATTGCTGTAGTTGTCAGGGACTACCACCTCACATTGCCAATTGAGATGATATTGGTGTTAAAGGGTTGTTATTATGTGCTGTCTGTTACTAAAAAAAAATTATTTTTGTATCCAAATTAGTTATAGATGGATTTTTTTTAAAGTTTGTAAATGAATGCTTCTTCTTTTACAAAGATATCATTTGTTTTGGTAGGGAACATTTATACAATGGTATTACGTATTGGATTACACAAACCAAGTAATGACAATCGATAATAAAGATAATTCAAATGACTCATACCACAACCAACTTTGGCATCACCGGCTAGGTTATGTAAATGAGAAACACTTGACAAAGTTACATCAAGATGAATATTTAGATTATTTCTAACTAAAACCACTTGGTGTATGTCATGCATGTTTACAAGGTAAAATGACCAAAGCCCCATTTAGTGGGAAAGGTAAAAGGGTTAAATAACTTCTTGAATTGGTTCATATCGATGTGTGTGGACCATTTCCAGTTGATGCAAGGGGAGGGTACCCATAATTCATAAATTTTACTGATGATTTTAGTAGATATGGATATATCTATTTAATGAGGTATAAGTCGGATTCCTTTGACAATTTCAAAGAATATAAGAATGAAGTTGAGAACTAGCATGGTAAGAATATTTAGAAACTCCACTCAGACAAAAGTGGATAATATCTTAATCAAGAATTCATTGATTAATTACAGGAGTTTGGGATCATATCCCAACTCACTCCTTTATACACGCACCAGTTGAATGGTGTGAGCGAAAGGAGGAACCGCACCCTGTTGGACATGGTGATATAAATGATGAGTCATGCGATTCTTCCATTATCCTTTTGGGGATATGTGTTACAAACAGCGGAACACATAATATGTGATTGGGTCAGTCATGTATTCCATTCTATATACTAGTCTAGATGTTGCCAACACATTGAGTGCGGTAGGAAGATATCAAGCTGACCCAGGTGACTGCCATTGGATGGAAGTCAAAACTATCTTTAAGTATCTGAGGCGTACTAAGGATTTGTTCCTGGTTTATGGAGGAGATGAATAACTAGTCATCATAGGATATGAATATGCTAGTATTCAGACTGATCAAGATAACATGAAGTTTCAAACAGGATACATATTCACTTTGAATAGAGGTGCAGTGAGCTGGAAGAGCTCAAAGAAGAGTTTGGTCGCACATTGTACAAAAGAGTCTGAGTATATCGCAGCTTCTGAGGAAGCTAAAGAAGATGTTTGGATGTGAAGATTCATCCAGGAGCCAGATTTAATACCTAGCAGTAAAGTTCCCATCACACTATACTGTGATAATACTAAAGTGGTGGCTCTTGAAAAAGATCCAAGGTCACATCAGTGGATGAATCACATACTTCAGAAGTATCATCTCTTGAGGGATTTTTCTCATAGATGTGAACTTACAGTGAGACTTATTTCCACGGAAGACAACACGGTAAACCACTTGAATAAAGCCTTGACTTAGTAGAAACATGATCACCATGTGAGGTCTAGCAGACTGAAAGTCGTAGGCAGTTGGCTCTAGTCCAAGTGAGAGTTTGTAAGAGTTGGTTTCCTAGAACCAACTAGTTGTAATTTTATTACATGGACATTTAGTGTATTAAAATATTAAACATATTATTACATATTATTAATTGTTCTTCATGACTATTATGTAACAATGTCCTAGAGTATTTGTTTCATTAATAAGGTCATGAAAGTTCCTCACTATGATGAGAACCTTGAAAAGTTACAACAGTATTATTAAATATAGTTCTACGGTTGGATGAAATACTATGATGGGACACATAGCATGTAGACTGTCAGGTGTGAGTACTCATAAGCAGATAAGACTTCCTCTCATGAAGTTCGCACTTAGTAATCTATAAGACATGAGATTATGAGAATAGAACCACCAGTAGTAATTCCACATGCTTTGGTGTCATCAGATATTTCTATTTTTGATCGTGTGTAATGATCCTTAGACTTTAAAATTATCATTAATACATGTCATGACTCACACACTTTGATTTACTGAGGAAAACCATCACGCAAATAGTTGACAGGAAGTAGGGTATGTTGGGTGTGTCATGAGTGACATGTTATTAATGGATATGTTGAGGAATGATTTTTCTCTTCCATTTATGGAAGTTGATATCTCATCCATTTGATTAAAATAGAACCGTTGCACGAAATTTCACAACCATGGTATAATGATGAGTTTATTTCAGGTAGTCAAAGAACGATGTATCAAGCATAAAAGTTTATGAAACTATCATGAAACATTCTTGATGAGATATTGAGAAAAAGATATTTTATTAAATAGTGAGCGTTCATATGTGGATGTCATTGTTGCGACTTTAAGTTATTTCTCTTGGGTGCCTTGAGCCGTTGCTAGACAGTACTCTTGGAATTTAGGTAAGCCTGCCTAATTCCAACGGGAATGAATCCTATAGGGTCACACACTTATTTTTTCTGGTGGTCTCGGTTAAATTCTATTTGAATTTAATTAATAAATATTATTCACAAGACAATGAAATAATTTTATTCAAGTTAAAATGATTTCATAAATTAAATAAATATTTATGCACTGAATTGTGAGTAAAATATTTTTTATGGATGTATTTAATTTCTGTTTCATAATTAAATATTGTAACTAATTCCCCATTTCAATAAATAGACACATACATCTATTATTCCATGTACCAAACCGCACACCCTGTGAATTGAGAATTATTAAGTTAAACAATTTCTCTCTCGAATCCTCTTCCTGTCCCCCTCAAGAACAAGAGACATTCTTCAAGAATGAAGAAAAAGTGATCAAGAATGACTAACACAAGACACTCACTTTGCCACGTTAGAACCCAAAGAATGAGAGGTGTTGATCAGAATCCATCATAGCATGTGTGGATCACCGCTACATGGATTCTAGTTTGGATCCTTGCAAGTGCAATAAGATAATCCAGAAGGGTCTTTATGGATGATCAACATCATCAAAAAAGAAAATATTGAAGATCCATGTATTATTTTCTCTATGAAATTAATTAAATTAATTATAAACATAATGTGAAAGATCCTCTCTAAAGTTTTTGGGCCTCTTCCTTCTTTATCTAAATCTTTAATTCTATTCCATGGAGATTGACGTTCATCATCGTATTGATCCTAGAATAATCATTGATCATGGTAAAAATAAAAGTTGGTTTCCCTTCCAACCACGCTTCTACTATGCCCAGAACCTTCAAATACCACATGAAAATAATTACTCTGAAAAAAGAAATGTTCTTATAATAGTTATAACTTGAGAAATTAGTAAAAAATTAATATTCCAAGCTAAATTTATTGGGGAACTAGATGCTTATGATTAACTATGGATCAAGGAGTTAATATCTACCCATAATATAATGGAATTTAATTGATTCATGTGGACTGTATACATCATTTATTAAAGAATAAATATAATGTAATTATAAAATATCTGAGTTTATTAAGAGTACATGATTTTTTTAGATTTATGGTTGTGTGTTTTGGATTAAAATTTTGGTTTGTGGAAGACGGTAGAAATAATTTAAGAAATTTGGTAGGTGAAGTTTATTTAAATTTCACTAGAGTAGGCTACAAGATTTATAATGGGCATTACCAAGAGTCTGGTGGTCAGGGAAGATATGGGTTATGTTCTAGGTGGCCACCTGAAGTACAATATTACACCATCATGAGTGTAGTGTGAATCCATCGAGACTTTGAAAGTTTAAACTAAGCCTATTTTTATTAGGGTTAATTATATAATTTATGGGTAAGTTTTTGGTAATTAATTCGAAGAATTAACGTTAATTTGAAATGAAAATTATATTTTCATTATTAATTATCTATCTAATATCTTAATATTTTCTCAGTTGTTTCTATCTTAATTATTAGTGGAATTTCAATCCATAAGTGGCATTGGACTTGTAACAGTGAGAGGTTCACAATATATAATATTTTATTGGAAAATGATAAGGCATTGTTTCATTAATTGTTACAAATCATGATTCTCTTTTAGTTTTGGATGAATTCATGAAATTTAGTTAGAGATGATTAATTAAACATCTAATCCTTATATGATTTATTGAATTAACAAGGGACAAGTGATATCAACCTTTTCTATGGTTTTAATTCACTTATAGAGTTTATTCTAGTGAACATGTTGTTTGAATTTAAAATTTTTGTATATTATTGTCATGTAATTAAATAATAATTCCTTAATGAATTTAATAAACTAGTTGAAAGAATTATTTGGGTAATTAATTCATGATTTATTTATATCAATACTTGAAATTAAATTAGGTATTGATCATTCCAAGTGATTAAATAAGAATAATAATGCTTTAATATTCTAGGTTTATAAGAATTTTAAATGATGGATTTTATGAGTTGATATACTGTTGTGATTTGAGTTTAAATTTTGACGGAGGAGAATAAACCCTTTATTAATGATGATATCAAAGTGAAAAATTATTCTAAATATAATAAAATATTAACAAATATATTATTTTTCTAAAATTACTTCTCTATGAGTTGTTCTCAAATGTTGGGGGTATGTTTTTTAGATATCTAATAACCATTTTTTCAATGTATTTTTATGTGTGAGAATTAATGAATTAAAAAAATTAATATTATTTGAGCGGATAATTTATTTGTGAATTATAATTTGAATTATTTGTTACGAGGATAAGCTTATTTCTGGGTTTAGAGTGATTGAAATTGTGAATCATGATCTAGTATAAAAGAAAAATCTATGGATACATTTTCTATTCTAAAAATTCTATTTTGTATGATAAAATTTGATGATGATTTATAAGAGTTGAGTGATAAATAGTCATTATAAATATATTTTGGGGAAAGAAATTTGGATATGTGGTAAATAGGTATGTAAAGGAAATTTACATGAAAATTTACAACTATTTTTTTATAATGAAATTTATAAATCAATTGTGATGTGGTGGAAAGTGGTAAATTGTGTATTAAAATTAATTATTCAATTTTCAAAAAAATACTTTCATATAAGAAAGATAATAATGATGAATTAATTAAGTAATGTTTATTTTTAAAAATTAATTTGAGAAAATTTAAGGTTAATGGAATGATATAGGTCATTATTGAGATGATTAAAAGGTAATTTATTATAAATTTACTAGTGTTGAATCTTATTATAATGAATTGTGAAAATATAGAAATGATTTTTTGAAAATTAGAGTGGGTAATAATGTATGTGAACATTTCTAGGTTAATAAATAAATGTTTTATGTGTTCAACTCATGGGGTTAGTTTGCGGGATGTTTGTTTTGTTATTTATACTCATTTTTTTAAAATGATGCATAATGAAATTTAATGACATTAAAGGAATTTTTAATGGGATTTTATATGATGATAATTATTTACCGAATGTTAAAAATATTGTTAATGATTTTTTAAGTGGGGGTAATTATATGAAATTATATCATGTAACTATTTTGAAGAGTTAATTTGTGAAATGAATTAATATGATAAGTAATAAAGGAGTTATTACTTTTTGAATTATTTAAAATATAATTCAATACTAAATGGTTATAATTGATTAATTTTTCCAATTATTTTTTAATTGAGGATAATGACTACTGAGTAAATTGATGGAGAATTTAACATGGGTTTATTTTATGGAAATTTATTAAAAGGTTTGTGTTAAATGTTAAAATATTATCATTATTTTGATATGAGATGAGATTGATAGTGTATGACTTAGGGTATATAAAGGGGTGATTTTTATATAATATATGTATTGAAAATAAATGAAAAATAAGGGGAAAATAAAAATATGTTCTTATAAAGTTATATTAGATTAATAAAAGGGAGAAATGGTTTAAGTGTGTTGTTGAAATGATTCTGTTACAATTATGTGTTATGTTTTAATGGTTTTAGTGATTACGTAACATTGTGATATGCATATATTGTCTTACAAATACATGTGTTAAATTATTTTATTGGTTAATTCCTTGAGTTAGGTTGTTACATTACCATGAGTTTGTTTATGATATATACTAAGCCTTTTGTTAAGATATGTTTATAATAGATCAGACCACCCAAGATCAGGATATTGTCTACTTTGGGAAGAGCTTCCATCATAGTTTTATTTTTCTTAGGTTGTATCCTTGGAAAAGGCCTCTTGATGGGTGAGGTATCCATAACACCTTATAACACTGTGTTTCTTTCACCTCAACTTTGATGTGGGAGTAACATATTCCCCTGGAGGCTATGTATCATCATTTTCTTATATAACTAATGACAACATATTAATGCCGAGTTAGAAGTCTTAATTATTACTTTTCTATTACTTAGTTTTGAAAATAACAAACAATATCTTAAAACTATGTTTATTAACATTTTATGTCCCAAGTTTTTTAGTATTTTTTTATAGAACAAATTAATTTTTACCTAACACAGAAATAATTATAATGTATTATGAATATGAAATTATTATTGTTAAATACAATACATCAGATTGAGGATGAGTCCGATTCATTTGAATGACCTTTATTTTGACCAGTGTTTAGACTTTTGTCTCGACTATAGTACTGCAAATATTCATTACCATCAGAAAGATTCTGGTACACATACATAAGGCTGATACTTAAAAAATTTATCATATTGAAAAATGATAAGAATTTTCATCAAATTATCCTAAGTTTATAATCAATATATATATATATATATTTATCATAAGGAATAATTTTTATAATTGTAAAGGTGATAAACAAAAGTACATGAATCATTCAGTTGCAGATGAGCTATCAAGTTCAAGTTGTCTGAGGATATTGAAACTAACATAGAAATATGACAGTTGAGAGTTTTTCTTTAAATATATAGTCATTTGAAGAGTTTTAAGAATATACATTTCTCAACTCAAGTCTTCTAAAAATTTATTAGGATTGAGGGGTTGTTCTTAGTCTTTTTAATACTTTAGAGAGTTTTCATTCTAAAAAATCCTTATCAGTGTTGTTTCCTTTATAATAATTTCTTTTTTATTCCATGTGTGATAATTTTAATGATCAAGATATTATGGGTATAGGATATGGTTAATTAGATCCATTAGATCAAGGAATTCTAGGGCTAGGAATATAGATGCCGATCATTGTATCGATGGATTTCGAGGATTGGAAGGCAGAGCTGATTCTGATCATCGTATTGAGGGATTTTATGGTAAGGAAAGTTAAAGTTTTAAATAAATATAAAAATGTGGAAACATTTATTCAGGGTTTTTGACTACCTTTATTATTAAGGTTAAAAGAGTGATTTTTTTAATATATCTTGTAAATAATTCTTACTTTTACTAGATATTTTATTGCTTATTTTTACAATTATTTATTCTGCTATGCATATTATGATAGAATGTTTATTTTAAAAATATTTCATATCATTTGTTTTATCAGTGTATCTATGGTAATGATTGAAACACACTTTGATATAATTATACAATCTGTGACTCTAATTATTTTACTCTAATAATTTGATAGTTTTGAGTATGATATTTTTACTAAAAAGGGATTTGTGTTTTGTATTTAGTTTAATTTTTTTGAACTAAAATTCACCCCTCTTGTAATAGTAACCATATTACTTAATATTTTGATAAACAAATTGGTATTAGAGAAGGTTTTACTATTTATAATTTTTTATTTTTTACTTTATTTATCATCTTCATGTTTATTAGGTTTTGATTTAAACTGCCTGATTATAAAAGATTCCTGATAAGTAAGTTTCTTATTTTACTAATGAAGAAAATATAGAATATAAACTGAATTAAAAAGTCAAAAAATAATTTATTATGTTCTATATTAGGAATATCTATAGTTAAATATCATATTGTGAGGATTCCAATAGTATTTTGAGTAAATTGGAATTAATATATTTTGGTACATCTAAAGTCACTGAAATAAAAAGATCCATGCTTAGAGCTAATTACCAAGAATTTTATTTTATACCTTTTGAGATAGATTCTAGGATACACCCAAGGTTAATTACTATTATCAATACTTTATAGTTTCTTAGATAAAAATGTCTTGATGGTGATATTTTAGTTGAAAAGATTATTGATATAATGCCCAATGAGTAGGAATCTAAAAGAATTTTTGTGGATGATAAAAGTAATATTACCAATCTAACTATTGATGATCTTATTAGAAACCTCATATAATATAAAGGAATATTAACGAGACAAGATGAAATAGCTAAAAATAAAAATGGTGGGGTAGGTTTTTGAACTACTTATACTTCTCCTACTAAAGTTTAGTTGTTAAATAAATTAGTGAAATTTAAAAATAAAATGAAAGTTGTGATTGAATATGATTCTAGTTCATTAGTACCTTCTGAAAATATATTATAAAATCTTTCAAGACTTATGAAAAAAATCATGGGAATGAAAAATTTCTAATACATATATAATAAAAGTCCAAAAGATAATAATGACAAGAAAGATTATAAAGTTACTTGTTATGAATGCAAGAAGAAATGAAATATTAGACCATATTTTCCGAAGTTGGAAAGGAAAGAAAAGAAAGATATAAATTCAGATATAAATATAGACATAAATACAAATAATTATTATAAGTCTAAGAACAATAAAATTTTGAAAGCTTCATACACAGGGAGTTCCAGTGGTGGAGATTCTTAATAAATTTCTTCTCATAATGAAATTTATAGAAAAACGAATGTCTGTTTATTTTCAAAATTAACTATGGTAAATCAATTTCTTATGAATAAGGTGCACACTTATGAATCTCATAAAAATTTATCATTAAATGAAAATAATCCTGAAACTAATAATGAGAAAAATATACATCTTCAAACTGAGAATCTTCCTTAGCTAATGAGGATAATACCATACCAAGTTATGGATAGGTTTCCAGGTTTTCAAAAACTTTTATGAAATTAAAATTGTAAAGTTTTTTAAAAAAACTGATAATTATAAATAAAAACTTGAAAAGTATGATTCAAGAATAAAAATTTTGAATAGGGAAATATCAGATCTTTTTAAAGACCTTGATAATTTATTTTTAAAAATAATTTTTTTCAAAGACATTGAAATTTTTTTTATGAGAAAACTATTTTAAAAAATAAATTTGTAAATTTTTTTTCTAATACTATTACTAATGAGGATAAAAACATAGTTGTAAATCTAAAGTCTAAAATATCCTATTTGAATAAAATTATATCCAAGTTTACCTATGGAAAAGAAAAATTTGATAATATGTACAAACAAATTAGATCCCAAATTATTATTTCTAAAATGAGTTATACTAATTAAAAACTTGTTTTTAAGGACAAATACTTTATTCCTAAAAGTTCTCCATTTTGCATAAAGTGTCAAAGTGGTGAACATTGGAAGATTTTTTTCTTTGAACAGAGTTTAATCTTTTGGATCCCATAAAGTTTATTTTTCTAGGTAATTGAATTTTTCTCAATAAATTAAGGTTGGAAAAATGTGTTTACCTAAAATAATATTTTATAATATTACTAGAACCAATAATGTTTGGGTTCCAAAGAACCAATTATTTTGTTTTCAGGAAGTGAATGATAGTACCAACAACAAGAATATTTGGTACATGGACAATGTTTTCTCAAGACATATGACAGGAAATAAAGATTTATTTAAGAATATTATCAAGATAAAAGGTGGTAAAGTAACTCTTAGAGATAATTCTCAAGGAGAAATTATTGGTATATGTAATATTATACTTTTTGGAAAATATTTAATTTCAAATGTTTTATTTTATTAAGACCTAAGAAAAACCTTATAAGAATAATTCAATTATGTAGTGAATGTTACCTTGTGAACTTTAGGACTGATAAATGTATTATACATAGTTTCAAGGATGATTTTATTCTTTATACAAATCATCATGAGAATATTTACACACTAAAATTTCGAATATATTAAGAGCCAAAAATTACCTTGTCTTAAGTGCAATGAAAGATAAATATTGGTTATGGAATATAAGGTTAAAAAACTGTAACCTTAGAAAATTTTCTAAGTTGACTAAGAAAGAAAATTTTAAGGATCTTCTGGAACCTAGGTTTGATACTTCAAAAGTTAGTTATCCTTGTCAATATAGTAAGAAACATAAGTCAAGTTTTAAATCCATTAGTGAAGTATCAACTTCTAATGATCTATAGTTAGTGCACAAGGACTTATTTGGTCCTACACAAACTAAACTTATTGGTGTAAAATACTATGTATATGTATTAGTTTATAATTACACTAGATACACATTGGTCTATTTTCTAACAAGAAAATATAAATCCTTTAGTTATTTTTAAAAATTTATAGATAGAGTAAAAAATGAGAAAAACCTCTCCTTGATAACTATTTATAGCAATCATGGTAAATAATTTGAAAATTCTGATTTGGAAACTTTTTATAGTAAGAAAGGTATTGAAAATAACTTTTCATCACCTAGAACTCCAGAAAAAATGGTATAATTGAAAGAATAAATATAATTATTTAATAAATAACTAGAACCATGATAAGTGAATACTTAGTTTCTAAAAATTTTGGGAAAAAGTGGTCTTCTACTATAAATTGAGTATTAATTAGACCTTTTATTAATAAAACTTCATATGAGTTGTGGATAGGAAAAAAAGTTTCTTAATTTAGAGTTTTTAGATGAAAAGTATTATTAAATATAATTTACATAATTCTGCATCTAAATATGATGAAGGAATATTTTTAGGTTATTCTACCACTAGTAAGGCTTATAGAGTTTTTAATAAAAATTATTATAATATTGGGGAAATAGTTCATGTTATGTTTGATGGAACTGATCCTTTTTTTAAGAAATATCAACCTTCATCCTTGGATGCTATTCCTAAAACTGGTTTTCAAAAAATATTAGAAAATAATTCTCATAATAAAATAACCCAGGAATATGTTTTTGATGTTTTTCCTCAGGAATATTTTCAACCTATTCTGGAATAACACACTTTTAAAAACCCAAAAAGTAAGTTTTCTCTTATGAATCATCATAGTGAAAGTATCATTGGTGATGTAGATCAAGTAGTTATAACTATAATTTCTTTGAGAAATGAAATTTAAAATATAGTATTTTTATCCCAATTTGAACTTAATAATCCTGATGATGCTTTAGGTGATGAGGAATGGATAAAATCAATGCAATATGATCTCACTGAATTTTAAAGAAAAAAAGTATGGAATTTAGTAGAACAACCTAAAGAAACTTCTATAAGTGATGTAAAATGGGTTTTTAGCATAAATGTGATGAAAATGGAATAATATTTAGAAATAAATCTAGACTAGTTTCTAAGGGTCATAATCAACAAAATTTAATAGACTATGAGTAAAAATATTCTCCAATAACAAGACTTGAATCTATTCAAATTCTTTTAGCCTTTTGCAACATTCTTAAATTTCATACTATTTAAAATAGATGTGAAGTGTGATTTCCTTAATGGATATGTGTAGGAGGATGTTTATTTAGAAAAAATCCCTGTTTTTAAAAATAAAAAACATGCATAACATGTTTTTAAACTTTCCAATGAATTTTATAGACTTAAACGAACCCCTATTGATTGGTATGATAGGTTAAATGGATTTATTTTACAAAAAAAATTTGTTAAGGGAGATAGAGTTCCAAAAATTTTTATAAAATAATTTAATAAAAACATTATGATTTTACAAAATTATTTTTATGAAATTATGTTTGGTTTAACTCAAAAATCTTTAACATATTACTTTGTAGATATTATGAAATCTGAGTTTGAAATGTGTATTATGGGTGAGTTAACATATTTTATTGGCTTTCAAATATCAAAAAAACCATAAGGAACTTTTATATCTCAACAAAATTATATAAAAGACTTAATAAATTTGTGTATGATAACACTAAAACTATTAACACTCTAATTGGTACATCCAATACTTTCATTTTTGATGTGGTTGAGAAACCAGTTGATCAGAAAACTCTTAGGGGTATGAATGGAAGCTTACTTACTTGATATCTAGTCACCTAAATTTAATATTTATAGTATTCTTATATGCTAGATATCAAACCTATCCAAAATAATACCATATTAGAGCAGTAAAAAAATTCATTATCCTAAGGGAATTATGGATTTTGGCTTACTCTATTCTTCTGGAAATGTTTTTGAACTAACAGTTTTTCAGATTTTGAATTTGGTGGATTTATAATGGATAAAAAATTTCATCTGGAACATTTTATTTTTTAGGAGTCTATTTAGTTTATTGTTAATTTAAGAAAATACACTTACTATCACTTTCTAATGTTGAATCCAAATATGTGGAAGCTAGAAGTTGTTGTGCTCAAGTATTCTGGATGAAACACACACTCATAGACTATGTCATGAGTTTTACTAAAACTGAAAAACTTTGTGACAAAAAGTGAAATTTATTTAAGTAAAAACCCAACACATATCTCACATGGTAAGAAAATTGATATATGACAACATTTCCTTCAAGATCATACACATAAAATATATATAATTTTATAGCTCATTAGAATGAACAAAAAACTTGATGATATTTTTACTAAACCCCTTAGTTCTGATATATTTGAATATATTAAATAGAAGCTAGGAATGATCAATGTTAAGTGATTATTCATATATACTTATTTTTTAGAAATATCTTTACAATAATTTACTCATTTTCATTGGGGGTACATATGTTTATGATTTCTAAAAATTTTTTGTTCTGATTTTTTATACTTTCTAAATGTTTTTATCATAATAAATTTTTCAGAATCAAATTTTTTTAGAAAACTTGTTGGAGTTAGGATTATGAAATTTCTTTCTAAACTTAAAAATTGCTATAAAGAACTTCCAAACTCAGATTTTGTTAAAACATTTCTGGTAAATTCTTTAATCTTATAATTATTTTAATTAGTTTTTAATAAACAATCATAATCTATTATCATTACAAAAACCAATAATAATAGGTTAGTAATACCAATGAAACTTTATACTAAGAAAGGTACTCTTATATTCTTGTAAATTTTTCTATAATATATTACTTTATTTTATAATGTTGTCATTTTATTATTCCTTTTTTTATTTATTTTATCTGTTTTTAAGAATGTTAAAAGTTTTTTTAATCGGAATGATTCTCACTTTGAAAAAAGGTATTAAAACTTTGAGAGTTAAAATTTATATTTAAAACTTTCTTATATTAAATCTTGGTTTTAAAAAATCTTAAGGTTTTAATCTAAACCATTGAAAGTGTTTTGGGAATATGATCCAATGTTTTTCAAACCTATATAAGGGTGGGACAACCCCTATCCCACATCAGTTTCCAGAGTTTTCAACACTAACTCTCACCACCCCTCAAAGCCGTTAGTCTAATTATTTTGGCATTCGTCCGATTTCTAGCTCAAGTATTATTACAATGACTACCAAATAAGATTACACATATAGGAATGCTTTCAGAGAGCATATCATCGAAATAAATTGGTTTGAAAATTATGATTCTTCTATCAAAAGGATCATTTCTCTACAAGGTTGGGGGGACATCTGTGTAGAGAAACCAAACAAGGATTTTTATTTTTTTATACTAAAATTATTAGATATTTTTATACATCCATTGATTTTATTATAGAATATGGTAAGGAAAAATTATCTTTCACTTTTATTGTGAAGAAATTTTAGTTTTCCTACAAAAGAGTTTTAGATTTAATTAGAGTTTCTTTGGGAGGAGAGTTATATTTACCCTCACGCAAAATTCCAGATAAGCTTGGATATTTTGATGGAATATTATAATATATTAAGGAAAGTATTAAATCTATCACTAGACAAAAATGTTATAAAATTGCATATATATGGGTATTTAATACCCAAGAAGGGTGATAGGGACACCCTTAAAGTATCAGATATTTTTTTGTTGGATTTCTTGATCAGTATGAGACAAATAAACCATGTAAAGTTTGTTTTCATTATGGTATAAGCCCTCAAGAGTGCTCTAATAAAGTAAAAAATGATCATGTTTCCTTATTTAATCAATAATTTACTTGTGAAAATTATGAAAATTTTTAATGTTGAGAATCAAACATACCCTATGTGAGAGAAGATTTCCATTATCGGTGAATATATGTTTTCTAGTATGAAGCTAGTCTTTGATTCTAAAACAAATAATTTTTTTTGAAAAAGTTGAAGGTGCTACATCAGAGTCTTAACCATATAATAAGGTTGAGGAAGTAAAGAAGAAAAGATAATCTGATTCATCCCCTCTGGTGAAGAAAGAAAGAAATTAAAGACAATGTCCAATGATGAGTTAAAAAAGTTGATGGATCATAAGGCGAAGAATAAACTTATTGATGCTGAATTCAGGTTAAATAGAGTTGAAGTCTTAGCCTTGAAAATAAATGCTGATTAAGAATTGAATAAAAATACAAGAAATGAAATTATAATAAGATATTAGAAGAGTAAAAAGTTTGTGAAAGCTTGTTAAAAGGTGTAGATAGAGCTTCTAAAAATCCTAATTTACAAGATTATAATACCAATAAATTCATTCATGAAACCAGTATTTCTTTTGAATAAAATTATTTGATACCATCATTTGTTTCTTATGTGAAAGATAAAGAAAATTACAAAGTTTTTTTTGAAAAAGTTGGAGAGTTGGTGCCATAAGAATTATAGAAGAAAATTTATAAGGAAAAATAATTGGTCTCTAAAAAGTTTGGAATGGTTGTTCTATGAACAACAATATAGTTATGACATGAAATTAAGGAAGTTGTAGAATAATAATAAAGAGAAAAATAAGAAGGTGAAAAATAAGAATAATAAGTAGAGTAATAAATAGAGGAAGAAGTAGAATAACAATTAGAATAATAAGTATATGAAGAAGTGTAAGAAGAAGAGGAAGAAGAAATATTAGAGACCGATGGAGGCTCCAAATGGAAATAAATCTTTAGGTCCATCATTATCTACCTTCCTTACTCAGTTTGATAAGGATAAAGACAATAAAGGTATCAAGGAAAAAAATTCATCATCATTATCAAAGGAATAAAAGTATTAAAAATGAAATGAACAATCATCCTCAACGGTATCTAAAGATAAAGATAAGAAATCACAGATTAATTCTTATGAAAATATAGAGTTATATAAGAATTTTTAAGTTGTTTAAGTTTAAAATGGAAATAAAGTTTCTAGAAAATGGAAAAATAAAGTTTAATAGAAACCTAATGCTTAACCTTCTAGACCAAAACCTCGCAAAGCTTCTTTAGGTTCATTGTATTTAGAGGAAAAAATTTCACCAAAATTATTTGATTTAAGTATCTAATATTTGAGAAGGTTAGAAGACACCATTCTATATTTTCTTAATCTTGAGGCAAGATTCAAGTTGATTAAAAGGTATTTGAATGAAAAATAATAGTCTCTTATTTTTTTAATAGAATCAGTTACTTATATTTAATCATAGTTGAAAACCTTTCAAGAGAAATCCCAGACTAGAAAATATCATACAATAAGATGATAAAGTGGTCCAATCAAGTAAATTGTGATATAATAGAATATGAATAATAGTTTCTTGAAGTAAATATTTTTTTTATAAATGAATAAAACATTCAACAATTTATTCTCTGATGTATGAAATCAAGTGAAGTTCATAGAATAATTCAGAGAAAAAAATGATGATTAGACCAAGGAAGTAAAAGTTTTATAAGAAAAGGTTCAAGATTTGGAGTTGGTGAACAACAGGATGAGATTGTGTGAAAAAGAATTGATCATTATTGGTATGAGAATAAATTTTTTTTGAGGAGGTTAAAAGACTGAAGACTAAAGTATAATAGTAAGAAGTGATGGAAGAAATAATTTTCTCACTTGGGAAGTATTTAGAGGATTCTAAAAAGATGAAGACATTTTTCAAGAAGTTGATGAAGAAAGAATAAATTCTTTTAATTTTAAACTCTCAATGTACTTTTTTCTAACATTTAAATGGTTGATAAATGTGATTATATTTTCATCCAATACATTGTGTTTGAATATCTTCTAATAATTTTCATTATATATTCTTTCTATTATTTCTTGGATGATTAGTTAGTTCACAAGTAACTGTTTTATATATTGTTACACTTCTAAAATTTCAGGAAACTATGGTTAGTTTCCCATTATTTTTGAAAATAAAAAGGAGGAGATATTTTAAGATGATTTGTTTAAGGGGAAGTCTTCTAAAAAATGGGAGATACTTATTTAATGGGGATAAGATTTAATACTTTCCATCATATCATTAATTAGTTATAAACTCTAGGGAAGTTATAAAGAATATCTTTATTGTTTTTTTAAAATTACAAAGTCTTATATGTTTTTCAAGTTAAAGTTTTTCATTTATGTTTTGAGTTTTGTGCTTTCCAAAAAGGATGATGTTGATAAGTCAAAATTCTTACTTCTTTCTTTTCAATTCCTTTAGTTTTGAAAATCAAAAACACCCTTAAAACTATTTTTACTAAATTTTTATATCCCAAGTGTTTTAATACGTTTTTGTAGAAAAAATTACTTTTTACCTAACATAAAAATAATTCTAATGTATTATGAATATGAACTTATCATTCTTAAATATGATTGATCTAATCTAGGATGAGTTATATTCATTGGACTGACCATTATTTTGACTGATGGTTGGAATTTTGTCTTATATATTATACTTCCAAAAGTCATGAACATTAGATAAATATGGGTACCAATACATCAGAATGATCCTTATAAGGTTTATCATATTGAAAAATGATAAAGAAGTTTATTGTAATTTACTAAGATTATAATATTAATATATATATTTTAAACCATAATGAATAATTTTTATAATTGTAATGAAGATAAACAAAATGACCTCGAGCATTCAATTATTGATGATATGTCAAGTGAAATCTGTCCAAGGATATTGCAACTAACTTAGAAATATGACTATTATGAGATTTACTATAAATAGTTGGTCATTTGAAGAGTTAGAAGGATATACATTTCACAACTCAAGTCTTCTAAATATTTATTAGTGTGAAATGATCACTCTCAGTCTCTCTAATACTTTAGATATTTGTTTTTTATAAGGAATCCTTATTAGGACTGTTTCCCTTATAAAAATTAATTTTTTATTTTGCATCCGATCATTGTAACGATCGAGGGATTTTGGGGTTAGTAAGATGGTGATTTCGATTCATCATATCGAGGTATTTCAGGTCTAAGAATAGAGACACTGATAATCGTATTAAGTGATTTTTAGGATAGGAAGATATATCTAATACCAGTAATCATATAGAGGGATTTCATGGAAAGAAAAGAAAAACTTTACTGTATGTATAAAACTGGGGATACCCTTAGTCAGGGTTGCTGACAATCATAACTCTTAAAGTTAAAATAGTGAATTATTTCAATATATCTTGTAATTCACTCTAACTTTTACTAGCTATTATGTTGATTTTTTACAAGTCTTTATTACACTATTCATATTTCAATAGAATTTATTTTTAAAAAATATTTCTAATCATTTATATTATCAGTGTATCTATGATAATGATTAAAACATACTTTGATATAATCTGACAATATGTGACTTTGATTACTTTACTCTGATCATCTGACAATACTGAGTACAATCGATTTACTTAAATAGGAATTGCGTTTTGTGTTTAGTTTAATTTTTATAAACTAAAATTTACCCCTATGGCAACAGTAACCATCTTAGTTACTCTTTTAATCCAACAATTAATACCTCACACTATTTACGACAACACCATATCATCATTTTTCTATATCATTGGTTTAAGAACATAAATATATATGTTAAGGTTCCAAGGTCATGTTTTCCCATACAATCAATAATATTTGGAAACATGGTTAGTATGTCCATTGTAAACATTTTAGGGAAGTAACTTCATTATACACAATATCATGTGCTCTCAGGGGGAAACACAACCCACCTATCGTACTCACTATAGAAGCACTATCAAAAAACAATCTAACTATTTGGAAACTATAACCGTGCCAACCCATAACAAAGTCTGAGGTGTATTACTGATTTCTTTTAGTTGGTAATAAGTTCCAAGGGTATCAATGTAACAAATTGGATTGATTTTACCATTATTTC
Organism: Viscum album; assembly: GCA_963277665.1. NCBI lineage: Eukaryota > Viridiplantae > Streptophyta > Magnoliopsida > Santalales > Viscaceae > Viscum > Viscum album. Next base: position 25,499,992 of record OY728151.1, read on the forward strand.
ATGATAAATAATAAATTTTAAAATAACAAAATAATCTATATAAACAAATAATAAATACATATATTGAAAATATACATTTACAAATTAATTGAGTATGTATAACCAAAACATAATACTCAAAAATAAAATACTCTTATAACTCCTTGTGTTATACAACTAGCCCGCATGCCACCTCCTCCAAAAACACATACTCAAGACATGGTAAAATCCTAGGAACTAGAATCACCGATCATACCTGCGAAATAGATCATGGAAATAAAAGGATATAAAAACACCAAGGTGCACAAGATTTGTGTGTAATAAATCTTAATATGATCCCATGAAGCATCCTATAAATTCCCTTTCTTTGAAAATCTATATATGATAGTTTGAACTATAATATATGAGATCAATATTTCCCTTGTAAATAAAAAAATAAATAAGGTGTATTACATTTAAAACAATATATATGTAAAAAATAGAATAAAGTGAGTAAAGTATTAATGATTTTCAATAGTATCATTATAACATAATGGTAAAAGGCCATATAAAGAGAAGGTAGGGAAACCTAGAGACATTATAAGGATATATTTGAAAGTTCACAAGATCTAGTAGGAAAAGTATCATCATACCCTAACATGAACCCGTGTTGGGAAGGGATATAAATATAAACATATACACTATCTATAGCATACCAAGTTTTATCTTGATCCTATCTCGGACATAACCATAAAGATAGAGATATTGTAATGACCCACTAATTCTCATTGGCTTGAGAGAAAAACGATTCATTACATGGCCTGATGCGACTTCCCCAAGATTCCAAAGGCAGGAAATAAATGACGAAGGGTTTCAATACATGTGGGGGATGATTTAACCTTTAAGAAATAAACTATTCAACCATTCAACCATAACCAAAAAATTTTCTATATGATGCACGAACAAATGATAGACAACTGAATAACTTCATGTATCTCAAAAACACATCAAAGTTTACAATAGAAGAAGACCAAAATAGTATCAAAGTAAATAGCGGATAAAATACTAAAGACTCTCAAGAGACCACAAGACTCCATGCTCTACAATCTTCAAGCTCCACAATCACCGAACAACCCAAATATAATGAGGTAGTGCTAAAAACGTGGGAAACGTTACCTTTTCCCCTGTCCTGGAAAATAGAATCTTTAAAAGAACCAAAGTTCCAAAGAAAGTGTGTGTATAAAACTCAATAGGTTTTCCCAAATGAATTTCCTACTCACACCACTAGGATAGAAAAGTTATCCACATTTATATAAAACAGTTTATATAAACAATTTACAAAAATAGTTTATAACCAAATATTAACAAGTTCCAAAATCCATTTGCAACCAGGTGGAAACAAATACAAATGAAACAGATTTCCAGCAAGTTATTTTTCCATAAAAATAACTAATATAACCTTTAAAACCCATTCTTCTTATCATTTGTCATACCCATTCCATAGTTCACAACACACCCATACATGCATGCTTCATTTGACAGTTCCATAATCATGAGCAGTCTCTCGTCCAATTACCTTGTGCCCCAATGACACACACACCCCAATCCAAGGCCACGTCACTTATACCCCAATGGTACTCATCCCTTACTAAGGACCCATTAATAATGAACTCACTCCAATACAATTTATTCCAAATACTTCCATTTCCACAATAAACCACTTCAATAAAACTGAACTTTTATTGAAAAATAAAGCAAAAACAATTTCATATAAAGATTTAATTTCAATAAAATTTTCCATTTTATTGAAAAAATATAATCCCAGTCATGTTCCAATAATCCAGTAAAATCCCCTTTCTAAAATACACATTTTAAAACCAAGAACCAAGGCACTCATTCAAAATCCCCAATTTTCCAGATTTTACAACCATCACTCAAGAAGGTTTCCAACAAGTTTTCAATAACCAAATAACAATAAATTAAACACCAAAAATAAAATTTGAAAGAAATACAATCAGTTCTACTAAGTGGAGTCGATAAAGAAGAATCCTATCTCAAAGGTTTTGACAAAAACCCCAACGAACGAAGAACACACAAGGAAACCAGGTTGATTCTCCAAGAGCCCACCTTAGATCTATTCTCCTAGCAAGATCAAGACCAAATATTATCATATTTGGCATCCAACCACCTATATGTACCCATAAAGGGCATATATCTAAGAAACTAAGAGGATAGGTGAAGTAGATCTAAGTAGATCTATGAAACCGATCAAGAGCGATGAAGAATGATCACATACCTCAAGAATCGAGCTTTGATTCACCAAGGAAGGATTTTGGATGGCCTCCATAATTCTTGGGTGAGGTTATCCTACCTTTAAGGAAAAGAAATACTGATTTATGGATGCTTAAGAGAAAAAACAAGACACTTAGAGGGAAAAACATGTGAGATCCACTTTTTTGGATCTCACATAAACCATCTGCACAGTTAGTTCACACTGTTAGACAAAACATATTCTAAATGCGCATTAGCTACTGCCTAGGAAGAACCTCACATGGTTTCCTCGCATGTTCTCCCTAACCGTACTCCAAACGTGATGGAGCCACTACCTCAAGAGGAACAATTACACACGGTTTGGCCACACAGTTAGACAAACCATGTGCCGCCCGTGCGACTTCCATTTTACATCAAAACTACTTACAAAGTTTTCCCAAATCTTCAATTAATCACCCTTAAAATTTATAACTATGAAAATATTCAAGTAAGGGATACATAACAGAAACTGAGTGGGTACTAAATTATCCCCACCATTGGTCTTTCTATCCTGGGAAAGAAGAAAAAACTCACTACTGTGAAAGAGTTTTGGTCACTTCTCTTTCATTTCCTTCTCGCACTCCCAAGTCTCTTCCTGAATCCGACCATGCTGCAATAAAAATCGCACTAGACCAATGATTTTTCCACGTAAGAATTTCTATTTCCTATCCACAATCTATATCAGGATATGTATCAAAAATGAATTCGAATCTAGGTCAATGTGATCCCATTTGATCACATGGTCAGGATCAGAATGATACATTTTCAACAGGGATACATGGAACACAATATGCACAGAACAGAACCGTGGTGGTAATGACAACTAATATGACACATCTCCAAACCGTTCAAATATCTCTAAAGGGACAATGTATCTAGAAGATAACTTTCCTTGCTTCTTAAAACAATGATTTCCAAGCCTTGGAGATATCCTCAAGAAGACATGATCAACCACATCGAATGACAACGGTCTTCGATTGTGATTTGCGTAAGATTTATGATGACTCTGAGCTGTCTCCATCATTTTTCTAATCAACTGGATCTTCTCCATTGTTTCTTGGACAAGGATCGGCCCAACTAGTGAAGTTTCACTTATTTCCACCCAACAGAGTGGATAACAACATGGATGCCCATACAAATCTTCAAATGGAGCCATATGTATCGAGTTATGATAGCTGTTATTGTATGATAACTTCACCAATGGTATATGGTTCCATCATGATCCACCAAAATCCATTACACAAGCCCACAACATATATTCCAATGTCTGTATTGTCCTCTCAGATTGGCCATCTGTCTGAGGATGATACACAGTGATCATAGTCAACTGAGTCCCAAGGTCTTTTTGTTAGGATTTCCAAAAATTAGATGTGAAATTTGGAAATCTGTCTGAGACGATAGACACTGGTACGCCATGCCTCTTTACCACATCTTGGATTTAGATTTTAGACAGATCCTCCACCATATGAGTTTTACAAATTAGAATGAAATTGGATGACTTGGTAAGCCAATCCACTATCAACCATATGGAATCATGTTTCCAGACTATTCTTGGAAGAACTATAACAAAATCCATTGCTATATGCTCCCATTTTCACACTAGGATAGGTAAAGACTGCTACATTCCTACTGGTCTCTGATGCACTTCTTTAACATGCTGGAAATTTAATCATTGAAAAACGAACTTGGCCACCTTCCTTTTCATGCCGCTCTACCAAAACTACACCTCTAATGCATTATACATCTTATGTGTACCTAGATGTATAGAACATATCGAATGGTGGTAAGCATGAAGGATTTGTTCCTGAAAATCCATAGGTATAACCATTAATTCTATAAATCACAAAACTAAACTCCCATCAAGTTTCCAGCCCTCAATGGTCTCCTCACCATTGAGTTTTGAACTCATAACCAGACATTATACAATAGATGTTTGTGCCTCTTTGACCATATTTACCAAATCTGGAACAAGCGTAGCTGAGAAGAAAACTGCAACATCACCTTGACTTTTACATTCTACATGCATGTCAGCTAGGACTGACATCAACTACCATTAATCTGAAGTTTCTTTCTCAAACCGACCATATGAATTTCTTCTCAATGCATCTGCCATAGAGTTACCTTTTACCTGGTGTATAGATCGATTCAATGTCAAACATCTAGAGGTACTCTATCCACGTCCTTTTCCTAAGATTCAAATATCTCTATGAGAAAATGTGTTTCAAGATTTTGTTTTCCATAAACACAGTGAGTTTCTCACCAACGAGATAGTGTCTCCATGTTTTCAAGGCATGGACGACTGAAGCTAACTCCAAATCGTGTGTTGGGTAATTCTTCTCATGCACCCTCAATTGCCTTAAACCATAAGCAACCACATGGTATCTTTTCATGAGAACACAACCCAAACCTAGTCCCAAAGAATCACAGTACCCCACATATCCATGTCCTGATTCTCACAAGATCAAGATAGGTGACAATGTAAGACAAACCTTTAGTTCCTCGAAGGACTTATGAAATTCCTCTATCCATTTGAATGGAGAATTATTCTTTGTCAGAGCTATCATTGGCGAAGATAGTCATGAGAAATCATGAAAAAAACATCTGTAGAAACCATCTAGACCAAGAAAACTTCGTATCTCGAAGAAATAATTCGGCGGTTTCCATGAGATAAAAACTTCTATATTTTTAGGATCAACAAAAAACCCTTTTTCAGAAATGACATGTCCAAAAAAACATACTTGTTGTATCCAAAAATAACACTTTAATAATTTTTCATACAAAAGGTGGTCTCTTAGGATTTGTAACACTGCTTACAGGTGTTTATCATGGTCATATATTTTCTTTGAATCCACCAAGATATCATCTATAAACACCACAACAAAAGAATCTATATATTTCTAAAATATCTAATTCATCAAATCCATGAAGACCGCTGGTGAATTCATTAGACTGAAAAGAATGACTACGTTTTCATTGAGTCCATATTTGCTTCTAAAAGGTTTATTTGGAATATACTCCTTCCAAACTCACAATTGGTGATATCCAGATCACAAGTCAAATTTTGAGAACCATTGAGCTCCCGTTAATTGATCAAACAGATCATCAATGCATGGAAATGGATATCTATTCTTTATCATAACTTGGTTAAGCTTACAATAATCAACACACAGTTGAAGAGTTCCATCTGCTTTTTTCTCGAAAAAGACTGGTGATGCCCACAGAGATGTACATGGTTTAATGAAACCCTTGATTTCCAACTCCTCCAAATGCACTTTAAATTCCCTTAAATCTGTTGGTTCCAGCAATCTCTTTTCCCCTTTCATTACCATCCTCTCTCATCTAAAGAGATACTCGATATCGTCCTCAATTGTGAAAATAACTTTTCTCCTACAATAGTTGATGTGATCCTTAAATATTGTCAACCAATCCAGTCCAAGGATTACATCATAGACACCCATTTCCAACTTCAAGAAGTTCCATTTCATCTCAGCTTCATCAACAGTTAAAACACATGCTTGACACACAAAGGCTTGACATTCTGTTTCACGGAGAGGAGTTTTCAGTTTTAAAACACGAGGCATCAATTCCAACTATAAACATAGGAAGTCGACAGTACAAGAAGTAATGAAACAATGCTATGAAATAGTATCTAAGAGCACTTTTACAAGGGTATAATTCAAACGAATTGGACCTCTCACCATATATGGTCCAACCTAATCATCGATAATCATCTGCTCAGCTCCATAAAATTGCTTCATCACTGAACTATTTTCCTTATTTCCTTGATGAGATTTCCCTGGTTGAGGAGTCATCATATTTCTAGAATCACCATGTCTAGCTCTGCTCTACTGAATACATTAATTCTACTGTCCTCATCCAATCGAAGCATATGATTCTTGCGATGCCTGAGAAGTGTCTCGAGGACCTGACCTTGGAGCATTGCGACAATATCCCTGAATATGACCTATCTTGTTGCAATTATGACATGATCTTGGTTGTTCCGTATACTCTCTATTTATTTAGTTGAGCGAACCACATTGAAAGCAACCTGCTTTGCTCTAGGGTTGTGGAGGAAGGTTCACTAATCCAACTGTCTGATTTCCACTTCCACCATAAAAATATGTGTCCCTTTTCCGCTTACTCCCAACGTTTGAGTTCTCACCATTACTTATGGGTATCATCATACCTCCTCCCATACACCCCAAGATATCACGTTCATCCACAATCACTCTGTTCACCATATCTGTATAATCCATAATATAGAGTACTGTAATCTTTGATCGAATCTCCTACCGTATCCCTGATTCAAAGATTCATGTCTTTAAGGATGCACTTGCTGCAAGTTCTGGTGCAAAATGGACTAAATTCTTGAACTTAGATGTATACTCTATGACAGATAGAATCTCTTGTTCCATGCTGAATAAGTCTGTCATTTTATTAATCTTAAATGTGTGAGAATAGAATCATTTGTTGAACAATTCCTCAAAATACTCCCATGTAAGGCCTTCATCAAATTTATCCTGCACCACTAAATCCCACCACTGGCGTGCACGATCCTTGAGCATGCACATATCTAGCTCAAACTTTAGCTCTACCATTGTTATGATGAAATCAAATATATGATTCATCCTATTGAGCCACACCCCGGCCTTCTCGGGTTCAACATCACCCCGAAAGTTCGATGGATTCTACTTCATGAACTAGATGGTATGATCCACATGCCTTGGCTCATTCATTTGGTTCCTCGTATCCATATCTTGAATATCATGGAAGATACTATGAACTAGCTCTTGGTTCACCCATGGTTTAGGTGTAACCACATTCTCCGCTTCTTCTTCATGTTGGTTTTGACGATGCCTACCAAGTTCCATTTTCTTAACCAACAAAAAACTCCATAAATATCACTTTCTAGCAACTGATGGCTTAGAATTTCAAATTCTATCACATCACTATCACAACATTGTTTTCCAAAACAACCTTTTTCCATGTTCAACTATTTTTGAAAACATGTAACATGTTTTTTTAAAATTAAATCATTTTCAAAATACCAAATATCCTTGTTTCAAAATCATTCATTTTAAAACAAATTCTATATTTTTAAAAAATTTACACCTTGAAAAAAATCATAAATCATTACTCCAAATGAAATATGAAATCATAGTGGGGAGTCATTCCTCTAAAATGCCTGTCATTCTTGTCTCATTGGATAAACCCATGAAAATGAGATTTCTACATCCTGGAAGTGTCTCCAAACACTTATGTACCCATCTCCCTGGTAACTTGAAGTTCAACATAAAAGGGTTAGCTACGTCCTTTTATGCTATACATTTCAAGTTCCAATAATTCTATTCCTATATAATATTTAAACCCAAATAATAGACAAGAAAGAATTTTAACTCAAAGACCAAGAACACTGATGACCACTTGTTATGCAAGGACCGAACAAGCTAATAACATGTGTACCACAAAGGAAGGACCAGACTAATACCATTTGTATTGACGTGCTAATTTTCATTGGCTTGAGAGAACAATGAGTCATTAATTGGCCTAAAGCAACATCCCCAAGATACCAAAGTGTGGAAATAAATGCTGAAGGGTTTCAATACAAGTGGGGGATGATTTAACCTTTAGGAAATAAACCATTAAAGCAACCAACCATAACCATAACATTCACTATATGATGCATGAACAAATAAAGTACAACTCAATAACTTCATATATCTCAAAGCCACATCAAGGTGTGCAATAACGGAAGACCAAACCAGTATGAAAGTAAACAGTGTATAAAATACTAAATACTCTTAAGAGACAACAATACTCCATGATCCACAAGATCCAAGCTCCATGATCACTGAACAACCCAAATATCATGAGGTAGTGCAAAATAATTTGGGAAACGTTACCTTTTCCCCTGTCCCGAAAAATAGCATATGCAAAAGAACCAAAGTTCCAAAATAGGGGTAAGTATTAAACTTAATAGGTTTTACCCAATGAATTCCCTACTCACTACACTAGGATAAAAATTTAGCCACATTTATATAAAACTGTTTATATAAATTTTTTTACTAAAACAGTTTATAACCAATTATAAACAAGTTCCAAAGACTGTTTGCAACCTAGTGAAAAAAACCAAATGAAACCAATTCCTAGAAAGATATTTTTCTAGAAAAATAACTAATAAAAACTATAAAAACCATTATTATTATCATTTGAAATACCCATTCCAATGTTCACAACACACCCACACATGCATGCTTCGTTTGACAATTCCATACTCATGAGCGGTCTCTCGTCCAATTAACTTGTGTCCCAATGACACATGCCCCCAATCCAGGGTCAAGTTACTTGTACCCCAATGGTACTCTTCTTTTACTAGGGTCCCATTAATCATGAACTCAGACCAACACTATTTATGCCAAATACGACCATTTCCAAAACAAACCATTTCAATAAAACTAAACTTTTATTGAAAACCAAAGCACAACCAATTTCAAATAAAAATTTAATTTCAATAAAATTTTCCCTTTTATTGAAAAAATATAATCCCAATAATGTTCCAACAATCTAGAAAAATCATTTTTCTAAAATCCAAATTTAGAAACCAAGAACCAAGGCACTCATTCAAAATCCCCAATTTTCCAGATTTCACAACCATCACTTAAGAAGGTTTCCAACAAGATTTCAACAACCCAATCACAATCAATTCAAAACCACACATCCAATTTGAAATAAATACAATAAGTTCTACTAATTTCAGTTGAGAAAGAGACTCCTAATCAAAGGTTTTGATGAAAACCCCAAAGAACGAAGAACACATAAGTAAACCAGGTTGATTCTCCAAGAACCCAACTTAGATCTCTTCTCTTAGAAATATTAATACCAAATCTCATCATATTTGAAATCCACACACCTATATATACCTATAAAAGAGAGTATATCTAATAAAAAAATAGGATAGGAGAATTAGATCTAAGAAACTGATCAAGAATGATGAAGAACGATCATATACTTCAAGAATCTTGCTTAGATTTACCAAGGAAAGACTTCTAATCATCTCGAAAATTCCTGGGAGAGGTTATCCTACCTTCAAGGAAGACAAATACCAAGTTATGGTTACTTAGGAAAAAAAAGATCCACTTAGAGGAAAAAAATGTGAGATCCACTTTTTTAGGATCTCAGTTAAGCCACCCACATAGTTAGTTTTCACAGTTAGACAAACCATGTGCTAACTGTGCATTAGATACGACCTATGCATACCCTTGAATGGTTTCCTCACACATTCTCCCTAATAGTGCTCCAACTATAATGGAGACACTGCCTCAAGAGGACCAATTACACATGGTTTCTGCACGTTTAGACAAACCGTGTACTGCCTGTGCGACTTCCATTTTACCTCAAAACTACTTCCAAAGTTCTCCCAAATCTCCCATTCATCACCCTTAAATATTATAACCTTGAAAAGCATCAAGTAAGGGTTATATAACAGAACCCGGGGGTACTACATATATCCTCTATCCATGTATTACTATGTGATATCATGTACCCATGTTAGGAAATGCTAACTATATCCACTAGGAAGGGAACATCACCTATTCCTAGAGTTCTATAAGTCATATCCCACCTCTAATTACTAAAGGATTTCCATGAGTATAAAACTTTCTCAAGGATTACCGATCATTTATATTCAAACAAAAAAACCTATTCTATTTTAAAGGATTTTATTTCAATCATGTAACCCAATTAATAGAAGTCAAAAATCTCTTAAAACCAAGTGATTTATCATAAAATCATTTAGTTAACCCATTATTATTCATGGATAACTCTTTATTTAAAATAGGAAAATCATTCAAAAATAAAACCATTAGAATAATTCCATCAAACACTTAGTGAGAATCTTTAAAAACAAAGGTATATAATTTAAATATCACTTAATCATTTGTATTTTATCATAAAAAATATACACATTTTGTTATATATTTAAATTCAACCCAAATTTAATAAATATATTAAGTTAATCTCCATATTTGTAAAACATATCAAAGTACATGAAATCTAATTTGTAAAACCTTAATGAAACCCTTAGAGACCATCAAAGAGATAAAAATTGAAAAAAATTTTCTTAGGGAAAAATCCCACTCAAGTTAATTGAATAGACCCTTAATCATAAAAAACAATTCTAAAATAATGATAATAATTCATTATAATTAATATGTAAATATTTTATAAACTAGACCTTATAAATTTATTTGAAAACTATAATTGGAATTACACTTAACACCTCATATGTATAAAAATTTGGTGAACATAATTTTCACTTGAAGTACCTCAAAATCCATTAATATGACATTAAATCATTATGGAAAACACAGAATACTTCTCACAATCGATCATAGGAAATATATAAAAGTTTTTTATAGGTAATAAAACAATTATAAACACTCAATCATGCATGAAGTTATGAAATAAATGAGAAAATATAGAATCTCCTAACTAGATATGGTGAAACATCATTTCCTTTAACAACTGATGGTACGTTTAGGTTGAATGAGAGGATTTTTTCTCTTCGAAATTGAAATCCCCATTAAAATACATTGGTTTTCTTTCACATAGAAACACCATTCATGTCACAAAGCCTTAAATCCATGTAGAACCCCTTTGAGTGAAATATAGCGATTGTCAAAACAAGGGGATGGATTTTTTTCCCTTATCATTATGCACACACATCAAAATGAGGGGAGATACAAAATAACCCTATCTTAAAAAATATTTAATATTAAAAATAATGACAATACTAAAATAAAAATAAAATTATTATAACAACCTTTATTCTTTTGGAATTATCTAGAATCCTAAAATATAAATATATTTGTATATTTTAATAAGAATACTCCTAGTACAACAAAAAAAGATCTAATAATAAATAATTATAACAATAATAATAATAATAGTTATATAATATAAAAAATGATACTTTACTTTACACATATAGTTTATTAAACATTATTTACATTATTAAAAATTTGTCACCAATAACCCATATTAAAATATATATTTTTAACCACCACATTTAAACTAATAATTTTATGTATGTATGGAATATTAATAACAATAAAACAAAAATATACAAAGTTCATGAAACACCAATAATACACATATTTGTTTATAGAAACATAAAATAACAAATTAGAATTTATTACTTAAGTTTCATAACCATAATTAAATTTTCAAAATCACTATATAATTATTTTTAAATGACTTATGAGGGATATTAGAAAGTTCAAACATGAAAAAATATTTTTTTGGAAAAATAAATAGATTCATGGTTGACTTGTATTGTCACTGTGACCGTGCACTGACTACATTAATACTATTACCTCCCTATTTAATCTACACCATCATTTTTCATAGTAACTAGGACTGTCTACTGACCATAAAACACCCAAAATTTGTAATTATTTTTTAAACATAATAAATTCTATTCCCAAATTATTATAATAATAAAATATAACTGACAATATAAAAGTGGGGTGATACAATTCTCTCCACCATAACTCTTTCCATCAATGTAAATCCCATTTAATGCGAATTTTAATTCTTGATTAAATTTATATAAATTTTTATTTTTATATTTGATAACTTTATTATATAATATCATTGTATTTTTCTCTGTGAAAATCATTTTAATTCAAAACTACACCATGAGATGAACTATAACTCATCATAACTCAGATCAATGCACATGGGAACTCCCCACCATAACATATTCCCCCATGTTTCACTAAATCAATTCAATGAATCAAATCACTTCACTAGAATTTATTCAATACATATTGATTATATAAAATAAATCCATACAATGATACATTATAACTCAATTAGATACTCCCCACTGTAACAGAGCACCATACAATCACTGACTGAACACCATGTACCCATTATCTAATTTATATTTCATCTTAATAAAACTTTTCTTATTAGTAATACACATGTATTTAATGAAAACCATTGTGTTCCTAAAACAAATCACTTTGAAAAATTTTCCTTTCATTATTAATACAAATTATTATATAAAAACCCAATTTTTTGGTGAAAACAACTAACAAAGAGAAAATTAATAGTCCCAAATTAGTAACTAAATTTTTTACCTAAAAAATGGAAAATTTAATATTACAATTAAAATTTATATTAGAGGCCTTTTTATCCTCTTTTGACTAATAAAAAATGGGGCATAGGGTCCCCCAATACCAAATTATGTATATATTATTATAAGATTTTATTTGAAAAATTACCAAGCTCAAACATACACATGAATCAATATCTCCCAAAAATATCTCCACACAATATACTCTTCTAATAACATTATATGTAATACTTTTATTCATAAACTAGGGCATTGAAAACATAAGAAAGTGGTGAGATCAAATTAATAGTAAGGGTAAACATTATTGATAACAATCAAAGATTAGTAGTGATCATATGATGAACATATGGGTATAATAAAGATGCAAAAGGAAGTTATAAATTACAATTAAAAGATCATAAATCATGGGATAATGAATAGAATAGTATAAAAGTGAGTAATATCATAGGAATGAGGCATAAAAATGGTATTTAATATAGATTAAAAAAAATAAAACATAGAAAGGTATTATAACATGAAAAATATCTTGGAGATTTGGTACAATCATACCATAGGATAAATTTGTGAGAAAGCTCATTATGCCCACACTAATGTCAAAAAATAAATATTTATATGCTATAAAATGTGAAAAAAACATTATTCCCATTCATATGTGAAAAAACTCATCATTTTGCGAATTGACTATCTCATGAGATATGAATTTAAACTAATGAATTGGAGGGTGATTTAGCCCCACCCATCATCATCTATAAATATGAGTGCTATTAAAATTGATCCTCATTATATCACAGAAAACCCATGGAAGGAAAATGGGTTTCATATTATTTTATATTGGAATAACATAAGTAAAACATTCATAAAATGGGTTTTATATCCTTTTTTGAAATTTAATTAACACATGTTTAAATTATTTCAGTAGGAAATAAAAAAATTTAACGTACGTCACAGGCCTCCGCTATTTCTTATTTTTTGACCATTGATCCCTTCTCACTCATCTTGGAGATATCAAGGCTACCTCATATAATGGTTTATATCCCACCTTCATATTTATTGTAAAGACAACCGAAGTGTTCTTCAAACCATCCTGATGATCCTTCTTATAACCATGATCACATGGGCGCACTCGCTGGTCCCTCGAAAGAGATTATTTTCTCACTGATGCCTCTTTTACACTATGGCCTTTCTATATTTCCAAAGATACCCCCCAGATTTGATCAGACTAGATATGGTGAATGGTTACCCAGTTATTTTGTTTCTAGAAGAAGAATTCAAGGTGGATTTGAACCTTCACCAGTGGACTTTAGTAGCGTGTTTTGGAAAGGATCGACCCCCGCTCCCCTAATTCCAAAACATAGTTTCTTCTTGGGGGATGGGTACCCTGGTAGGGGTCTTGATACTAAATAGGATATCCTTAAATATGGTTTTCTTGTCTAGGGTATACTTTGTGTAGTAGGGACATCTTCCTCTAGGTTATGTAGAAACTTTTATTTCAGCCTGTTCAAATGGTCCTTAGGGGTTCACTCCAGGTATAACTCCTAGATGGATGTAGTGTGTATCAACCTTATGGTTCCCCCCTTTCCATTTAATAAAATTTATTTTATCCCCTCCATTAGATATGTTGTCAGATCATTTTTGTGTGTGGACGATCATCTGTCTATGATGCTTGATGCTTATGTGGCCCAGATCTGCATAAAAGTTTACCTTCCCTCCACTTATATATAATATATTCTACTTAGAGTGAGATCCATATCTTGGTGTCATAAAATCATCCAAATGTCCTCGACACACTTCTGTTTGAAATGTCAGCTGTAGGGGAACTCATCCTCATTGTGTAGGAGGTATTGATATGATCATCTGACCCCATGGAGAGGTGACGCTTCTCCTCATTTCCCCCTTTTCCCTAATCATATGATTCCCCCAAGGGAGATTCCTTGCCACACCTCCTTCCCCCTATTCCCCATTACCCAATACCCCAACCTTGTCTCTACTAGGACCATTATCCTAAAAAATCCCTATGAATTCGAGAGATTAGATCCCTAGACAACCTCCTCCACTCCTCTTACAGGCCTTTTTCATGAAAGGAGCTGATGGTTTTCATGACCTCACAACTAGTTTTGAACAATTTCCATTTCCCCAGGTGTAAAATTTTTTCTAGTAAAGATAAAGTAATGGTGGTTTCTTCCTCACTTCCCCTTCATGAGAATAATCCAGGGCCATTAGGTATCTCTTCACTCCTCTCTAATTTTCACTCAGTTATATACAATCCCATCAAATTTTCCCAAAAACTAGAATAGGTGGATACTCCATCCATACATATTTCCTCCCCTCCTAGAGGAGTTTGAATTCAATCCCATTCCAAGAACCTATGTTCAGTACGCTCCAAATTCAAGAAATACTTAGTGAGAGTGGCCAATCCAACCTATCCCTCAATTAATGACTTCTATTATAATATAGATTGTCCTTGGTTTAGGAAATCGAGAAAAAAATTGATTTCTTATCTCATGATATTAAGGATAAACAAACTTTGATTTTGGAGTTACTGGAACCAAAGCAACAACCCTCAAAGATCATCGACTTTTCACACAGGTTAAGAGTTTGTAAATTCATGCAAGATGACACTCAAAACTAATATATATAGATATTCTAGAAACCTAGTGTTTCTATCAAGTTCATGGGTTCCTCTAATCAATTTATCACAACTGAAATTAGTATGAAAGGTAATTGTATTTTTATAACTTTTTTTATGACAAATGTGACATGCATGCTAGAGAATGTTTGTTGAATAATCTCCAGTCCTTAGACCCAGGTGGCTCACCATGGATCGTGGGATGGAATTTCAACACTGTCTTGGACCCAAGAAAAAATTAGGTAGGTGGATCTTTAACAAGGAAGGTGAGTCTTAAATTTTCCTCTTTATATATCTTGAGGTTCTCCTAGATTTGGGCTACATGGGAGACCACTAAACTTGGTTCAATAATCATAATTTGGAAGATCTCACCTAGTGTAGGATTTATAGGAACATAGTTAATTTGAAGCCATCTTCTAATTCCCAGATGTGAAGGTAACCCACATCGTTATAGCTCTTTCCAATCACTCTCTGATCTATGTGGACTTGTCTCCTAATAAAGTAAGAGGGGGGAACTTCATCTTCTCTAAAAGTGGGATTTCTAAACCTGGATATCACCAAACCGTGGCCACTTCATAGATGAAACTTTTCTATGTAGGTATGTGGATAAGACTTCACAACAGGAAGAGATGCCTCAGATTCTATATTAAATCATGAAGAAAGAACCAAAATCCTCGTTTCCTTAACCAGTATGCTCTCAAAATAGAATTTGAACAGTTAGAGTTAGGGATCAAGAATGACTAGTGTAACATCACCACCTAGAAACAACTATCTGGTGCCTTGAGTCGGCTGGTCACATGGACTCAAGTGTACCTACCTATATTCTAGAGGCTACCTAATAGTAGTGAGCTCCTAGGGTGTGTCTATATGGAGACTATTAACTCATGTTAGAGTGTAACATAATGGTAGTAAACATATCAGTCAATATCGGAAGAAGTTAAACATCCAGATAAAAGACAAATATCCAAGACAGGGATAAATAAACACTACCAGAAGTAATATCATATTAAAAATGATGTGTCATGTCATGTCCCTACAGATAATCCAAAAGAGGTATATAGGAAATAGTACAATACATGTATCAACATAAAAAAATGGAAAGAACTACCTCATACTAGCATCGAAAAGCCTAGATATGTTATATACTCCTTTTCTCCTAAACACGGAGAAAGTTAGAAATCATACTATGGGAACTTGAACTGATACCTACATGAATCCATTAAGTCTTTCTAGGTACCCAACAATGGCCCAAACATGGTGTGATATAACACTCAGTGGGCCACCCCCAATGGTGTCTATAAAAATCCAAGCTGTATATAACAAGATAAGTAGTGTTCAGTGTATACAACATGTAAAATAGAAAAAAGTGAAACACCCAAATACAAGTAAATAACTATAAATTAGTACTTTCAAGACAATCGGGAACCCCTTCAAAATATAGTCTAAATTTCATAAACATGAGTTGTGGTAAAAATCGAAATAATCAAGTATTACAGTCTAGTCTACCCACTAGAGCCAAATATCCATACCAAGTCTATCTGCAAAACATGCCGATATATCCACCATTGCCACATCGTACAACCAAGTATAAAAAAAGCCACAACCTCACCATATAATCAAGTAAACAACCATCATGACTTTTCCATATAATCAATTCATCCATAATATATTTCTATGTAATCAAAAGTGTCAAAAAACGAAGGGCCGAATCCAAGGTATAGAAGACCAAGGCAACCACATCGAGTCCCATGAGAATCTCATCAGAAACTCTATAAAGAACTGGTTGGAGTCCTAGGATCATGTCAGTAGACCACGTCCTACACAATTCTATGAAATCTGATCCAAGGGTAGAAAGGCCAAAGGAATCCAATAGAATGAAGACTCAAGAAGAAATATTATCCAAGGAATCCACTAATGTAATAAAGATCCAAGGTATTAACTTCCATGGCGTTTAATGAAATTAGGATCCAAGGTATAAAAATGATGCATCTACTACCATTTCAATTCATGAATTCATTTCAAAATTTAATTCACAACCATTTACATTCCATGACTTTACCCACTCATTTATAAAATTTACAATTTAATAAATAAATCATTTAATATCATGTAACACAATGAAAAATTTGTAACCACCATCTCATAACCATTCAACTCAATTATCATTAATTTTAAAGGGCTTCCTCTAACTAGTTAATCTCACATTCACCCCATGGTTGTATAACAATAAGGAAAATATAAATTCACACCCCATGGGTGGATTGGGATGGTGAACAACCTCTAACAATCTCAACAGAACTAGTGTGAATCCTTAATAGGTTCCAATATATTGAATTAAATCATTTAATAAATTAATGGGATTCTATCAGAAAGCCTGGCATGTGGAACAATTTTAACTAGGAATATGAAACACAAAACCTTGAGGAAAAGGTATAGACCTCCTACCTTAGGTCCATAGTAGAGAACCCATCCTGTATCATCTTCTAATTCGATCTAGATAAGAAGAAAAATGAAGAATAGTTTAAGAACCTTGAAATATTGCATATTATCTTGCACCAATATAGTGATATGATACCAATAAAAGTAAATAATGTCATAATAAGGATGGAGAACTCACTGGAATAGATCTAAAATAATTTATGGAGGAATAAATAGAGTCCTAATCATAAATCGATAGCCAAGCCTAGGTTTAGGATTTAAAGGGGGTTCCTGTTCATGAGAGAAGTAAGGGTGAGGTTTCTTTATGAAAATAAAGGCCCCTACCTCTTATTTTAAAATATGTCCATAAGAATATACACAACATTTAAATGATTTTCATGTCGTGTAAATCCCGAGGTCTTCCTCATGAGAAAAAACCCTTACACAACGTGAACTAGGATTATGAGGAAATTAATTTCTATATATTTAATAAACATTGTGTATTATAGTTACACAGAGTGTAACTAGCCAACAACCAAAATACAACCCTCCTACCACTTCCCTTCCAAATACAACCCAACCGGCCCACGGGCCCAACCTTAGGGTTTAAGTCAAAAAGAGAATTTCAAAAGAGTTTAAATAGAAATAAAAGAATATATACCTTTATGAAAACTTAGGATCTTACAATAGTCCCCCTTAAAAGAATTAATCAATGAATTACCATTATAAGTTTGGTTAATAATAATTTTAGAATAATTCTAGTCACTAATAATGTATGTCGGCATCTCAATCAAAAGTCTCATACTATAAACAACCATGTTTCCAAAACACATGTACTTGAGGAACTGAATGGCCTAATAGAACATTCATTCTCATATCAAAAACACATATAGGATTATCCTAAAAGGAAAAATCTACCTATAACTCCACCTCATCTAGACACCGAGTGTGAGATGGGTCAGAGTGATAATGACATAAATGAGATACATCTAATACATCATGTATAGACCGGTACCTCTGAGGTAACTATAACTAATATGCTACCAGACCAAATCAATCCATAATCTTGAATATACTGACATATCATGATGAAAGATTACCCTATCTTCTGATCCGTCTATGTCCCTGCCTTAGTGAAACACATAAAAAGAATCGATCCCCAACCTTGACCTCTAGAGGTCATCAATGGTGATCTATGTAAATTTTTTGTCGAGACTTTGTAAAAGACATCAACTTCTAGATCAACTGGACCAACTTAGAAGTATCTTTTATGAGACGTGGTCCCATTAAAGATTCATCACTTGACTTTAACCATCACAGAGGTGATTGGCATGGCCTACCACACAAAGGATCATAATGTGACATCTGTATAGTCTCATGATAAATATTTTTATAGGAAACCACAACTTGGGTAATATTCCTCTCCCAAAAGATCTCAAAATCTAGGACACTTGACCAAAAAATTTCCTCAATAACCTATATATTATGATATGAGTGGCCATCAGTCTGAGGGTGGTAAACTGTGATTAGAAGAACCAATATACCCAATACCCTATGAAAACTCTACTAGAAAAAAGACGAAAAACTAGGAATTCATATATGATACCATGTTACGAGGAACCTCGTTAATTCATATTATCTCATGGATATGCAACCTCCAAAAATCAGCCACTGAGAAGTTCTCTCTGATCAGCAAGAAATTATCAAATTTCGAGATCCTATCCATAACAACCCATACTACTTCACTACCCCTAGGTGACCTCAGCAAATTGATCATGAAATCCATCGTGACCTCCTCCAACCTCTAGTCAGGAATGGGTAACTTATGAAAAGACTGGATGGTTTTTGGTGTTTCGCCTTTTCCTACTAACAGGTGGAACAACTCATAACAAAACCAACAACCTCATGTTCATCCCCAATCACTAATACTGATGATTTAAATCAAAATAAATCTTGGTAACATCAGGATGTAATTCCATAAACTGAGGGATGAAACTCTCAAAATCATCTCCTCACATATTTCTTCTAGAACCCATTCATGATCATGAATATGCAGTATTTCATCATCTCCTATAGTCCAACCAGAAGGTGGGTCCTCACCTGTCACACTCTTCTATAAGACTAAGCCCTAAAATCTAATATCTAGAAGGGTAGAGGTCACAACTAAGTATGAAAGAAAATTATTCCACTGAACACTCTATTTTTTTCAAGTGAATCTCTAAAAAAATTCCATAATCTCTCTCTCTCTACTGACCTTCCAAACTTCTAGTATCTAATTTCTCCTTATCAGTGCATCAGAAACTACATTGACGTTTCTAGATATTTAGGAAACATTGAAGTAAAAATACTATATGTACTAAACCCACCTTCGATACCTTAAATTTGGATCATGCGGAGTAAATATATACTTGAGGATTTTATGGTCCGTGTACACCAACAATGCATTCTAAGTAAGTAATGTCTCCAAAATTAAAAAGCCTGGAAAACTGCAACAAATGTAAGATCTTTCATTAGGTAATTACTCTAATGTGGCCTCAAATAATTAGAAATTTATTCCATGACTCTATACCTATGCATCAATCTTATCCTATCCCGATACCTGATGTGTAGCAATACACAATGTAAATCCTACTCATCCCTAGAAGAATCAGGACTAGTGCTGAAGTTAGTCTCCCTTTCCGCTCTTGAAAGTCTATCTCAGAGATATCCATCTATATAAACTTCACACCCTTATTATTAAAACCCATAAATTGAACTGCTATGCATGATAATTCTTGTATGAAATTTCTGTAATGTACATCTATCCCCAAGAAACAATTTATATTAAATATGTTCTTGGGATGATCCAAGGAAACTATAGCTCTCACCTACTATGGTTCAAATGATACTCTTGTCTTTGAGATAATATAACACAAGAAATGAATCTTATCCATCCAGAAGTGGCACTTTGTGATCTTATCCTATAACTGATGCACTCTCATTGTATCTGAAATGATCTCAATATTTTTGGCATGGTCATATGGATTGTGGGAATACACCAAGATATCATCCATTAATACCACAAAAAATAATCTAGATAAGGATGAAGAAACTAGTTCATAAACTCGATGAAAAATACTGGTGCATTCATGATACCAAATAGCATAATCATATATTCATATAAACATACCTGCTGAAAAAAGATTTATGAGGTATGTATTTGGTCCGAACACACACATGATGATATCCAGATATCAAATCAGTTTTCAAGATTACCCGAACTCCTTGTAGTTGATAAAAAATCCATCTATCTGTGGAAAGGGATACCGATTGTTAACCGTCAACTGGTCCAATTTTCGGTAATCCATAAATAGCCTGAGGGTATCATCTACATTGTTTGAAAAAAGGACTAGAAAACCCTAGAGAAATGTACTGGTTCATATAAACTCCATTTTCTCTCAAATCATATAACTACCTCTTGATATCCAAAAAATGTGTACTAGCCATCCTATAAGGTGGAATGGATATTGTTGTAGCTCTTGGTACTAGATTTATGGATAACACCACCTCTCTCTTAGGAGGTAAACCAAAAAATTCATCTGCTAAAATGTCCTTGAAAAATCTACCATTGGAGGAAAATATGCCTAAAGAGATCCCTATTTATCCAGATACAAACTAGAAATATGGACTATCATTCTTCACAACCCACAATGATCTGGTCTATATTGGATTTCCTAGAAATCCCATTCACCCTTTTGAATAAAATATCTACCCTCTTCTTATGTGACAGTCACCCTATGATGATAACAATCAACATAGTCTCAATGAACAACTATCCAGTCTATCCCAAGTTTGACATCAAACCCTATCATTTTGAGGATGAAAAGATTACATACAAAGTGAAACCCACCTATATAAAGGTGTCACTCCCTACACTATAATAAACTCTATGATCTGCCTCCCAATGGAGTATCTAGTGTCATAACTCCCTCAAAAAATTGAAAAAAAAGCTTAAGGATATCCACAACAGATGAAGATATGAAAATATGTGAATAACTTATATAAAAAAGAACAGATACCTGATTAATGTATACTAAGATCATACCTTTCACTATAGATGGTCAGAAACTCTGATCCTATGGGGTAGTCTATATAAAATATATTTGTCTCGAAGCATAGCACTATGAGGCAACCTCACTACCTGGAGCAAGCCCACTATAGTGTCTAGGTATAACTGGTGCCTATCTATCTCTTCCATGATCACCTCCTCAACTTGATCTACTGGTACTACTCTAGATCCTAGCCTGATACGGAGCTGTGTAACCCACTCCTGAACTTGGGGTTAGAGCTGAACCTCTTCCACTAATCGCTGGAGGGGAGGTCCTACAAAAAATTGTACACGACCCATCATACCATAATTTTGATACTTAACTAGGTCCCGATCAGAGTGATACCCCATGTGAACACATTTTCAACACTAATTATAGATAACTAAGATATCATCACTAATAGCCTGACTGATACTCATATCATGAGAAGCCTCACATTGATGCTTCCTTCAACTGGAATCTAAACCACTTGGGAGAGGGATTGAACTACCCTTCTATACAATCCCATATACCATCAGGTTCCACTTTTTAATAAGAAATTGATTCACTGTCTTAGTAATAGTATTCAACATAAACATATTGACCTAATATTGAACAACATTCCTTAGTCCTTCCTCAAAGCGTCTCACCCTTGATGCCTCATCGTCTAGATATATAATTGCTAAACAATGCAGCTTTGTAATATTTTCAAAAATACTCTGTAACTGTCATCTCTCACTTCTCTAGATGCATGAACTCACTAGACCTTTCATATCTCATGACTGTAAGAAAAAGTATCTATAGAATCCAGTTTGGAAATCACCCCAAACCATATCTCACAGCCTTTCATCCTAGTTCAAAACATCCCACCAGTACTTTACTTCTCCCTAAAGCATATATACTGAAAGATTTAATCTCCTCTCAGGAGGTGTCTCCAGGTGCTGAAATATCAAAAAAGTAGTCTTAATTCACAGTTTTTCAACCTTTGGAACACTATACGCTAAAAAAGTGGGAGTATGCTTCTCTCGGAACATATGTGTCATCTCTTCCATAGATGAATAAAGTTACAATGCTCCCTAAAAATCATGCATATAGCATAAAAACCCCTTGAAAAACATTGAATTAGATCTAGTATCCATAAAAATAGATGGTTCCATAACTGTAACTATAAGATTATCTATAGTATCCCATGGACCACCACCTCCATAGTGTGGTCATCACCACCCTACTTGCGTATTATTGGAGGTTGTCATGGTGGAATGTCTCTACAATGCCAAACACACACCTTAGAAAATAATTATAACCATACGTTCACATGTAAAAGTTTATGATATTTCAAAACCTTCCTATAATCAAGTCACACCCCTATTTCTACTCATAAATCCCAGATTGGGTAAAAATAAAAAATCATAACATCACTAGAGACACTGCCTAATGCCCACTCAAAATCCAGGTCATGATCAAGTTCTCTATTTCACATTTCAATTTCTGTTTTTAATTATAATTTGTTTAAAATTATATTTAAATGATTGAAACAAATGGTTCACCATTTATGATCCCTAAGGTCCCATACACCAAATGAAACTAAATATATAATCCACTTAATCTACACCATAACATGTTTCATTCCATGAGACAAATGGTACATGAATAAATGTGCCACAAATGGCTGCTAAGGGTGTCTTATATAGCCTAATCAGGAGAACACTGTTTATGTTATAGTTGGAACTCTAATCACCATCCATTTATCTCAATTATCTTATCAATCATCTATCAAAATAATAGGTATATCAAATATATCACACAAGGCACATATCAAAAGGCCCTATAGTCAAGCAATTCATCCTATATGGCATGGAATAATGCATGGAATGTGAATCCTATAAAGTTCCTGAAATGTTACATGAGATGTATACCCTTATCTCATTGAGAAACAATAAATATAACCTCAATTATATCAAACGATAACATCACAATTTAATTTAATCAACCAATAGTGAAATACAATCAACTATAATATGAAAAATAAAAAAAAAGTAATTTCCATCCATGGAAATTTGGATTTTCTATAAACATGGTTTAGATACTCTTAGGAATAGGTCATTACCAAATTCAAATACTTACCTAATTCCTTTTATATTGTCTAAAAATAGTAAGGTAAGAAAATAAACACCTATGATACCACTTTACAACATCCCAACACATAAACCACTATTCGGTGGCCCAAGACGATGGGTGACATGGCCTCAAGCATGCCTATCCATACACTAAAGGCTGTTGACTAGCAGCTAGGGCCTTGGGTGTGTCTATGAGAAAGCTATTCCCTCATGTTAGAGTGTAACATAGTGGTAGTAAACATATAATTTAATAGAATATGTATTAAAACATCCTAATAGAAGATAAACATACAAGATAGGGATAAATAAACAATTCTAGAAGTAATCTCATATACAAAATGATGTGTCATGTCATGTCTCAACAAAGCATCCGAAATATGTATATAAAAAACAATACAATACATGTATCAAAATACCAAAAGTTCCATTAAAAAACTATCTCTGACTAGCATTACAGGCCTAACTTGGTCTCATTCTCCCCTACTATTAAGCATGGAAAAAATAAAGCATCATATTATGGGCACTTTCTCTAGCCCCTACCTGCATCCATGAAGTATTTTAGGGAACCCAAAAGTGACCCAAATAGGGTGTGATATAACACTCCAAAGATACCACCAACGGTGTCTATAACAATCCGGGATGTGTATAACAATCTAAGAAGTGTGCAATGTATACAATAGGTAAAACACAAAATAAGTGAAATGACCATAGAAAAAGAAAAAAATTTAAAGTGGTATTTTCAACCCAAACAAGAATCTCTGTAAAAGATATTAAAGCTACCATAAATAGGGGAATTAGTAAAAATAGAAATAAGAAAGTAGTATTGTCTAGTGTATCCATTAGAGTCAAATACCCATACTAGTTATATCTACAAAACATGCTAATATATCCACCATGGCATCTTCATACAAAAAAAGGTAACAACTACCACAACCTCACTGTATAATCAAGTAAAAAAGTATCACGACCTTACTATATAATCAAGCCATCTACAATAGCTTCACTATGTTATCACAAGTGTCAGACAATGATGGGCTGGATCCAAGGTATATAAGACCAAGAAATCCATGTTTAGTCCTAGGAGCATCTATATGGAAAGTCGTAAAGACCTGAGTGGAGTCCTAGGAGCATGTCAGTAGACCATGTTCTACATGAGTCAAAGCAATCCATATACAAGGTTAGATAAGTAAGGAATCATATAGAATCAATGTCTAAGTATAAATATCACCGAAGGCCTCCACTACCACAATCAAGATCCATGGTAGAAACATCCTTGGAATCTAATGGAATTAGGATCCAAGGTATACCAACTGAGGAATCCACTAACATTTCAACTAATATAGTCATTTCAAGATTAATTTCCCAATAATTTATATTCTATGAGTTTTCCCACTCATTTCCACAATTTCCATTTAAAATAAATAAACCGTTACACATCATGTAACACATGGAAAAAGGAGATATCACAATATACTAAACATTCAATTCAATTTTCAATAATTTAAAAGGTATTCCTCAAACTATGAAAGATCACATGAATCCCATGGGTGGTATAACAATAGGGAAAATACAAAGGTACATCTCATGGGTGTCTTGGGTTGGGGAGAAACCACCAATAATATCAATGAAACTAGTGGTCATCCCAAACATGTTACAATTCATTCACTTAAATAATTTAATAAATTAAAGGGGCACCACCATAAAGTCCGACATGCATCACAACTAAAAATAAGAATATAAAACACAAAACCCTAAGGGAAAGGTATAAACCACCCACTGTAGGTTCATAGTAGTGAACTCATCTAGTATTATCTTATGATTCGATCGATATCAGAAGATAAAAGAATAATGAATAAAGAACCTGGAAATAGGTCATATGATGTCACACCAGAATAGTGCAGATGATACCAGGAAAAACGAATAATGGCACAAGAGTAATATATAACACACGAGTGTAGATACAATGTGACTGACAATGGAATAAATGGAGTCTGTATCACGAATTAGGTACTAATATAAGGTTTAGGCTTCAATGGGACTTCTTGTGCATGGGAGAAGGGAGGGTGAGGTTTCTATTAAAAAAATATATCCCCCTTAATCTTATTTTAAAAACAATACTTTGGAATTTACATGGTTTTTAATTTATTTAAACATTGTGTAAAGGTCAGGGACTTCATCCCTGGGAAAAACCCTTACATGATATGAACTGGCCTACTAAATCCATTACACATCATGTATTGAATAAACATCATGTATTATATTTTTATAGTGTGTAACTGGCCTATATATAGCATACAAAAATCCTAACTCTTCCCTTCTAAAAAACAACCCAACCGGACCATAGGCTCGACCTTAGGGTCTAATCCATAAAGAGAGTTTCACAAGAGGTAACTAGAAATAAAATAATCTGTACCTCCATAAAAAACTGAGATCTTATAGCTAGGAAAAGGTTATATTTAATAATCTAGTTTCCAAAATGAATGACCTAGAGGAGAAACTCTGGGAACATGAACTCTTGGATAGAAATTAATCTAAGATAAAATGGCTCTGAGATGATAATTATAACAAAAAATATTTTCATGCATGCATCAATGAAAAGTGTAAGACCATCATTCCAAACATCCTTTAAGAGGATAGATATTTATCCAATGATCGAGATGAGGTGGTAGGTATGAATGAAACTCATTTCAATTCTCTTCTTGATCTAATAAACTCTTTAATGCTTGGTGGTTATCCAAGGGGCTATGCAGATCTCTTTGACACTGTTACTTTTATAGTGTCAGACAATGATAAATCAGGACTAGAATTAGTTCTTGAAGAATAAGAAATTAATAAATTCATTTTCTCTATCAACCTCAACAACATGCATGGACCTGAAAGATTCTCTAGGGTATTTTTTCATATCCTCTTGGGATTTGGTTAAGAGATCTATTATGAAAGTGGTGTTGGACTTCTTTCATTGAATGGGGGTCCCTTGCATGGTGAGTGCCACTCCCCCGATACTTATTCCCAAAATGAAATACCCCTATGAACTGAAGTACTATAGACCTATAAGCCTGTGAAAATTTACTTTCAAAATTTTTTATAGTATGATTAACAGGAATGTATCCCATCATCTACATTATCGGATCTTTGATGAACAAAACTGTTCTAGCAGGGGTAGTATGATTCAGAGTGCCAATAGTTTGGTATAATAAATGATCAATGAATTAAATAAAAATGTTATTGGATATAACATCACCATAAAAATAGACACAGATAAATATTATGATCATATTTAATGGTCTTTCATATTAAAATTTCTCTCATTCATTTCATTTTATATTAATAACATTGACACCTTGTTTTGGTGTTTTAGATCTTCATGGTTGTTAATTTTTTTATGGGGAAGATCTATGGATTATTCAAATTGTTTAGTGGGATATGAAAAGGAGACCCTTTTCGTCCAAGTTTGTTCACATGTAATTAAGAAACTTTTAGTATATTTATCAATAGGATCCTCCAAGAAGGTAGAATCACTCCTTTTTGGTGTAGGGTTCATTTTCAAGGTCTATCCCATCTCATGTTTACTGATGATATGCATATTTTTGTTAATAGAAGAAATCATTTAATAAGTGGAAACAACTATGCCATATAAGATTATTTTAAATGGTGTAACACCTCGACCAAAGTTACCTAGAGTCGGTGCATTATTACATAACATTGGCATGATCACAAAAGATCAAGTCTCAAAAGACCGATTAGTTTAGTAGCCTTGGAATCACTAGATACATTCATAAAGTTTACATTACATCATAAAATGAAAAATAAAACAATATAGTCTCCATAGTCCACACTCATATCCCCTCATACTATCCCTGCAGGTCATTCATAAAATAATTCTTCACATCCTGGGAAAAATAAAACACAGAAAGGGGTGAGCTCAGATGCCTAGTAAGGATAACAATATAGCGGAAACTTTCATAAATAAGCATAAACATTTAAGGCAATGTATAACTAAAACAAAAGCCTTTTAAACTTGAACTTCAGCATAATATGGTAGAAATAAAATTAAATAATGTCATTTACTTATTCACATGAATATTCTACTAGTCGAATAATCACATGCAATATCAATAACTACTTTCATAATGATGTAATGCATAATGCTAGACTATCATAACCACATAGTCAAGGCCTTGTGCCAAGACTACATATAAGATTTTGTCAAGGCCTTGTGCCAATACAATATTTTGTCTCATGAGACCTACCGATGCATCGATGAGCTATAGTAGGCTCCACCTATCACTTAGTAAGTCCAATTCATTCCTCATATGAATAGGTTTAAACATAACATAAACATTCGTATTAAAACTATCATATGAAATGTCAATACTTTCTCCATAGACCATGAATGGTATAAAAATAAAACATCTACAGTCAATCATATCACAAAACCTTCAATACAATAGGGAAGTTTTGTATCATAATAAATCAACATCGAATAAGCTTAAAATCCATGAAAGGATATTGACATAGATGAAATCAAAAATATTTGAGAGAAATATCTCTTTTTTGAAATCATTTAAAAGTCACATAATTATAAAATAAAACATTTAATTTGAAAATATTCTTATAATCTTATAAGGTAAGCTTTGATGGTTATATAATGGTGGAAAATAGCCGCACCCTCTGTATAAGTTAAATAAAGACACTCTAACCTTAATTATGTTGAAAGGGTTAAAAAGGACTTTGTTTGGAAAACGATGGAGATATTCCTTTATAAAAATCTTATAAAAAGTCAACAAGGGTATAAATGAATTTAACCCATAGTCTATAAAATAGTAAGAATGTTTTGAAATACATTTTTAAGAAACATGGATGTGGATGATAAAAAGGTCCCAGTAGATAATTACGTATAAACATCCTTGGATAATGAATAGATTGTAAAATAAAACCTTAACTTGTAATTTAACTTGGTCGAGGGTAGGTTAACCTCCTGTTTAATGGTGAAATAACTGTTATTAAATTATACAAGAATCATATACATTAATATGATATCATATATGATCTTTTAACATTGCTTTGTTAATAATATCTTAGTATTATCGTTTCGGGTGTTCACATACTCATTTTAATTTATATGATTTGTTACATAAGCCATGTTTGTTATGGATAGGTTGTATCTTATTCATATATAGAATGATATCAAGTCCTTAAATATTATTTTTAATTATCAAATTATAATTAGACTTGCATGGATATGATGGGCAATGAATCTCATCGCGTTCGTAGAGACGATAGTCCGTACGTACGCACGAGCGACAATATCATTATTTTGATATTAAAATAATATATAATTTGATGTTATATCATATATATATAATCATTATCATGTTATATTTATTATTTATATCAATTACACATCATTATCATACCCATCCAAATAATAATGTTTTGAATAACAATTACACCACGACGTGGAGACGGTAAGCCGTACGTATGCACGTTTGGTGACATGTTATGCAAAGGATGGATAGAATATTGAATAAAATCACAGTATATAGAAGATACTGGATTTATTATTTTATAATGTAAATAACAAAGAAAGAAGAAATTGAAGAAGAAAGGAACTTGAAAGAGGGTGGTGAAAACATTACCTCTTCTTCAGGTTCATTTTTTTGATTTGATCAAAAGGGATCTTTAGGTGGGCTTTAAGATCAAAATAAGGCCTCTAGGTTGGAGTGAGGGAAGTTGATAGAATATTTGGGCAGGGTTTGGCCGAGCCAAATGGCTTTGAAGGTGTGAATTAGTGAGAAGGGGGAGTGCCCTTTTATAAGAGGGGTGAGGGGAACCTTAGAAAAAAATTAAAATATTATTTTATAATAAATTCATATTCGGTTTATAATGGCTCCAAAGTGACTTATTTCTAGGATAAGGTGGGTATGGGTCTAAATACTTTCAACCAATAGATTTTAGACAGGTTTGGGTCACTAAATTAACCTTATTATCTATATTTAACTCTTAGTTAAATAGTTTGACATTTACCATGTCTCTTTGTGTTTTTATAATATATGGTTAATAAACTTACCATATACATCCAATAGAACCCCAAGTGGTTAATTAATGATACAAATATCATTATATAAGTCTCTTGTATGAACCTTAGATTTTTATGAATTGAATATCAATTGATAATATAATATTTTTTTTAAAACTCTTTTATGTCAATTCTGACACTATTTGGTATTTTATTTTTGTGAAAATCATAACAGCATGATTACTTCTAAAAAAAATAATTAAATCAATACTAACATGTAATATTAACCTATAATTTTTTTTAATTCATAAAAAGTCTCAAATTACATTTATTTGGAAATTTATAATATCAATTATTTTAATATTTCATTAATTAGGTAATTACTGCACCCCCATTGTGTCATAAATAAATTAAATTATTTAATGTCTAAAAATTATAAATAAAATACCATTATGTAGGAAATATTTTTATCTTTCTAATGAATATTTATAATCGAATTTATCTTATGTATAACACTATATTAAAAATGTTTTAGTTATTAAACTTTGATTTTAACTCTTTTAACTGATCTTTGAATTAAATAATAATAAATGTCCTAATCTAATCCAAGTGGACCTAAATGATAATATTTTATTCCTAAGTTTGTTTTTGGTCGAGATAAACTTGTACAATAGAATTAGGACATGTTTTAGGGTAATATTAATATCATTTGTACCCTTAATTACCCTATTTACTTTTAACCGTGGTAAATAAAAGTAAAAACATACTATTCACCAAAAATTATTTTTATCTTATTGAACAAAATTTTACTCCTTGATATTAACTGTGTCTATCATATTTTCGAAATTCCACTCAAATAAGCGGTAAAATTAAGTTTTATGTGAATTTCCAAATTGTCATAGGAGGTGGGTAAAAGACGGTGAAAAGTTCAATAAAATTTTTATATATCTAAAATTATTATAAAATAACTCCAATGAATTACATTGATATTATATATATATTCTGTATCTATTTTGACCTTAATTAAATTTAAATAAAATAAATAATTATTTAAATAAAAATTCGGTTTTAAACTATAACTCAATGTTTTTTCACTATTCATCAAAAATTGAATGTTTTCAGAAACAGACCAAAAATTCACCCAAGGCTAATTTCGATATTCCGAATCAAAAAATGATGTCCATTTTGAAGGATAAAATTTATAAAATTTCAAAAAGTGTTTATTATTATTCATAACAGCTAGTTTGATTGGTTGTGGTGTGTGTTAGAACTCGAAGTTGCGTACAACACACGCTACTGTATTATTCAAAGAGAAGCGTATCATGGAATATTGGGGTGTTAAAAATGGAGTTGAAAACTTGAAAATCATGATATTAGGAACATTTTCATCTTGAATTGGTGTTTATATAGGAGGGAAAGGTCCATGAGAGAAAGATGAAGAATAATCTAGAGAAGGTTCCCTAGAGAGTATCTAGTCATACTAATATCATCAGGTAGGCTTCATGTACACCATTTTGACAAGTTAGTGGATAGATTAACCAGTTTCATTACTAACTAGAAGAACCATTTATCATCCTCCAGTGGAAGGATAACCTTGGTTAATACTGTACTCTCATCCACACCCATACATGTTATTTATACTCTAAAATTTACTAAATCAATGATTTCGAGGATGTAGAACATAATGGGAGAGTTTATATGGGATGATCACTATGAGAGAATACACCCCTAGGATTCATGGGAAACATTGGATAGGCTGGTGAGGTGGGAATCAAGGTCTGGAGTATCTCTAACACAATGCATGATATGTATGCTAAACTGGAATGGGAAACCATTTATAGGAAGACCCTCAAGGGAAAATTCACTATCATGAAATATGGGAAGTCTTTATGGACTCAGAAGGTAATAATGTCTACAATATAGAATAATGATCATCCTTATATTTAAGAGATCGATAACAAAGCACACTAGATTCTCAGATAGAGCGATATCAGTTTTTGGAACCACAACCATATTAGGGATAAACTTTATTTTCCTTGATGACTCACCCCATATTTATCCTCCAATTGAGATATAAACCATCTCGAATTCATTCAGTCCATTTTAGATAAATACTAACATGGGGTCTATGATCTAATAGTGCTTCCATAGGATCCTTTAAAATATGTTTTCACTGGCTTCACATCGATAGCTTTCTTGATTAAGGATTATCACAAGATGGTGCATTAAACGGGGGATTGGGATGGTTGGGTTGAGAAGCTGTAGTTTAAGGACATTCCCACACAATTTAATTTCTTTTTGTGGCATGTCAAGAATAATTCTCTACCCACTTATGATAATTTCATGCATAAGGGTACTCACCTTTCTTCTATGTGTAATTATTGCTATGTTCCTCATGAAGAAACCACACATAACATGTTCTTTGAGGGACAATGGGAAAGATCATTGTTGCTTGGCCTTGGAATATTCACTAGTGTGTCTTTACAAGACCATATAGGTTTTAATTTCCTCAAGTATTGGTTTCAAGGTGTGGGGTACAAAAACCTCGATATTTAAGTGAGAGGCACAATCCTTTATGTAGGATATTGGTCTTTATAGAAAGTATCTCACAAAGACCAGTTTTAGGGGATAACATGTTCAAGGATGTCTATTGCTTTAAGAACTAACATCTTGTTGAGTAATATGGTTTGGTAGATCAATAACTAGGATTATTATCCCTCTATTAGGTCACATAAGGATATTGGTCCACCCAACTATTCTTCCCCTCACCCTTATCCTAGCTGTTGGATTCATTGGCTCCATCACAGTACATTGTTGAAGTTAAACACTAATGGTCCATTTAACTCGGGAGTGATGCATGGTGGAGTTCTAGTGAGATATAACCATAGTTATCAATTTAATTCTATTATTTGGGAGTGGGAATTCTCTAAAGGTTGATGCCAATGTGGTGTTAGCTGGTCTCAAGTTGTGAAGCAAGGAAAACATCAGGATTGTATCATTGGAGATAGAGTCCCTATTAATTTAAAATTCCCTAATTGGACACACCACCACTCCCTATAAAATATTGTATAATGTTAGAAATTGTAAGAACCTAATCAAAGAAGTAATCTACATCACCCACACATGGCATGAGGGGAATAAAGAGGTTGAATAACCAGCCTCCAAGGATCCTCTAGATGATCTATTTTTTTACTTCTCTAGTTTGGGATCCTTTCCCCATGATGGTGTTAACATTGTTATATGTGATTCTCTCAGGATCCATTACTATAGGCCCCTATAACTTTTTGTTACTCTCCCTAGTTTCAGTTTAATGGGCTAGACTTTCCTATCTATAATAAAAATCCTCTTATTATGTGTGATTAAGTACATAATTTCTTTAATCAATAATTTTATGACATCTAGTGGAACGCCCATCAATCAAAGTGATCAAATATGGGGTAGTAATAGAGGAAATGCATTAAAAGAAGAATTTGGGTATAAATCAAAGAATATTATGAGAGAAAAATCTTGTGATTGATCATTTCTCTTATAGATATTTTATATTGATCATTTTTGAAAACATTGGAAAAGAAAAAAATCAATAGATGAATAATACTTTTATAAGAATAGTAAAATTTTACATTGAAAATCATGATTAAAATGAACCTTTTTCATTGATAACCCTTTTAAATAAAAAACATAGAATAATTGGTAAATAATATACATTATAAAAACAAAAAACATGCAAAATTTGTTTTATAATGATTGAAAATCCGTTAATATAAAAACTTTCTAAAAATAAACATCTTTTCTTATTTTTCTAAACATTGTTAAGGGGAAAAGTCAGTGATTTATTTTGAAAATTTATTTTAAAAAATGTTGGAAATAAAACTTTAAGTAAAAAAATTACTTTTTAATAAAGAAAAAAAATTATTTTTTATGAAATACTGAATTATTGATTCATGAAAAAAACATAAATGTTTTATAGAGAAAACATTGTGTGAAAGATAAAACATTTTATTTTGAAAGGATGGAAAATTTATTCTTTTTAATATTTTGAATTACCTTTATTGAAAACCCACATTGTAAAAAGTTTATTATATTTTCCTTTTGAAAATAGGTAAAGAGAATTATGAGGATAAAAGAAAATAATCCACATTAGGATTCCAAAAATTAGAGCACTTTGGAGAGAATGAAAATTTTTACTTGGAGGAAAAACTTCATTAAAAATATTGAGATTATTCTTTCAAATGAAAAAATTTATTTTAGAATTTTTTTCATCAAGAAAGTTGATATCAATGAAAATTAGTAAAATATAAAAAAATTTAATTAACCCAGAAAAATTAATTTAAAGGATATAAGGGTCTTATAATATCATAATTATTTAGAAAATTTATGACTTAAGGAGAAAAAATTGGTGTCAAGAAAACTGTTATGGATCAAGTAACATTTAAATTGAATCCCATTGAATGAGAGAGATCTTGAAATAGAAATTATAATACCATTAATAAAAGATATTTTATGGTGTAATGAATCAAATAGGAATAATATTTACCATATAAACAAAATTAGGTGCATAAAACAAACATATCTCTATGAAATTAATTTGAAACAACAAACCCTTACCATGTTAGTGATTTAATTTATGCATGCACATAACTTCATGAATAAAACATTTAATTTTATTAGATACCTTATTAGGAATATTATTATTATATAATTCATTTAATTTGGAAAATTTATTATTATATTATATTTATTTATTATATAGTTTTTTATTATGTTTGAATGAAAATTAAATTAGTGTGAGGTTATTTTGGTAATTTTAGCAATACAGAATGATAATATAATAATAATTTAAATACTTAATATAAAATTTTCAAAAACATAAAAAAATATTTATTTATTTATAAAATTATAATAATATGAGTTTTTAATTTCCCATATTCATCTATGATATAGTTTTAATGCATTTTTTAAGTAGATGGTTAAACTAACTGAAAAATGAACACACCATATCTCCATGGGTGAGTATGGTTAAGGAAGTGTGAAATATAATTATAATAGAATAATAAGGATATTATTGACCAGATTTTAATTTTTTGAATATAATTTGAAGCTTTTTAAATAAATACTAAAATTCAAGATGAAAAAAAATGTTAATTTGTGGAGGCATAGTCCACACAACAAACAATTAATGTTATTTTATTTTTCTAAGTGGATGGGAAGGAAAAATAAGGGTTATTAAATTAATATAATAAAAATTAAACATAATAATTATATTTAGGTCATTATATTACTATGATTAGGATAGGTTTAGAATATAAATATTGAGAAGAAAATGTTGAGGATTAAATAATACTCACTTTGGGACCTTGAACTTTCTCTTGAAAGTCTCCTTGAAAATTACGGGATTATGCTAAATTATGGTGAAAAGGGGATTTAGGTAGTGAAAGTGACTTATAGGAGATTAAAATTGGATATAGGTTAAATGAAATTTATATGAGAACATGTAACTTTGAGTGGGGGTAAGAGACCCCCTCTTATAAATTAAGTAAGGGGCACTTTTGTGAACACCCACTATTTTTCAAAAACAGAATACCACTATTCATGAATAAATGGTTACAAAAATGATAAAAAATGTAGTGTATGGTGAGATAAGGTCTATAAATCATCTAAAAACCAGTTTCACAAATGTTTTAAACATTTTTTTAGTCTTTTACTTCTTTATTTTTAAAATTTAATATTGTGGTTTTTACCTTGGTAACTAGTTATTACCCTTGTTGTTTATATTTTATTAAGATTATAAAGTAGACCGTATAACTTTTTTTTATATTATAAACATAAATTTAGGCACTATATGGTCTATTTAAATTTAAAAATAATATAAAATTTACTTTTAAATTTAAAAACATAATATATAAAAAAATGTTTTGTAGAAAAATGTTATTTTAACCATTATGTGTTTTTAATATTATGTTACTTTAATTAAAAATTAAATGAGTGGTAAAATATTTTTATACATGTTGAAAATTTATATAAGAGTATAATATATATTATATATTCATAATTAATTATATAACAATTATAAAACATTAATAAAATAATTCTTAAAAAATAACACTTTCACCGTTATCATGACCATTAAATTTATTCTTAGTAATTGTAATTTTATGCCTAAAATGAAATTGAAATTATCACATAATATGAAAATTATTATTTAAAATATTAAATAAATTCTTTTAGATTTCATTTCTATAAGTGTGGAAAACTAATTTTTAATTCAAGCCAATAAAAACATTTTTTAGTGTAAAATATTACTTATGTTTCAAAAATATTAAACAAAAGTTTCTAAATTACAAAACTTTTTTTTAAGATGATTTGTTTTACTTGATAAACTTATATTTTCATAAAATAGGTTTTAATTAATTTTAATTCATTATTTTATTTTGATAATTTCATAAAAGTGATAGTATTAGCAAAATCATTGTTTTTTACTATTCTCCTTAAGATAAATTATTTTAGAAAAATAAAAAAAATTATTCATAAGATAATATTGAAAGTTTTATTCTAAAAATGAATTTAGTTTTGTTAAATTAAAATTATATAAATAATAAATTAATATATTTAATTTAAATATGATATATAAATAAGAGCTTATTTTATTAAAAAAATATAGTTTTTAAACTTTAAGTGTTTTTATAATTATTTTATATAAATTTATAAATAAATGAATGTTGAAATATTATTTTATAAATATATATTACCTATTATAATAACCTTTTTAACTAAGATCAATTTAATTTGTTAAGGTAAAATACATTACCTTTTTTTAATGGGTTTTCAAAGAGCATTGTTTTTAGAATATTAACCAAAGAAAAATAATGATACCAAATTATTTTTATTGTTTATGATTTTTTTATCTTCTAACAGTGACATTATTCATGTAATTTTAATATGTTAGTATTTTTTAGTCAGTTTTTGTGTTAGTTTGGTTTTGTGTGTGACATATTCTATTAGAGACAGTATTAATTCAAAGGGTCCAAAATCTCTATTTTTTACATTCTACCACCCTTAAATAATTTTCATCCTTGTAATTTTAATTATTAATCACCGATGAAAGTTGGCGAGGGTATTCTTAAAAATCATTCAGGATATAAATTCTAAAATGACATCTACCTTACTCACTTAAGCTATATCAAGTTACTTATCTTTGGTCAAACAACATAAATATTTTATATAATCATATAATCAATTATGTATATACCCTTATCATACATTCTACAAAATATAACTTCCCCCAAACCATATGAATCTTAAAGACATCAATCCAAAAAAGTCATATATTCCTCTAAAAATTAACTAATATCATTATCCCTAAAATTTATTAACCACTAGTTCATAAATTTCCACACTAGTTAATATATATCATAATCCAAAAAATGAGATAAAATTCACTAATAATATCATGGATCACTTTCTTATTAAATCAATAATAAATTTCAAGGATATTAATACTATCTAACTCAATTCTATAAAAATTAAATAATGATTTATTACCTTAATATCAATCATCTATTAAGGCTAATAATTATCCATCCCCTAATCATTTTATCGTCAATTGTTATCGCCAAAAATATAACCTTATCATACAATCACTTTTCAAGGACATTTATACCATTTAATATATGTGTTAAAACATTTAAAGCATAACAACTGAATAAAAATATTAATAAGTTTTAAATAATCCACTTTAGTTTTATAATATACAATAATTTAATTGATAAATATCACTCATTAAGAAAAATATCTAAGAGAATCAAGATTTAATCTCTATTATGATATCAACCTCACTACCTTTGTTAAGTCACAAAAACTAACATTTTCCATCCTAACTAGAATATACAAATATTCCAAACCACTTAAGTATTCTCCCTTATTCGGTTATAAGACATAGTGATTTCTAGGTATATACCTTTCTCATTTTCATTTTCATGATCCTGTTTAAAAAAATACTAAAACCCAAAAATTTATGATAATATCCAAAATATAAATGTGAAAACATCAATATGAAGATTTATTACCATATGCCACCATCATTTTTAACATATGATACTTTCAGTTCATCCTGACAATCTATTTATTCAATCCCTGGTTATTCCGGATCATTTTTATATTTTATTCTCTAACTTAATTAGTTAACATCATACTCAAATCCTTCATAATAGTCCAAAAAAGAAAATATGAATTTACTATAGCATATCCCCTGAGAGTGCTAAACCAGGTGTGTAGTTGGTGTTGAATCATAAGAGTATAATATGGCTACAAGAGGGGGGGGGGGTTAAATTTATATTAAAAAAATAAACTAACATAAAAAACCCAAAAATTATTTTTTTGAAAAGATCAGACTCAAAAATAGTTTGGTGATTGGAGTATAGGTATCAGGCTGAGAAGTTATTTGATAAATCAGAGTTACTAAAAAGACTTACAAACAATTTGATTAAATAAATATTAGAAATATTTAGTAAGAAAAAATTTCTCATATAAATTATACATCATAATTTTAAACCAGTTAAAATAAGTAACACAAAATCTTATAGTAATGTAATAATGACTTACAGTATTTATAAAAGACATTATACTATTTAACCTTAATAGTTAAGGAAATTTAGGAATCCTGAATTAATATATCCATTGTTTTCAACTTAATTGTAAGGTCTGTCTTTCCGTACCAGGAAAGCCCTTGATATGAATATCATAATATCTATATATTTATTAAATAAGAGATCCCTCAATCCTAATATCATTATTTTTTTCTTATAATCACTTAGAAGCCTTATATCAGTATGATCGGTATAACCTATCTTCCTGTCCCCATAATCCCTTACTATAAACCCATATTATAATCAGTGAATAAAATAGAAATATGTTCTAGGGAATTTACAACCCTCACACAAATTCCTTAGAAAAAAAACTATCTGAATCTTTACAATGAAAAATAAAGAGATGTCAAGGAAGATAAAATTTCAAAAATGTTGAGTTTCAAATGCCTCAACCATTAGATCCTTGAATTCACTTCTACTTATAGACATCACTCTATAGGTCATATTTTATTGATTCTCAAAGTTTTTTTCAATAGCCTCATAGTTTTTTACTTGATAGCTCCATAAATTATATCTTCATCTGATGTCATTTGGTAGCACCATTACAATGCTGTAAAAAATTCCTTTTGATATAAATAATTCCAACACACAAATTATAAACTTCTTTAGTCATATAGACTATACAATTGTCAGTTTGATGAACTCAACTAGGATAAGACTAGTGGATATGAATTATGTCATTCCGATGGATATAACGTTAATTAATTTGATGGACAAGTCCCTAGTCAGTCCGATGGATGAGACACTTAGTCAATCTAATGTATCAATATTTAATAATTTGAATTTTATTTTAGTTTAGTTAATTAATATTTCTATATTTGATATAAAAATATATTTTCTACAAAAAGTTCTAAAATAATTGGGATATACAAAGTTAGTAAACAAGGTTTTAGTAAAGTGTTTTTGATTTTCAAAATTATGTAAAGTAAAAGTAAAAAGTATAAACATTCGATTGAAGAGTATCCACCATTTTGAAAAACAAAAAACACAACACTTATTTGAAAATCTATTAACTTTGAAAAAATTAAATCCCTTGTACATTTAAGAAGTCCAAAGAAATTATTCATAAGAAATATCACTCCTTTTATTATCTTAACTCCCCTATCATGATCACTCAACTTTTTCAACATTATTCATCTAAAAAAGAAATATTATTACTTTTTAATAATAATAATAAACCCCTTATCATATTATACCCATCAATAAATTGCAAAACGTTAATGATTTCTCCCCCTTTGCAGTTTTTAAAAGAAAATAGGGGAAGTGACATATTTTTCTAAAATGTTAGAAAGTATAAAATGAAACAATTTTGTTTGAATAAATATTCATCCAAGATGAAAAGAAATAGAATTCCTATAAATAATATTAAAAAAAATTAAAAAAATTTAGAGAATAAATCATTCACTTGAGAAATCATTCGAAATATTTGATTTAGATAAAATAAGATTTTATAAAGAAAATGTTCATTATATCTTGTAGAGATTATTGAACATAGATTTTATCTTCTATAAATATGTTGGATTCTTCCTAGTCTCTATAGATATAAATTTGAGCTTAGATATTTTTTCTTCCATGTCTAATGACTTACAATTCTTTTCTTTCAAACTAAGTGACTCTTCTTCAAGAATTTGGATCATTTTGTTTTCTTGTTTCATACTCTACATGTATTCTTAAAAATATTAGATTTCGACATTACATTATTTTAGAATTTAAATTTATTCTTTGAGTTTAATGATTTATTGATTCTAGGAATATGAAAAATCATTGAATTGTTACAAAAACTTCAATATTTCATAAATTTCTGATGATAGATTTTCAAAAGACAACAATATCAAAATATACTTTCGTAACTTCTTAGAACTATTTATCATGATGTTTCAAATATCTACCCACTTGTCTTGAAAATTTAACCATTTGATTAAATATCCTTTTCCATTCATATTATTTCAGTTGGAAACATTTTTTCATAGTTTCATTTTGAATAAAAGTATTTATTAACAACTTCAAATACTCTGATGTCTCATTCAGAATATTTTAAATTTTGTTATATAGAGATTCAATATTCAGAAGATAATAAATTGAATCTGTAGTCATTTTCAAATATTGAAAAATTTATTCAATTCAATTTTAATATTTTGTAATTAAAATAGTAGATGAATCCTATTAAGCTTCAAAAATATGTTTTCAAGATGATCCAACATATATCTTATCTTTTCCTTTCTCATTTACATCATCTAAAATGTTCATTGCACCAAAATCTCTTTCGGTATATAATTTTTATTATAATTTTTTATGGGAGTGTTATGGTTCTTATTTATCATGTGATGAAGATTGTTCATTCAAATAAACATAGAAGACTGTATTTTTATTAGATTGGTTTGATAAAGATGTAGAGGATGATGAAAATTATAAAGATATTTCTTATTCTTTTTATTCTTCCCCTTCTTATTCTTATTCTGATTCTTCTAAATAATTTTACATCATATTTTATGATATTTTATCATCTTTTATAAACTTATATTATGATTTTTGAACATTTTTATGAACTGATTTATGAACATGAGTTTAAAATTATACTTAATTAGCCTTCCATTATAAATTATAATTGGAACAAATGAAGTTTTAACCAATTCTAACTCTATTGGTGCTGATGGATTTGGAAAAGTCTATTCAGCAATTTAATGTGTTCCAAAACTAGTAACTTTTTGAACTGCTGACAATGGTGAAATATGAAGAAGAGTACTTTCAGAATCTTTCTCAACTGCTTTTAATAAATATTATATACCCTTATTTTGATCAATATTGTTAATTTCCTCTATTTTATGGGTCTCTTTTATGACCTCATCTATTTTTCTCATCATGTCTAAGGCCTCATCTTTATCAAGTCCAAAACATGTATCTCTTGACTTTTTATGAGACTTATGTGCCATAAACTTCTTAAAGAACTAATAGTACATAGTTTTTAGTTTCTTTTTTTTCCTTTGGAGGAGAAGAATCTACATTACTTTTATCTTTTACTGGTTCTTTCTATATAAATACTTTATCATCAGGCACTACCTTGTCTAAATTTTCTATAAAATTTTTTATTTTCAGATTAAAGACTAACTTCATCCTAGAAATGGTTTCTTCACTAATAAATGAAACCTTTTCTCAAACCACATAAGCCCAATTATTTATATTCATAACTTCTATATAATTAACTGAAATTTTATTAATGAAACTCGGGAACATGAAAATTCTTGAATTCATAGAGGCTTTATTTATATCTTCAATCAATAGAGAAACAAACTTGACCAGGTTTATCTTCCTCATATTGATGAGGAAATTCAATATGAAGATGGCAATTAATTTTAGCGTATCTCTGTCACCTTTTCTTGGAATCATATATCCTTGTATTTATAATGTAACAACTCTTGCATTCATAGTTAGATGATATACACTTCTTACCATCAAATAAGAAGAAAACCAAGATGATTCAAATTTGGCCTTTTCAAAGGACCCTATCTTCTCTAGAAGATTGTGAGATGGAAGGGAAGCCTCTACTTCCATATAAACTTCAACTAAATAAGAAACCTTATGAATTGATAATTTGAAACTCTTAAAAAACTATTAAAAAAAATTACTTTCAAATCATCTTGCATACTGAATTCCACCAATGAATATAATTCATTAACAATTTCTGAATAATGCATATCAAAATAATCTTTTTCCACACAAATATTTTTTCAACCTTGAAACTTTATAAATTGTTTCAAAAGAGATTCATACTTAACATACTATGATTTCTTGATCAATATTTTCTTTTCGACTTCTCACTTAGAAAAATCTTTACTAGATTCCATCATACTGAGATTGATGCCGAGAAAAACTAATCAGACTAAATAAGTAAATCAAACGAATACTAAACTTTTCTAAGTGAGTTTAAAAATGAGATCTAATAGTAGATTGAAAAATATTAGAATTTATGAGGGATATAATAGCTCACAATATTATATATAAGATCAAGGGTATACCATTTTAATTCTAGTAATATAATGGTTCAAATTAAAACCACATACTGATTGAATAACTGAGGTTAATTCTTAAATGATTAAATAAATATTCTAAACTATCTT
Source organism: Viscum album (assembly GCA_963277665.1). NCBI lineage: Eukaryota > Viridiplantae > Streptophyta > Magnoliopsida > Santalales > Viscaceae > Viscum > Viscum album. The sequence continues at coordinate 25,542,405 of OY728151.1, forward strand.
TATTATTTTTAATAAAAAATTATTAATAAGACTAATGGATTTTGTGATTAGTTAAACTTTAATTTTTTTAAAAAATAATTGAAAGGTTTTAATAATTATAAATTTATAAACAACAATTAAAAAAAGTAAAGCATGGTTAAGAAACTAAAATATTAAAAAAAAGACCTCATGGAGTAGAATTATAAATTTAGTTATGAAAATTTTTATGTAAATTTTTTTTATTGGGGTTTTAAAAATAAATTAAATCAAATAACATTTATTAAAAAAATATCAGCTTAAAAATTTTAGTAAGAAAATTTTGATTCCAAAAATTTTTAGGAAAATTTTTGATTCGGAATTGAAATTAGAAATAATTTTTGATTTCAAAACATTTTAGTAAAAACTATGATTATGAAGAACTAAAATATATGAATTTTTTTTATAAAAAATAAAATTGTTTGAAAAAAAAGTATTGAGAATATCAAAATTTATATTGTCCCCCTCTGAGAAAGAGTTCATTAATTTAAGGATATTGGTAAAAAAAAGTTGATGCGAAGGATCCCAAAGTATTTATCATTCCTAAAGTTTTTTTAATATATTAAAACATATTTTAAATAATGGGTTTTATAAAAATATTGAAAATTTGTTCTTACATTATGATGAATTGTAAAATTATATCTCCTTTTTTTGTTTGATCCAAAAGGAAATGTTGTTTTATATCTATGTCATTTTCTTAAGAGTGATGTAGTAGGTTTTTTCTTTAAAGCAATGGAACTAGTGTTGTCAGACAATATTTGAGTTTTACTAAAACTCATTCCATAGTCTATGAGTGTGCGGTCCATCCACAACACTTGATCACAATAAATTATAGCTTCCAAATATTCATCTTCAGCAGTGGAAATTGCTACTATATATTTTTTATTATAGGACCAAGACACTAAGTCTTCTCCAATGAAATGAAAAGTATAGAGTGAAATTTTACTATCTATTCTACATTCACCAAAGTCATTGTTTGATTTTTTTAAATTAAAAATTATTTCCATATGAGTAAAATAATCCTAAATCCATAATTCCCCTAAGGTAAATTTTTTCTTATACATTTAAGATGAGAATCTTTTGAATTTTTTTTGATATCTAGCACATAATAATAAAAAAACAATAAATCCATATGACTAGATATTAAGTATAGTAAAATTCCAATAATTACTCTAATTATATTCTGATCAACTGGTTTTCTAGATTCATTAATATATAAATAATTTTAGGTTCCAATATGAGTACTAATTCTTTTAGTGTTATCATTTAATAATTTCTTAAGAAGGTCTTATATATATATATTGAGATATAAAAGTTCCTTCTAGTTTTTGAGAAATTTTAAAACCTAGAAAATAAGTAAGTTCTCCTATCATGCTCATTTAAAACACAAACTTCATAAGATTCATAAAGAAATCTGTTAGTTATTTTCAATTTGAACCAAATATAATTTCATCGACCTAAATTTGAACAATGATGGTGTTTTGAGAAACCTATTTAATAAAAAGTGTTGGATCCAAAACTCCATTAACAAATTTTTTTTGTAATAAAAATCTATTTAATCTATCATATCAGGATCTAACAACTTGTTTAATTCTATAAAGTACCTTAGTATGTTTAAAAACATGTTTTGGATTATTTTTATTTTCAAAACTAGAGGGATTTTCTACATAAACTTCATCCCAAACATATCCTATAAATAATTCACACTTCACATCCATTTGAAATAGTTTAAAATTAAGTAATGATGCATATGAAAAAAGTATAAAAATAACTTAAAGTCTTTCTATTGAGGCATAAGTTTCTTAATAATCTGTTCCCTCTTATTGATTATTTCCCTTAAGAACAAGTCTAGATTGATTTCTAACTAGAACACCATTTTCATCATATTTTTCTGAAAATCCCATTTTAATTCAATTATAGAAGTATAGTTAGGTCGTTAAACTAAATTCTAAACTTGATTCCTCTCAAATTCATTGAGTTCATATTACGTTTATTTTATCTAATCTTCATTACCTAAAACCACAAGAGGTGTCTTATGTTCGATTGAGATAGAAATGAAAAATGTTCAATTTCATTTCTCAAAGGACTTTTAGTTATAACTGTTTGATCTATATCACCAATGATATTATCACTTGGATGATACCTAAAAGAAAACTAATTATTTGGATTTAAAAAACTCTGTTGTTGAAAAACATAGTGAAAATATTATTCAAGTATAAATATAGAAATATAATCTTCAGTTGTTCACTCACATCAAGAAATTTCCAACATAAATTGAAAACCTGTTTTTGAAATAACATCTAAAGTTATATTTTGTGGTTGATTGAAAACAAAAGGATTGGTTTCAAAAAACGTTACATGTACTATTTCTTAAACATTACTTGCGTTTTTTTAAAAACTCTATATTTATACTAATTGTAGAATAACCTAAAATACTTCTTCATCATGTTTTGGAGAAAATTTATTCAAGTTATCTTCAGTATTGAAAATGAATAATTTTCATCCAAAATAATTGAAGTAAGAATGTTTTAGTTTCCTTACAGTTCACAACTCATAATGAGTTTTTTAATACAAGTTCTTATTAAAACTAAATTTATAGTATAATAGGTAGTACTAAATTTATCATCCCAAAAATATTTAGCAAATTATTATTCACTCAGCATGGTTCTAGTAATCTTTTGAATAAGTCTATTTCTTATTTCAATGATACCATTTTACTTTGGAGATCTAGGTGATGAAAGTTACGTATAATACTTTTTTACTACAAATTTTTCAATATCAGAATTTAAAAATTCTATACTAAGATACTGATAAATAGCTATCAAATATATATTTTTATAATTTTTAACTTAGGATATAGAAATTTTTAAATAAAAAAAGGATTCAGACTTCTTTTCTAGAAAATAGACACAAGTATATCTAGTGTAATCATCAACTAAAACATATACATAATATTTAACACCGATAGTTTTAGTTTATGTAGGGCCAAAAAATTGCATGTGCACTAACTAAAAATCATCATAAGTCGAGACTTCACTAATATAATTAAAACTTGACTAGTGTTTCTTTCTAAATAGAAAATGATCACAAAATTTTGAAGTATCAAACTTAAGGTCTCATAGGTTCTTAACTAGTCCTTTCTTTGAAAACTTAGCTAAATTTATAAAATTATAGTTTCCTATTATTCTATTATATAACCAATATTGGTATTCCACTTCACTAAGGAAAGGTATATCTTGGATCCTAATATCTTTTATGTTTTGTTTGAATACATTCTCATGCCGATTGGAATAAAGAATAAATTCATAATTAGAACTATGAATAAAAAATTTTCATTACTAAAGTTCAAAAGATATCCCTCATCACATAATTGGATTATTATAATAAGGTTTTTCTCAAGTAATATAACAAATAACACATTTGAAATTAATTCTTTTCTAAGAGGAATAATGTTACCTATTCCGAATTCTTCTTGATCATTTGCACCAAAGGTAAATTTTCCACCTTTCATCTTTATAATATCCTTGAAGAAGTCATTTTTTCCAGTCATGTTCCTAGAGGAAACACTATCCATGTACCAAATATTTTTTTTGGTACATTTAATATTTTTCTAAAACCAAAAAAGTTAGATTTTTGGAGCACACATTTTCTTGGGTTTGGTATTATTAGAATGTAAAATTCTAGGAATCCACATTTTTCCAACCTGACCATGTCTAGAAAATGTTAATTATTTTGATAAATAGCCTTTATAAAATCCTAAGGATTTAACTTTGTTAAAAATAACATTTATTCTTCCAGGGACCACCACTTTGACACTTTTTAAAAAATTGATCACTTTTCAGAACAAAGTAAATATTTTGAAAAATAATTTTTCTATTAGAAAAACTCATTCCAAAAACATCTATATAAGGTTTAATTTGATTATAAATGCTACCAATGTTTTCCTTACCAGTAGTAAACTTTGAAAATTAAAATTTCAGACTATAAATTTCATAATTAGGTTTTATAACTAAATTATTATCCTCAGTAGTAGTTGTATCCGAAGTAAGTTTTTCTATAACATTTAGTAAACTAGTATTTTTGGAATTATAATTTTCAATTTATTTAAAAATACCATCCTTATAAAAATTATATTTATATATACATTTAGAAAGATTGTATATCTTAGTAGTTAAAGTATAAATTCTTGAATTTTTATTCACAATTTTTCTGAGAGCAATATCGAGTTTTTTTATAAATTTTACAATTTGAATTTTCTAGTAATTTAGAAAATCCATAAACCTCTTGAAAAATTCATAAAGAATTATTTTCTTTAGATGAAAAAGATTATTAAATAGAATATATATAACTATTATCATCATTTATATCATGATAATTCTCATTTATAGTGATATTTGTTAAATATTAAAAAGTTACCTTATCTATGAATCAGTTTTTGATCTTTGGAATTTCTGTATAGAATTTGATATTCTTCTATCCTAAAATTTTATTATCCGATTAATTATGAGATAAACTATCTCCAAATATATCACTAAAAGTATCTAAAGCTCTTAGAATCTTCTAATTTTTGTTCTTATAATACTTTTTATAATTCCTATCATAATTTATTTCCTTTTTATCATTTATTTTTTTCTTAGGAAAATATGTTCTGATATGTCCTACCTTCTTACATTCATAGCTTATAACTTTTGAAGAATATTTTTTTATCATTTATCTCCTTATGATTTATCTTATATCTTTATTGGAAATACTTATTTCCAAATATCTTATTCATTCATTTTTCAAAATTTGTTAACTCATTTATAGAATGTTTTGATAAAGTACTATCTAAATAAAATATGAATTTCTTCATTTTAGATTACTTTGAAACTTTCTCAATATAATTCACTTTATTCAAAAGATTATAAGTTGTTGCACAAACAACTCTTCCATTCCTTTTCTTCATTTTTTTCATATATTTTCATTATTCCCTGATAATTCATAAGGGTTCCAATCAAATCATCAAGATTTGGAGGAGTGATCCTTTTTGTATCATACAAATAAGTTCTCTTGGATTACCATTATCTGGGCACTTCCCTATAATCTCTTCAACTAAGATTTCATATTTAAGATCTATCTCACCAAGAGATTGTAAACTATTTACAATATTCATAATTCTTTGGTAAAGTTTTTCAATAGTTTCTCTAGGTATCAAATAAAAACATGATAATCAGCACATAACATTTCTCTATGGTTTCAATAACCTTATAAGTTCCAAAATAAGTTACTTTTTAAATTATTCTAAATAATAATTTTTACTTTACAATATTATATATAACTATAAAAGTTTCTATAATTAGAACATAATAGATTATGTCATACTCTATAATTCAACTTATATTCCCACTTATCTTGATTATTAAAAGTCGTAGCATCTTTCTCAGGGATCTTATAATTACCAGTCGACACAAAAAATTGTCAACACACATATTAATAACAATTTTTTTTCATTATATCTCTCCAATTATCATAGTTAGCACCATAAAAGTTTGGTGGTCTACTAGGATTCATATTCTTGAGGGTATAAAATTTTAAAACAATCATCTTATAGAAAAAACTCTTTCTACAATTTACACATTAGTGTAATAACCATTTATAAAAAAGTAGTTTATAATAAAAGTTGTAAAACTTTAGAAACTTGCAGTATAATAAAAAAAGTTAAAAATAGAAAGTAAAGAAAAAATACCTTCTCTGATAACAATTTTTGGATCCTAAGATTATATGATGGCTATAAGTGGGGGGTGGGGGAGGGTAAATTTTAGTTTAAAAAATTAATCTAACATAAAAAACCAAAATCTATTTTGTTATAAGGATTAGAATAAAAAATATTTGGATTACCATATTATAGGTATCAGACTAAGAATTAATCCAATAAATAAGAATTACTAAATAGATATACAAACCATCTAGATAAATAGATATTAGAAAAATTTAGTAAAAAAAATTATAATATAAATTTCTCAGTGGAGTATGAAACTTGTTAAAAAAAATATTATTAAATATTATAGTAAATTAATAATTTATTAAAATATTTATAAAAGATATTATACACTTTAACCTTAAGAGTTAAGGAAGTCAACAATCCTAACTTAAGATATCCACAATTTTCAACATAACTATAACATTTGTCTTTCTACACCAGGAAATCCATTGATATGGATATCAGAATATTTATGTATTTATTAAAAAGGAAATCCCTTAATCTTAAGATCAGTAAAAAATATGTCTTCCAATCCTTTGGATGACCTCAAACAGCCTAATCGGTATCACCCATCTTTCTTTCCCTAAAATCCATTGATCTAAACCATGATCAGAATTAGTGAATATAAAAGAAAAATGTTCTAAGGATTTTATAACCCTCACATAGATTCCTTAGAAAAAAACTGTCTAAAGATTTATAATGCATAATAATGATATGTTAAGGAAGAGAGAATCTCAAACATGTTGAGTTAAAAATGCATCAACTCCAAGCTCCTTGAATGAACTCATATTTATAGGCATCCCTGACTAGAAATTAAATTTTTATTTCAAAAGCACTTTTGAGGAAAAAGTGGGAAACCACAAAGACATCAAAGACATAAAACACAACCAAGACTCTATGGGATAAGATTATCAAGACAAAAAACATCAATTTAATGAGTAAGGAAAATATCCACCCTAGAAATAAGTACAATATGAATAGCGTTCTCCTTCCCATAGATACGGGGCTAGTAGTCCGGTGCAAAGATGCATGGGCATGGTACCGATGGAAAATGCCATACCCTCTCAAAAATTCTAATTCCGGGTAGCAGTGATAAGGAGAACGCTTCCTTCTCTGAACCTCCTCTAAAGAAGTACCTAGAAAGTAAACTAAATGTAGTTTGTTATGGTCTAAGGCCACAGGTCCACGGGGAAACAAGAGAATATGACCAACAAAGACCAAAACCACCTTTCCACGTCATAATAAATCCATGTTTCAACATTTAAAGACTGTAGGTCTACTCAATAAAATCATACCACACAGAAATTCAAACCACATAGCCCAAACTAAAGGCATTATCAGTTCGACAAAAAAACATCTAAACAAGTCTGTAGACAAACCCAACACATCCAAATTCCGGCATGAGTTGACTCGGTCTTTAATTCGCCAATTCTTGACATGGCCGCACTGTAATCAGCACCAACAAGAACTAATTGAACCTTCTGGTATCCGTAACAGCAAAACCTCAAACCACTAAAGCCACTTAAACTGAATCCATGGGCAAACATCACCAAGACCTCCAGCTTTCAGATTGTAAACCACACTTGGATTCCTCATCTTGGATAAGCATAGAACCCAAAGAAACCTCAATCCCTCCATCGATCAAAAACCCATGAACCAACAAGAACATGAGATGAACATAGCCATATCTGAGAACATAAATCCCAAGAAAAACATAGACCCAAATCCAACACAAGAAGAGCATCAAAAAAATATAAAAACTAAAAACAAAGTAAAAAAATAAAGGATTAAGAAACAATAAACCATTTTGCGGACACCCGAGCATCATATATCACCGAAAAAGAGCCTAAATCCTGTCACCACCATCCAAATCGCCTCAGGGACCACAATATACTACCCAATGCATACACTAGAGGTGATCTTAAATCCTCAGACATGGAATCCGTAGCTTGACTACTAAACCATCACCACGCCGCCAGAAGAACCCTATCCATCGAAGTTGGATTGAGGCGAAGAGGGCCACCAGCCATGAGGAAAGTTGAGGCGGTCGAGTCCATAATGTCGTGAAATATGAATCACCGCAGACCACCAATCCAACACCGAGGGGAAGATCCAAGCCAACCTGAGGCAGAATGGAGGTAGGCGGAGACGAGGAAAAACCCTAGTCAAGAAGCGCCCCTTACGGGCTCATCTCGATCAATTTATAGTCATCCCTCAAATGGTCATATTTCCATGATTTTAAGAGTTGGTTTTAATAGACTTGGATGTTATTCACTTGAAAGGTTAGAAAATTATATCTTCAACCGAGGTTGTTTGGTATCCCCACTAAAATGCTATAATAAATTCTATCCAATAAAAATAATTTCAACACTTCGATTATAAATTTGTTTAGTCAATATAATGGAAAATACACTATTCAATATGATGGACCAGAATCTTAGTCATCTTGATGTATCATAAATTAAAAATATAAAGTTCATATTAATTTCGTTAAGAAATATTTATTTTTTCAGTTGGAAAATATTTTTTATACAAAAAAATTATAAAATACTTGAGACATACAAATTTATTAAAATAAGGTTTTAAGATTTTTTTTGTGATTTTCAAAATTAAGGAAAATTAGAAAGTATAAAATTTTGACTCAATAGTTAGGCCTCCTTATCATGCACTAGGTGAGGATTGACTTAATATCTAATATACCCTTTCCATAGTTATTACCCCTAGGTACATCAGTTCCATAGTCCACATTAACTTATAGTATCTTGATAGGGAAGTAATTTCTTGAAAAACCATATACTAACAAATTCACAAAAATTTCAAGATTTTAACTTACACATAGACATATCCCTTATGATTTTTAAATCATGATTCTAAGATCTTGTATTTTTCTAGGTATACCCATCTTTGAGTTTTTTGATGAACCTCTTTCATTTGGGTTTTTCTTCTTCTTTAAACCTTGGCTGTTGAGTTCCTTTGAGGTTGGAGAGAATTTTATAGGGAACATGACCTAATGTCCAAGGGTTTATTTTTTTGAATTAATGGAATCTGGGTATAATCATGTAAAAGGGATTACAAGGTTTCTTTGTGAGTTTGGAAGGCTTTAATGATTGTTAAGGATATTTTTGATAATGATTGGATGAGTGATATCTATTCGAAAATTATTGTTTGTGTACCTATTAAATGATATGTAAATGATGACATGCATACATCATGAACTGATTAAGGTTTTAAAATGGTTACAAATTCTTAAAATGGTTCAATATGTATAAATGTTTCCAGATAGATGTTGTGAATTGGTAGAGGTGTGAATTGGTCACACATTGTGAAATTTACTCACGTTGTGTAAATATTATCAGGAATACATTGTGAATTGGTTCAGGGTTTGAAATGTTTACACTCCATGAAACTATTTCACAGCATGTAACGTTAGAACAAGGTTATTTTAACCCAAGGTAGTGTGCTTTTTTTAGCGTAAATCATAAATTGATAAATGCACAATGTGAATGGATTGCATTCCATGTATTTCTCAGCCTCAGTGGTTTTAAAGTCATTCCATGAATAATATTCTTTCTTCATCCATGTTTCAATATTTTCTATTGAATCCTAGGGAATATATGGGTGATTTTAGAGTTCTTTATTAACTTTCAGACAACTTAATAAAGTGTTTAATCCCCGATGAGTTGGTTTGATTAGGTTTTCCCCTATCTTATTCATATTCTCCAACTTAGAAGTGGAATATTTTGGAAATTGTTGTCTAATTTTTTTATCTTGATGCTTCTTGTTCTAGGTTGGTTCTTAGGATATTATTCTCCTTATTTATTATTAGTGTTACTAGTTAGAAGTTTTGTTTGATCACCATATAAAGGTAGGTGGTCTAAAACCAAACCCTATAGTCTATTTAATTATTTAAGATAGTGAAATATTGTTATTGATCTGTCATAATGTTCACATTAATTAATTGAATAATGTGTGATTATAGATCATGTGTTGTATTACTCATCAGATCCCTTTGGATTCAATGGTGTTGAGACCTAGATTGTGGCTACCCATTGGGTGAGCCTACCCTGGAATAATAATGAATTGACTAATGGTTTAAAGGGTGATTAAGATGAAATTAGATATCAGGTGTTTTCTTATGATATATTCACCTTGGAAAATAGATTACTTGTTTATTATAATGAATTTGAATTTTTCATATGATATAATTGTGTGAACTAGCATGATAATGGTTTAAGACCAACTTGATAATAGGGTAATTGAAAGATAAAGGGGTAATTGGATGAATTGACCCTTGTGGATTTTGATGTTATATATTTTATTCTTACTAATATATATTTTATTTTTATTCATGATGGAATGATTATATATAGAGCTTGAGCTGATGCTGAAATTATTATTGTTGATTTTTTCTTGCTAGATGGGTTGGTTCTTGAAGATGAGACCAACATGGGGTTCAAGACTGGGGTATTTTGAGTTAATTGTGTCAACATTGTATTTTATATGTATTAATTTCATTTTCACATTTAGATACATTCTAGAATAACATTTTATGATTCATTATTATTTGGTTTATTTGGTTCATCCCTTTACCTTCTAGTTGTATGATGAATTGATTCCCCTATTTTCTGTTACATTGATATTTATTTATACAGTTTATTTCCTGTTTATTATAAATCCATAGGAGGGGGTATATTATCCCCACTATTTCCTCTACACCCTCACTATTATTTGGAAGCCTTTAGATTAAGGGGAGGCATGCATGGGGTATAGTAACCAACCCGATTTTTCCACGCGACAAAGGGAGAGATTAGGGGATGTTAGAAAGTGGTATCATATGTTTAGGTTGTAATTTTCTATTTATTTACTATTTGAAAATGGTACAAAGGAGACTAGGATATTTGAAGACATGGTAATGATCTTATGGATGGGAGTATCTAACCCATTTAAGAGGGAAAATCATAGTACCCAGGGATGGAATTGTTGTTCATGTTGTTCATTTTTTATAGTTGATGTTATTTCACCTTTGGTGATTCACATGTGGTTGATGTAATTTTTTCTTGATATTTATACTCATAGATTGGAAGGGTGTGATATGATTATGCATTCTTCATGATAGAAACATAGGGATATATCTTAACATGCACTATTCTTGACAGGGACATATTTATTTCATGTGATATATTTTCCTATATGAACTATGAAATGAGATACCAGTTATATCTGATAAATGAAATGAAATGAATTGTTATGTCATGATAAATCACTTGTAATACATGTTTAGAGAGACCATGATCCAGTGATTCTCCATTTTTTCACCTGTTGAGGTTGAACTTATTTTTTCTAGTGTTCTAAGGACTACATTTATCTTGTAGAGAAAATAAATCATCACCATCTTCAAATTGGGAATCAGGATAGTTTAAATCAAAATGCTCCTAATACAACTAAATTAGAGATTCCTGTAGCTCTTGAGGATTATATTGATGTTCAGTTTTATGAAATCTTCTCTAGGGATATGTGATCCATATAAAGAGAGAATGTTCACTCTATTCCTTCATTGTTTGAGACGATGAGAGAGAATTAGATACAAAACCTACCTAATTTAATTGGGGTGGTAGGCCCCTAAGTACCCAAGTTCTAGATCAAGTTAGTGTAGATGATCCTTAAGAACCATGAGACACATACTGATAGGAGGGTTAATCTTACCGCATACATGCTTTGTGGACCTACTAAGCGTTGGTGGGATAGTCTGGAGCTAGATGGAAAGTAAGAGGACTTATCTTATAAGGGTTTTGAGGTGAATTTTTAGAGCTCCTTATATATTGAAATATTTATGGATGTGAAGAATCACGAGTTCATATAACTAACATAGGAGGGATTTTTAGTGATGGACTGTGATGGATGTTTCACTGACTTGCATCATTTTGTGCTATCTCTAGTAGATGATGATATCTCTAGGGTGAGAAATTTTTAGGATGTGATTTTCTATGATATCAAGTCAAAGGTGATTTTTTTATTGATTGTCTTTTTAGATGTGATGAATCAGGCACTCATCATAGAATGGAATCTAGAAGATTCCATGAATAGTGGCCAAGATATTTCGATAGGGTAAAATAGGAGTTGTTTTTCTGATGGAAACAACCATCTCTATGACTATTATTTTCAAGGAAAAAGTGGGAAGATCAGTCAGGGCAGTGGAATTCCATATTACGACCGTGTTTTGTTGTAGTGCTATCAGTGTGGTAAGTTTTTTCACAAGTGGACTCAGTGTCCATACCATACTTCAGAGTGACCTGATTGTGGTAGAATAGGCCACCTGTAGAGGTTTTTAGGGGAATTATGTAGTAGATAAGTGATAAGGGACTAGGTGAGGTACCAAATTTTGGGAAGGATACAACTACCCCTTAGTAGGATAGTAGTTGGAGTTCCATTAGATGTTTACATCAAGGTAGGGGATGTGGAACCCCATTGTAGGAGCGACATTACCAAGTAGAGGTGATAGCCCATGGGAGTCTGACTAGAGCACATTGTAAAGGGTGAAGTTAGCTGTATACTATATAGTATACTCTAGATAGTGTGGATGCATGAATTTCTTCTGTAAGAGGTAGGATTTTGTCTCATCTACCTAGTTGAGTGGTAGATGAGGAAACTCTTTGAAGACATGAATCTAGATGTTCAGGAGTCCTATGGATGAGTATATATGAATTTGAAAAATGTTATACCCATTATTCTTGAACGGATCAAGATAGAGAAGTTATCTAATATGGAGGCATAAATCTAAAGGAAATCATATATGGTGGGGATCCACCAACATGATGTTCTGAGGGTGGTAGTGATGTTCTTATCTTTCATAGATGAGTATGGGTTCCTATGGTTTTGTGTGAGTAGTTGATGATAGAGTTTCATGTGTCTAGACGAAAGTACATCTAGGGTTGACAAAGATTTATCATGATCTACATAAATAGTACTGGTGGTTAGGAATAAAGAAGGTGATATCGTGAATTTTATGATATGTTTCACCTATCTGTAGGTGAATGTTGAGTATTAGAGACCTTTTGGGTTGTTTCAGCCTCTACCCATTCCAAAATGGAAATGGAATGGTGTCACTATTAATTTTATTATAGGATTTCCCATGAAACCTCATAATAATGATGTAGTATGGGTGATCATGGATCAACTGAAAAAGGTATCCCACATATTTCCTATTAGGTAGACCTTCAATATTGTTGATCTGGATATTATTTACTGGCATGAGAGAGTTTGGTTTGATGGTATTATAAGGATTATCATTTATGATATAGATCCTTATTTCACATCTCGATTCTAGAAGGGTCTTCATAAGGATCTGGGATTGAATCTTATTTTGAGTACAACCTATAATCCTCATACTGATGGCTAATCTAAATAGACTATTCATATTATAGAGGATATGTTATGATCCTATGTTTTGGATTTTATTGGTTCAGGGTTGTATTATTTAGAACTAATTGAGTTCATTTATAATAACAGCTTCCATACATCGATCCAAATGGAACCTTTTTATGGATGGTTGTGCCGTTATCCTCTTCGTTGGATAGAGGTAGGTGAATCAGTTCTTGATGGACCTTGTCTTGTAAGGGAGACATCAAAGTAGTTTTAGTTGATTAGGAGGTAGTTGGTCACTTCATAAAGAAGTCATAAATCTTAAGCTAATCAGTGGAGATGACCTCTGAAGTTTAAGGCAGGTCATCATTTTTTCCTCTAGGTTTCATCTAGGTTGAGGTAACACCATATTATGAAACATGGGAAGCTATCACCCAAGTTTATCAGTCCATTTGAGATAGTTGAAACAATTGTTCCCTTGGCATATGGATTATCCCTTCAACAGTGTTACAGTTCCATGTAAGACATGTTTCATGTGTCAGAACTTTAGATATATCATCCAAAACCTTTTCATGTGGTATATGTTTATGAAACCAAGCTTGGTGTAGATGTGTCCTTTGAAGAGCATATGATATAGATTTTGGACCATAGTTATAAGTATATATAGGGAAATACTATACCTCTAGTTTGAGTGTAGTGGTAGTATGGGCATGTTCAAGAGGATACCCTGGAGAGGGGGTCTGATATGCGAGAATAGTGTCCATAATTTTTCACCAAGAACCAACAATGTTGCATGGATTATATCGAGGATGAGCTCTTATATGGTTGAGATGTTGTAAGATCCCATATTTTCCTAGGTATTTATATTTTCAAGTTTTTCATTGAACCAATTTTGTTTGGGTTTTCTTCTTTAAAACATGGTGGTTCCATTCCTTGATGATGTAGAGAGTTTACTAGGTAAAATAACCAAAAGATTAAAGATTTTTGTTTTTTTGAATTAATGGAGTTTGGGTATAAGCATTTCAAAGGGATAATGAGGGTTCACCATGAGTTTGGAAATCTTTAAATATGGTTTTGACTCTTTCTCTGAAGCTGGGTTGAGTGATGTCTACTAGATAATTACACACCTTGATCCTATAATACATCATGAAAATGTTTCCATACAAACTTCATGAACTGATTTAGGTTGTGAAATGATTACATGCTATGAAAACAATTCATTATGTGTAAATGTTTCCATGAAGACATCGTGAATTGGTTCAAGAACTTAAATGGTTAGATGTCATGAAACCAGTTCATGATGTGTAAATGTTGACAAGAAGACATTGTGAACTAGTTCAGGCATGAAGTGGTTACGCACTATGAAACTAGTTCACATCTTGTAATTTTCAATCAATGTTATTTTAACCTCAAGCGATGTGTTTTTTGGTATAACTCATAAATTTAGAAATACACGATGTTAAAGGATTACACACCATGTATTTCCCAGCCTTAGTTGTTTTGAAACAATATCATGCATAAAATTCATTATTCATCCACATGTATCTCATATCTCTAAAATAATAAGTCATCTCCATGTGATTTTGGATGGATATATTCCCTTATGGATGTCTTTATCAAGCATCGAATCCAAAATGTGTTTTTTCTTAGGTTTTCCCCTATCTTCCACTTGTTCTCCGATTTATTGGTGGAATCTCGTGATCATGGTTGTTCTGGGTTTTGATCTTGATATTTCATGGTCTAGGGTTCTTCTTGGGATCTTCTCTATCTTATTTTTATTACTATATAAAGGTATGTGGTCTAAAACCAAACCTTATGGTTTGTTTAATTGTTTAAGTATGTGAAATATTGTGATTTCACTAACATATCTTGCACTTTAATTAATTTAATAATGTGTGATGATAGATCATGTGTTGGATTACTCTTTGTATCCCTTTGGATTCAATGGTGTAAATACCTAGATTATGGTTACCTATTGGGTCAGCCTACCCTAGAATAATAATTAATTGTCTAGTGGATTTAAATGTGGTTAGCATGAAATGAGACCTATGGTGTTTTATTGTGATAGATTCACCTTATAAAATGGATTACTTTTTTTTATTGGAATGACTATAAATGTTTGATAAGTTATAGTTGTGTGAAATGGAATGATAATTTTTCAAGTACAACATGATAAATGAAAGGTGTAATTGAAATATAAAGGGGGTAATTGGATAAATTTACCCTTATATATTATAGTGTCATCTATATTATTCTTGATTCTATATCTTGTGTTATGATTTAGGTTTAAAGATTATATAAAGGTATTGGCTTGGTGTTTCTAAAATTACTATACAATGGGTTTGGATCAGTATGATAGAATCCTTATATAAAGGGATTTTTTTGGTATGCTGAAATGATTATATAAAGGTCTTGGCCTAGTTATGTTGTAATGATTATTTGGGTTGACTCAGTTATGATGAAATTCTTATATAGAGGTATTTTTCATGGTTAAGACATTATTCCTTGTTCTTATGGTTATGGTTGTCATGGTTGTGCTACATACTCAGATATATATTGGCATGGTGCTGAAGAATGATGATTATTATATGTTATTAATTGATTAATTAATACACATGTTTATCTATTTATTTCATGAACTTATTTTTAGGATTTTTTATTAGACACACCGATGTAGACCAAATAAATTTTAATCACACCCCATTCTGTACATTATTTGGTATCCAAGTAGATTACATGGATGTAGGTTTGGACAAGGGAAAGGAACCTTATTGTTGATTATTGATTTTATATGGGTTAGAGGTTAGAGATGAGACCGACATGGGGTTAAGGTCTGGGGTCTTTTGAGTTTAATTATGTCAGTATAGTCTTTTAATTGTATTACATTCAGTTTAAATTTAGATAAATTCCATCCTAACATTACATGATTTATTATTATTTTGTTTATTTGGTTCATATTTTTGCCTTCCTGCTGTGTGATGTATTGTTTACACTATTTTCCATTAATCTGATATTTATTTATACTATTTATTTCCTCTTTATTTTAACTTTATACCATTATGTATACCCTCCCCACTATGTCCTCTTAACCCTTTATACTAGT
This sequence comes from Viscum album, assembly GCA_963277665.1. Lineage (NCBI taxonomy): Eukaryota > Viridiplantae > Streptophyta > Magnoliopsida > Santalales > Viscaceae > Viscum > Viscum album. The sequence continues at coordinate 25,558,622 of OY728151.1, forward strand.
AGACAAAATCTGGCATACGAGGATGCGTGCTTGAGGTCCAATAACCTACCTAATTTGTCCATGTGAGAGAGTTTTAGATCAGTGGATGTTATATCTCTTATATTAGTGCCTAAAATATTCAATATTACATCAACTGATCTAAAGGGTTATCTATACCTTTGAAATTATGATCAAACTTATCTTATCAACCATTTAATTATCCTTAACCAATTCCTAAACCTCTAAATTTATCTAAATACTACTCTCATACCAATAATGATGGTCCATATAATGTTACCATCTATATTACATGGATGAAGGAAAATATTACATTACTATACATTACCATAAACTTTTAGGTTTAGAGTTTTAGATAATTAGATAAAACATTGACTAGAAAAAATCATTTATATTTCATCTAATATAAAAGTTTCACAATATATATGAAACTACTTAATCCTTAACAAGTATTTAATATATACAAAAATTCTCCAAATATGATACTCTTTTAGACACATCGTACATATTTATTTTCTTCATAACTTAGGGAAATGGAAAAATAAGAAAGGAGTGAGATCACATTCTAAATAAGGGTAAAAATAAGAGATAACAATCAAAGATCAAAAGCGAGCATAAGATGAGAATATGGGTGTAATCAATATATATATAATGAAGTTATAAAAAAAATCATAGATATAAAGTCATGGAATAAGTAATGTAATGACATAAAAGTGTGGAATATCTAAGAAAAGAGGCATAAATATGTAATGAAACATAGAATGAAAATAAAGGAAACATAGAAAAGTTCCATAATGTGAAAAAAATATGGAGATATGGAAAAATTATAACATAGCAAAACCTTGGGAGAAAAATCTTTATAACCATGCCCACATGAACAAACTCAATATGTCCATGCTTGAAAATGTTAGAAAACACATTATGCCCTCACCTATGTAAAACAACTCATTATGTCCTTGCTTGACTATCTCATGAGATATAAACTTAAAACAATAAATTATAGAGTGATATAAGACCTCACCATTCCTCAACCATACATATCAACGAATCTAAAATCCATCATCATCATATCATATAGAACGCATGGATAGTAAATGGGGTTTCATTCTATTTCAAATGGAATAATGTAAGTAAAACATTTATAATTCCATCAATAGTTATAACATGATATACCAATGGAAGATAAAACATATATAAATAAATTTAGTAACTTTATAGGTTAATACCATTCAATAAAGATAATAAATAATGTGGTATTTAGACAATATCAATAAATGGGATATAATTAATTCAATAATTTATTTAATCAATCGATGTATGAAATATAGGTTAACACCCATCAATCAAAGGGATAAAAAAGATGTATTAATAGAAGAAAGTATTTGGAGGAATAATTATGGTTATAAATTGACTATGGTTATAAAAAATAATGGTAGTGATGGATAATTTCTTTTATAGAGATTTAACATTCCTCATTTGTGAAAATTAATGTAAAGAAACAATAGGTAGATGAAGAATACTTTTTGAAGAATAATAGAAATTTATTTTGAAAATAATGATGAAAATAACCACTTTTCCATGAAATCATAGAATAATAGAAACAAAATTTAATTTTTAAAGATAAAAAAACATAGTAAAGATGTTTTAAAATTTTGTGAAATCTGTTCTTGTGAAAATGTTTTAAAAAGAAACTTATTTTTTAATTTTTATAAATAAAGTCTAAGAGATGATGCCACTCATTTCATTTGAAATGAAATTTTAAAAAAGTTTATAAATATATTTATTAAGATATATTAACACATTAATTTTTATTAAATCTCTAATAATATAATTGTGAAAATAAACACAAAGGTTATATAGGGGAAATGCGGGGTGGAAGATAAAACATTTTATTTTGTAAGGATGAAAACCTTTTTTTTAATATTTTGAAATACCATTGTTTAAAAACCACATTGTAAGAAGGGTATTAGATTTTAAAATTTAAAATTAGTAAATATAATTAATAATATCATATAAAATAATCCATATTAGAGTTCATAAAATAGAGAAGAATTTTGGTGGGAAGAAAAATATGGGTATTGAGGAAAAGATTCAATGAAAATAATGAGTGTTATTTTTTCCAACATAAACCTTTATTTGAGAAGGTATTTCATCATGGAAAATAATATCAATGAAAATATATAAAAGGCCTAGATAATAAGAGAAGATACCATATATAAAATGAATTTTAAGAATAAATGTGGCCAATGACATCATAATCAAGTAGATAATTAATGACTCAAGGAGAAAGAATTTTAGACGAGAAAACTGTTACATCTCAAGTAACATTTAAATCAAGATCACTTGAATGAGATTGAGAGTGAAATTGAATTTTTAGAACCATTAATGAATTATATTTCATGGTGTAGTGAATAAAATAGTAAGTATATACACTATATAAGAAAAATTAGTTTCATAATACAGACATATTTTAAATAATATAATTTGGAAAACAATCTCTTACCTTATTCTGGATTCATTATTCACATTCAAATCACTTCCTGAATAATCAAATTTGGTTTATTAGATACCATATTAGGAAATATATTCTTGTATATTTCATTTAATATGGTCAATTTATCATTATATTCTAATTCTTTATTACGTTTTGTTTCTTATGTTTGTGTGAAAATTGAATCAGTGTGTGCTTATTTTAATAACTTTAACGACCAAAGATGATATTTTTATAATAAATTTAATACTTAATATATAATTTTAAAAAATTAAGAAATTTATTATTTTATTATTCAATTATTGTAATATTATTATTTATTTCCCCATATTTATATATGATCGATTTTTATAGCATTGTTTAAGTAGGTTGTTAAACCAACCCAAACATGAACATACTATATCTTAATGGATGAGTATGATTAAGGAAGTGTATAATATCATTATAATAGAAGAAATATGATATTATTTTTATGTTTTTAATTTTTATAATCTTATTTTAAGTGGTCTGGACAATTAATTAAAATAAATATGAAAAATGAAAACGTTACTTCATGGAGGAGGTAGTCCGCATAATGCTCAATTAACATTTTATTTATTTTTACAAGTTGATGGAAATGAATAAATAAGGCTTATTCCTTTATTATAATAAAAATTTAGTATACTAATGATATTAGGGTAATTATATTACTATTTTTATGGATTCTTGGGAATATAAATATTTATAATAAAAAGGTAAGTATTAAGTAATACTCACTTTGGGACTTTGAAATTTATCTTCAATGGGTCCTTCATAATGAAGGGATTAGGATAAATTATGGTGATAAAAGGATTTAGGTTGTAAAATGGAATTATAGTAGAGGACAATTGGGCTGGGTTTCAAGGAAATTTTTAGGGGAATTTGTAATGTTTAGTAGGTGGATGTGATCCCCCTTTATATGTGAATAAAGGGGGACTTTTTTGAACACCCATAATTTTTTAGTAATGGAATAGAACCATTCAAGATTCTAGGGTTATAAAATTAATAAATAATGTATTTTTGGGTGATATATGTTCAATAAAAAAGAAACACTAATTTTCACACTTATTTTAAACTTATTTCAATCCTTTCATCACTTGATTTTTAAATTTTACCATTTTGGTATTTACCATGGAAACTAGTTTTTAACCTAACTGTTTCTATTTTATTAAAAATATATAGTAGACATGGTAACAAAATTTTGATGTTATAAACCAAAATTCAGGATCCATATATTCTAATTTAATTTATAAATAAAAAAAATTTACTTTTAAATTAAACTATTTAATATATATATAAACAGTTTTGTAAAAAAATGATCTTTTCACCATTAAGTGTTCTTAATATTATATAACATCAATTTCCAATTAAATGAGTGATAAAAAATATTTTTATACCCATGAACAAATAATATCAAATACATCATATAAAATATAACCTTTTAATTTTTTATATTATAATTACACAACATTAATAAAACAATTCATCAAAAATAACCTCTCACTATTATCATGGTCATTAAATATAATATTAGTAATCATAATTTTATGAATAAAATAAAATTATAATTATTAAATAATATAAAAATGTTTTAATAAAATATTAAGTTATTTTTTTAGATTTAATTTCTATAAGTGAAGAAAATTATTTTTAAATGTAAGTGAATAAAAACAATTTTAGAGTAAAATATTACTTAATTCTATGAAACATTAAACATTAGTTTTATAATTTCAACATTGGGTGTTAAAATTAATTATTTTAATTTAAAAATATATATATTTTTATAAAAAATGTTTCATTGAATTTTAATTCATTCTTGTATTATGAAAATTTCAATAGTGATGGTATTAGAAAAATTGATATTTTTAACTATTAACATAAAAATAATTTATTTTATAAAAATTTCATAAAATCATCCTAATATAAAATTGAAATGTTTAATTCCAAAAGGGAAGTTATTTTTTCCAAATTAAAATTATAAAATTATAAAATTTATCTTTTAAATTAAAATACAATAAATAAATAAAATGTTCTTATATTAAAAAAAATTACATTTTTAAACTTCAAGGGGTTTAATATTATTATATATAAATTTATAAATGTTTAATGTTGAAATATTAGTTCATAAATCTAAATATTACCTTTTATAATGAAATTTTAACTATGATAAATCTAATTTATTAAGATAAAATACAATATCTTTTTTAAATGGTTCTTTGAAAGACATCCTTTTTAAAATAATAACAAAAATAAAATAATAATATGTATTCATTTTAATTTATTATTATATTTTTATTTATTAGTGATTACATTATTCATTTTATTTTAATATCTCATGGATTATTTTATTTGGGTGTTTTGTTAGTTCAATATTGTGTGTAATTCAAGTTATTGAATATAACATTAATTTATAGGGTCCAAATTCTCAGGACGTTATAAATATTGTGGGAAGGAAAATTTAGATCTAACCAAATGGAAGAAATGATCTAATATTAATTGAGATTCCCCTAAGGATCTATGCAGACACCTGAGGTGTGGGCTGAATCAGGTGAAATCTATTTTTTTTACCAAAATTCAATTTATCCTCTAAGTGTTTACCCCTATGAAATTTTTACTTATGTTATTTATTAGTATAATATTGAATATTCTTAATATTTACCAATCACCTATACCAGATGAAATGTATGAAAGTAAGTAAAATATTACATACTATATTTGTACATGGTTTGACCATGCTATGGGAAGACTACTCTTTAGAATGATTGGTTATTCACCATAATCTGGGATTCTCTTCTCCATTATAAGCCTAAATGAATACAATGAGTCTTCATGAATCCATAGTGCTTCACACACTCATAGTTCTTTTTATAGTGATAAAAATATTTCCAACATTCCACTAGTGTTATAAATTCACATTTTGATCTCTTTGCATTCCCAGAGTAATACTGCTTCCATTTCTTCCAATCATGTATATACAAATGTTTAATTATAACCTATTTGGAATTCAATCTCTAGTCAGCATAGGAATTTCACTGCATCCACTGAATGAATCTTATTCGTCTTAGGAGAATCTTAAAATTCCTTATATTAATGCATTGAACGTTATTCAACTTAGTCATTATACTCAGTTTAGCTTCATAGATCTTTAAAAAAGCATAATCACCTTGATTTCTCAACTCAAACTCAAGCCCTTGTGTCTTAAAAAATCTATAGGATCCTCAATCTCTGAGAGTCTCGACACATATATTTTAATATTAGGAGTGGTTTTAGTCTCTCTCCATTATCTTCAATCTTGTTCTACTCAAACTTCTCCAATGATAATTATCACATATACTTTATTCCTTATTCTTTTATTCCCAAATGATAAATCTTTTACAACATAGGATCAATATCATCTTGTTTTTTCTTCCTATTTGATAGTTTTATATTCCTCCCACTTTGCACTGCCTCTCAATTCTTCCTCAATTTAAAACTATTTCTCTCTCACTCTCTATTTATGTTTTTTTATCTTTTAAACATAAGTCATAAAAAATATATTTTCTACATATTTCATATATAATTTCTCTTTAAAAACATAGTTACATGTATTAATTTCCTCAATGCATTAAATTTTTGATTTCTAACACTAACTCATTTTTATTTTTTTTCCTCTAAGGGTTCTCTCATGTAAAATAACTAGATTACCCTTCAAATTTCATTCTCATTTATCTCATTCAAACACAAGTATTTAAGTTAATTCTAGTGGAATCCTTTATTTTCTAATCTATTTCACCTACTATATCCACATAGATATATATTTTATTCACTTTATAATCCTATATAAAAATATACAACACATTATATTTTTGGTTTGGTTAATCACATCCACTACTTGATAGATCCTCATAAAACTTGTAAAGATTATACTTAAATCATTAAATCCATGATACAAACTCATAAATATATTTTCTTTATTGAATAATTCATCATGGATAAAAAATATCTTACAATATTTAGAAACATTAAATAATAAATTCAGTATTAATATATTTGGTTTCCAAATTTAATAAATCATATATTTCAAATTCAGGATTAATATATTTCTCATAAATTCCTCCTTCTTGTTTTATCTCTTATATCAGTAAATAATTTTGAATCAAAATATTTTTATGATGTTTTATCCAATTAAATTTAGCTTTAACATAATCTTATTTACTTATTTACTTTGATAACAAATGTTTTTTTTGAATATTATAATTTTTTATTCCAATATAAAGATCAATGATCTTCTCCATCTTCTTCGCCTCATATAATCCTTCTGAAATATGAAATGTATCACAAAATTTATATTTAGATTCATTAAAAATAAAAATTTCATTTTTGAATTTATTCTTTATCTCCATATTTGATAATTTGGAAGTCCTTAGACAAAATCATCTCCACATTGATCTTATTCAATTTAGATATGAAATTTATATTTCTATTTCCTTAGATTGAATCAAAAACCCTTTTAGGTGACTGTGATGTTTAATTTTTTTTGATAAACTTTAAAGTAATCCCAAATAATTTCAACTTTAGAATATAAATTCAGAAAATTTATTTTCTATTCAATATAATTTAAAAAATTCTGTGATATTTTAAAGTATTACGAGGAGTATAAGTTGTACGATATTCTATATGAAGTCATATACTCATAAATCCAATGTTATACACCATCTCAAAGTATCATTCTGATATTTTCAAAGTCTTATGTTGATTATCTCAATGTTATACATAAGATTCATATTCTAACAAGAAATTTCATAATCCCTTTACAAAGTCTTACAACTTCTAAGCTAAAGTCATACACTTGGAGAAATAAGTCACACATTGGGTCACATGAAGTCATAAAACACTTCACAAAGCTCATAAAAAATATTACTTTTCCATTTTTCTTCTTTTTTTATAGAAATTAAAAACTTCTTCATTTGACATTGAGATTTCTTCAAAGCACTTCCATCCTTCATAAACCATTATCCAAGTGATGTACTATATATTTCAAAAGCCTTAAATGTTAAGTGCACTAAGATATTTTATATAATACTTTTGGTATTAAAAATATATAATCTGTTAGCCTTCAAATCCATTAATTACAACTCTCAAATCTATGCACAAAACCATCTCTTCACTCTTCTAAACTATAGTATATAATAATTTTCACACTTATTTTCACTTGTATTTTCAATGAGGGATAAATCTATCAATAATTTGATTATTGGGTAGACATTAAAATTAGCCATATATTTCACCATTTTCCCAAATTTCATTGAGAAACAGGTTCATTAACTTTTGTGGGTGTATTATCACCCCATTACTGATGATCTTCAACACATATATATTCATTCCCACTGACATAAAACATAAACAAAATCCAATAAAAACATAAAATTAATCAACCAATTCTACCTTATCATATAAAATTATCATATATGGGGACCCCATTCATGATTGTAACATTCGGTAATCATATTAAACAAATCTAATTATGGATTGTAATGACACACAACATTACAAATTATGAAATTATGATGAAATTTAAAATTTTGATCATGAAACATTGGTGTTTTCAGAATCATGAATTAAACAAAAATTTTGGGGGCTAAAACATCTAAAGAATATTTTTTTGGACATTAATAAAGTCCCAGTAAGAGCTCCAGGTTATTTGGTGGATGTTAGAGTGGGTTTATGGGAATCTATTGATTTTTTGATGGATGGATCATCAAAACCTGATAGGGAAAGTTTAAACCATGATTAAAGTTTGTTTAGGAGTCAATTGATGGATTATAAGGTTCAAAAATATGGAGTAAGTAGGTCAAATAATGAGTAAGGGTTGTCATGGTATAGTGAATATCTCTAGGATATGATGAAATCTGTGGAGGTAGTAGGTTATATTGTGACAAATGAGTGTGATGACATGGTGAATTTTTATGGGATATTGTTTAAGGTAACGAAAATTATGTATGGTAATCAAACCATGGTTGAGGGTTCTATTCCATGATGGTGACTTTCACATATGTTTTGGAGAACTATTATATATTATCTTTTATGATTTTCATAGAGAAATTTTGGTCATATTGTGATTGGAATGGTCTATCCATGGAGGATTTCCTTGAGGAGATGTCATGTTGTGGAGTATAAAGGTTTTAGTGAAGAGTTCAGAGACCATGAATATAGATAGTAGGCCATGATGTGAAGGAAAAACCCCATGCCTTAGAGGCAAGGGACACATGATCTTGGTTATTTTAGAGGGTGATGTTCCACATTGTTATCAGATGGGTCATGCTATGAAGGAAGAACACAAGGTTTGGGGATTCTAGATGATATAGGTGTGTCAAACCTTGAACAACATGGACATTATGTGACATGTGACTAGAATAGGGTGTCACATTTTGACTAATGTAGGCCACACTTTGATAGGGTCATAATCCATTTTTTAGAAAAGTGGAAGACCCATTATTATAGAGTCTCCCTGTTTAAGATTTAAAGGATATGGGCGTTAACAAATGGGTATTTTTATCGAATATCCCCATATAGTTCTCCCTTTTTATCCTTCTTGGTGGGTGGAAACTTTAAATTGTTTCCACGATAGTTTTAAGGTATAACTGTTCTATTTTCTCACTATTCTTCTACTTGTTCATTATCCAATGTTTGTAGTGGATTCATCTAGGTTTTTAGTGAAAATATCAATAGATATTGACATAATCTTTTCATAATGATGGGGATTTAGATCAATAGGGATAAAAAATATTCCTATAATATTAAAATATTCTACAAACCATTGATTCTTTAGAGGTATGTCACAATACTTATTTATTTCAGGTTTTTTTTATAAATTTGTATTAATTTTCCATTGATTCAGATAAATTATTATGGTATTTTTCTAGTTTTGGATTAAGTGAATATTAAGAGTGGACCATACCTCATTTATTATTGTTTTATTACTATTATTCTTCATATTGATTTTTAGGAAATTACGAATCATTGAATTAAATTGAGTAATTAATTATAAATTACAATAATTAAGTATTTTTTGTGTGCCTTGAGATAGGATATTGATAGTCCATAAGATCTAGAATAAGGATTGAAAAATCTTAATGATACTGGTCAAGATTCTATTAATGCTAATATCTCTAGATGAGGTAGTTGATCCGAGAATATATCCATAATATTTATAAATTTTTGATATATACAGGTGTTATGGGGTCCTTCCACCTATGTGTGGTTGAATTTGATTTATAAAATAAATTATCTCCCTTAAATTCCTAAAAAATGAATTGAAGTATCTAATCCCATAGTGGATCCTTTAAAACTAGCTGATGCATCAGTCAGTGGTGGAAAAGGGATTGAATACAAATGTTTGCTACATGACACATGGACCCTTAGTGGTATGAATAAAATGAGTTCAATGAGACATTTTAGACCTTGATATAGGGTGTCTTAAAGCTTCCAAAATTCATAGGAGTTACTCCAGTGATGTTTATTAGAAATGAAATCATCTTTTGACTATGTCACCAAGAATTTGGAGATGCCGATTGAATTCATAGAGACTTGGTATGGGTCCTTAGTCTTGATATGAGATATATATATCCTAGGTGAGTTTTCTAAGGATATGTGAGAAGGACCTCATAATTTTCACAAGGATCGCAAGGGTCATATCACGAATCAACTTGAGATGGTTCTTAATTAGTGGAGTAAGGCTATGATGTAGGAATTTGATGAGGATTATACTGTCCTCAAGGTTTTTAGGTCAATAAAGTCCTATGGGACAAGAGAACACCATACAGTGTTGGATATAAATTAGTTCTAGTGAGTGGGGACCAATATGGTTATAAAGGACCCTAGTAAATTCCAAAGTGAGTGGAATTAGAATAACAATATGTTCTGCATGAAATTATCGTAAAATATAGATGGTCTTAAGGGGACCATATAGTGAGGTTAAATGATGTGATCTAAGATGCATATCTATTCCTTAAGTGATGAGTAGCCTAATTGAGTTGGTGAAAATAGTGATGAGTTCTAGACTTTTATTATATGTCTATGTGAGGTATTTCTAGGTGGGCCACATTATCTTAGAGTATTAATATGTGAGATATTATTATGTGGGTGACTTTCCCCTTGAGTGTCTATAGATGATATATTTTAATGTGGAATAATTTTCCCCTGAGCATGTATATGTGAGATCTTATCAGGTGGGATGAACTTCCCCTGAGGTGAAATGAGATTATATGGCGGGAAAATATTCCTCCCGATGAAATAGTATATTTCACGGAAGTCCAATCACCCCATATAATATGATGTGATATTTTGAGTTGATATTCTCTTCCCTTTATTTAATATGAGATTATGAGGTTGGCCTCTCTTCCCCCTAATATGATATGATATTTTAGGATGGGGCACTCCTCCCCCCAATGTGATATGATATTTTAGGGTGGGATTCTCTTCTCACTGATGTGATATGAGATTCTAGGGTGTGACTCTCATCCTCTTGACATGATATGAGATTCTATTATTTCATTGTCTTCCCCCTAATATGATTTGACATTGTTATGGGTTTCACCCTTCCCCTGAGTGTTTATATATATGAGATATTTTCAGGTGGGAAACTTTCCCTTGAGATTTTTTATATATTGATATTTCTAGGTGGGAATACATTCCCCCTAATGATGTATGGTTATGTGACTTTATCAAAGACAAATTTTACTAGTCAATGTTGGTATGATCAATATCAAGTTCCAATATAGAAGTAAAAGATCGAAAAATATTATTTTATTAAGATTCCTCACTTTATTTTTTTATTCTGACCATATCACATCATACACACATTTATTTATTGGTTATGTTGGGGACACTGATGGTTGTGTCTTACTATGTTATACTTACACCCTGCAAGTGATTCCCTCACACATTTATACACAAAACTCCCCCAAGATAATAGGAATAAGTAGAGAGTAAGAACAATGTTGGATGGTTGAGTTGGCCATATTGGATGAAGTTAAGGGATTAGGCTTGAAGATGGATGTTGATCCTTCTTATATACTTTTGCTTATTTTTTTGTATATGTGATTAGCACGATGGGTATTAATTTGGGGATTTATGATTATATGTGTGCATACTCATCTATTATAGTATATATATATTTTTTTATTTCATATACACTGATTTTTATTGGGGATTTTATTTATTTATTTATTGTTATTAATAGTCATTATATAAGGGAATAGTATCCCCATAGTAAAACATTAAATCCTCATTACTAGTCATCATCCTATGGTATATGGGGAGGAATTCATGTGGTTATGTAATGAACCATTCCTGTTATTATAGAGTGAACTAGGGTGGAAGATTAGAAAGTGGTATAATATAGTATTTTTTATCTTATTATTCTGGATATGGTTAAAAAGGAATAAGAATATATAGAAGCATGTGAAGGACCTCATAATAGTGAATCATGAAAATATTTTTAAAGGTAAGTCCACTTTACTAAGGTTAAAGTATTTTTATTCTTCATTTTTTCCATTATAGTTTAGTTATTGATTCAAATATTATGTATTTGTTTGAGCTTGTTATTATGGTTTTGGATCTTATGCCATGGTGTAATGAGGTTGTGTATATGTATGATATTTGGTATTTTGGATTCATATAACATATATTTACTTGTGTGTTATTTATTACACTGAATATAGGGTTTAATTGTTTTAAATTTTTTAAAAAACTTATATGGTATTGTCTTATATATCTTATTGGTGAAATTATACACAGTTGAACCACAATATCTTTTCTTCTATGATAGTTAATATTGATATTACATAAAAATTTTATTTAATGATGTTATTATAGTTCCTCCATGAAAGTGAAGTATAAAAAACATTGGTTGGTCCACATAGGCCTTAGATACCTCGGTGATGTAGCCCGGTGGGTTTGGTATAGGTGAGGTATGTGTAAGTGATGTGGTTTCGTAAGTGAATGGGTTTCCCCCCAGGATGAGAAAACACTATAGTGGGTAATGGAATGGAATATTTAAATCCTTGGGATTATAGAATTATTTGTTATCGAGGTAATGTTTTTGATTAAAGGATTAGATATATTACCAACCCTTTTGGATAGCATATCAAGATCTAAGATGGTCATATCTGGGATGAATAATGTTTGGGTAGTCACTTGTTGTTTTGAATTGACTCCCATGTAATGTGTAGTCACATGATATGCCTTGAGATGAGTGATATGACTTAGTCATGTTGGAAAAGAAACATGAGGGTTGTTTTTCTCAGTGATATTGACATGAGAGGGAAGAACGTTTTATGGTTTAAGTACAAAAGTTTAGGTTTAGTGAGATGCAACTCATGGGAGCATGAGCCGAGTTGTATGACCAGGTAGTATGGGAGAATACACCCATTATGTTTGGTTGAGACGAAGATAGATAATACATGATAAATTTCAATAGTATTCTTAGAGTATCACACTTCATAGTATGAAAATTCTAAGTGATAGCTTGGATTTTCATGAAAAATCTTCGATGTGTGAAAGAAAGCGTGTCCTTGTTGTGTATAATTCATGTTTGATTATGGATTGGTGAGTGATACTTTGTGGGTTTATGACAAATTGATTTAATGATATGATAGAGGACATGGTACCCCATGTTTTTAATGTGAGTGGAAGGCCTTTCCTCTATGGTAGATGATGGAAACAAGGATGTATTGGTGTACCATAATGCTATTGATCAATGATTTAACCTTAGTAGTTGTTTTTTGGGATAAGATGCAAATGGAATGAGAAGAATGACATGTACATGGTGAAAAAACCTATAATAAATTATGCTCAAGTATTAGTGCAAGGGAATCCATATTGTGGCTAGTGCACCATTGTTTGTTGAAGTTTCTAACCCTTATTGTGGATGAATTTCAGAAAAGTCAAAAATAAAGTTACTAATTTATTGAGAAACTTTAGAGATTCAAGTTTCATGCTGATACTCAGGTTTGGTCATTATATTTGGAAGTGAATGGAGTAAGGGCTATATAAATTTATATTTTAGGATTATTAAAGAGATGATAAGGATAATTTTATGGTGGGAAATATTGAATCGATCATGATGAGAAGGATATGTCATGGTACATAGTAGCCATGAATAGGAAGAGGAGTCCATGAAATAAAGGGTTAATTCCATATCATGGAATCCACATCCATGATATCTTGGTTCTCCTTGGAGATGATTTTACATGTCATGACTATATGGGTTTCACAATGAGGGAAGGACATGAGGTTTGGGGGTTTTAGACAAGAGAGGCATGTCCCACCCTAATAAGTTACTGGAATAGGGTGTTATGTCATGTCCCATGTAAGTCATGATGTGATGAGTCCCCTTTCTAGTTTTTAAAATAGAGGAAAAAATATCATTTTCAGGTTGACCCCCATTTGAGATTTAGAGGATAGGGGCATCTGGAGAGGGAAATTTCATCTGAATATTCCTTCCTTCTTCCCCTTTCAATTCCCCATCAGAATGGAATATTTTTAGGTATTTCTATGATATATTTAAGGTATGATGGTTTCTATTTCCCATCCATTATTCTTCATATTCATTATCTAATTATTTTAGTGTATCCATCTAGGGTTTTGAAGATGATTTCACTAGAGTGCGGTAGATTTTTTTTGATATGATAGAGATTGTTCTTAGAATATCTAAAAGACATTATGAGAAGATGAAATTATATATCCTCTCACTATTTCCTTGGAGGTATGTCACTACCCATATTTATTTAGGATTTTTTTGTGACATAGAATTAAATTACCCAATTATTTGAGTGAATAATTTCTAGATTTTATGTCTTATGTTTATGAGCATGTTGAGAGTGGGAAACATCATGTTGCCCATTATTTTGACATAGTTATGCCACTTGGTGAGTTTTTATGAAATTATTACTTATTTAATGAAAATACATAATTAAATAAAAATTTTTATAATTAATTATTATGGATGTTGTGTCTTGAGATAGGAGCTTAAAAGTTAGTTTGAGAATGGATTAGTGTATGCTATGGTGGTAGAGATTCGATTAAAGGGTATATATCTAAATGAGGTAGACAATCCTTAAACATATGTCAAAGTTTTATAGATTTTTGATATGTGTGAGTGATATGTGTTCGAACTAATTATGTTTGGTCGGCCTTGATTTATAAAATGAATTATTTCCCTTAAATTCCTAATAAATATATGACAGTATCTTGGGGCATAATGAAACCATAAATAATAGACGATTCCTCAATTATTGATGGTAAAGGTCTTTAATATAGATGTTTACTATGTGACATATGGACCAAGATGGGTATGAATTAAATTATTTTAATGAGGAATAGTGGACCAAGAGTTAATGAGGATTAAAACCTTTTAGAATTAGAGTAGGTGATATAGTGATTTTTATGGGGAATGGAGTCATCCGATGAATTTATCCCCAAGGAGGTAATGATACTGTTTGAAGTCACATAGACCTAAGATGGGTCCTTAAGTTTTATATGTGATGCACATATCCTAGGTTAGTTTTTTAAGGCCAATTGTTTAGATATGAAAGTATTAGTGGTAATGGGTGAGGAGTTTATACATTTAATGTCTGATGAGGAACACCATATAAAGGATGTGTTAGAGTATTTGGGAGAGTCATGAGTATGGTAAGTACGTATATGATTGATGAGGTATGATAAGAGGGTTTTCTCTAGGTGATTGATTAAGGGATCTCCAAAAGTAGATGTGTCACAAGACCCATGTGTGGGTTGGTGGTATTGTTTGGACATAGTTGTACATAGATTATAAGGGTCTTAGTAAAAGTTTTCTTGAGATGGTCCCTTGTTAGTGGGGATGGGATATGATACAATATTTTTATGAGGATATGATTTAACTCATGAATCCATGTTTGGGAAAGAACTATAGGATAAGATAACCCCATGGGGTGTTGGACGTGGCACAATGCCAGTGAGTGGGGACCTAGATGGGTTTAAAGGAACCTAGTTAATCCCCCTTAGGGTGGTATGAGAATGATAATGGGTTAAATATAATGTATGTGACTAATATGATACTGATAGGATTATCTTGTGAGGCTAGATAAATGATGAGACATTCTATGAGATGTGGATCCAAGAATTAGGTGACATTCTACCTTGTTGAGGTTGAAATCTTGTGGGATGGGTTGAAATGACATATTTTGTGTATATATAAGGATTTTTAGTGGAATTATTTCCCCCATAGTGTGTATATATGAGATAATATTTGGTGGACCTATTTTATCCTGATCATGTATTGAAGAGATCTTACTAGATGGGATTCTTTCCCCCCAAGTGTGTGTATTTGAGATCTTTCCACACATGCTTCTCTTATCTCTGATGTGATATGAGATTTTAGAGTGGTCTGTTCTTCCCTTAGATGTGATTTGATATTTTTTGGTGGAAGATCTTCCCCCCAATTTGATATGAGATTCCAGGGCAGATCGTTCTTCCCCCCAGATGCTATATGAGATTCTGAGGCAGGTCATTGTTTACTTTGATGCTATATGATATTCTAAGGTAGGATACACTTGAATTTATGTGATATGAGACTATAGGGATGGTTTCCCTTCCCCAAAATTTCATTTCATATTTCTGGTCTTTCTTCTCTTCCCCTCGGTGTGACATGAGATTCCAGGTCAAGTCTCTCTTCCCCGTAATGAAACATTACTTTCTGAGGAGGATCGATCTTCCCCATGAGTGTTTATATATGTTATATTTTTTAGGTTGGTCACTTTCCCCCTCTAGAGTTTATATGTGATAATATTTTTGAATGGGTCACCATTCCCACTAATTATGTACAGTTATGTGACTTTCTTAGAGACATTTTTATCAAGTTTAAGTAGGAATGGTTGACCTTAGGTGTCACCTTTGAATCACAAGATTGATGGAGATTTTTTTTATTTTTCCTCTACATTTGTTTTATTTTGATAATATCAAATAATGAATGAAACAATTTAATATTATTGTTAGGGACACCATTTGTGGTGTCTTATTGAGTTATATTAACAAAATTTACATAGGCCTTGGAATATTAGAACTTTAGATGACATAATGATTATTGGTAAAGGTAGGGAAGAGTACTGATGATTGATGGTATATCCCGATAGCTTGGTTGGAGTCCGAGGATGAGGTTCATAGATGGCATAAAATCATTCTTGTATAATTTTATTTATTTATTTATATATATGATTGAATTGGGGGGTAATTGGTTTTGGATGTATGACTGTATGATTTCATACTCATATGTTATATCGTGGACAAGTTTTTTTATTCCACATACTCTGATTACAATTATGAATGTTATTCGGTTATTTTATGTTATTTATGGTCATTATATTCGTGTATAGTGTCCCAAAAGTAACATCTTTGAATATGGATATGAGTAGGCATCCTATCATCCATATAGAGGAACGCTTGAGATCATATAATAAATCAATCTGATGATTGTAGAGTGAACTGGAATGAGGCATTATATAGGTAGTGAAAAATCCTTATTACTTCTATGATATCCAATTTCCCCATACGTATGAAAATTTAAAATTTAAAATATATGTTTTGGTTTCTTGATATATTGGGAATGTATTGTCTCAACAATACTCTATAAATATTATTGATTTTGATGATCACAAATACCCTTATTTGTTTTATTAATGATATTACTTTTAGTTTTAGGAAATTTATATTCTTTCCAATATTTTTTTTCTAGAATTATATTCAAGTTACTAATGATAAAGAACTATTCGTTAAAGAATTCATAAAGTGCTTTAGTGTTTTCTGGTAACACTGTTCATACCCTAAGATGATAAGAATATTGTAAAGAATGAACCATACATTCAAAAAGAACATATGGATTTCATTATCTACGTTGATGGAAAGTATGGAACACCATCCCTACGATAAATATTTAACCAATGGATCAACAAACCTAAGTTTCGATATTGAACATATATATTATCAACTCTACATTTGAATAAACATATGGAATATCAATATAACATTGAAGTCTGGAATCATTATTCATAACCTACGTTTGAAGAATGAGCATATGGTTAATCAAACGTATGCTGAAAGGATGAATATATGGTTTCTCATCCCACTGTTACTTTTGATCCCTATGTTCTTCTCAGATGAAAGTATGGTTTAGGAACACTACATTATGAAAGTGAACCCTACGCTATGGAAAGTAACCCTACCCTATTAAAAGGAACTGTACACCTCATGCTCAACTCTATGGTGTTCTATTCAAATTTATAGATTTTTAATCCACGATTTTATGTAATATTTCTGCAATAGTCTTGATGGAATTAAAGGTTGATTGAAAAATGTTTTATGATTTATTCAAAGGCTCATCATGATCAATTCAAAGAACTATATTAACTGGATAAAATCTATTATATTCTTAATAGAATATATGACTCCCCTGGTCGATTCAATTTTGAATATCCATGATCAGTCAGGTGAATTTATTTTGTTTAGAATACTGAAGAAAGTAGTCTGATCTTTGTATATTCTATCACAATTTTTTTGAAAAATATATACCAATGTATAATTGTGAATTCCTTTTGAATATAAAACTCCTAAAACAATGATCTAATTTTTTTTTCTAAAAGAGGCTACACTTTACAGACATACATTTTAAACCTCATACTGTTTTGAAACTACTGCTTGTTTGTTGCTACTTTTACTGAAGATCACTCACAACTAGAATCACTTAAGAGTCATTATTTCTTAAAGACATTCATTTCTAAAGAAGAAGATCCATATTTTTTTCTTTGCTGAGGTAGTTGTGAAGTAAAACCCAAACCATCAATAAATTAATCTCTTTTTATTTATCAGAGTTTCAAATACTCCTACTCAGTTGTGGTGAAGTGTCAGCCTATTGTACTACGTTTTAGATATATAGTTCCCTATAAAAGAATCAGAAGACTTTGTTTAGACCAATTGTAAAAGGTTTCAATTTTTTGCACTCATTTGTGGATTTTAAGGTCTTTTGATAGGAGGAACTTTATAGTGAAATTTACTAAGCTCTTAGAGAGAGCATTGATGGAGTGGACTAGGAGATCATTGTGCCCCGAACCACTATAATTTTTTTTGTGTTAATTATTTCTGTTTATCCAATAATAATATTACATAGAAAAGAAAATGATGTATATCTGCATAAATCACAAAGAGCTTTAAAATCCATATTTTTTCAAGATTATTGAAAAGACACAATTCACCCCCTCTTGTGTTATCTCTATATTATTTCAACCTAAAAATTGTTATAAAAGGATATATTTTATTATAAAGGTATAGAAATATTAATAGAATAAGGTATATACAAAGAAGATGGAGATAAATGATCCAAAAGAAGGTATGTATATGATTTGAGATCTATATTTTAATGGTGACAACGATGGATGCTAGAAAACATGAATGATCATCTATTTGAATAATCATGGATTCAAAGATCATAACTCCTTAAGTTATTCATAAGAAAATAAAGACTTGGGATGCCACAAAAAAATCTGAATATGATATCAAATCAAAGGTAATGAATGCTATCATCTATGGACATAGACCTGATGAATTCAATTGAGTATCACAATGTCCTACTACCTAGAAAATGTGGCAGAAAATAGCTTTCACATATGAAGGAACAAATAAAATCAGATAAATGAGGTATGATACTACAAAAATAAAGTTTTAAACATTTAGAATTTTTAATGGTGAAATAATCAATCAAATAAATGTATGATTAGCAGAGATTTTAAAAAATATTACGGACTTTGGAGATTCCATCAGTTAATCAGATCAAGTGCTAAAAGTAAATATAATACTTCCCTCTAAATGGAATGGAATATCTGCACCTATATGAAAATCACCCCATATCAAGAATTTGACTATGAAGGAACTGATTGGAAAATTGATTATGTATGTATCAGAAATGAAAGACAAAGCTAAAGATCATAAAATATCTGTAAAAAGGGGGGAACACTTACCTTAAGGTAACATCTAAGAATCATAACAAAAAACCAAAACAAGAAGTTAAAATATAAAAAAATCATATTCCTCAGACTCTAAAATTATAATTTATTAGCAATATAGAATATTTATAAAATTATACAAGAATAAAGGAGGATTTAGAAAATCATTTTAGAAGTATGAAATAGATCCTAAAGAAGTAATACACTACTAATAAAAAAATATGGGTTGCATCATACCTTATTTCCCCCAATTGAAAGACAAATGATGAATGACATAAATAAAATATCAGCAGAATGAATATTATGAGCATAAAGGAAAAAGAGACATAAAATCTATTTGGAGTGTGTATGAAGACTCCAAAAAACCCTCAAAATATGATTCAGAAATAGTTCCACAAAATCTCAAAGCCAATATGTGCTTTATAGATGATAAAGAAAAAATGGTACAAACATATTACTCATATGCCTCTAAATCTGAAAGATATTCAAATAGTAAATTGGATAATTACTATTCTATGCCATAAGAAAAATATGAATATTTAATAAATAAACTTAAATCATTAAATAATATTTATAATGTTTTTTAGGTGAAAGAGACAGAATGATAAAGCAACATCAAAATCTAATTGAAAAATTCAATTAATCTACATCAGACTGTACTGATCATGAAAAAGGATTAAATAATTACAGGATGATGTAAAATATTATAAAATATCTTATAGTATTTTTTAAAAAGTATAAAGAAGTATGAATGAGATTCTTGGAAATAATTTTTATAAAAATTGAAAATTTTGGAATATAAAGCAAGGGTGAAAAATCAAAATCATACTAAACGTATTTGGTGCCTAAATCAAAAGAATTATAATTTCAATTATTATGGAATAAAAGGTCATTACACTAACTATTGTTAATTAATATATCCTTGAATTATATATATTAGAAAGGCTTTTAATTTTCAAAAAATATGTATGAGTCTAGTAAATTTTTTTTTGGAAAAATAAGGTAGATCTGGATTCCCAGATCATTGCTTACTGACATTGTTGGACCCAATAAAAGATGGGTACCAAAACAAACATATGTTTAAAAAATTTTACAGGAGAAATTCTATAAGAAAAAAAATGATATATGGTATATGGAGAGTGACTATTCCAGACACATGAGGGGAGACTCTACAAATTTATATACCCTGATACAAATATATGGAGGTCTAGTCACTTTTGGTGACAATACAAAATGAAATATTATTGGAGTTGGAACTGTTGGAGATCCAAGGACAATTTTAATCAATATAGTATTATATGTAAAATGTTTAAAGGATAACCTAATAAGCATTTCTCAAATTTATGATGATGTATTTTTTATTAATTTTTTAACAAATTCCTAATCAGTTTTCAAAGATAAATTGCTTAAATTTATAGGACCTAGAACTGAAAATATTTATTCTTTGGATCTAAGTTACTTGTATAAAAAGAATTTTAATTGTTTTACTACTAAGAAAAATGAGTCCTAGATCTAGAATAAAATACTTGGACATTGCAACATATATGATTTATGAAAATTATCTAAGAAAAAATTAGTTTTTGATTTATCTTATCTTAAATTTGACAATGATAGATTTTGTGATGCTTTCCAAATCGACAGAAAACATAAATCTTCTTTCAAATGAATTAAATTTTTTTTATATCTAAACCATTAGAACTTATCCATATGGATTTTTTTGGACCATACAATGTAGAAAGTTTGTTTGGTAAATTATATGTTTATTTTTTAGTTGATGATTATTCTTGATTTACTTGGGTATATTTTCTAAAACTTAAAAGTGAGGTATTCACTATTTTGGAAAGGTTTTGAATTTTTTTTCAAAATGAATAATATTTTAAAATAATTCCATTGAGAAGTAATCATGGTGAATAATTTTATAATGAATAATTTAATTATATTTTTCTCAAATTTAGGTATTAAAAATACCTTCTATACACCAATAACACCTAAAAAACTGGAATTGTTGAAAAAAGAAATAGAACTATTCAAGAAATGGCAAGGACTATGCTGAATGAATACAATATTCCTACTAATTTATAGGCTAGAGTGGTAAAGAAAACTCAAAATATCATGAATATAGTTTTCTTAAGACAAATTATTAAAAATAAACACTATGAACTTGGGAATAACAGAAGCCCTAAAGTATAGTACTTTAAATTTTTTGGATTTAAGGTATATATCTTGAATACTAATGATAACCTTGGTAAGTTCGATCCAAATTCTGATGAAGGAATATTTTTAGGATATTCTTATACTTATAATCCTTAGGGAGTGTTTAATAAGAAGACAATGACTGTTGAATTATCAATTCATGTGAAGTTTGATGAAACTGACAATTTCATTAAAGAGAAATATCGAATAGATGAAATTACTTACTCATTTGACTACATGACATTTGACTCATGTAAAAATATTTTTGAAAATAAGGAAAAATAAACTTAGTCCAGTTCAGAAGAACATAAAACTGAAGAACCTGAAAATTTATTACTTATAAAAGACATAGAAATAGGAATTAAAATGATAAGAAATGTAGGAAACCTAGTTGAATTCTCTGCCTTTCTATCTGATTTAGAACCTATTTCTTTTTAATAAGATTTAGAATATGATAGTTAGTTGTTATCAATGCAAGAATAACTAAACCAATTCAAAAGAAATGATGTTTAGGAATTAGTATAAATACAATCCACTTAACTTATAATAGGAGCTAAATGGATATTTTGAAATAAATAGGATGATCAAGGGATTATAATCATAAAAAAATATAGATCAGTAGCTAAAGGATATAATCACGAAGAATGAATAGATTTTAATGGAAAATTTTCACCTGTATCTATATTAGAATCCATTAGAATCCATTTAGCTTATGAATATCATATTAATTTTAAATTAAATCATATGGATGTTAAATATGCTTACATAAATAGATATTTAATGGATGAAGTTTATGTTGAACAACCACCAGGTTTTGAAAACCCCCTCAATCCAAATTATGCTTTTAAAATTACTAAAGCTCTTTATGGCCATAAACAATAACCTAGAGCTTGGTATGAAATATGAACCTCTTTTTTATTGGAAAATTAATTTTATATGGGATAAGTATGTCCTAATAATTTTAAGAAAACATTTTTTCGATTATTTTGTTAGTATAAATTTATGTTGATGATGTTATTTTTGATTCAAAAAAGAAAAAGCTTTTTAATGAGTTTTCAAATATAATTAAAAAATAATTTAAAATGATTATGATGGGAAAAATAATTTTTTAGGATTTCAAATTTATCAAAACTATTTTGGAAATATTTTAAATCAATGTAAATATATTATTTATTTATTGAAAAAATTTGAAATTGAAAACAATAATACCTATACAACTCCTATGTGTACCAATGTAAAACTTGATTTGGATGAAGCTATAAAACTAGTTGACAATAAGATATATAAAGGTGTTATTGGGTAATTTATTATATATTAATATTAGTAGACTAGACATGGTGTTTTCTGTATGTCATTGTGCTAGATTTCCATCAAATCCAAAATATTCCCCTCTTATTTCTGTTAAAATAATTTTTTAGATATTTAATAAGAATTGTTTTCAATAAATTCTTTATCCAAAAACCTATGATTTTAATTCAATTTCATTTTCAGATGATTAATTTTTATGATTTAGATTAGATATAAGAATAACCTCAGGAACCTGACACTTTTTTGGAAAGTCTTTAGTATCATGGTCATGTAAGAAACAATATTTTGTTTCCCTTTCAACAGCTATGAAAAAATATATATCTACTAGGAGTTTTTGTGCACATGTTTTTTATGTGAAACACACTCTACTAGATTTGAACTAAATTTTAATAATATGCCTATTTTATATGATAATAATAGACTAATAAATATTTAAAAAATTCATAACAATTATTCTAGACCTAATAAAATTGATATAAGACATCATTTTCTAAGATATCATGTTATTAAAAAGGATATATCTTTAAAATTTATAAATATCGATATTCAATTAACTGATATTTTTACTAAACCACTTCCCTATTCTAGTTTTGATTTTATTTAGGGGGAGTTAGAATTATTTAATTTTAAATAAATGTTTTTTAATTTATTTTAATTTATTAATATCTTTGTCAATTATTTTATTTTATTAATTTTTTTCTTATTTTTTTAAATATCTATCTTGATTTTAGTTTTAGAACCACGTATTTTCGAAATAAGAATAATGATTACCTTCTCAATCACCACCAAATCAGACCTCATCACCTAAACTATCAGACTCCCACTCTCTTTCCTCACCTTCATGAATTTTCAGATTACAGAGCATCTCTCATTTCAGGTCTCCAAAACCCTAACCTTCTAAACTTAAATCCCCAAACTTTTTGCAATGGATCCTTTAGGTTTTCTTAGAGAAGCTTCTCTGAATGTTCCTATCCTCTTGGTTAAGTATCAAAATTTTCTTCAATATAAGGAAATTTATTTTGTTTAGCTAAATCGAACCAATCTACTATTGAAAATTGTATTAGATTTCATGTTTTGTAATTTATTTTTGTATATGTTAATTCACCTATGGTATATTTAGTTTAAGTAAAAGAGTTTTTTTGAAGTGATTCATTCAGTTTTAGAGACGATGAAGATATTTTTTTCTCTAGGATTTACCATGAGGAATTTTCTATTTCTTCCTTGAAAATCACTACATTTTTGTTTTGTCTTCATGAGGGAGAATCTCATTTTGATTTAAGAAATATTATAGTTGAGAAATTTAATTTTAATGATTTAATGTTTTCTCTATTTGGAACTTGAAATTTCAAGAAGATGAGGACTAAATACATTAATTATTATCAAATAATCTTGATAAAGTTTATTTAATCTACAATTTTGAGAAGGAAAGTTGAGTTAGAAAAAGTTTTATATCAAGATATGTATGTTCTATTTTTATTTCTAAACAATATTAAGATGAATATTAGTCAGTATATAATGAATTATTCGAATCACTACTTTCATAAAGAATAAAAAATGGGTTTCTTTCATTATGGAAGGGTTCTTTATCGTTTTTTATTCAAACATGGAAAAATTTAGGGCATCTTATTTGGGGATAGATGTCATTATAGAATGTTTTTTATTGTTCGAACTGTATGTATGTTGGGATACTTTTGGAGTGAGTCCAGTGGTAGTATATTACATATTGTAGTAAAATAAAAACAAATAATGATGGCTAGTACTTAGGGGGAGTAGAGGATAGTGCTAGCTGTTGGTTTTGTGAGACCCAAGACCAAATAAGAAGAAGTTGAATTAATAATTTATGAAGTTAGTATTCATTAAGGGGGAATTATTTCAATAAATATTTTTTATATTGAAGAAAAACTTGAGCATTTGGATAAATTGGCTAAAGATTTTGAGTAAGTGGATCAAGGGGAAAATGAACTTAGGGAAGTTGTGCCTATTTCTAGTGGGGCTTACCCTGCAAATATATCTATTATTATTTAAAATTCTATAGAAGTAGAGCAGTCAACGTTAAGATAAAGGAAATAAGTTTCTAAATATTATCCAATGATGGCTATTGTGGAAGATAGAAATCAATCGAGATAAATTTTTGATGACTCTTATGACCCATTGAACAGAAATATAGAATCTATTATTCAAAATTTTAATAATTTGAATGACCAGAACTTGTCCCTGTAACAATAATTGGAAGCTAAAGATAATAAATTTGAATATTTAAGAAGTTTTACTGTACCTAGAGCTGAGTTTTAATCTCCTCAAACTCAATTCAGATATATTCAAGAAAATTTTATTTCTATGGGAGATATTGAATATTTTATCAAGACTTTAGCTGTAGAAATGATAAATTTAAAGGAATAATCTGTGAAGAAGTAATATTTTGATGTGTTGAAGAAAATTTTGGTAAAAGAGTTTAAATAAATATAAGAGAAATTCATCTGACATCAACCTATTCACAAAAAACTTCTACCAATTTGATCTGAATATTTTAATCTATAACTTCAGTGTTAGCTGATTTCAATGATAGACTGCATAGTCTTTAGTATGACAGTACTCCTTTGAATGTTCTCTTGTAAAATCAATGACATTTGATAAGTCGACTAACATATATTGATTCTTGGTTAAGGATAGTTCTTCATCATGTGATAGATAAGATAACTTCTTTCATTCAGTTTGAAGAATTATTTAATGAATTTGTTAATGTAAATTTGGTTGAGAGCTTAAGGATTGATTAAGATTCCAAGAAGATGATCTAGTAGTGGATATGAGTTTTCAACAATCACTTTTATATTTTTTTGGAAATTCTACATGAGATTAGTGGTACTGTTCAGTCAATTCATCATCCTGCTAAATCCTCCCTATATAGAGAATCAGATCAAGCCAATCAATCAATCCCTAGTCCATCCTTTAAAAAAATTTCATCATTTGATTTTGAAATTTAATCTTATGTTAGAAAACATTTTATTTACAATTAAATTTACTTTACATTACTTTATCTTTATATCTATGATTCCTAAGTAGTTTTATTTTATTTTATTAATGACTATTTATTCAATTCAAATTCTAAATATATTTAGATTTTAATAGTTACTAATAAACGTTCACTTACAATTATGTGCCACGTTGAATGTGTTTTAATACATTTTAATATGAATTTTTTTTATATCACAAAAAGTTGGAGAAATTTGTGTAAACACAACACTCTCAATTGTTCAATTGTATATTTATTTTAATTAAAATAATATGGTGAAAATAAAATTTTCAAAACAACAGGTGTTTCCATTAAAATTTTTATTCATTAGTCTTTAAAAATTCCTAAATTTTATATAAATTATGTTATGGGTTTTGTGATCATCAAAAATGAGTAGATTGTTGGTCATGTATTGTATCAAAATAGATAGTAAATATTATTGATTTTCATTCTGAAAAATACCATTATTTATTTTACTAATGATATTACTTTATGTTTCAAGAAATTTATATTCTTTGTAATATTTATTCTAGAATTATATTTAAGTTATTAAAATTTAAGGAATATTCATCAAAGAATTTAAAAATAATTTTAGTATTTTATTGAAAAACTGTTCATAACCTAAGTTGATAAGAACAACGTAAGTAATGAACACTACATTCAAAGCATTGCGTACGAATTTCATACCCTATGTTGATAGAAAGTATGGAATGTCTTCCCTATAATGAAAAGTTAATGTATGGATCAGAAAACCTATTTTCGATAAATGCATGTATGGATTATCAACCATACACTTGAATAAATGTATGGTATATCAATCCAATGTTAACGTCTATAATCACTATTTATACCCTACATTCAAATATTGAACTTATGGGTAATCAAAATTATGATGAAAGGATGAACATATGGATTCTCATCCCAAAATTATGTTGGATTCCTATGTTCTATTCATATTAAAGAAAGTTTTAGGATTACTATGCTATTAAGAGGAACCCTACACTACATAAAGGAACCCAACACTATGCAAAGGAACCCTACGCTACGTGTTCAACCCTATGTTGGTCTATTCAAATTCAGAGATTTTTCATCCATGATTTTATCTAATATTTTTGTAATAGTATTGATGGAATTAAATGTTGATTGAAAAATGTTTTATGACTAATTGAACAAATGTTCATGATCGATTCAAAGAACTATATTCATCAGATAAAATTACTCATATTCTTAAGGGAAGTTATGACTACCCTGGTCGATTCAATTTTGAATATCCTTGATATTTCTGGCAAATTTCTTGGATCTAGAATACCTAAACAAGTTGTTTTATATCTCTATATATTTTATATCAATTCATTTTGAAAAATATATATGATTGTATACTTTTTAATTTCTTTTAAATATAGAATTTCTACAAAGAACAATTGACTTTCTTATTTTCTGAAAGAGGCTACACTTTGGAGATATACATTTTCAACCTCGTACTGTTGTGAAACTAGTTCTTCTTTATTTCTATTTTTACAAAAGATATTTTTCTACCATGATTTATTCAGAGTTATTATTTCTTGAATACATTAATTTATGATGATAATGATCTATATTTTGTTAGTTGTAGTTATAGCTGTGAAGTATAACCTGAACAATCAAAAAATCAAACTCTTTTGATTTATTAGAGTTTAAACTTCTGGTACTTAGTTATGGTGAAGTGTCAGCTTCTTTTACTAAGATATAGATATTTGTTTCTCTGTAAAAGATTCAGAAGGTTTTTTAGCCTTGTTGTCAAAGGTGTCAAATGCCTGCACTCAGCAGTGGATTTTAAGGTTTTCTGATATGAGGAACCTTACAGTTAAATTCACTAAAATCGCATAGAGAGCACTGGTGGAGAACACCAGGGGATCTTATGCCCCGAACCCCTATAATATTATTGTGTTTATTATTTATGTTTATTTTCTACTCATATTACATATAGAAGGAAACACTACTTATCTACAAAAATCACAAAGATCTTTAAAATACATAATCTATCATGATTTTTGAAAATACACAATTCACCCCCTCTTGTGTTATATTTACATTATTTTGACCAAAGAAGATACAAAATTTTTAAAATTTTCATTATTGATGTTATCCTTATATCACCATTATAAAAATCAGAATACATTATAAAATCTTATTGGTAGCTCGATTCATTAGTTGGGATACACACTAATTACATAGATTTTATAAGTTCATTATCATGTGGAATATTTTATTCAAACATGATTAGTAAGATTCCCATATTTGACTTATTCTAGCTTCATATTTCTCAGGTTGAAATACATTATTGTTTTGGAATGGGATATTCCATAGTTGGTTTCAAACACAATGATCTTAAAAGTATCCTTCAAAATCTCAAATTATAGTGAATTATGATATTGTAATTCTCTCAAAATAATAATAATTTAAATGTTTATAAATTCAATTTATTATAGAATAAATAATTAATTTACTTTCATAATAAAGGATAATATGTGAAATAATTCTAAAAATATTCAAATAAATCACTAATTACATAACATTATCAAATGAAATTCGATAGAAAACATGTGTTAATAAATATAATGATAATTTTAAAAACAATAATTTTCACTTATAAATTACCCTATATCTGTCTCCTTATATTCCCTAACAATATTAAGAGTAAATAAAAAATCGGTACCATATTTAAACATAAATCACATGGCATAGTGAAAAATTACTTTTAATATAATATGTATAATACATATCTTAATTGATTTATGATCTGGATTTTCTAATGACTATTGTTTCTAAAAATTCATTCCCTCCTTTTACATCTACCCATGAACACTTATGTCTACTTACTGGGAATGTTTCCCACAACTCAAAAAAATGTATTTTAAAAAATAACCTTTAAATATAATTTAAGTATCAATATATTATTTTCTACCTTTTAAATATCTATTAATATAGTAATGGAAATTTTATTATCTTAAGGGATTTTAAAGTTTTTATTAGGTTGTATATTGGTGTGTTATAATGTAAAAATACAAAGATTAGAATGTGGGGTCTTTTATATTTCATGTAAATAAATTATTCACATTTTAAAATATAAATTGAAATTTGAAATACCATTCTCATTTCTTATGATTTACCTAATGACTCTCTTCCCTTTCTTCATTTTAAGGTTTACACATTATAGTTTTCAAATTTTTTTTCATACTTCCTCTTTACTCTATTGAATATTTTCATTTTGTTTTCATTCTTAGAGAAATAGAGGGACATTTTAATGTCAAAAATTTATTTTTCGAAGATCACTTTACCCAATTTAATAACCTTAGAAAAAAAATTCCCAACATGTATTTTTCCCCATTAATACCATTAAATAACCACCACAAGCACTTGTTTCCCACTTTAATCATGAAATTAATTATGAGAAGGGTAGGTAAGGAATATTGGATTCTAAAAATGGTTACCTAAAAAAACATTTATAAATTATAGAGAGTAAAATAATTAGGATAAATTTCAAAATGGTTTAAAAATAGTTTCCTAAATAAGGATTTTTATGTAGAATATTTAATTAACTTGATAGAAGTATCAATAATAATAAGTTTTAACAATGATTTATAACAAATTCTAATTAATCAATCATGAATTGAGTAATTTATAAAAAGATAGTAATTTAATATGATATAAAGTGGTTTATAATTCAATAAGGACTATAAAATTAACCATATATAGTACATAAAAACTTGTATTCATAAGAATTGTGATTTATATGAATGTTTCTAAATTAAAATCACGGGTTATAAAAAATTTCATTAATCATAAATATTTGTATTTTAAAATTAAATTAGTTACTCACATGTGTATTATGTTTCTAAATAACCTGGGTACTCAATGATCCCCAAAAAGATTAAAAAACACATAAATTAAAAATAAAAAAAAACACTAAAAACAAAAAAATATAAAAAATAAAATATCTTAAAAATCCATAAAAATGTTCTTCCACCCCCACACACAGTTTATGAAATATACTTTGTCCATATCTAGATTTATTATATTATAAAATTCATAAATAATGTGATAGAGAAATAGACATCTATGGATTGGGTTTATTGAATATATAGGAGTGAAATCTCTTTTATTAGATCCTTATAATGGTTTCTATGGTACTACTTTATCCATTTTCCATTCACAGTGAAACGTTTTTTAATTCTCCACCAGTGATTTCAAATATACCATTATATAACACATTTGTAAACAAAAATGTCCCTTTCCACCATAAATGAAGTTTACTAGTAATTAAAACCAAATTAATGTTATAGAGTAACACACTTACACCATAATAAAAGTCCCTATTTTGAGTGGGTGTATTGTGTGATGATTATGAATTTTACTTATAAGTCCTTAAAATCTCAAATTGATCATTTTTAATTTTTTGTATCTCTTTAAACTATACCCTATTTTTGGTTTCTTTAATCATCCAAATACATGTTTTTTTTATTTACTACATATTATATTTTTTGTTCTAGATTTACTAGAATGTGAAAACTCCTCAAAAATACTAATTTGTAGGGGACCATTAAATGGGAGACTTATGGGTAGTCCCATAACACCACATTATTATTTTCCCTTATACTATAATATTTTTTATTGTGGTAGAAAATATTTTATAAAATTATCCTCACATTTCTATTATTACTTTTCCGATGATGTTTTTCTATGGTTGGTTTGGTGATTAAGTCTTGTGGGTTACACTAAACTTCCTAATTAATTATTAAATTATTCTATTTAATGAATTAGTACGTTTGTTATTAATAATGGATCTTGTGATTCCAAATTGGAAAAAGATACGATACCTATAAAATTCAACAATAAAATGTTATTCATTCTAAATACATAACCGCTACCCATATTTACACATATTTCAAAACCATTAGAATATAAAAAATACAAATAAAATGAGAAATAGTCCCATAAATTCAATAACCAATGCATTATATATCTTAAAGAAGTTCAAGTATTTTTGACGAGTTTACTATATTTTTGAAAATATTTCATTAAACTAAAATTTATTACATCTCATATAAAATTTATGTGAGTTTGTAAAAAGTGTAGGATAATATAATCCTAACTAAAACACTTTTGTTATTATTATTTGAGGACCAAAATGTCCTCCACATGATAGAGTATGTTGAAAATTAATTACGAATCATATTTCATTACTAGATTTTCATCTTCTAATGATTTTTATTTCTATATTTTTTATATGTATGAATTATCCTATATATATTACATATATTATATTTATGTTTATTATTTTTCATTTGTGAAACTATATGGAACTTGATCGGTAGGTAAAAAGTCTACAATTTTTATATACCTGGGGACTTTCCCAGAAACGGAGTAAAGTTTCTGACCTTGTATTATTTCATCCAAAAGGTACATTTTTTGGGGTCTATACCTCAGTCACATATGGTAATCTATTCCTATATCCATCCATTAAATTTTATATTCCTATATTGTCTTTTATCTCAACATAAAATTCTTATTGTAATATAATTCATCTTTCTATCCTTCATTTAGCTTTAGATTTATTCATAAAATATCATATTATTTTATTATAAGAGTAAATAATCACATTATTCCAAAAGATATATGATCTGAAAATGTGTAATAGTAAAAAAAATTTGGTTATAGTTTAGTCAGTTTTGTTATCATCCAAAATACTTTAGTCATAATCTATTATATGATTTTTCTCATCCAACATGAATTATAGATATTATACCACCACTCAATTTTATTAATCAAATAAAAAATCAAATGTAATATCCAAATATGGTGGTTGAATTATGGGAGGTGTGATAATCTTATAATTTTTATAATTAATGGATTTACTTCAAGATTAATCAAAAATAATATCACCAATATTTTAAAATAATTATATATTGTAAACTATATCTTATTGAAATATTTTGTGGACTTAATTATAAACATTCATTCCCAAGGAATGATCTTATGTGTTTAGCACAAGTGGAATAAGGATGTGAAGTAATGATATCTATTATAATTTTTTAACTGAATGTTATATTATAAAATCACATGGTTTAATGCAATCCCATTTTTAACTTGGAAATGTTATTTTTAAAAATCAACACATGGGTTTTCTCAATATTTGATTTCAAAAAAAAAATTTATATTTGAAGGGTACTTATCAAAAGAAGTTATTTTATTATAAACTCATTAGAAATAAATCCCAAAATTCGTTAATTAGATATTAAAATATAATAAAAATGCATATTTATAATATACTAAGATCATTATATAGTCAAAATAGTATCATTTTTAATAAAAAGTTTCATAATGACAATTAAATGATTTTTCTCCCTATATTGACATGAAACAGGAAAAAAAGTATCCAAATAATCCCTCAACAATACAATAGTTAAAATTTCCAACCAAAATTTCCAACATATTATTATTAGATTATAAGGCCCCAGCCTTAAACCTTATTTAATCTTGAGTTATTACAAGATTACACATTGAGGATCTTTTTGGGTTTAGAGTTTTAGAGAATTAGATCATAAAACTTGCATTACATTCCACATATAAACAAAGTGGTTACATAAAGATAGTATTCTTCATTCCCATAAATGGAAACATATTTAAAATAAAACATGGATTCTTTCTTGACACTTACTTGACACTATCATCATATCATGTACCTTTCCCTTGACCTGTGAAAATCATTTCAAAAAAAACTTGGGATGAGCATAAAAAGCTCAGTATGGGTTATAAAAACATGGAAAGGAAACATGGGTACATATATACATAAGAGTGAAATCATAATTTACCCATAAAACATAATCACATTAACATACCTCATCAAATCATGAGTAAATCATTGAAATCATAAGACATAAAGGTAACTTGAGGCATTCATAACATTCTTACGTAGGGAGTAACCCTCTTGGTTACATTTGGAATACCCATCACAGTATATTCCCTAAATCTCTTCGGAGAAACCTTAACGTTTCACTCCTTCGCGTTAACCAATGCATTGGAGAGATATATCGGGGTCACCCGCCCTTAGTTTATCACGGAACCAACTGTCTTCATAATAATGCCCAAGAACCTCAACATAATCGTATCACATAAAACATGCATAAAGGAAACATAACATTTCCACCTTTCAATCACAAGATATCAATACAACACATTGATATAAAAACATTATGAAAACCATTTCCAATACCAAAATAAAAGAAAATTAAAACATGGTATTTATTTTTCTTTTAAAAAGAAGGTATGGCTTGTAGAGGAAGCCTGAACTCAAATAACGGTCACGAGGACGGAGAAGTCATTGTCGCTGCATACGTATGACAAAAACATTCCCTTTTTTCGTTTAGTAAACGCTTCATATAAAAAAGATTCCTTTTGAATAAGCGTAAAAGTCAAAGAGGTTCATACACCGTATAAAAGAAGGTTGTGTATAAAATAAAACATGCCTCAATGAAAGGATATTGAGACGAAGTCCCATACCTCGTATCCGACTTGACCCGACCGTTATTTAATCTCCTAAATAATAAACTTGAGTTAATCTCTACTTGCTTAAGAACCTTTTTCAAGTTCATTATTTCTTTTATACCATGTTATGAACATCATGTAATCATTTAAGTAAATAATGTTCATTTTGTCGGTATTTGGTTCTTAAGTCAAAAATAGACTTCTTACACTTACATGTTGTTAATTTGGCCAAAGGTTCATTATATCCAGAATGATATTAATTATTTGGATAACATATATATCATATATATTCATCATATACATGTATTTATAATATTACATCACATTTAGAGGTAAGAAATGAAATGCACCGTTCATGGAGACGGTAAGCCATACGTACGCATGAACGCTACTTTCATTTCTATTTCGTATTTTATGGAATGGAATCATAATTATATAAGAGAATATTATAATTACAGTATAATAACATATATAATATCATTAACTTTATCCTTTACACATCCCACATATGGTATTAACGAATCAAATCACTTTCAGGGGGCGGTAGTCCGCACTTCCTAAAATGAAGATATCGTGTTTACCCATAATGGAAACAATAATGATATGCCATAAATGAAAAATACAGAAGCTTAAGGAAAGAATAAACATATTATATATCATATATGAAAATAGTGACATCATAATGGCCACCTTTGAAGGTGTTAAATGAGTATTGAACAATCATCGTTTCAGGAGGCAGAATTTCGCCATCCACGGAAACCGTATGTTCTTTAACCATTTGATGTAGTTGTGTGAGAGTGTAGCTCGAATAAATCTTATAAAAACATCCTAGTATATTTAAGATACTGGTGTTGTTACAAAAGAAGGAAATAAAAAGAGTTTAGGGGGTTGGAGAAGCAAAATAAAACAAATGAACATGAGAGAATGAATTACCTTTAAAAGTGTAACTCCTTTTGATTTGAGCCTAAAGGATTCCTTTGAAAGAATTCTGCCCAAAGGGAATCCTCTAGGATGACGAGAGTGATGTGTAGAGAGTAAATGGGCAGGGTATGGCCGAGCCAAAGGCTTGAGGAGTGTGTGAAATGAGGTAGAGGTGGAGGCCTTTTATAAGAGGAGAGGAGGGGCACTTTTAGAAATCATGAAACTATTATTTTATTTTCAAAAGTGTTTCGAATTTCTAAGGTCCCACATTGGTATATTTATAATATAAGATGACAATTCTTCGAAATATTCCCATACAATAGTTTTTGGACAAGTGTTGGGCTTAGATTTTATATTATCGTATAATTTTATTTAAACTGTTCATTAATGAGGTCATCGTTGCATCATCATGATGTCATAATTAAATTACTTTATTTAATGTCTAAAAATTATAAAAAAAATACTATGATGTAGGAAATCTTTTTAGCTTTCTAATGAATATTTATAGTAAAAAATATGACTTGTATAACTCCATTTAAATTTTTTTTAGTAAAATAACTCATGTTTGTGTCATTTTTACTTTAATATTAAATAAAAAGTTATTTATGTCATTTCCCAACCAAATTGGATCCATGGGGTCCCCCAGTTGACCCATGGCTTGTCTTGGTCGTCCATGACACAACCAATGAGGGTAGGACATGTGTCAAGCTCATCTCATTTTATTAAAGCATTATTTTTACCTTAAACTACACTAATTACCACTAATCGCGATTAATGAAAAAAAAAGTTACTATTCACCAAAAAATTATTTGCATCCCATTGAACCACATTTTACTTCTTAATGACAACCATGTATGTTGGATTTTTGAAATTCAAAACACAATGATGGCAAAAATTCATTTAAACGGAAAATCAGTTTTTATAAGTACCACTTAGTGGTTTCACTATTCATCAAAAATTGAAGTTTTTGAAAAAATTACCAAAAATTCACACAAAGTAAATTTTGATGTCCCAATCATAAATAATAATTTTATTTTGACAAACATAGCTTATAAAATTGTCAAAAGATAGATTTAAAAAGGGTTTGCCATCAAAAGGCAGTAAAACAATCTTTTAAAAATATTAGTGTATTCCATGCATAAGATTGGATTTATTTTCATTTTAAGCCTTTAAAACACTATCTAATTCATTAATAGACATTTATAAAAATATCTATTATTCATTACTTACTTGGGATGTTACATCCTTACCCCCTTTAGAAAATTGCGTCCCCGCAATTTATTTACTTATCAAATAAATGGGGGTACTTACCCCTCATTGCATTTTCAGATTCCCATGTTGCCTCTTCCATCATGTGGTTTTTCCACAAAACCTTTACCTGCTTAATCACCTTATTCAGCAATACCTGCTCCCTGTGGTCAAGAATCTGGACCGGTTGTTCCTCATATGATAGGTTCTCTTCCAGCTGAACTACCTCTGGACTCAAAACATGAGAATGATCTGGCATGTACTTCCTTAACATCGAAACGTGAAAAACACTGTGTACCTGAGATAAACTCGGAGGTAAAGCCACTCGGTAAGCAACTGATCCAACTCTCTCCAGAATTTCATATGGTCCAATGAACCTTGGAATCAGCTTTCCTTTCTTACCAAATCGCATAACACTTTTCCATGGTGATACTTTGAGAAAAACATGACCACCTAACTCAAAAGAGAGATCCTTTCTCCTGTTGTCTGCATAACTCTTCTGCCTGCTCTGAGCTATTCTCATGTGCTTCTGAATCAGCTGAACTTTTTCTGCCAACTCTTCTACCAATTCTGGTCCCATCAACTTCCTTTCACCCACTTTATCCCAGAAAGCTGGAGTTCGACACCGCTTCCCATATAATGCCTGAAATGGTGCCATCTGTATACTGGAATGAAAAATGTTATTATATGAAAATTCAACCAAAGAAAGATGTTGGTCCCAACTTCACTGATAATCCATAGAACAAGCTCGTAGCATATCCTCCAATGTCTGAATTGTTCGTTCTGACTGCCCATCTGATTGAGGATGAAAAGCTGTACTAAAATTTAATTCAGTACCCAACGACTTCTGAAGGCCTTTCCAAAAGTTAGAAGTGAACCTGGGATCACGATCAGATACAATGGAGATGGGAATTCCATGTAACCTGACTATCTCATTAAGATACAAACGGGAAAGTTGATCTAGGGAAAAAGTATCTCGTATAGCAAGGAAATGAGCATATTTAGTCAAGCGATCAACAATAATCCAGATTGCATTATTACCTCGAGATGTCTTCGGTAATCCAACAACAAAGTCCATGGATATATTCTCCCATTTCCACTCTGGAACTGGTAAAGGCTGAAGCATCCCTTTCGGTAACTGCCACTCTGCTTTAACCTATTGACATGTCAAACACTTCACAGTAAAATCAGCAATATCTCTTTTCATTCCATCCCACCAGTAATACTCCCGCAGATCTCTATACATCTTAGTACTGCCCGGATGAATTGAAAACGGAGAACTATGAGCTTCACATAACAAATCTCTCTTCAACTATGAATCACAAGGCACACACAATCTATTCCCAAATCTCAAAACACAATCATTATCAATGTTGAATTCAGGCAACTTACCTTTTTGAACCAGCTCTACATTTTTCTAAAACTCACTATCTTGCTTCTGTGCTTGCTTGATTCTATCTGATAGAGAAGATCTCACTGATACCTGAAACAAAAAAGAAGGAATTCCTGCACCAACAACTTCTATGCCAAAGTTCATCAAATCCTTAACCAATGGATCACGTTCCAAATGCAACATTGTTAATGAAGCATTACGTTTTCGACTCAAAGCATCAACCACTTTATTTTCTTTTCCCGTATGGTAATGAATTATACAATCATAATCCTTGATTAATTCTTTCCATCTCCTCTGTCTCATGTTTAACTCTTTCTGAGTGAACATATACTTTAAACTTTTGTGATCGGTATATATTTCACACTTTACTCCATACAAATGATGCCGCCAAATTTTTAAACCAAAAACAACAACAGCTAATTCCAAATCATGTGTAGGGTAATTTACCTCATGAGTTTTCAACTATCGTGAAGCATAAGGAATTAACTGATCATTCTGCATTAGGACGCAACCAAGTCCTTTCAATGAAGCATCACTGTATATAAAAAACTCACCATTCTTGGAAGGTAGTGCCAAAACTGGAGCATTCACCAATATTCTTTTCAATTCCTAAAAATAATCATCACATTCTTTTGTCCAGATAAACTTAACACCCTTCCGAGTTAGCTTAGTCATTGGACTAGATAACCATTAAAAATTTCTAACAAACCTTCGGTAATAGCCTGCCAAACCAAGGAAGCTACGAATCTCAGTTACATTTGTGGGTCTTGGCCATTCTTCCACAACTTTTGTTTTTGCAGGATCAATAGTTATTCCATCTTTAGAAACAATGTGACCAAGGAAAGAAATTTGTTGCAACCAAAACTCACACTTGCTGAATTTCCCATACAATTTCTTGTCTTTTAAGGTTTGCAAGATAACCCTTAAATGTCTTTCATGATCCTCTTTACTTTTAGAAAACACCAAAATATCATCAATGAAAACCACCACAAACTTATCCAAGAACTCATGGAAAATTCTATTCATTAAGTCCATGATTACAGAAAGTGCATTGGTTAGCCCAAAAGGCATTACTACAAATTCATAATGGACATATCTTGTACGGAACGCGGTCTTCGGAACATCTGCTTCCTTTACCTTTAGCTGATGGTACCCCGATCTCAAGTCAATCTTTGAAAAAAACTGAGCTCCCTGGAGCTGATACAACTTCATTTGACAGCCTGACATCTGCTGAAGTAGTTGCAAAGGATTTCACCACCCCTTTCTGCTTGTAGTCTAACTGCTTCCCATCACTCAAGCTCTTTGTCGGACACTCATTTGCATAGTGACCCATCTCATTGCACTTATAACATTTCACTAACTGTAAATCAAATTTGGTCTTACCTTCACCTTGATCCTTTTCAGTGCAATAACGAGCCTTATGTCCCATCTTACCACATCGGTAGCACTTTCCAGAATTCAGAAGACATTCCCCAGTATGTCTTTTGCCACATTTATCACAAACTGAAAACTTTGTTTTCTTACCATCAGAATTTTTTGAAGAATTCTTACCTTTCTCCTGCCACCTCGGTCTCTTCTTCTATTGGTTGTTATAGAACACTTGATCATCGACAAACTCCATTTACACCTTCTCAGCACATCGAACAAGATTTTCATAATTTTAAACTCACGAGAAGCTAATGCCCTTCGATATTTTGGCTTTAATCCTAAGTAAAAATGATTGATTTTACTATCAAGGTCTCGGATAAAATTTGGTGCATACCTTGCCAATCGAGTGAACCTTTCTTCATAGGTAGCCACTGAGTCTTCCTCTTGCCTCAATTCCAAGAATTTCTTTTCCATCCTAAGTTGAATATCCTTAGGAAAATACTTCTCAAGAAACATACCTTTGAATTCATCCCAGTAGAGAGCATCAATCTCATCAACGTCCCTGATATTTTTAACCATCGACCACCACTGATCTGCTTCACCCTCCAAACGATAAATAACAAGACTAACCTTTTGATTGTCTGAAAACCCCATGACATCAAAAATATTCTTCAGTGCTTTAATCCACCCTTCAGCTAGCACAGGGTCAGATGATCCTCTGAATGATGGGGGATGTTGTCTCATGAAATGTTCCACCACTAACATGTTCCTCTACGGTTGATCTGGCTGATCTCGTGCATGGATACCACCACCATTTATAGCCTGAGTCAACTGCGCCATTACTGCAACAAACTGTTCAGTTCCAATTCCGACCATCTCAGGATGCTGATTCGGAAGGTTATTTCCATCTGTATGCCTTCCAAGCACTGCTTCTCTATTTCCTCTTCGGAAAACCATTCTGAACAAACATGTCTTAGATGAAGCAACATGGTAATCTTCAAATGATATATCATTTCAAAAAAAATTATTTTTGGATAATCATTTAATAGAATTATAACTCCTAAAGTTATCTAAACCGACCTCTGATACCAACTATAAGGCCCCAACCTTAAACCTTACTTAATCTTGAGTTATTACAAGATTACACATTGAGGATATTTTCGGGTTTAGAGTTTTAGAGAATTAGATCATAAAACTTTCATTACATTCCACAAATAAACAAAGTGGTTACATAAAGATAGTATTCTCCATTACCATCAATGGAAACATATTTAAAATAAAACATGGATTCTTTCTTGACACTTCCTTGACACTATCATCATATCATGTACCTTTCCCTTGACCTGTGAAAATCATTTCAAAAAAAAACTTGGGATGAGCATAAAAAGCTCAGTATGGGTTATAAAAACATGGAAAGGAAACATGGGAACATATATACATAAGAGTGAAATCATACTTTACCCATAAAACATAAGCACATTAACATACCTCATCAAATCATGAGTAAATCATTGAAATCATAAGACATAAAGGTAACTTGAGGCATTCATAACATTCTTACGTAGGGAGTAACCCTCTTGGTTACTTTTGGAATACCCATAACAGTATATTCCCTAAATCTCTTCAGAGAAACCTTAAAGTTTCACTCCTTTGCGTTACCCAATGAATTGGAGAGCTATATCGGGCTCACCCGCCCTTAGATTATCACGAAACCACCCGTCTTCATAATAATTCCCAAGAACCTCAACATAATCGTATCACATAAAACATGCATAAAGGAAACATAACATTTCCACCTTTCAATCACAAGATATCAATACAACACATTGATATAAAAACATTATGAAAACCATTTTAAATACCAAAATAAAAGAAAATTAAAACATGGTATTTATTTTTCTTTTAAAAAAAGGTATGGCTTGTAGAGGAAGACAAAACTCAAATAACGGTCACGACGGTGGAGAAGTCGTTGTCGCTGCATACATACGACAAAAACATTCCCTTTTTTCGTTTAGTAAACGCTTCATATAAAAAATATTCCTTTTGAATAAGCGTAAAAGTCAAAGAGGTTCATACACCGTATAAAATAAGGTTGTGTATAAAATAAAATATGCCTCAATGAAAGGAGATTGAGACGAAGTCCCATACCTCGTATCCGACTTGACCCGACCGTTCTTTAATCTCCTGAATAATAAACTTGTGTTAATCTCTACTTTCTTAAGAACCTTTTTCAAGTTCATTATTCCTTTTATACCATGTTATGAACATCATGTAATCATTTAAGTTAATAATGTTCATTTTGTCAGTATTTGGTTCTTAAGTAAAAAATAGACTTCTTACACTTAAATGTTGTTAATTTGGTCAAAGGTTCATTATATCCAGAATGATATTAATGATTTGGATAACATATATATCATATATATTCATCATATACATGTATTTATAATATTACATCACATTTAGAGGTAAGAAATGAAATGCACCGTTCATGGAGACGGTAAGCCGTACGTACGCATGAACGCTACTTCCATTTCTATTTCGTATTTTCTGGAATGGAATCATAATGATACCGGAGTATATTGTAATTCGAGTATAATAACATATATAATATCATTAACTTTATCCTTTACACATCCCACATATGGTATTAATGAATCAAATCACTTTCAGGGGGCGGTAGTCCGCACTTCCTAAAATGAAGATATCGTGTTAACCCATAATGGAAACAATAATGGTATTCCATCAATGAAAAATACAGAAGCTTAAGGAAAGAATAAACGTAATATATATCATATATAAAAATAGTGGCATCATAATGGCCACCTTTGAAGGTGTTAAATGAGTATTGAACAATCATCGTTTCGGGAGGTAGAATTTCGCCATCCACGGAAACCGTATGTTCTTTAACCATTTGATGTAGTTGTATGAGAGTGTAGCTCGAATAAATCTTATAACAACATCCTAGTATATTGAAGATATTGGTGTTGTTACAAAATAAGTAAATAAAAAGAGTTTAGGGGGTTGGAGAAGCAAAATAAAACAAATGAACATGAGAGAATGAATTACCTTTAAAAGTGTAACTCCTTTTGATTTGAGCCTAAAGGCTTCCTTTGAAATGATTCTGCCCAAAGGGAATCCTCTAGGATGAGGAGAGGGATGTGGAGAGAGTAAATGGGAAGGGGATGGCCGAGCCAAAGGCTTGAGGAGTGTGTGAAATGAGGTAGATGTGGGGGCCTTTTATAAGAGGAGAGGAGGGGCACTTTTGGAAATCATGAAACTATTATTTTATTTTCAAAAGTGTTTCGAATTTCTAAGGTCCCACATTGATATATTTCGAAGATAAGATGACAAGGCTTTGAAATATTCCCATCCAATAGTTTTTGGACAAGTGTAGGTCTTAGTTTTTATATTATCGTTTCATTTTATTTAAACTATTCATTAATGAGGTCATCGTTTCATCATCATGATGTCATAATTAAATTAATTTATTTAATGTCTAAAAATTATAAAAAAATACTATGATGTAGGAAATATTTTTAGATTTCTAATGAATATTTATAGTCAAAAATATGACTTGTATAACCCCATGTAAAAATTGTTTTAGTAAAATAACCCATGTTTGTGTCATTTTTACTTTAATATTAAATAAAAAGTTATTTATGTCATTTCCCAAACAAAGTGGATCCATGGGGTACCCAAGTTGACCCATGGCTTGTCGTGGTCGGCCATGACACAACCAATGAGGGTAGACATGTGTCAAGCTCATCTCAGTTTATTAAAGCATTATTTTTACCTTAAACTACACTAATTACCACTAATCGCGATTATTGAAAAAAAGTTACTATTCACCAAAAAATTATTTTCATCCCATTGAACCACATTTTAATTCTTAATGACAACCATGTATGTCGGAGTTTTTAAATTCAAAACACAATGATGGAAAAATTTCATTTAAACGGAAAATCAGTTTTTATAAGTACCACTTAGTGGTTTCACTATTCATCAAAAATTGAAGTTTTTCAGAAAATTACCAAAAATTCACCCTAATCTATATTTGATATTCCGAATTCAAAAATGAAGTCTATTTTAAAAAATTCAAAACATATAAGTCACATTAATTAATTTAATAATTAATTCCCGCTGTCAAAGAAAATAGCGTGTTTTTATAAAACAATAAGTATCAAAAGATTGACACCAGTTTAAGTCTAATTTCAAAGTGAAATTGATTCCAATGACCACCAATGGATTAAATGGTAAAAATATATTCAGATTACACATTAATAACAATTCAAAAGATAATCTAATCATATAAATAAATTAGATTAAGAAGCAGTTTTGATGTAAAATGCAGTATTTTTAACTATTCATTAAAAAATGGACATTGTCAAAAAAAAAATTCCGAAAAATCACACAAAGTAAATTTTGATGTCCCAATCATAAATAATAATTTTATTTTGACAAACATAGCTTATAAAATTGTCAAAAGATATATTTAAAAACGGTTTTCCATCAAAAGGCAGTAAAACAATCTTTTAAAAATATTAGTGTATTCCATGCTTAAGATTGGATTTATTTTCATTTTAAGCCTTTAAAACACTATCTAATTCATTAATAGACATTTATAAAAATATCTATTATTCATTACTTACTTGGGATGTTACATATATAGTGTGGTAAAATGAGCTTTCTAAGTCACTTGTATTATTATTAATATATATGGAACCTCTAACTATCTTGAACTCTCACCAACACTAACACATTTTTTCATTTTCTAAATTTCTTAAACCTTTATTTTTGGGTTCTATATACATGGACTCAACCACTAAGAGTTATAAAGGAAGTATATGTTTCCTATCTAAAACTTATAATCAATCTTTTTTTAAGCCATTGAATCATTATTTGGATAAATCTTCTTTATGTCTATCATATTGGATTTGATTCACCTTTAAGAAAAAGTATATGTATGAAAATACCGAGGATGTGTACTTTATTATCTCTTATACATAATCTTATTTACTTAAAATTTTATTTTAAAGGATTAATTTATTAATGTTATAGATCATGTTATAAATTATTAT
This sequence comes from Viscum album, assembly GCA_963277665.1. Taxonomy (NCBI): domain Eukaryota; kingdom Viridiplantae; phylum Streptophyta; class Magnoliopsida; order Santalales; family Viscaceae; genus Viscum; species Viscum album. The sequence goes on from OY728151.1 coordinate 25,602,180, forward strand.
GAATAATCACTAATAGTATTTCCTCACCCTTAGATAAATATATATCAAATTAAATGGAATATATTTTTATTCTAGTTTAAGTTGGTTAATAATAGAGGGAAGAAGATTTTGTTAACTTACATTAGAAATATTCATCTTTTATATATAAATTAAACTATTTGTTTTATTGTTATAATAAAATAAATAATCAAATCTATCATAGAGAAAATATATTATCTCATCACACTATATATTTTCAGAACTTCAAAAATTCTTATACTACATTTTAATTTTTAAATTTTGTTAAAGTAATTTACATTTTTGAAGTTATTTATCAAATTCATGATTTTTATTATCATATCATTATCTATATATTAATTTTTCTTCACAAAGTGTGAACATGTGAATTATGAGTATTCTTATATTAGGTTCCACACTGAGTTTAGAACATTAAAATTCATTATATCCTCAGAAAAATAAAATCATTTTTCACTTTAATATACATTAATAATAGTCTTAAACATTATTAAGAATAAATTTATAATGATTAATTGTTAATGAGAACTTTTCATTTCATCATCCATGTCTAGAAAATACATTGTAATAGGAAAGATAAAGTTATTTACTATTACCAACACACCTTATTAAACTCTTATATGGATTACATTGACTCTATCTACAAGTTATGTTTCCACAATTATTGTCTTAATTTACCTAATCTATAAATAATTATACATAAAATGATTTATAACATTAATTTATGTACTAATATCATTAATTAATGTAGAATTACCTATTGTATAAGGAATTATGAATGTACCCAGAATAGAACATTTAATAGGAAATCATACTATAATCAAGGACAAATTAGTATTACCTAGGACCACTCTTTTATCCCCTTAGATACTTATCTTCTATGAGAACATTTCTTTGAGAAATATGAAATACCTTGGGATTTGTTAGACATATTTGAAAATATGAATGTTTATCCCATAATTTTTAAAAGTGTCTAGTTTATTATTTTAAATGTTACTACGATGAATTTTAATAGGTACATCACCTAGATTGAAATTTTGATGAAATATATCTATAATCCACTAATTCTTTCCTCTTATCTTTAAAAAGTTATTTTATTATTAGGTTGTTCTTATGGATCTATTAGGTTCTTATAAAAAACTATTTACTCTCCCTCTTTGGTTTTTTATAGATTTATTTATCTTGATGGTATTATTATGATAAAATATATTTACAACTCTTTGTAGGGGTCTTTCTCACATTTTCATTTATATTAGGAATGATTTGAGATAAAAATTTCATATAGTTTTAATTTTTTTGTTGTCCCATAGTTATATCTAATTGATCTATTTTACTTTCCATCTCATTAACTATATTTTTAAATTAATTAATTCAAAATATTAATATGTATAATGGTTATTATTGTAGTTATAAATGGGTTGAATACTGTTCAATGGGCCTCTTCTAATGAAGTGAAGTTTGTTAGTGGGTTAGTTGAAATCCTTTCTAGCACCCTTTATAAAATAGAGGCTTTGTTTTCTATTTATTATTAAATATATATTATACTTTAGAACCATACCTCTAATATTTTTTCCTTGATTATTTACTGGTACTAACAACTATATAAAACTCAATCACTACATTAAGTTACTAGATCTTGAGGAAAATAATTAGTATAATAATCATTTAATCGACACATTGCACAGAACATGGGAGCTATATATAGTTAAATATTTTTATTTAAAGGAAAATATTTGACAATAGTTGTAAATTCATCTGGTTTATTTTCAATAATATGAGATTCCATAGATCTTACATAGTTAACTACTCTGGTTTGTGATACTTTTGACCAGAAATGTTGAGAATTATAGTAAATATTCTTATTGAGTTATTTAGCATTAAATAATTACTTTCCCATCAAGGATTCCCCAAAATATACATCTATGATATATATATCAAAAACCATGGAAAAATATATAGGAAATTAGTCCTACTCAAAGATCTAGTGTAGAAATGTTTCATTAAGATTGTTAAATCACTACAAGTACAGTTCTTATGCCTCCCTACCCATTATACTTATGTCTAAATTTTCTTTATAATTGTAGTTATTTTTTAGGTTGGGAAGGACATCAGAGGTAATATTTTCAAAAGTTCTTCTTAACTTGTTGAATATATTTGTTACAAATTAAAAATCCATTTTTTTCTCTTTCAAAAGAGAATATAGAATATTTACACTTCATAAGTTTTTTAACTCTACCCCTCAATATTTATTTTTTATTTCAATATAATAATATTCAATATGATTATTTTTTAAGTTGAAATTAGTTTCACAAATATCTATCTTTTTTGTCTGATGTTTCAATGTTGCCTGCTGTATTTTTTAAATGAGACTTTGAAGAAACAATATTTGTATTTCTCTTTATTTAGATAAAACAATATTTTTAAAATAAAATTATAAATTATAAATCATACTTAGATTCTTCAACCTAGAAATACAATTCCTAAAAATATATAGATCAGGATCTAATAGGGAACTATTTTATGATATAGTCATTCTTTATAAAATAAAAAATTAACATAAAAATTTGAAGAAAAAAATATTATGAATATTCTTCCATGAAAACGATGACAAAATTTTAACAAAGGTTGACATGAGATTTTTAAAATTATTATAAAACCATATAAAAATATAGTACAAAGGGTTTATTAGGATATCTTGCAAGGTGGATATCATATCCAAATTTTTATTAAGTATATTTTTTATTTTATGTATGTTTGAAAAACTATATATAATATTTATATAATATTTTATTTGTTAATGAGTGTCTAAAAAACAAATAAATAAAATTTAATTATCTTGTGAAGTAACAATTATTAATTTAGGGGAATTTCTCCAAAATCTATACTATCATAGTTATATTTTAAAAATGAATCCAAACACTTACTCTTACTCAGTGAATGGATTTATAATCAATGATTAATCACCCCTAGTTGAGTTGAAATGTGAGTCTAAATATTACTTTGATCACAAAGAGTATCCCTATGTTTCTTTATGAGTGACAGAATTATCTTTGAATAATTTTATTATTCAATAATGAACCAATCTATTCCACTTTAATAGCTCAGTAGTGGAAAAATATATTTTCACCTATATTTTTTTACTTTTTAATTTCAGTTTTTAACCGATGTTTATGTAGGTGACATTATAAATAATAGTTTTGACACTATTTTTACTAAAAATGATGCTTAAACATCAAATAAAAGTGAATTTAAAGGGTCTTTCAACATTTATTTTTTAAAACGATTTTGAAAATATATTTCCAAATTGATTTTACTATAAAACCAACATGGAAAAGTTTTAATTAAAATTTCAATGTTGGTTTTATGGTAAAACTGACATTGAAGGTCATATTTTTAAGGAAGACAAATTCTCTTAATTATTTCAACATCAAATTAAAAAAACAAAAATTAGAAGTCCATATAATTTTTTTTCTTAAGACTATCAACATCGGTTTTTAGTAAAAACTGATATTGAAAGCCCAATAATTTTGATTATTCACTGGTTTATTGAAAAACTGACATAGACAGTTTTTTTTTAAAAATATTGTAAATTACATGTCTCGAAATTATATAAAAACTTGTAAAACAAAACAGAATATACATCTAAGAAACATCATATACAAAAAAGAACAAACCTATAAAATCAAACATAATTTAACAACATAAATCAGAAAAATATTTTATAAATTAATTTTTTTAAACTATATTAAAAAGACACATAACAGATAATTTATAGTTTAATTATACTTGGTTGTCCTTAAAGAATTACTCAAAGATAATTAGGTTGATAAAACCTTCCAATGAATAAGGCATGGGGTCCCAAATCATTGAGTGAATTCCACTATATGCCTAGGATATGCTTTCTAATTGTTCAACCAAATGAATGATAAAAATAACACTTTACTTTAATAATTATTAATGGATGGTTTTTAAATATATTATGATATATATAGTAGACTATGTTTTTGTCAATATATACCTAAAATATAAATGTATGATGTTAAAATGTAAAAAAATAAAAGAGGGATTGAATATTTTTTTAATATGTTAAAAAATGATTATTCCTATTACATTCATATACTTCCCCAAACATCTAATGAGGAAACTTCCATCATCTTCAAATTTAAACAATGTAACTTCATGAATATTCTAAAAGTATTTATATAATTATTTAGAAAATTTTCAACAAAAAATAAACCACCAGCACATGATATACAAAAAAATAACAGAGTATTTATAAAAATGGAGAATAATATCACTGTTTAAGGGAAAAGGTAGTAATTATGTTTTGATTAATATTTATAAAATAACTATAAAAGGTATTTTTATTAAAAATTTAAGTTCACACTCAATGATATATTAAATAGGAAAAAATAATAAAATGATTTTAGTTTTTCAAATTAGAAAAAGTACTTTTCATGAAATGGGATATCTAAGGTATTCATGGAATTATTTCATAAAATTTCATATATTTTTTAAAATATTTAAAATCCATATGTTTCTACCATGCTTTGTTCTGGAAAAAAATTATCATATTTTTTTCATGTTAAAGGATGATGATAATATATCCACTTGAAATTTAGATAACATGGTTTTGATGTATTAGTGCATTATTCTTGTTCCAAATTTCACCTAGTCCAATCTATAACAATTCTCTTTAATCAATATAAAGTATTATCACATAAATACAAGTAAATAATAGAAATATTTTATAATATTTTGAGAAATCATTCAACCTTTTAAAAATAAAAAGGGAGAATAGTACATATGTTGAAAAAAATATAAACTTGACCCGCCAAGAAGCACTATAGGGAGCACATAAACAAAAAAATTAATCAAAGAGGTATAATTTTAAATGAATAAGAAATAAATAAATCTAAAATAGATTAAATAAAAATTTATAAATTATAAAAAAACACATACCCAGAGAAAAATTTGTTTCAATGTCGTTGAATAGTATACTAAGAGTATAACTCCACCTCAATTTCTTGTAATTACTGGACTTCATTTTGGTTTATACTCACAAATATATCTATAGATGAATTCCACTAATCCAAAATTAATATAAAAAATTATCAAAAATTACATGGTCGACCCATGTAAAGGTTGATACTGTTACCATTCATCCATGTCCTAAGTTTAGAAATTGTGCACAAATAGTGAAGTGACTAAAAAATATAAATGAGAAGTATGTAACCATAAATTTGTATTCAATTTATATTATGGAAAGTAGGATAATGATTATGTATTTTTTGTAGAGGAAATGTTAATTTTCACTGATATTCAATGGATGATGACGTTCCATGAATGTGATTGATTAAAATTATGGAAATGGTGGAATAACCTGAAGTCAAATCAGATCTAAATTAGAGAACAGTTTAGTATTTAAACCTAATTGGAAAATTAATTCAACACCTCCAAAATTATCTTGTAGAATACTCTATAGTCAAATAAAATATAAATTAGTGAACATAACACTTGATTTTATATAGATAAAGGTTTAATAACCTTCTATATGTAAAACTACTTAATTGGATCAAGTATCTTAGAAAGTGTAGAATCAAGAAGCTATTCATAAATAGTATTAACAGAAATATTATTGAAATATAATTACATGAAACATCAAGATAAGTCTCTTATATGCTTCATGAAACCATATACAATGTACCAAATACTATTGGGACCTTAACAAGATAAATAAAATGAATAGTGAACAAATGAATCCAAACTATAGATGTATAAATAAAATAAATGAAAAAAATGAATCCAAACTAAATATGGAACATTTGGTTAACAATTTAATGATTCCTTCTAGAATATATCAATACATTCCTTGATTAATTTTAGAGTAACTATGTTTTATTACTTTCTATATGTAAACTCAAAGTTTACACATCCCATTTCCCTTTAGCTATGTATTAAAAAAAATATCTAGAAACTATAACTCATAGTTTTCAGATCACAATGGTCAACAGACCCTAAAATCACAATAATGAAATTATTCAAAAATTTCATCAAAAAAGGAATTTATAGAGAGATAATGACCAAAACTCTTCGAAAAAAATATTACAATATTTTCCTTAGAAATCTAAATGATTTTATAATAGAGAAAATGTTAAAATAAACTTTTCTCATATCATTTAGATAGATGAAGCTACGTAAATATAAAGACTAAAAGATTATATCATCCATAAAGTTTTTTTTATCAAATCAGTCATATAGATTAAAACTAATTTGATGTGAAAGGCTCATTCTATATGGGAAGTAAAAAATGATAAACTATAGTTCAAAAAAATATTATAGGAAATTTGAAATAATGTAAAAAAAAATCAAAGGGACCATGAGGGATCTAATCTCAGTTTTCTATGACATGAGATGAGTGAAACCATTTGATACCTAAAATATCATCTATATTTTGGTAGAATATTCTTGATTCTTAGATACCAATAGATCAAAGGAAAAACTTAAACAAAATGGAATATTAATAACCAAAAAATGATGATGAGAAAAAAACATATAAACTTGATACTACATCACCTTAGGATTATACATAACATGAAAACAATTTTTTTACTTTGTAAATGAATTGATTGAAATTAAACATAACAATATCAATAAAAAGAGTAGAATAATTAGTGAATTTGGATAGAAGGAGAACAAACTCTAAGGGAAGAATTTATACCAAGATGAAGTAGAAGATGAAATTTAAACACCAATATATGAATTTGGATATCTGAACCACAAACTTCTGGGTTGAAGTAATAATAAGAAACCTAAATTCAAAAACATCACAAAGACACTAATAAATAGAAATATTAAAATTTGGTAGTATACAATTACAATTTATGATGGAGATTCTTCTTGGAAAATATAATATCAAGATGACAGATAAGTTATTCATTTGTCTATGACATGAACTCATTGAAAAAATACAACAACAATTAATGTTATAAGATTAAAAAACAAAATATTTTGATATAAAACCTAAAATAATTAATATAGATAACCTTATCAAATTCAGTTGTTATATAAGTTGCGATTTTCTGAAACATGCATCTCAAAACAAAATAATTATATTCCACCCATTATTTTTGAACATGACACTATAGTCATAAAACATTAACTTGAAAATAAAAACCAACCCATATATATAATAAAAAATATATTATCTAATATAAAATATATTTACCAATAATATTACTTATTTGATCTTATTTTTCTTATATATTAACAATTGATCATTGTTAAACCTTTTCTATGACCAGAATTTTTATATATCAATTATAAAAACACGTATAAGAGATAATAATTAAGAGTAAATAGATTACGAAAAATAATAAAACTTACCTGTTTAATAATTTTCTAAAATATTTATGTATTCTTCCTAATATGAAAGCTTAAAGAAAAGAAAGACCCTATAAAATATAACATAATATACCAACTAAAAAATAAAATAATTAGTATAAATACTCATTTGTTCAACTTTAATTAAAAATAAATACTTAAATCATCTAAAACCTATAAAAACAAATAGAATATAAAAATATTAATAAAAAACCATTGTATAATTAATAATTTTTTAAATGAAAATTAAATCAAACATATAAGACTATTCAAAATTTAACCAAATATAAAAAATAGATGCAAACAAGAAAACTGTAAAAAATAGAATAAACAAACTTTAAGAAAAAATAATTATCTAATTACTAATTTTTTAAACATTAAGTAAAAGATACATAGATTATAATTTAAATCACAATCATATTCAAAAAATATTTTACAAACAAACTAAAAATTTGGGAATGTTCTTCATTCATATACGACTCAATATCATTGAAAATATACAATAACAATAGATTTTATAAGATTAAAAAATAGAATATTTTGATATAAAACATAAAATAATTAATATAATTAATCTTATGAATTTTTTTTCACTTTCCTAATTATGATTATGTCATCCATGAATAATAAAACATAATGACCACATTCCACCCTTAATTTTTGATAATGACACTATAGTTATAAAACTTTAACGTGAAAATAAAAACCAATATATATATATATATATATATATAAAACTAAAACCAAATTTTGCATAATAGAAAATATATATACCATTTATTACATGTATTGGATTTTATTTTATGGCTTTATTGATAAATAATATTTGTTAAAATTTTTACATGAACTCCATTTTCATACATATCAAGTATCAAAACTTGTATAAACAATAAGAATTATAAATAATAAACTTATAAAAAAGAATAAAAATTAATTTTCTAAGAAGCTACTAATTTTTTACGACCACCAATCAATAAAGATAAAAACTAATATAATGTGAATTTATTTGGAAAGAATACGTATAAAATAGAATAACCTCCAAAATATAAAAAGTTTACAATTAATGACATTATAATGAATATTAGTTCATAATTATTTTAGTGTTATTACCCATAAATGAATGAAAAAAATACCAACACCCAATCTCCATATTTAATAACATATCACATATATATATCCTAGAAGAAGTGTTCACATATTGTACATCCATTGATTTTTTTCTATATCTATAAGACATTAAACACAAATGTTCTAATTTTGGATAAGAAGAATGTATAGATACTTAATTAAATAAGTAAGATATAAGTCCCTTGAAATAATAATTATTTCAGATAATTTTTATTTTTTTATGTCTAACAATGTTCCAATAAATATTTCACATATGTTTTTCTCAACCTACATAACATCAATTTTATTTTTTATCTCTAAAAGTCTCCAATAATGTTTTTTTAAAAAAATAGACCATTTCATCCATATTTTTTTGATGACCATATCTTAAATTCCTTCCAAATACGAAATTAATATTTTTCTCCATGTATTAATATTCTTTAACAAAAAATGGTGGTGGGGGAATTTTATATATATGTAAACCTTTAAATGATTTATTCAATATGCGATAAGGATGATCAATTCAATGAAATATTTGACGTCCCATGTACACTATATTCATTACAGTATAAAATTGATAATATGAAGCCTCTTCTTTAAAAATTGGACTTGCTTTATGTCCATTAAGAATGTATCCAAATAAGTTTCCATATGCAGGAAATTATTTTATAGTGAACATTATCATAACATGCAAAAAAATACTCTTTCTTGTATTCATCAAAAATTATATCACCTGTCTCCCATAAAAGTTTCAAATCATCAATCAATAGTGAAAGATATACATAGATATCATTTTCTATATATTTTTCCCAAATAATCAATATCATTATACCATTTTTTTTATTCATAGATATCTATAGGGAAAATTTGTAAACTACCAAAAAATAGGCGATGGACTATATTGGTCTATTGAGGGTCTGATATGGATTTAGTCCATCTATCCACAATGCAATTATAATATTTATCAATTCAATTCCAAAATCATGATTTTTTTTATCAAATATCTTCCACTATGGTGAATCAGTAGGGTGACCTAAGTCACCATTAGATATGTGCTCATCTGTATTCCATATTAACCTATTTTCATTAATTGAATTTGAAAATAGACACATGAAACAAGGAATTATTGGAAGGTACAAAATTTATTTAGTGGAATGATTGATTCAATTAATTGAGAATGAATCAAAGTTGAATTATTGGAATTATTTGAAGGAATTATTGGAAGGTAAAAATTTTCTTTAGAAGGTGGTTTGATACCATTACCTAAGAATGATTTGGAGTTGAATGTTTCATCTATTTTATAGTGTGATGTCCCACATTAAGAATATTTTGATAAACATTCCTATTACTTCATATAAAACAAAAAATCATTGGGGAAATCATGTATCTTTTTATAGCCCAATACGATTGGGAATAAGATTTTCTTTACTTAATAATTTGAATCTGGAAGTCCATTTCCTTAAGTAAGTATCTCTTTTAAAAGTTCAAGAAACTCAGAGAAACATTTATAACTCCACCCATTTGTTTCTTTAAAGTTAACTAATCTCCGAACTACTAATAACACTATATATTTAGTGAAATCTAAGAATAATGGATTCTTATAATCTCCATACAATCATTTAAAAATTGTTGTTTTTTATGGTTTTAGTACCTACATCATAAATTATTTTTTCAATACGGTCCTCTATCTCATTTTGAGATTTTTTATCAATAAAAGATGTTGATTTTTCTGTTCTTTCACCATGCCATATCCAATGCGTATAGTTATCAGAAAAAATAGAGAAAATGATAAGATTATTGATTTATATGGTATTTAACATTCTAATATTCAAACACTTCATGAATGGACATAAAATCAAATCTTTATATTGAATATTTCGTTTTGAAAATTCCATGAAATCATCAACTCCTTTTCCATATTCACCAGCGGTTCTTGGTAAATTTATCCAATTCTAATCCATTAAATACATAATATCAGAATATAAAGGGTGAGTATTTTAAAACATATAAAAATTAAAAAATCAATAAAAAATAGATAAATTTAAAACATAAAAACATATAACCAAAATAATAAATTATTTATAACAATTTGATCATAATAATAATACATAATTATGAAAACATATTAAACATAATTTATCTTTAAAAATAACAAAAAATTATACATAATTTATCAAAAACAATTATGCATAATTTATCATCAAAAATAAAAAATAAGTTACAAACACTTATATATAATTTATAAATCATAAGAACATACAATAACTAACAAACAATTATCATAAAAAACAAATTTTTAATAAAATTATAAATAATTTAACTTCAAAATAATTATAATAACAAAAAATTAAACATAAATAAATAACTTTCAAAAAATTATGAAAAATATCTCATGTATTCTGAAAAATTATAAAATCAATTATACCAGATTTTACAAAAACAATTATCAAAAAATAACTTACAAAAAATTATCATAAAAAAATTATATGAAAAATTATATGAAAAATTATACCAAAAATTAAACTTAAATAACTTACAAACAATTATACAAATAGTTTTGAAAATTATATTATAAAAAAATTATTATAGAAAAAAATAATCATAAAAAATATTTAATGATACAAGCATATAATAAATTACAAAAAATTATGATAAAAAAATTATAAATAATTTTTTATCCAAAATAAAAAAACATACAAATGTTTGAGCTCGATAATGAAAAAAACCACCTGAATTCTGATAAACTCAATCAAAGTCTATGGAAATAGAGTGAACACTGTAAGATTGAAGAAAAATGAGTGTAAAAAAGAATAAATCGGTTGAGGGTTGACCATAATAGCTCTAGGATCATGATATAACAATTAATGATGGAGGATTAAAGAGATATAATGTAAAGAGTGAATGAAAATTGAATTCAATAGAAAATCAAAGGTGATCGAGGGTAATCAAAGCTGTTGGGTGCTATTATTGGTAAAGAGTCGGTCGAGAGAGAGGGTTTTGAGTGAAATTAAAATATGGTTTTGGGTTTTTAATATAAATTTAAAATCACTTTTAACATTACTTTTATCGAAAACCATTATTAAAGGGTTTTTAAATGAGTTTTAACACTGGTTTTCAAAAAAATCAATCTTAAAGAGTTATAGTTTTTGGTCAGTTTTTTAAAATCTCACATAAAAAATTATAAGATATTACTTTTAATGTTATTTTTCATTAAAAACGAAATTGAAATGTTTTAATAACTTTTAACATATTTGTTTATGAAAACCTATGTTAAAGGTAATATAGAAGATATTTTATCCTCATTTTTGAAATAAACCTTTGTAAAATGTTTTCCCTGATTCTTTTAACACTAGTTTATAAAAAAATAATCCCAAAATACTGACACCAATGAGTATTTTTCTACTAGTGAATACAAGTTATAAGAACATGATATTAATAAATTGATAATGGGAATATATTTTCTCATGCACATTCCATGAATAGATAGGAACTCACCATTTGGTCTACCCCATTCCATCATATATTGGTTACTCTAAATGGATGGAATTAATAATAATCAATAAAACATATAAATTACTTTTACAAGGATAAAGATAATAATAACAATAATATATTTCTCAGTAATTATTCTAACTATGATCTAAGAAAAATATAAATAAATTATAACTATAATAGATAATAAAGGAATCATGTATAGTATGGTTTCTACCATGCTCAATAAATATTGGAGAATTTTTATTGCTCTATATGAGACATCATAAAAAAGGGGGATAACCTCTGGATTTGGTCAAAAAGAAAAAAGTATGAAAATAATGTAAAAATTCCCCCAAAAGTGGTATGTACACCCCCTTAATATGTACCATCTAGATCACTCTCAATCTCTTACTATCATTTAGAAATTTATATATATGTAAAATAATCATCCTAGATTCTTTCCATAGTAAATGAAAAAATTCTAGATATTTATTCCAACTTCTCCTTAAATATAGAATGACTAATTTCCATGATCATTAACCTTATCCTATCTTTTTGGATAAAATCCACCTATCCATGATGTTAGTTGTCTTACAAAGGTTTTATACCAAATCATAAAAATATTCTTCCCTCCAAATTTATACAATATATGTCCCTAGATCTACCCATGACACACAATACATTAATTTTAATTCCTTTATTTTATAATAGTCATCCCCTTACCCTAAAATACATCTATAGATTATTTTATATCCTATTATTATGATATGATGAACTTACAAATTATTTTATAAATACATTAAAGAATTTTCAATATTCGTATTTTTGAATACAATATCTTATATTCCTAAATAAAAAATTAAGATGTGTTAGAATAATAATAACTAATATCCAATTTTTCCATATCATAGATGCTAGAATTATCCTATCATAAATAACAACTCAACCTTATTTGTTATCACAGATGAATATATAACCTCATCCTAGTTGCAATATCCAATTAGTCTTCTAATAAGTAGAGTCATAGTTAATGATAAGAAACTATTTTTTATAAATTACTATATAATTATCATATTATTATTGGGATATAGTCATCATAATAATTGACACCAATAATTTTAGATGAGACCTCTTATCATATTATCATTTTATAATAACTATAAAAATACTTATCATAAGGGAAAATTTTCCCATATCAAAATAGATAACACTTTCATGTCCATTGTTCCATCAAAATAAAGTGTCAAGAATGTTTTTTGATTAATTGACATCATAATTAGTGATTCTAGCATATATCAAGACATGAATTATTGGATTTAGTGAAAAAAATGGTGATTGGTTCATCCACTATTACATTCTTACAATACCAAATAATCGTAAAAAAATATCCCTATCATATGTGAAAACATCCAATAATTTTTATTGATGAATTTTATCACAGGAAGTGAAAAATCCATGTCATATAATTGATATACAATTTACTCGCACCAATGGACTTTTAAAATGTATGACATTGATTTTCATGACCATTAACTTCCATAATTTAATATTCACGATTAGGGAAATACTTAAATTTTCTCTAAAAACATTACATATAATTCCTATATTATTATTCAATATTACATGATAAAAATTTATTATCACATGAATAGTTCATTCAAAACTAACTATTATGATTTTTAAATTTCACTTATTCTAGATACATATTTCTATAGTATTTGGTGCCAAAACACTAATGTCTTTTTAGGTGATATATCATAACATAATTCAACCACAATAACCATCAATGGATCCCCCATTACATTAGACTAAAATTAATTACAAATATCTCAGACAAACTAAATCATGATATTATAAATGTTCAGAAATATATTTTATAGGTAAATAGGCAATTCAACATTTTTTTACCAAAAAATAAAATTTAATTAATAATTCCAAAATAATCACAACATTTCATTGAATTTATTTTTTTGAAATTCTATTGATATTAAAATACATTATAATAAAGTAAATTTCAATTCTAAAAAAATATTTATAATAATTAATTTTTTTTCAATTATTAGATTTTAATAAAATCTCTCTAATCTAATTTTATTAATTGACCTACAAAACTCTAACATCATTTATCACTAAAGTGCCCTAATGAATAGTGATTCAGAGTGATATATATTTTTAAATTTTAAAGAAAGTAAATATATATTGAGTGAATATAACTTCTCAAATAAAATATTAAAAACCACAATGACTAAGGATATTGAACGATTAAGACACAACTTTGAGCACTAATTATCTATAAAGATGAATTTTTGTTGATTCTAGAAATGTTAATAAGAATAACTAAGTAAACAGACTACATGAGTATGAAAAATATTGAATCGAATATGAAGAGTTTATGAATTGAGATGTGTTTCATGGAGTTTAAATATTTCTATAACTGTTATGACTCTATGATTGAAGATATGACTTGGTTGTGGGATTTCATCTTGGTTCTGTTAGCTTAAAGGATGACACATAAGAATATTAATACACTTTTATTATAAAATGTTTTATGTATTGAATTTTTGTTAGATGAGAAAGTTGTTCCATTTATAGAGGTCTGATTTAATCACTTACAACATAATAAAATTGATGACTTTGAATAAGAGTTAAGTTTGACTAAGATAAATAAATATTTATTGAAGTATTTTTTTATTTTTTCTATATACTAAAAAAATGTTATTTAATTTGTAATATTCTTTCTAAATAATTATGGTCTGATTTAGGATGGTTTGAAAATTTCCTAAAGTGTTTTGAGATTATTTTGGATAACTGAGATGATTTAAAGAGGTTTATTGTATTTTGGAAGATTTTGGAGGTGCTGAGTAAACAATATTGGAACTATTTACAATAGTGTACGATTAAATTTAAATAAAAACTATTAATTGAATATTAAATAAAAAAATTGAAAGGATGAATATGACTAATCTGGATATTTTATTTGAGTGATGCTGATAATCAAAAGGTTTTATTAGTTTTATGAGTTTTTTGTGAAAATGTTTTAGTGTATCTATATGAGTAAACATAAGTATTTAAATCCCATATGT
Organism: Viscum album; assembly: GCA_963277665.1. Taxonomy (NCBI): domain Eukaryota; kingdom Viridiplantae; phylum Streptophyta; class Magnoliopsida; order Santalales; family Viscaceae; genus Viscum; species Viscum album. The sequence goes on from OY728151.1 coordinate 25,617,242, forward strand.
GAGTAACTCTATGTTTATAAATGATACACATGAATCATCTAGATTTAATGTTATATTAAGTTGAGGTTTCCAATGAATATGTGTGAATAAATATGTGGGTATGTATGAGTAACTCATATGTTTGATAGATAATGAAAGATTAATATGAGTTCACATATGATTAATTTAGGAATATTTTAATATGTGTAGGAGAATGTAAGAGGTTCTAAATTCCACAAATGATTTACTTTGTATTACGTATGTGATTATAGATAATACATAATATTCACCAGATATTACAATAGTGATATTTTCTTAAAAATGGGAAATTATTTAAAGTAATCTAAGATAATTTTGTTGAGAGAATTAAATGAGAAAAATTATAGATATTTGCGAAAATACTTAAATGATAATTATATAGATTTTAATGTATGATTTATTCTCATATCATGAGACTCAAATCTAGAGGTTTTTTATATTTGAATATTTTTTTAGTTTCAAATATGGAAGATCATGTTGTTATTTTTCATGGGAATTTCCTAATTCAAAATGGGAAAAAATTTATGTAATTTAATTGACTTTAATAGAGTATAAATGAGTCAAATAAGAATTATAAGAAGAGGAAAATTTTGAGAGATACTGACCTACTATTGTTTTTGAACATATTGAGTGTCAATTTTATTGAATAAATATGTGAGAGTGATAAACTTGCATTTTAATGTTGATGAAATATTCTATGTTGAAAAGAGATCTGATTTTAGTTTTATATCTAAAGTATTATGTTTTATTAAATAAAATGATTACATGATGTTTCCAACTAAATAATTAATTTATTTTTATAAAAGTATAATTATATTAAAACATAATATTTTGAAGTCTTTTAATAAGATATATCATTTAATTATATGACTTTGAAAATGCATTGAATATCCTGTTCAAGTGGTATGTGAGAACACCCATTGTGAATCAGTGAGATCCTATATAAAGGATCTACTGGGTGATAGTAAAATTTTGGAAAACATTTAAAGTGGAAAATGATGAAACCTTCCCTAATATATTCTCTTTATGATATTAGAGGCTATTTTTGTGCCATATTTTTTAAAAACTTCATGGATGCTTCCACCCTCATTAAGGGAAAACCTTATAGAAAGATCATGTGCTCCACTCTTTTATTATTTGTTTTTCATGAAATGTGATTGTGTTCGACACCATTAAATAGAGCCATTCATTATAACATGTTTTTTTATTTTAATATTAATGAATTTAGTAAAGGTTATCCACAATAATCAAACCCATCTCAGTGTGGGTTAAAGGTTCACTGTGAATAACAAGTGGTATTAGAGCTGATGTCTGACCTTTGATTGGATCTCTATATTTCCAATTGATTATAATTTTCACTATGAAGTGTATATTTGAAGATTTTTTTGAGTTTCTTTAGAATGAGTGTAACATCCTCATCCTGGAAGCCACTAAACCAGTGCCCTGAGCTGGTTCGTCACATGACCTCAAGCGTGCCTCCCCATATGCCAGAGGATATCGACTATCAGTGAGGGTCTAATGAGTCACATGGGGATACTATACCCTGTTTACCTGATAAAACCACAACAAGACACAATATAAAAATTGGAAACAATATGTACAACCAATAAACATACAAGACAAACATATCCCAACTGGGTAAAAACCATAACTCAACATTAACAATGTCCTGACATATTAGTAGTACAAGTATATAAAACCTAAAAATAATAAAAATAACCAATCCCAAAACAGTTCTCGACTCCATGTCCAGATCCTTATCCATGTACATTCCTATACCAACTCCACATCCTTGGGTAGGTCCTTTGCCCTTGTACTGACCTGCAACCAAGAAATCTGCTCGGGTACCCAACAACAGCCCGAGTAGGGTGTGAGTACAAAACTCAGTAGGCCACCACCAACAGTATCTACAAAATATCCAATCTAATATATAGTGCATTCAAGTAAAAAATAAATGGTAAGTAAACAAGGGATAATTTAGGTTCCATTAGTTGACAATGTTCATTTAATTAATGAATAGTATTTATCTCAATCCCATTTCACATACCATTTTTACTACATAGTCCAATATTATCACATGTTATTTGGGCTAGGCATATACATTATATCTACATGGGTCTGAGGAAATCAATAATTATGAATAGGGTAAATAATTCAAGTCCCTATCTCACTAGGGATACACATATCACATCAACCCATTATCCACACCTCTAAGCCTCAGTCAAGGTGGAATGAAACTGTTAGGAGAATAAAACCCCTTCCCTAAATTGTGCATTTATGGGATGGAGTTTAGATCCCAAGTCTAACTTGACCCATGTGCATAGAACCTCATGTTAATACCTCACTCTACCAAGCCTTGTACATATGCTTATTTATCAAGTAAACACAACCATACCATAACACAACCAATAATAACAATGCCATTGGATATCATAATACAAAACAAACAACCTGAGAATCAATACTATTTCATATCCCATTAATACATTTACCAATTACATTTCATATCCATTTAGCCAAGTTACCATTCTTGTGACTTAACCCTTTAAGTTTATTTGACAACCCCTATGACTTAGCCAATATTCGTTAATGAACTTACATTAACCCATTTATCTCATTTATTATTTCACAATCATTTAACCACTTATGCATTTCGAGTACATTTCTTATATTTCATAACACAACCACTTATTACATTCAACCATTAGGCGTGGCAAAATTCCCATTTATTAACCCATTAAACGTATTCATTCATTCCATTATTACAAAAAATTAAAATAATCTACATTTCCCATTCCATCATCCCATTATTAGTCCTACATTAATATTCACTAATCATCTTAGGCATTTCCAACCAAATTTTGTTAAAAAATTGACACAATCCCCTTTGACCCAATTTTCCCATTTCCATGTCATGAAAAAAACCCCATATGATTTATCACCCTAGTAATCTATATTATAATTCAACTTACAACTTAATCAACCATTAAAACACATTCTACATGGGTTTCATATTGTTACTATGCCACCATTCACTTAACCCTACCATTTTATAGGTGCAGGAAGGCCGACTTACCCCATGGGTGGCCTTAGAATGGTCAAGTCCTCCTCTACGCATCCCATGAGAATTGTGAGGGTTTCAATTGGTCATTTAGACACCCCTTCTTATCAAACACTCTAATGTAACCAAGAACACAATTAGGGAAAAAGAATAATACAAGATTCCAGGAAAAAATATAGAATAAAACTATAGAATAATACTTGTAGACCACCTACCTCTAATCTGAAAATGAATAAAGTCTTAGTAGTTGCCTTGTATTTGGATTCAAACACCCTTGGAGCCTTAACATTGGTTCCACCAGAAAAAGAGGATTTTATGGCTTCAGAAGGAGATCACCCAAAATACAAGCCCTAATCCGAAAAATAGAAGGGAGGAGAGGATTAGATTTCCCTGGAGCTTTGATCTATATCAAATGACATCTAAAACGGCCTATAAATGTGATAGATAAGTACTTTGGAGCTCTAGGTGGTCTCGGTTCGTCACTAGGGTGTAGAGGGGAGGAATGGAGGAAAATCCTGAGTTGGGGTTTAAAATCTCAGGATGGTATTTTTGGTAATTTTATCAAAGTTTCTAGGCCGCACAGTTTTCCAAACCGTGCACAAACATTGTGTGAGATACTGTCCCAAAAGCACCCCTTGACATGGTTTCTTGGGGATTATGCATGGGTTTCACTAACCATGTGCAAACTGTGCAACTTGCACATGAATTCATTTTCTTCCTATTTCATGTCCTGAACCCCTAGAATACACCTAAGCCTTCACAAAAACATGGGGAAAAACTTATCTAGCAAAAAAGAAGAGGCCAAACCAAAACATAAACAAAAACATACCTTAATAAAACCAGGTATCTTACAACATCCCTACCTTATAATGTCTTGTACTCGATCCTCTCTTCCAATAATCACTAAGCTCCCATAACTAGAGGTCATTCCACTAGGCTTGCTTATCCATTACCATCTTCCACGTTTTTGGTTGCACCTCACAATACCCCCCAAGCACAGATCCATGACACAAACTTTCCCCACAAGTCTTCCTCATCAAAACCACAACAAAAACTGAAAACTACTTAGGGAGCATCAGATTCAACCATTCCCAACCATTATAACTTCACAGATAAAACTTAGACAAAAATTCCTAACTCACTACACATGGAAAATTCACACACAACATCACATCATCATGGAGGAACCAATCGGGACCCCCTCAGTTCTATCCTCTATACAACTAAAGACCTAAATCACTTGACATCCTTATCCTCAATTTCCCCCAACTCTAAAAGTGACCAAATAAAATATCTCCCAAAGGATAATGCATGGTCCTTTCAACCACACTTCCCATATTACGTCGATTCACCACTTATCTAGGAAATATCACCATAATCTCAACTCAACATTCACATCACCTGACGTGTTCTAACTCACTATACCTGAACATCCATAGGGAATCACCCTGCATTGACATCCAACCTCATCATCAAAACCATTAGGATGGACATTTCTACACTATCCATTCAAGGACGAAGATCAAACCGACCATGCTTGGGTAAAACATTATTTACAAAATGGTACTTACCGCTACAACATGAACTTGGAGGTGGGTCACTCTCACCACACCCATTCAAGTTTACCATCTCAGGTCAGACCTCACCTGAATGGATTTTCCCAAAACACCCACTTTCCACTGATGGTATGCTACCCCTTTTCTCACCTTCCCAAGGTTCTTACTAACTTTAATACTATCATTATCATCCCATGAACCCACTAAGGTCATTCCCTAAATTACAGTAGAATTCCATCATCACGACATTACAACCCTCTAAACTATCATCAGGATTCACCCTTTCTATAACATCACATGAAACGACCAAGGTTCCATCAACTTCAAAATGTTCTAAAACCACCCAAAAGAGAAACTATCTGAGTCTAACCCTCATCTTCATTAAATTTATAGGACCCAACCTGTCTTTCCACAACTTATTTTCATATCCAACCACACCCTTCCATGAATTCAGAACAGACATCACAAGCTTCTCATGGAACCAACTTGAGCTCAATGCCAACCCTTGGCTCATCAATTACCACATCCATGTCCCAAATTACCTCTTTGAAGGACCTAACATGCACCTCAAAGGTTCCAAATTGGCTTCCCGGATCTATTACATCATCTCGATGTTATCCTCTCCATATCAAGGACTAAATTATCACTTACCACCTTAAGAGTGACCTTACCACTTCTCTCCCTAAGGGAATATAACTACCACATCTTACACTCAATCAAAATCCTAACCCCAAAACATAGACATGGTAATTTATATTTTTCCCAAAATAAGAAAAAATGTCACCCTGTGCCTATTCCCAACTTCCATGAATGACACCAATGACGTATTTCTACATTCGGTCCATCCGAAGGACCTAACTCCAGGCCATAGAGGGAATACATACCATCATCAAGCCCCACACATACCATTTTCATGCTCTTAAACTCCATGCCCTCCCACATCCAACCAAACACCTTCCAGTCTCTTTGTGTAAAGCCAGAGCTTCTCAACGTACCTGGGACGATATCAAGATATTTGACAGAATCGTCACTAGTTGTGGTATGTGAAGAAGTTATCAAAAAATACCACCACCCAATTATCCATTTATTTGATGTCAAGATATGGGACACCATGACCTATCAGGGATATCTTGCTCCCCTGACAAGCATATATCAGCAACATTTAACCACCACCGCCCATGTGTGATTTCCAACCAAGTATAACACTTGCTCGACGACCAAATTGCAAGGTATCCATGAAACAAAATTTCAGGTGGAACTACTTTCACCACACCACTCTAATTCTTCCAATGCATCCCTGAAAACTAACAACCGAAGCACAACAGTCTACCACAGTAATCAAACCAAAAGTATCTCACTAATCAACCTTTATCAATGTGTAGCCCATCTCCCTGTTACTTAACTATGTATCTTGGTTAGTCCACCTCATTTTCCCTGAGGTGGCCTCTACATCTCACCCAACAACCAAACCATTCATAAAAACAGGTTCAACCATGTAACCACCCTCATATCGAGTGTCACCATCGAGCGAAATCATATAAACACACTTCATCCCCCCTTATCTATTCTGCTTAAAAACGAATTTGAGTCCCCGGTAAATCATTATCCAAATGGGAGAGTCAGACATCCACATGATATAGACCTTCAAAACAAACCTGAAATTATATAACAAACACTAGGCTACCCTTATGAAAGAACCAAGCACAACTATACCATTTACTACAACTTGGTGGCACTTAGTATGCATTGACACCACATATGAAGCATCTCCCATGATTCATATTCCAAGGTACTTGCACCGCTGGCCTAACCTCCCACTAGTTCACCCTTGATTTTTGAAAACTATCATCATGTAAACACAACTCGAGTAGCACCACCAACCATCAACATTCCCACTTATCCCTCTAGGCCGAACTCGCACCATAAAACACTCTGAGTTCCACTATCAATGTTAGAAACATATACATGTGTAAAACACACCCAAAATCACTAGAAACCATGTCCGAACCCACTGATAGGTCACCTTGAAGGTTGAATGATACCAAATCCCTATACTAGATTCATAAAAAGGAAAATCCATTGGTCCTCTCCCTGAACCATAGATTTCATGAAATGGACAAAGAAATGCTCATGAATGGCACTCTTACCCCCGTTTCTGTGCACATTGTGCCTAGCACACCAAATAACCACTTAATCTAGGTTTTGAACCAAAGGTGTACACATTCACTGGAACTACAAGCAAAAAATATCTTCCGAGATTCAAAAAAAAACTTTTAAGGTCTCTAATCACAAGGTCACCAAGACCTAGGCACCATCATTAGGGTCTGACATGCACTTCATACAATCACAAACCATGAGAACTTCCAAACTCGCAATAGTGAACAATTACTCACAACCCAATGACCAAAACCCTACCAATGGTTCCCATAAACACACCACCCAGGCCATATCATAATAGGTAAGGCCTCACAATCCAAATCCAAAGTCTCAAACTAGGGCACTCTCACTGCCCAACCCACACATACAAGGGTCAAACTGACAACAGAAGGATACCCACTTTTGAAATCAATCATTCTCATTTTAAACTTATTGTTCACTCGACTCTTTGAAGAATGATCGATAGGATTTAACCATAGATGGAAAAGATCTCACACCGTAAACCATAAAAAAACCATTATTCATACTCTATCCCAACGATCATCATCACACTTTGAACACCACCTTCCACCCTACCTACTGTGTGTCATGGTCAATAGGGGGTAACGAATTTACTTAATCACAAGTCTTTTGAAAACACCTATTTAAACGAATTCTTCTTTTAAAAGATGATACATTCCTCTTCGGAACATTTCCCATTTCAAAACTTGTTACAATCACCATTTTAACTCATTTAAACCTCTCATTAGGAAAAATTCATTAACCATTTTACCGTTATTCTACAATCCATATCTTTTAGACCCTGAACCAACCTTTACAGTTTATCACAACACAAAAATGTTAACCCAATCATAAAATTTATTTATACACAATATTTATTAAGTATTAATTTACATTATTTTCATTCACCCACTTGCATTACCATTATTAGGCATCATTTTCTATATATTTATCAAGGAAGTAAAATGAATTCTAATATCAATGCCCCGCACACCCACCCCATGTGTGTGACAATAATTATGAATCCCACCTATGTCCTTAAGTGCCTAAAAGGATTCATGAATAAACAACCTCATTCCGTTATGAAAATAAGAAAAATATCATAAATTAGTCAAATCACACAAAATGTTCATCACCAAACTCTGAAATGTCATTCAAATATAACAACACACGTCAATAACAACAATTCCCACACATGGTGACTTGGTGTTTCCCTCATACATGGGTTATATACTCCCAAGAACAAGATCATTTCCAAGGCCCAACACATCCTAATCTTTTATCTACCATTCCCAAATAGTAAGAAAGAGAAAATAACTCCTTTAATACCACTTTGCAATGTCCCTGACCTAGAATCCACTAAACTGGTACCCAAACCCGAGTCGTCACATGAACTCAAGCGCACGTCCCTATATGCCAGAGGTTCCTGACTAGCGGGGAGGGTCTAATGAGTCACGTGGGGAGATTATACCCTCTTTACTAAAGAAATATACAACAAGACACAATATAAATAGTTGAAACAATATGAACAACCAATAAACATACGATCCAAACATCTCTTAACTGGGTACAGACTATAACTCAATATTAACAACCTCATGACACACTAGTAGTGAAAGTGAATAAAACCCAAAAATAAGACAAATGTAAAATTCCCAAATAGGTCTTGACTCCAAGTCCAAATCCTTATCCATGTATATTACTAGCCCAACTCAAAATACTAGGGTAGGCCATTTTCCATTGTCCTAACCTTCAACTAAGAAATCTGGTTGGGTACCCAACAATGGACCAAGCTAGGTGTCATTACAAAGCTCAATAGGCCACCACCAACGATGTCTAAAAATATCAAGTCTAATAGATAGTTCATTAAAGTAAAAAATAAATGGTAAGTAAACAAAGGACAGTTCGAGTGACATTAGTTTACAATGTTCATTTAATTAATGACTAGAATTTATCCCAATTCCATCTCATACCATTTTTACTACATAGTCCAATATTATCGCATGTTCTATTAGTTAGGAATATGAATAATCTCTACATGGGTCTAAGGAAATCAATCATTATGCATACAAGAAATACGTCAAGTCCCTATCTCACTAAGGATAAACATGTCACATAAACACATTATCCTCACCTCGAATCCTCAGACCAGGTGGAATGAAACCGTTAGGGGAATAGATCCCTCATCACCTTCCCTAACCCGTGCATTTATGGGGAGGATTTTAGAACCTCAGTCTAACTCGACCTATGGGCATAGAACCTCATGTTAATACCCCACTCAACCAAGATATGTTCACATGCTTATTTATCAAGTCACCATGGCCATATGAAAACACAACTAAGAATAAAAATGAAATTGGAGATCACAATAAAAGATAAACAGCATGGGAATCAATACTATTCCATAATTCATTAATACATTTACTAATTACATTTCATATCCATTTATCCAAGTTACCATTCTCATACCTTAACCCTTTATGTTTATTTGAAAACCCCTATGCCTTAGCCAATATTAATCAATGAACATACATTAACCCATTTATCTCATTTATTATTTCACAATCATTTAACAAATTAGGCATTTCAAGTACATTTCTCATATCTTATAACACAACCACGTATTACATTCAACCATTATGTTTACCACAATTCCCATGTATAAACCCATTCATCATATTAATCGATTCCCTTATTACATACCATTAATATACTCCCCATTTCCCATTCCATCATACCATTATAAGTCCACCATTAATATTCACTAATCCTCCTAGGAATTTCCAACCAAATTTTGTTAAAAAATTAACATAATCCCCTTTGACCCAATTTTCCCATTTTTATGTCCTGCCAAAAAACCCCTTATGCCTTTCACCCTAGGAATCTCTATTATAATTCAACTTACAACTTAATCCACCATTAAAAAATGTTGTAAATGGGTTTTATATTGTTACTCTGTAACCATTCAATTACCTATACTATTTTCTAGGTGTAGGAAGGGCGGCGTACCCCATGGGTGGCCTTATAATGGTCAAGTCCTCCTCTACGCATCCCACGAGGATCCTTGGGGTTTAAATTGGTCATTTAGACACCCTTTTTTTATCAAACACTCCAATGGAAATAAGAACACAATTAAGGAAAAAGAAGAATACATGCTTCCATGCACAAATCTAGAATAAAACTATAGAATAATACTTATAGACCACCTAACTCAAATATGATGATGAAAACACTCTTAATCATAGCCTTAGATCTGGATTCAAACACCCTTGATGCCTTAACCTATGTTGCACTAGAAAAAGTGGGTTTTAGGGTTTCAGAAGGAGACCACCCAAAATACAAGCCCTAATCTAGAAAATAGAAGGGAGGAGAGGATTAGATTTACCCATAGCTTCAATCTGCAACTAATGAGATCAAAAACATCCTAGAAATGTGATAGATCAATCCTTGTAAGCTCTTGGAGATCTTGTCTCTTCACTAGGGTGGATAGATGAGGAATGGAGGAAAATCTTGAGTTGGGGTTTAAAATCTCAAGATGGAATTTTTTGTAATTTTATCTAAGTTTCTGGGCCACACGGTTTACCGAAATAGGTTTCCAAACCTTGTGCAAACTGTGCATGACCCACTATTCAACAATCACCTCTTCACATGGTTTCCCTGTGATTCTACACAGTCTTCACTAACCATGCACAAACAGTGAAACATGCACATGAACTCCATTTTCTTCCTCTTTTGTGTCACAAACCCCTGTAACACCCCTGAGCCTTTACACCAACATGGGGAAACACTTATCTATAAAAAAATGAGTTAAAACCAAAAATTAAATAAAAAATACCTTAATAAAACCTAGGATCTTACAAGAAGAATAAGGAGGTTATCCCTATAAAATAAAATATAGAGTTTATATCTAAAAAACCATTGAAGAACATAAGTAATTAGAAGGACAATAAGTTGAGGAAGATCTCATCTATGAGATAATAAGAAGAATAAGATTTACCAATTATTTAAGGTAATTAAAGTACATATATTTATGATATATCTAATAATAATTATCATATTAAAGAATATAGTTTAGGTTGTGGCGAGTATGTTTATATTCAATCACATGGTGATTTTTTACTCTGAAATAAAGTGTTATATGAAAGAACCCCTATATAAGTTTTAAATTTTATATTTAATTTCCTCAAGGATGTGTAGTATGAAAAGATACTACTATATATTAAGATATATTCATTAGAGAATCCATTATATGAGAAGCTATTTAAATTCAAAAATATTATCATAAAGGTTGAAGTCAAGGAGAGATATGAATTTTAATATGAATGTAAATATTTCAGGATAAAGAATAATTTAGAAAAAGAAATTTATATGAAATTTATGTAATTGAAAGCCTTTGAAGGGAGGTTTCATGCATTGGAAGAAAAAATATAAATTTACTTTTCTATCAAGAATACTCAATTAGTGATAAAATAAATAAGAATAAAAAAATAAAATATATGAAAAATTCATTATAACAAAAGAGTAAAACTTATAAAGATCATGTAAAAATATTTTGAATATAAAATTTCTTTATATGTAAGTAGTGATGAGAAATAAAGAAGTAGTTAAATAAAAATATATAGATATTAGTAAGAAATGAGGTACTACCATTAAAATTTTTGAAGATATTTTCTATTCTAAATGTCATCATATTCTCAGAAATTAAATCATGGAATAAATAAAATAATAAATTTTTGGAAGGATCAATAATTTTTTTTAACATTTATTTTAGAAAAATTAATTATTTATGTTTTAAAGAAAAGTGATAATTATAAAGGAGATTTTAGAGAAATATTGTCTTAAGAAAATGGTATAAAACAATCCCTAAGATCAAAGGTGGATGTGAATAATAAAAAAATTTAAAATGATCCTATTTAGACATTCTAAAACCATGGAAATACATTCCAAAACCTTGTACATATCCTATAGACATATTTTTTGCCACTGTGTCCAATGTGGCTATTTGAATACGGCCCATCGTATGGCCACAATTTTCAATAGTAGTCATACGATACAAAACTACAACTATATTTTAAAACTATTATCATATACTCCAACCACCATAGCTTTAAAACCAGTATATTAGGTCAAAATACGTGGAAATAATCTAAAACCATGTCTATATCATTCAAAAAATAAAAATTTCTAACGCATTTTGATCTTAGGACCTATTCTTAATTTCATATAACACATTTACACTATTCCATGAATCTACTTATGTGTGTATATATATATAAAATTTTTTATAAATATTATTATTAATCATTAAAAAAAAGTGAAAAAGGTGTTGTGGTCTAGGATCTATAGCCACAGTTTCACATAACCGTGGCTATAGGCTCGAACAGATCCATAGTCTCTATGAACCACAGATATAGGTTAACAAATGAATCCCTATGACTATAGTTTAAAAACATTGTGGCTATTGGAATCCCTACAACAATGGTTTAAATAAACATAGTTATATAACAATGGACTGAAGTTAATTTTTATGTGGTCTGGTTCCTCATATCATGCTTTACTAGGGGTTATTTGAATAAAAAAATAACATGGTGTTAAGTATGAGATGGTTATATTTAAAATAATAAAATATTGATTTATTGGATACTTTTGGTGTTGTGAAATGTTTTGGCATAAGGCCATTTATTTTTTGAATAATATATCAATTCATGGAAGAAAAATACAGACTAGATCAATGGGAAGAAATTATGAATTATGGATAAATTCACATAATAATAATGATAAAAACCATTGTATCTTTAATAATTTTGGAATCTAGGGATAACTATGTTGAAATTTCAACAAGAGTGTCCATTATGATGTAGAGTTCCATATTAGATCAAAAAATAATTATTCATAGACCATTTAAGAAAGAATACCATAAAGGATAAGAAAAAAGCAAAGGAAGAAATAAGGTTAGTTCACTACGGGGTATGTGAAAAATTAAAGGGTTATAAAATATGAAAGAAAAAAGGATAGGGATGATTATTCAATAAAGAAAAAGAGAATATTCTTCCATAAGTGATGAATATTACCCATAATAGACCATTATATAGATGGCACAGGTGTTATAATTAATTAAATAAAGACATTACAAAAAGGAAAATAAATCCAAAGAAATAAATAATATTATTTTTAGGGGGAAACATATGTGAGAATGAAGAATAATTTTAAATTTCTCGAGAAGTTTCTTAAAGTGGGTGAATAATGAATTATTGAGAAGTTTTGTAGAGGATATAAGACAAATTATGGATCTCATAGAGATTGTATGATCATAATGAAAATATAATAATAAATTTTAAATAAAAGGAATCATTCATTAATGAAATAAAGTGTTATGCCTATTGATTTTGAAAAGGAAATTACACACAAGTATAAAACTAAAATCAGTAAGACGATCATGTTACCTAAGGGGATTCTTTTTTGGATAATTAAATTTAGAAGTATGAAAAGTTCTTATAAATGTGGAATTGAAATTTAATGAGTTTATAGGTAGAGAATAAAAACAAAAAATTGTTTCTTTAACTAAGGAGAATGGGATCAAAAACCATATTCCAATATATTTGTTTTTATTTTTCTATACAGGGAATTAAAGGTAATTTATTCAGGGAATGAATTGCAGTGCTTTAAAAATTATAAAAATTAAAATATTTCTATCATTGAGTAATTTATCTTAAATTACATTAATTATTAAATACTACATAGGAAAAGGATTATTCGAGTTTATTCAAAAAAGAGATCATCCTTGATGTAGAGTTGATAGTGTGTACCCCTAAGGTGGAAATGAGTTGAGAAGCTACTAGATATTTATGTGAATTTTGAATTTACATCACATTTTAAAAGTTCTTAAAATATCATGTTAAGATATTCTAGTCATATTTCCCCTTCCTTGTATTGGTAAATTTATTTTTGAATTTAAGGTGGGTAAATTGGATAGTTCAGTGAAATAAAAAGTGATAAGATATTGATAAGTAAATGGCTATTGATAAGAATTTTTGGAAATAAATTGGTAACTCATATTTTCTAGACCAATCATTTTCAGATAGACTTAACATTGATTTATTTATTGCTCACTAGTGGTATCATACTTTTAATTTTTGGTAAATAATGGGAATAAATAAGTAAATGATAATATTGTCTTAAAATATCATATAAGGTATTAAAAAGAAAACAATAGGGTGATATTGAAGTTTATAATGTGTTGTGATGAATAGTGTTGCATTTGTTTTCAATTAGAAATAAAGGAAAAATATTCAAAGTTTAGATGAAGTATATAATAGGATATTTAAGAACATAGTGAATAAAGATATTATAGGAATAAAATATATCTTTAAGAACTTATTATCTATATAGATGAGTTTTCATTGCTAGTTAATGTTTTGATTTACGAAATCTTGGTAGTAGACATGATGAGTTTGAGAAATATTGATGAGTTTGAGAAATATTTACAAGTTTGTAAATATATTTTTTTAATTGAGATTAATTTAATTAATCTTGGATATATTTATAAATTAGATAACTGTATGATTGAATATAGGAGTCTGCTGTTAGATTTCATCTTGGTGTTACTATCTAGATGGATTCTATAGAAGAAAATTATCACACTTGGTTAATGAAAATTTTTATGAGATAAGTTTATGATATGGTGAGAATGATGTTTCAATTATTAGAGAATAATTTAATAATTTCAAACTAAAGGAAACTGATGTGTTTAAATAAGATTTGATATTGTTTGACTAAGTTGATAATTTATTAATGTATTTATTTTTCATATGAACTACATTCTAAAAAAATAGGATACTAAATACCAAATATTATTTAAGAATCATTTTGGCATGATTTAAGATGGTTTTCAGATGTTTTGATGAGTTTCAGGATTATTTGGGATGATTTGAATATGAATTGAATAGGTTTAGATACGTTTGGAAGAGTTTATTGGTGTTTGTTCATAGGGTTTGTAAATGTATATAAAAACATATAAATGACTCTAATGATGAAATATTAACTTAAAAATTAAAAATGTTATGGATGCGTAATATAGAAGATGTGTATGAGTAGCTACGATAATCCATAATATATGTAAGTTTTCAGAGTTTGTGTAAAAAGGTTAAAGTGGATATGTATTAATGAATAGAATAATATAAATCCCTCATATAGATAATTTTATAGTTAAAAGGTAATATATGAATTATTTAGAGTTTATGCTAGATTAATATAGTGTTTCCAATGGAAACATATAAATAAATCTATGTCTATATATGACTAACACAAAGGTTTTATAGGCCATGTTTGTTTAACAAGAGTTTAAATATGATTAATATTGGAATATATGAAGCAATATAAGAGTAAATTTGAGGTTCTAAAGGCCAAACATGAGTAACTTTGGCTTGTTTATCCAATTAAAGTTGATATGTAATATTAAAAAGATATTATGATTGTGATATTTTCTTCAAAATGTTTGATTTTGGAAATTATACGAAGATGGTTTTGTGAGAATATTTAAATAAGTAATATGGTAGAGTATTGTTTGTATCATCGAATAATAATGTCACAACCCATCCTCAGGGCCCGTTCCGTGACTACCCCAATCCCGCCTTCCATAGGGCAGGGGCTGGCGACTAGCACCAAAAGCATGAATCCCAACAAAAGGGAAGACACTGCCTTTATAAGAGTAAACAAACACAACAGAGTATGCAAGTGAGGTAAGATCTAAATAAAACTGAGTACAAAAGTAAGTTTTGGAATATAAATGGGCCAGTATACAAACCCAACTGAAAAATATAGTACAACTGAAAAGAAAGTACAACAGCAGTAAAGTAAGCAGCAACGACCGAGTTGTCCTCCGGATATCCCACCTGAAGCGTGGGTATAGATGGTCTGCTCAGCTTACCGGGTCCGGTCGTCCACTCTGAGAATGCCCCACCAAGTGGTCCTCCTCTAGGTACTGTCTAGCTCCACAAGCCTCCACCTCAGTCAGTGCTGTGTGTCGTCAGCAACCAACACAATGTAGTGCAGGCAAGCCCATGCAGGGGTGAGTATACGATACTCAGTAGGGACCCCGAGACCCCAGAAGGTCTCCCAGAATCCACAAAGGATAAACCACAAAAGAAAGATATAATCACAAAGTATCAACCAACTCTACTTAGGTATATGACCATACATATACCTAAGTTATCAATCACAGTTCGGTTACAGCTCCCGAGCCCAAGTACAACCTAGCCCACACAGGAAAGAATTCAATCACATCGATAATAATGATTAGAATTCAAGACTCAGCTCACACAGGTATACATATTTCTTATAACGATAGAGATGATCAGATGTAGCCACTGATTCATCTAAGCTGTCGGACCCACACATGATACAAGACCAACTAAGCTGTCGGACCCACACAGGATACAAGACCGGCTACTCTATCAGACCCACAAAAGATACGAGTACAGAGGCCAATACTTCCAGACCCACACATGATACATGAAAAGTAGTCATTTTCATCAAAAACCTGGTGGATTCCAGTACGGTAGTCTTCGCTGTCAAACCCACGGAGGATTCCATTACAGTCGTCGATGCAGTCACAACCAGCTCTAGGGTTCCCGCACACAGCACACTCGATTCCGGGAGGGTCCGCTCCTCGAGCAAGGGGGTTGATACATCAACTATCATGAAGTCCAGAGATGATGTATCCCAAAGTTCTGCCACATCAAAAGAAACCCAATGTGACAGACGGTGCTTCAATCTGACGCCCGGTTTGAGAGTTATTGGCTTTTCCGTTCTAGGGGCTCGGTTGGTTTTTAAGATAAAACCATCTTGACCGTACTCCATTTGTGTCCAAACCTCAAGTGGGGTATTCCAAAATAACCGTCTCATCAAAATAAATTTAACGTAGTTGGCAGCACGTTAATCGGACGCCCGTTCCTTAAGTTATAAGCGTTTTCGTTCCAAGTGTCCGATTGGTTTCGGGTTCGAACCAACCTGGCCATACCCAAACTTTTTTGAAACCTCAAGCATAATATAATAAAACTACCCTCTCGATTCAAGTGTTCCTACGCAACTGACGGTGTGTCGATCGGAGGTACGTAGCTCAAGTTATGGGAAAAGGCCGAAAAACGGTCCGAAGTGGGGGGTCTGGGCCCGGTCCGACCTGGCCCAACCCACCCTGGGTCCGCCAGAACCCGGTCGACCCGACCTGGGTCTGGGTCCGGCTCGGCGGGGCGTGGTCCGGTCCACGTGACCTGCCCCGGCCTGGCCGTGGGGGGGGGGGGTGTGCTGGCTTGGCCAGCTGGCCGAGCGGTGGGCGCGACCCCCTGTTCCGCGAACGCCAGGCTAGCACCGCTGGTCTCCCCGGACCCCGCGCGGCTGAGGGATCCGCTGCTCACCGCCACGGTCGGTCGGTACCGCGGCGGGCTCCTGCTGGCGGCGCGCTGGGGTGCCGCCGCCTTCGGCCGCCGGCGCCGCCTGGGTCTTTTGCAGGCCACTAGATTCATTCTGGTGGTCCGTTTTTTCTTCCGTCTGTGCCTATGGTCATCTCGGGATCCGAACTCCACTACGAAGGCCCCAAATCGCCATTCCGGTCTCGTTTTGTCATCACCAAACACTCCGCGCATCAAGGACAAAATATCTGTGGGTATGGACTTGTCCGTTAGTCTATACCCACCACGTTCGTGGTTCAAATCATCACCCAATAATTAAATTCCATGTTCGAGAGTATAAAACACATATATGAAATAAACAAAATTCCCCCTACCTCAAAGTTGTTGTCGTACGTTGTTGATCCGCAGAAGAAGAGCATCACGATAGACGGGAGTCGTGGAATAACGGTATCGTTCCATCAACGATGGAGGAAGGGTCATTGTTGTAGGTGACATAGGCTCCTGGACGTCGCGGTGCATCCAAGGAAGATGCGTCGTTGGAAGAAGTTCTTCGCGTTTTTCGCTGGGGGTGTTCTTCGTTGAAGAATGATGTTCTTCGTCGATGAAGGATCACCTCTCCTTTAATTATCCAGAGTCTTTTCCCAAAGAGATTTTCCAAAAAAAAGAAATAATAGGATCTCCAATTAATATAATTGTTAATAAATCCATATTAATTCCAAAGCGGTGCCAATTAATTTATCAGTGATATTAAATTGATAGGTTGGCACATTTAATGGGATGAGGGAGGTAGGAAGGCTCCACCATAATGAATATGTGGAGTTGTCAAAGTAAATAGTAGGGAATTAATTGGGAGTTGAGAAGAGTTATGGGGGGTAAAGGTTGGGGCTCGTGTGGGCCCCACCTCAAAAATATCCACACTTGGGGGGAAATAACCAATTCACAAATAAAATCGTGTACCACAAATTTTATTTAGTTTAAGATTAATCCCCAAAAAAAATTAACTTTCAACCCGTATAAAACTCAACTACGATAAAGATCCCCTTAAGAAAATATCGGTGCTGCGAGTTCATCGGTGCCCTCAGATTTCAATTCCGAGCACCACTTCAAAAGATAGAAAAACCCACTCGTTTGTTCACTGAACGTACCCGAGATAAACTTCAGAAAAATTATTCAGGGCACACCAGGCCTCAGAATCAGGTGCCGTTAGAAACTTCATACTCATAAAATTCCAAAATATTTAAGAAAAAAAATTTCCTTGAAATTTATGGGCCTTTACATTACTCCCACCTCAGGGATTTATGTCCCCGTAAAGCTACAACATACACTAGGGAAACAAAAAGGGGTACTGAGCATGCATCTGAGCCTTCCGTTCCCATGTTCTCTCTTGACGGTTCTCGTGCTTCCAGCGAACGTGAACCAGAGGAATCGACTGTCCACGAAGGACCCGCTCCTGTCGATCCTCGATCTCCACCGAAACCTTCGAGAATGTCGCCCCGTCGTCGATGTCCAGCTCCCCATGATCGATGGTGTGGGTTGGGTTGTGCACGTATCTCCTAAGCTGAGATACCTGGAAGACGTCATGCACCCGGTGACACTTAGGTTGAAGGGAAAGGCAGTAAACCACCTCGCCTACTCTGCTGAGGACCTTGAAAGGTCCGATGAATCGTGGAGATAACTTGCCGCCCCAGCCAAATCTCTGTAGTCCTCATCGAGGTGAGACCTGTAAGAAAACATGGTCTCCATCCTTGAACTCCAGTGGTATCCATCTCCTATCATCATAGGACTCTTGTCTACTCTATGTAGTCTTCATCTACTCATGGATGATTTTCACCTTTTCCGTCGTATCCTGAAACATCTCTGGTCCTACAAGTGCTGACTCCCCAGGGTCAGTCCAGCACAGTGGTGATCTGCATGGTCAGCCGTATAGTACCTTGTATGGTGCCATCCCGATGGTGGAGTGGTAGTTGTTGTTGTACGCAAACTCCACCAAGGGAAAATGCTCTACCCAGCTACGACCAAAGTTAAGGACACATGCACAGAGCATGTCCACGAGAGTATGAATGGTTCTCTCCATCTGGCCATCCGTATGAGGATGAAAGGCAGTGCTCAGGCGTAGGTATGTCCCAAATACCTCCTGTAACCCCTTCTAAAGCGGGGAAGTAAAGAGATCATCTCAATTTGAGATGATAGACGATGACACACCATGAATCCGTACAATCTCCTGAACGTAGAGGCGTCCCAATCTCTCTACTGAGCCCTGCTCTCTGATCGGTAGGAAGTGGGCCGACATGGTGAGTCAGTCTACAATCACCCAAATGGAGTCATGTCCTCTGGAAGTACGTGGAAGCCCCATCACAAAATCAATGGATACCCTGTCTCACTTCCACTCCGGAACCTCTAAGCGCTGTACCAAGCCTGCTAGTACCTGGTGCTCTGCATTCACTTGCTGGCAAGTGATGGAACGTGAAACGAACTCTGTTACAGCCTTCTTCATACCCGACCACCGGTGCTGTCATATGAGGTCCTGGTACATCTTCGCCTCTCCAGGATGTACCACTAGAGGGGAAGTGTGAAACTCCCTCAACACTTCCTCCTACAGTGGAACTGGTACCATAGTACGTCCCCTGAAGAGGATGGCATGCTCTCCTCCTTCAGAAAATCCATCAGGCACCTGCCCTATGGAAATATGAGCATGTCGCATCTCACAGTCAACGTCCCCACACTGTGCCTCTTTGACCCACTGAATTAGTGGAGGAGTGATTGTGAGAGACTATATAAAGGATGCTCCATATCTATCTACAAAGGATATCTGCAAAGAGGCTAACTACTCCGTCTCCTCTCCAAGTAACTGAATGACCGATCTCTTGCTGAGAGCATCATCCACAAAATTCCATTTCCTAGGGGTATAGACTATCTCAAAGTCATAGTCCTCGAGGAACTCGAGCCATCGCTGCTGTCTCAAGTTCAGGTCCTTCTGTGAGAAGATGTACCTGAGACTCTGGTGGTCAGTGTAGACTGTAAAGCTCTTTCCCATCAGATAGTGCTACCACATCTTCAGGGTGAAGACCATTTCTACTAACTCTAGGTCATGGGTAGCATAGTTTTTCTCATGTTGTCTCAACTACTGTGAACCATAAGTGATCACCACTCTCTCCTACCTTAGGACACATCTAAGTCCGGTCCGTGATGCATCACAGTAAACTACGTACCCAACACCCTCCTCTGGTAGCCTCAAGATGGGCACACTGGTCAATCTCAGTCTCAGATCTTGAAAGCTCTGCTGGCATCTATCTGACCACATGAAGGGTTTATCCTTCATTGTAAAAGCTGAAAGCGGTGCTTCAACTCTGGAGAAATATGGCAAAAATCTCCGATAGTACCCATCCAGACCTATGAAATTCTGCACCTCCGTCATGCTACTGGGTGGCTCCCAAGCAAGTACTGCCTCGATCTTCGCAGGATCCATAGCAACTCCTGAATCCGAGATGACGTGCTCCAAGAAGTGAACCTCTCGAATCCAGAACTAGCACTTCGAGAGATTACCATAAAGATGGTTCTCTAAGAATGTGTCCAGTACAACCCGCAAGTGGTAGGCATGATCCTCCTCAGTAGCCGAGTAAATCAGTATGTTGTCAATGAAGACTAAGAAAAACCGATCGAGGTAAGGTTGGAAGATCCTGTTCATGAGACTCATGAACACCGCTGTAGCGTTGGTTATGCCGAAGGGCATAACCAAGAACTAATAGTGGTCATACTGACACCTAAAGGCCATCTTCTGCACATCCTCGTCTCAAACTCTGAGCCGGTGATAGCCTGACACGAGGTCTATCTTAAAGAACCACCGTGCTCCCTTGAGCTGATCAAAGAGGTCGTAAATCCTCAGAAGGGGGTACTTGTTCCTCATGGTCACCTGGTTCAGGAGACGGTAGTTGACACACAGTCGCAAGCTCCCATTCGCCTTCTTGGTGAACAAAATCGGAGAAGCCTAGGGTGAAACACTGGGTCGGATGAATCCCTTTCCCTATAAGTCCTCCAGCTATACCCGCAGCTCACGAAGCTTAGCGGGAGCCATCCAATATGCTGGAGTAAATATTAGTGCTATCCCGGGGTACAAGTCAATTTATAAATCTACCACTAATCAAGGAGGTAGTCCTGGAACGTTGTCAGGGAAAATGTCCACATACTGATCCACCACAATAGGAAAACTCAGACTCCGCACATCAACTGCTCCGAGGATGAGACTAGGCAACTGATGTGTGATTGGCTGCCCTCTCCACTGCGTAAGTCCATCCTACTCTAAAAAGGCACCATTCTCACCAATGAAGGTGAACCTAATCCCATCCGTGTGGACACACCACACTTTTCACCTAATACAGTCGATCTGGGCATGGACTGTTGATAACCAGTCCATACACAAGCTGACGTTGTAAGGCCTCGACGCCGCTACAAGAAGATCCCAGCTGAAGCTCTCACCTCCTAGAGTAAGCTCACACTACCGGAACCAGTGCATAATCGTCGAGTCTGCTCCTGTATGAGTATCTAGCCGTAAGGATCGAGCAAACGACTCTGTCGGAATCTCTGAGCTCCAAACAAGGGAAGAAACAATAAAATAATGACTCTCACCTGTGTATATAATAACTACAGAAAGTGTGGAGTAGACATAGATAGTACCTCAAATCATATTAGGTGCGCCGTGGTTGTAAGCCTCCACTACCTGGAGCTGAGCCTGCCTCTGCCCGCTAGCTCCCTGTGGTCGGGGTGGACCTCCTGGGGGTGGTGGTGGTAGAGACTCGAAATGTCATCCACCACCCACAACTCGACCAGCTCCTCCGACTCGTCCGCCTGCTCCCTGCGGACCACCACGGTCGAACCTCTACCTCTAGCTGAGTGGTCCCTCCACTATCTTCTGCTCTTATTCATGGTGGGTCAGGCAGTCATGAGCCATGAGGCCCTGCCCGCCGCATGCATAGAACTATTTTCTCCTCATAAGGCGGGCTCTGTTTCGTGTGTACCGCACAATCGAACCAGTATACTAAGGTCACCCACCCGATGGCCTGGTCCGCTTGGACCCCTGTGACATATATCTAATGCCGGCTACAGAAGAATCTGCTATGTGTCGCCTTGCGGTGGGTCTCGCTGCTGGTGGCTACTCAGTGAGAAAGCTCTCCACTAAAAGGGCTCGCTCCAGCACCCCTGCCTACGTCGAGATGCTGAGGGGAATCATCAAAGCCCTGATCTCGTGCCTTAGTCCCTGCTCGAAGGTCCGGGTCCTGAATAACGGGTCCCATACCATATCCATCGAGTAGCATGAGAGGTTCGTAAACCTTCTTACGTACTGAGCTACTGTCATGCTGACCTGCCGCAGATGAAGCAACTCCTGGATCCGCACCGCACGAAGGTTGGCAGGAACAAACTCCGAGCAGAAGAGACCCTCAAAGTCTGCTTAAAGTAGGTATGCCTCATCATGAACCTGGAGCATCAAGCTCCACCATCTACCTGCTGCTGCATGTAGGAGAATCGCAGAAAGGATCACTATAAGGTCGGATTGTGTCCCCACTAATCTGAAGACTCTGACGATAGCCTCCAGCCAATCCTCGACTGCCTGAGGGTCCGTCTCTCTGCGGAAACAGGGTGGCCTCTTTCGTAGAAACTCATGCAATTCATTTAGGTGGCGTGCACTCTCCACTGCTGGGGATGGTAGCATCGGTGGCTCAGTGGGTAGTGGTACCATTGGTGCCTCCGCTGTGATGGGACCCTTTACCAGGGCCTCGTCGCTCGGTGGGCTTCCATCTCGCATGTAACTCAGAACCCTGGATGGCTGCCTTCATGGGGCCATCCGGAAAAGAAACAGGTGCGCCACGGTCAAACAGTATACCTAGTGAACTGAAAAAAGTAATCACAAAGAAAACTTTTGAAACACACACACATAATTAGTATTTTCGTGCACTGATTCAGAATTCAGAGGTCAGGGTCCTTGTGTATGGATACATCGGCCGACGCACCAACACTGGACTCCCTAGACTAAAAACCACACTCAATACTCTTAACACTATTGCTTCACAGAAGGGAAGGATCATAGTTATGAGTTCTATGGTAGAACTGACTCCTCTGATACCAATTTGTCCCGACCCATCCTCGGGGCCTGTGCCGTGACTACCTCAAGCCCACCTTCCATAGGCCAGGGGCTGACGACTATCACCAAAGGTGTGAATCCCAACAAAAGGGAAGGTATTTCCTTTATAAGAGTAAACAAACACAACAGAGTATGCAAGTGAAGTAAGCTCTAAGTAAAACTGAGTACAAAAGTAAGTGCTAGAAAGTAAATGGGCCAGTATACAAACCCAACTGAAAAATACAGTACAACTGAAAAGAAATTCCAACAGCAGTAAAGTAAGCAGAAACCACCGATTCATCCTCCAGATATCCCACCTGAAGCATGGGTACAGATGGTCTCCTCATCTTCCCGGGTCCGGCCGTCCGCTCCGAGAATGCCCCGCCATGTGGTCCACCTCTAGGTACCATCCAGCTCTACAAGCCTCCACCTCAGTCAGTGATGTACTTCGTCTGCAACCAATACAACGTAGTGTGGGAAAGCCTCTGAAGGGGTGAGTATACGATACTGAGTAGGGACCCGAAGACCCCCGAAGGTCTTCCAGAATCCAAAAAGGATAAACCAAAAAGGAAAGATACAATCACAAAGTATCAACCAACTCTACTTCGGTATATGCCCATACATATACCTATGTTATCAATCACAGTTCGGCTCCAGCTCCCGAGCCCAAGTACAACCCAATCCACATAGGAAAGAAGTCAGTCACATCGATGATAATGATTAAAATTCAAGACTTAGCTCACACAGGTATAAATATTTTGTATAGTGATAGAGATGATCAGATTTAGCCACTGATTTGTCTAAGTTGACGGACCCACCGAAGAGACAAGACTAGCTAAGCTGTCGGACCCACACAGGACACAAGACCAGCAACTTTGCCGGACCCACACATGATACAAGTACATAGGTCAATACTGTCGGACCCTCACAGGATATAAGAACAGTAGTCATCGTCGTCGAACCCATGCAGGATTTCAGTATGGTAGTCGTCGCTGTTGAACCCATGGAGGATTCTAGTACAGTAGTCGATGCAGTCGCAGCCAGCTCTAGGGTTCCCGCACACAACACACTCGATTCTAGGAGGGTCCGCTCCTCATGTAAGGGGGTTGATAAATCAACTATCACAAAGTCCATAGATGATGTATCCCAAAGTTCCGCCTCATCAAAATAAACCCAATGCGACAGACGGTGCGTCAATCAGACGCCTAGTCTGAGAGTTATTGACTTTTCCGTTCCAGGGGGCCTGTTGGTTTTTAAGTTAAAAAGAACCCGACCAGGGGGGGGGGTGTGCTGGCTCGGCCAGCTAGCCGAGCAGTGGGCGCGACCACCTATTCGGTGAACATGGAACCAGGTTGGCGCAGCTGGTCTCCCCGGATCCCGTGCGACCACGGGATCCGCTGCTCCCCACCGGGGTCGGTGCCGTGGCGGGCTCCTACCGGCGGCGCGCCGGGGCGCCGTCGCCTCCAGGTAGCCGACCGGTTCCGGCCGTTGCTGCGTCAGCGACCCGCGCCGTCGGGGTCTTCCTCGGGCCTCCAGAGTCATTCTGGTTGTCCATTTTTGCTTCTGTCTGCACCTGTGGTTGTCTCGGGATCTGAACTCCACTACGAAGGCCCCAAATCGCTGTTGCAGTCCTGTTTCATCGTCGCCAAACACCCCACGCATCAAGGAAAAAATAATGGTGGGTATGGACTTGTTCGTTAGTCTGTACCCACCATATTAGTGGTTAAAATCATCACAAAAAATTAAACTCCATGTTCGATAGTATAAAACACATATATGAAATATACAAAATTCCCCTACCTCGAAGTTGTTTTCGTACATCGTCATTCCGCGGAAGAAGAGAGTCGTGGTAGACGGGCATCCCAGAAGAACAGTATCGTTCTGTCAATGATGGAGGAAGGGTCGTTGTCGTAGGTGACGTAGGCTCCTTGATGTCGAGGTGCGTTCGAGGAAGATGCATCGTTGGAAGAAGTTCTTCGCGTTCTTCACCGGGGGTGTTCTTCGTTGAAGAACAATGTTCTTCATCGATGAAGGATCACCTCTCCTTTAATTCTCCGAAGTCTTTTCCCAAAGAGATTTTCCAACAAAAAGAAATAAGAGTCTCTCCAATTAATAGAATTGTTATGCAATTCATATTAATTCTAAAGCGGTGCCAATTAATTTGTCACTGATATTAAATTGATAGGTTGGCACATTTAATGGGATGAGGGAGGTATGAAGGCTCCACCATAATGAATATGTGGAGTTGTCAAAGTAAACACTAGGGAATTAATGGGGAGATGAGGAGAGTTATGGGGGGGGGGGGGGTGAAGGTTGGTTCTTGTGTGGGCCCTACCTAAAGAATATCCACACTTGGGAGGAAATAACCAATTCATAGATAAAATCGTGTACCACACAATTTTATTTAGTTTAAGATTAACCCCCCCCCCCCAAAAAAAATTTAACTTTCGACCCGCATAAAATGAAACTGCGGCAAAGGTCCCCTTAAGAAAATATAGGCGCTGCGAGTTCATCGGTGCCCTCAGATTTTAATTCCGAGCACCGCTTCAAAAGATAGAAAATCATGCTCGTTCGTTCACTGAACGTACCCAAGCTAAACTTCATAAAAATTATTCCGGGAACACCGGTCCTCGGAATCAGGTGCCGTCAAAAAATTCGTACTCGTAAAATTCCAAATAATTTATGAAAAAAGAAATTTTCTTTGAAATTTACAGGTATTTACAAATAATTATATATATTAAACTGGTATATTTATTTCAATATCTAGAGGATTGATTATGGAGGTTTTTCATGATTTGAATATTTGACCAGTTTCAAATATTTTTGATTACACTACCATTTTCCTGATAATTTCCGAAATTTTAATGTGGAAAATAATCCATTTGATCCAATGAATTTTAAAAAATAGAAGATGAGTTGATTAAAATGAAGGAGAAGAGGAGAATATTGAGAGATATCAACCTGTTATTTCTCTTTAACGACTTTAGTGTTATGGTTTTTCAAAAAAGAGGATAGAAATATTGATGTTTATTATATTATTTCTATAATATTCTATGTCCAGGAGAGATGATATTATTTCAATATATCCAAAGCCTCATGATTTATGGATGAAGAAATAATTATAAAGTTTCCTTATATACCAGTTCATTGATCATTCTAAAGGAGAGATATAATATTATTTCTAAACATTATAAAGGATCAGAAGAAGATCTATCCTTTGATACAACGACATCTATAAGTGTAGTGAAGATCTTATTCAAGAAGTAGATTGTAACACCCATTTCAAAAAAGATGAATCATATATAAAAATTTATAGGAGATAATACACAATTGATAAATATTTAAAGGGTTAAAAGAAGATACCTTCCCTAATGTTTTAACCTTATTATATTAGTGTATATCTATGTATTAGATTTCATTATTCCCTTTTAGGTTCACATCACAAACATTAAGGGAAAACATTTTAAAAATGTATTATGCTACTATCCTTTTGTTATTTATTGTGAATGTAATGTGATTGTGTTGGGTATAATTAAACAAATACAATCATCTTAACCAATAAAAATATTTGAATAAGAAAATATGTAAAAATAATCAATATGGATTCAACTCTATTATGTTCATGTTCCCAACTCACTAGATATGACACACCCCACCCTCGAATCTACATTCCACAACCTGATTATCTCCACCCATATCTACGTACCCAATAATCAAGATTCCACTCTCTACTCTCAACCCCATTGCACCCATTCGATGTACAATGATTACTATGATATAAATTTTTTTAACCATACTTACCACCCCATTATTTACTTTATCGATTCCACCAATATTGACCTCATCGTTCCTAACCCTATCATGATCAATCATTACTACACCTAAATATGTATCGCTAAACTCAGTTACGATAGACACTAGAATTTAATTTTATGAAATTTTTTATCAGTGTTGGGATATTGTTTTTTATTTTAGATTCAAAAAAGACTACATTATAAGGTTAATTGATGCTGATCCCGTAAAACCCATGCTTTGATGTTTATTTAATAATGTGGTGAATTCCATCAATTTATTTTTCTACGTGTGATTGAAATGAAATATTGAATAAATTTTATTATTTAAAGAAGTAATTTTATATATTTTTTTCATGAGATTTATTGGATACTAGTTATTAATGAGACATAGGGGATTAATCTGGTGATTTTTAATAGTCACATTGTCATGGAAGTCTTGATAGTAAATTATGTGTAATTTGATGATCATAAATATATTTGGCTAGATATGTTATGTTATTCTATGATCATGATAAATTTTTGATACACAAAAAATATTATTTATAATAATTCAATGTATATTAGACAATATAATTGTAAAAGGAAAAAACACAAGTAAGTTTGGTTTATTCAATATATTTATATAAATTTATGAGTGAAAACATAAAATTTAGATATGTATACAAAAAATGTTTTATGCTGAGGTTTGAGTGATAAGAAAGTGGTTATATATATAACCAAGAATGATTAAAAAAAATAAAAAATTAGATTAATGATAGAAAGATATTCAATCATATAGTACAAGTATTTAGCTATGAACATGGAGAAAATTTTATTGATTTAGTTTGTAAAATTATTCTCTATCCTTTGAAAACGATGGTATGAGGCTCCTTCTCTGAATAATACTGTGTTGAATAATAATTCAATTCCCTCAGATAGTCCCCATGGCCACTGGATCTGTTGTATTCCCCCTCGCTATGACCTTAAACTCAATACAGACGACTCATGTGATGGCGAAATCATATGGGGTGGAGGTGTTGTCTGTGATCTCAATAGTTATGTGAATCTTGCTTTCAGTTCTTACTATGGCCAAGGCGATTCGTTGGGTGTAGAGACTAATGCCATCCTTAGTGGTCTTGCCCTATGAAATTCTAAAGGTATCACCTTAATAGCATTTGAATCGGATTCCAAACTTATCTGCGACTCTCTCAAAGGTATCTCTCCCACTCAATGTAAGATTTCTTATGTGATCCATAATTTCCAGAAGTTCATCAGTAGCAGGATTATTATTACTCACACTTGGCATAAAGGGAATAGTGTAGCTGACTTCCTCACCTCAAAGGTTCCCTCCGACTCTTCTCTAATGGTGTACACCAGAACTGGATCCCTCCCCTCAAGATGTGCTTATTATATAATTGGGGACTCCCTTGGTCTGCATCATTTTAGGCCCCCTTAAATGTTTTCCTCTGCTTACTCCCTTCAATAAAATAAATGTTGTTTGTTGGATTGTATTTCTGTATGTCCTTCAAATAGTTATTTAAAATGATTATTGAAACATATAAATATTCTTAGATTATAAAACTAGTTGGATATTTTCATGCATCCATGTTTGGACATAGTTATATCTATTGTGATTTTAATGTATACAAATCAGCCATATATGTTTATATTATATAGAATAAATAATTAAAAAAATGAAAGAGGATATATGGAAATTATTATTTTTGTATTCATTAGATCTATATCATAATCTTAACTAATAAATAAAAATAAATCTTTATTGAGAAATAATATATGTATAATCTATCTAAATTAGTTCTGTCATGTATTCAAGATTGAGTTTCAATAAAATATTTGTAAAAAACATAAATGAATATATGTGAAATTACTTATAATTAATATGATTAAGAAAAACATATTCATACATCCTTAATTTACTCTCTCTTTAAAAAAATTATCCAAATCAAATTCAAAAGAGAAATTTCATGGAAAATAAGCATGAAAACAAAGTAATAAGAAAATGGGATGAGATAATAAGAAATATTCTCTTAGTATTTACTCAAATAACCTAAATTCAAGGATGGTTCATTATGATTTTTCACTCGCTTGATCTTCATGGTGTGCACCTCTCACCATTTCATGCACCACCACTCCTTTAATAATTTTCTTATAATGTAAACTATGACTGAGCTCATCCACATCAACTATTAACCATAAAATATTTAATGAACACAAAAAATAAATTCTTATAGATTTAATAAAATCCTTAGCTACATTAAATAAATATCTATACAATAAACAAGATCCTGAATATATATTTCATGAATCATAACTTTTTTCTTATCACAATATTTATTTAAACAAATAATCATGACTTGGTGTTAACTATATTCATAAACAAACATCATGAACTCAAAAAATGAGTAGACCTACTTCAATCAAACCATGACCCTAGATTACTGATGATATTGGAAATAAATTATTATTATAAATGGAAATTAGAAACTAAAATAAAAAATTATAACAGACCTAAATGGATTAGGAATAATATTCAATAGAAATTAGCTTAGAATTAACAATATTAGAAACTCAGATCATTGGGTAACAAACTATCATAAAAGTCCAGGGTTCATGGATACTTATGAGAAAAGTATATATATGTGCATGGATGAAGTCACATGGATTTATATCCCTAGGAAATCTTATATCTTGAGCAATCTGTGTAAGAAGATTAGATGACTTAAAAAGTGTATATAGATATCATACATGTCAGTTTTACTTTGAAGAAGTTATAGATTAGTGGCTCTAACCAAATATTAATCCCAATTAATGAGAATCCTATATCCAAGGTCTTATAAAACAGAGGTCCATAAAAAAACCAAGCCTATCATATATCTAAATCCATGAACAGAATAACACAAATGCTCCTGTAAAGAAACTTTTTAAGTAATTTTTTTTCAATTTATCAGCTTACAAAATTAACCTAAAATTATTAATAATTTTTCATAGATTAAATAACGTTTTTAGTATAAACATTAAAATTTTTTATCACAAAAATCATGTTTTACAATGGATAAGTAATATATATGATATTCCACTACAAATATATCTATAAATGAATATATAAAATTAAATATCAAAATTTAGTATAAAAATGATCACTAAATGGAAATATATATATTTGTAAAATATGAAAAAATTTACCACATTAAACACCCCATACTTAGTGTACTACTTGTCATAAATCCTTCAAATCAATACATTTAAGAAGGAAAAACACACGTGAGAGTTATAAAGTTTAAGGAATTTTTTATACCTAGGATTAGTTGACAATTAATCAATTACTTATGAATTTATATAGTATAAAAAAAATCCTTCTACCTTATTAACAAATAATATTTTGATTTTAAAATAGTTACATTTTTTTAAAAAACATAATCAATTCCAAAAATATTACTCATAATGTAAATACTTATAGTTTATGTTCTATTAAATTCAATTAGAGTACTCTTGATTTCCATGATTGGATACATGAAAAAGCACAATAATTAACCCTAATTTAATGATATAAATAATTAAACTATAATTTTATGTGAATATATGTTGGACAATAGTGTTCATAGAAATAAATACTTTTTCTTAATTTATGACAATCACACTCACATTATACAGAAATGGAATAGTAGACACTATTAACCATGAATTTAGAGATTATCATTAGAAATTATAAAATATATAATTGAAATACACATTTATTATCAATCTAAATATCTTTATTGACATATTAAAATATAATTATAATTTTAATTTAATAAAAATATTTTGAAAGATTGACCAGAAAAAATTTATTAATTTATTCAAGGGAGAAAAAGAAATAAATTAATCATAAAGAATAATTATAACATTTAATATATTATTTAGATAAATAATTACTTGATTGAAATATATAATTATTATTGATGACATATAATTTTGAAATACTTTTAGTAAAATTTGATTGGTAATCCATGGAATACTGTGTGTGGCACATGACATGCCATTACCCCAGAATTATAACTCAATTTTTTCCACAATGTTGAATCTAAATATAGGTATATATTAAAATATTAATATTTAAAATGACTATTCAATTTAATATAAAATCTATATTTAAAGGACCAAAAGCAAATTAATCATAACAACATGCACAAGAAATATTTCAAAATAATAAAAGGATTTATCATTATGATAAAAATATTTAAAAACTTTCATTTTAATAAATCCTTTAATTATAAAATAATTTTTATAATGATTAATTTATAGAAGTATTAATCAATGAACAACAAGTAGTTTTCAATTTACACAAAAACTTAATATAAGGAAGATTCCATGAAAAAAATAATTAGTTTAAATTAATTAAACAACATAGATTATAATTGATAGAGTAGTATGGATCCCAACATAGATAATAGAAAAATAACCTAATAAAAACACAAGTCATTATTTCCTTAAAAAATTGGTTCTACCTTCTAAAATATTGAAAATGATCATCCTTCCTCTTTATTTTTTTTTATTAAAATTGGTTTCTTCTATTCAGGCCCCCAAATGATATTCAAAATAAAACTTAAAAATAGTATTGAATTTTGATAATATAAAATTTTATTTAAAAATAAAATAATGTAATTAAATTACACCGCTAATGGCAGTTTATATGGAATGTTGAATCCAAAATTTTATAGATCTTGTGCATTGGAATAGTCCATAGCATAGGTAGTTATAAACAATTTCATTTCAAGAAAGATTAGCTGACATTAAAATTAAATAAAATGTTGTTAAATAAATCAGACCAGTAGTACAAAAGATTTCATAGGATAAATATAGTTTTAATAAAGAGACTAATAAGAACAAAAAATATCCAAATAATGGAAAAAAACTTGGGATGTCTCCGAGTAACTACTATGTTTAAATTCAAATATTCAATTGATTTTTTTCAAGCATCAAAAGTGTGAAAATCAACCACTACCTTATGTTTTCGTACTATGTGTAATGTACTAGAACTGGATTCCACTTAATAGTACCCTGAGCCTAGTGGGTCACATGACCTCAAGTGCATCTCCCAAAATTCCAGAGGCTACTGAATAGAAGCAAGGCCCTAGGTGAGTTAGTGGGGAGATTATTACCTAATTACTATAATTTATTGCGGCAAAAATATCATTAAATTAGTGGAAGCAGTAATACCATCAGATAATAGATGTAAACTACAGAATACTAATATAACTAATGGCAAAAGACATCCAATTTACAAAATGATGTCACATGTCACATGTTTCAAGAAAACAACCAAGAAAAGTACATGGAAATATAATACAATACAAGTGTCCAAAAAGTTAAAAAGACAAAAAATTAAACTAGTAGAATTAAAAGCCTTATCATGGTCCCATGATCTCCTCCTCCCAAATATAAAATACAAAAACTATGTTAGGGTTCTTTACCTTACCATTTCTGAAAACCATATAATTTGTTTGGGTCCCTGAGGTGGCACAAATAGGGTGTAAGATAACATCCCAGTAGGAAACAACCAAAAGTTCTATACATTTCTATCATAAAATATAAACTATGAAGTGTATGTAAAGTAGGTAAACAAGTAACCATGGAGCAAAGTAATGTTCCCATGACACGTAAACCACTATAATCAAGTGATATTTAATAGCCTCTCGAGGATTCCTACAAAACAATGTCAATATCATAAGAATGAAGCTATAAGAAAAATAATAAAAAACATGACCTTAATGTATTCCCATACATATAATTTCCACAAGGCCTTACTATATAATGAAACCATGAAAAAATACCATGGCCATTCCCTATAACTAAACATGTAAAATATCCCATGATCATGCTGTATGTCAGGTTTTATACTACAAAGGGCTGCATCCAAGGTGTCAAGAACCATGAAATCCACATTGAGTCTGAGGAGAATCTATATGGAAACTTAGTATAGGAATTGGTTGGAGTCCTAGGAGAATTTCATACTAGAGACATCCAATTCAAGTCCAACCATGCCAGATCCAAGGGTTAGGAAAGCCCATCGAATCCCATAGAATCAAGACCCATGAGTCATCACTACTCATGGCATCCACTACCGCATTCCAGATCAATAGAGAGATTTCCATGGAATATATAGAAACATTCATCCATTTCATACCAATTAACAATTCTATTCCATATGAGTCTACCCACTCATATAATCAAAAACATTTAAATCCATTCAATGATTATAATTACTCATATGATCAAAAACATCTCATGAGTATACCCACTCATGTATTCCATTCCCATTTAATCAAGTCACTTCGATATACCCACCAATTTATCATCATTTACCATTAAACATATCACATGGGTATACCGACCCATTAATCAAAATTCACTATTAAACAAGCCACATGGGTATACCCACCCATTTAACACAATTTTTAACAAATCCATTTAAGAAATTTAAAAACAACCTATGAGTATACCAAACCATTTCACCAATTAAATTTAATCTATTTAATCAAGTTAGGCATGGAATATTATGATAACACAAGGAAAGGAGGTAGAATATCTCCTATGAATGTAATTCAATCCATTTAAATATAATTGATTTTCCTTAAACTAGGAAAACTCAAGAACACACCACTTTGGTGGTTCATCAAAGGTCAAAACTAAATAAAAGGCATGGTGCACCCCATGGGTGGAATTTGGTTGGGATAATAACAACAAAAACATCTCATGGAAACTATGGTCATATCTGATAGGTCATATTTCATCTATTTCAATTTAGGCATTCAATTTTGGGGTCGCTCCAGAAAGTCTGGCGGGTGGAATAATGGATGATAGCTCTGTAAAGTACCAAAAGAAAAAAGACAAGTATAGACCACCTACCTTAGCTTGGTATTGGAGTGCCCATCTAGTATCAATTCTTGATTTGACTCCATTTAGTACAAATTTGAAAACAAATAAAGAATGAAAAATTAGGGCATATGAGACTAAATCCAAATGGTGCAATCGATAGGCAGAAGAATAGCTAAAATAGAATTAAGGCCTTACTTTTAAAGATCTAAGAAGATGAACAATTCATGAATCACAGTACAGATAAACAGTAGATCTAAACTTGGAGAATAGACCACATGAGAGCTTTTCTAAGGTTCCCCTTGTTGTAAAGGAGAAGAAGGAACTCAAAATAGGAGATAAAAGGATTTTATTTTAATTTAAAAATTATTAAATTTCCATAAAATTAGGGCCCCCATGGTTTAGGCACCTGATTTGGAAAATCATGCAATGATTGTGCACTATTATAATAGATTAAGGGGAACCTGCAATGTTTCCTCACACAGTTTCACTAACCATGTGAAAACTGTGCACTAATCCTCTATCAAAGTTTTCTAAAACTATAGACATGGAAACACGACCGTGCAGACAATTCTGCACGGTTTGACCTAACTGTTCAATCTATGCCACCCCTATATCCAGCCTCACATGGTTTAGTCAAATTGTGTGGCCTTCCCCGCACAGTTTGTACTAACTATGCACTAGGCTAAAACCCCCCAAAATTGGGTTCTGGGCTCCAAATAATCCCCAGACACCCTAGAAACATTAATGAACACAAGTGTATTCATATTAGTCTATATTTAAACATTATAATTGAAAATTAAGGTATCCTTACCTCATACGAAAACCCGGGTTTCTACAATATCCCCCCTCATAGAAACTTTTCCCTGCATTTCTCTCCAAAGGGTGGCCAAGATTTTTCTGAGAAAAACTCTAGCCACTGAGCATGTATGTTGGACTCTCTCTCCCTAGTCACATCCTATAAATGGTAATACTACCATTGCATCCATTCTAGAGGAATTGAACAGCCTTAGAGAACCATCATGCTCCTATCAATGATATGAATCTGATGTTCCTCGAAGGATGAATCGACATGTAACTCAACCTCATTAGGATAAAAACCATAACATGGGTCTGAATGATAGATATTTAGTTGAGATACATGGAATACATCATGCATAGATTGGTACCTCTGAGGTAACTGCAACAGATATGATACTGACCTGACTCTCTCTATAATCTCTTTCAGCCTTTCATATCAAGGTAAAAGCTTACCCTATCTCTTGATTCTCCTATTCCCCAGCCTTTATGAAACAAACAAGAAAACCTGACCCCTTACGTCAAAATCAAGAGGTCATCTATTGTGATCAGTGTATGATTTCTACCAATATTTTGTAGTATCCATTCATTTCCGAATCAACTGGACCAGCTCAGAAGTCTCCTGCATGAGATGCAGTCCTAGTAAAGCTGCCTCACCTGCCTATAGCCATCACAAGGGAAATTGAAATGGAATTACATATAAATCCTCTAAAGGTGCCATATATTTCATCACCTAATAACTATTGTTGTAGTAAAAATAAACTAGGGGTATATGATTCTCCCAGGAGCCCGCAAAATCTAGGATGCATGCTCAAAACATGTCCTCTATCACCTATATCATATGCTCTGACCGATCATCAGTCTAAGGGTGGTATTATATTCATGGAAGCACATATGCACCCAATTATATATGAAATTTATTCCAGAAAAAAGACATAAATAGAGCATGCCTATCCGAAAGGATAGTATATGAGACCTTGTGAAGTCGTACTATCCCACAGATATACAAACTCCCAATATTATCCACAATGAAGGTCTATTTGATTAGAAAGAAAATAGAAATCTTCACGATCCTGTCAACAAAAAACAAAACAACATAATTAACACAACACATCCACCATCATAATTTTCTATAAATAATTCCTTGAATAATTCTATCGATGCTACCAACATTATTTCCTTTAACTAGATGAAAGCGAACACAACTGAGGTTATAAATAGGCCCACACTGAAAGGAATGATCAAATCCTGACAGACCTAACCAAAACTAATTGCACAATCTTTCCTAAAAATACACTACTGACCTTAATACCACACTATCCTTAAACTTGAGGTGTTTTCAAACTGGATCCTTAAAACCATACACAAGAAACATGAAGGATAACGAGTCAGGCCACTTCCGGATGACTTATCTTGGAAATGTCTGGCTTAGATGAATGGTGTATTACAACAGAAACACAACGCCTTCTCCCAAGGCACCATGCATTCACAACTATCCCATTCACCAAAGCCCATACCTAACTCCTGATGACATTAATTGGTCAAACCATCCCTTGATCACTCAAATTGTTGTGACACATCATGAATAAAGGTGTAACCTAGATCCAACCAAATCGAGTCATTAACCCTTAAAGATTTACATCCAATACCAACAAAAATTCTATTATACCATTAAATTAATCCAAATGGGGTCCATGGAAATATCCCTAGGTATTCTACACCCCATTCTATAAGTGAGACATTGGTACAATGCCAAGATGCAAAAGTAAGAACATTGAATGAGCCAAGAGCAGCATCCTCCTGGCGGTAACGTCAAGAAAGAGACTTGTGTGAAAAAGTCCATCAAAGGCATTCCAACATGGGAGCTAAAGTATCACTCATGACTAACCATGCCTCAATAAGAACCATATGTCAGTGTGAAAAAATGAGTAACTACCTAGAAAATCCCAATAACTTTTAAAAAATTAGTGCGGCCTAAAACAAAAACTCTCTTAGTGCATCAAGGATGACATCAAGATAAGAGACATGATTGTTTTGAAAAAAAAAATCACTAAGAGGATTAAAATGTTAACAAGAAGATAAGTCAATCCACTACTGTTTAACATCCTTTTAAAAAATCTCAACTTCCCCTATAGATGCATCATTAACTGATCCATGATCCTTTACCAGCTGAGGAATCCATGATCATTCATGATTAAACCCCCAAAGTTCTCCCCATGATCAACAAAGTTTTTCAAGATTTGAATATATAGACAACCACATCAAATTAATGATACCAAGAAATCACCAACATAAATACCAATTTCATTCCATAAAAGAATTCAACAAGAATTGAACATTTCTAAATGGTCCTTCATGGTAATGTACCTTCCACTTGGAAGGGAACACATCCACTAAAACTGACATGATTCTCCCTACATTAGTAGTGTCCCCATCATCAAAATAAGAGAGAGACTAGCCAAAAAAATTGTTCTAGATTAGATTAACCTTAAAATGAACATGTGACACACCTCTGAGTCATGATCATGACCCCAAAACATTTGTCAAGAAACCTAAAACCAAACTAACTAGTGTGTAAAAGCACCAAAATTTTAGAAAACCTCCCAAGCATTGGGAAAGATTTGATTTATTTAACACCCATGTCAATATCTACTCCAGATATTACCAAAGTACGTACTAAGTAGCACAAGGATCAACGATTTCATCAAACTCAACTAGTTAGTTACATCATTTAATAACCCAACAGGTTTTGTGTATATCAACGCATACTACTCCAAGATTACAGAGGCAAACAAACATCCTGAATACCATCCATATTCCATCTTCCAGATGAAATAAAGTATCATATGTCTTGAACAAAATATTTAGCTTAGATTCATATTTCGCAAATAGACATTAACTCAGATGATGACATACCGAGTCATCCATCGCTGAATAAAATACAGGTTCACATGACCTACTAAGTGGCTGACTGTGCCCGAGGCATGTCTAGCCTATTGAACTGACCATTCCTCAATATAAATTCCCATAATAAGGGTTATGATTCAGTGATAATCTATCCAAGCAATGGTTTCATTTTAGAAAAAAAGATTCCTACTGGGGACAATGACACCCGAATGACACCAAGCGTCTACAAGCTTAGTATATCTAGAATGGAGTTTAAAATGAAAGGGGTGATACCTACCATGGTCTTGTTCCTTATGAAAACTCGATCATGACCCCTTCACTAGGTCACACAAAACAGAAAGTTACTAGGCTCAAGATCCTACTATATAATCCATGGATAAAAAAATAAATTCCTCTAGAAAATTCTCATGCTTACATTCCAAAAAAACTCAATGAGATATTTAAACTACCCTTACAGGAGGGCCTCAATAAGGACACCACTCCTGATTTTATTTTAAATTCATTAAATTGGTTCTCATTTAACCTTTAAACATTTTAAAAGCTCTAACTCAAGACATCAAGTACTAACTGAAAAGGAAAAACCACTTAATAACTTTTTTGAATCGAAGCCACATGCAAGATATAACCAATTCCTTTTTTAAACATTAAGCATTTATTGACCACCCATCATAATTAGGAAATTTATCAAATTAATTCATGTTATTTCCAAATAGATAAGAAGACCTATGAGGGTCCCATTTAAACCAAACAGGTTTCCTCAAAAAAATAATACAATAATAGTTGTTTATTTGTTAAATTTTTAAACACTCGCACCGGGTTATCTCATAAGAAACATGCCCCCAACTGACCTACTTGAGTCAATTTGTGAATTTAGAATGGTAACCGATTCATTTCAGTTCAAAATTAATGACTTTCACATTCATAACCATTTCATAATATACTACATGGGAATATATATAATGGTTCAGTAATATGGGTGGCCATATAATAATGTATAAATCATCCATACACTTTACAGGTTGGCATTTGGATCCCATTTAATTAAAAAAAACTCACTTTAAAATCAAAAGCTTTAAATTTTATGAAGGGTCCCTATAAAAAGATGCAAATATCATAGGTCAAAAGTATAGGAAAATTCAGAAACATCATAAAAAAGTCAACCCCAAAGCCTTATCCATGAGTTATGTCTATGTGTTAAATAGATCACATAAAAATTGAGATATAATACCGAAATCCCACTACTAAGGTCGGGTCTGGTTAAGTTCTTTTCCATAATCCATTTCAGTTTCACTTTTTTTCATCTTTATCTCATTTCAAATTGAGTTCACATTCACATTCATTGAATTGATACTCATTTCATGTTTATCGTGTCTCTTTTATAAGGGTAAAACAATGTTACACCGAATTCTCATCCATGGGGGCCCATTCTCCCTAGGGATCAAAGCTTGACATCCACCTATGGAACAACACAACACATTTCACTTTAAGGTTGAACCATGATCCGCCAAATTTCGATCCAAGAGTTCTCATACACCTTAGGGACCAAAGCTTGGATTCCATATATTTCACATTATAAAACACCTCAATATACCTAACACAATAGAAAAAATATGTATCATGACATCTGTCACAACAATATGCAATCAATAATGCTTCCTAAATGGCATGGCATAATGCATGGCATGTGAAATCTAGTAGTTCCCTATACGATTCATGAGATGAAATATCCTCATCTAATTAGGTTGCAATAGAATATAACCTAGATTAATATCAACAATAAAATCACAAATCAAGTGTATCACCCAATAGTGGAATCAAATAAACTGTAATAGTCAAAATCTAGAAAAAAGAAATTTAATTCGATGAAATTTGGATTTTTATTGAATGTGGGTTAGTTACACCTAGGCATAACTCATTACAATTTTTTATTCCTTCCAATACCTTTATATTATTGCCAAATTGTAAATAAAAGTAGAAAATAAAGTCCTCTAATACCAATTTGTAATGTATCAGACCCGTATGCCACTCAATAGTTCCCTAAACCACATGGGTCACATGGAATAAAGCACATCTCCCCAAATGCTAGAGGCTGCTGACTAGTAGTGAGTGCCTAAGTGAGTTAGTGGGGAAACTGTTCCCTCATTACTATAGTGTATCATGGTGGAAATATCATGACAGTTGATGAAGCAATAATACCATCAGATAATAGAAGTAAATAGTATAACAATAATATAAATAATACTAGAAGACATACCATATACCAAATGGTGTTACATGTCACATGTTTCTTGAAAACATCCACGAAAAGTAAATGGAAGTATAATACAATATAAGGGACTAGAAAATCAAAAAGACCAAAAAGAATCCCATTAGAATCGCAAGCCTTAGCTTGGTCCCATGCTCTCCTTCTCCCAATTAGAAAATCAATAACCTGTTTTAGGGTGCTTTAACTTATCATTTCTTGCAACCATGTAATATATTTTCATCCTTGAGGTGGCCCAAATAAAGTGTTACATAACATCCTAGTAGGAATTCATCCAAATATCTATACATTTCAGTCATGGAATATAAACTATGCAGTGTAAGTAAAGTATGTAAAAAAGTAATCACGATCCAATGTAATGTTCCCATGACACATAAACCACTGCAAGAAAGTGATATCAAATTGCTGAAGGACCCCATAACACCCTGAGAGGGGAGGGGTAAATCAGGGTGTCAAAATTTTCTTTTTAAATTTGTGGATCTTATTCCCATGTTGGTAGAAACTTTTTAAATCTCTCAAAAAAATGAATATAGGGAGATGACAAAAAACTTTTACTTGGTTCACTAGAAAGTGCTACGTCAAAGGAGTATACGCCAATATTTTGTCGGCCGTGCCCAAATACACTAATCTTTACAAGTTTTAGGATTACAAGATTTGGTCATAGCCACTTTGTGCCAAGCATAATGCCTTTAC
Organism: Viscum album; assembly: GCA_963277665.1. Taxonomy (NCBI): domain Eukaryota; kingdom Viridiplantae; phylum Streptophyta; class Magnoliopsida; order Santalales; family Viscaceae; genus Viscum; species Viscum album. The sequence continues at coordinate 25,657,859 of OY728151.1, forward strand.
AAAGGTTCAGGTACAGCTCACTACGTCCCTCAGATCACTTCCCTCAACTCCCCTAGCTCACTGTCTCAAGAGAAATAAAACTCAGTTTATTGACTTGATGGTAAATTCAATAGATTTGCATTGAAGTCTTTGTATTTGTTCAGTAGAAGATAATGATTGCATCTAAGTCCTGAATTGATGCACTTGAAATCACTAAACCACTAAATCAGATATTCAGAACATGTATTTAGCCTACACTGACAATTGCGTGCAACACCTACCCTATGCGCGCAAGATCTGACTTTTGTGTGAAAGATTTCTTTTCACGTGGAAAATATTTCATGAAACTACACCCTTTACATGAAACTGTAACCTTTTTTAGGAAACTTTAATATTTTTTGTGCAACAATAATTTTCCACGCAACCCTATCTTTTCTGTGTTGCCGTAAATTTTCCACACAACCCTTAATTTTCTGTGCAACTCCCGTTTCATGCTACTTTTATGCACATTAGAACTTGGATCTTATCTAAGTCTTCAGCCATACTGAATGATGGGGGAAAAATCTTATTTATATGTATCGCTGATCCCCATGCATAAAAACCCACTGTATCACGGAAAACATCTCATTCTATGCGCAATGATTTTCACCCAGGAACCGTTTTCTGCGCAAACTTCAGATTTTTTATGCAGCTCATGCCTTTGACATTTTTCAGTGTTCTGATCCCGAAACACCTTTTTCATGAAAAATGAAAAACCAATTTTTTCTCCCATTCTAGTATTTTCAATCACCTTCCTTTTCCAAGAACACATCTCTCTATTTTCTCATTTTCAAGCCCAAAAATTTGGCAAACACTAGAAAACAGCGCCACCTTCAGTACTGTTGCCTGCATGAACTATATGATCCCTTCCCTATCATACATTATGAACTTCCAAGGAGGATTGAAAAAAACAAAAACAAAAATCTATTTCATGCATAGAACTAACGTGGTTCCAATAATAACCTTTTGAGGCTCTATGCAAAACAGTTTCAAAATCCTAATAAGGAAGCTACAACAAAATAAATAAACAACACGACCTTTCCATACTCTCATCCATATCTTGTCCACATGAAATTTATGTATAATGAAACCATATCAAAAACCCAAGACTTTTCAAAATAACCAATAATTTCATATATCCCATGGTCATGCCATATGTTAAGTGTCAGACCATGAAGTTTCAGATCCAAGGTTCCAAGAACCAAGGCATCAACATCGAGTCATAATAGCACCTCTATGGAAACTCGATATAGGTACTGGTTGGAGTCCTAGGAGCATGTCATACCAAACACATCCTACATGAGTCCAAGCATTCAAGATCCAAGGGTTAGAAAATACCATGGCATCCCATGGAATTAATACCCAAGAAGAATCACTAATCAAGGCATCCACTACTTCATTCTAGATCCATGGAGAGCTTCCCATGGAATCTATAAAAACATTTATCCATTTTATACAATTTAACAATTCAATTCCATTGAATCTACCCACTCATATGATCAAAAACATTTAATTATATTCACAGAGTATACCCCTCATATAATCAAAAACATATCATGAAAATACCCACTCATGTATTCTGTTCCCATTTAATCAAGTCACATGGGTATACCCACCAATTTATCACCATTTTCCATTAAAAAAATCTTGTTTTTATAACCACCCATTAATAAAAGTTCACTATTAAACAAGCCATGTGGGTATACCCACCCATTTAACACAACAACTAATAAATACATTTAATAAATTTTTAAAAAACAACGAGTATACCCATTCATTAAACCAATTCCATTTAATCTATTTAACCGAGAATGGAATGGAATATTATGATAACATAATTCCAGGATACATAAATATCCTAATAATGTAATTCAATTCATTTAATTATAATTTATATTCCATAAACATGGAAATCTCAAGAACACACACCTTAGGAGATTCATCAACGGCCAAAACCAAAGCAAAGGCATGGTACACCCCTTGGATGGCCTTAGGTCGGGGAAAAAACCCCCAATGCATCTCAAGGATCCTATGGGAATCTCTAATAGTTCATATTTCATCTATTTTAATTTAACCATTCAATTTTGGGGTTACACCGGAATGTTTTATGGGTGGCATAATGGCTGATAGCTTTATAAAGCACCAAAATCCAAAAGAAATGTATAGACCATCTACCTTAACTCAGTTGTGTAGTGTTCATCCAGTATCAAGTATTTATTCAACTCTCTTTAAGAGATAAATGAAGAATGAATGAAGAATGGGAAATTAGGGAATATTTTTTGAAATATAAATAGTGAAACTGATATCCATAAGAATCAATAATGGATAAAAAATAATTAAGGCCTTACTATTACTGATCCTTGGAGATGAACCATGCTTGAATCAGAGTCTGGATGGAGAGTGGATCTAAAATTGAAGAATAGAAAAGATGATAGCTTTTACAAGGCACCCCTTTCTGCTCAAGTGAAGAAAAAATCAAAATAGTTTTTAAAAGTATTTTATTTTAATTTAAAATTATTAAATTTCTAACACAGTTGGGCTCACAATGTTTAGGTACATGGTTTGAAAAACCATTTGCTGAATGTAAATGGTTCCTGTAGTCTATGGGGAAACCGAATGGTTTCACTAATCATGCAAAAACTATGTGCTTAGACTCTATCAAAGTCTGTTAAATACTATTCTTATGGCCACACATTCATGTGTCCCATTCCAAATGGGTTTTCCTAACTGTGCGGCCTGCCCAACATAGTTTGTACAAACCTTGAACTAGGCTAACAACACCCCAAAATTGGGGTTTGGGCTCCGAAAAAGCCTCAAATACCACCCCAAAAAATCTATGACCTCATTGGGTATTCATATTAGTAAATATTTTATCATTCAAATTGAAAAACAAGGGATCTATAATGAATATGAAAACCTGAGTTCTTACACAATGCATAGTTATATCAACTTTCTATTAACTATAAATGAACAATTTTAATCCCCAAAGAGTTCTAAAATAAAATTAGTTAACTCTTGTGAAATTAAAATGGACTAGACACATTGGAGCATAATTTTCCAAGAAATAGTTTCAAATGAGTGATAAATGTTATATTCTTTTGATATTTTAATTCTCATTTTTGAATCATTTTATCATGAAAATATATAGTTTTTTTTTGAATTTGATTATTTTTATAAGATTCCGATTTTATTTCATCTAATTTAATTAAATGAAGGAAACCTCTATCATCCATATATTTTAGATCATGTTTTTTAGTTTTAATTTCCTTAAAATGAATATTTTTTATATATATAGGTAGATGGAGAGATTTACTATAAAGGCGGATAAAAGATGACATCTCTATAGGTATTTTGAATCATGTCATATAAAACCATATTACAAATAAAATATAAGTAACCAATCCCTTCAAGTGTTCTTAATAGTTTTTTTTTCAAAAAAAAAATAACTCCCTATTTTAGATTTCAACCTAGATACTATATCGTGGGTGATAGGTGGTTCTAGTTTTGTGAATAATCCCATACATATCCATTGAATATTAAAAATTATATTTTTTCAAGAGAAATTCATTATCAAATATTGAAAGCCTTTGTATCCCAAAACCATAAAAGATTCTTTTCATATATATGTTTATAATAGAAGTAACTTGGTTATTAAAAAGTTCCACTAACTTAACTCTTTTGGAGATGTAATCTATATAATAAAAGATGTAGTCCATAAAAAATGAATTTGGGAATGGTAAAATTAATTCTAATCCCAAAATAATTAAAAATTTAACCTACGAAACACATTTTTGAGAAATTTCTTACCTTCTACCCACTCTACCAATTATTTGAAACTTATCACAGTCCACTAAATTGATAATAACAACCATAAGAAATATTTAATTGAATAAACTATATTATAACACTTTATGTGATATCTTTTCTCTCTAAATCTTTATAACCCAAGGTAAGGAGTGAAAACTTTCAGGAATGAATACCATTTCCTCTTTAAAGACATATATAACTAAAATTTCATCACAACATCTTCTAAAAAATATTAGTTATTACAAAAAGTAGTCATTGACATTATAAAAGAATTTATTCTTGTATTTAGAATTAGGATCACATGGATACAACCATGATATTCAAAAAATTAGTTGACCAAGGAGTTTGAATTTGTGAAAAAATAGAAATTCATCTATAAATGATTATTTAATTTTATTAATCTCCATAGATTGGGAAAAATTTGATATATAGTCAAAAATCTCATTACAATTTATTGTTTATCCATTATTTAAATGTGAAATTATTGAAACAAGAGGTTACTTATAATTGACTAAGGTTTGATATCTTTATTGAATTAAAGATATTGAAAGGTAGCATGGTCTATGAATATTATAAATTCAGAATTTATCAAATTCTAACTATGTTTTTTTATTAAAATACTAAAACTCATAATTCCTTTTTGTGGTTGTATACTTTATTTGAGAATTACCAAACAACTTGTTGTTATGGTACACAAAAAAAAGTTTTACATGATCCATCTTCCCTAGTATAACTACTACATACATATTATAGGAAACAAAAATCATTTTTAATGTAAATTTACATTTTGATATAGTGATAATAGTTGAATAAATTATTTTAATTTTAATAGTTTAAATGATTCAATATACTACTCACTGAATATGGAAAGATTATCCACAATTAATAAATTGTGTGAATATTTGTTGATTTTTTTAAAACACCTTTAGAAACCTATATCCTTGATAAAAGCCACAATGACTATGACATGATAATATATAGATAGTTATTGGATGATATAAATCTTAGAATTATCATATCTTTGTAATTACATTAAATTTTATGGCCAAGAACTATCCCTTTAATTACAATAAATTGAAATGTTTCATGTTTAATATAAGGTCTTATTCTTAACTGTAATGAACCATCTTTTTCTGAAAGGTACCACTGGTTTGTCTTTCAATTTAAATCCTTTATTTAATATTATTAAATGTGAACTGCAGCCTAAAGAAGGTTTTAGGAGTGTCTTGAGATTTTTTGGTTCCAAGATCTTCAAGAATTGGGAAAACATGGTTGTCCACAATGTTACCACACAATTAAAACTAACTATGTGGGGTAACCGTGTGGGGCTCTCAGTTTCCTGTAGTAGGCTGTATAGTTGTTTGAAACTATGATGTCTTGGTGACACATATGTTTGTGTTTTTATCAAAAAAATTGTATAGGAAATTGTCACAGGCTATGTACGGTTACCCAAACCATGAATCTAGCCTATGTAGGGTCCTCCTTAGGTAATTCCACGGTGCATGGTTGGCGTAATGATTGGCCAACCATGCAACCAAACCACACGTCCCTGTTTGTGTGGATGAATTAATATTTTCCCCTTGAAATGTTCTAAAAATAAAACACCTTATTCATCATTTCTTCTCCAATGGATGATCTATCCCTTCTCCTCAATTGAGTATTCTTCCTCTCAAATATAGGTTCTCTGATATCTCCAAGATCCAGAATCAAAACTGGAAACTATCAGAAGCATTGGATAGATTGAGGCAAGATCTTTATTCATATTTCTTCCATTATTAATTTTTCTTCATATTTGTTTCTCTATTTTGGTGCAATATCATTCTCCCTATTCTCAGGGTGTTGGATTCTTCTTCATATTTCTTCTAAAATACTTTAAATATGAAGGTGATATTACACGAGGTGTCATCTACGACCCCAATATAGGTGGTATAGTTTTTTAACTCAAATTTGAGTTGTTTTCATAGCTCCACCATTTTTCCACATTCTAAACCTTTCCACGCATTTCCAATAAATTAGATTGTTCATTATAAATAAAGGTGTTTGCATGTCAATATACTCATGAGGATAATTATTAAGTATTTTGAGGATTCCAACCTCGATTATCACTACCCCTTGGGTGTTTTAGTTTGAAATTAACCTTTTTAATTAATTTATTAAATGACCGAAATACCTTCTAAGTGTTTTAATTGGATTGTAAATGGATTCTTCCATTATTATACAATTTCCTAGTTTTAAAAACACCTCATATGTTCTTGTATTAGAATGAAATTGAACTATCATGCATTGGTTAATTAATTATCTCGTTTATATTAAAAAACATAGCTTCATGAAAGTTTTCTTTGATTAATTTAATTAAATGTATTACTTATAATAAATGTTAATGGATGGAAAGGAGACACTTAATGATGCATGATTTATTATATACTTTATATAAACTGTTATTCCTTTCTTATATTGGATTTGATGATTGAAATTATTATCAGTTGATTACTTAGTTATTATTATTACTGTGACCATTCCATTGATATTGTATATGGAATGATGGTTTAGGGTTTTGTTGAGCATGATATTCCACACTCCCTTAATTCAGGTGTTGAGCATGAAATCTATCATCGTTATACTATTATTCGGGCGATGGGAATGACGTTCCAGGTTCCTCAGTATCGAGTGTTGGGCATGATGTCTCACCCCACATATCTCGAGTGTTGAGAATGAATTCTCACCTTAATTATGATATTCAAGGAATGCACACTTTTTCTTGATCTTACCTCATAAGACTAGTTATGGAAGCTTGTGTTATGCCACAGGTCCAACCATCACCTAGTATCCGGGTATATGACTACTTACATACTCACGTACTTAGTTAATATAGGTGGATAAAATATATATAACTACAATATATATATATAACTCTACATATAATTATTGATCAGACTTCTACCGGCCTATGCCGAAGCAGGTAGATCCGCCAAGTGTCATTTATGAACCTAATATAACTGGTATTTAATTGTTCAACATTGATTATTATTATTCTTACTTGTAAAAAAGTGTTTCTATTTACACTACTTGAATTACTTCTAGGCACCCTTGGTGGTGGCCTATTAGGATTTTATCTCACACCCTACTCATGCCACCTTTGGTACCCCAACAGATTACTTGTCCACAGGAATGGATAAGGGAAATAACATTACTACAAATGATTGATTTTTTATTTTATAGTATGGATCATGCGTACAAAGGATCAAGAATATACTTGAGATGCTAGTGGAGTATTCTTTTGGCATTTTTGTATTTATATGCATAATGTTATATATTCATGTCCCTTGTTCCACCATTTTTTATATTAGTATTCCATGAAATCATTATATATGACTCAAACTATTGTATAATGATATTATTACTATTTATTTGTTATTTATGTTTCTGTAGTATTTTTTTATATCTATTATATTCTATTTCCTCTATGGTGGGTTACACATCTAGTTATTATTGCATTTATTTATATGTTCTTTCTCAATTTTCTACTTGTTTATTACATCTATTGTGTCACTCTAATATAAGGGTATAGTGTGATGACCCAGACCCCCCTTGGTCCCTTCCTTTGCCAAAAATCCGGTTTCCTTGCGGGGGTACCGATCGGTGAGACCGATCGGAGAGACCGATCGGTGAGACCGATCGGTGACACCGATCGGAGAGACCGATCGGTGACACCGATCGGAGAGACCGATCGGTGAGACCGATCGGAGAGACCGATCGGTGAGACCGATCGGAGAGACCGATCGGTGAGACCGATCGGTGACACCGATCGGTGCGACCGATCGGTGAGACGGATCGGTGAGACCGGCCGACGTCGCCCGGCCTTGCCAAGTTGTTCCAGTAACGTTCCTTTTTCGCAAATAGGGTTTTAAACCCTATTCTGCCTTGTTAAAAATATCTTGGGAATCCGAAACGCGCACAAGGTTTTAATTAAATGCTTCATTAATTCATGGGTCGGTTAAAACCACCCAGTGCCATTAATGATGAGTCAAGCCACGTGGTCAACCCACGACTCCCTCGTCTTCCGTGGTTTTGTGTTTTCATCTCGACCGTCCCCAGCTCTTATAAATTAAGGGTTAGGCCGTGGCTTCCCCCCTTCTTCGATCGTGGCTCTTCTAGTGCATCGGGACCGCCACATCGTTATCCGTAAAGTTCCGCGCCCCCGGCCTAAACGTCGATCATCTATCAACAGGTAGGGAATTTTCTCTCGTCTCTCACTTTTGTGCATCATGCGGGGTGGGCGTTACTTTTGTTCCTATGGAATTGGTTGAACCAAACCCTAATGAAGATAATAAACGAAGTTCTAAAGGAAGAAGGGGAAGGGGGTTGTGATCGTTGTTATGCTTTATCTTGTGATCGTCCTTTTTTGTACTGGTTTATGCTTTCTGAAAATTGAGGCCGTTGGTGGTCGTGTGTGTGCACTTGAATCCCCTCGTGATGTTTTAAATGGGTTGCTGAAATTGTGAACTCCTGCTGTGAAATTGGTTAACCACGTATACCCGGCTGAATAATTGAAAGCACCAGGATCGGCCCTTCTGTGATAACTCCTGGTTAGAACACACGGAATTTGAAATCATGGAGTGTGTTAAGTCGTTTAATTCTGAAAATCCATGACTTGTGTTGGTAGTGATTAGTGGTTGTTCTCCCTTCGGGCCGTTTGCTGGAAATGTGGGAGGGGATGGGATCCCCTGTTCTTTTTATACTCTCGGTGGCTGTGTGAATTTGGGGGATGGGATCTCCTGTTGGCATGGTTTCAGTGGTTGTGAGTTTTTATCACAAATTGGGGAGAGATCCTCTGTTGGCAGAACCGGGTGTGGGTGTTTTGGTTGATCTATGCTTTGACGTTTTCCTTGGTTATGCTTATGGTAGTTGCCCAGTAGTGCTTAAAATTAATTGAACATTTTGACTGAACGTGAAATAAGAATGGGACAAATGGTTTTGTGGGCAAGGGTCGTGAATTGTGACTCGGACGCTGTGGTATTGTGTTCTGTAGGTTGGCTAGGAAAACCTAAGTTTTGGGTGAGTGTTTGTTACCTATATCTATACTTGTAGCTTTGTGTTTCTTATTCGCGCCCCACCCAAGTTGATCACTTAGTGCCGAACACCCCCATTTATGGGGGAAGGGTGTTTTTCCCCAACACTATACTTAGTGGCTGGTTATTAGCTCCTTTTCTGCTCCCTTTCCCGGATAGCCCAAGTACCTTCGGGCAGGCTGTGATGGCCTGAAGTCCATTATTTGCCCAAGAACCATCGGGCAGGGTGTTGTGGTGGTTGTCCAGGTGTGTGCGGCAGGTGGTTTCCCAAGTGTCTTCGGGATGAGGCCCAGGTGTTTTCGGGCGTGGCAGTGGATCCTTTAGCCCAGGTGTCTTCGGGCGTAGCGGTGGTTGTTCTGGCCTAGGTGTTTGCAGGCATGGTTACTTGTGACAGTTGAGGCCCAGGTGTGTGCGGGCGGGATTTGGCAGTGGGACTGCATGTGGTTGTGGCCCAGGTGTGTGCGGGCGGGATTTGGCAGTGGGACTGCGTGTGGTTGTGGCCCAGGTGTGTGCGGGCGGGTGTGGCAGTGGGACTGCGGTGAGAATGGCGGGATTGGTCCGATGCGTAGGATGTCTCAATAACCAGTGGGGAAGTGGCGCGGGGTACCCAAACATCGATGTGCTCTTATTATATACATTACTTGACTTGCGTTATTTGGGGAGTGAGCCTTGGTGAGGCCTGGGATGGATAGTTTGCCTTGTTAGTTGTTTGGTTCACTCTTTTCTCATGGGACTTTAGTACGTTTCCCCCACTTGTGCACGAGAGTCTTGGTTTTCCCTACTGAGTGTACTTGTATGCTCACCCTACGTTTACTTTCAGGTTTCCAGGAGGACTACCAGGGCTGCGCGGGACCCTATTAGTCGGACAGTTGGATTTGTCGCTGTTGTCGTACCTTTGTTTTCTTTTGGTATTGTACTTGAGAGATTTCTTTTCTTTTGTACTTGTACCTTGTTGTAAACTGTTTAAACATGCATGGGGACTTTATTTGGGTTCATTTATATAAACTTGTTTCTTTTCCTTTTTGGGAGGTCGACTTGTCCTTTTTCCCGATCCTAAATAATAAAAAGGGTAATGCCTTCCATTTGCGAAAATTTTCTATACCCTTGGTGCTAGTCGCCACTCCGGGACCTATTGAAGGCGGGTCTCGGGGGTCATTATCTCTCCTTCAACTTAAGGAAGGAAGGGCCTGGCAATCCGCTGACTCTTCCCTCCTTTTAGTGAAGGCGGGTCGTGACATATAGTCTCCCCACTATATCACTTCAGACCCTTACTATTAGTCGATATCCTCTACAATAGAGTGAGGTTCACTTTAGGCCATGCGACCCACCGAATCAGGGCACATGTTAAGTGGATCCTAAGTTGGTACGTTAAAAAGTGGTATCAGAGGTATTTTTCCTTTTTTATTAAATTTTTTTATTAGATAGGTGACTAGGAGCTAATAGAATTTGGTAATTAGATTGTTCCTAAGAGTAGCTAACCCAAGTATATGGGAAATATAAATTACATGGAATCAACTATTCTTGTTATTGATTCTCACCATATATTTTTGATTTGACTACAACATTGGGAAACACACATTCCTTATGATGTTATTATTATTGTTATTTTTTCAATAAGATATATTTTACTTTTGAATAATTAAAAGAGGGCATTGAATTCCATGAATCATTTTAAGCACAATAAGACTAATATCCCTTGAATTTCTCCATTCCATGTCTACGATTTTTCATGCATTTGATGACATCATATTGTTAGTGCTTGATGATTATATGTTGAAATGTGATACCATTTATTAAAGGTAGAATATAATTTGATTAATTAAAGTACCTATATCAATCTAAATGGTATTTTCCTGCATATATTGGTGACGAAAACTTAATTATCCAATTATACTATATTGTGTGTTCTAGACATACATGATTGAGACCATGATATATATGTATTATATAAAAGAGATTACGAAATTAATCAATTTTAAACTTTCAAATTAAAATGGTTACTACTAAATGGGGATTCTAATTGCAATGTAAAGACAATTTTCTCTACCTTTCAATTGAAACTCCACATACCAAAACTTCAATCATCTGATATGAGACCTAGACCTAGAACTGGCCTTAGTAGTGGGTAAATGGGGTAGTCTCCAATGTTCTTGTGACTAGTTATGGTTTCCTTACCACCTAAACCTGGATTTTGGAGCAAAAAATAGGTGTGATCTATTAATTGGAAGGCTATGTACCTATCCTAGTTATCTATCTATGATCTTTAAACTTTTAAATACTTCTGAGGCATGCATTTGAAATTTTAGAATCATTCCACTATGACATCCTTGAGTCTTATTCCATGAAGGAGGCAACGACCATGCACTAGATGTGGTCATCCCTTAGTAACCAGTGATCCCTATTATAGTACCACCTATGATGATAAATATTGTTCTTGATATGGGCATAAAATCCTAGTTCCAAGAATTATTTTCTCATTGCTGAAAAAAACAAGGTGTTGCTCGACCTACCCTGACTCTAGAAGTGTTGAATCAAAAGTTTCAACAGCAACATCCTCCCACCTTTTCTAGGTATGGAAGTCCTCATTCCATAGATTCATGTTTATAGGTAATGATTTATATCTTTGATCACATGGAGATACCTCCAGAGTGGAGGGCTAAGCTCACAACCTATATTCTATGATATTATTCCAAGATATGGTATGATGTCATTATCCAGGAAGATATATATTGAGATATGATCTTCTATTACGACTTCTTTCCACAGACTCTTATGGATGACTATGATAGAGAGTTCATGAACCTCCAATAGGGAGACATGTCTATCATGGACTATTCTTCTCATTTCACTAAGGTACAATGTTTCTCTCAGAATCTATCTAGAGATGATCTTATAACCTCCATACGATTTGAGGATGGGCTGGTATATTCCATCCTTATAGGTCAATGTTTTTAGTTTTAAAAATATTTCATATAAATTTAATGATACCCTTATTACTAATAAGAATACAAGGGATGATTATGGTGGAAACTTAGGTGTTTCAGTACTTAGATCTAGTAATGTTTCTTCTAGTGGGTGCAAGATTCACTTAAACATTTCTCATGGGGGTAACAATAGTTAGCCATCCTGTATTGATGTCTTCTTGATATGTCACAAGTGAGGGAAGATGAGAAATACAAAACCTTAGTGTTTATGGGATAAAATGGAATATAGATGCTATTTTAGGATGTTACATATCCTACGATTTTGTGGGACCTTTCCTTTAGTTCCTAGAGATAAGGGATCCAAACCTACCCCACATTTTAAAGTGGGGCCAATAGTATCTCGCTAGTCTAGAATCTAGAATAACACTAGACACTTAGGAAAAGGTGGTGGATGAAGAAGAGGTAATCAAAGTCAAAATTGTGAACGCCCATATAGTTGGCCTACTCATTTTTGTTAGGTTGTGACTCAAGGCCATAGTAAATCCTATTTACATGTTATACAACATACACTGGAGGGGTAGAGTGTTGAACCTACTATAGTTCATGATACAATTTTAGTTGCCTCCACTTTAGTGTGTAATTTATTTGAAATAAAAACATAACAATATTTTATATCTGAGGTAATCATGGAGATTATAGGCCTCAATATCAAACAGTTATATGGCATGATGATGCTTGATACCCCATTGGGTATCCGATCAGAGAGAGTACACCATTTTAAAGATTTACCCTTGATATTGACTGATATATATTTATATGGAACCTTTTATTACTTGAAATGATAGGGTTTTATGTAATTATTGGGATGGATTAGTTAGTCACCTATCGAGACCATATTGAATGATAACATTAGAGTATGATGTTTACATCACCAGAGGGTGGAAGGCATGTACAAAAGGGAGAATGGGATATCTAATCTATGTGATCAAAACTTGAGCATCATGGGTTTGGAAGAGTGATAGGTCATATTAACAATATTTTCTTGGATTATCAGGGGTTACGAACCACTATTTTATCTCATGTGGTTGATCATTTTAGTTATTTCTTCCCTACCAAATTTTATTGGCTACCTTCAATAAGAGAGGTAGAATTAACTATAAATATAGTTCTAGGACCAACACTAGTTTCAATTCCTCCCTACAAGATGTCACCTACAATGATTATGGAGTTCAAGAAATAGTTATAGGAACTATAGGTGAAAGGATTTTTACACCCCAACACTTCCACTTGGGGTTCACCGGTTATTTTTTTTCAAGAATGTAGATGGTACCCTCAAGCTTTGTATGGATTACCACTAATTGAACCATCTTAAGATAAAGAAATTGTATCCAATTCCTCAAATAGAAAACCTCTTCAATTAGATTTTAGGATCTTGAGAGTTTTAAATTACTGATTTCTGGTTAACTTATCATTATCTTCATATTAGGTCATCAGACATACCTCACACAACTTTTAAGAGAATGTATGGTGTATACAAGTACCTAGAAATTCCATTTGGTCTAATGAACTCACATAAAGGTTTTATGGATCTAATGAATCTATTTTTCCACATATATATAGATTAATTCATGGTTGTATTTATAGTATATATCTTGGTGTATTCATGCTCTTGAAATAACCATGCCATCCATCTTGAGATTGTGATAAATACACTGAGAGAGCACCAGATTTGTTTTAAGATCAGCAAATCCCACTTTTGGAGAAACAATGACCACTTCCTAGATCACATTATCTCAAATTCAAGTGTATTAGTAGACCAATATAAAGTGAGATATATAGTTTCTTAGGAGCATCCCAAGATTTTCTTTGAAATACAAAGCATCTTGGGGATAACTGGATATTACAAACTCTTCATTTGAGATTTCTCATGCCTTACAACACCTCTTATGGTCTTGACTAAAAAGGGTGTGTAATTGTTATGGCCAAAAACTTATGAAATATCCTTTTAGTATTTCAAGGGACATTTGAATTAATCACCAATAATGAATATTCAAGAGCTAGGAAAGAGTTATACAATATACTGTGACACATCTGGTATTGGATGGGAGTTGTTCTGATATAGGACAAGAAATTCATAGTGTACATGCCTCATCAGTTGTTTCCTCATGAGTGGAACTACTTGATTCATAACATTTAGTTAGCTACTGTAGTTCATTCTTATACTGTTAGATATACTCTTTACATGGAGTGTGTGTTTTGGTATTCAATGATCACAAAATCCTCCAATGTATATTTACAAAAAATTATTTAGTTATCAAGAAGTACCAATGGGTTGAGTACATAAAGTCCTTCAATTTTGAGCTTGCTTACATGCCTAGAAATGGAAACACTGTAGTTGATGATCCGAGATAGAAGACTCAGACACAAGTAGTTTAGGAGGCCAATAGAGAGTGGAAGCTCATGGATTGAGGTTCAGGTGGATCATGGGAAGATTATACTCTTGTCATTATAAGTGACCTATATTCTTCTAGAGTGGGTAATACTGAGGTAACATTGAGATCTCGAGGGCCTTGTACTGAGGGAAAGTATCTTAGGTAAGGACGCATCTTCTAGTTGGACCATGGATAAGGATGAGACCCTATGATTTTATGGGAGTGTTTGGGTTATAGATGACATCAGGGAGGAGACTATGTGGGAATTTTATGCCTCATAATGGTAACTAAATTCGGGCATCGCCAAGATATATCAAGATTTACATCGCTGGTATTGGTGTCCTAGTATGAAATAGAATATTTTCAGCTTTATTACTTGATGTTGCACCTATGAACTGGTGAATAAAAGAACATCAGTGACTAGAAAGACTTTTATATCCATTTTCCACTCATAAGAAAAAGTGGGATGATGTTTCTATGGATTTCATGACAGGAATACCTAGATCACCTCATAAAAAGAATACATTATGGTTAGTTGTTGACCTTTTGAAAAAGGTCACACTTTTTACCTATTCGAGAGACCTTTTCAGTAGATGGGATATGGAGGATATAAATTTGGGAGTTCTTACATATTCATGTAGATCCACAATCTATCATATCTGATAGAGACACTCTATTCTTGTCTCAGTTCTAATAGGGGTTATACAATACCATCGGTACAAAGGTGCTTCTAAGCATGACTGTAATGACACAAGTATTTATAGAATAATAATTATTTATATATATTAATATTTATAAATAAGATATTAATTTTATTTTAAATAGGAATCTTTTTCCGATAGCGTACTCGACACACAACTACAGGTTTCTATGAAATCTTACCTTGCACACAACATTGAGTTATACTAAAAAATAAAACAATAATAATATTATTATTTTTAAATGGTAGTTAAAAACTAGATGCTGGAATGGGAGGAATTAATATTATCAAATATATTTTGAAATATGGTTTACACATGTTTAAATAATGATTCATTGGTTACCAAATTTATTAGAAATGGAAATAAAAACCTATTTAATATAAAGGATGTGTTTTTATGAAAACCTATTTGAAAGAGAATAATTATGTATATAAAATCATATCACTCTTTAAGGATTTTTATTTAATGAAAAATATATGTTATATATTCAATGTAATTTTTTAAATTCATCTTCTATGTTTTCTAGATATGATACAAGAACAAATTCAATTTTTTCAGATAAAAGAAGTATTTGTCGAAAAACGACGTTTTACCGCCTTTTGATGAAGAACCCATTATAAATCTAGTTATTGTTACTTTTATATGTCCTATTTGAAAAAATAAACTTCTTTTATATAATAGGGGACTAAAAATTAACAATGGTTATATTTTTTTGTAATTTTTCGATAAAGTACATTTTTAATGAATAGTGAAAAATACAGCATTTTAATTCAAAACTACCATTTCATCTAATTTATTTTTATAATATGATTGTAATTTTAATTGGTTTTAAAGTTTAAAATGATTAGGTTTTTATCATTTAATACAATTTTGGTATTTTTAAGTAATTTATGTTTTATATTGTACATAAACACATGTCAATATTTTGATAGATTTTACTTCTAAAAAACCTGCATTTTGGTTTTGACAATGAGATTTAATTTTAAAATGTTTTTTTCAAAATTCTATGTTTTGAATTTTGAAAAATGAATTCCAGATTTTGAATCTGAATATCCAATTTATTTAAATAGTTACCTTTTAGTTTTGGACATTATGAATAGTAACTTCAGTAATTATTTTATTTACCATGGTTAAAGGGTATATATAGTAAATAAATGTAAAAAAATATTATTATAATAATATTAAACTACTCTAACACATGTCCTAATCCTATTGGATGAGATATGTCTGACCATGGTCATTATTCGATCGATTTGGGGACCCCATAGAGCCACATGGATGTGAAAATGACATTTTATAAGAATTAATTTAAAGTAAAGAGAAATATAACATAAACATGTATCTTTTAATAAAAAACATTTAAGGTGGGGTTATATAACTGATATCTTTGACTATAAATTTTCATTAGAAATATTAAAAAATTTCTACATCATTATATTTTATTTATAAGTTTTAGACATTAAATAAGTAAATTTAATTATGACACAATGATAAGGCACTCATTGCTTCACTAATAATGGATTGAAATAAATGACATTATAAATGTTAAAATAATTGTATTTTGGTTATTTTGTTGTCATCCAATAATTTTATGGATGATATTGAAATATTATCTTTGATTTAATACCTTTGGTTTTAAGGAATCAGGTTTTTATGAATTTGTAAAAAAGTAAAGTATGAATAGTGTCCAAAAATGTCATAATTCATAACTTAAAATATAAAATAGTTTATAAAATGATATTAAATTCCTAAAAATATAATATTCAAAAAAATGGTTAAGGAAATTAAAAATATTCCATAAAATACTTTTTATGGGTCGTTTGACATGATATGATAATTACATTGACCCACAATATATAAATAACATGATATCCCTGTAAGATTAAAAAGGGTAAAATAAGGGTTAAACCAACAAGATAAGGATAAAAAATACTCCAAAATTGTCTAAACATTATTGTATGTTGGTTTTTATAACCTAAATAATTTTATCTTTGAATTAAATTAGTGTTTTTTACCATTTTTAATAGAAACTGAATTTATACTAAATTAATATTTATAGACTTTCCTAAGGTGCCCCTCCTCCCTCTAATAAAAGTCACCACCTCTACGCACATAAATCACACCTATAAAGACCCTTGACTCGTCCAAATTCTACCCAAATAATCTCCCAACATACCTACCTTCTTCCTAGAAGCCTTACCTTGGGCAGAAGGCAATTCAAGAAATCCTTTTGGCTCAAATCAAAAGAAGTTACCCAATTTAGAGGCAATATCTTCTCTCAAGTTATTTTATTTTATTTTCCTTATCCACTACCTATGATCTTATTATTATTATTTTACATAACTACACCAATATAATTAATATAATATGATTTTTTTGTGACAATTATTTTAAGTACACTTATATAAACGTCCATCTAATGGATATGAACATACTGTTTCTTTGTAAGATAAACTACTGCCTCACGAAACGATGATTGTTCGACTTTACCCTACCACCTATCATGGTGGCCATAATAATAGAAATATATTTATATATTATATATATTATATTTATATTGTCTCTATTCTTATGTGTTTTTTATTTACAACATATCTTTATTCTTTCCATTATGTGTAAATACGATAATTTCATTTGAGGAAGTGCAGACTACCGCCCCCTCAAAGTGATATGATTCAATCATGACATACATGGAACATATAAAGGGTTGAGTTAATGAACTTATGGAACTTATATAAAAT
Organism: Viscum album; assembly: GCA_963277665.1. Lineage (NCBI taxonomy): Eukaryota > Viridiplantae > Streptophyta > Magnoliopsida > Santalales > Viscaceae > Viscum > Viscum album. The sequence goes on from OY728151.1 coordinate 25,675,551, forward strand.
ATTAAATTATACTGGAATTATAATATACTTATGTATCATTTAGTTTTCATTCCTTTAATGTGATAAAGAAATGAAAGCTGCATTCATGCGTACGTATGGTCTGCCGTCTCCATGAATGGTGCATTTCATTTTTTATCTCCAAATGTTATTTAATATTATAAATTCATATATATACTGAATATATATTATATTTAAATCATTAATACTATTTTTTAGATAATGTAATTTTTACCACATGGAATATTTTTAATTATAACAAGCTTATTTTCGACTCAAGTACCAAATATTGTCAAAATGACTGATATTAACTTAAATAATAATGTAATTTTTATAGCATGGTAATAAGTGATATAAAAGAAATAATAAACTTGAAAAATTATTTTAATCTATTATAAATTAACTTAAGTTTATTATTCAGGAAGAACAAGGAACATACATGACGAGTCAGAGTCAAGGTAACAGAACTTATTAACCCAATTTCCATTCATTGGGTTAATCTTATAATTCTTGGTTATGTCGTGGTATGAATATATGATAAATAATTTTTGATATCATATATTATATTTATACTTGATTTATGTGTATTTATATTGAATAAACATAATCAATATATTTTATTGACAAAATGATCTTTGTAAGGGAATTTCTAAACTCAATTTCCACTCATTTTGTTTTACGCATACTTTGTTGATTATATAATGCTAGGATTATGTGTGGAATCACTGTTTATTTATTTATGTTGTTATTTACACTTACCTTTGTGTTTATAGAGTGTTTCTACACATAATCACCCCATTGATAAATTTTTATGTCATTTATATGAGCCTTGTAAGGGAAATCATAACTCAATCTCCATTCATTGAGTAAAATATCCATGTCATTGGTTTTTGTTTTTCCAAGAATATGTGTGAATAATCTTATATTGTTTTACACATAATATCCACTTAATATTGGGTGTATTTATATTTTTCACACACATTTATGTCATTAATTTATCCTTAATATAATGATACAGTCTTTTGAAAGAGACTTGGTCACAATCTACTTTCATTGAAGCATATTTCGATAATATACACATCCTACTTTTATATGGTGTATAATAAAACCCTTTGACTATTAATTTCATTCAAAGGGAATATTTTTATATGAAGCGTTTTACTAAACGACAAAAGGAATGTTTTTAATGTATACGATGATCACGACCTGTCCTCCACTATAACCATTATTTAATATTTGGATTCTTCTATAAACCATAATGTTTTTAAAAGGAAAATAAACCCCTTATTCCATTTTTTGGTGTTTCGGTATTGAAAATGGTTTTTGAAATGAATTGAGTATTTCAAAATATTGAAATGATTTCTTGTGATTTCAAATGAAATGTTATTAGTGAAATTTTTATATTTGAAATATTTTATGTGTTATGATTATATATTGGAACTTGGACATTTTAAAGGTGGTTATGTGATAAACCAATTAAGGGTGGTTACGTCATAAACCAAATGATGGGTGGTTCCGTGATAAACCAAGGATGGGTGGTTACATTATAACCTCCAATGCATTGGGTATGGAAGTGGGTCATATGACTGTTCCATTTAGTGATATGTGTGGAGGTTGACTATATGGTTATTCAATTTCAGTATTTTTATGTCCCAAGTTAACATTATATACTATATGATCCTCTCTATGGGATTTATGGTGATATTATATTTACAAAAAGGGTAAGCAATGATATTATATCCAGTGAAGTTTTTTTTATACTTCTTAAATGTGAAATGTATTAATTTATGGTTAATTTTTCATGGTTTACATTTTTTTGAAATACTAACAGTTTTTATTCATTATGTATCCCTTACCTTGATTTTTATGCTCATCCTAAGTTTTTAAATGTTTTTCATAGGACACAAATATGAATATAGTCAAGTATGGGATCATGGAAAAGATATGTTATTAAAACATGAAATGATGTCATGTTTCTTTTTAAAGAGTTTTTGTTTTATGAAAAAAATGGATAGTGAGTAAAAGTGTCTTTGTGTAATATTCAAGTTGTTATGTATAGGTTATTAACTAATTCTATTAATCTCTAAACTTGAAAATATCCTTGAAGTGAATTAAATTCAATTATTGACTTATCTCAAAATTAAGTAATGTTTAAGGCTGGGGCCTTATATAACCTATCACCCTTAGACCATCAGAAAGATAGAGCGTATGATTCAGGTGTTAGAGGACATGATTCATGAATATTTCCTTGATTTACGGTGTTCCTGGTAGAAACACATACCACTTGTTTATTTCTCTTATAATAATAGCTTTCATGGAACCATAAAAATGGATCCTTATGAAGACTTATATGATCGGCCTTTCCATTCACCTCTATTTTGGTTAGAGGAAGGGGAGCCAAACATTCTTGGACCTCATCTCATATATAAGACTATAGAGTAGGTCCAGTTTATCAGAAAGTGCATGATGAAAACTCTATTGGGAAAGAAGTCATCTACCAACTGAGGCCGATGTCCTTTTGAGTTTGAGGTCGAAGATTGCGTTTCTTGAAAGATTCATCCAATTTGGTCCATCAATGTATCAATAGGTAGGGTAATATTTATCCATGATTAATTTGTAATTTTGAGGTTCTGAAATGATTCAGACCAATGGCTTACAAGATAACACTTCCTTAGAGATATCAATCCTTTAATGATGTATTTTAAGTATATCATCTTTATCGGTATTATCCAGACCCGTCACATGTGTTCCAACTAGATGTGGTTGAGTTAGAGGAGTATGCTTACTTAAAGGAGTATATAGTGCATATTATTCATCATATCATTAATACATTATGAGGTAGTCTAGTTTCCATAGTATGGGCGATATGGTAGCACAATTTACTGTAGTATGAGACCTAGGAATGGAAAGATGATATACAAGTCCAATGGATTGAACGTTTCCCTGATAATCTATCTTTACCCTCAGAAGTACAAATTGGGGATGAGTTACTTTATGATGGTGAGTTTTTAATGACTGATATCTTTGTAAAAGTTACAACTAGTTTTTTTGTTTAAATCCTTTGTATAATCATGGTAAATGTGTAATATGTTATAAGGAGTTTCGAGAGCATTCGAGTGTTGTTCGGATCTCAAAGATCTGAAAATTGGGAAAATAGTGTAGGCATCATGGTTATGACATAGTTAGAAATAAGCATATGGGGTAATTGTGCAGGGATCTCAGTGGCTTGTTGCAGTCTTCAAAATTTTATAAAACCATGTGGTACTGGGTGAATGGCCATGTTATTTTTCTTATAAAAATTGCAGAGGAAATTTTCATGGGCTTCACACGGTTACCCAAATTGTGCGTCTAGTCTATATAGGGTCCTCCTTAGGCAATACCATTGTGCATGGTTGGAAGATAGTTTGGCCAACCATGTAGCAAAACTGTGCACCCCTTTCTATGTGGGTGGATTTTTTATTTTACCCTAAAAATGTTTTAAACTTAACACTCCTTTTTCTTTATTTCCTCTCTAGTGGATAAGCTCTCCCTTCTCCTCTTGTGAGAAATCTTCCTCTCCCATCTATCTTATTTGATATACCCTATATCAAGACTCCCAATCAGAAACTGTAAGAATAATTTGATAGGTTAAGGTACAATCTTAATTAATCTTCATTACATTCTTTATTTTTCTTCTTATATATTGCACTATTTTGGTGGAAGTTCATTCACCCTATTTTTAATGTGTTGGAAAATTCTTATGATTTATTCAAATATACTTGAAATATTAAGCCAATATTGGATGAGAAGTCATCTAAGGCCCTAAGGTAGATGGTCAAATATTTTTTTCATTAAATTTTAGTTGTTTTTATTACTCCACTATTGTACCATATGTTGGAACTTTCCGCACATTACCTATAAACAAGTTCTTTGATTCTAAATAAAATACCCACATGTCAATATACTACTAAGGATCATTGTTAGGAATTTAAAGGATCCAAAAATTGATTATTTCCGACCCTTGGGTGTGTTAGATTGATATAATCCATAATAATTAATTTATTAAATGGACAAAAAACCTTATAAGTGTTTTTATTGAATTGTAAATGGATTTTTCCATTATTTTAACATTTATTAGTTTCCAAAGAACCTCATACGATATTTTATTACCATGAAATGGAAATTTCATGCCTTGGTTAATTAATTATATTGTTTCTATGGAACTTCATAGCTTTATGATGGTTTTCTTTACTTAAATGAATTAAATAGATTAATTATAATAAAATTTAATGGGTGGAAAGGCCATGCCTATAGATGCATGATTTATTATAATATTTATTTGAACTAAGATTCCATACCTATATTTTCTTTAATGATTGAAATTATTATGAGGTGATTCCTCATTTATTATTATTATAATGATCATTCCATTTATATTGTCTATGGAATGATGGTTAAGGGTTCTTTTGGGAATGCATTTTCACACTCCCTTACATGAGATACTGAGCCTGAAATATATCACTATTATAATGTTATTTTTATGATGGGTATGACATTACACATTGCTTTGTATTGGGTTTTGGGAATGAAATATCACGCCACCTATCTTGAGTGTTGATAATGACATCTCACATTCACTATGAGATTCAAGGCATGCACCCTTTTGGTTGAGCCCACTTGCTCACTAGATTGGTTATAAACGCCTGTGTTACACCCCGAGCCCTACAAACACCTAGTGTCCAGGTATATGACTACTTATGTCCTCATGTAATTAGTTTATATATATATATTATTACTATATATGTATCATTACTCATCAAACTTCTACTGGCCTATGTCGAAGGAGGTAGAGCCTCTAGGCGTCCTTTAGGAACCTAAGATGGCTAGTATTTAATTGTTAAACATTGTTTATTATTCATATTACCTCCACAATATTATTACTTTATACACTTCTTGGATTAATTTTATGACACCGTTGGCAGTGGACTAGTATGATTTTCTCTCACACCATACTCGATCCACCATTGGTACATGAGTTGATTAATTTTCAACAAGAATGGATAAGGGAAAGAGACCATATATAGATGCTTATTTTTTTTTATTTTATAGTATGCATCATGGGGGAAGAGAACTAAGAATATGCTTGAGATTCTAGTGGAGTAGTCTTTTAGCCTTTTTTTATTTATGTATATCATTTTGTATATTCCTATCCTATGTTCTCTACTTTTTTATATCAACATGGAATGACATCATTTTATGTGGATCAACACGTATTACTTTGATATTATAATAGTTTATTGGTTATTTATGCTTCCATAAGAGTTTATTATATCTTTTATATTCTATTTTCACTATGTTGGGTCACTGGTCCAGTTATTATTGTGTTTATTTATATATGCTTCCACTGTTTTCTGTTTGTTTATTACATCCATTGTTCCACTAAAATAAGAAGGGATAATCAATACCGTGTACCACCTTAGAACCTCACTTCTAGTCGGTAGCCTCTAGGATAAAGGGAGGCATGCTTAAGGATATGTGACCCACCGTCTCGGTGAACAAGGTAAGTGGGTACCAGGTCGAGACGTTACAAAGTGGTATCAATGGTATTTTTCCTTATGTATTACTGTTTGGGAATTAGATAACATAATTGGAGACAATGGAATTGGTTAATGAGCCTATACCTAGTAGTAGATAACCCAATCATAGGGGAAACCCAAATTACCTGATATGTGTTAATCTTGTTATTGGATTTTTCCAGTAATAATTGATATGACTTCACCGTTGGTTGGAGAAGATTACTTGCAATGTTATTATTATTGGGGTTATTGCAATGAGATTTATTTTACTAATGAATGATTAAATGATGGAATTTCATTCCATGAATATTTTTATTCATAATAATACTAATATACCTTGCATTTTTACATTCCTTGTACAATTTTTTTCATGCATTTTCTTATAGAATATTATTAGTTCCTGATGATTATATGTTGAAATGTGATGAAATTTATTACATGGAGAATATAATTGGATTAGTTAAAGTCCATATATAAATCAAAATGGTTTTTCTTTCATAGATTAGTGATGAAACATTAATTAAACAATTATAATATATTTTGGGTTCTAGACTTACTAGATCCAGACCACGATATATATGTATTATATAAAAGATATTACAAACTCAATGAATTTTAAACTTTCAAACTAAAATTTTTACAGTTCAAAGGGGATTACAATTTCAAAGTAATGTAATTTTCTTATATACCTTGAAATTGACACTCTATATACTAAAATTTCCTTCATCTAATATGAGACCTAAAGCCAGACCTAGAATTAGTACAAGGTAGATGAGGTTGTATCTTATGTTATTATTACCTATTATGGTTTCCTTACCACATAGACCTAGATTTTGGAACAGATAGAGAGGTGTGATCTCTTCATAGGAAGGTTATATACATGTCATTGTTATCTATACATGAACTTTAAACTATTAAATACTCTTCTATGTTTTGTGTTTGGAATTTTAGAATTATGAAACTATGACAGCGTTAAGTCGTATGTCATGAGGGCGGTGATGACCAAGCGCTGGTTTTGGTGGGCTCTAAGCCACCAATGATTACTCCTGTAGTGATACCTATGGAACCACCTATTTTTCCTAATATGGGTACCAATTCCTAGTTTTGAGAAGTATTTTTCTGTATGCTGAAAAATATGAAATGTTTCTCTCGACCTTCCCAGATTATGAATGAGTTGACTTAGGATTTTCAAGAACATGATCCTTCAACCTTTTTGGGGGGATGGTTAACCTCATTCTATAGATTAATATAAAGAGTCCATGATTTATTTCTTTGAGAATATGGAGACACCTCCTGAGTGGAGGGTTACTCTCACAACCTATATACTATGCAATTAATCAAAGAGACGGTGGGACGTTATTACCTAGGAATATCGACATCGAGATATAGTTTAGGAATATTTCCAGATGATATTTTATATTAAATTTTTTCCAAAAACTCTAAGCGCTATCCAGGATAGAGTGTTCATGAACCTCTAGTAAAGATCCATGTATATCATGGAGTATTCTACTCCTTTCACTATGATATTTTGTTTCACTCCAAATATATATAGTAATGATCTTATGATTTCCATATGATTCAATGATGGGATGGTATACACCATATGATTGTAGGTCAATGTTTTTAGGTTCATGAATATTTCATAGATATATAACTAGGCCTTTATTAATGAGAGGAATATAAGGGATGCTGATGGTGGGAACTAGGGTGGTTCAACACCCAGATCCAATAGTGCTTCTTCTAGTGGGTGCAAGCATCACTTTAAGGTTTCTCATATGGATAATAGTAGTTATATAGATTGTACAAAGATCTTATTTATATGTCACCAATGAGGGAATATGGGACATATGAAAGATCAGTTTTTATAGGTTCCAATGGAATGCATAGGATACAAAAGGATAATACATATTTGGTGCTTCTGTAGGACATGTCCTTCAGTGCCTAGTGAGCCAGGATCTACACCTACCCCACGTTCTAAAGTTGGGACAATAGTATCTCTCCATGTAGGATGCTGTAATACCACCAGACATTTAGTCCAAGGTGGTGGACGATGAGTTGGTAATCATGATTTGGAATTTCAATTCCAATAGAGTGGGCCTACCTAGGGTATTTAGGCTATAACTCTAGGTCACGGTATAGTCCAGTTACAAGTAGTACAACCTACATAGGAGGGGTAGAGTGTCAGACCTTCTACAGTTCAAGGTACTATTCTAGTAGCCTCAATTTTAGTGTCTGATTTATTTTAAATAGATGAATCACAATTCTTTATATATAAGGAAATCATGGAGAGTTTGGGACTTGAGATCAAACAATTTTATGGTGTGATGATTCTTGATAACCCATTGGGTATCTGATCGGAGATCATACACCATTTTAAAGATTTTCCCCTTGAGATAGGAAGATATATATTTGCATGGAACCTTTTCATCCTTGAAATGACATGGTTTGATGTAATTTTTGGGATTTACTAATTATCTACAAATCAAGACCAGATCGAATGCTATCGTTATAGGGTGATGTTTACATCACCAGAGGGTGATAGGTATATGCATAAGAGATAATGGTATATCCAAGCTATGTGATCCAGACTTGAGAATCAATGGATATGAATATTGAAAGCTCTAAACACAAATATTTTCTTAGATGATAAGGGGTTACAATCAAATATTTTCCATCATGTGGTTGATAATTTTAGGGATGTTTTCCTTGATTAATTTTCTAGGATAACTCTAGTGAGAGAGGTATAATTCACTATTGAGATAGTTATAGGAGAAAAACTAGTGTCCATTCCTATTTAGAGGATGTCACATACAAATCTTATGGAGATCAATAAAAAGTTTGAGGAATTGGAGGACAAAGACGTTGTACACCCCAACACTTCTCCCTGGGGTTCACTGATACCTTTTTTCAAGAAGGATGTTTGTACACTCATTCTTTTTATGGATTACCATTTATTGAACCAGCTCATAGAAAAGAATGAAAATCCATACCCTCGAATATAAAACCTCTTCATTCAGCTCCAAAGATATCGAATGTTTTCAATGATTAATTTGATGTCGGGCTATCATTAGGTGCGTGTCAAGACATTAGAAATAGGTTGCATAGCTTTCTGGATCATGTATGGTCTATACGAGTACCTAGTCATTCTATTTAGTCTTATGAACACACCTATAGTTTTTATGGATCTAATGAATCATGTTTTCCACCCATATCTAGATTCATTCATGGTAGTATTTATAGATGATATCTTGGTGTATTCATGAACTTAAAATGACCAGGCCACTCATCTTGAGATCGTTTTGAATACATTGAGAGAGCAACAAATTTATGGTAAGATCAGTAAATTCCACTTTTGGATCGACAAAGTCCACTTCCTGGGTCACATTATCTTGGAGTCAGGAGTTTCAGTAGACCAAGAGAAATTGATAGATATAGTTTCCTAGGATAATACCAAGAACTTATTTGACATATATATTTTCATGGGCCTACTAAGATATTATAGAATCTTTATCCAGGATTTCTCATGCCTTGTAGTGCCTCTGAAGTTCTTGATTAAAAAGTGTTTGAATTTCTTATGTTCACAATCTTGTGAAATAATGTTTCATACTTTTAAGGGATATTTTAGTTAGACATCAATATTGAATCTTCTAGAGCTAAGATAGAGTTATACAGTCTATTGTGATGCATCAGTTATCAAAATGGGAGATAATCTAATGTAGGAAGATCAAGTCATAGTGTAAAAGTCTCATCAGTTGTGGCCTCACAAGTAGAAATACCTATTGCATGATCTTGAGCTAGCTATTGTATTTCAAGATTTATGCTATAAGAGGCAATATTTACATGGAGGGATTTTTATGGAATAAAATTATATCAAAAACCTTGATTATAGACTTATGAAACATGATATGAATATCAAGTGGTGCAGTTGGGTTCAGTATTTTCTGTCCTTTGATTTTAAGCTTTCTTACATGCCTTGAAAGGGAAATGCTATAGTCGATCCTCTAAGCTAGAAGACTTAGTAAAATGTGGTTCAAGAGGGTAGTGGAGAGTGGATTCTCATGGATATTTTCTTAGATATACAAATTTAGGTTCAATAGGATCATGGATAGATTATCCTCTTAGATTTAGAAGTGAACTCTACTCTTCTAGAACAGGTACAAATGTGGCATCATTCAGATCTTGAGGGCCTTGTACCGTGGTAAAGTATCTCAGATGAAAATTCATATTCTAATTGGATTGTGGATATGGATGTGACTCTTTGTTTTCATAGGCGTGTTTGGGTGGGTTCCAGCTGACATTAGAGTGGAGAAAATGTGGAAATTTCATTCCCCAACATGGGTATTATATCATGATGTCACTAATATGTATCATGATTTATGTAACTGGTATTGGTGTACTACTATGAAATGGGATATTCTCATCTTCATCACTAGATTATCCACCTATCATCTAGTGAAGGCGGAACATCAGTGACTAGTATGAATTTTAAAATCATTGTTCATTAATGAGTATAAGTGGGTTTATTTTTCTATGAATTTCATGACTACTTTAACCATATCATATCATGGAAATGATATAGTCTCAGTAGCTGTTGACAGTTTGAAAAAGGTTTCACACTTTATTCATATTCGAGAGGCCTTTTTAGTAGATCAGATATGGATACTATACATCAGGGAGGTTGTATGACTTCATGGACCTCCATGATCTATCATATATGATTGGTATTCTTGATTCACATCTCAATTCTGTTAGGGGTTTCATAAGACCTTGGGTACACAAGGGATTTTGAGCATGTCCTACCAGCCTCAGACCAAAAGACATATAAATCATACAATTTAGGTGTTAGAGGACATGCTTCATGCATTTTTCGTTGACTACAAGGGTTTTTGAGAGAAATGAATACCCATTGTTGAGTTTTATTATAATATCATCTGTCAATCAACCATCCAGATGAATCCTTATAACTCCTTATATGACTATAGTTATTGTTCACCTATGTACTGGTTAGAGGTAGTGGAGGAATTTTTTTTTGGAACACATCTCATTCAAGAGACTATATATTAGGACTAGTTGATCAGAAAGTGCATGATGAAAACTCATTCCAGGAAGCAATCATCTTCTAACCAACATCAACAAAATCTTGAGTTCGAGGTAGAAGATATGGTTTTCTTACAAGTTTTTCTCAGGGTGGGTCATCAATGTATCAAGATGTAGGGTAATCTTTCTACTTAATTAGTTGTCCCTTTTGAAGTTCTAAAATGAATCAGCCGAGTGTCTTATCAGGTAACACTTCTTTAGAGATATTGGTCTATGAAAGATTTCTCTCATGTACCATATCTTTTTCGATATTATCCTGACCCCTCGCACGTTTTCCAACTTGATGAGGTTTTATTAGAGGAGGGTGCTTACTTTAATGAGTATCCTATATGTATTATTTATTAGTGAATTAAGACACTATGGGGAATGTCAGTCTTTTTATTATGGGTGTTATGGTAGCATGGTTGAGTATAGAACAAGACTTAGGAATAGGAAGTTGATATACAAGCCTAGTGGTATGATCGTTTCCCTAATAATCTCTCTTTTCCCTCATAAGGCCAACTCGGTGATGATTTTCATTAAGGAGGGGAGGTTATAATGGCCTATATTTTTCTAAAATGTATAAATAATTTGTTTTCTAGTTTAAATCCATTATTTAATCTTGGTTAATGTTTACTATGGATAAGGAAGTTTTTAAGAGTATCTAAGGTTTGTTTGGAGCATGAAGCTCTGAGAATTGGGCCAACAGTTTAGGAAAAATGGTTACGATACAATCAGTACTAACCATGCGGGGATATCAGTGGCGTAAAAAGGAATCATTTTTTTATAAAACCATGTGGGCCTAGGTGCACAACCATGATATTTTTTAGACAAGTTAAAGAGACAATTTTCATGGGCTGCATATGGTTACCCAAACCATGCGTCTAGCCAGTGTGGGGTACTCCTTAGGTAGTACCATTTTGCACGGTTAAAATATTGTTTGTATAACTGTGTAGCCAAACTGTGTTACACTATTTATGTCAATGAATTTATGATTTCCCCTCAAAATGTTTTAAACATAAAACTCCTTATTCCTCCTTTCTTCTCCAGTGGATGAACTCTTTCTTCTACTCCTATGAGAATTCTTCCTCCCCTGTTTCTGTTCTTTGATATCTCACAGATCCATAATCCAATCAAAAAACTGTCAGAAGCATTGGATATATTGAGGTAAGCTCTTGATTCATAATCCATAAATTACTTCTTTCTATTCTTTTCTCTTGTACTATTTTTTTAAATCTCATTCACCCTATTTTCAGGGTGTTGAACCATTCTTCCAATTTCTTCCAACATACTTCAAATATGAAGCCAAAATTGGATGAGGATTCATCTACAGCCCTAAGGTAGGTGTTAAAGTTGTTTTCAATCAAAGTTGAGTTGTTTTTATAGCTCCAATAATATACCACTTGCTGAACTTTTCCACACATTACTTATAAATGTGTTATTTAATTCTTAATAAAATGTTCACATGTAAATATACTCTTGAGGATCACTGTTAGGTATTTAGAGGATTCCAACCTCAATTATATCCACCCCTTGAGTGTGAAGGACTGAAATTTCTATTTATAATTAATTTATTAAATGTATGGAACACCTTACGAGTGTTTATCTTGGATTTTCAGTAGATTTTTTAATTATTATATAAATGTTTAGTTTCCAAAGAACCCCCTAAGTGCTTGGTTTATCATGAAATGCAACCGTCATTCCTTGGTTAAATAATTATATTGTTTATACCAAACAACTTAGCTTCATGATGGCTTTATTTTCTTAAATAATTTAAATGGATTAATTATAATAAATGTTAATGGGTGGAAATTACACACATAATAATGCATGATTAATTATATGATTTATATGATTTATGATTCCTTGATTATATTTTCTTCAATGATTGAAATGATTACGAGGTTATTACCTAGTTGTTATTTTTATTATAATAATTGCATTTATATTATACATGGAACTATGGTTAAGGGTTTTTTTGAGAAAGATGTTTCATGTTCCCTTATATCGAGTGTTCAGTATGACATCTCCCACAATTATAATGTTATTCAGGTGATGGGAATGACATTACACATTCCTCTGTATCAGGAGTTGTGAATAACATATCACCCCATCAATTTTCAGTGCTGATCATCAAGTATCACCTTCATTATGAGATTGAGGGAATGTTCCTTTTTATTGAGCCTACCAGCTCGTTAGACTAGTTATAGGTGCTAGTGTTACACCTAATTTCCTTCCAGCACCTAGTATCCAGGTATATGACTACTCTTTTCCTCACGTACTTAGTGAATACAGGTGGATACAACATTTAACTATAATATATATATATATATATATCATTACTATATATATTTTTACTGATCAGTCTTCTATCCGCCTATGCCAAAGGAGGTAGAGAAACCATGTGTCTGTTAGAAACCTGAACTGGTGGGTATATAATTGTTCAACATTTTTTATCATTCATATTACCTAAACAATGTTATTTCTATGTACACTACTTACATTAATTTTATACACCATTGGTGGTGGACTACTAGGATTTTTTGTCTCACACCGTACTCGAAACACATTTCATACCCAAGTCGATTACTTATTTTTAGGAATGGATTACGGAAAGAACCGTTCTACAAATGATTTATTTGTTTATATTGTAGTACGAAATATGGGGGTAGATAATTGAGGATATGATCATGATTATAGTGGATCATTCATTCGGCCTTTTTTTATAGCATATTGTATATTTTTATCCCCTGTTCCACCTTTTTGTATATCATTATTCCATGACATCGTTGTATATGAATCATTTAGTTGTATTTTGATATTGTTATAGTTTATTGGATATTTAGGCTTCTTTAATTGTTTATTATGTATGTTATATTCTGTTTTCTCTATGGTAGGTAACTGGTCTAGTTATTATTATGTCTATTTATATATTCCTCTACTATTGTTTGTTTGGTTATTATATCCACTATGCCACTCTTATATGAGGGTATAATCTCCCCACCATACCACCTCAAACCCCCACTCCTAGTTGGAAGCATTTGGAGTATGGGGAGGCATGCATGAGGCAATGTGAACCACGACATGAGGCATGGGTTAAGTGGATCCAATTTCCAGATATTACATTAACAAATCTAAAAAGGTAGTTAAGGTTTTTTAGATATTTATCAAATGTTATCCCAATAATGAAAAAGTCATCCAAAACAACTTCAATTATCTTCAAAAATTTGAAAAATATATAGTTTTCACATATAATTTTATGTTTAAGTATCTCCATATAATCAAATATGAAGTCAACAATAAGAAAATGTTTCAAATTTACATATAAAAGTTGGGGTATATGAATCTTGTTATAACTAGAATATCCATCAATAAAATAATAAAATTGATTTCCTACTAGTAATTACAATATTTTAACTAAAAATGGAAAAAAATTTATATTTCTTAGTATATGAGTTTAATATTTTATAATCAATATAAACCACCTATTTTTAAACTTCCCTTGTATTAATTTACTCAATTTTTATTAGTTATCATTTTCACCCATTTATCTTTATAGTACTATCTAGATAATAGTAACCCTTGGGATGTATAATATAGGTTAAATAATTTATATATATATATATATCATATTTATTAGTGATTACCTATATAATTATTCTATTTTTGGATTAATCCTTCCTTTTTTCTATCAAATATTAGTTAATATCTAGAATTTATAGTAATTTTATGTATAAAAGCAAATCGATAAATCCTTTAATAATTTTTTTCATTGTAGTGGAAATAAAAAACCCCCCTTAGGAATTCCATTAACCTAGATTCTTGACTATATTCATTTAAATCAAATATTATAATAGTTAAAGTGTTTAGTTCTCCAAAAAATAAGTATTTAAGATGGGGGTAGAAGTTTTTTTAGCTCAAAAATAGATATATTTATAAGGAATAAAGACTATTATGCTTGGGAAACCAATGAAAATATATAGATATATTGAAATAATGATAAAAATTATAAAAACGCTTTCATTATTTATATTCACCTATGGGAAATTCATAAAAAATAGAATTCAAATAAGATTTTAGATGGTCAAACCTAATAAAATAATGAATAATCTCAAAAATATATCCATTATTACATTAAAATACACTAACTTAATAATAACCATTCTCAATCACACCATATAATTTGGGTTCTTTATATGTTTTGAAGATGATTGGAACTTTTTATTCACACTGAATATCTATGACTAGTAAGTTAGTGAGATAAATAGTTCACCTACTCTCACCATCATATTTTTAACCCTTATCCTAGGATGAGTTATTGAACTTTCATTAAGTTTATGTAAAAATTAGATATAAAATTTTAAAATATTTCTATATATTTAAATAGTGAGAAATGGATGAAATTAATGGTATCCACTAATTCAGACAAAAAATTCTACTTTCCTATCATACTTAATTTACAAAGTATGATATAGAAACCAAGATCTTAGTTTTTAAGAGGTAATTTATTTTATAACATAACTCATTAATATTATATGAGAGATACTATATAAATCTATTTGCATATTTTATTTGGATTATACTTTTATGAAATTTAATTAATAAAAGGAATTTGATCCAAAAAATTAATAAATAGAATATTAAGATGCTTATTTTTTAACATCATAAGAAAATTGAGGAAGTTTGGATCATGTATTATTAGCATACATCTTCAAATATAGGGCATGATTTGAGTATAATTTCTTATATTATTTTTAGTTATCTTACACTAACGTTAAAACTTCTTCTTTTATTTTGTTTTTTTCCTTTGTAACTCATTTTATTTTGGATTTTATAGCTGGAAAATAGAATATTGATTAGTTTTTATCATACTTACCCCATTTATATCACATAATTTTTAATATTTTCTAATTCATCTTAATCCCAGAGTACCTTTTTTCACTCACTAAATGTTTTCTCAACATTTTATCATGGTATAATATGTTTATTATCATTTTTTTATTTATAAACTTTTTCAATAATTTTCAATTTTTCTATCCAATTATAATGTTTAAATCTAGGGAATTTTTCCAACAGTTTACTATAGTAGTGAAAAATAATTTTTCTTCTTTTTTATACTAACTTTCTATTTTAAATATATTAATAATATTTCCAAAATTATATATATTTGATTGATAAGATTTTATTTTATCCATGATTTATATAATTTTATCATCTAAATTTTCTTAGAAAATAGAATTTGTAATATTATTTTGAAACTTTAGTCTTTTTAATAATAAAATTTATGTTTTAAAAGTATTTTATTTCCCCTTAATATTTATAGGAATAGTTTGTGTTATTTTTATAGCTTGGATTTTAATTATTTTAAATATGGTGAAAATTATTTTATTTACTATATCCATAATAATAATAATTTTAATTTTCCTATTGGTTACACAAGAATATAAATATTTGGGAAAAATATTTCATAATTCCCATATATAAAATAGTTGAGATATCCCTCCCTAAAATATTTTTCCAAAATTTGAAATAAAAAATGATTCAAAATATGAGTAATTAAATATTTTAATTATTTTTGAGGATTATAAGGTAGTGAATACAATTCTTGATTAGTGGTTATTTTATCCATAATAAATCTCCTTATACTTCCATATTTTTGTTAAGAATCTTGGGAAAGGGAAATATTTTTTTTGTCTTTATAGCTTCCACCAGTATCCTAGTTAACTAAATTCTAATAATAAGGATTAATCCATTCATAATATGAGTATATTAAAAAGTGTAATATAAATTTTTTATAATGTAACTATCAAATAATGTACCTAATCCTATCCCAATTATCATAAAAGATCTATTCTTCATCTTGAATAAATGTGTGTTTTTATTTTTTAACACCCAAATAAATATTTTTAAATAATATTTCATAAAAAATAAATTATATATTTTATCCCATGTTTCAATGATATTTTTAACTTTATAAGGATATAATTATTCTTTAAGAAAATGAAAAATCATATCATTCCATGTTAATCTTCTGTTAGTCCTTATAGATTAGTTTATTGACATTACTATAAATAGACCTAAAAATAGACAAAGTATCTTTTCGATAAATCCCATTAAATAATGGTAGCAATGATTAGTGTGACTATTTGTGTTCTGAATTCCTAAACCATTAAAATAACTTAATACATTAATGGTTTATATAAATAATTAAATATTGAAACTAACTAAAACTCATAATATCAAAATTCCAATTCCCAAATTTAGGTTGTTTATATTTTTGAAGGTTGTTAAACCTTTAATTTCTAATTCTTAGATGGAAAAATTTGATATTTTTTAATAGAATAATGATTTATTTCAAATTATAGTATAAGTTTTCTCAATTTAGTAAAAAATCATTTTTTTGTTATGTATGCAATTCTAGAGTTTTTTTTGATTTAGTCATTACACTAAAAAACTATACTAGTAATAATTACCACACAAAAACATAAGGAAAATATAGAAAAAATATACATAATAAGTAAAAGGGAAGAAAATGTTAAATCCAATGAATTCACCCACTCCTTTCATGATAACAATTTCTAATTTTGATCATGTATAATCATTAAAACATGTTAAAATATTATTTATAATCATTTATAATATGCTACAAAGTATAATAGTGATGGATTAAACCAAAATTAAGGCAGGATTATTTAATGGATTTATATAAATTTCTATTTTGAGGAATAAAAATCATATAAGTGCATAATTAATATTTTATGATGAGTTTTGAGTGATAAAAAAATAAGTGTATCAAATAAAGAATAATATAAATTAAAAATACAAAACTAATGCACACAATGATTCAAAAGTAATAATTACATATGTTAAAAAATAGAGATAGTTAAGAAATGATTAAAAGCATCCTTTTATGTGAATTTGGAAAACCCTGATTGATTTGGTCCCTAAAATTGTTCATCATCCATTGAAATTTTTACTTTCAGGATTTTTAAACCATGGATGTTAATATTAGAATAAAAATTTCAATTTATTGAATATGTTTGTTCCTATAAATATCCAATAGATCATTAGATAAAATGGCAGATGAAGAAAATAAGTGTTGTTAGATGATTAAATTAGTTAGAAACTTTCATGCCTCAACATTTAGATATATTTATCTCTATTGAGTTTAACTATATCAAAATTAACTATAAAATATTAATTAGTAGAGAATAAAAAATAATAAATCAAGAGACAAGATGTACAATTTTTTTTCTTGAATACTTTTTTTTAATATTTCAATAATAAAAATTTAATTAAATAAAATATTAATATAGAAATTAAATATGTTAAATATTCTCTAATTGTAGAAATCTTATTTCCACGACTGAGTTTTAGTCAAGGATCTGTAAACACAATAGAAATTTTTAAGAGAAATTATAAAAGATTAAATTTTTTGTAGTAAAATATATTCAAATATAATTAATATTATTTCCATCAAATATATTTTCTAAATCACAAGATCAATAATAAAACATTATAAAAATAACTTTTTAATCAAATGAATAGAAACAAATAAGAGAGAATGAAAAATATACCCTTGGTGTTTTCTCAACTTTCATAAATTCCATGATTTTTAAATGGTTTTTTCCAGACTCCACATCTTCATTGTGTATCCATATAACCTATACATAATTATAACTCCTTTAATATCCAAGATCAATTTAAAATTTCTATTTAGCTCAACCTCATCACATAGTAATTATGACTACCACAATGAACTAATGAACTAAATTCTAATGAATTCAATAAATAATTTAGTATAACTTAATGTATAATATTTAAATAAATGGTATAGGAAATATATATTTTAAAAAAATATAGATTATTATCTCCATATTTAATAAAACACAATTTAGAATCAACATGAGTTATCTATACAAATTAATTTCATGAAATATAGTAATGTGTAGTTCAACTTTGGTGGAACCATAAACCATTATTCCTGACGATAATAGAATGGGATTTATCTCTTATATAAAATTAAACTACTACATTAAAAAACTATTTTAGGCCTAGAAAAAAATCCAAATGATCATCAGTATACATTTTCTAGGCATGATAAATCTAGGTAATGTAGGTATTTTGGAAATGGATTAACATAAAAGCACAAGGTTCATGTTTTTTTTGAGAAAGAATATGTGTATATTTGAAGTAACCTTGATTTAGTTTTCATATGAAATACTATTTCTTAATCAATGTGTATAATAAGATTGGATGGTTTAATTGGTTTAGATGGAGATTAACCAACTTATCATTTATTTCTAAAGCTATCAATCAGTGGGAGCCACTTGAGCCAAAGACTAATTAAGGAGAAGCCTACATCAATGATCCAATTAATTATAGTTCCATAAATGCATCTGACTCCAAATATACACCAACCTCCATATCCACCCAACATAAACCTTCTACAATAAAAATTTAAATATTATAAAAAATTATGAATCAACTTAAATCGTAATTTTAAAATACTAATGTTTTTTATATGTTTAAAAATGTTTTAAGATCAAAATATTTTACATTTAAAAAATGATTTTTCATATAAGATAATTACTAAATATCATATTACCATAAAAATAGTTCAAATAATGAAAATTTTTAATTAAATTTACAATTTGAGTAAAAAAATGATCTTGGATAGAGGAAGAGTTATTAAAATATTTATTCGAAGACTTTTAAATGGATAAATTATGGTTTAAAATATATGAATCCATTTTGAATAGATAGGGTGCCTCATATCTCTTATCTATTTTCTCTTCATTGATCTCACTCTAATTTTTTTAGAGTGATATTTAGAAGGATGATAATCCAGGAATGTTTTTTTGATGGATCATTGAGATTTGTTTTAAAGTTATTTTAGATCATTAATGGAATATATAATTAGTGATATATAGTATCCGTATAAACATAATCTTTTATTTTGATAATTATCACTCTAAAAAGAATTTATAGGAAATATATTTGGTATGGAAATAGTTATAACTACTATCATATTGACTATTAACCTTTATAATTTTTTACCATACAACCTAAGTTCATATTATCCATTAAAATAAAGAGTTACATAGAGTACGTATGATGTGAAACATTGGTCACTCCACTCACTATAGGAAATTCCTTATTATGTAGTGAATTATATGGGGGGTCATTAAAAAATTGAATGGGATGTCCTAAATGAGAACACGGGTCATGTAAAATGTGCACAATATATACTAAAAATATTTAAATGGATTTTATTACTATTAATTTTGAATAGGGATTTATATGTAAATTAAATTTAAAGGAATCAGTAGTTATTATAGAAAAGAATTTTGTTCTAAGTACTTGTGGAGAACCAAGGAAATCTGATCTTGGTAGAAATATTTAATACTTTATATAATATTTTATTATGAAATATTTCTTTATTGATTACTTATAATTTAAAATTTATTTTTTTAGTTTTTTTGGGAATAAATAGTGTTTTTTTAAATTGTAGAATTATTGAAAATGGTTTTTTTATGAAAACAATATTTGGAGTAGTTATCTTTTGAAAAAATATGTCAATATGATTTATGGAATTTTATTATGGTGTGTATAAATTCATGGGAAATATATTTTTATTGAGAAAAGTTTTTAAAACATCAAAGATTCATTTATAGTAAAAACACAGATATCATGCGTTAAAAAATGAAATGGTTGGGATGACCCTGAAAAATGGTAAAACTCCACTACTTTACTGAGAAAAGTGGATGGATTAGGAGTTTTACATGGGAATGGTTAGAAACTTGATTCATAAATTGGGACTAGGTAGAAAATAATTTGCACCTATCCTTGTGTGTGATGGATTATTATAGGAATCCAGATAACATTTAATTTTTTATATTATGCTCTATATTATTTATATATTTAGTTGATTTTAAGTAATAGGATATTTCTGGTGTTAATTTTGGAAACAAAAAGTTTTTATTATTGATTTCAATGAAAAAAGAAGTTTCCTTTTGAACTTGGGAACATTGTAATTTTTAATAGGATTTCTTATATAGGTAAATGGTTTATAAATTGACTTTGGGAATTTTATTTGAAATGGTTTTTCTAAGAAAATTATTTTTGGAAATGTTTGGTTATCTTTAGACTGATAAGTTAGTTTTATAAATGTTTTTCAAAATATATTTTTTTGATTATTATTTTTTTCTAATTTATCATTATTTATTTTCACAAAATTTATTTTATTTTCTCATGTATGAATATTTATTAGGGTTTATTGGGATATCCTACCAAATTTATGCTCACCCTTACTTATGATCTATATATCCATGTCAAATATATTTAAGTAGGAGTTAATGATTTTTATTTGAATCTGTTTTTTTATTATTCATGTATATAAAATTAGTTTCCATTTTTTATAGTTGGATTTTAAAATTTATAACCATTAATTATTTATATTTATAGGTTTTAATAAAATTGAATTTCTAAAAAATGCATCTTTTTTATTCATGGTTTTTGAATTCCAAGGAAAATTGTTTCCAAAGTATTTAAAATTTCTTATGGAGCTACATTCCATCCTATGGTGATCATGTATCAAGATTAAGGCCATGAATTTTTTTATTCAAGTATCAAATTACAATAACCCATAATGGGGTTCTATAAAATGGAATCAGATCAATATTTTTATGTCTCATTTTGGGAAGTTATGGATGTCATGGATAATAGGATGATTGAAACTTAAATAATACACATGAGAAGCCACCAATGATCTATTTATAGAGAACATTGAGTTATAGGGACGTTTTAGTAAATGAGAGGATGATGAATTTTTTTTAATATATTGTTATTTATGAAAATTTCACCCCTATGGTTAATGAATAGAAAGGTTTTATGCATTATTATTAGAATGATAAAAATTATACATTATGACCATAATTTTTAAGTGAGAAATAATTTACATGAAAATAGTTGTTAAATAACTCAATTTTTTTAATTTTTCAATGGAGAATTTGAAAATTTTGAGAAATCTTCTTTAAGGAATAAGTAAAAAATGGATGTAAATAAGATTATCCATAGAAAAAAGATAATAATCCACATATAAATATTACGGAGTGATATATTTTTTATGAATATTGATTAATAAATTACATATAATTTATTTATTTCATTTGTGAGATAAATAACTATTCTATTATAATATTTCCTTGTGAGTAAGGAAAATGAACCATGGGATTCTATAAAATTCTATGAATGATAGTGTATTCTATACAATAAATTGGAAGAGAAGTTAATTGAGATAGGTTGAGGGTGGTATGTTTTTTATATAAAATTTTAAAATTATGTTATCCATAATTCATAAGTTATGATTTAAAAGATAAGTGGAATAAAGGTTATAAAATAATAACTATATGTTCAATTTTTTTCAGATAGTTAAGGTTGAGTTTTCAATTTTTTCCCTAAAGGATATTCTAGGAAATGGTAGGATTAAATTATTCAAGATAAAGTATATAAATAAATTTACTAGAATGTTTTTAATTATAATTAATGATATAGATTATGATAAGGATTTAATATTGGGTGGATCTCAATAATTATTAGATTTTAGGTAAAGTAACATGTCAACGATATAGTATGAATTAATAGTTTTAAATTTTTCATGGAATGTGTCATATGTTTTAAGAATTAAAACCTCATAAATATAAGGTTTAAGATATTATTTTTACCAAATAAGTGTATTTGAATTGTTTTCCTTTCATGAGGACAATTTAGTAATTTTCATGGAGGTAATGCATGCTAAAATAAAGAGGATCCCATAAAGGCTCTTAAATTTCAGATATTTCATGAAATCCTTCCTGGTAACAATACAAGCTACCATTTTTCTAAATTTAATTTTTCAATTTCATTATTTTTAAAGAATACTGAAATATAGAATTATACTTTCTTACATTAGATGAAAGTTTTTAACTACTATTTGTTTAAATATGTATATAAAGGCACTGTAGAGTTTACCACAATCTTGGGAGGTGTAAGGTGTTATGGTGGAGGGATTGGGACTATGAATTAGGCTTACAATATATCCCTATGAACTAAATAAAAACCCACTTAGTTCACTTCAATATAATGGGGTACATTTTACCATTTAAGGTTTGGTAACAATGACCATTGTGGTGCCTTTTAAGCTTATGTACACATGAAAAATGGTTTATTTTCTTTTATGGTTATACAAATTGTACCATTTTGTCTTTTAATTTAAAAACATATAACTAGGACCACTATGAGATAAAGGCCTTGTGATGGTTTGGTGTGAATAAAATTAATGAGTGGATCTTTTTTGTTTTCCTTAATTAGTGATTTAGGTGAAGGCATGGAAATATTTACACAATATTGATAGCCTATTTGCACCTCTATCTCATTTATTGGGCTCTAATGAAGATTAATAGATTCTAGAAAGAGTGGGTTTAGTAAAAAACAACCAAGATGGACATCTTCTATTAGGATAGATACCATTAGTTCCTTCAAGATAGTTAATCCTTGTTATGAAAGGAATGCATGATTGATTGAACTTTAAGGATCCATAATTTGGGATGATCATAAGAGGGGAGATCTAGTACATGATGGGATATTTACCTTATTAATGGAATACATAATTTTAAGGTATATATCAATACATTAAATGACCTAGTTATGTATATTAGAAGTATAGGGTTTAGTCTTGGGTGATGTGAGATTTTTGAGGGGTGGAATTGGGATAAAGGGAACCAAAAAGGTCCTAGATGCCACTAGAATTGTAGGAGAAGAATTATAATAGGTAGGTAACCTAGGTGTTTGAGGATCTCGTGAGAACCATTGATGGTTAACCACAACTTGTTCAATTAGGAGGGACTTGGTAACCAAGGAATTTCACCCTTCTCTACTGAATATCTACTACATAGGGGTCCTTTTCCCTAGTCTATGTGGAGACTCTAGAGAATTGGTATTTCATAAGGGAATCATTTTAGAAACCATTGGATGACTAAAATACCCTCACTTTCCCTAAATTTCCCATAGGTTTTTATTTAAAAATCACACTTGGGAGTTTATTGAGAAATTTTAGAGCGTATACAAAGCCTTCATTCACTCAAATGTTTGTGGTGTCTCTATAAGTTTAAGATGGTGGCTTAGAGGTCATTTTAAAGGTAATATGAGACTCAGTGAATCGTTTTTTGAATAACTATATTGGGAACCTTGCCTTATCTTATGATGTCTGTGTTGGGATAATGGAGGGAAAAAAGTAGCTAGTTGGAGTGGTGTGTGGTAAGTTGTGTGGATGAGTGTAAAAGTGGGGTCTCACGATTGATAATGTTCAAAGAGATATTATATGGTGCCTCAAAACAATTCTTAAGAAATTTATTATAATTATATTAAGGATTCATGGGATTTTCCTAAGAAAAATATTCAGAAGAAATGATCACTCCCCCTAAAAATTAGATCCCTTCAACATGAAAGGTTTTAGTTTTTTAGTAAATATTTTTTGGGTATGAATACATCTTAAAAAAGGGTGAGTACCCATGTTTGATGAATATCAAACTTTAGTTAGAACAAGGGAAATCCTGATCTGTAATACATTGGCATGAATATTACTTGTGAATATAATTGGGTGAATATATATTGGTTAAGGGAGATAGGTGGAAAATTTTACTTTTTAATTTTTTTTGTTTCCTCTAATGATTTAATTTTTTTCTTTCCTAATTTTCATTTCTTTTCATCATGTTTTGTTAGAGGATAGATTAATATTATACCAAATTTTTCATATAAAATGACCGATCCTTCAATAAATATCTATGATAAGGATATAACATCTCATATTCAATATATTATAGAATATATTTATCCTAGGAAAGACAATAAATACTTGAAATTATTTTGGATCTTATACAGACCCTTCTTAAGTATCACTAAAATTATCGATCATGATACATCCTATAATTACATGAGTACATATTGCTAATAGATGTAATAATTCCATGTTTATTCCAAAATTGCTTATGGTATGGTTTTATAGAGGGGATAATTTAATGGTGTGATCATATATTAAGGGGTGTTTTATGGAGTTGACCAATATTAATTGTAATATTTATGATACTTTATATAATCGCTATAAAAAGTAGGTCCCCTGAAATATAACTAATAATAAATTTATTTCTAGTTATTTATTGAAAAAAATCAAACATAGAATACTAGTTAAGATCTATTCTCTAGATATAGAGTCAATCCTAGGTGCATTTTGGAATATTGGGAGTATCATAAATGTGTTAAAATAAAATTATAACTCAAATATGTGGGGATATATAAAGATATTTTAATATATCAAATGTTTTTTACAAGAATTTAGAGTTTGTACTGGACCATATGATCCACTAGAGTCCCAAAATAAGTACAATCAATCAATTATAGAGAGAGGTGGGAATGAATTTATGATATGTTTATATGATTAGTGGAGATCCCATTCATGGAGAGATATATGATAATTTTTTCAAGAGAAAGGTTACTAGGGGTATACTAAACAGACGCCATAATTAAAACTATTATTGTTAAAGGAAGAAAAATACTCCCTAAGAAGGGGGTTTCACCTAAAAAATGATATATGTTTTGATGCATGGATAAATATTTTCTTGAAGGAGAATGAAAATAGTCCAATCTATTAATTCCCAATGGGATACCCCACTATATACAAGAGGGGAGCCCCAGAAAATTCCCAACCCCATTTAGAGTAGGGTTAGTATTATATATGGGATTTGTGTTTCATCCATGATGTAGATCCTTGGGTCCACATTACCATATATTTTTTCATGTAGGAAATAATATATATAATAATTCTTCACGAATCATTTACCATTGTGAGGTCAGAAAAATTTGTGATTGTGATATTATTGGTGGAGTTAAAACCAATATTTTTTTGGATTTTAATAGAGGAAAATATATATTGGTGTCTAAAACACATAAACAAATAAAATTATCCTTCCATATCTCTGAGATATTCAAAGTGTTTTAGGGATTGGTAGCTATGAATTTTAATACATAAAAATTATACAATCCTTTCATTATTCCTTGATTTAGTCTTATATTTTGTATTTCATTATTTTCTGGGATATATCCACTTCCAAAGAAAAAAGTATAAATGATCAAGGCTATAAGGATATATTTAGAGTTTAATTTATTCCCATTAGGAGAGGTCATAAATAGAATGGATATTGATGAATACTTCATAGATTAAATGGATATTTCATATATGATATATTTAAGGGATTTCATTTTCTCAGAAAGAATCAAGTGTTGAATAATCTCTTAGATTTATTAATCATATAATTTTTCTCATCAATACTAGTGATTACTGAGAGAGATACAAACACCATTTATATATTTTAGTTAAGAGAAGAATCAAATGATAGCCTAAAAAATATGATTAAATTTGATCCATGAGGATACATGTGTTGAAATATAATTTCCCTCTATAGATGTTTGAAATGAATTTTGATATGATTATTCTATTGATTGGATCATCTCTTAGAATTTCTTAATTCTATTAGATAGAATTTTCCAAGATAGTGATTCCTAAGGTATGAAAAAGTTGAATTAAGACACAATATATTACCCTAAAAAGATGCATGTAAATTTTAGAACCAAATAATTAGGGCATGCATAGCTCATCAAACTCTCAAAAAATCAGAACAAGGATCCAACATGATTTGTGATTTAGTTAAGAAAAAATGTACTAAGGTTGTGAGGAAATTATTTTTATAAGAGCAAGACACTATGGAATAACATAAGTTAAAATAACCTTCATTTTCTTCAAGTCTTGAGGAATATCACTTGAATGAATTTTTTAATTATATATATTTTAATGCACACCATGTAACGACCCAAAATTTTGAATAATTGTTGTTTCCTAAATTTGTGTGTTATTTTATTTTATAGTCAACAAAACTATTTCTTTTAATAAAATTAGTATAATTAAAATAAGACCATTGGGTTTCGACTGTTATATGACCGTTGGTCAATATGACTATTGGAAACTAAATGTTGCAATTATTGTCTATAAATAAAATTGATCGTGGTTAATTAATATAGAAAGAAGATTCGATGGCCCCATCCAGTAGTATCAGGCCGATCGAAGCCTATCTGACGGAACTCGAGAAGGAGGTAGCACCTTTGGGCTCAGTTCTGGACCAAACCCAAGAAGAACTTCATCGTATGAAGTTGGAACGAAATCGCCTTCACGAGAAGTTCAAGTTGATAGAAATTACTACTCAGGAAATGTTGGCTGAGCCTCCCCAAGATTCCATCACCCTATCACACCTTACTCTTAGGTCCTATGCTGGTGTTATAAGGGGTTTTGTAACGAGACTGTAACTGCCTTGTGTAATCCTTTCATTTAAATAAAAATTGTGATGTCTTATAATGGTGATGTTTGTGAATTTTCAAATGTCCGGATAAATATAGTATGCATATTATTGATGTATTCTAGAAAAAGGATATTTTAAATATTATTGTAAACCTTAAATAATTAATAATTTGTAATAATTTCAAAAAATGTTCTTCTACAGCTGTGTTCAGTGTGAAATTTAGAGTCTAATAAGATCAACTTAATTTTTGGTGAATAGTTAATTATGAATAGTGATTTTATTCTTATGATTAGTAATGTGAACAAATGTATTAAGTAACTTCACTTAAGAAAGAATTAATATCATTTAGGCACCTTGATTAAGTAATGTAATTAATAAATAGGTAAATAACTGTTTCAGAAATTATTGGTTAAGTATTAGTTTTTTCGGGTGCATAGTGTTTTTTATTTAAAAATTGAATTAATAATATTTAGGAAATTATTTCTATAAAATGGAGTTCATTTTTGAAATCAGAGTATCGATATTTGGTTAAGGTGAATTTTTGGGATTTTTCTGAAACAGTTGAATTTTCAGTGAATAGTGTTTTTTATTTAAAAATTTAATTAAAAATATTTAGAAAATTATTTTCATAAAATGGATTTCATTTTTTGAAATCATAGCATTGATATTTGGTTAAGGTAAAATTTTGGGATTTTTCTGAGAAAGTTGATTTTTCGGTGAATAGTGAAAATTCAGTTTTTGAGTTTCAGGTGTTTAATGACATCATTAAGGATGTAATAATTATGAAATAATTCTGGTCAAATTATGAATAGTAAGATAAGGAATTAGGTGTCCCAAGTGGCCAATACCATGAGAAAATACTATGGGAAAGGCCATGGTTTTGCCAATACCACCGATGAGGTGTCCCTAGGCAATTAATGCTTTGTCCCCTCACTTATCCTATAAATACCAAGCCTTTCCCTCATTCATTTTATATCCAAATCCCCCCAATAAAGTTATGGTCTTTTTACCTCCCAAGGAGTCCTCCCAATGTTCCCTCAATCCTCCCAAGGTCCCAACCTTCATGCTTTCAAAGTTACTCTTCAATGTAAGAGATCCTTTCACCTTCCTCTTTTAAGACATGACTTCCTTTATGTTGTGTTTTCTAATTTCCATATATTTATGTTGAGGGTATGTTATTATAATTTCTCATTTATGTCCATTTAATGTCTATGTATTGAGATACCCTTTCCGCATTCATCAATTTATTTTCTAAATTTTTAAGTGACGCCATTAGGCTGCCAAATTTTTCGTAAGAGAAATCACATATTCTGTTTTCTTTCATGTTTCCTTTTCATGTGGTATGTCATTAAAATATCAATACCATGATCTTATTCAGTACCCATACTGTATTATGAGTTATTTATGATTGGGTGACCCTTGTCCCCTCTCTTTTCAATGTATTATAAAACCATGATATATAGCCGTTATGCTGCAGAAATTTCATCTCAAAATTTCTATCTCTTTCTTTCATGAAATTCTATTGTTTATTTATGTGAATAACCGGACTTCTTTTGTTTCCATGGGTGTTCATAAATATATAAATATGATATATTTGATTATTTATTTTACATACATATAACCCTCACTCCATTTTAATGGTTTATAAATGACATAATGATCTTATTTTTAAAGCTCTTTTTAAACGCCACAATTTTGACATGAAACCCATTTATTTGATTCCATTTGGGTTATTTATGAAATGTTTGCTTATGATATATGTGGATCACAAGAAAGTAAAGATATATAAAGGGTGTTCCCTGATATCACTCCAATGCATTGGGTAAATATTTAATCTCTAGAGATGACAAGTTTCACGATACCTTGTTGAATAACCTTGGTAATTTTTAGGACACCTTCAGGATGGTCCTTGGTGATATGTTCATGAATGTCTAAATGAAATGTTGTAGCCACATATTCATGTTACGTTCCATGTTATTTTTTTATGATATTACTATTCTTCCATTTCTCATGTCTTCATGTTTTTATTCAAGTTCTTATTGATATCACAAGTACATTGACTCCCTTTTTTACCCTTACTGGGCCTTTTTCTCACCCTTTCCTTTGATGTATGTCTCCAGGATATGAGATTCAGTAAATGTACATAGGATGAACCTATAATGAAGCCTTAGAAGTGGTTTAGAAGAATGTTTTATGTTGTTCTCATGTTTTATGTTCCTGAATTCCAAGACACTAGACTTTAACGATCCTCTGTTTGTAAAATGTAATGAAATGTTATGTAATAAAAAGGTGGGATGCTATAGTTGGTATCAAAGGATAGTTTAGTTATTTATTGAAATTAGGATATGAAAAATTTTGGAATAACCCTATAGAAAATTTTAAATATAGTAAATCTTCCTGGTATTTTGGTGAGTATTGAGTAAGTGGTTTATCAAGAAAATACATCCCTGTATGGATACGAGTAGGTAGAGGTGGTTCTGGAACAAATGTACATTAGGGTAAAACCCAAAACACCTATTTGAGCTAGACTCAAATGGGAACTGGTACAAGACAATGGGCCTTGCATCACTCTTGGTTATGAAACTCCCGGGGGATATTTTTGGTTAATCGCAAGCTTTTTATGTATCATTATGAAGGAATTATAAAAAAATGTAATTGTTTGAACATGAAGTTTTAAGACATAAAATCATTTGTAGTTCAAAGATTCGTAAATGAAATAAGTTTCTCACGAAGGATTTATTCTTTTAGAAAATGTCCCCATCATCTAGGAATACATTGACATATTTCCTGGGGAGTTACTCGGACCTCCCCCAGAAAGAGGGGCAGAGTTATCCATTGAACTCATACCTGGATCTCATCCAATTTCAAAGACCCACTATAGGATGGAAAATGTGGAGCTAGAGGACTTAAAGAAACAACTCCAAGATCTTTCGGAGAATGGGTTTATCTGACCAAGTGTGTCTCCTTGGGGAGCACCAGTTATCTTTGTGAAGAAGAAGGATGGATCGATGCAGCTATGCATTGATTATAGAGAATTGAATGTGATCACAGTGAAGAACAAATACTCTCTTCCAAGAATTGATGACTTATTTGACCAACTTCACAGACTCAATTATTCTCTAAGATTGATCTTCATTCTGGTTATCATTAATTGGGGGTGAAGAATGATGATATTCCAAAAACTGCCTTCCAATCAAGATATGGGCATAATGAGTTTGTTGTTATGCCCTTTAGACTAACTAATTCACCTGCTATTTTTATGGATCAAGAATAAGTTGATTTTGGAAACTTGTGTTTTATCAAGTGGATATCCTTTGTATATGAAAATGGTTTTGTGATTAAATGATAAAGGTTATTTTGGGCGATGTAATCTTTTTTGGAGTACTATATGACTAAGGGAAATAAAATACTACAGGATTTAAATTGAGGAGGAATGGTTTAATTTTTTTATAAGAATTTATGTATTTATTGTGGACATATGGTGATTTGAGTTATTTCTGGAAAATGATGAACCTAGCATAGAGAATATGTGAAGAGGTTAATTAAACATTACTATGAGACTTTAATAGTAGTCGATGTTATTTGGAGATAAATATTAAGATTTATTGGGGAATACTATGTGATTAAATCCTTCTATGTTTTGGGTTCCAATCTTAATTTGGATTATTCTGAAGAATTTTAAGGAAAATTGCGTATTTAATGGTCTTTTTAGAACTTTGGGTACTTTTGTTGAACTTTGGAGATTAATATTCATATTTATTTTTATAAAGGATAATCCTTTTTGGGGATTACATGATCTCGTACTAACCATTTTAGTTTTAGTTAATGATTAATGACAAGGGAAAAATAAAGTTATTCTTCTGTGGATTAGGTGATTCTCTAGAAGATGATTCTTGTGCTTTTTATGAGACCAAGTCTTTTTGAATTCTAATTGTTTGGAGAAAAGAGTAGTCTTGGTGGAAACTAATTAAGGGATGAAACTCTACTTGAAGGTCAGTATATTTCCTTATGTTTTTATTCTATTTAGTAAATGAATTCCTCAAAATTATGAAAAGAAATGTAAAACAAAAACGTTGTCGGTTTACGTTTCCTACTAGGTAATAAAAGACCGTTTAACACATCTTAAGTTTGTGATCTTCTTGTGGTTAAATTTATGCTAATAATGTTTTCTATCACTCTCCATCAAAACTTGACCCTTTGTTTTCTCTTCTATATCCATGTTTTCCTATATGGAATCCTAGTATGGGTTAACTCGGGTGACCTCTGTACTTCCCTTTCTTTCTTTTAAAGTAATAATTTCACTGACTCTTTTTCCAATGTGGGACTTTCAACAAAATTCCGAAGCCCAATTTTAAAATTACTAGGACATAATTTCTTAAGAGGGAAGAATGTAATGACCTGAAATTTTGAATAAATTTTGTTTCCTAACATTGTGTGTTATTTTATTTTATACTCAAAAAAACTATTTAATTTAATAAAATGAGTATAATTAGAATAAGACCATTTGGTTTCTAATGTTATATGACCATTGATCAATACGATTGTTGGAAACAAAATGTTGCGATTATTCTCTATAAATACAATTGATTTTGATTAATTAATATAGAAAGAAGATTTGATGGCCTGATCCAGTAGTCTCGGGCCGATCGAAGCCCATCTGACGGAACTCAGGATGGAGGTAGAACCTTTGGGCTTTGCTCTGGACCAAACCCAATCTGAACGTCATCGTGTGAATTTGGAACAGAATCGCCTTCACGAGAAGTTCAAGCTGATAAAAATCACTACTCGGGCAATGTTGGTCGAGCCGCCCCAAGATTCTATCACCCTAGAACACCTTAATCTTAGGTCATATGCTGGTGTTATAAGGGGTTAGGTAATGAGACCGTAACTGCCTTGTGTAATCCTTTGATTTAAATAAAAACTGTGATGTCTTCTTATGGTGAATTTTGTGAATTTTCAGATGTCCGGATAAATATAATATGCATATTATTGATGAATTCTAGAAAAATGATATTTTAGATATTTATGTAAACCTTAAATAATTAATAATGTGTAATGATTTTCACAAAATGGTCTTCTAAATCTATATTCAGTATGAAATTTAGAGTCTAATATGATCAACATAATTTTTGGTGAATAGTAAATTATGAATAGTGATTTTATGCTTTTGATTAGTAATGTGACCAAATGGATTAAGTAACTTCACTTAAGAAAGTATTAATCTAATTTAATCACCTTGATTAAGTAATGTGATTCAATTAAATAGGTAAATAACTGTTTCAAAAATTATTGGTTAAGTATTAGTTTTTTTGGGTGAAAAGTGTTTTTTATTTAAAAATTAAATTAAAAATATTTAAAAAATTATTCTCTTAAAATGGAGTTCATTTTTGAAATCAGAGCATTGATATTTGGTTAAGGTGAATTTTTGGTATTTTTCCGAAGTATGTGAATTTTCAGTGAATATTATTGTTTATTTAAAAATTAAATTAAAAATATTTAGAAAATTATTTTCATAAAATGAAGTTCATTTTTTGAAATCAGAGTATCAGTATTTGGTTAAGGTAAAATTTTGGGATTTTTTTGAGAAAGTTGAATTTTCGGTGAAAAGTGAAAATTTAGTTTTTGAGTTTTGGGTGTTTAATGACATCATTAAGGATGTAATAATTATGAAATAATTATGGTCGACTTATGAATAGTAAGATAAGGTATGAGGTGTCCCAAGTGGCAAATACTATAGGAAAATACCATGGTAAAGCCCATGGTTTTTCCAATACCACTGATGAGGTATCCCTTGGCAATTAATGCTTTGTCCCCTCACTTCTCATATAAATACCAAGCCTTTCCCACATTAATTTCATTTCCAAATCCTCCCCAATGAAGTTCCGTTCTCTTTACCTCCCAAGGAGTCCTCCTAAGGGGCCCTCAAGCCTCCCAAGGTCCGAACCTCCATGGTTTCGAAGTTATTCTTCAAGGTAAGGGATCCTTTCAGCTTCCTCTTTTAAGTCGCGACTTACTTTATGTTGTGTCTTCTAATTTCCATATATTTTTATTGAGGGTATGTTATTATATGTTCTAATTTCTTTCCATTTCATGTCTAACAATTTATAAACCCTTTCTGCTCTCATAAATTTATTTTCTGAATTTTTAAGTAACGCCGTTAGGCTGCCGAATTTTTCGTAAGAGAAATCAAATATTCTATTTTCTTTCATGTTTCCGTTTCATGTGGTATGTCATTAAAATATCCATACCATGATCTTATTCAGTACCCATACTGTATTATGAGTTATTTATGAGTGGGTGGACCTTTTCCTCTCTCTTTTCAATGTTTTCTAAAACCATGTTATATAGCCGTTATGCTGCAGAAATTTCATCTCAAAATTTCTATCTCTTTCTATCAAGAAATTATATTGTTTATTTATGTGAATACCCAGAATTATTTTGTTTCCATGGGTGTTCATAAATATATAAAGATTATATATTTGATTCAGGAATTTATATACATATAACCCTCACTCCCTTTCCATGGGTTATAAATGACATAATGATCTTATTTTTAAAGTACTTTTTAAACACCACGATTTTGACATCAAACCCATTTCTTTGATTACATTTGGGTTATATATGAAATGTTTGATTATGATCTATGTGGCTCACATGAAATTAAAGACATATTAAGGGTATACCCTAATAGCGCTCTGATGCATTGGGTAAATATTTAATCTCTATAGATGAGATGTTTCAGGATACCTTAGTGAATAACCTCGGTAATTTTTATGACACCTTGGGGATGAACCTTGGTGATATGTTCATGAATGTATAAATGAAATGTAGTAGCCACATATTCAAGTTATGTTCCATGTTCTTTTCTTTATGATATTCCTATTCTTCCATTTCTCATTTCTTCATGTTTATATTCAAGTTCTTATTGATATCACAAGTACATTGACTCCCTTGTTTGCCCTTACTGGGCCTTCTGCTCACCCTTTCCTTTGATGTTTGTCTCCAGGATATGAGATGTAGTAAATGTAGATAAGGTGAACCTATGATTAAGCCTTAAAAGTGGTTTAGAAGAATTTTTTATTTTATTCTCATGTTTTATGTTCCTTATTTCAAAGACACTAGACTTTAAAGATCCTCTGTTTGTAAAATGTAATGAAATGTTATGTAATAAAAAGGAAGGATACTATAGTGGGTATCAAATGATAGTTTAGTTATTTATGGAAATTAGGATATGAAAAATTTAGGAATAACCTGATAGAAAAGTTTAAATATAATAAATCTTCATGGTATTTTGGTGAGTATTGAGTAAGTGGTTTATCAAGAAAATAAATCCCTGTTTGGATACGAGCAGGTTGAGGTGGCTCAGACACAGATTTACATAAGGGTAAAAACTAAAAACACTGCTTTGAGATAGACTATAATGGGAACTGGTACACGACAATGATCCTTGTTGCACTCTTGGTTATGACACTCCCTGGGAATATGTTTGGTTAATCGCAAGATTTTTATGAATCATTATGAAGGAATTATAAAAAATGTAATTATCTAAGTATGAAGTTTTAAGAAATAAAATACTTTTAAGTTAAAAGATTCGTAAATGAAATATGTTTCTCATGAAGGATTTTTTATTTTAGAAAATGTCCCCATATTCTAGGAATATGTTGACGTATTTCTTGAGGAGTTACCCAGACCTCTCCCTAAAAGAGACGTAGAGTTCTCCCTTGAACTCGTACCTCGATCTCATCTGATGTCAAAGACCCCCTATAGGATTGAAAATGTGGAGCTAAAGGAATTAAAGAAACAACTCCAAGATCTATTGGAGAATGGGTTTATCTGACCAAGTGTGTCTCCTTGGGGAGCACCAGTTCTCTTTGTGAAGAATAATGACGGATCGATGTAGATATGAATTGATTATAGAGAACTAAATGGGATCACAATGAAGAAAAAATACTCTCTACCAAGAATTGATGACTTATTTGACCAACTTCATGGACAGAATTATTCTCTAGGATTTATCTTCTTTCCGGTTGTCATCAATTGAGGGTGAATAATGATGATATTCCAAAAACTACCTTCTAATTAAGATATGGTTATTATGAGATTGTTGTTAAGCCCTTAGGACTGACTAATGCACCTGCAATTTTTATGGATGAAGAATAAGTTGATTTTGGAAGCTTATGTTTTATCAAATGGATATCCTTTGTATAGGAAAATGATTTAGTGATTATATGATAAAGGTTATTTTAGACGATGTTTTCTCTTTTGGAGTACTATATGCCTAAGGGAAATAAAATACTACAGGATTTAAATTGAGGAGGAATGGTTTATTTTTTTGTAAGAATTTTTGTATTTATTGTGAACATTTGGTGATTTGGGTTATTTCTGGAAAATGATGAACCTATCATAGAGAATATGTGAATAGGTTAATTACACTTTAGTATGAGACTTTAATAGTAGTCTATGTTATTTGGAGATAAATGTTATGATTTATTGGGGAAGACTATGTGATTAAATCCTTCTGAGTTTTCGGTTCCAATCTTAATTTAGATTATTCTAAAGAATTTTAAGGATGATTGTGTATTGAATGGTCTTTCTGGAACGTTGAGTAATTTTGTTGAATTTTTGAGATTAATAGTAATATCTCTTTTTATAAAGGATTCTCCTTTTTGGGGATTACATGATCTTATACTAACCATTTTAGTTTTAGTTTATGACTAAAGACAAGGGAAAAATATAGTTATTCTTTTGTTGATTATGCGATTATATAAAAAATGATTCTTGTGTATTTGATGAGACCAAGTCTTTTTAAATTCTCATTGTTTGGAGAAAAGATTAGTCTTGGTGGAAACTTATTAAGGGATGAAACTCTGCTTGAAGGTATGTATATTTCTTTATGTTTTTATTCTATTTAGTAAATGAATTCCTCAAAATTATGAAAAGGAATGTAAAATAAAAACGTAGTTGGTTTACATTTCCTACTGGGTAATCAAAGACCGTTTAACACATCTTATGTTTGTGATCTTCTTGTGGTTAATTTTCTTCTAAGAATGTTTTCTATCACTCTCCATCAGAACTTGACCCTTTTTATCTCTTACATATCCATGTTTTCTTACATGGAATCCTAGTATGGGTTAACTAGGGTGACCTTTTTACTTCCCTTTCTTTCTATTAAACTAATAGTGCTACTGACTCTTTTTCTGATTTGGGACTTTCAATGAAATTCCCAAGCCCAATTTTAAAATTGCGAGGACACAATTTCTTAAGGGGGGAATAATGTAACGACCTAAATTTTTTGATAAATTTTGTTTCCTAACTTTGTATGTTATTTTATTTTATACTCAACAAAACTATTTCATTTAATAAAATGAGTATAATTAAAATAAGACCGTTGGGTGTCGACGGTTATATGACCGTTGGTCAATATGACCGTTGGAAACTAAATATTGCGATTATTGTCTATAAATACAATTGATCTTGATTAATTAACATAGAAAGAAGATTTGATGGCCCCATCCAGTAGTCTTGGGCCGATCGAAGCCCATCTGATAGAACTCGGGAAGGAGGTAGCACCTTTGGGCTTTGCTCTGGACCAAACCCAAGCCAAACTTCATCCTGTGAAGCTGGAACAGAATCGCCTTCACGAGAAGTTCAAGCTAATAGAAGTCTCTACTCGGGCAATGTTGGCCAAGTCGCCCCAAGATTCTATCACCCTAGCAAACCTTACTCTTAGGTCCTTTGCTGGTGTTATGAGGGGTTATGTAAGGAGACTGTAACTTCCTTGCGTAATCCTTTAATTTAAATAAAAATTATGATGTATTCTTATGGTGAAGTTTGTGAATTTTCAAATTTCCGGATAAATATAGTATGCATATTATTGATGAATTCTAGAAAAGGATATTTTAAATATTTATGTTTGCCTTAAATAATTAATAATGTATAATGATTTCAAAAAATGGTCTTCTACAGTTGTGTTCAATATGAAATTTAGAGTCTAATAAGATCAACTTAATTTTTGGTGAATAGTAAATTATGATTAGTGATTTTATGCTTATGATTAGTAATGTGAAAAAATTTATTAAGTAACTTCACTTAAGAAATTATTAATATAATTTAGGAACCTTGATTATGTAATGCGATTCAATAAAATAAGTAAATAACTATTTCATAAATTATTGGTTAAGTATTAGTTTTTTCTGGTAAATAATTTTTTTATTTAAAAATTAAATTAAAAATATTTAGAAAAATATTTTCAAAAAATGGAGTTCATTTTTGAAATCAGATCATCGATATTTGGTTAAGGTGAATTTTTGAGATTTTTCAGAAACAGTTAAATTTTTAGTGAATAGTGTTTTTTATTTAAAAATTAAATTCAAAATATTTAGAAAATTATTTTCATAAAATGGAGTTAATTTTTTGAAATCAGATCATCAATATTTGGTTAAGGTGAAATTTTGGGATTTTTCTGAGAAAGTTGAATTTTCGAAGAATAGTGAAAATTCAGTTTTTGAGTTTCGTGTGTTTAATGACATCATTATGGATGTAATAATTATGAAATAATTCTGGTAGACTTGTGAATAGTAACATAAGGTATGAGGTGTCCTAAGTGGACAATACATGGAAAAATACCATGGTAAAGCCCATGGTTTTTCCAGTAGCACCGATGAGGTGTCCCTTGGCAATTAATGCTTTTCCCCCTCACATCTCCTATAAATACCAAGCCTTTAACTCAATCATTTCATTTACAAATACTCCAAAATGAAGTTCTGGTCTCTTTACCTCCAAAAGAGTCCTCCAAAGGTTCCTTCAAGCCTCCCAAGTTCCCGACCTTCATGCTTTCAAAGTTACTCTTTAAGGTAAAGGACCCTTTCACCTTCCTCTTTAAAGTCACGAATTTATGTTGTGTCTTCTAATTTCCATATATTTATGTTAAGGGTTTGTTCATATATGTTCTCATTTCTGTCCATTTCATGTCTAATTGTTGAGATACCCTTTCCACTCTCATCAATTTATTTTCTAAATTTGTAAGTGACACCGTTAGGCTGCAAAAGTTTTCGTAAGAGAAATCACATCTTCTCTTTTCTTTCATGTTTCTTTTTCATGTGGTATGCCATTCAAATATCCCTACCATGATCTTATTCCATACCCCTTCTATATTATGAGTTATTTATGAGTGGGTTACCCATGTCCCCTCTCTTTTCAATGTTTTTTAAAACCATTTTATATAGCCGTTATGCTGCATAAATTTCGTCTCAAAATTTCTATCTCTTTCTCTCAAGAAATTCTATTGTTTATTTATATGAATACCGATAATTATTTCATTTACATGTTTGTTCATAAATATTTAAATATGATATATTTTATTATGGAATTGACATACATATAACTCCTACTTTCTTTCAATGGGTTATAAATGACATAATTATCTTATTTTTAAAGCTCTTTTAAAACACCACGATTTTTGACATGAAAACCATTTCTTTGATTCCATTTGGGTTATTTATGAAATGTTTGATTATGATATATGTGGATCACATGAAAGTAAAGACATATTAAGGGTGTTCCCTGATATCTCTCCAATGAATTGGCTAAATATTTAATCTCTAGAGATGACAAGTTTCACGATACCTTGGTGAATAACCTCGGTATTTTTTTGACACCTTGGGGATGAACCTTGTTGATATGTTCATGAATGTATAAAGGAAATTTTGTAGCCACATATTCAAGTTATGTTCCATGTTATTTTATTTATGATATTCATATTCTTCCATTTCTCATGTCTTCATGTTTTTATTCACGTTCTTATTGATATCACAAGTACATTGACTCCCTTGTTTACACTTACTGGGCCTTATGCTCACCCTTTCCTTTATTGTCTGTCTCTAGGATATGAGATGCAGTAAATATACATAGGATGAACCTATGATGAAGCCCTACAAGTGGTTTAGAATAATATTTTATGTTGTTCTCATGTTTTATGTTCCAGATTTCCAAGACACTAGAATTTTAAGATCCTATGTTTGTAAAATGTAATGAAATGTTATGTAATAAAAAGGTGGGATACTATACACAATTTCTTTTATAATTAGGTAGTGGTTTTCATTCTATATAACTTAATGTTTTCTTGTAAATATGGTATGTTTATTCCTTATATTGTAATTTTAAAGGTGCCTTCTAATAGAATGATTAAAAATAATCCAACTAAGTTCAGAATTCATATCAAGGGTTAAAGATATTGGTGTATGAAAATAATGATATAATTACCTGTATAAAATTAGTTTGAATAAGGATATAACTTATAGAGTGTTTATGCTAAAAAAATCTAATAAGGATCATGATGGAAGAGTATCCCAAATAATTGATTTTGGAGAAGAAATTATGTTTTTAAATAAACCTTAATTGTACTAGTCTGAAATTTAAGGAATCATACAACTCAGGTATTCCACACATGTGAAATTGTTCCTTGAAAAGTATCCTAAAGTGTTTGAATAGTATATAGTTATGTGAGTGAACAAATCATTCAAAATATAACCATTTATAAGAGTAAGAGAACTAAAAATACCTCTTATCTCACAATTTTAAAGGACCAGACCTTGGATTTTGGATGTTAGGGAAGGTGAAGTTCTTATCTCAAAAAACCCCATCTTCCATGCTTCACATAATCCAAGAAACCATCATGGATATTTATAAGTGTGATTATTATGATAATTCCCTCAATCATGACCTATAATTCATTATAAATAGCTCAATATTATTTTCTAAAACTCATTTATATATAAAATACTCATTTTATGAAGGACCAATGCATCATGTAAGTTAAGGTTTCATAGAATACCAATCCGATCCAAATTTTTTTTATTTAGACATCATTTGAAACCTCCTATGTGAGACCAATTTTGATGGGAGTTTGTGGATCATGGGACACATATTTACCTAAGTTGATACCATTCTTAAAAACTGTATCCATATGACTATAATGATTATTCCCCACCTTACATTCCTTTATATTAGATAAGTGATAGAAAACTCACCACACATGCCACACATGTATACTTTATGATTACAAGAAAGTATTGGGCCTCATATTAGGTGTAAGAACTAACTATATCCTCCTTCAGTGTCATATACAATATCTTCTAAATGATATATACCTCATAGTGGGCCTCATACTAGGTTTATTCCCCGTAATCTTATAGGAGTACTCTAAACCTCATAGAAGTCCCCACTAGATATTAAACCATTATTTCTATTATGTAAGGAGTATAATAGGATTATCCCCCACTAGAATTTAAATTGAGACTAGAATTATGTGATGAGAATAAGAGGACCAGAACATAGTAGAATTAAAAACAATACTAAAATTATGTAATGAGAATAAGAGGACCCTAAATTTCCATATATGGTAGGTATATGATTTCTTATGTGATGAGAAGAGGATGATCCACCTTTCCTAATGCATGATAAATCCATCATTCTTAATGTGACAAGCATGAAATTCCACAGGTGATGAGCCTAGAGTTTCTTAATTGATGAGACTAAAACACCTTAGGTGACTAGCCAAGGATGCCTTTATTGATGAATCTAGGATTCTGTAGGTGATAAGCCTAGTATTACATAAATTATGAACCTAATATGTTCATGTGGGATGATAGAACAAGATTTAATATCCTTACTTCCTAGATCAAACCTAAATAATTCCATTTATCTCTTATGTGAAAGAATAATATTCCCTTTCTACCTAAAATGAGGAAGATATATAATAGATTTTTTAAATATCAAATGTACTTGACATTCTCATCAACTCCGATCATTATGTTTTCAGATTTATATGATAATAAGTGATATAGTTAACCGATGTCCACACTAAGATGGAATCAAGAATAAGATTCATGAGAATGAGTTAATTATATAAGGGATTTTTATAATAGGAAATGAAATTCTTAAATATATATTTTAAAAACCCATCATCTTATTGAAATTAAATTTTACATAATCATCACTCTGGTAGAGACATGCTTCTCACAATTAAAAATTAATAATGCGAGACATGGATCATGAACAACCTAGTGTAGGCTAACACAATTGTCATGATGAAAAGTGCCAGAAAAAAATCAATTAACCTATCATGAATTCTTTTTCCTTCAACATCTAGAGGATGAGTAACTTTGGTCATAAAATTTAGGGATTAGTGGAATCATCAAGAATTCATCATCCATAAAAAAATGAGAGAATGAGTAACATAGGAAATATTAGGCATCTTAATCATAAAACATATACTCACAGTTGGATTCAAACCCTCTTATAGAATTATAAGAACTATATGTTCTAGGTTAGGTCCCCCGAACACTTATAATAGGTGTAGGGTCAAAATAAGTTATGATGATTCTACTTAAACCCACAAGCACCTACACATGGAAATTTCATACACCCATTTCTAATAAATAACTACCATCTCCTCCATGGATTTAGGGTTCCCTTACCATTTTCCCTTAAAGAGATCATGTAGTTGATGGTTATCAATTCCATGGTCGACCACTATTAGTTGGAATAAATCATACCCAATAGGAAAATGTTTAGGTATGATCTTTAATCCATAGATCCACATTGAAACAACCAAAAGAAAAGACCTTTCATGTGGAAAGTACCTCCATTCACTAATACCAACCAATTTTTGAGGCTCTCCCAGAAGTGTGTTGATGAATGTTTACTCAATGATGAGGAGTAAGAGGATATTTAAAGTGTTACAACAACATCTGTCACTTGAGTGTCACTAAAGAGGGATCCCATTATCTATTGTCAGTAAAAACCCATGGAAACCCATCCAAAGGATGAATGTGTTTGGATTACTCTGATTTGGGAAACCGTAGTCAACAATATTCCACAACAATACTAAGGGTATGGAACCATAAAAAATCTATGATATGTTACTCTAGTCTCTCATAAATTTTCTAAAAAAACTCCCCACCATCCTAAATATCTAGAAATGATATATTCCTTTCACATTGGGATTGATACCCCAGCCATGAACCATAAATTTTGGGTTAACTCTCCCAAAAAATAACCCCATCACCATCTACCGTAGAGTTCCTCCCAAAGATAAATAATTTCACTATCCATAAGGCCCTTTAGAGGGTAAAGTTAATAACAACCATATCTTAGGTCCTCCTGATGACACTCACTGTATTAATCCTAGAATCGATCCCTATGACATAATTATTTTCAGAGTGGCAGGAATTCCATGTCGGTGCTTAAATAATAACATATGGAATCAATGGTAGATCACCCTAAATCTGTAGGAATACAAGAACATTATGGTCTCAAAATAGTTGTTTCTAGAAGTACCACCATAACCCCTTTGAGAAAGAACCCAATGATTGGGGATGTTTTTTTTCAAGATATTGGAGTGAAAAAAGGTCTTGAAGAAATTACATAAGTACTTTTGTATGGAGGATGTGTTTTATTCTTTCTTGAGAATGACTAGGAAGCTATATCTAGTGCCACCAACATCCCATATCTCTATGTATACACTAGAAGTCAAGGTTTCATTAGGATCTGACAAAGAATTCTTAGATTTGGATAAACATATGATCAAGAAACAAGTACCCTAAAATATTCCCTCTACTAATGAGGAATGTTCTTAATCCTTTAAGTAAATTATACTAAATCTTGATCCATATCAATAGGTCCTATTCCTTGACTAAGTAAGGATGGATCGATAACAAGACATCTATATGAATAACCACAATGAAGAATACCCTCATCACATCCTCCCTTACCATCCTACACACATTGTACATAAGTATAGAGTGATTAAGGGAAACAATCCCCCTTTAAATAAGACAAGAAAACAGATAACCTCAGGTGGGAAGATCTAGCCACTAACTAACATATGGTAATGTTTTAGAAACATAAAACCTTTCACATCCATATTATGGATACTTTCATCAAAAAACTTCAAATATACCTCTAGAAAAACCTCTGGGTGATGTACAACCACCTCAATAACCAATAATTGTCAAACCTTGGAAGCTATGATCACCTTCATGCCCTTGAGAAATCATACTAGAAGGTTGAAATCACATCACTCTTGATTACTATAAATTATAACTCTAATAGACATTACCAGAACTTCTAGTAGATATTTATTGTAATTCTCATTGTTCTATGCTATATTATTAAAGAGGTGTTTCCCTATATAATTATTATATGTTGTGAGAATAAAGTCTCCCTATATGTGTATCAGATGTTAGGGAAAATTTTCTTCCCCATAATGTAATCATCTTAAACCATGAAATCCAATTCTCAAAGTGAGTCCTACCACTAATATAAGTGGTTCTTCTTTTCTAACCACAACCATGTTTAATGTTATCAAATGTAATGAACCATGTTTTGGATTAGTTATAATTTCAAAATTAATTTTAATTTATCCATATATTGGATGGGATAAATTTGAAACCAAGCTCCATAATGTAAATATGAGAATCAAGAAACTTATTTTTTTTTTTTGATGATGTTTAATGCCCAAGATGTGTCTCAAGAGTTCATACGAGGTTCAAAATTATAGGGTTTTGAAATTATTTTATGGAAGGTGCAGGATGAGGTGCATAGTTGGTGCACAATTTAGAGTAACCGCGAGGCCCAAACATGAATCCATTAAATAGAGGAGCACCATATAATAAATTGTGAAAGGTGGGGTGAATGACTATATAATTAGTTTGTTGAAAATTTTAGAGGTGAATCCTATAGGCTATGCTTGTTTTATCAAACCATCCACTAGCCATGAATGTTGGGTTCCACATTAAATAGTATCACTACACATTTTGCACATGGATATCCCATATATAAAACTCATTAAAAGGGAAAAATGAGAATTTTTTCCCTCCTACCCTTCAACGGGTTTGACCCATTTCCATGCTCTTTCGTCTAGAAGGACCCCCGATGCACACTCCCTTCCCCCTCTCATCCTCTATGGTAGTTCTACTTCATTCTTTGGGAGAATTTCCTACCACCATATTTGATAGAAGAATATAGTTAAGGATAAAACTCCTATAACTCTATTTATTCATTTCTTTTACCATATTGTATAGTATTTACGTTTGAGACCATTTTCCTTATTTGTATGGTGTTTTATGTTTCTTCCAATTTCTATCATTTAATATTGAATCAAATAATAATAATGTGCAAGTGAAGCATCCTTAATATGCGGTAATTGGACTATGCATTTTCACTTAAAGTCTATCTTGTTTATGAAACACACCATTGATATACACTCCAAACATCCTGAGCGTCTCCCTTAAACATGATAAAAAATAATTGAATACTAATTCTGTAAATTATTTAGTCCTTATGCACTAATATTCACTGTTGGTGTTCATCTACCTTGGATCGAATCGCCCCTTAGGGTTTGTCTCTTATATTCCATAACCCTTATTCTTTAGATTCGGAATAAAAATCACCTTTTAGGAATGTCAACTTGATTTTATTTAAATGAAATGGTTAATTGGAATTAAATGAATTATAAGTGGTGTGGATGAATCACTTAGAATATGATCATTATTTATATTATACCAGATCCATCATTTATAAATTAAATAGAAAATTAAAATCATGTGGGATGTATAAGAAAAGGGTTTATGATTATACATGACCATGTTTTTAAATGGAATTCTTGACTTATTGAACTTGATAAATCAATTATGATGAATTGAATAATGATAGGTATACTTTCACAACCTTCATAACTTATTATAATTAAATTGGTAAATTAAATGAAAAATGATGAATTATATTA
Source organism: Viscum album (assembly GCA_963277665.1). Classification (NCBI taxonomy): domain Eukaryota; kingdom Viridiplantae; phylum Streptophyta; class Magnoliopsida; order Santalales; family Viscaceae; genus Viscum; species Viscum album. The sequence continues at coordinate 25,720,352 of OY728151.1, forward strand.
TGTAATAAATTCATTATCACAACTTATGTTTAATTATTAAATGTAAACCACTTAAAAATTTACATTACTACTTGAGTGAACCTTGGATTCCTAAGTTGGAATACCTTGGATGACATCATAGGTCAGAAGGGATGCACTGCACCTTGAGCGATACTGGGTTCATCATTAAAAAATACCTTGGTTAAGGGATTATAGGGAGAGTGGTATTACCTTATACACATTTATTATTGAAAAACATTGGTTAGGGTTATTAGACATGACATTTCACACCCCCTTGTCCTGGGTTGTTGGAAATTTTGTTTCACATATATTTGGGTGGTTGTACATGATGTTTCATGCCCTATGATTAGGATGTTAGACATGAAATTTCACATCATGTATTGGTATTGTCAGGAATGACACTTAGTACCCCATTTTCAAATTCTTAGACTTCTTCCCGCATCATAATAACGAGACTTGTATTATTTTTGTTGTGGTTGTTGTTGTTATTATTATTATTGTTATTATTATTATTATTATTATTATTATTATGTGGATGCCTTGGTCTTACACCTTGGATCCTTATCGGTTCATGTATATCTATACATATATATATTTTTACATGTATTAATATATATACATGATGGAATGTTCAAAGAAATTATAGATTAGGCCGAATTAGTTACGGTTTTCTAGGTCTCCTTTGACAATCCTAAGCCTGAATTCATTATAATTATTAATTTTTTCTTTATTTCTTATACAAGCACACTAATTATTTTAAACTCACAGACAGGATTTCATTAGACCTCATTGATGGTGGTTTACTGGGTATATCTCACACCATTTTTGGGCCACCAATTGTTTCTTGAATAGATCTCCTAGTTACAAGTTAGGAACCAAACTATACTGTATGATCGAAATGATGAAAGTAGATGCTCAATATACAAGAGGGGGGGGGGGTGAATTTTATACTTTAGAAAATTATTATGGAAATTTTTAGTAAACAAAAACACAACTCCTCTAATAAGAAATTACCTTATTAGGGAAATATAAATTTCTTAAGTCTAAAGCTTAAGAAAAATTTATTTCAAAGAGATTCTACCACAGGGCATATATAATCTCTTACTATCAAAGATACAAGTTAGAAAGTCTATACAAAAAGAAAACCTCCTAATTTTTTCAAAGAAACGGAAATTTACAATATTCTTTTAACCCAAAGAGAAGGGTATCCAACAACCTTGGATAAAGGTCCCTTGTTTCATACTTACAAGAAAGTCTGTCTTACCCAAAACTAGAAAATAACTCAATCCTAAGATTGATATCTATCTTTCTACCCCGAAAAGCCCTCAATTTGTAAGGAAATCAGCACCTCTGACTTCACAACCTGAAGTCACTGATTTTAAAGAAAATCACACCTCTACACAAGGAAAAGTTTGAACAAGTCATTAAATATTTCTCCATGAAGCCTGAGAATTTATAAGAGCCCCTCACTCTAGAGCGATTCACTTTTAGAGAGATGAACTCCAAAATTAAAACATGTGAATTGGTATGGATTTCTTCATCTGAGGTCCTATTTATAACTTTCAAAATCTACTGGTCAGTTCCACTTCAACGATCATATTTCCTTAAATCTCAGAGGGACCTAGACACATGGAAAATGTACAACATTTAGTTTATAATAGAAACAATGACAAAATTTTATATAACTAACCATTAATATAAATATCTTACACCTTAAGTGTAAGGAACATGGAATCCGATAAAATTGAAATGATACGAAAGAAATTATAAGGTTCAGAATTCTAAGGAAATAAATCTTTGAAACAATAAATTCTGGAATTATAAATTTCAGAATGGGTTTTCATGAAATCGGTATGAGTAAAGTGTAAACAAATTATCCATACAGGTTTCTTATTCTTTGGTATCAGTATGACAAATATTTTTTAAGGAACTTCAATATCGATAACCAGAAAGTCGGAGTTTAATAACTTTAGAAAACTGAAATACTGGAAATCTAAGTATAAGGAAAATAAGATACTGAATTTCATTCTAGACTGGTATCGTAGTGAAAATAGAGAATGGGAAACAGTGTCTTTGGGAATTACGGTATGGAATTACAATGAACCAAATTTCGGATCCTTTAGAACTTTTCCGTTATGGAAAAAAAAGATTTCTAAAAAACCATAATAAAAAAATTATCTCAAAAGACTAATGAAATTTGGGATACAAGAAATTTATGAAAGCATAAGGAAATATATTTTTGAATAAGATGTTTGTGATTATTAAAATAAAAGATTAAGGAATGGAGATATCTTATAGACCTAAAAATCTCAACCTCTTTGGAAGGAACAAACAATTTTAAAAAAAAATTAATAAAGGAAAGAAATAAAATCTTAGAGTCAGAAAAACATAGCTCCCCCTTAAGTATATAACTTAGGGAAAATTATTATTCTCTTATGTAGAAGTCCTTAGGGAATAGAAATATCCCCCTTAGATATATATTCTTATATTTAGAAAAAATCCCCCTTAGATACAGATCTCTTCCTTAGAGTTTAAAGTTAGAAACTTTATTTTTCCTTGGATTTTATCCTAAATAAATTTTCCTTTAACTTATCCCTTTGATAGAATTCTCCCCCTTTGTGATTTTCAAAAAGGAATGGAGAGAGACCTATAAGGTTAGAAAAAAATATGCACACGAAAAAATATATAAAATTCTTGCAATGAATTTTAAATAAGTTTCTCATAAAAGAAAGTACAAAAAAAAATTCATAATTGGGGAAAAATGTATCAACCCTCCTTCTTCTTCTCTGAAAGAAGAATTTTCACCAAGGACTTATTCTTTTTCACCTCCTTGTGATCTTATTGAAGATTCATTAACAATTCATATTTCTTAGCTACCTTCTTCTCTAAACCGTGGATCTGGAATTCTTGGGACCGATTGTTATCTTCAAGGACATTGATCACTTCCTCTTGTGAATCAGATTTCTTCACAAGAACAATAGATATTTCTTTATGATAATTGAAAACTTCAACTACGATATTCATTTGATCAAGAATATTTTTTCCTTCATTTTTCCTCGCATCTAACTCACTTGAAAATTTCTCTGAGAAAGAAGTTCGTACTTTGGTCAACTCATTTGCTACATCATTGAAAGCTCCCTTTGTCGATTCTATGAAGTCTGATAATTTTAGAACATTATCTAATAAGGTTCGGGTTAGGCTCATCACTTTAAGACATGAATCTTTTTTAGCTTTGTAATCATTGAGAATATTATTATGATTGGCTTCACCTTTCACCACCATGTCCATCAGCATAGATGTTGAATCCATCTTTTGGTTTAAGGTTTTTTGCATCATTTGGATCCAGGAATCTATGTTAGTAAGTACCATAATGGTACTTACAAATTTCCTTAAAGAATTTTTTACAAATTCATCACCCATAGATGACAAGGATTCAAAGTCAGATTCAACTTTATTGACCTTTGTAACATAGGATTCCAGATTTTGAAGATTTTGAGGAGAGTCAGCATCAGAAGAGGCAACCATAATGGATTTCCCTTTATCAACTTTCAGCACTGCAGAGGATTTGGAACCCCGAGGGACTTCTTCGTTTTCTATAGCCTTATCAACTCTGGATCCTCCTTGAATATCTTCTTTTTCTTTATCATATTCACTTATGGTATCACTCTTTCCCAATTCATGGATTTCATCTTCATCTCCGGTTACATCAATCTCTTATTCTACCTCTTCTACTACTTCAACTTTGGTCTCAACCTCTTCTTCTTCTTCTTCCTCGGTAGAAACTCTGGGGGTTGCAACATAATCATTATCTTGTCTAATCACATCATTTTATTCTTCTTGAATGATCTCATCATCTCCATTTACTTCTACTTGTGGTTCCAGAATATATTATGGTATCACTATGGTTTTATTTCCCTTATTAGGTTTCATAATGTCATCCGGTACTGGTGGTTTCTCACAGGACATTTCTACTTCCTTTAGAAAGGATTATATAAGCTCTATCTCAGTTCTCTTTATTTTCTGCTTCTTCTATTTAGATTCCTTCTCTAACACATCAGCATTTTGAATCTTCAAATCCTTTGCCTCTCCCGGATTTAATCCAAAGGTTGGATCCCCTTCCTTCCTAGATTTAGCTAACTTCCTCCATCCAGTTAAAAAATATTCAGAGTAAGCCTTTGGTTTCTTTAAAACTGGTGGAGATAAATCCAGAGCTACTGAGATAGGATCGTCATGAGAGACCTCATCTTACTTTTTCTTATATTGAGAAATTTTTGAAGATTCCGGTACTGACTTTTTTGGTATCGCTTTTGATGATTCTGGAATATCTTCTTTTAATACCATATTTTGAACTTCTGGCGTCATGACTTCTAAAAACTTCTTAGAGTCCAGATTGTAATAAACTCTCATTCTCTTCAGCATATATTCACTTAAAAACATAATCTTACAAGAATTCAAAGTAGACTTGCATGAAATTTTCATTTTGGCTAAGACCATAACAACTATCCTTGAGATAATGGCAGGGTACATCGGAATTTAAGATTTTATGGTACCATATTTTACAGTATTAATCATAAGAAATATATACTTTACAAAATTAACCTTCATAAGGTTTATGAGAAAGTCTAACAAGAGGATGTCACATGTATTTAAGGAATCTTTATCCCCTTTTTTGGGAATAAAGAACCCCTGAATCCGTAATGCCACTAACCTATAGTCCACTGATAAGTGTGCAAGCTTTGGGGTCTTAACTCCCTTGATGTTGAGACTTTATAAATCACGATTCTTTTTAAAAGAACCTTATTTATCAGGAAATTTGAAAGAACCTATGAGGGCCTCTCCTACATAGGGAATCTTCAGGATTTTGGCTGCTTTCCATCATGGAACGGTGTAAGACTTTTCATATGCCTTAAACCTGAAATACTCCTTACAATCCTTCTTAAGGAAATTGACAAAGTCATAAAACTGTATGACTAGCTCGGAATATACAGGATCTTGAAACTTGTCCTTTTCTATACAAATACACTCCCAGTGATTACATATGATAATACAAGAAATGAGGGAATCATACCAATTGTAAAAATATGAACATACAAGTATCTCCTAAAATATAATCTTGTCTTTATTCTACTTGAATACCATATGGTCTGAACTACCTAACATTCGGATCTGTAAGAAATATATGGAGAAATCTGAAATGACAAACTCTGAAGCAGTAGAACTTCAACTTAAAGGCTGAAGGAACTGATGTGGTCCTTATGAAGTGGGCTAGACCTTATATAGACAAAATATGACCTTTCAGCTTCTATAAGGAAATCAGATGGCTGATATTTGTCTTATATGATCGCATGGTTGAAGATGGTTGAAAATATACATCCATACCAAAATTTTGAGGATTTAAAAAAAAAGTCAGATTCTAAGGAAATACGAATTCGAAGAAAAATTTCTTAAAATAAAGAAATACCAACAAATATAACTGTTAGAAAATAACTAGGGGGTAGAAAATTTACCTTTAAGGAATCTCTGAAGAAATTTTCGGTATCGAAGAAAAACTTTCTTGGGGCAGAAAAACTAGACACCAGAAATTTGACTCTGAGAATTTCAACTTAGGATATTTTTTAAAATAGATAGAATTCTTAAAAGGAAAGAAAAAGAAAAACATTAAGGTTGTTTTTAAAAAAAAACATAAAGAAAAAAAACCAAATATATGTACTCCCCCTAAATTTTGGAGTATATTAATGTTAGGATATGGTTAAACAAGAAGTAGATATGAATTATTTTCTTACAGACATCATTCCTAGCTTCTGTTTAATATATTCAAATCTATTGGATGGTAATGGTTTGGTAAATATATCAGCAAGTTGTTCTTGAGTTCCAATGAATTGAAGAAATATATCTCATTTGAGTGTGTGATCCCTAAGAAAGTGATGCCTAATATCTATATGATTATCAAGAGAGTGATGTACTAGGTTTTTACTTAGGGATATGGCACTAGTGTTATCACACAAGATTTGAGTTTTGGTAAAAACTATGCCATAATCTGTGAGTTTGTGTTGTATCCACAACACTTGAGCACAAAAACTTCCAACTACTAAATATTCTACTTCAACAGTGGAAAGTGATACAGAATGTTGTTTTTTACAAGACCAAGAAACTAAATAATATCCTTGTAAATGACAGGTTTTGGATGTACTCTTTATATCCATTTTACAATTAGTAAAATCAGCATCCGAAAAACTTTTCAGTTAAAAAACATTTCTAGAAGAATAAAAAAGTCCTAAATCCAAGGTTCCTTTTAATTTTCGGAAAATTATTTTTATAGACTTAAGATGGGATTCCTTAGGATTTTCTTGATATCTTGAAAGTAAGAAAATAGAAAACATTATGTCGGGTTGACTTGATATTAAGTAAATTAAACTTCCTATCATTCCTCTATAAGATGTTTGATCCACAGGATTCCCTACTTCATCCATATCAAGAGTATTAGAAGTTCTGATAGGAGTAATTATACTCTTAGTGTTATTATAATCAAACTTTTTAATAAGATATTTTATGTACTTATGTTGAGATATATAAGTTCCTTATGGTTTTTGAGAAATTTGAAAACCAAGAAAGAATGTTAACTCACCCATTATACTCATCTCATAATCAGACTTCATAATATTTTCAAAGGAATCTATTAAGGATTGTTGAGTTGATCTGAATATAATGTCATCAACATATATTTATACAATTAAAACATCTTTCTTAACTTTCTTTATAAAAAATCTTGGATCCGTGGTTCCCTTAGAATAGTTATTCTGAAGTAAAAATCCTGTAAGTCTATCATTCCAGGCTCTAGGGGCTTGTTTAAGGCCATATAAAACTTTGTTAATTTTATATACATGATTAGGATGTTTTACATCTTCAAAACTAGTAGGTTGGTCTATATAGAATTCTTCATGTACAAATCCATAATGGAAAGAACAATTCACATCCATTTGATAATGTTTAAAATTATAGAATGCTGCAAATGATAGAAGAATTCAGATAGATTCAAGTCTTTCTACGAGTACATAGGTTTCTTCATAGTATATTCCTTCATGTTGGTTATAACCTTTAGAAACTAATCTTGATTTATTTCTAACTATAATCCCATTTTCATCACATTTATTTTTGAAGACCCATTTTACACCAATAATAGACGTATCCTTAGGTCTCTCAACTAATGTCCAGACTTGATTCCTAACAAACTCATTGAGTTCATCTAGCATAGACTTTATCTAATATTCATAACCTAATGCTTCTTCAGGAGTCTTTGGCTCGAATTGGGAAAGAAAAGCAACATGTTCAATTTCATTCCTTAAGGAACATATAGTCCTTACTGGTTGATTGGAATCTTCTATGATATTATCAGTAGGATGATTTTTATGTAACAACTGATTAGGGTTTTGTAAAACTTGGTCATCATCATAAGATAGAAAATCTTCAAGGGTAAATGTTTCAGGAATATTTTCTTGAACAATTTCCTTAGAATAATCTTCAACTATAGGTTGTTGATCATTTTTAGAAAATATATCTGGAAGATTTAAATCGGGTTTCTTGAAAAAAAAAGGATATGTTTCATCAAATTTAACATGCACTATTTCCTCCACAGTACAAGTGTTTTTATTGAAAACACTATAAGCCTTAGAGTTAGTGGAATAGCCTAAGAAAATTCCTTCATTGGATTTTGGTGCAAATTTTTGTAAGTTATCCTTAGTATTGAGGATAAAAAATTTACAACCAAAAACCTTGAAGTAAGAAACTTTTGGTTTTCAACCAGTCCATAGATCTTAAGGATTTTTATTAAGAAGAGGTATTATCAAAACACGATTTATAGTATAACAGGCAGTACTTACAGATTCATCCCAAAATTGTTTTTCTATGGAATATTCACTCAACATGGTTCTAGTTATCTCTTGTAGGATTCGGTTCCTTCTTTCAAAAACCCCATTTTGTTGAGGATTTCTAGGAGCTGAGAAATTGTGAGTAATACCTTTCTTACTACAAACAGTTTTAAATTCTGAATTTACAAATTCACCACCATGATCACTATGAATAGTTATCAATGGTAGGTTTTTCACATTTTTTACTTGAGTTAAAAAAGTTCTAAAATAGGAAAAGGCTTCCTATTTTCTTGATTGAAAAAAGACCCAAGTATATCTAGTGTAGTCATCAACAAGAACAAATACATAATATTTTCCTCCAATACTTCCAGTTTGTGTAGAACCAAATAGATCCATGTGCACTATCTATAGGGAATTATATGTTGAAACATCACATATAGATTTAAAGCTAGATTTGTGTTGCTTTCCAAACTCACAAGGGTCATAAACTTTTGAAGAATCAAAAAATAGAACCAGTAGATCCTTAACTAATCCTTTATTTGAGAGATTACTAAGGTTATTAAGGTTGCAGTGTCGTAACATTATATTCCAAAGACATGATTGATTTTCAATTTCACTTAATCAAGGAAGATCTTGACTTCTTAAGTCTTCTATGTTCAAAGTGTAGACATTCTCATGCCTATGGGCAGTAAGAATATATTCTTCCTTGGAATTGTAAACTAAACAATTATCATTACTAAAATTCACAAGTTAACCTTCATCACATAATTGACTTATGCTTATAAGGTTTTTATTAAGAAAATTAACAAATAAAAAATTAGAAATTAAAACTTTTCCAAGAATAATGATATTACATATACTGAAAATCTCTCCTTGAGAATTATCACCAAAGATTACTTTTCCACCTTTCGTTTTGACAATCTTAGGGAAATAAATTTTGTTACCAGTCATATGATCAGAAAATCCACTATCCATATACCTGATACTATTGGTACATTCTTCATTTTCCTGCAAAAAATAAATGTTAAATATTTGGAATCCAAACTTGTTTGGATCCAAGGTTAGACAAAAAAATTTTAGGAACCCAGATTGGTTTTGAAAAACAATCCTTGTAGAAACCTAGAGATTGAATTTTGCTTAAGGAACATGTTTTCCTCCAATTTCCCCCACTTTTTCATTTTGTACAGAAGGGGGATTTGGATGGAATAAAATAGTTATTTTTGAAAATTGGTTTTCTGTGAGTATAACCTACTCCAGAAGTATTTCCGTGAGGTCTGATTTGGGAATACATCTTGTCAGAATTTTCTTTACCAGATGTAAAGTTGGTAAGAGGATTCTTAAGAGATCATATTTTTGATTTTAGTCTTATGACTAAATTCCTATCTTTAGGAATTATTTCCTTAGAGTTAGGTTTTTCCTCAAAAAATTTTATTTTTGAAATATCATTCTTAAGATATTTAGAAAGTTTTTCCTTTTCAGAATTTACTTCCTTAAGGTATTTTGTATGCTTTTCTAGGAGCTGATCCTTATCTTCAAGATCTCTAGTGAGATATGAAATCTCATTTTTAATAACTTCTTCTCTATTATTTCCCTTGTCTATTTTCTTAGAAATTTTATGATTTTTTGTATCTAACAACTTGGAAAATCAAGGTACTTCTTAATACAAAGGTATTTCTTCATTATCTGAAGATGAAGTATCTTCATCAGAAGTAATATCTACGGGATAATAATTCTTATCAAGAGATAAATTTGTTAAAGCCTCGATAGAGCATACCTTTTCTATATGAAAAGTATTTGGGAAAGAAGTAGTAGCAATAAATCCGATATTTTTCTGTGCTGATGATTCATATTCAGAAGATTCACTTTCTGAAGAGTCTCCACAACTAGCACTCCTAGTGTCATTTTCTTTAAGACTTTTCTTATGCTCAGAATGGTAGAACTTATTCTTATTTCTCTCTAAATTCATTTCCTAATTATCCTTATTTTTCAAAATGGGAAATCGGGTCTGATATGACCTGTTCTTCTGCATTCGTAGTAAGTAACTTCCCCATCATTTTTTTGTAGTCTCTTTTCTTAAAATTATTTTGATAGTTCTTATGAGCTACTATATTTTTCATTCTCCATGCAAGATTGGCTAAATCATTCTCAAATTTTTCTGTATCACTAGATTTTGAATGAATAGTAACTTTCTTTGACTTTGATCTAGTAACTCTTTCTTGAGTTTTGGATTTTTTATGGTTAGAAGTTGTTGTGAATGAAACAGCCCCATTTCCATTCTTTTTCTTAATATTATCTGTTTCTCTCTTCATTCTAGTCTCATGCTAAATAAGAGTTCTAGAAAGCTCATCTAAGGAAATTTGGGTGACTTTCCTGTTCTCATGAATTGCGGTCCTCTTGGACTCCCATTCATTAGGCATGATGTCTATGATCTTGTATACAAGAAAATCATCATATAATCCTTTCTCACCATTGGATTGTAGGCTGTTGACGATAGTCATGAATCTTTATTGTACCTTATATATGGGTTCTCTATAAGGGAAGCAGAAACCATGATACTCATCTCTGAGCATAGATCTTCTAGTTTCAATGACTTTGGATGTTCCAAAGTGAGTTACTTCAAGATTATTCCAAATGCTATTACCTGCTTCACAAGATGAAATTTGTATAAATATATTTATAGTCATGGGAAATAGCAAAGTATTTCATACCTTAAATTTTAGATGGTATTCCACCTTTTCTAGATTGGTAAAGGTTTTAAGTTCCTTATCAGGAATCTTATAATCTATAGTTAACATAATGTAGTTTTATACACCTGTGTTAATCACAAATGTCTCCATTCTGTCTCTCTAGTACTCATAATCATTTCCATATAAGATTTGTGGTCTAGTAGGATTGATATTATCAAGAGCTCCAACATGAATGCCTACCATACTAAAAGAATATTTCTTTCCTCAAAACTTGTTAGAATAAAAAAAATTTATAAACTAAAATGAAGAACTTAAGGAAAAGAAAACTTGAGCAAGAAAACTTATATATATATATAAGTATTTTAGAGACCTCTTTTGATACCAATTGTAGGATCAAAATGATGAATATAGATTTTCAATATACAAGAGGGGGGTTGAATTTTATACTTTAGAAATTTCTTAAGGAAATTTTGTATAAAAAAAACACAACACCTCTAATAAGAAATTACCTTCTTAACGAAATATAAAGTTATTAATTTTAAATATTAAGAAAATTTTCTTCCAAAGAGATTCTACCACAAGGCGTATAAAATCTCTTACTATAAAAGATACAAGTTATAACGTTTTACAAAAAGAAAACTTCCTAACTTTTACAAAGTAACAGAAATTTACAATATTCTTTTAACGCAAAGATAAGGGTATCCAACAACCTTGGATAAAGGTCCCTTGTTTTATACTTACAGGAAAGTCTATCTTACCCAAAACCAGGTAAGACCTCAATCCTATGATCAGTATTTGTCTTGATACCCCTACAATCCCTCGATTTTTAAGGAAATAGGCACCTCTGACTTCACAACCCAAAGTCTCTGATTTTAAAGAAATCACACCTCTGCACGAGGAAAAGTTTGAACAATTTGTTAAAACTTTCTGTATGAAGCCTAAGAGTTTATAAGAGCCTCTCAATCTAGAGTGATTCAATTTTAGAGAGGTGAAATCCAAAATTAAAAGATGTGAACTGGTATGGATTTCATAATGTGAGGTCCTATTTATAGCTTTCAAAATCTACCAGTTAGTTCCACTCTAACGGTCATATTTCCTTAAATCTCAGAGGGACCTGGAAACATGGAGAACATATAATGGTTAGTTTATAAGAGAAAAAATTACATCGTTTCATATAACTAATCATGAATATAAAGATATTACACCTTATGTGTAAGGAACTCGGAATCTGATAAAATTGAAATGATACGAAAGAAATTATAAGGTTTAGAATTCTAAGGAAATAAATATTTGAAAAAATAAATTCCGTAATTAATAAATTTCGGAATGGGTTTTCATGAAATCGGTACGAGTAAAGTATAAGGAAATTATCAGTATAGGTTTCTTATTCTTTGGTATCGTTATGAAAAATCTGTCTTAAGGAACTTTAGTACCGATAAAGAGAAAGTTGGAGTTTAAGTACTTTAGAAAACCGAAATAATGGAAATCTAAGTATAAGGAAAATATGATACCGGATTTCATTCTAGATTGGTATTGTAGTGAAAACAGAGAACAAGAAATAGTGACTTAAGGAATTCTAGTATGTTATAACCATGAACCAAATTTAGAAACCATAAGAACTTTTCTAGTATGAAAAAAAAACAGATTTCTAAAATACCTTAAAAAAATTAGCTCAAAAGACTAAGGAAATTTTTGATACAGGAAATTTATGAAAGAGTATAGAAATATATTTATGAAGAATATGTTCATGATTTTAAAAATAAAAGATTAAGGAATGGAGAGATCTTATTGACCTAACATATTCCATATTCTGTTTTACATTATGGACTAGGACTAGACATGTGAATTTGGGAGTAGAAGCAGAGCATATACTCGGACTGCCTTTCATAACTCTATTATTTTATGTGTTTATTACTTATTTCGGTATAGCCTTATTTATTTTATCAATATTTTTATGTTTTTATGTATTTTATTTATGTATTAGAATTTTCATGAATGGGAAGATATTTGTCTTAGACTAGTTATTTGTTCATTTATTTTGGATTATTAGTTATTATTATCTTACACTATATATTATGTTCATTTATGATTCCACTATATTTAGTACTGATCTATAGAGTATAGTTTCCCCACTATACCACCTTTATTCCCTCTTTTTTATCTAGAAGTTTATGGCATACAAGGTGGTTCATTTGAGGCCATATAACTAATAGGACCATGGAACCATTTTTGTGGCCTTTGGGTTTGGGTGTTACATCATAGTTAGTCCCCATAAAATTCAATTAGTTGAAATTGGTAATGAAGTGGGTGTGGGGTATTTTACTTAAGAGGACTGGAAGTGAAATGTGAACCTTACATGAGGTTTCCAAACTCATCAATAGATACAGTTCATGGGACATGGGATAAAACTAGAAATATAATCCCCTAAAACCCACAAAATACTTAATAAATAAATGGGTGTGACGAATCTTCAATTAAGCCTAAATCCTTCGAAGAAACCACCGAAGACTCCCAAAATAAATATTTTCTCTAGGAAATTGAAATTTATCATCATATTAATGTCAATATCCTCTAATTATACCATCTTGATTAAGAGGCTAATAAATAAAATCTTATCACACTTTCCATAGATCATTGGTAATCATTATTCCTTGATCAACCAACTAGGACCAATGTTGGGGATTCTTCTAACCTAAGGAATAGTTTGACACTCCCAGTTAATCATTATTTGGTTAATCATCGTGTCATTATACCTCTCAACCATGGACACTCCACTTTATTAGTTAGTTAACCAGCAAGGGGAAACCCATGAGGAGGATTCCCATGATGAGATAATCAGTTCCCTTACCACTCAAATGGAATCCATAGAGTCATTTTAAGCATCATTATAGACCAAACATAATTTTCTCCCAGAGTGGGTAGACTATTCCCCCTACCTTAAAATTTTTTAAACAAATGATTTAATTCATTCAATAGACCATGTGACATAGAGTATCACCTCACAAACGTTACTTATCAATGTAGACAGATGCTGGGTACCCCAGATAAAAAGGTGGTGTCCAAGATCTACTGGATCATTCAGTGAGTGGTGGGACCTAGATTTTTCTGATAAAATATTCTTACACAATATTCTATCACTAGTTGGGAGGATCACTATAAATAATTCCTTTACCTATTCAGATCCAAATTTTGGAATATTAGTGTCATCAACATCTCCATGTGAATATAGTGAGAGGATGATCATGTCACAAAATTCAACACTAAGTAGAATATCTTGACTTACTCCCTTGGTATCCAAATTCTATATGAATAGTTTTTGTGAATAAATGTGGAGAATATATAAAATGATATTTTCCCTACTGCCATTTCCTTAAAGTACCCAGGAATATTCCTAGTGATAACTTAGATGAAACAATGTTTTTAGGAGGCCATATTATAGAACAATGAATGATATCATCCAACACCTCCTATATCTATATAAAATTATCATAAACTGGATACAAATTTAATGATATAGAAACCAACCCCTTAGTTGAAATAACTTTAAAAATCCCCATAGAACATGCCTCACTAGACACATCTTCTTACAACAATCATTGACCATGGCCCTAACAGAGATAGTTAATTAAACCATTAACCAGTGAGTAGAAAAATGTGTACTCATTGAAGGAAGGGAAAGTCCCCATATTCCTTATATGCTCTATAGAAAATAATTTTCCCCAACATCCAAAAATCATAAGTCTACATTAAGGTGAGTTTAAGAATCACTACATCTATTTCCTCTACCAAATCATGCTTGGAAACAACAACCAATACTACTTCATGTTCAAGGATTGTCTCTAAAATATAAAGATAAAATCATAGTGGAGTCTGAAAGTCCTCAGGTGCCTATTAATTTTTTTGTACTCCCCTAATGATGATCAAAATTGCATGGATTGGTGAAAGGTATCAAGTTAAGAATCACAAAACTTTGATGACTGGATAACTTATAAGTTGATTATTTGAGCCCATTAGAGAATTTATGCATTGATAAATCAGCTTGTTCCCTCAATTATCATATTTTCATCTTCAGAAACTCCATTTTATTTTCTCCCTATATATTTAAAAGTATTTATATTAATACTTCAAGGATTATTAGGATCCCCCACTAGTTATAAAGACATTTCGTACCTCAGATGGATTATATTCCCATATATTAGGAGGAAATACTTAGGTCCATTAACAATTGGAAGACTCCTTTAACATAGAACATGAGTATACTTATATTAATTCCATCTGATTGATATACCACTACAATGAGACTAGAAATTAAGAACACCTATTGAATCATCCTGAATCACCTTACTAACTCTATCAAGTTGAATAAAAAGTATCATAGGTAAAAATAACACCCAGGAAACTTTCCATGAAAATAAAATCAATGATATTTAGATAAGAATCCCATAATTTCTCCATGAATAGTTATAAAACCCTTTACAAGAACATCTTTAATTATGAGTCTATATCCCATTTTTTAGTAGATCATTTCTCACAACCACATCCACAAATCCATATGAAGAATTCAATAAATTTCATCCAAAATCCTCCACCCTAGCTAGCGAGATAATCCATGCTTTCTATATAAGAACAATCCATTTGGTGAAATAAAATTCCCAGGACCTAGAAGTATGATTTCCTCAAGTATATATCAATTGTCTACTCTTATCACTCAATCCTAGATACAATCCATGTGTCAAAGGCTCATCCTGAGGCCCTCATTGAGGCTCTAAAATTCCCATTGGGATTTGATATTGAAGCGGATGTTGTTGAATTCTACCATGAAAAATAATTATAAGATAAAGAGTTCTATTCCATTATTGATTTGGGAATGATGAGGATGAAATCATGTAGGGCCAAAAACTACCCATATACCTCTCAAGAGAGCTCAAAGGTATCAATGTATGCTCATGCATAGTGGATAATTGATCTTAGATCAATCTCATCCTAAACATGACCCTTTATAAGTTGGGATTAATAGAGGATAATATATCCCCAATAGACCATACAATTCATTGGTAAAAGAGAAGTATATAAAAACCATTCAAAATTATATAACTAAAGACCTAGTTTTGTGATTGAGTATCTAATAATAAATTCATGATGTCCTGAAACACACCATTTTAATGCCTTTCTGGGAAGGCATTGTCTACACTTAAATGGAACCATCCTCTAATCATATCACTAGTGCCTCAAATATTACCTCAATGGTTGAGTAAGGGAGATCCATGGTGATGCAACCACTTTTATGTATGTTAAACTCATTGTTTTGATGATGGGTATTATAAAAGGAGTTGAAATTATCCCGAAATCAAGATAAACACATGAATCAATGGATTTAATGAATTGATTACCACCTCATAAGATCCTTTAGATAACCTAAAGTGTAATTTTATATTTTTTATCCACCATTTTTATGTGACAACCCTAGACCTCAAACACTATATTGTTGTGCTGGAATGAAAGGATTCTAACATATCAACAAACTAGTCATATAAGGGAAAAGTCCACCCAAATATTGGAACAACCTCCCATTTCACATCCATGACTTCAACATATGCCCAATAATTTAATTCAATGCATTTATATCAAAGAAAAAGGTTGACCAATTACTAATCAATTGAACCATGGTGTTTGGACATATTGTGTGAAATGTGTAGGAAAAATCATAAGGGTTGAGAACCACAACATGTGTCAATATGGTTTTTATATAACTATAAGGTAAAATGAATCATTTTAACTATTATAATGCTGCATAAGAATATAATACCATACCATGATTTCTTATGATTTAGGAATATTGTTTTCCCAATAAACCCCATGATTTAAATAGACAATTCCTTGATGAAGCCCCTATTACATTTTACTAATAAGTTTCCACCATAGATGAGGAGCTAATATACATGACACTCAGTATTGGGGAAGATCCAGGGATGAAAATGATCATGGTTATTATACATTCTAATGAATAATAAAGTATATTTTGTTCTTGAATAATACTATAATGTATTCCTATGGAACTATTAAGAGATGTCATGGGTTGATCCCTAGTTCACCAAACACCATTTGGGTCTTCCCATAGGCCAATATAAGAAAAGGAAGGCACCTAGAGGGATGTGTCCCTCCCACAACACTATGGTCTAGGCTAAATTTAATTATATGATTAATTACAACCTCATTATGGTTTTCCAATACCCTTAGTGGATACCTAAGACTGTCTCTATCAATAAAAATATTTAATAGATCAAAGTTTATATTAACTTCTAAGAACTTGAAAACCACTACCCAAAGGATTAATTCCTTTTAATGACCACTAATTTTATTACTTACATAACTTACATCTTCCATTATCTCTCTTTTATAGATGCATACTCCATATATAATCAAATTTATATGGAACTATAAGTTAAATAAGACACTATATTTTTGGGAACCCTAGTGAAGTACTTAGATGATTCCCTTTGGAATAAATAATGACAAAGAAACCTACTAGTGGTCTATGATTTACATTTTCTATCCCCTATTTAGAAAGATAGTGGAATTATATGTGGATGATTTGGTTCTCAAATCCCATAAACTATGAGACCATATAAATGATCTTTATAAAGTGTTCTGCATGATCCACACTTTCGATATGAGGATGAATGCTTTGAATTCTTCATTTCGGGTTACCTCTAGAAAACTCATTTATTTTTTGTCTAATACAAGATAATACTGACCAAACTTGAGAACATAAATGTCATCATTGATATTACCATTCAAAAAATATTTGAGAGAAGTGGATTTGAGTGGAGTTATTCCTTCATATGGAGTTTTTTCACCAACTTGTTGGTAATATCTAAGTCCTTCTACAAGATGATAAAAATAATTCCTAATGGAATTCAATGACATATAGGGGTACGTACTGCACCTATCTAGTTTTGATGCCTCATATTTAGTGTAAAAGAATAATTCTCAATGTGATAACCCTGGAGTTGTCCCCTGGAGCAATCATATCATATAAGAACAACAAGGATAAAGAAAATAGTTTATACTACCTAAATATCATAATGATTTTCATTGAGGTAAGATATTATCCCATCAAGAAGAAATACATTTCCTTGGACTTAATTTTACAAAATCTACATCACTATCTGAAACATCATGAGTTCCATATAATCTCTCGTAATAACCCACTAATGTAAATCCTCAATAATTCCATAATGACTAGATGATTGGAACAATGGGATGTTTTCCTGTATTGATTCAATATCAGGTTTTTTACTTATAAATATATTAAATGACAAGAACTAGTATATTTTATTATTGTGCACCCAAACTTAGAAGAGTTTCCCATTGATGTTGAGTTTCTTGATGAGAATATTCTTTCTATTAATGAAGTAGTTTCATAATAAAATATTTACTTTTAATGTGCCTCTCAGATCCCTACTGGGAAGAATATGAACAACCCTAAAATCAATAGGTTCATCCTTCGAGTTTTACTTATTAATCCCCTAAAGGTCCACATGCCTTGAGAGTTTATATTTTTGGAGGGGTTCACCAACAATGAGGTGGAATTCCAATATACCATTACCTGGTTAAGACTGTCCCTAAAGATCTATGTCCCTATGTTTTATGTGAATTATGAGTCCAAGATGGTCATCAAGAAAATAAATGGTAACTAAATTATTGTCAAATGAAAGATCATCCGCTTGCTCAAGTGAGAACATAGGTTTTTGGAAAAATTTCCTTTCAAGATAAAGGTGTTTCATGTCCTGTGGTCTCATAATAATCAATCAGATTCCCTAGAAATATTTTTCATATTCATTTCCTATCTAGACCAGGAATAAATGATCATCCATGTAGAACATCATAGAGTGATCAACCTTCCCATACTATGGAAGAATGAGAAGTGAATAAGCTCAGCATCACTTCCATAATTCTGGGGGCCTCAAATGCTTCCAAGATGGAATAGACATTAAAATAGATAAATCCATTAATTGAGAACATCCAACAATGGATATCCCCATAAATATAGGATGAGAAGGAATATATCTAGATATCATAAAAAATCATCCTCTATGATGACCAAACTTAACGCAGACCCTCTGTAGACACATCTATAGTAGAATAATTCACCTTTACATCAATGTAATGAAAATTACTTAGGTATTTTAGGAGGCTATTTCTGGGGAATGTAGAACACATTATACATGATTGAATCTCTTCCATAAGATCTTTTGTCTAGGAAGATTCTATACCGCCATGATTCAAGAATGTATAAAATTCACTAATATTTTTCATGCATACCAGGATCACACAAAAATTATTTTATTATCCTCCAAATCTACACCACACCATAATGTAACATTTGGGTCATATTTACATGGGGGATCTATGTAATAGGTCCCTACCCATTAGAAATAACATGATAATTCTTATTCATTTTTATTTCCACTAGTTTATTGTTGAAATGATATGAATCCAACACCTTAAAGGAAATTAGGACAAAGTCTATGATTGGGTTTTTAAAATATAACATCATTAATTAGTTAGGGATAAATCTCACTAGTCTCATAGATAATGGAATAAACTTCTATGACTCCAAGATAAAGAAATTTCATGCCAAGTAGAATGTCTTATCAAACCATAATTTCTACTAGTATACAATGGTGAATAGATAGAATTAGGTTTTAGATAAATATCTCTCTAAAATTATATTTAATATGGTGCTTCCAAACATGAATATCTAGATAAAAATATCTCAAGTGTTTTCTATTCACATAAGACCTCAATTAAGACTTCCACCTCGGTGGCCCATTGCTCCATGGTGTATGGAACAAAAGTAGTTTTTACCATTGAGGTCTAGATATAATTACTACAAAAGAAGTCCATTACTAGTTGAAAAGGATGAAAGGTACCATGTTTACCTAGATAAGTTTTATTACCTTAAACAAAACATTACTAAAGCTCTACACATTATCACGTTCCATCAGAATCAAGTGGCCTAAGCATTCAAAAAAATGGTTCTCATTTTCTCTTTCCTATACGGTGAATCAGTGATGGAAATGAGAACACCAATGGAACCTAGATTAAAATAAGTTAATTTATATCCCAAACAAGAAGGACCATTCAACATTAAAAAGTTATACTCTAATTATGTGAACTCATTGATCACTACGGTCGAGGAGTGTATTACACCAACTACCAACATGAGGTTTATTAAGAATTTTTTTGCATAAATTCACATTTTCTCCCCCATGTTCATTCATAATGAATCTAAAATACTAAAAATAAAATAAATTACTCCTAAATTTAGACTTATTCATGTCAGTAATCATAAAAATAACTTAAATGACAAGAAAAATAGGTCCTAGTTACATGAAATTAATTTTCACTACAACTTTTCTTATCGTATGAAGTTAAATTTCACAATAAAATTCATTGATGCGTGATGTAAAACTAAACTAGATTTTACATAAGATACATGAATTTAACTTTCATACCCAATGTTTTTTTACTACTATTAAACTATAAATCTATGTTGATGTTCTCACCCGAGATGATGACACTTTCATTTCATAGTCGGTCACATATCACAAAACTTTTTAAAAAATATACATAGATTAAGTCCTCCTTCTTGGGAGACATATTTATTATTGTATATCCTATCTCAGGATTATAAAATTTTTTCCACCACCCTCACATCATATTTAGGAATGGTTTCCATTTATTTTACATTATTTTACTGCCTCAAAGTAATGCTTCTCTTAATAGAGACAATCTAAGTTGCATGAACATAAACTTCTGTTTCATTCAGTCTAAGAACCATGAACTAAAATTATGTTTAACAATATATTAGTTGGTCTATATTTGTACAAGGAATTATATTCACATTGGATCCTCACTATTAACTTTTCAATATTGACTAGTCTGACCTTATATTTAAGCTAAATGTCTCTAAACTTAGTTTCTATGATCCAATATTTATGACCTTAAACGATACATAATTATGAATCATAAATGTTTTAAAAAGTGATGATCAGACACCATTTATCATTTATTTTGAGGGGGGTTAAATCCATCAGGGTTGATAAACCATATCGATGTACTCAATGAATGAAAATGTTGCTCCTGGGTGATCAAATATTTCATGAACATCACCCTTCATTTTGTATCCACATGTTTTCTCTGATGTTTTAATTTTCACATTAATCCTACATTTCCATACAGAATTTTCATAGTATATGGTGATATAATAGTTCCCCAGCCTTGGAAAACCTCTCATATTGGGTCCACATACTAGATGAAACACCCTCTATATCAATGTGGTAGAACCCGTGTATTAAAAATGGAAAACGATGATCTTAAACACTATTTTACCGTATTTATGAAGGTAATGTATGGTAAACCCTACTGTTAACATTTCAAAAGTCATAATCTACCTATTTCTCATGTCTCTTTACAATCCAGACTATTCGAGCTGTAACTTATACACCCTCCACCCCCATATGCTCAAGTAGTGGTCAAACACACTCAATGTTACCCTCTTTTCTATCTCTCCACATTGGTTGGAAAAATCATTCCTGTGGAATCACATACAACTAGTTCCCAATCATCACAAGCTTACTTATAGTGGTTTAAATAAAATTATAACCCTTACACATTATCACTATCATTCAATATCATGTATCATGAATAATCTTCCATTTCCCCTTGTTTCTCACACTGAGGATGACTCAGATGGGATTAAATGATTTGGTTGATTGATTAATTAATTAAATTGAGATGGATAAATTCAAAATTACAGAAGTACAATATCCATAGCTAAATTAATTTATACTATACATACCCCAACTATCCTATATGCATGATATTAAACTATATATCTACCAAAAATCCTTGCTAAATGATTATAAATTGTATAGAGTGTCTTTCTTAATGCATGATGTTAAAATACATGATGATCATCATTTTCATATTACATTAACTCTATGGTTATCTCTATTATTATATGTCATTAAAGTTAATGACCAATATACTCACTGTATGAAATTAAACTTCATGGTGCCATCCTTTTTTCATAACATAAAACTACATAATTCTTTTTTAATTGTTTGAGATGACAACCCCTTAGAGTCATTGATCACTAAAAATGAATTAATTTTAGTGTTAGTAACCAACCACACCACTCAAATAACTATGTTTGAATGGACTAACATTCCATGTAATATGTAGTGATATTTAGATTCCTTATCTTGGGACCAACCACAATCTTAATCTCTCATTCCATGCTAGTGGTCGGGATGCTCCTTCAACCCATTTTAAGACCCCTTAAACTTCATATTACTCAAATAATGCCCATTCTTATCTTAGCGAGGAGACATTTTCCAGATTGATATCATATTTTTATTCCCCATTCTCTCACAAGGGAAAAAATTTACTTTCCCCCTTCTATACATGTGTAGGATATGTATTATAATCCGTTACCTTAAGGACTATGTGTTTTTTTATTCCCTCTTTATGGGATACATACTGAAATATGAATATCCTATACTAGGCCCAACTACTAATATATTATGACCCCATATGATCAATATTCCTAGTGCCCCTTTCATTAGGCTTTGTTTTCCAACCATTCCCTAAGAATGTGATGCCATTTTTAGGAGAAGGTACAACATATACAATGATAATATATTATCCCTAATTCAATCAAAGCTATGATACCTTAATACTCCAACCCATAGACAAGAATCACAAACAAAATCAATATGAATAAATACCTGATATAGTGTATCAGAGAAATGGAATACTAATTCATGATAAGTTTACTTCTCCCTTATTTATATATAGACTATTAATCTCCCCATAGTCTAAGATATAAAACCTTAAACAAGATTAAATCCATGGTCTATATTCTATAATCATAAACCAAAAACAAACCCCCTAGTCAAATATGTATATAATTAAATTTTATAAACTCTATATTCCAATAATTAGAAAATTAAATTGGGTACATTAGTGATAGGGTTGTCTATATTAGAATTTGGGATTCCAATTCACATCAGGTTTTATTTGAAC
Source organism: Viscum album (assembly GCA_963277665.1). Classification (NCBI taxonomy): domain Eukaryota; kingdom Viridiplantae; phylum Streptophyta; class Magnoliopsida; order Santalales; family Viscaceae; genus Viscum; species Viscum album. Next base: position 25,743,000 of record OY728151.1, read on the forward strand.
CTATTTATATATAGATAGCCTCATCCCTTAGTCAAAGTTATACAAAATTAAACTATAACACCCCTATTTATCATGATTCATGACCTTAAAAACTAATAGCCTCATTAGACTAAATATTATAACAATAAAATTATATCCAATGGGATCACATCAGTACCTTTCCGAGATAATTATAGAAATATATTCTCATGTATCTCATGGTTATTGTAATTTTCATTTGGAATTAAATTTACTATCTCACATGCCCTATATTTTTTTGGTATTCCCGGTTGTTATAATTAATTCATGACGAAATATCCATAAGAGTGACCAAATTATTCCTAAGGATCATTATCTTTTACAAGAACACATTTTGTTCTCTGATTAAGATCAACATCCACAATTTTTGGATAGTCTCCCCTAAACCTACAATGATGGATCAATTCCCAAGTCTCATCCCCCATTATATCTGTGGTGTACAACTATGATTAAACATCCATGGTTCCAATGTAGTGGAAACTATGTTTTGAACATGGACAATGACCATCCTAATTTTTTACCCCACCTTTAATGATATGATATCATAACTTGTGTTTCAAACATGTTCAATGGTTATCCTAAAACTACCCAGCAATACATCTATCAGTTAAGAACCAGGAAGCCAAAAATCACCCTTTTTACCACTTCCCTATTCTAAAGTAGAATTCTGACACCCTTAGCGGCCACAACTTGTGTTTTTACATGTTGGTAGGGATATTTAATCTTTGTAGTTACATAGACCTAATTAACCCATCTCATGAGTTCTATTTTAGTTGTTGTTGAAATTTTGGCCTTGACCTATCCACCCCTGTTACACACCGTCATTTAAAAAGAAATATTTCCAATCATTTAATTATTCTCACATTGAGCATGACTCAAGTGAGTTTATATATTTAGTTGATTTATTTGTTATAATTATGAATATGTGATTTAATTTCAACATTATGAGTACTATAAGTAGTAATTTTATTACTTTGAAATATTGAATAGGATTATCCATATAATGGAGCCTCTCCTTTAATAAAATATTATCCTAATATAACACATCATCTACTACCATCTTGATCTTGGATAAACTTTACTCGGAGTATTTATGTAATGGCCATAGATTTTGGATCCTTTAAAATAAATACTATGTTCTATTACTTGTATCACATGCTAAACCCAACATAAAAAAATAAAACATATTATAAATTAAAAATTAATAAATATAAAATATACACTAATATGGTAAACCATTAATAGTTGTTACCTTTATAAGGTAAATAAATAAAATGGGTTAATACTGAAAGAATTATTTTTAATAAAAGTTAATTAATTTATATTATATATTTTATTTTAAAAATATAAATTCACAAAGTTTAGAAATTAAATTTTTTAAAGTGAAATTATTTTATAATTCCCCCAAAAAATATCTTAAGATGCATTTTTTATTTTTTTTATAAAATAATTTGTTTTTAGGTGAATAGTGAAAAAAATATATTTTTCTAATAATTTCACATTTATATGATATATAATTTTTTAAAACCTTTTTGAAAAAAATAAATTTATAAAATAAATAAATCAAATAAAAGTACTATATTTATTTTATAAAACACATGAATATCATTTCTTAAAATCAAGTAATCTTTTATGAAATGTATTTTATATTTTTTCATTTAATTAAATTTTTACATGGGGAAATTAAGTTATATATTTATTTTAATGTAATATACCTATTTTTTAAACATTTATAATATTATTAGTATTATTAGAAACAAAAAAATTGATAATTTATTCCTATATATAAAAATCATTCTTAAAAAAATAATTTTTATAAAAATGAGTTTTTACACGTTACACGTGCTAACGTTAAGATTAATTTTTCTAAAAATGAAATGATAATTTGATAAAATGATTGTAATATTTGAGATAATAATTTTCATATTACATCATATGTACAATTTTATTTTTAGTTGTCAAATTTATATTATTATTATTTATGCTAATTACCATGATAATGGTGAAGAAATTATTTAAAAATTATAATTTTATTAATATCACGTAATTTACATGAAATAAATTAAATTAATGTAATTAAAAAACGAATATAATATGATTTTGAAACACATTAATAAATATATCATAATTTATTTACTTTTAAATCAACAATTAATAAGATTATGAATCCATAATGGTCAAAATGACATTTTCCTACTAAAATGATTTTTCTACACATCATATGTTTAAATTTAAAAGATAATTTTATAACATTTATGAATTTAATTTGATCAAATAGATGTTAAATATAGTCCCATTACAAAAAAATTTGGTTATATTATTTATTTCATATTCTTAATAAAATATAAATGACATAGTTAAAAGTTAGTTTCCTAGTTTAAATGAAAATATGTAAAATGTAAAGGCTTAATGGTAAAAATCATATAAAATGTTAAAAAATGTAAGGAAACACTTTTTTTTTGAGAATTTATCAGCCTAAACATACCCAAAACCCAGATTTTTTCCACTTTTGATCTGTTGATCCTTGAATAGTGTCATGGAATTATTGAGAAATAAAAAGGTGTTCCCAACAGTGCCCTTACTTTCACTTATAAAACATACCATTTAATCCATTAAAAGATACATTATACGTAGATTTATTCATTTAAACTCTTAGAATTTACTCTCAATAGAACCCTATCCCAGTAGAATAATCCATATATCATTCATAATTATCCGAAGTTGTACAATTTTGAGGAGACTTCCAAGGAAAGATCAACTCTCCAACGTAAGTATTATCTTCTTCTTAAGTTTTTATTCCTAACATTACTCTTATAAATTCATTATAACCATAATAATATGCTGATTTTAGTATCATTATTATATTGATATTATTTCATATTAATAGTAAATCGTAATATATTTATTTCCATTCTCTTATAAAAATAAAGGAATATCAATCGTCAGTGTGTATGAATTATCTCCTCCATGAAGAATCAATTTTCTTCTTATAGTTTTTCATTATCCATTAAAACATACTAAAATATTGTTTAATATTATAAAAAATAAAAATAATATCAATATTTTTATTTTATAATCATATTATTTCAAAAAAAACACCTCTTTACCAAACATTTTAATCGTGTTAAAGCGTGTTCTTGTTTGGGTCGATTTAACCACCTTTGTGGAAGATTATTTAAAATAAGATCATATATGATTATTAGAAACTAATTAATAAAATTATTATAGTTTAATAATAAATTATTTATCATTTTTTGGTTTTTAAAACTTATATAATTTATAAAGTTTATTATTAATAAATCATCTGGGAACACCAAAATCATCGATATAAGTCATTATCAATTTTGTTTTCACATAACATTACCAAAACACATATGGAATGTAACAATGTTTTTAAATAAATATAATTTTATATTATATAATATTAAATTATATATAATGAACTTGGTATCAAAATATTATGAATGATATAAAAATTATTAAACAAGCTTAAAATAGTTAAAGTTATTAACACCCGATGGTCATAATAAGCTATGAATAATTACTAGATTAATAATAAAGAAATATTATAAATATTATAAATGTTTAATATATTAACTAAGGTTATAAAAAAGTATATTATGTTAATATTTTTTTTCTCAAGATGTTAGAGTATTATCTACTAATCAAGGGGACAAGGAAAGGGGTTTTTTGTTTCAATTCCTCTGCATTGAGACATGTTTTAATGTTACGAAACAATTTATTTTTTTTATGGTTTATATAATAACTAAGAATTTATACTGTCATAATAAATGATTAATTAATGGTATTTATGTATCTATATTAATTTCAAAGTTACAATGACTTATGATTTATTTATTTTTAATCTGTAAGCGTTTTGGTATCAATTTAATATCTCTGAGAATTATTTGGTATAATAACCCAAATTACATTTAAGTGGTATATATAAATCCTATTTGAGATGTCATATCATGAACTATATTTTAATAATGGTATATTATGTTCAATTTAAATTCCTATATTTCAATTGTATTTTATTAAAATGTTACTCAATCCATAAGGGTTTCTTTACCTCTAATTTGAATCCCTTGAGACATGTTTACTCCTTACACAATGTTTCCTTTTTTAATAGTTCAAATACTTATATATTTTCATTTTTTCATTTTGACCTTATATTTTGTGATTTTCAATTTCCTATTTAATATTATACCTGTCATGTGGTTTTGATTCAAAAGTTACTAAGACTACAATGGGGTTCATGGCTTAAATATTTTCCATGGGTCATAATTACTCATCATTGACTACTATATTAAAATATAGATATATTCTAACCTATGATGATGTTATTTTTAATATCGACATTATATTATAATGAAATCATGTTTCACACCAAATTTGTCTTTCATTATGATTCTATTATTTCATTAAATTTTATTTTGTTGAGAATAATTCCCATTAATTTAAATAGATTTTTCTTCCACACCCATGTTTCTACTTCCCAATAATGTTATAATTTTCCTAATGGAAAACATTTTGTTTTTACCTACAATGAGATTTTTTAATTAATTTTAAACCAAATGTTTCATTATCCTTTTAACTATATGGGTTTTTAGAATAATCATTTCAAAGTATTCAAAATGGGTTTCCATCCTTTAAAAATAAAAACATTATATCATCCAATAAATATTTCTTATGATACAATTAGTATATTTTTAAAGGTTCAATTATTAAAGATCATTTTTATAAATTAATGTTTAAAATGTATTTATAATTACCCTTTTTAAAAACCTTATGTTTTTTAAGGTCTGTAAATTTAAGGATTCTTTTAAAATTAAACATTTAGAAATTATATTCACATATCCTTATTGAATCTTTTATGTTAGTTTAAGGATAGTTTATTAAGAAATATTTATAATAATGTTTTACAAATTCTTCTCTTTCCCTCCACCAAAATTATTTTAAATGTAATTTACCCTTCATTTTTTATTTAAATTTTTAATGTTTTTGTGAAAACATTCATATTTCACAACTATTTACCCACTAAGGAGTATATTTAATGAATTGATTTTTTGATAAAACTATAAATGTTATTATGATATGATATATTGTTTAAAATAATAGTTTTTATATTCTATGATTTTATTAGTTCATGTTCTGTGATTCTTTTAAAAAAAATTAAGTAACACATTTTTTTTCCTTGGGTTCTTTATGAGTTGATGAATTTTTGATTTTATAGTGGTAGATAAATATATGGATTATTTTATAGGAAGGACCTATGTTTCCCTTAAATGTATTGGGTAAAATATTATATCTCATTATAAAGATATTTTATTTGAAAAAGATATTAAGTAGCCAAGTTTTGAAAAGTTGAGTATGATGGAATTTATCTCCACTAAAAATTTTACATGTGAATAGGTTAGTAGGTTTCCATGTTCACAATGATATGAAATATTATTTTTATGATTATGCCACTTTATTTCCTATATTCCATGTCTCATGATTTGTTCATCATGTTTGTTGAATCATGTGTATATACTATTTTTTTATTCATGTATTATGTTATACCAAATTATATACAATGATTTATTATCTAATATTGTTTGTCTATGTTTTTTCTTATCTATATTTATTATACCCATATGATCATATTATATACATAATATTTCACCTTTTCCAACAGGGACATATCTGTTGGTAAAAGATCATTTCCTATGGGTAAAATGTTTTTTCCAACATATATGTCCCTGTCACTAAATTTTTGGTAAAAACTCAATAACAATTTCTTTTGTTCAAGATAAAATAGTTTTGCTGTAATTGTAATTATACCAATAGATGATATATATGTTGGTTAAATTGTTTAGCAACATGTTATGGGGAAATATTTATCTGTTGGTAATAAAATCACCAACATATAATATATATTTTTTATAAATTACATTTGGATGAAAATTATAAATATTTATTACTAGTAAAATATGGTATTATTTTTATTATTTTTTAATATATAATAAGTAGGTTTTAATTATTAAATAGAACAATATTTTAACTCATGTCCATACATAAAAAAATTTAATTATATTTATAATTAAATATTTTATACAAAACGTTGGATCCCCCAACCCCCTCCCCACGCTAGATCCCCCAATAGGATCCACCCCCCCCTAGGAGACACTTCCCTGATAACAACACATCTATGCCACCTAGTTAGAACCATATCAATGGAACCAAGCATGTCAGCATCCCATTCATTCCATCTAGTCACCTGCAACTCTAGCGACCGAATCCAGATAAGAGTTGGTTTAACTTAACAGAAGAGTTTTTAGTGTAGTATCATGCACATCCTCAACCACAAATATGATGGAATGACCAAGATGCTTTTCATACTCCTCTAGAATCCATACATGGTCTCCCAACATCAACCTACTTCAATAATAAATATGTAGAAAATCAATACTTCACAAACTTATAATCAAAACAACACAGACAAAAAAAACATAAACTCAAGCATTACTTCATGATGTACATTCAAAACAGAAACTCAAACTATTCAAAAAAAAATCCAGAGCTGAATCTTCTACTCCTCTAGCATCCATACATCATTTTACAGCATCAGTTGTCAATGTAGTTATCACATAGGAAATCTATTTCTCTCACTCTCCTAGAAACATTAACTTCACACTTTCCAACTATAGACATCAATATGACAATGGGATATCATTATTCAATCAAAATATAATTTCATTTAATTAAAATTGTAGGTGATTGTGTGATATAAAGACCTCCATTTTTATAAGTGTTGCAATACCTGCAAGTGAAATTGACTCCACCGACAGAGAAATAATATTTAAAATGTCAATTATTTTTTACAAGGGAAAATGAGTTAAAAATATATGAAAAATATCAAAAATAGGATAGACTTAAAGAATACAATTATAACCAAGCTGAGTATAGTGAACTGGAGCTTGAGACTTTCCAATTCATGGACACCATAACACTATGATAGAATCACTGAAAACCCCTACAAAGAACATCATATAGGACCTCCAGTATATTCCTTCCATCCTTATCATCACAAGGCTTTTAAAAAATCCTCCACCATCTATCTGTATAGCTTTATATCGTCAATAAAATAAAAAACAATCAATAGATATAGTAACAAAATTACAATCAACATTCTAGAAAACTCACCTCACACCTCTCTTAACATATAGAAACTAAGACCACAAACATCCAAGATGATAAGATGGTACATAGAGTCGATCATCTTCAATATTAGTCAATAATATAAAAAATATAAAATAAAGGTTAATCCTACAAACCATGCTGACTTTACATAGGGAAACCACTATCTTCACTTGTAAACGTAAAGCATAGGCAAGTGAAACACCCCCCTTTGGATTATCTTCTACAGAAATGATCAGACACACAATTCCTAGAGGCAAAACATATTACAATCCCTTTCTATGATCCTATCATCACATGTATTCAGAATCCGAATAACATTCACCATCAAGAAAAAACAATCAAAATTTAACATCAAACTAGAATAATATTAGAGGCTTCATCAGGACAAGAAGCCCACTCTCACTTCCATAATCATGGTAATTATATTATATTATTTCATACTATCATGTAGAAATTTAGATATTCATGCATCCATCCATCATGTTGCAAAATAATCCTAGAAACCTTCTAAACTTCAAAAGGAACACCCCCATGAAAAAATGGCTACGACCACACTAAGGAACACCTTGCATCTCCTGCATGAAAAAACAAAATACAATAGTTGGGAACCCGACCCCTATATTGAAACTCCACATAAAACTATATCATCGACTTAGGGGAATTAGTTAAACCATTCAAACACTATATAGAATCTAGAACCAATAATGAATCTATTTTTGGAAAATTGAGACATTCCATAGAAAAAACTGCAACACTAACTACAAGACATTCTAAAACCAAAGACGAAAAATGAATCATACAATGATCATATTCTTCAAATAGATGTAGGAAAAATTTTAAATTTTTTAAAAAAACTAAAATACCTGAGTTGGAATTTTACAAGATATAAATTTTAGACCGATAATTCATGGTTAGAAGAATAATATAGAGAGGAGGAAGGGTGATATGTGCTACATTGACCATTTACACAGTATTCATAACATGGTCAAGGAACACACTGGAATGAATAATAGAAAAGTTACTATGACCATTTACACAATGTAAAACATCTTGGGGAACATGCTGAACCAAATTAAAAAATAATTTATGAATACAGGAAATGAATTAAATGTTGTAAAACATAAGTTATCATTGTCATGGCTTATACTGGTATCCCCATAACCAGTGAAAACTATAACCATAAGATATCAATTTTGTAATTATTTATATTGGAAGTGGTGTAAAACTTGTCTCCTATACTCATGTAATCCATTATCATAAGCTATCACTATCATGGTTTACAAAAGTTACTTTGACCATTTACCCCACTACCTGTGCAAATCATGTCAGGGAAAATGCAGAAGAAATTTCTCTGTACATAATAAAAAGGCTGATATATACTGTACTGACCATACTATAAATTTTCAACAAATAATAGAAAGAAGAATAAGGCCTTTCATGTATTGAGATATAAAAATTCTATATATACCAAAGAGAAATCATGAGTTTTAGATGATTACATCTAAATATCGTTGAATGAGGAATAAGGCCTTGCATGTATTGAGATATATGAAATAATCCTTTCATATCAACTACCATAAATTTAAATTATCAAAATTTCATAATAATGTTCATTTCAAAGGATTTATATCGAAATTCATAATCAATTCTATAAAATTCCTACAGGATTTGTTATGAATCAATGAAATCTTAACAAGATTGAAGTATCATGAAATCTTATACGCTCCTTTTTAACGTTTATTGGACTCAAAATAGTTTTTCACTCTATGAAAGAAAGATAAGGAAGATGTGGAAGTGATATTCAAGGAAATAATCAAATGATCAAAAAATAAATAATTCTAGAAAAAAATAGATTAACGAACCATGGATACTTAAGTTGGATCAACAGTATTATCAAATGGAATTGTAGATTTTAGAGGTTGCTAAAAACCTTTCCACAGTGGTGTTATAAGGCATGGGAACCCCATTGGATTCAATGGATGCATGTTCCATACAGGAGATGGTAAAGTAGAATAGTTTATAGAAATGAGATTCTATGGGAGTGATGTTTTCCCCATTTAGTTTTCTTAAGGGGACCATTCACTGGAGCTAATCAATGGCCCATGTGTTGTGATAACAGGAGATGAACTTAAAGTCTGATTACTCAAACCTCCACTAAAAGAATCATATTGATGATTAGAAGGCTGCTAATGGATTAGAATAGGTAATAATGTTGTCGTTGATGCTGTGATCCCTTAGAACACTATTTAAACTAAAAGCTATTGCAGATATAGGATAATCAAACAAGTTTTAATAAAACTTATAAAAATAAATAGGAAAAACTGTGACAGGATATATGAATAAAAAAACACAGTATACTGTTCAATAATAAATAAAACACATACATTTAAGGTCATTGAATAATGCATTTGTAAATAAATTAATATTTAACAATAAATTATGTTTACAGATAGATAAAAAAGGAAAAACCAACCTGTGAATAACATGAAGGTTGTTGAAAATATTATTTAATGGGAAACACCAAAAATATCAGAGGGTTTATTATTGATGACATTTTACTTTAATTCAGGAACCACATACCACACATAAGTAATAAAATTTTACAACATTTCTTACAATTGGTTGGAAGGTTATTGTTATAAATTTTTTAACTTTAACAATATAATGAATGAAATGAATATCAATGATCACCAGTAAAGAATTACATGAAAGGGGGGTGGAAATTATAATTTATAGTCATATAAATGAAGAAATACGGGTGTATATTAAAACAAATGAAAATTGTGTAATACCTCACATGGGAGAGGTTGGGTGGGAAAGGTTGGTGATGGTTGGGGTCAAGCGGTGAAGTTCAAGGATGACGGGGGTCGAGAGTGGAAGGTTGATGAGGGAGGGACGAGGGGGATATGGGGGAGGCGGGATGGGGATGGGTTGGGTAGGCAGAATGAGGAGGTAGGACCAGGAGGGGGAGAGGTTGGGAGGCAGAACAAGGGAGGAGGGATGAAGACAGGACATGGAGGCGGGACAGTGAGGTGGGACAGGGGAGGCAGGATGATGAGGGGGAGAAGTGGGGAGGTGGGATGGGGGTGGTGGGATGGGGGAGGTAGGAGAGGGGAGGCATGATGGGTACAAGATGAGGAGGTGGGACGGGGGAGGCGGGATGGGGAGGGGAAGAAGTGGGGAGGTGACACGGGTGGGGAGGGAGGCATGATAGGGTTTTGGGTTCATCATCATGGTTAATAACATATTTTTATTTTTATAACTATTTATATTATCATTGAAAATATAATTTAAATTATTTATAAATGCTAATAATTTTAAATTGAATTCTATTTATTTGTTTCAAATATTTTTTAGAATATTTTTTGAAAATTATTTAGAATTGATTTGAAAATAGATCATATTTTTTTAAGATGAATGAAAATATTAAAAATATAATTCTATTGGGTCATTTGTATAGACACTAATACCCTTCATTTTTTCCACCATCAGTAGGTTGAGTGCTAATCGAGTGTGATGTCCAAAAAAATTAGATAACATGGTAATAGAGACACAAATGATATATATATTTTTATGTTTGTATGTACGTATTCATTCCAAAAAATATTCTTTATTTAATAGTTGCTGTAATTTGATGTATAAATATATATTTGTATTAACAAATGATTTGTTGTTATATATATATATATATTCAGTCGCTTGTATAAAATTTTATTATAAAACTATTTATTGAAAAAAATTCTAATGGTAAAATATTTTTTGGTAATAATTGTTATTAATAACAGATTCATGTGTTGGTCAAAAAATCCTAGTATTAAAATGAAAGGATGACTGATTTAACTATTAGTAAAAGACATGTTGGTATTGAATAGTTAATAACAACAGATATACCTGTCAGTAAAAAAATTATGGCAATTAATATTAATATTGACAAAATCAAATATCTATTGGAATTAATCATTTTCACCAACAAATATATTATTTGTCACTAATTTGTTTTTTAAAAGAAAATGTTTTTATAGTCACTTGTGATATTCAATTGTTATTACTTTTTTTACCCTTATTGATCATCTGAAATCAACCCTTTCTTATGTTTACATTTCCCTAGGTTAATAAGAAAATTTTTACATAAGAAGAACCAAGAAGGGTAACTTATAAGAGTAATTTTTGGGAGAAATTAAAGACTTATTATGGATTGAGCAGTTTTTTTATAGTGAAAAATGTCCAATGGTTGTAAAAGTCATGATTTTTTCAAGTTAATATTTTTTCCAAAGTATCTAAAGATATAAACATTAAATGTGTGGGGAATTTATAATTTTGAAATATTTTATTTAATTCATGTAATTATTGGATGATTAGGTCTAGAGTGTCATATTCACTATGATAATAATGTTTAAATAAATCTACAGTTTATGATGTTATCGGTTGAGGAAAATTTAAGAGTATTTAATTTCATCAATTTTTGAAAATTTTAGTTTTATCATAACATCAAAGGTGTAGATAACACTTTAGGTTAGTTAATGTAATATTTCATATTTTATAAATTAGTATAAGATACATTTAGTGAAAACATAAGGAATAACTCTATGGGGTAAGTCTATATATAGGATAACATATTGAATTATTGTTAAAGTTGTGATTGTGTGGGTTTTATGGAAATAAAAACCCTTTATGAATACTACATGTGGTTGTAGGCTCTATAAAATTTTAACCTAGGGGTAATAACCCTAAAAAGTGTATATTGGGCATTAACTCAAGATTCATTTAGTGAATGAAAAGGAGGACTAACTTCACAGCTAGTTTGACACTCTTGGGGGATATTATTTGGTAGACTTCACACTCTTTATGAACTATTATGAAGGATTTATTTCTTAATCATATCTTGGGATTAAGTTATGAATAATGAGAGAACACAGATTAAAGTAACTTAGGTAGAACAATAATATTTTTTAGATTAACTAAGGATGACAAAAATGAAATGAAATTTTCATATATTTAAATTAAGGTGTCATTGGAGAATACATATTAAGAATAATATTTAATATTCATATACTTTAATTCTTTAAGATACTATCATTACCATTTTAGATTTTTTATTTGGTTGAAACAGGATCGTGAGGATAAAGCTGAGAAAGATATGTGTCAAAAAACTACAATGTATTATTACAAAATAAGGGAGCATACTTAAATAGACGAATCTTAGTATATTCTTGTTATTATGTAAAAGTGAGTTTTCTAGTCTTAACTATGGTAATGAGGGTTATATCCTAATAGAAATTAAATATAGACACCCTTATCTATTTTAATTGTTGAAGTGATATGTATTCATGATATTTTGGTAAATTCTAAAAGTTATTTAGGATTATGTGAAACATCTATGGATCTTTCTTCAGTAGTTTTGGATAAATATTTTTAAATAATATATTAAATTCTATAAATAACATGGGGAAGTTATTTTATGGAAAGGTTAATTTTTTTGGATAATACTATTGAACTACACATGTTTAATGGATTTATAAGATTTAAGATTAATAAAATTTTTATGTCAGTATAATAAAGGGTTTTGTGATTTTGAAAATTGAAGTCATTTTATATCTATATCCATTGGATTGATTCTAATTAAAGATATTTTTAGTGAAATTTATTTCATTTTTAAGATTTTTATTTGTATTTTCTAGTTTTTTGTTTGATGAACCAGTGTATAATACCATTTTAAGAGTAAACATAGAATTTATTTTTAGAAGAATATGTGATTTAACTATGGTTTTATTACTTGGATACTTATGTAGATTTGGGGAAGGTATGCTTTGGAGAATATATGATTAGGGTATAGAGAATCAATGTTGCTTGATAAAAGGTCTTTATGTTGATCTGGATTAAGATAGTAAGGTATATTTCATATTTTGAAGGTGTATCTAGAATAATATATTTGTTATGAATACCCTCTCTTCATTTAATTAGTGGGTAATAATTAAAATTACCAGGGCACAACTTATTTTTTGTGTGTAGGGGGGGTGGAAGATATAGAAACCCACACTTTTCATACATTGATAATAGATATTATTGAATGAATATTTTTAATTCCACATGACTTTACAATATTATAAATTTTGAATAATTTTTATTTTGTTTCTATCTTTATTTATATAAAACATCATGTTAATATTAAACTACATGCAACAAAGAGTTTTCTTGCGCTACACGGATAACTGATTTTTACTGAATAACAATATATTATTAAAATATTATTATTTTAAAAAATAAGATATAACATAGTCAATAAGTTGGTAGTTATTAATATAAATAAACAAAATATAAAAATATATGGTTAAAATCATTAGTTAAAAATTAATTAGAAACAAATATAGGAACTAACTGGAGATATAAGAAATGTTTTTATAAAGAACTATTTTTATTCTTTCAAAGGAGTTTGTCTTAATAAATTAAATTAATTACAATTAGTGAATGATATTAATGAAATATATATTTTATTTATTCAATGAAATATTTTTTGAAATTCATCCAACAGATTTTATAGGCATTAGATAATAATAAATACAGTTTTATGCTTAAATATTGTATTTTTTTTTCAAGAAAAGGATGTTTTACTGCCTTTTAATAGAGTACTTATTTTAAATAAATTTTTTAAAACATTTATATATTCTATTTGATAAAAATAAAATTATTATCTTAAATTGGAATGTAAAATTTTACTTTATTTTTTTTTTATTTTTATAATAAGTTTCACATTTTGATGAATAGTAAAAAAACTAAATTATAGTTGAAAATAACGTTTTTTCATCAAAATAATTTATTGTTAAATTATTATTTTGATTGGTTTAAAAGTATAATTTGTTTTATTTTTTTTATCATTTAATCCAATTTGTGTTCTTATAATAAATTTGACATTGTATTTAGATATAAAAACGTTTCAATCTTTTTCATATAAAATATTTAATAACCCATTTTATCACCCCGTTCACGGGATTAATTTAAAATTATTTGCTGCAAATTCTGTGTTTTGAATTTTGAAAAATAGATTCCATATTTTTATTTAGTGGGTCCAAATTACATAAATAGGTTTATTTTATTTTTGGACATATGAATAGTAAAATTTAATAATATTTTAAATACCATAGTGAATGGTAAATCTGGTAATTAAAAGTAAAAATAATATTATAATATTCTATATTTATCCTAAGACTTGTCCTAAATTAATTGGATGAGTGGGTTTGACCAAAATAAACCTTATTCCTAAATTATAACCTTTTTAATCCACTTGGGTAAGAATTTGAAATTTATTATATTTTATTTAAAGATAACTTTAAAATGTCATACTCATTTATTTAATAACTAAATATTTTGTAGTATAGGGTAATACATAAGATAAATTTGACTATAAATAGTCATTTTAAATCTAATTTTTTTATCCATCGTGATAATTTATTTTAAATTTTTGGAGAATAAATATTTTAATTAAAGGCTTACATAATAATGATGTAGTAATTGTTTAATTAATGGAAGTATCAAATAAATGATATTAAAAATATCAAAAGAAATATAATTTGACATAATTAATAAAATACATGAATTTAGTAGGTAACTTATAATTGTTAGTTATATCTTAGAAGTTTTGTTTTGAAGGTATCACGTTGTTATGTTATTTTTAAATAGACTAAAAATGAATAGCATTTAAATTGACATAAATGATACCTTAAAAATAAAAAATATTTTATTAAATGATATAAAATTTATAAAATCATAAAATTAGGCCAAATAAGTAGAATAAAGTTAAATATTTCATCAATAATATATTTGAGGTTTTTTTAGTTTTATAGTAACTATTTTAACCCTGTAGTGTAAAAAAGCCAAGTGGATATAGTAAGAGTTAAAGAAATTAACTAAGCATTAAATACAAAAGATAAGGTTAGTATTGTGACCACAAAATGTCTAAAAATAATCAGTTTGAGAGGATTTAGAACCATAATATTCAAAGATTTTAAATAACTCACTTTTTAGATATTTGAAATTGAAAATCAATTTATATTAATTTAATATTTTAAAGGATTCCAAGAGTGCCCCTCCACTCTCTTATAAAAAAGAAACATCCTCCTGCACTTCCTCACACCACATTGAGCCTTATATATCGACGAAAACCTACACATTTATCCTGTAAAAATTCTTATTTATTTCCTATAGGTCCTCATCTTCAAAAAAGACCAACCCTATATCCCTTGAGGGAAGATATTAAGGAAGTCCACTGAAGAAGAGGAAATTATTTTACCAATTCATTTAAGATCATTTCTTCTTATACAGTCTATTCCCATGTTGTTTCCATACTAAGGTAATAAATCCATTATCATATATATATTATGATATTTTATTATGATTATTGGATAACTATATTCCTCATTTTGTCCATCCTATGAAAAACAATATCACTATGCGTGAATACGTACGACTTACCGTCTCCATGGTGTGGTGTAATTTGTTTCCCATCACCACATTATTTGGATGGGTATGAAAATAAATATAATGGTTAAAATAATAAATATGAAATTATAGTTATTATATATAATTAATATACTATCCAACTCCTTACCACTTTCCATTAAGGGAATGATATCATCCCATGTGTTTACATAGGGCATACTGTCTCCACGATCTGATGAGATTAATCATCTATATTAACCATTAAAAATTGATTATAAATATATATATAAGGAATAAATATGAAATATGTGACATTATAATAATTATGGAATAATATATACACAGATTTGATTTACTTTCTTCCATTCAGTACGAAAAAAACATAAATAATGTTCATAAGTACGTACGGTTTACCGTCTCCATGAACAGTGTATTCCATTTCCAATATATATATATATATATCTTTTATATATAATTATATACTAAATATATATGATATATAAATTATGTTTTACATTTTTTAAGTAATTAAATCCATATCAATGTAATATTATCAAGAATAAAAAGTCAAAACATGTACGATAAACGAAACAGATATTACCCTAAACATTGCTTTAATATGGAATTGTTAGTAAACAGGTAATATAAAGTCATAAATGAATCATATATAATATCATAAATATTATTAAGATTATGGTATAAGTTAATAATATGTTTAAACCCACTATACATGAGTTTCAAAAAATGTATGATGGGAATCAAACCTAAGGTCGAGGTTAACTTGACAATCTCATTAATATCCATGATTGTTAATTCACAAGTATTTACTGGGAAATATTTATCATACCTATACATGATTCATAAAAATATATTTCATGTTATTCTTACTATTATTGTACAAATTTTTTTATTAATTTGTACCCATATTTTACTTTCTGTAAAACGTTTTGAAAAGAATCTTTTTGTCAATTTTTAAACAAGGTACTTTATGAACATTATGAAAAAATACGAAAGGAATGTTTTTTAACAGATATGACATGAAAAAAAATTCCTTTACTATATTAAAAGATTATTTTCACTAAAAAATATTCTTTTAAAATTTCATTCCCCTTTTAAAATTATATCGTTATAAAAGGGGTATTTTTCTCAAGAAATGTTTAATGATTTTATTAGAGTATTTTCATATATGCCAACATCGTTTGTTGAATATTAAGTTTGATTGTGGTTGATCTCTTATGATACAATATATCTTATTTTATGAAAGGTTTTATTATCTATTTGACTATGGATGTGATGTTTTGAATCTATTATTGTTCTATGGTTTTCTAGTTCTTCAATATGAATGTTTTTGTTTTTTATGTTTTCATATGAGGAATGCATTGGGTAGAGTAAGTAATGTGGGGGGGGGGGTTTCCCCTCGATGCATATATAGGTCACATTAGACAAACTATTTTGGGTTTTTACCCATTTATATATGGTGTCTTCGCTAAAGGCTTGATGGTTTGTTTATGATGTGTGGAATTATGCATTACCTCATTTTGAGATGAGTTATTGATATTCAATGTGATTATTCAACTAGTACAACGTCCATGGTCATGTTTTCAAAATCATGTGATTATTTATATGGAATTATTTTATTTATTATTTCTATATTATGCTCAATATTATGTTTAAATTTTGTATGTTTTAGTTATACACCATACCTTAAGGTTTATGCTTATTTAATTATAATAACTTCCATTGTACGCTTACCCTTACTATGAATCTAAGATAACACCTTTTTTATGTTTTATTTTTTAGGTTTAGAAGATGTATATTATGACGGATATATAGGGTTAATCTATGATATTAATGGTTTTCTCAAAGGATTATCTAAATTTTATTTTATGATTTGAATTTTAATGTAAGGTTCATGTATGTAACATATTTTACAAGACTACTAAAATAATCAGTCCTTTGGGATTAAACACTTGTATCTATGCCAATGTAATAAAGTAAGGCACCGTCTCCAAGATACTGGTATCGAGGTATTTAAAGTTGGTATCAGAGAAACATTTCAACTACCTTGGAAACTATTTTTAGAAAACTTATATTAGGGAATATAACCCAAATATAAACTTGAGCATAAGTATAGGAGAAAATCCTAAAATTTTGGTAAGGTAGAGATTAAATTTGTATTCTTAGTAATATATCCCTATCTGGATACTATAAGGGGACGTGATTATGGAAAAATGTACGTAGGAGTAACAACTACAACAAGGTGCATCATGCCTGACCCTGTGTAACCTGGTACACAATAACGAGCCTTACTGCGCACCTAGTTTGTCACTCCTGGGGGATATGCTTAGGATAATTCAAATTTTCTTTACAAACCATTATGAAGGACTTAAAAGCAATCATTTTCCAAAATAAACCATGTTTATGATTATGAGACTAGATACAAATAAATTTTACAATTCTTGTTAAGTATTGTGCTAGATTTTGGATTATACATTATGATATGATCCAACCTAGTGTATGTCATCATTTGGAAATGGCACACAATATAAGGAATGTGAACCTCACCAATGCACATGACCCAAAGAGTAAGAAGGGTCATATATTTCTTGGTCTTAGGTCAATGTTTTGAAGTGAAATAGTCTTTGAAGAATATTCATCATATGAGTAAATGTTATAATGTGATAATAGGATAGGTAAATAGTACTGTAAGTGTTATGGATTCGGGGAGAATCATGAGAATAAGAGGACAACTAAGAAAAATATGGATAAAGGGAAGAATGGAAAGAAGTATTTTCCCACATGTAATAATTCAAGAAATAATCACCCTGGTACTTACTTAAAAGGAATGGGAGTTTGCTATAAGTGTGGAGAGAAAGTCCAATGTTCATGGGATTTCAATGATAAGAAAAATATTTCTAATGTGAAATGACTGAACTGCAAGGAGATGAGAAACTATGAAAATAAATGTCTCATGCATCAAAGAAGTAAACACCAGATAAGCTAATGGACTGTGGTTGGGATTATGCTACCACCACGAATGAATAGTAATGCTTAATCTGCTTATGTTGGGATTCAATAATTATGTCATTTGAGTATTTTCTCAATGACCCACTAGTTATAAAAATAATGGAACATATAATGTTTGTATTGAATTATTTTTCATTAATGATTTGAGATTATTTCTTTAATTATACTGATGACCTAGAAAAATTTCACAATAGAATGTATTTGGAAAACATTTTGTTGAAGTAAAGATAACCCTTGTTTTTCCCCATTATTTGATAATAATGTTAGAATAAAGAGATGATTTATTTGGATAAAGTAAATTTCATAGTACTGACTATCTTGTAATAGATTAGTGGTTTAAGTTAAACATGGGGTTTAGTTTTAGAGGCTAATATATTAGTTCACCATATGATGCAACCTAACATAAGAGATGTTGTATAAATAATTCAATGTGTAATCAAAAGTTGAAGTAGTGTTTATAGAAAAGTATATTTACTTATATCCTTAGAGAATGGATGAATTTATCATCTTAAGGAATGGGGTCTTAAAAAAATGTTATCCTATTATCATAATTTTTGATGATATCAATGAACTTTATTCATACCTCTTTTTTATGGTATTGTGGTCAAAAACTTTTTAATGAACATGTTCACCATCACTCTCCATCAGAACTTGATGGCTTGATTTCTCTTATATAGCCATCTTTTCACTAATTTTATACTATTCAGAAGCCTAGTTTTGTGGTGACCTTTACATTTACCTCTCCCTATTATTTAGTGTATGTTTCATTAACCCTATCTCTGATGTCGGTTTCCCACAATGGAATTTTCATGTATTAACCACTTATTTTTTAATACAATTTCAATTTATAAGGATGAAATTTATTGAAGGAGGGGAGAATGTAACTCCACAAAACTTAAAAATAATTTGTTTTTTGAATAAATTTAATTTTTTTATACCTTTATTTATAAACAACACCATGCCAATCTTACACTACACACAATAAAGATTAGGCTTAGGCTACATACAATACTGTGTTTTACAGAACAATAATATATTATTAAAATATTATTATTTAATATTATAATATATAACATATCTAATAATTTGGTATTTATGAATATTATGAACAAAATTTTGAAAATATATTGTTTAATTAATTAGTGAAAAATTAATTAGAAATTAATATAGGAACCAACTAAATATATTGGAAATGTTTTTATAAAGAACTATTTTTATACTTTAAAAGGTGTTTTGTATTAAGAAATTAAATTAATTAAACTTTTTGAAAGATATTAATGAAATATATATGTTATTTATTCAATTAAATATTTTTATATTCATCCAATAAATTTTATAGGTATAAGATTAGAATAATTCGAGTTTTATACTTAAATATTTTATTTTTTTAAAAGGAATTTTTACCACCTTTCAATGATGAAACTATTTTAAATATGATTTTTGAAACTTTTATATGTTATATTTGAAAAAAATAAACTTCAGGTTTTAAATAAGAATATAAAATTTTACATTGGTTGATTTTTTGTATTTTTATGATAAGTTTCATGTTTTTATGAATAGTGAAAAGTTCTAAATTATAATTGAAAACAACTCTTTTCATCGATATAATTTATAGTGTTGAATTATGATTTGGTTTGTTTTAATGTATAACTAGAATATTTTTTTTATCATTTAATCTAATATATGTCATTGTCATCAATTTTACATTGAATTTAGATATACAAAGGCTTCAATCTTTTTCATGTTTAAACCTTAATAACCCATTTTATTACCCTCTCAATTGGAATAATTTTTAATTAATTATAGAAAATTCTATGTTTTGAATTTTTAAAAAGGGATTAAATTTTCAGTTTCGTGGTTTGAAATTATGTGAATAGGTTTCTTTTATTTTTGGCCACATGAATAGTACAATTTAGTAACATTTTTATTAGCATGGTTAAGGGTATGTCAGGTAATTAAAGGTAAAAATAATACAATAATATTCTATATTTACCCTAAAACTTTTCATAATTTAATTGGATGATCTAGTTTCGACCAAAATCAAACTTGGGTAGAAATTATAACCTTTTTAAGCCACTTGGGTAAGAATATGACATTTATTATATTTTATTTTTAGATAAGTTAAAAATGTCATACTAATATTTTTAATTACTAAATCATTTTTAATCTAGGGATATGCAAAATATAAACTAGACAATAAATAGTTATTTTAAATATAATAAATTTTTATTCAACATGATAATTGTTTTAAATTTTTTTATAGAAAAAATAATTTAAAAAGAGTCTTGAATAATAATTGTGTAGTAACTATTTAATTAACAGAAATATAAAATAAATAATATTAAAAATATTAAAATAAATATATTTTGACATAATTAATTAAATCCAAGATTTTTCAGATAACATATAATTTTCAATGATATATTAAAAGTTTTATTTCAAATTTATCATGTCGTTATGATATTTTTGAAAAGACAAATAATGAATAGTATCAAAATTGAATAAAATTATACATTAAAATAAATAATCTATTATTAAATGATATAAAAATAAAATAAAATATAAAATTAGGACAATTAAACATAATAAGGTTAAATATGTCATAAATGATCCATTTTGGGGTTCATTTTTCATTTTATAGTAACTATATTAACCCTGAGGAGTAAAAAATCCAAGTTGACATGGTAAGAGTTTAAGGGTTTTACTAAGGTTTAAAGAAAAAAGAAAAGGTTAATATTCTAACCAAAACATGTCCAAAAATAATTGGTTGAGTTGATTGAGACCCACATTCATCTCATTCTAAAACTAAATCACTTTTTAGCTTTTTGAAATCAAAAATTAATTTATATTAATTTAATATTTTAAAGGATTTTAAGATTGCCCATCTACTATCTTATAAAAGGCACCTCCTCCCTCACTTCCTCAGACCACATTGATCATTATAGACCGACCAAACCCTACCAATTTATCCTATAATTTTATTTATGTTCTGGATGTATTTGTCTTCTAAACATATCAACCCTTGATCCATTGAGTAGAGATCTAAAGGAAGTCCACAAAAGAAGAAGTTATTATTTTAACAATTAATTTAAGTTACTTTACACTTATACTTCCTCTTCCTATGTTGTTTCTACACAAAAGTAATAAATAAAATATCATATATTTTTTGAGATATTATTATGATTATGATAAAACCATATCCATCTTTTTATCAATATGATGAAAAAAAATATCACCATGCATGCGTACACACAACTTATTGTCTCTATGTTGTGGTGTAATTTATTTTTCATTACCAGTTTCTTTAGAGGGGTATAATAATAAATATAATGGATAAAATAATAAATAATAAATAATATTTATTCTATATAATTAATATACAATCCAAGTCCTTACCCCTGTACCATTATGAGAATGATGTCATCGCTCGTATGTACGTACGACTTGCCATCTCCACGATGTGATGAGATTCATCTTCCACGTTAACCATTAAAAATTACTATAAAATGTACATAATGAATAAATATTAAATACATGACATAATAATAATTATTTAATAATATATATATATATATACTTAATTTACCTTCTTCTATTCAATATGATAACAAAACAAAAACAAAGTTCTTGCATACGTACGACTTACCTCTCCACAAATGGTGTATTCCATTTCACATATCTACATGAAATATATATTTATATACTGAATATATATGAAATATAAATCATGTTTTATATTTTTTATGTAAGTCAATCAATATCTATGTAATATGATCAAGAATAAAAAGTGAAAACATGTTCGATAAACAAAGTAAATATTAACTGAAATATTTCTTTAACTTGGAATTGTTAATAAACAGATAATATAAAGTAATAATTGAATCATATATGATATCATAACTATTATTATGATTCTTTTATAAGTTAGTAATATGTTTAAAACCACTATAAATGAGTTTCAGACACGTACAAAGGGGATCATACCCAAGGTATGGGTTAACTTCAAAATATTATTATCTCTCGAGATTGTATATAAGTAAGTATTTATTCAGATGTATTTATCATCCATGTACATGTTTCTTAAAAATTTATTTCAAAATATTCTTACTATTCTTCTAATTTTTTTTGAATTCATTTTAACCCATATCTGACTTTTTATAAAATATTTGAAAGGAATCTTTTTATTGTGTTCCAAATGATGTACTTTATGAACATTTCGAAGAAATACGAATATAATGTTCTTTTTTTAACTTATATGACATGAGTGAAAATTACATTACAATATTATAAGATTATACTCACAAAAAAAAATTTCTTTTAAATATTCATGCTTCTTTTAGAATAATTTCCATATAAAAAAGTTGTATTTTTATTAAGAAAATTTTAATGAATTTACTAGAGTATTTGAATCTTTTTCAACATCCTTTTCTGAAACATATGTTTGATTGGGATTGATCTATTATGATAGAATATACCTTATTCTATTAAAGTTTTTATGATCATTTTTATAGTGGATGTGATATTTTGATACCATTCTTGGTTTACAGTTCAATTATTAAAATTTAATATGCTAGTTTTCTAAAATAATATTTTTATTGTCTTTGTTTTCATACGAGGAATGAACTGGACTTAATAAGTGATGGGAGGGGAACACTGTAGCACCTTGATGCATCATTAGGTCTAATGAGACAAACTAGTTTGAGTTTTTACCCACTTATGTATAATTTCTTGGCCGAAGTCTTTACAGTATGTTTTCGATGTACAAATTTATGAATTCCCCCATTATGGGATTATTTGTTGTTATTACATGTGATTATTTAACTAATAGAATATCAATGGTTATATTTTATAGTTCTTGTTATTATTTATATGGTATTAATTTATTTATTCTTTCTATATTATGCTTTGTATTATGTTTAATTTTCTTGTGTTTCAATTATACACATTTCCTTAAGGTTTATGCTTATTTAATCATAATAGCATCCATTTTATGCTTACTCTTACTAGGAATCCAATCTCAAACCTTTCTTATGTTTTATTTTCCAAGTTTTCAAAGATGTGTATTATGACTAATATATAGGGTTAAGCTAGGATATTAATAATGTTCTCAATGGATTATCTATATTGTATTTTATTTTTTTAATTGTAATGTAAGGTTCATGTATATAATATATTTTCCCAGACCTATAAACTAATATTTATTTTGAGATTCAACATCTATATCTATGACAATGTATTAAATTAAATCACCAACTCTGGGCTATAGGGATCATTTTCTTTATAATATTCATTACATAACTTAGCGATCTATTCCCTAATCATATATGTCTTGTGCCATTGGAAACATGGATATATAAATAACCCATTCATATAATATCTATGTTATATCCAAAATAATTATTCACAAATTAATCATTTCTTATATATATCATATATAAAAACATCCTTCATTTCACGGGAATAAAAAAAATAAGAAAGGGTGATCTCTAATTCTTAGTAATGGTAAACAAGGGAGATATCCATGATCACATAATAAAAACATGATTATATGGGTATTAAAACATGAGATTCATATTTGAAAACCATACCCTTAATACCATAGATCATATTATCGAGTCATGACATAAATCATGGAAGTTATAAGACATGAATCAAAATGGAATCACAGAACACAATCCCTGAAATCATAACATTGGCATAATAAATAGAGTTGTGGAATAAACATAAACATAGAAATAATTTACATAGTAGTAATGGTAAACTTCCAAGACTATTATAGTGTATTGGTTTCACTCCCCATTCTATCATAGTAGTTATGATTTACTCCCAAGACTATAATAGTGAAAAAATGTCTCTTAGTTAACTGGGTTCAGTCCCCATTACAGTCATGTTTATCTCATGAGATATGTATCTTGACCCAATGCATTAGAGGGATATATAATTATGAGACCACCATGAAATAATGAAAATCATACAGATGTGTTCAAAAATATCACAAAAAAATCATCATATCATAACCCATGACAAAATATGTTCATAAACATTTTATCATGGAATAACCTGAGGAAAATAAATGGGTTTCCAAAACATTTTATCAATTCATCATAGCATAATGCAGGAAAAGAAAAACAATTTTCATAAATATATTTTCATTATAATCATAAACCATCTAGATAAATAATAATGATGGTATTATTGTATTGTATCCCCAGTAAATATTAGGTAAAATCAAAATATGTCTTTTTAGATGAAACATTTCTTTAAATGGTCACTTGGAATATTTCTTGAGGAACATAGCATTTTAACTTTTAAATAACTTATTTAAAATATAACAATTTCCCAAATATTAGATAACAAATTTTATTTGAATTTTTTTATAAATATCTGAAGGAAGATTCAGATGATTGAGTGGTCATGATGGGTGGAAATTCTGTTCATGTTATATAAGTTAAAAGAAAACATTCTTTTTATTCTACTGTAAAAAAGTCAAAAAGTACCTCGTTTGAAGAATGAAATGAACATTCCTTTCAATAAGTTTTGTAAAAATAAATCATGGGTAAAAATTAATTTAAAAAATAGTAAGATAAGATTAAAAATATTCTTGAAAACATTTTTCAAAAACATTGATATGGAAGAAAAAAGGATTTTTGACTGAAGATGGAAATAAAGTCGATTTTCCTTAAAAATAATATCTATGTCTCTAGAGTACATAAAGAGAGGAAAATGAATGTAAAACATGTAATTTATAAAAATAAATAGAGTATAATAAAATCAATGAGTCTTTTATAGGTATATAATAATATTTCATCATTATAACTTAATCCCAAACAAACCTGATAAAAAATGAGATTGTAATATAAAACCCTTACCTCAAGTATTGTCTTTATTCATACATATTTGAAACTAATGTATAATAAATATATATTTATTATACATATTACATAACCATAATACAATTTATCATAACGTATATGTCACGACCTACCTTCACCAAAAGGAGGGAAGGGTCAGCAGATTTCCAGGCCCTTCCTTCTTTAAATTGAAGGAGAGATAATGACCCCCGAAAACCGCCTTCAATAGGTCCCAGAGTGGCGACTAGCACCAAGGGTATAAAATCACATACTAAATGGAAGGCATTACCCTATTTCTTTTAATAATATTGGGAGACAAGATGGTAAATCCCAACAACACCAAATAAGGAAACTAAAAGTAAAGACAAGAACCATTCCCAATGCATGTTACAAAAGTAAAATCCACAAGGTACAAAGTGACTACAAGGATAAAGTACCAAAGAAAGAAAAACAACAACTGCAACTGCCCCAAAGGTCCGAGCTAGTATGGTCCTCGCGCGATCCCTGAAGTTCTCCTGGAAACATGAAAGTAGTTATATATATGTAGGTTGAGCATACAAGTATACTCAGTAGGGAAAAGCAAAGACCCTCGTGCACAAGTGGGGGAATGTACTAAAGTCCCATGAGAAAAAGAGTAAACCAAACATCTAACAAGGTAAACTATCCACCCAAGACTCACCAAGGCACACTCCCCAAATATTTCAAGTCAAGTAATGTATAGTAATATCACATCTATATTTGGGTACCCAACGCCACTTTCCCACTGGTTATTGAAGACATCCTACGCATCGAACCAATCCTTCCATTCTCACCGCAGTCCCACTGCCAAACCCCGCCCTCACACATCTGGGCCACAACCTCATGCAGTCCCACTGCCAAAACCCACCCGCAAACACCTAAGCCACAACTGTCACACATAACCACACCTGCAAACACCTAGGCTAGAACAAACACCTCCACACCTGAAGACACTTGGGATAGAAGATCCACTGCCACGCCCAAAGACACCTAGGCCTTATCCCGAAGACACTTGGGAAACCACCTGCCCGCACACATCTGGGCCAACCTCCACACTACCCCGCCCAAAGGTTCTTGGGCTAATAATGGACTTCAGGCCATCACGGCCTGCCCGAAGATACTTGAGATATCTAGGAAAGGGAGCAGAAATGAGCTAATAACCAGCCACTAATAGAAGTGTTGGGGAAACACCCTCCCCCATGAAATGGGGGTGTTCTGTACTAGGTGCTCAACTTGGGTGGGGCGCGAATAAGAAACACAAAAACTAAAAGTATATATATATATGTAACAAGCACTCTCCCATGTTTAGGTTTTTCTTCAGCCAGCCTAAAGAACACAAACAACACTCAAGTCCGAGTCACAACTCTCGCCAATAAAACCCTTTTGTCCTATTTGTTTTCATGTTCAGTAATGATGTTTAAATTAGTTTTGCACCTACTTGGGAAACTAGTAATCATAAGAACAAGTCCAGGAAAGAAAACAATCAAGCATTAACTACAACATCCACACCTGGTTCTCTCGTAAATCCACAAAAACCAAAGAAAATATGAAGATACAGCCCCATGTCCAATATCCAGGAGCCAAAAGTTTTCTCAACAATAGAGGATCCCACCCCAATTTTTGATATAAACAAGGTAACCACCTGGTCTTAAAATTCAGTACCACTGAATCCATATCAACAGGGGATCCCATCCCCTCCCACATCACCCACCAAATGGAACGTGAAGGAAAAACCACAAAACCACCACCACTAAGTAGGACCATGCGAGTATTTTCAGATTTATAAGATTTAACACACTCCATGATTTCAATTTCCGTGTGCTTTAACCGGGGTTATCAGAGAAAGGGTTGATCCTGGTGCTTTCAATTTATTTAGCCGGATATACGTGATTAACCAATTCCCTTTTCACAGCACGAGTTCACAACTACAAAACAAGACATTTAAAACATCACCAGGGGTTCATTAGTGCACATAGAAAGACCACCAACGACTACAATTTTTAGTAGGCGTAAGCCTGCAAAATTCAGAAAAGAAGATCATAAAACAAAGCAGCATCATCAATAAAATCCCCCCCTTCATTCTTTATAGAATCCATTCATTATCTTTGTTAGGGTTTGGTTCATCCAATTCTACATAATCAAAATCATGCCCGCCCCGCATGATACACAAAAAGGGAGAGACTAAGGAGAAATTACATACCTGTTGATCAACGATAGACGCTATGCCTGGGTGTGGAATTCCATGGATAGCGATGTGGATCTTCTGAACGAAAGGTACTCCTAGCACACGGTGATCGAGAAAATATGAAACCCACGGAGAACCCTTTAGTTTATAAGGGCTGGGGATGGTTGAGATAAGAACGTGAAATCGCATAAGGAGCGGGGTCATGGGTTGACCGCATGGACCCACATGTCATTAAAGGTCCCCGCCCTTTGAACGGTTTAAACCTATGCACACACCAACTTAATTCATTAATTATTTAATTAAACGACATTTATGGGTGTTACTGGGCTTTAAAACAAGCTTAAAGGGGTCAAAATAGGGTTTATAACCCAATTCACACAGAAAGAAGCGCTACTGGAAAGACCCCGTGTGGGTAGGCGAGATCCACTGGTAGCTGAGAGCTACCGGTCGGCTACAACAACCAGTAGACCGAGCTACCGGTACGCTACAACTACCAGTAGACCGAGCTACCAGTAGACAGAGCTACCGATAGCTGCAACTACCGGTAGACTGAACTACCAGTAGACAGAGATAAAGGTAGGTTGTGGCTACTGGTAGACCGACCTACCGATAGGCCTGCTACCAGTAGGCTAATGCTACCGGTAGGCCTACCATTAGGCCTAACTTCACCGAGATTCCCAGACTAGAAAACACAACATGAGATTTTCCCAAAGTAATGGACCCCAAAAACCCAGGCCATTACATCAGATACCTCTTAAATGATTCTCATCCTCAAGAATCAAAACAACCCAGAAAGAAAGAGAGGGTCCGAAAAACCACCTCGAAAGATACCTCTTATAAGTGAACCTCAAAGTAAGAACACCTTCCCGTCAAGAACCAAACAATATACCATGTCAACTGCCCAGCCATGTGGGTTGGGGAGTCTCCTCCCCCATGTCAAGATACTATCCTCTTTGGGCGGCACTGACTCACCCGCACGAGTTTAACCACATCCACCTTAATGCGTCTTGATTAGGGGTCGGGTCCTCCCCTCCCCGTATCCAGGACTTTTCACACACATTCAGAGGAAAGAAAACCGCCTATTTTATAACCAACAAGATAAAACATTCTACCACAATAGGTATAACAGAACATCACAAAACTCGAAACAACTCTGGGTACTGGGCACACATCTGTGCTTCCCTCTCCCACGTACTCTCCTCAATCCCACCATATCTCCATAACACACAAACCAAGGGAATGGTTCTCCCACGAAGCACCTTCTCCTTGTGATCCTCGATCATCACTAGTCCCTCCACAAAAGTCACGTCGTCCTGAATGTCCATCTCTCCCCAGCTGAGGATGTGTGAATTATCGTGCATATACCGACGGAGGTGGGACACATGGAAGACATCATGTATCCTCAGTAGCGGCAGTGGTAATGCTAGCTGATAAGCCACTTCGCCGACCCGCCGCAACACTTCGAAGGGCCCGATGAACCTGGGAAAAAGCTTACTCCACTTGCGGAACCTCCGTTGTCCACGCCGAGGGGAGACCTTCAAGAACACATGGTCTCCAAACTCAAACTCCAAGGGCCTCCTCCTGGTATCAACATATGACTTCTGTCGGTCCTGGGCCGCCTTCATCCTTTCCCGTATAAGCTGAACTTTCTCCGTCGTGCTCTGCACCACCTCTGGGACAAGGATTCCCACCTCTCCGACTTCGGACCAACACACATGTGAGCGGCATGGAGTCCCATAAAAGGCTTCAAACGGGGCCATGCCAATGGTAGAGTGATGTATATTATTGTAGGCGAACTCTACCAGAGGCAAGTGTCGCACCCATGATCCTCCTGAGTCCAGAACACATGTCCGCAACATATCCTCCAAGGTATGGATGGTGCGCTCTGTCTTTCCATCTGTCTGGGGATGAAAAGCAGTGATAAGACGTAGCTGGGTTCCAAAAGCATGCTGCAATCCTCTCCAGAATCACGAGGTAAACCGTGCATCCATATTGGATACTATATACCTCGGAACTCCATGAAATCGCACCACCTCATCCACATACCTTCGTGCCAAATCATCCACTGTACTCGGCTCTCTGATCTCCAGAAAGTGAGAAAATTTAGTCAATCGGTCCACTACCACCCAGATGGCGTCGTATCCCCCTTGGACCTTGGGTAGTCCTGTGACGAAATCCATTGAGATGTCGTCCCACTTCCAATCGGGGACATCTATAGACTACAGTAGGCTGCCTGGAACTCGTTGTTCAACCTTCACTTGCTGACACACTAAGAACTTGGCCACAAACTCTGGCACTGCTCGCTTCACTCCGGGACACCAAAACTGTCTCTTCAATCCCTGGTACATCTTGGAAACTCTAGGGTGTACTGCTAGGGGTGTGTTGTGTAACTCACTGAGAACCTTTCCGTGCATCGCCTCTGGAACAAACAACTTTCCCTGGAAAAGCATCCGATTTTTTCCGTCCTCTTCCCATCCATCCGGAGCATTGCTCTGGTCAACTCGGTCACACATCACTTCACACTCTGGGTCTCCCCACTGAGACTCCTCCACTTGCCGAAACAGAGACAACAACACTACCATCTGATATAGGTAACCTGTACCGCTATCCATCCTCGCATCCAGGTGTAGGGAAGCCAACTCTTCCATTGCCTTCTAGGTGTCTTCCGACTCTCAGACCACATCCTTCTGTGATCTCGTATTCAAGGCATCAACAACTACATTCCCCTTCCCTGAAGTGTAGGAGATCTCGAAGTCTTATTCCTGGAGTAACTCCATCCAACTTCACTGCCACATGTTTTGGTCCTGCTGGGAGAAGATATACCTCAAGATTTTGTGATCTGTGAAGACCACAAAAAAGTTTTTGATGAGGTAGTGCCGCCATAACTTTAGTGTAAAAACAACCGCTGCAAGATCCAGGTTGTGGGTGGAATATTTACACTCATGAGGGCGTAGATACCTAGACCCATAAGAGATAACCCCTTGTTGTTTCATCAACACACATCCCAGGACTTGTACTAAAGAATCAGAGAACAACTCATATGACTCCCCTTCTTCTGGTAGCCTCAGCACTGGGGCACTAACCAACTTCTCCTTCAGATAGCTGAAGGATGCCTCACACTTCTCACTCCACATGAACACCTGGTCTTTCTTGGACAAGGCTGTCAAAGGGGATGCTACTCGGGAGAAGTTGGGTACGAACCTCCGATAGTAACCTGCCAGCCCGAGGAAACTACGAACCTCTGCCACATTCTTGGGTGCCGCCCAAGATACAACTGACTCATTCTTTGATGGGTCCACCGCTACCCCCCGCTCCGAAACCATGTTCCCAAGGAAGTGCACTTCTCGTGTCCAGAACTTTCATTTTGACAACTTCCTATAGAGCTGGTGCTGTCGAAGGACCTCCAAAACTGTCCCCAGGTGCTCCGCGTGGTCCTCCTCTGATCTTGAATAGACCAGGATGTCGTCAGTGAACACAACTATGAACCGATCTAGGTACTCCCGGAATATGGAGTTCATAAGCCCCATGAACACAGCTGGGGCATTCATAACACCGAAGGGAATGACTATGAACTCGAAGTGTCCATATCTGCACCTAAAGGACGTCTTCGGGATGTCTCCCTCCATCACTCTCAGCTGGTGGTACCCAGACCGCAGGTCGATCTTTGAGAACCATCCTACCCCTTTTAGTTGGCCTAAAAGATCGTCTATCCTCGTAAGGGGGTAGAGATTCTTGATTGTAACCTGATTCAACCTCTTGTAGTCTACGTACAACATGATACCACCATATGCCTTCTTTGCGAACAAGACTAGAGAACCCTACGGTGACGCTCTTGGTTGAACATAACCCCTCTTCATAAAATCGTCAATCTAAATCCGTAAGCCCCGTAGCTCTGAAGGTTCCATCTAGTAGGGAGCCATCGAAATCGGATGAGCATGGGGATACAAATCTATCCCAGATATCACGTCGAGGGGGTAGAGTCACCACCTTCTCAGGGAAGACATCCATAAACTCACTGATGATCCCTGGTACCTCCACCATCTCAGCATCCACTGACTCCACTGACATATCAGTTAACAAGGAGAGGAGGGGTTCCTCTCGTCTGCTACCCTTCTAGCCACCCAACTCACTGGTGAATGTAACACGTCGGCTGCCCAAGTCTGAGAACACAACCCTTCCTCGGAAGCAGTCGATGATGGAAGAAATAGAGAACAACCAGTCGATGCCTAAGCCCAAGTAGTGCAGAATATTTTTCTTAAATTTTTTTAAACTTATTATTTATTCTTAATTCCCAAGACACCCCAGAAACATGAAAAAAAATTCATTATGATGCATGTAACTTTCCTAAGGTCTCTACCCTGAAATCAGCGTGGCCTCACTTGGTTGTTCGGTAGGCCTAGAGTCCTTGCATCAGATCACAGGGGGCCCTAAAATCTCATGTCCTAGCCAGTCTT
The DNA here is from genome assembly GCA_963277665.1 of Viscum album. NCBI lineage: Eukaryota > Viridiplantae > Streptophyta > Magnoliopsida > Santalales > Viscaceae > Viscum > Viscum album. Next base: position 25,775,171 of record OY728151.1, read on the forward strand.
CCTTGGCCTAATTCACGCACCAAGGTCACCCAACACGGTTGCCCTACCATCCCATGCAATCCTAACTATGCCTAACTCCAGACTCCCTCCTATCTCTCAACCTCCCTTTGATACCATTCTATCACGACCTGCCTTCAACAAAAGGAGGGAAGGGTCAATAGATTTCCAGACCCTTTTTTTATGTTGAAGGAGAGATAATGACCCCCGAAACCCGGCTTCAATAGGTCACGGAGTGGCGACTAGCACCAAGGGTATAGAATCACATAATAAATGGAAGGCATTACCCTTTTTATTTTAATAAGATTGGGAGATAAGATGGTAAATCACAAAAACACCAAATAAGGAAAGTAAAAGTAAAGCCAAGAACCATTCCCAATGCATGTTACAAAAGTAAAATCCACAAGGTATAAAGTGCCTACAAGGGTAAAGTACCAAATAAAGAAAAACAACAACTGCAACTGCCCCAATGGTCCGATCTAGTATGGTCCCGCGCGATCCCCGAAGTCTTCTTGGAAACCTGAAAGCAGTTTTATATACGTAGGGTGAGCATACATGTATACTTAGTAGGTAAAACCAAAGACTATCATGCACAAGTGGGGGAACGTAATAAAGTCCCGTGAGAAAAAGATTAAACCAAACACCTAACAAGGTAAACTATCCACCCAAGCCTCACCAAGGCACACTCCCCAAATAATGCAAGTCAAGTAATGTATATTAATAGTACATCAATGTTTGGGTACCCCAAGCCACTTTCCCACTGGTTATTCAAGACATCCTACGCATCGAACCAATCCCGCCATTCTCACCGCAGTCCCACTGCCAAACCCCGCCCGCAAACACCTAGGCCAGAACTGTCACACGTAACCACGCCTGAAAACACCTAGGCTTGAACAACCACCACCACGGCTGAAGACACCTGGGCTAGAAGATCCACTACCATGCCCGAAGACACCTGTGCCTCATCCCGAAGACACTTGGGAAACCACCTGCCCGTACACACCTGGGCCAACCACCACACCACCCCGACCGGAGGTTCATGGGTTAATAATGGACTTCAAACCATCACAGCCTTCCCAAAGTTAATAGGGCTATCCGGGAAAGGGAACACGAATGAGCTAATAACCAGCCACTAATAGAAGTGTTGGAAAAAACACCCTCCCCCATGAAATGAGGGTGTTCGGCACTAAGTGCTCAACTTGGGTGGGGTGCGGATAAGAAACACAAAAACTACAAGTATATATATAGGTAACAATCACTCTCCCAAGTTTAGGTTTTTCTTTAGCCAGCCTAAATAACACAAACATCACTCAAGTCTGAGTCACAACTCTCGCCAACAAAACCCATTTGTCCCATTTTTTTTCATGTTCAGTAATGATGTTTAAATAAGTTATGAACCTACTTGGGCAACTAGTAAGCATAAGCACAAGTACAAGAAAGCAAACAATCAAGAATTAACTACAACAACCACACCTGGTTCTCTCGTAAATCCACAACAACCAAAGAAAACCCCAAGATATAGCCCCATGTAAGATATCCAGGAGCCAAAAGGTTTCTCAACAACAGAGGATCCCACCCCAATTCATGATATAAACAAGGCAACCACCCGGTCTTAAAATTCACAACCACTGAATCCATATAAACAGGGGATCCCATCCCCACCCACATCACCCAGAAAACGGTCCGTGAAGGGAATAAAACCAAACCACCACCACTAAGTAGGACCATGCCAATATTTTTAGATTTATAAGATTTAACACACTCCATGATTTCAATTTCTGTGTGATTTAACCGCGGTTATCACAGAAAGGGTTGATCCTGGTTCTTTCAATTTATTTAGCCGGATATACATGATTAACCAATTCCCTTTTCACAGCATGAGTTCACAACTAAAAAACAGGCCATTTAAAACATCACTAGTGGTTCATTAGTGCACAGAGAAAGACCACCAACGTCCATGATTTTCAATAGGCGTAAGCCCGCACAATTCAGAAAATAAGATCATAAAACAAAGGAGAATCATCAATCACAGCCCCCCTTCATTCTTTATAGAATCAATTCATTATCTTTATTAGGGTTTGGTTCATCCATTTCTACAGAATCAAAATCATGCCAACCCCGCATGATACACAAAAAGGGAGAGAAGAAGGAAAAATTCCCTACCTGTTGATCAACGATCGATGCTAAGCCTGGGTGTGGAATTCCACAGATAGCGATGCAGATCATCTAAATGAAAGGTACTCATAACAAATGGTGATCAAGAAAAGATGAAACCCATAGAGAACCCTTTAGTTTATAAGGTCCGAGGACGATTGAGATAAGAACATGAAACCGCGTAAGGGGCGGGGTCATGGTTTGAACACGAAGCCCCATACGTCTTTAAAGGTCCCCTCCCTTTGGACAGTTTAAACCTTCACACACACCAGCTTAATTCTTTAATTATTTAATTAAATGAAATTTATGGGCATTACTGGGCTTTAAAACAAGCTTAAATGGGTCAAAATAGTGTTTAGAACCTAATTCATCCAAAAAGGAGCGCTACTAGAATGACGCCATGGGGGTAGGCGAGAGCCACCGGTAGCTGAGAGCCACCGGTGGCTGACAGCTACCTATAGCCGAGAGCTACCGGTAGGCTGCAGTGACCGGTAGATCGAGCTACCAGTAAGGTGCAGCGACCGGTAGACCGAGCTACTGGTAGACAGAGCTACCGGTAGCTGCAGCTACCGGTAGACCAAACTACCGGTAGACAGAGTTACCGATAGGCTACGGCTACCGGTAGACCGAGATACTGGTAGGCCTGCTACTGGTAGGCTAAGCCTACCGGGAGGCCTACCGTTAGGCCTAACTTCACCGAGATTCCCATACCAGAAAACCCAACATGAGATTTTCACAAGGTAATGGAACCCAAAAACCCGGGCCATTACAATATATTATTTTATTATAACTTTTCATCGCCCATTTATTAACAATGCTTTATTAAAATAATTGTTCCAGGTCATAACGACTTGATTTTTCATATATGTTTTGGATCATCAATCTTAGTATTTATACTTTGATCATGATTTAATAATATCTATAATATTATACATGAAATAAATAGCACATATATTTATTATATATATAAATATTTATAGTCATCCATAAAAGGTAGAGATATAAAAATAAATTAAACCGTTCATGGAGACGGTAGGTCATACATACGCATAAATATAGTTTCTATTTTCTGATGGGTGTAATGAAAGAAACATAAATAATAATTAACTTTTAATTAATATTATTAATTTAATAAAAAGAAATATTTTTTAAATCCATCATTATAAGAATCCATCTAAAGGGATCATGAAAAATTATTTACACCGCTACATGGAGATGGTAAGTCGTATGCACGCATATGGGATGTCTTAGCTTTCTATAGGATTGATAGAAGGTGGATAATGGTTGTTACATCATCATAATAACAATTAATTATATTTAATATTATGAATTAATTATCATAGAGTGGATTCTATGGATTTAGAAGCGGTTGAAGAAGAAATGAAATTGAAAACACTCGGTTACGAGTTATACCTCTTTATTGAGAACCCTATTTTGGATTACACCTTATGACTTGGAAGGATGGTCATTTGGAAAGAAAATAAGATACAAGATGTGGTGAAAGAATATAATAAAGTATTATGGAAGTGTTTTTCTGATATATATACCTCAAATTTATTGAGAAAAAGAAGAGAAGATATTCCCTTTTATATGTGAAGGGAGGGGCACTTGAGGAATTATAAAAAATATTAAAATATAATCATGTAACTCTAAAAAAATCCTTCCAAACAGAAACATATTAAAATAAAAATAGGATAAGTTTAAAATATCAACAAAATTAAATTTATACAAGTTTTCATTTCATTTTAAACTATATCACTTTTATTAACCCCTTTCTTATGCAATTTTAACCTTAACCGTATAATGCCCTTTCCAATATTAAAGGGATATAATTTTAAATAGAAAGAGAAAATAGGATAATAAATTTATAATGGATGATATTTTAGACAAAATGTTATCCAACTTTTCCTATTTCAAGTTTTTTGTGATATTTAAATAATTTACTAAAATATTATTTTCAAAAAATATCAATAATGTCATTTATTACACTGTACATTTAATTTGACCCTGAAGACAACAAGATAGAAATGAAATATGAATATAAACATCTCAAAAAACCCTAATATTTTATATTAATATATGAAATTCATGTAACAAAACCATTCACCAAATTTAATTACTTTAAATATTTTTTAAATTATGTATTTTACTTTTCTATTAATTTAAAAAATATTGTGTCAGTGCTGCACAATCATTTAAGATAATTATTAAATTACTAAAAATAGAAATAAATTACTATGATATAAAAAATTAAATTTTATTTAAAATAAACATTTATAACTGAACATATCATTTTTTAATATTTATGTAAATATTTTATAGATATTGATGTGTAGAGAGTGACATTTAGAATTCATTATTTTCTTAAATTAATATAAAGGTCATAATGATAGATATATTCCACTAAGTGACCATATATTCAATACATGGATAATAATGGATGAAATAAAATCATAAAATAGGTTAAATTCATCTCTTATAAAAATTATAAATTCTAATCCCTAAATATTACCCTTATTTTACATGTTTTACCCTTACTAGGGTGCCAAATATTTTCAATGGTTTCTATTTATAAAAACCAAAAATAATAGGGATCTATTGAAAAAAATTTATCATCTTGATTCCAAATAGAGAATATATTTTTATATCTTCAATTTAGATAAGTTTTAGAAATTAGTTTTAAAATATGTTCCCAAAATGTGATGATAACCATTTTTTTAGAAAAATATATTTTAAGAATAAAATTGGATATATATATATATATATTCTTGTCTCATGAAAAAAAATTATATGAATGTTGAACCTTATTATTGAGTATATAATATATACATTTAGTTAAAATCATTCAAAAAAATGGATTTATTTAATTTATTAAGATAAAAATACATTTCATACATGAAAATATTTTTTAGAAAATAAACTCTTTTACTTTCAATTGATTTTATTTTTATTTCTTAATAATTAAAAAAATGAATTTATTATAAACCATAAATTTTTCATAATTAAATTCGTCATATTTATACCTACCAATTTATTGGTTAGGTAATAATTTTATACTATATTATGGTTTATTTAGACTCAGGGTTGCATTGATTTCAAGTTATTGAAGAATATTTTTTAAGGTAAATATATTATAAAATCTCAGGGTGTTATATTATACCACATTAAAATGAATTTTACCATTGAAATTCCATCACTATGATGCAAAAAACCATGATATCATTGTTTCATAACATCCTTAGGTTTCCAAGTAACATCTATAAATTTTTGATTCCTCTAGAGGACTTTAACCAAGAGATCCTTGATTTATTATAAGGAACCTACCATAAACATTGAATTATATTGAGTTTTATTTAAGAATTTAATTTCTTTTACATTGAGGAACTTTTCACATTTTCAGTTTTAGATAATTTGGTAATCATTCATAAATAACATCCCACAATAATACAAGTGGATGCTACTAAAATAGTATCCATTTTTCTTAAAATATAAAACATTAAAATTAAAATATGGATTATTTTTCATAATAAATATTCATAACATCCAACTAGACATCATTCATTCTCTTACCCATCCTTACACACTATGATTTTTTTTAAATTTTTATGAGCACAAAAATCTCAAAAGGGACATAAAATAAGAAAAGATATTGTTATTCCTTGAATATTTTATACCCATGATTTTTTTTCACAAATGTGAAATTTTCACCCATAAAACATAAAAGCTTTATGTTACCAATGTAATCATAATATTCTTGTAAAAATAAATTGAAAACATAAAAAAAGAAACTTGAGACATCAATTTTATAGAACTCTTACATTTATTATAGCTATAACTGATACATAGGGAGTAACCTTCATGGTTACATTTGAAATACCCATCGCAGTACATTACATTAATCTCTTAGGAGACACCCTAAAAATTAACTTCGTCCCATTATTGAATGAATTAGAGAGCTATAACGGGATTACCCTCACTCAGTTTATCATGGAACTACTCGTACATATAAACAATTCCCAAAAACCATAACATAATAACAACACATAAATTATGCATAAATGAAAAATTACTTCTAAAATAAATTTTGATTTTTACAAATATGCACACTTAGAAATGAAAAAAACTTTATATGAAAATAAAAGTGTATAATTATAAAGGAAGAATCAAAACATTAAAGTGACATAAAATCATGAAAATCCATTCGTTCCATATAATTTAAAAAAAATATTCCCTTATACTTCTGCAAAAAGTGTTAGAAAAGAATGTTTATGTGAGTCTATTTAAAGAGAAGTCTTTTACCTTGTGTTTGAATCATTACGTATAATCTTTATATTCTTGAATAATAAACTTATTTTACTTATTTACTTTCTTGATAAAATTTTTAACATTTATTATTGATTTTATATTACTTATTATCATGTTATAAAAATTAATTAATTATTTAAGTTCATGTCGGTCATTTTGGTGATATTAGGCACTTGAGTTGAAAATGATTTTGATATGATGTCTATATTCAAAATGGTCATAATTCCATCATATCTGTAATAATACTCATGAAATAATAATCACTTTTATAAATAAATTATGATTTTAAATCCACCAATTACACATGGACATGAAAAATTCATTAGGTTATAATCACGAAGACAGTACGTCATCCATACACATGATTAACATTTTCATTTTTCAATGATCCTTATAGAAAGAAGGTAAGCATTATTTTAACTTTCCATAATGATCATAATAACATTAATATCATATTATTAATTTAAATTTACCTATATGTCTCATTCATGTGATGTGGTGATGATATTAACATAGTTAAATCTTAATATATTAAGGATAATGGATTTAATATTTCATCATGGATAAAGAATATTTAAGGAAGTGGTAGAAGAAACAAAAACAAAATTAATTAAAAATGATACATTTATTTCAGACAATATTCTTTAATATCGACCTTAACACCTCTATGGTGATTGTTCAGCCTAAAATACGATATCTAGAATGCGGGGAGGAATTCTAGGAAGGTATTTGGGTAGATATTGGCCGAAAAAATTGGTTTTTAGTTGTGAAGAAAAGATAATAATTGGTGACCTTTTATAGAAGAGGGGAGGGGCACTCTTGTATTTATTCAAATAATTAAATTAATATAAATTATTTATCTTTTAAAAATTGCTCAAAACTAATTTATTTCAAAGATTGAATGATTATGGGAATATATAAATTAATTCAATGAAAATTATACAATTTATAATTATTTTTTAATCCTTATCATTTTGTTTTAAAACATAATTAACCATTTTAACTCTAAGCGTGATATCATGTAATTTACAAATTGAGGATTAATATAATTAATATAAAATGAAAAAGACCAAAAAACGAGTCATTGATGAAATTTTTAGAAATATCCCAACTATTTCATAAAAATTAGGATTTATATAAATTTTATATCTTTTAATAAAATATTATTTATTTTAAAATATTAATAATTTCATTTTTGAGACTATTTATTACTTTAATTTTTAAAAATATAGTAACAACAAGATAAATTCGAGTCTATCCTTATAGAAAATCACTAACATGTCAAGAAAATATAAATTTTGTTTTAGTGAAATTAATCATCTCAAATTATATTTATTTTGGGTTTTTAACATCATTTAGTTGATATTTCCTTTAATTAAACTATTATTAAATCATATTTGTGAAATAATTCAATTTAATTATTTCTTCTATAAATATTAAAATTAAATTATCATATTAAAGTTAAAAATTTTATATTTTAAAATAATTTTTATAGTCAAATATATTCCCTACATAACCCCATATTTAAAATATTTCACTTGTGAAAAATAAGTGTGACAAAATTGACTTTTCCTTGAATATTATATTAAAAATGTAAAACTCTCATCCAATTTTCTTCCAAAGGTTATAATTTTGTATTAAGGATTATTTTGGTCTATAAAAAGTCATCTAATGAAATTTGTACAAGTGTTAGGGTAATTTTTTAATATTTATAATATTGTTTTTACCTTTAATTAGCCAATTTTCCTTTAACTGTGTTAATAAAAATAATTAATAAAGAAACTATTCATAATGTAAAAAAATAAAAGGGGATTATTTATATAATTAAAAATTATGATTACAAACACAGAATATATTTTTAAAAATTCAAAACAGATAAATTTATGAAATTAATTAAAAATTAATCCCATTGATAGAATGAGAAAATAAGTTTAGAAAGTAAAAACCGTCAAAAGATTGAAATGAGTTCATATTAAAATTCAATATGAAATTTATTCTAATGAATTTAATTTTATTAAATAATAAATAATGACATAATTTTGATTTAAATCAATTAAAATATATAATTTAACACTATAAATCAATTTGATAAAAAGCTGTCTTCAATTAAAGTGCATTATTTTTCTTCACTGTTCAACAAAATAAGAAACTTATCTGAAAAATATTAATAATTAAACAAAGGTAAATATATATATTATGATTTAAAATAAAATGTTTATTATTTTAAAAATAATTTATAGAATTTATAAAAACTAGATTTAAAAAAATTTCAAAATCAAAAGGTGGTAAATTTTTTTTTAGAAAAATAATATTTTTAACCATAAAACTAGATTTATCATATATGATATTAAAAATATTTCCTCCTTTATTTTATATATAATTCATAAATATTGATAAACATGGAAAAGAATTATTCTATCATTACCTGTTTTGTTATATTCTTCCCCCTTTTGGAAATTTCATGCCTTCAATTTTATTCACTTATTAAATAAGTGGGTATATCTTTACCTTATAAAATTTATATATTACCATGTTTCATATTGAACCATATGGTTTTTCCAAAAAACCATAACATGAAAAATCACCTCAATCTGCAACACATTCTATCTATGGTCAAGTACCTAAACATGGTATTCCTGATAAAAAACATTCTCTTCCAACTGAAAAACTTAGGGACTCGAAACATGATATAGACATGTAATATAAATTTTTAACAATAAAAAATGAAAAACATTGTTCACCTGGGATAAAATTAGAAGAAAATAAACTCGGTAACTAATCCAAATTTCTATTGGATTTCATAGGGTCCAATGAACCATGGACTCTGCTTCCCTTTCATATCAAAATGAATCACACATTCCCATGGAGAAACTTTGAGAAATACATGATCACCAACCTCAAAATAAAGATCCTTCCTTCATTTATCCTAATAATTTTTCTACCTACTCTAATCTGTTCTCATATTTCTATAAATTAACTAAAATTTCTCAAAAATATCCTCTAACATTTCCCCAACTAACTCTGGTCCCATCAAATTCTTTTCCCTGACATCATACCAAAAAATGTTGTTCAACACTCCTTTCAATATAATGCCTCAAATGGTGCCATAATTATAATAGAATGAAAACTCTTATTATAAAATAACTGAACCAACGAAATATATTGTTCCCAACTTCATTAGTAATCCATTGAATTAGAAAGTATTATATCCTACAAGGTTTTAATTATTCATTCTGACTTCCCATCTGATTGAGGATAAAAATATGTATAGAAATTTAATTTTGTACTCAAAGACTTCTGAAGGCCTTTCCAAAAGTGATAAGTGAACCTAATATCATGATCAGATACATTGGATACCAAAACTCCCTGTAACATGACTATATCGTTCAAATATATCTAAGAAATTTGATCAATATATAGAGTGTCTTTAATATTAATAAAATGATAAGATTTAGTTAATTGATCATCAATAACACATATCACATTATTACCTTGAGATATATTTGGTAATACCACTATAAAATCCATTAAAATATTTTCCCATTTCCACTGTGGCATTAAAAAATACTAATGAATCCCCTTCATCAACTATCTTTCTCCTTGAAACTACTGACTAGTCAAACACTTCATGGTAAAGTCATCAATATCTCTTTTTTTCTATCCCACTAGTAATAATTTTGAAGGTCTCCACACATATTAGTACATCCAATATGAATTGATAAAAGAGAACTATGAGCTTCACATAACGACTCTTTCATCGACTTTATATCACAAGGAATAAATAAACTCTTCCCAAATATTGACAAAAAATATTTATCAATGTTAAATCTATAAAAATTACCCTTTTGAACCAATTATACCTATTTATGAAACTCATGATCATCCTTTTACGCTTTCTTAATTTTGTCTCATAGAGATGATTACACTAACAACTCAAAAAAGTACAGGAATTTCCTAAACCAACAATTTCCAAGACAAAATTCATCACATCAGCGACCAAAGGGCCATGTTCCTAACATTTCCGGGTTAATATAACATTACTTTTCTGTATCAACGCATTAGCCAATTTGTTTTCTATTCAATGATGGTAAATAAATTTTCAATTATAATATTTGATTAGTTTTTACCATCTTATATATCGCATGTTTAATTATTTTTGAGTAAATATACACAATTTTTTTTAAGATCAGTATATATTTCAAATTTTACTCCATAAAATTTATGCCTCAAAATTTTTAATTCAAAAACAAAAACAACTAATTAGAAATCATTTGTAGGTTGATTTATCTCATGATGCTTCAACTGATGTGAATCATAAGAAATTAACTAATCATTCTTCTTTATCACACAACCAAGTCGTTTCAATGAAGCATCACTATATATAAACAATTCACAATTTCTAGAAGGAAGGTCTTGGAATAGATAATTCACTAATATTATTTTCAATTATAGTAAACAATCATAACATTATTTATTCTAGAATAATGTTACACCTTTTCAACTTAACTTAGTTTGTGGGATAGATAACCATGTATATTTTTCAACAAAACTCTGGAAATATCTCTCTAAAACAAGAAAACTATGAATCTCAGTTATTTTTATGGTTATTGTTCATTATTTAATAACTTTAATTTTAATAAGACCAATAGTGAGGCCTTCTATAGAAACAATGATACCAAGGAAATATAATTTTTTGTACCAAAAATTCCCACTTACTATCTTTCCCAAACCTTTAATTTTCATTTATGTTTAGAAAACCCTTCTATGTATTTCATGTTACTCTTTACTATTAGAATAGAAAAAAATTCCATCAATAAAAAATACCAAAAACATATTAAAGAACTCATGAAATATTCTATTAATAAGATCCATGAATACAATAGGTGAATTAGTTAATCTAAACATCATAACTAAAAAATCATAATGATCATATATAGTTCGAAACAGAGTCTTCAGAAATACCTTCATTCTTTAATTTCAACTGATGGCACCCAACCTAAAATCAACCTTTGAAAAATATTGTGATCCCTTGATCTTATAAAAAAATCAACAATATAATGCAAATGATACTTATTCTTAACAATGATGTTATTCAAGGATCTATAATCAAGGGAAAGAATCATGGAACCATATTTACTTTTAACAGACAAGATAGGGGAACCCCATGGTAAAATTTTAGGTTAGATGAAACCTTTATCTAATATCTCATGAAATTACTTTTTCAATTCTAAAAGTTCCATTTGATCCATTTGATATAGGGGGTTTAGAAACTAGCTTAGCATCAGGAAAAAATTCAATAGTAAATTCAACTTCAAGAAAATGTATGATACTAGGAAACTCATCGAAAAACATCTAGATAGTCATTTACCACTAGCATATCATTAATCATAAAAATTCATTTGTTTTCAAAAATATGTGCATAATAATATTCATTTAAATATTTTAATAGTTTCTCATCTTCCTGATATGTTATAAATGGAGTAGGTCTATTCTTGTATATAAAATAAAAATAATTTTGAAAATAAACCTATTTAGATCTACAATTTTTCTTAGAATGGAAAATAGAAAGGTAATCCATACTTTGAATAACATCAAAATCCAATATAGGAAGACCATTAAGGTTTTTAGGTAAATTATTTCCACAAACAATGACATGGAGATTATTATAATTTATTTTTCCCCTAATATTTCCCCCAGTTGTTTTGACCATAATTTTGGGCATCATTTTTTATGTGGAATTTCTAATTTACCTAAAAATTTATCTGAAATGAAGGAATGTGTAGACTCCAAATCAAAAAAAAAAACATAGGAATAATATTAATAAAAAACAATGTATCTGATACCACTTCATTTTATGGACCAACATCTTCTAAAGTAGTTTCAACGTATTTCACCACACATTTCTTCTTATAGTTTGACTGATCCTTATCATTTGGGTTCCTCTTTGGATGATGATTTCATAATGACCCATCTCATTACAATTAAAAGAAATTAATGAATTAATATAATATTTTTTTCTTACCCTAACATTATATTTTTCATTGTAGTTACCAGCCTTACTCCCCATTTTACAACATCGGAATCACTAAAAAAAATTCCAAAGAAATTACCTATTGTGTTTTTACCACAATTCTCAGAAACTATAAAGTTTATATTATTACCAATGGACATCTTTGATAAATTATTCCATTTTTACAACCACATATACCTCTTTTTATACTCGTTTTCAAAGAACACATAATCATCAATAAACTCCATTTCCACCATCTATGCACATCAAAAATGTTTTTTATAACTTTTAAATTCATGAGAATCCAATTCCCTTGGATATTTTGGATTTAATACTGATTAAAAATGACTGATTTTAATATTAATATCATAGATGAAATTTTAAGCATACCTTTGCAGTCAAGTGAATTTTGATTTATCTGTATCCACAAAATCCCCCTACATCCTCTATTCTATGATTTTTTTACACCCTAAGTCGAACCACCTTAGTAAAATATTTCTCAAGAAAAATATTTTTGAATTCACCCCACTCCAAAGAATAAATATCTTCATTTTACATTATATTCTTAACCATAAACCACTACTGATAAGATTAACTTTCAAAATTGTAAATAAAAAACTAACCCTTTGATTTTTTGAACACCCCATGACATTGAGGATCATCTCAAGTATAGTGTTTATATAATTAGGCCATTATTAATAAATAAAATCCCACAACCATATAATTGGATACTTCTAAAACAATATCCATTTTTTAATAAAATACAATTAAATTATAACATGGATTATTTTTCATAAAAAATATTCCTAACATCAAACTAGACTTCTTTCTCTTACACATCCTTACACCCCGTGAATTTTTTTAAAACATTTTATGAGAAAAAAAATTATTAAGGTACATAAAAGAAGGAAATAAATCATTAGTCTAAGAATATTTTAAACACATTAAAACATTTTCACAAAGTTATAATATTCAACGATAAAATATCTGCTATTTATCTTATCTCATGAAATAAGAATATTGTTGTAAAACTCCATATAAAACATAAATTATTAATTTAACTTGTGGAATCAATTCCATATATCTCTTAAATTTACTATAGTTACTAAATCTACATAGGGAGTAACATTAATGTTTATATTTGAAATACTTAATCTCTTAGGATAAACCCTACTGATTATCTTTGTCTCATTACCCATTTAATTGGAGAGATATAACGGGATCACTCACCCACATTATATCATGGAACCACCCATACTCATAAAAAATTCCCAAGAACCATAAAATAAGAAAATAACATAGATTATGCCTAAAATAAAAATAACTTCTGAAAACACTTTTCATTTTTACAAATCCATTCAATCAAAAATGAAAATAATCTGTTTAAAAATAAAATCTTAAACTTCTAATGGATGAATAAAAACCGTAAATTGGCATAAAAGAGGGAAAAACGTCATACTATATAATTTTAAAGAAATATTTTTGAATTTTATAAAATATGTTGGAAAAGTATCATAAAATTTGGGTTCTCCCCTTACCTTGAGTCTCAATCACCACATACAATTTTTTTTTTATTTTTGAATAAATAACTTAGGTTAATTATTTGTTTCATTAAAACTATTTTAAAGTTTATTATTCCTTTTATATTACTTATTATATTATTATAATAATTAATTGATTATTTAATTTCATGTCATATGTTTTGATGATATTTGGTACTTAAGTCCAAAATGACATTGATATGGTGTCTATAATCAAAATGGTCATAATTTCATCATCTCCAGAATAATACTCATGACATAGTAATCAATTTTATAGATAAATTATAATTTTAAATGAATCCATTACATATGAAAATTAAAATTAATTACGTTATAATCATGTATACGGTAATCCGTAAATATGCATGAGTAGCATTATAATTTTTCAACGATCATTCTGAAAAAAGGTAAGTATTATTTTATTTTTCTAGAATGATCAGGATATCATTAAAATCATATTATTAATTTATATATATATATATATATGATTAATTTGATATGGTGATGATATTAACATAATAAAATCTCAGTATATTTAGGGTGCTAGAGTTACTATTTCATCATGGTTGTAAAATACTGAAGGAAGTGGAAGAAGAAACAAAACAAAAACACATAATTAAAAATGATACCTTTATTTTGGAAAGTCTCCTTTGATTAACATCATAAAACATATAAGGTGAGTTTTATGCGTAAAATAAGAGCACTAAAATTAATGGAGAGATTTTATGAATGGTTTTGGGTTTATATTGGCCAAAAAATAGGTTTTTATGTGTAAAGGAAAGAGAAGAATGGGTGCCCTTTGATAGGAGAAGGGAGGGGCACTCTTGGAATGTTTCAAAATTTTAAATTAATATAAATTAATATTCCATTAAAAATGGATCAAAACTAATTTATTTCAAATATATGATGGTTATGGGTATAAATAAATTAATCCAATGAAAATTAGACAAGTATTGATTATTTTTTTAATACTTATCTTTTCGTTTTATCCCTTAATTAACCATGTTAACTCTTACCATGATATCATGTAATTTACAATTTGAGTGTTAATATAATTACCATAAAATGAAAAAAAGACTAAAAATGAGTCATGTATGATATTTTGAGACTTATCCTAATCATTTGGAAGAAATTGGGATTTTTATAAACATTATATCATTTAATGAAATACTATTTATTTTAAAATATCAATAATGACAATTTTGACACTATTTGTTACATGAAATTTTAAAAATATCATAGCAACAAGATAAATTCGAAAAAATACATCTAAAACATCACTAAAAATTAAAAGTAATATAAAAAACTTTTGGATGACATTAACAATGTCATATTATATTTATTTTATATTTCTAATATCATTTATTTGATATTTGATTTAATTAAATAATTACTTCATCATCATTGCGCATGCCTTAAATTTAATTATTTATTCACTAAAACTTAAAAATAAATTATAATGATAAATATAAATATTTTAAATTTCCAAATAAAATTTATATTCAAATTTATCCCCTATATAACCCCATACTTAAATATTTCAATTGCTAAAAAAAGTGTGCCAAAATTGTATTTTCTCTGAACATAATATTATAAATGTCATACTCTCACCCAAGTGTCTTAAAAACGTTATAATTTATTCCTAAGTATGATTTTGTTTGAAAAAACTCATAAAATGAAATTATTATTGGTGTTAGTGTAATTTTATAATATTTATAATATTATTTTTACCCTTAATTACTCGATTTACCATTCACCATATTAACCGAAATGATTCTTAAGATACAATTCATAATGTCAAAAAATAAAAGGGACCTATTTAAATAATTTTCACCTCATGATTAGAAATATGGAATCCATTTTTCAAAATTCAAAACACTAAAATTTCATAAATTAAATAAAAATTAATTCGGATGATAGAATAAGAAAATTTGTTTTTAAAGGAAAAACCTTCAAAATGCTGAAATATTTTATATCCAAATTAAATTCTAAATTGATTAAAATGAACTAAATATTATTAAATTATATAAATTTATATAATTTTTCTTTATAACAATTTCAATATAAAATTTAACATTATAAATCAATATGATGAAAAAGATGTTTTCAATTAAAATGAATAATGTTTTCACTGTTCAAAAAACATGAAACTTAACACAAAAATAAAAAAAATTAAACAAAAGTAAATTTTGATATTAATATTTCAAATAATACGTTTATTTTGTATAATATAATTTATATAATGTAAAAAAATATATTTAAAACAAGTTTTCCCTCAAAATTTGGTGTAATTGTTTTTTAGAAAAATAATTTTTATAACAAAAAAACGAAACTTATCATATACTTTATTAAACATATTTTCTATTTTAATTACATTATAATTTATAAATATTAATAAATATGAGAAAACAATTTCTATAATTTCCTGGGTTGTTTGATTTATACGGGTTGTTCCTCACAGAAGCAACCATTCTCCAGTGGTACAACCTTCGAGTTCAGTATATATGAAGGATTTGGCATGCAATTGCTTACGAGAGATACATGGAACATGTTGTGAACTTGAGAGAGGTTAAGTGGAAGCACTAGGTGATAAGATACATTTACTATTCATTCAAGAATACCAAAAGGACCAATATACCTTGGTATTATGTTTCCATTCCTTCTGAATCTCATTATCTTCTTCCATAGATAAATTTATAGAAATACCATTACATCAACTTCATATTCCATATTTAATTGATGTTTTTTAGAAAAAAATATATATCTAAAATGAGATAACCTGATTTTAAATTGTATTGATATACCTTTATCATTTATTCCCACAAATATATCATGTTCCAATAATTATAATTGTCTAGCTTCATCCAATTACATTGGAGTTATATAGTATTTTCCCTAGAGGGATTTATAAGGAGAAATCTAAATACTTGTGTGAAATTTATATTTGTAATAAAACTAATCCAGAGGAAGGGGTTGATCACAACCGCCTTTTTAAATCCATTAAACAAGATCCCATCATATCTTCTAGGTTTTTAATGGTCCTCTAAGATTGAACATCTGTATGAGGATGATAAGCAGTACCAAAACTCAACTGTGTATCCAAACCCTACTGAATACTATGAGAGATATTTGAGGTAAACCTCATATCATGATCAGATACAATAGAATGGGGAACTCCATGAAACCTTACCACTTAATTAATATATATTTTGGATGGCTTTCCAAGAGAGAAATATTTTATAATAACAACGAAGTGTACTAACTTTATAAGGCGATCAAATAAAACAAATTTTTTTAAAGGTTGGGGCTGAAGTCTAATTTATTATTTAAAGAAAATACCACTTTAAAACTAGGTAGAGGGAGACCCATTACACAACCCGATGTTCCAAGACCAAATGGTTTGAATACAGGTCCCAAAGTACCATTTTTTGGCCGAAAGATCCCTTCGATGAATAGTACTCCTATAGTACTAGGGCTGCTACAGTCTCGCCACTGATAGAGTTTCTGCTACAGTTCTACTACCGCTATAGTAATACTATAGTGACCCATTATAGTACTGCTACAGTACCTGAAAATTCTTCCCTACCCAAATTTTATCCTGGTCTTTTGGATGCCAAGCGGGAGCCTTTACCACTTGGGTACATGCTTATTTGCATCAAATACAACACAAATAACATTATGACATTTAGACGTTTTGGGGAGTCAAATGAATAAATTCATGGCGATGGATTACCATTTACATTGTGGTATGTGTAATGGTTGTAACAACCCTTTTTAATTATTTCTATTACCCTTAACTTGCTGACATATCTAGCATTGAGATACATACTCGAGAATATCTATTTTCATATTTTCAAACCACAAATACTCTTTAAATTATACATACAACTTCATACATCCAATATGAATATAGAATTATGAACTACAAGCTTTATCTAGTATATCCTCATTTACATCTGGTATTTAAGAGATGCAAACACAGTCCCTAAATCTTAATACTCCATCATAATCATGGTTAAACTCAGGAACATATCTCACAATATTCACCATCTCCACATCTTCCTTATGAACTTCTTTAAAATTCACATTGATAGATGTTTGGACACTCATTTGATATAGATTAGATTTTCCCCTACCTATTGAGTCTCTAGATCAATCATTTAAAAAACCAGAAATACTTGATCTATTAGGATTTTAATCATAGATAAGATAACATGATTCTTTCAATTCAAAACATCAGCAACCTTTTTTCCTTTCCTAAGAAGGTAATGTGTAGAGTAATTATAATATTTAATTAAATCCAACTGTATTCTATGATATATATTAATCTTTTTATAAGTGAATATATAATTTAAAATTTTTAAGAATATATATATATATCATAATTTTCTGTAAAAAGATAATTATCTCATATCTTTAATGAATTAATTACCACATGTAACTCAAAATCAAAAGTTGGGTAATTTTTCCCATGAACCCTCAAATGTTAGGAGGAATGAGCTATATCCATATAATTTTTCATGAGGATGCATCCACATAACTTATTCTATGAATCACTATAGATTATAATCCCTTCTTTGCTATAGGTTATTATAAACATAGGTGCACTAACTATCCCTGATTTTAGTTCCTTGATATTTTTCTACATTCATCTATCTAAAGAAACTTGACTCACTTCTGAGTTAACTTGGTGAGTGGACTTGTTAGCTTTGACAAATTATCCATAAATTGTTGATAATATCTATCCAAACAATGAAAACTATGGATCTGAATCATAGTGGTTGGTTTTGACCAATTTTCAATAACTTCTTCCATTGATGGATCCACCAATATTCAATTTTTTGAGATTATATGACACAGAAATGAAAATTTTGGCATCCAAGATTCACACTTGGTAAACATTACATAAAAATTATACATTTAAAAGGTATTTAGAACAATCATCAAATGATCTTCATGATGGTTATTTATATTTTAATATATAAGAATATCATCGACAAAGACTACCAAAAACTGATCAAGGTATTCTATAAATACATTATTAATTACATCTATGAGTACAATTGGGGAATTAGTATAAACATGGAATAACTATAAATTCATACGGTTTATACCTCATATGGAAGGATTTATTGGTCTTGTCTTCACTTTTTAACATCAACCGAGAGTAACTATATTAAAGATATATATTGGAATAATATAGGGTTCCTCATAATTTATTAAAAAAATTCAATACATGGAATATGATACTTATTATTTATTGTAATATTTTTTAATTTCCAATAATAAATGCAGTGTAATATCTATCCATATTTCCATAAAAAATAATAGTTCCACCCCAATATGAAACACTTAACTGAATGAATCCAATATCAAGATTTTATGGGAGTTATTTCTTTAATTCCTAAAACTCAATTAGGTCCATTATATACAGAGTCTTTAAAATTTGTGTATAAACATGAAGGAGTTATATTAAAAAATTCCACTTAATGATTTTTTAAGACTTTGAATATTTTTCAAAAAATATCAAAAAATTTCTTTAAAATAAGCATATATTTAGTGTTGAGTTTCTCCCCAACCATTTGAGATTTTCAAAATTTTATATAGGAATCATGAACCATAATGTGGATTCATTTTCAATCAAAAGTTCATATTTATCATCTCAATATTATATGATCATTGGTTGGTCCTAAATATCAAACTTGAATTTATTTCCAAAAACATTTATGTGTTATTTATGTAAATAAATCCAATCCATTCCCAAAATAACATCAAATTAAACTATAGAGATCATAACATGATTTTTTAGAAGAATATTTTTTAAAAAAATTAATTAATTAAGAATAATAAAATTGAGATGTGGTCATCATATTATTAGTGATTTTCATTGATAATTAGTCAAAAATCATTGAGGTGGT
The DNA here is from genome assembly GCA_963277665.1 of Viscum album. NCBI lineage: Eukaryota > Viridiplantae > Streptophyta > Magnoliopsida > Santalales > Viscaceae > Viscum > Viscum album. Next base: position 25,795,096 of record OY728151.1, read on the forward strand.
GTTGTGATACCCTTACCAAAATCACTAGATATGAAAGAGTGGGTATATTCAGAATTAAATAAGACATTAGTAGTTCTAGAGTGGATCGTAAGTATACCATTCACCACTTCATTATTGTAATTAATATTATCAATAGTGGTCACATAATATTTCTCTTTGTCTCTATGATTAAGATGTTTCTAATGTCAATTATTATCATTAAACTTCATGTTTGAGTGCAAGTTATAATAATTCCAATACTCCGTGCATTTGAAGAACTAGTGTGTGGATGGTTCACTTTATAGTTCTCTATCACTATCATTTACTAACTTATTTATCCCATAATTTTATCATTTTATTTCTTGATGACCTTCCTTTCCCCACTTACAACATTTTTTATTACCCCAAAGAAAATTTCCACCATGTTTTCTTCCACACTTTTAGCATAAGGGAAATATCATATTCTTCTCTCAATATTTTTAGAATTTATGTTGAATTTTATTTGTATTTTTATATCACCACTATAATATTGATGGGTAAATCCAATATACATTTCTACCTTGATAGCACAAAAATGATTTCTTCATAGATACATAATTTCCTTATAGATAATTCCCTTCGAAAATATTGTTTTAATCTGCTAAATAATTAATAAATCATACATTTAGGTTGGATGATAACAATAGTTGTGTACCTTTTAATTATTGTATAATTTTCTTCATAGGAAGAAATGGATTCCTCATCCTTCTACATCAGTTCAAGGAATTCCTTCTCGATTTTCAAATGAGGTATATGAGGAATATACTTTTTAAAAATTAAACTCTTAAAATAATTTCACTCCATGGAGTCAATTTATTCCCATTTCCACATGTTATTGATAATATTTTTCCATTGATCTAATTTTACATTCAAATGATAGATAGGAAAAATTATTTTATCTTGTTCTGAACACTGGAGAAATGAAAATATTTTTGACTGGTATGAATCAGTTTCTCTAAAACTAGTGGATTGGTATACCCATTGAAATAAGGTGGGTATTGCCTTATGAAAGACTCAATATAATGATGTTCCATCCCTGTTTCATTTGGATGTTCAAAATGATTCATATCTTGAGAAATTTGTATAAGAATAATAAAAATATTTTGTATTCCAGATCCCCTGAAATTGGGATTATTAGGGGGAGAATAATTTTAGTGTCAATTACATTCAACCTTAAAATATCAAGAATGAGATGGGTTTTTTCACCTGATAAATGTCATCTTGAAAAATCAAATTTTGAACATGGGATTCATTATGTGAATTAATTATAGGTAAACTATTTTGAGGAAACCTATTTTTTTGTGGGACTTAAAATACGAGACATTCAAAAGATGAGTAACCCATTCACACTGTAAATACGAGTTAGGAAACCGAAAATTGAAACCTATAGTTCCTCCAGATACTGTCAAACCATATTATTTTATCCTCGACTATAGAAATCTTAAGGAATTTTCTCCTGGAATTCTGAAGCCCCAACAAAAGGGATTAATCATCAAAATCTCATGTTAGATCCATGGTGATTTTAGGGAGGTTATTACTCCATTAATTTTAGTCTATTTTTATATCTGACTTATTTCCTCATGTTATTTCTATGTTATGAGGGTTGATCTCCCTTTTTCTTACAAAGTTATTTTTTTTTGTTTTTTTGGCATGATGGTGGAACAAAATTCATGTATGGATGTTGTTACCTTTTGGGAGAGGTTATGTGGATCCAAATTCTCAATTTTTTCTCATTCAAAGAATGTTGAAGCCTTAAGGTAAAATATTCATTGTTTCCACTATTATTTTTTATGTGAAATAATAAATTAATCATGCTTTATATATTTGGGTAATGGTGGAATTAAACATAATAAATAATGAACTAAAATAAAGTAAAATGAAATGGTGTATGTTTTTATAGATCAAATGTTTTATTCCCAATATGATATAAATTTCACTATTTATTTTATAGATAATGTGATATCCATGTTTATGCTTGGTTACCATGTTAATTATTCTCAAATTAACATGTTAATTTATTATTATTTTTTAAATAATGTTAATCTGGTAATTATTGGTTGGATAAAGTATTAAATTATCATTTTTTTAAACAAATATTTTAATTTGATAGAAGTTAAATGATCCTTAATGAATGTTTAATTTATTCATTATTATATATATTAATGAAATTAGATAAAGAAAATAAATATAGAATAATTTTTTTAATAATAAATATTCATGTGAAGTGGAAATTATTTTTCCTTAAATTATATTGAATTTTGGAACATATTATTGAAAGCATGTTCAAATAATTATAATGGATTTTTATGGTGGAATATTTAGTTTACCTATGGTTGTAGAGTATAATAAAAGAATCAGTTAATTAAATATGGAATAAAACTAGGAGTTTGATTAAGATAAATGCTTGGGGGTCTTGATAGTCCACTTATATGTAAAGATGTGATGCCTTGTTTTAGGGCTTATATTCCTTGTTGAAATTGTTTTTTGTTTACATCCTTCTTTGTTTTTAGACGCGATCCTTGGTATTCAATGTGATGTGATCCTAGGATGGATATTTTTCAATGAGATATATGAAGCGAGGACAAGTTTTGTGCTAGATTTTGATGTCAATGCTGGTGAGAAGCATGGTGATGTGCATAATTGGGTTAGGGATAAAACTGATATTGATTGATCAAGTTTAATATGATATTTCATTTTGTTGTGATAAAATTCATATTAATTGTTTTTAATTAATATTTTTAATGGGTTGGATGACCAAGTTATTTTTTTTATCATCATTACTTTCTATATTTCTTAAAGTAGTTTGTTGTGATTGGTTATAAATTTGTTTTATGGTAATGTAGGATTTTTTAGAGCACATGGAAATATAGAATTCTAATAATGTTTAAAAATTATTTTAACACATGTGGTTGGTTCCTATTGGAATGAAAATTCTATTAATATTGAGAAACCATGTACTCGATTAGATAATGCCTCAAGGGAATGGAATTCACTTTGATGGTTAATGAAATGTAAATAAGGGTAATACTAATTAATAAATAATGAATTAATTAATTTACGGTTAAATTTAAAAGGGAAATAAGTAATTTAATGAATCTATACGGATGACTGTATGCTTAGAGGATATTTGGTTCATAGCAGTGGTAGCTGGGTGTCTGAGAGAATATTATTGTAGTTGAGAATAAGACCAGGTTATTTCTCTTTGTGTGGTTGTGAGATATATTATATCCTATAGGTTTTATGATTTCTTATTCTACCCCACTCATGTAGATAGGGAGACTAAAACCCAGTGTACCCTGTGAGGGTGTTTTCCCCAATATCCAGGTTGGTAAGGAATGGATGATGAACTACCCCCTCTAGCCCCACTATCTTTTCTTGGTAGTATTATATACTGGTATTCATAGTTGTTCAATTTTCCCATGTATTTTTATAGAGGGATGTAATTTATTATGTTTAGTTCACACAAAATTTTCTTCATATATATATCATAAGGATTATTATACATATGTTGGGTATCAGTTTTGATGGACTGAGGTAAATTTCTTAACTTATGGTCTATGATGGATTGAGATATTTTACTCAAGGTGTAATACATGAAATTGGGGATGTGGTGGATCCCCCAAACTACTTGGTTACTGTATCAATATCTATCATGGGATTATTAGATACTATGATGTATGTTATACATGTTATGAAACTTTATACTAAACTTTTTTGGGATGGATTATTTTAGATAGAGACAGATCAATACGTTCAATGTTGGGGAATAGTGAAAAATCGATGGGGAAGTGGTAGCACAATACCCTTTTTCTCACTATATTACTTGATATCCTGTTTTTTATAGTTGGATATTGATGGAAAAGGTGAGGTTTGGTGATTATTATATCTCTTTAGGTAACGAGTTAGCTTCACATGTCATTCACTATAATTTATCATGCGTTCTTTATATTTTACATGAGATAATGTAAGGAGGATCGTACTGAGTACAACTCTTATGATCATTGTAAATGTATATATAAAATTTTTTCTAGGTTCATAGGAGAAGGTCATATATTGTCTTGGATTTTAAATTCTTGAAATTCTTTGAAATATGTTTGGGATTCTTGGTTGTTATCGAGTTTATCTTTTGAAACTTGTATTTTTCTTTTTGGTTGTTCCAGTTTGTATGAAATTACATGAATTTAATTTGGATCACTTTTAGGTTATTTGATTATTATTTTATTTGAGTAATTTATTTATCTCAAATTAATCACTTTCTCATATATATAAATATGTCAAATTTGTAATTATGATATACCGTCGGTGCTCGTCACCAACCTGTATCCTATATTGAAGGTAGTATCCAAGCGTCGTTATCTCACATCTATCATTTCCATCTGAGGAGGGATTCCTTTTGTGGAGGGGGTGGTGACACATATCCCTAGTGAATCTCAAGAAACATTAAATTATGATGAAATATATAAGAAACTATTTTATAAGGGAATTAGAATGTTTCTTTGAAAACAAAAAGAAAGATGTTTTTGTTTCTTAAATTTTATTAAAATAAATAATTTACAAAATAATGGGAAAATTAATTTTTTCGAAAAACCTTGGTAACATGTAAAAGATGATTTGTAATTAAAAAATAAAATGATGTTGGTAAAAAGTGATAAAGTAATAAATGATAAAAAATCAGTCTTTTCACACCATTTCATAACAAGTCAAAATAATTCGTACTAAAAACATGGGAAAAATTCATTTTAACATTTTTTATAAAATTGACTTCCATAGAATTTATTGGTTTATGAATAAAACAATAATAGTTTTATTCATTTCAAGTAAATATAAGACACAATGGATTATTTTTAATAATTAATTATACAAATAGGACTAAAATATTTTTTTATAAGAATATAATTTAACTTAGGTTTGAATATGTCAAGCATGAGATTCCAAATTCAACATATTAGTTTGAAATGATATATTTTTCTCGTTATATAAATATTTTGTGGGGCCAAACTACTAATATATTTTAATGTCATGCTTTTATCATAATGATGACTTAAAACTTACGATATTTTTAAAAATGAATTTTTTCAATATCCGCTAAAGAATTATCCATTTTAAAAAAATATCCAAAATTAACCCTAATTTTTTTTGATATGATAAATTAAAAAAATCAGTTAATTTTATCAAAATAAAATTTTTAATTTTAAACTTTTAATGTTTAAATAAAATGAAATAATTCGTGAAAAAATAGTTTATTAAGAAAATGAACTATTTTTTTATTATGAGTGATTACATTTATATTTTTTATTATCTCTTATTTTTTATATTACCAATAATTAAAAATTTATATTTATAAATAATATATTTTATTAATTTAATTTTCTAAATAAGTGTATGTTTTCTTTTTAAAAACATAATCGAGATTTTTTTTTCTACAGTTAATTATATACACTATCATTTGAATTTTATGTTAATATACATGTTACTTTTCTAAAAACTACATTTTAGAAAATATTATAAACAATTTATGAATATAATACACTATATGAAATCATAATTAAATTATCATATAAAAATAATAAACATTTAAAAATTTTATTTTATTATAAATCTTGCTATTTAAGGTTTTTTTGAAGGGTTATTTTTTACTAATAAAATATAATGATAGAATATGATTAAAAAAAATTAAAATATAATGCAATTAAAAAACATTATAAAGTTTTTTTTGTGAAAGTGCTTTTACCATTAAACATACGTTTCCCTAAATATGTTATATGGAGTTAATTTAAATATGTTACAACTTTGTGACTTTTGAAATAGGCATCACAACATGTTAAACAAAATATTATAATGAATTACTTTTTATGATGATATGAATATAAAACTAAAAAGAAATGTCGTTATAAAATAAAAATATATGTTTAAAATGATCATGAATGTAGTAATAGGGATATAAGTTTATAAAAAAGATAGAAAATAGAAGTTAGACATCACAGAGGCTAGTAGTAGGCATGGATCCCATATCACCCTTTAGTCATGGGTCTGAGCCCCGTGGCCTCATTAGATGTGACATGATGTTACCCAACATAAAGGAATATATTTTACTAACAAGAATTTTTTATAAATAAAAGTTAGTTATACATTAAAAATATATAAGAAAAAAATTCATGTGATAAAAATGTACATAAATATTAGGATTATATTATTAATATGAATGAAATTCATTTAGAATTTTCAATTATAATTTAAGAAAGATAATTCAAAAAATAATTCATCATAAATCATGTATATTAAATTCTACACCCTTCAATAAATTGTATCCTCACAATTTTAATTTATTCTTACCACAATGATTATATATTAACATAGGTATAATTTTAGATGAAGATTTTATCTTGAAAATAAAATCCCAATTTTCTACTAGGAATCGTAGTATTTTTTAAAACCATGTATGTAGAATTATAATATTCATACATGTGAATGAGTTTACAAAAGAAAAACTTAATAGATTAGAGATGTTTTCCATATAATACTTGATAAAATAAATTCCCTTTTTTAGTTTGATGAATCCTTTTAACCTCAACATAGAGAATATGAGAAAATATTCTTTCTTGATTTATTTCAATTATAAAAGAGTAATTACATCCTTTAGTTGTTTTTTATTAGTTTTCACCATTTCTTCATCTCATATTCAAAATATAAAATAATAATGATGGAATTTTTATGCCTAAATCATATAAAGAAACTTATAATGAGTCATAATATATATAAGAGAATGGAAATTTATTCCTCCTATCTCTAGCTATTTTATAAAACAAAACTTATTAGCACTAGTTAAGACAATATTTAATATGAAAAAACTATCATATGAAAAATTAATACAATAATACAAAAATCCTCAAAAAACCCTTAAGTTATTTTACAATAATTTAACACTCAAATACTTCATTATAATTTTCACCAATATCTCATTGTAGATTATTTCCTAATTTATTCACTAATTCCTCATTTACTAACCCTAAAAATTAATTAAACACATAAAATGTCTATGATTTTCAATGTGAACCATAGTTATAACATCAAATTTTAGAACTAAGTAATATATGTGAAAATTAACCAAGACCACCCAATACACTGTTGTTGTAACTAGATTCCTACTAGGTTTATTAATTGAAAAAATTACTTATATTGTTATAGTTTAATTAAATATTATAATTATATACAAAATAATATATTGATTTGGAATAAAATAAAATATTATTTAACTCTGAGATTTTTATTGAAGTAATTTCTATCATGCTCTTTATTGACTTAACTCCACCTATAGAGATCATATAATCTCAGCCTCACTCTCAATGACGTTTCTAATATAAATTCCATTGAAACTTATGTAATTTATTCACATATTTCCCCATTAACTTATAGTTCAATCATTGGAAATTGATTTTCCATTCATGAGATTTATGACCACTATCTTGAAACTTGCAATAAACTCAGATTAACTCCAAGAACCAAGGTGTTTCTTTCTATAATTATTACATGATTGAATATCTAATTTCACCTTCTTCCATTTTTCTATATTTATCTTTATATAACTATCAACATTTCTGTTTTTGAATTTATTCGCATTTAGAATATAATAGTTAAATAATTCCTTCTCTAACTTTATGTCACTTGATAATATATATTTATTGGTTGAAAATGTTTATGAGAATAAAACCTGTGGAAGTATTGGGATTAGGACATAAAATAAATAACCAATCCTACTATCTATATTATTGATTTAGTACATATTATTAATTTCTAATAATATAATTGAATTCTTATAATTATGAAAATATTCCACTTCCTTTTCCCCAAATTTAAAACCATTCTATTCAAATAAACTCATTATTGGAAAGGAAAGAATTTTTCAAATAATATAACCATAAAAGTATCCCATTTCATAATCTATATCCAATAATCCTCCTCAGTGTTTGGATTAAATGAGCACCATATATTATAATTTACCTGTAAATAATACGTTACTTGAATAACCTTCTCTCGTTCATTACTCCCCAATAATGGAAATATATTTTCTAGGTTCTTGATCCATTGATTAACTACCAATAGATTTGTAATTCCCTTAATGGATGGAGGACTTTACATAGTAAGGGATCCAATATCACTGAATCATTTTATAAAGAAACATATTTTTATATATAGATAATAATATTAGTCATAATTTACCACAATATATTTATAATCTGCTCATCTATAACTCTATCTTTATGGAATCACTTATGATTGATCATTTTATAGGTTATAGGTGATGATGCACTTTCATTTTCATCTTACACATTCCTCCACTAAACAATGTAATATAATCAATTTTCTCAAAACATGATAAATATTTTGCTGTAATATAAAATATCATATGAAAGTAAAATATCTTGGGCATTCTAAGAGTTTATCATACTACTCAAGACAATTATGTTTTTCTAAAATATAGTTCCCAATGTTCTTACTAAAGTTAATTTGTTTCCAATATCAATAACCTCAACTCTTATAACCTAAATATGGTGGTTATTATAATAAATTTTTGAATGATATAATATATCTAATTTCATATGATCAAATAGTTTAGAAATATTGGAATCTATATACATTTATGAACCTCACATTACATTTGAAAAACAAGAAATATAACTTCAAATTTAAGTGATAAATACATTATTTCTTTTAGTATATCCATGAAATAACTCAAAGTTTACTTCCAGATAATTTGGGTATTAGAAAAAAATAAAATGTTGAGATCATATAGTCAATAAGGGAAATCATATATCAAAATATATCCTAGAATAACCAATCTATGAGTAATATGGAAGAAATAAATAATAATCAAAATTTAACAAATTATATCATGAAAGAGGAATGTAGCCGTTTAGGTAATAAAAAAATAATAATCACATAAATAACAACAACTAGTTTCATAATGACTGAATTCATAATTTTAGATATTATAGTGTTACTATCAAGGTATATTTCCAAGAGGTCATACATAAATAAGAAATGAATATGCCATATACACAAGCTAGTTTGACTCATGATATTTAACAATGCAACAATGGGATATCTAATTTTGTGCCCCATTAGAATCTAAATTAGTCTAATTAATTTATTTAATGAGTAAATGTGTATTTAATACATTACATAATCAATATACCTTAGTAATAAACAATCGTATTGGAAAACTAGAACCCAAAATATCAATATTTTTCCCTATTAATAATGGAAAATATGATCATAAGACATATATATAAAGAATATGGTTGGTATAATTAGATAATATCCCCAATGAAGCATTAGAACCACCAATGGATGTTGACATTGATAAAAAAACATTAATAAAGATATCATAAATTTTCTTTGAAAATAAGAAGAAATACCCTTGGAAATTTTTTGTAAAAATGGAAAATTCATAGAATATTGGGAATAATATTTTCTTTGGAATACGATTTAATATTTTAAAATAAGATTCATAATTAATAAATAACATGTTGATTAAAATTTTAAATATTAGTAACATTTAAAAATACATATTTTTGTCACTTTTTCAAATAATGTTAAAATATTCAATACTGAAAATGTGGAAAATATTTTATTTCCAAAAAATTTAAATAAAAGAAATTATTTTTTAAAATTTTCCTAAAAACATTGAATTATATTTAAATTCATGAGACAATATAAATAATGTGGACATGGTAGAAAATGATTTTGGGGTAAGGAGGATATATTAGGTTAACTTTCATTATAAATAATTTTTTAGTAGGTTTTTGAATCAAAACTGTAAGAAATGAGAAGAATTCATGTTAAAACCAAGAATAAATATAGGATAAAAAATATTTGGAATTTATGTGAGAAATAGTAGATAATACCCCAATGGAAATATTAAAATTTAAACAACCTTGATTAAAATTAAAATTTTAATATAATCTCTTACCTACAACTATCGCTTATATGGATACACTATAATCTCCTATAAAATAATTTTTATCTTATTATAAATCTATATTTTAAAAATATTAAATTTTATCTTAATTTATAGCATTATTTGATAATTTCTTCTTACCCATGTATGAATAATTCAATGTTAAAATCAATATTTCTGTGTTAAATGATTTTTTTGAGACATGTTTTAGTTTAATGGTTCTGGGACTTACATCATGGTCATGAATCCATCATCTACCTCTTGTTGATGAGGTTTTTAATATGTTTTTAATATTTTTCTAGAGTTTTATGGTCATTCCCTGTAACCTATGGTGATGATTTTCATGGAAGGAAATGAAAATATCATTTTTTAGAAATTTAAATTCCATAAAAAGAATTGATTTAATTAGTGAATAAATATATTAATATAAACATTATTAAATCATCAAAACATTTTAATTTCAACATTATTAAAAAATAATACAAGTAATTAACATTCCCTAATAATTCATGACATAAATATTATAACAATGTTCATATAGGTGGTAAAATCAACCAGAAAAAGTACCAGTTATAACAGTTGGGTGCGTAAAAACATGTAATTTTATATTGATAATAAAAATTTAATAAGTGATTAAATTTTTTTAAATAATATATATTCATTGAATACATTTATATAACAATCTATGTATTCTATTAATAAAAAATGAAATATGTCATCCTTAGAGGTGGTAGTATGAACATAAGCATGGGCAACATTTCTATTTTTTAATGGATGGGGGGAGGAAATATAAAATATATTTATTTAGATTTATAGAATCATAACTATTATATATATATAATATTTATTTATTAAATCTATTTTAATAACCATAAATGTGAGAGAGTTATTAAAAAATAAATATGCCATTCATGGAGGCTATAGTCGGCATATACACTTGAGGTATTTTTTCAATTTACATTAAATTGAAAGGATTCAGATAATTATTGTTACATATACATAATAAAATTTTCTTAATAAAATTATACCAATTTTTTTTATTTTGATTTGCTTATATATTATTTAGAGGAGGTGGAGTAATTAAGAAACATAAAATAACCTGGATGAGTCGATTACTTCTTCCTTAGACATCCTCCTTTTGATTTCTCCTTGAGAAGTTCTTGCATTGTATTTTTGTGAGACCAAAACTTCTATGTCATGAGAAATAGTTCTAACATGGGATTTGGGTATAATAGTTAATCTAAAGGTCTCAATGTGTGTGTAGAAGTGAAGAGAGTAGGTTTCTTCTTATAAGTGAGGGGAGTGACACCATTATAAATACCCATAACATTAAAATAATATAATTTCATTTTCATAGAAGAGTTTCATTAAATGGAAAATATTTTGAATACAGGATAACATAGGTTGAAAATACACCCATATAATTAAATTTAAATAATTTTTAGTTATTTTTGTGGCTCTATTCCTTAGTTAAACCCTTTACCACATTTAACATTTACCACTATAACTAGATTATTTTAATAAGGTAACTTCTTTTTATGGATAAAAGGGAAATGTGAATTATTAGAAATTATGAATATTATGATTTTAAATATGGAATTTATTTTATAGGATATAATTTCATGTGGTGTTAAAAATTACCTTTAATATTAGTATTCAAAATGAAAATATTTTTTTAGGAAAATACGTTTTGAATCATAAAAAACATTAGACCAAAATCAGTCATAAAATTGTTTCCTATGTAATTTATTGGTTTATTAATAAAAAATAATATTTTTATGAATTTAAAATAAATATAAAATAGAATAGATCATTTTAAATACTTAATTAAAATAAAAATATAAAAAATAGTTTTTAATATAATAAGAATTGACTTAAGTTTCAAAAAGAATTACATGAATTTAAAAATTCAAATAAAAAAAACAATTCTAAATGAGTTATTTGAATCCACATATACATATTTGTTCAGGAAATAGGTTTCATGTATTTTAAAATCATTATTATATCATAATTATGTCTTAAATGTTTTGTTATTTGTAAAAATTATATTTTCACTACTCACCATTAAATCAACCATTACAGAAAAATCACGAAAATTTACCCTAAGATTATTTTGATAAGAATAATAAAAAAATAAATATCATTTTTTAAAATTAAGATTCTAAAATTTAAAAATTTAACTTTTAAATAAGACCAAATAATACCTGGAAAACCATTTATTTTTTTACAAGTGATTACATTTATATTTGTTATTATATTTTATTTATTATATGATTGATAATTAAATATCTATAGGTCTAAAAAATAAAATTTTTATGAAATTAATCTTCTAATTAGGTGGTATATATATTTTACATTCATAATTGAGAAAATTTTTTTAGGGCAACAAATTATATACACTATGATGACAATGTTATGTCAATGAACATTTTACTTTTCTAAAAATTACACTATCCAAACTTTAAATCCATTTTTTTAAAATAAGACACTATACACAATAGTAATTACAATCTAAACTAAAAATATTAAATATTTAATTATTTGAATAGTAAAAAACGTACTACTTATCATTTTTCAAATAATATTTCTTATTGATAAAAAATAAAAATAGATTATGATAAAATCCATTCAAAATACAATGTAATTGAAATTTCATGATAAGGTATTATTTTTGTGTAAAAAATATGTTTTACCATTCATTATATGTTTCAAAAAAAAATGTTATATGGTATTAATTTCAATATGTTAAAACATTTGGACTTTGAAAATATGTATCATACGATGTCACCAAAACTTATATATTGACTTAATTACTATGATAATATGAAAATAAAACTAAAAATTATTAATGTTATAAAAAAATGTATTATGAATATAATAAAATAAATATATGTATATATAAAAGGATTGAAAATAAAATAGGGCAACATGTTGGATAATGGTTATCACTGAGCTCCAGTCCCCATTACATGATGGGTTTGATCATGGAATAATCAACAGATGCGACAGGCTATCATCCAGACCATGATATACTTTTTTGGTAATAAAAAATTTTAATAAATAAAATTTCATTAAACATTGAAAATATATAATAAATAATCTTATATGATTATTATGTTTAAAAATAATTGGTTTATTTTTTAAAACAGGAAATAAATTTATTTATAATTTACAATTATAATTTAAGAAATAAAATTTAGAAAAATAATTATTTTAAATCATTAATATCATTGGATGAGTTTGTTGATATTATTATCAATATTTTAGATTTATGATGAAAACCTATACTAAAATTTATCCTTAGATACATCTAATTATAATTAACATGTTTTAAGTTACTCTTAATGTAATGGAAAAATTTTAGTATACTAATAAACTCTTTGAAATATACTACAATAGGTTCCCTAGTTGGTGGTTTAGAAAAATAAAGTGTTTTTAGTAATAAAATGCAACAATAGAGTGGATATTGAAGCTGAATGAATTAATATGTGATCCTTCCCTTGTTTATATTGTTCTTGGTTAGTTTAAATCCAAAACAAAACCTAATAGCTGAAAAATTTGTATAGATGCTGATTTTGTTTAATATACTGGTTACACATATTCACATATGTAAAAGGTTTTGGACGGTGAATATATGTTTTTTTATTTTTTATTCGGACATTGATTTCATACCCATATGTGATTATAGTATTGAGATTCTCGATGAGAGTGGCCTATGTACCGAACAAGGAAGATACAAAAACAATGATGTGGGAACCACTCGGTAATGATTTTGTGACATGATTTTTTTAAACACATTATTTTTTATAAAAATAATTACAAAAGAATTCGCAAACCTTATTCATTTTTAAAGGAATGTCTATTTCTAAAAAAATAATGTACATGATATAATATTATTATCCATGCAGATAAAAATTATAAATATATTTTAAATAAAGGTTCAAATAGAAATTCTAACACCGTAGTGATATCCTAAACAATGGGATTTTTCTTAGAAGGTGTGTAACCTATTCATCCAGGCTTTGAGATCTATACTAATAATTAAAAGGGTTTAATTTTTAAACACCAATCATTCAAATATTTTAATATAAATATATATTATTTTTTTCTCCCATGGAAATCATTAATCTTCATAAAATCCCAACCATGGGAGTATTATTAGTGTGATATTGGAATAACATTACCATTATTTATAATGAAATAAATAGAAAACTCAGATAAAATATGTATTCTAGGAGCTTTGGAATTACCTTCAAAAGGTTTTGAATATCAATGTTTATTTTTTTTATCTTTATTAAATTAAATTTTTATTGAACATGATTGATTTATTCAAAATCACCAAAAATGATCTTGATTTTATTTTATAAGAAACCATGTTTCTAATTTTTTCCATCTTCTTATTATTTTTTTGATTGATTGTTGGCAAAATATTATTGAATTAATTTTTATTATTCTTTAATGAAAAATATTTTGACTATTTCTATCTAATGGATTTTTGGTGTTTTTTAGGTGAATGTTATACAAATAAATTTATTTTTTGTCTTTGAAAATTATACTTATTTCATGTATCCAATTAGTGATACCAAGAATAATTATTCAACTCATTCATTAAGATATCATCACCAAAATTATTCAATGAGTCTAGTTGTGAATTATAAATAGGGTGGTTATATTTTTCATTAACCAATATTCAATGTTTTTCCTCTTCTCTGCCATTCTTCACAAGGTCTGACTATGGAGGCTTGGGATGCTGTTATGATAGATGTCAATTAAAGAAAATTCAGTTCTCTGTATAAATGACTAATTATGGTCTCTATTGAAAAGTACTGACGGTTAGATCATACGAAGGAGCTTTAAGAGAGGGATCAAGCATGGGATCATTAAGGATGGGTGATCAAAATCATCAATACATTGGGGAGAGTTGAATGTGACCCAGTTTGGGGAGTTAATGATGTTTTTTACATTTAGTAAAGGTATAGTGTTGTCCTCTAAAACATTTGTTCATGGAAATGAGTGATAATGATGGGTAGATCTGGAATAGAAGATTCTAGAAGAGTGGAAGGTGAATATTGTAGATTGGGTGAAATGTCCCGACTGTATAGTGTGTAGTCTCTAAAATTTGTATGATGTCTTCTTTTCACAATGTGGATTTGATTTCCAAGGATTTATAAATAATATACATGGTGTGACTTTATATCACGCATAATTTTTAGTGGACTTAATGAACTAACATGTACAAGAGTTCATGCATGATTAACCTTCAGACGCCACATACTATGTGTTCTAGTGTCTATGTTGTATACCAAGGTGACACGATACAGTCTCCAAGGACAGTACAAACCATAAAAACTCAGTGTTCCCTAGATGTTTAACCTTAATTTAAAATTTTTTAGGTTGATCTAACAAAACTGGACATTAGAATAAAATGCATGGATAATACTCGTAGATTGCATTCCAGGTATATTTATGTATATGATATGTATTTTATTTTTATTTGGTGTTTTTTTATTTTCTCACAATGGTGTCAAAAATGTATAAAAATATATATATTCTAGGAAATTTATATGTAAAATATATTTGGGAATGTATTAACATCCATGGGATTAGTTTCTAAGGTCTTATGTATAGATAAATTTCCTTATCACTATAAAACTAATAATCATATATGTGAACGATTTTGGGATCATATAAGAGTTAATTATACTTCTTGTAAACACACCATGTCTTGGCTGTAGGTCCTTTATATACATATAAGAGAAGATAACCCCCCATGGATATGGTATATGGTTTATTCAATTATGGTGTCGGTAACCCCTAAACTGATTCATACTCTACAAGATGAGGGGAATATCCTCCATAGGGGTTTGAACCACCTCAAATAAATTTCATACCTCAGTGAAGTGTAGGCCTACAAATATGTATATAGAGGGGTGATTTATATGTTATGGTATTCAGACTATGTGATTACTTAATGTGGTTTAGGTATTTTAGTGTTCTAAGTTTTTCCATGTCCCCTAAAGTATATAAATTCATTGGGGATGGAGCTAGTGTGGTTATTGACTTTTGAAATGCAATATAAATAGTTACTGATAGGGTTCATGTCTAGAGTCGGTGTGTTGTAGAGTCCACTCTATATAGTTGTCGTGGTCTATCTTTATTTAAAAAATGTTGGGCCCTTTTATTTTCCCTTAAATTATTAGGATTCAATTTATATATGATGTATATATTTAGTGTTTGAAATATAAATTTTACATTATAGTTGGTTATTATGTTTTTATTTCATTTCATATATTGTATTTTGGATATATGTGGTGGCGTGAATGTTTATTAGGATTATTCCTCACATGCATATGATATGACTTCATGGAACTAGTCTCTTACCCCCAAATTTTTGGATATGGGATTGGGTTTGTACACTCGGTTTACTCTCTAACCAGGTGGGGTCTATGTGGGTTGGATTGTATCAAGATAACATCAGAGAGGTTTGAGTCTAAGGGATATATTTTAGAGTCAATGGTATTGTGCGTTTTGGTTTTCGAAACACAGGTAAATAGTATTATAGGATCTTGAGTTTACATAACATATAGAGGGACCCAGTGATTGGTTTGGGTGGATAATATATCCTTTGAACAAGACATGAATAATCTTTTAGTTGACCCTAAATAATGAATAATAATTTGTAAAAGTAAACAGGATAATAAATGAATCATTTAGCATATCAGTTTTGATATTATCCTAGTCCAATTTGAGTCAGATCAACTAGTTATGATTTTATAACTATACATGAATCTTTTTATATAGGATGAAACCTTTTAGATAGTTATCATAGTTATAGAAGAAGGTTCTTGGTAAGATCATTCCATCACTTCAGCTACTGGCCACTAACCAATTAAGTTATGATGCATTCATACAAGAATATTATTGGGAGGTGTTTCCACCACAAATGCATATAGAATAACACACACCAAATGATTTATGAGATAACCCACTCGCTGAAAAAATTGTACACCACATAGAGTAAGAAAATACTACCTAGATATTGTGTGCGCCTCTTGAGTTTAAGCACTGGAGACCTCTAAGGATCTAAGGTGATCCAAGTCCTTAAGAAGTAAAGGATTGTATGGAGTCAGTTTTTCATTCTTTTCATCCGGTATAGTCACCCTATAACTAGATGGTGGTACTTGTAATGAGTATTATTCATGACATGTGAGATGAAAAAATGATAATATACATACAAAATACATTAAAAAACATGGATATCCATTACAACTCACAACAAGCCACAACCCCAAAACATTAAGGTTTAGTGTCTTTGAAGATTATATACCCAAATGACTTATTTTACATCACCATGTAAATTTCTATATATTTTTATTATACTCGACCCCCTACTTATTAACCTATCATAAGTCATACTCTTTTTCATAACCTGGGAAATATAGACATAAGAATGGTGTGACGTGAGATGCCCAGTACGAGAAATTATAAGATATATCTATTGAGAATAGGAGAATATAAAGAAAACTATAAGTTAGAATAATATGTACATGTGAGTATGAGTTCATAATCATGGTATACGATCATAAAATGTAGAAATAATACCCAAAAAAATAAAGAACAAAAAACTTGAAAATTAATATAACGAATTTGGAATACCATAAAAATGAATCCTCAAAATGTGGAAACTTAAGAAAATTATCACAATCCAAGAAAAAATAATATATAATTATATAATAATATATAAATTTGTAAAAAATAGAAGCATAGAAAATAATTTCTTATGTTAAGGATCATTTACTATACAGACATCACATAGTGGACATAGTCCTATAACACAGTGAATTAGGTTTAGTACGCAATCCATTACTTGTTATCTCATGAGATATCAATCTTTAACCAAATAATTATAGGTTTATAAAAATCTAAGACCACTTATCACATAATTATAAACCATAAATATGTGTTACATCTAATTATAATCACATTCATAAACCCATAATTACGTTATTAACCTATAGGAATGAAACAAGTTTCATAGGAATCATCAAAATCCATAAAGATTAATTTTATAGAGAAATTGATTAGATAATTCCATTAAATTATATCCCTAGAGAAATAGTTTAAAAATAAAAGGCATTTAGTCAAAGGAACAAAACTTTATGATATATTAGAAAATAGTTTAGAAAATAAGTTGGAATATCCTTTAAATTTGGGAAAACTTTTTTTAAATAATTAATTTACCAAAAAATTGTTTTATATTGAGTAATCAAGAAACTCCATTATGTATTCTTTGAAAATAAAAATTAAGAAATCCATAGAACAAAATATATGCATGGAAAAATCAATGGAGAGGGTTAAGAAGATTATGTTCACAATTTTATAACTAAATAAATGTTTATATAAAGTGTCTATAAGAAATAATTTTGTCGATTTAAGGATATTAACAAACAAAAAAATATAAAATACATAGACATAGAAGGAAAATATTCTTGAACTAAAAGATGTAATAGGGTTCTTTCCACTTAAAAAAAATTGTATTAATATTATGAACCAAAGGGAGTGTAAATGGTAAGAAGACTTATAAACACAAATGAATCCATATAAGAATAGAATATATTGGGGGGTGGGGGGGGGGGGGTTGGAGAAATTACCTTCAAATTACCCTTATAGAAATTTGTATATAAATAATCTTTGTTTTGAAATGACATTAGAAAGGAAACCCTTACTACAACAAACTATTATTTTTTATTTTTTAAAATTCATACTATGTTCTATAACTTGTGTTACATGTTACACCCAACATATAAATAAGAAATTATTAATAAATCAATAATAAGCACTAGTATGGTAAAACATAAATATTTGTTACCTTTATAAGGTAAATAGTTAATATTAGTTTATATTAAAAATGTTATTTTCAATAAATGTCATTTTCTTTATATTATATATTTTATTTCAAAATGTTAAATTTAGGAAATTTATTATTTAAGTTTGATAAATTAAAAATCATTTTTGAATTCCTAATAAAAAAATTATTTTATGGTATATTTTTGAGTTTTTTCTAAAATAATTAGTTTTTAGGTGAATAGTAAAAAATAAAGATTTTTCTAATACCGACAATTCCACAACGATTATAAGTTTTTGAAAAAATTTAATATAAAAAATTTATATTTTTAAAATAAAATAGTTCATTTAAAATTAACACTCTAAATTTATAAAACTGACGATTGCCCTTAAATAAAATCATGTATTATTATATGAAAACTATTTTTCATTTGTTCCTTTCATTATATTTAAACTTGATAAAATTAGGTTTTTGACATATTTCAATGTCACATAACTCTTATTTAAAAAATAATAAAATTATTGATATAATTATTAACAACATGAATGATTATTTTTTCATATACATAAACCTAATGCTTAAAATATACTTTTCTAAAATATTGTTTTTTAATTGTTATCCTTGCTAACATTAAAATAAATTTCACTACACAAAGAATGTTAATTTGATCAAACTATTCTTATATTCGGGATAATAATATTGATATTAATTAATGTGGTCAATTTTGTTTTTAGTAATAATATTTAGACTATTAGGATTAATGATAATTACCATAATAGTGGCAAAACCTTTATTTTTTAAATAATTGTTTTATTAATGTAAAGGAATTTATATAAAATAAAATTAATTTAAATTATTTAGAAAATGAATATAATATGACATGTAAACAAAAAATTAAATATATTAACACTCTTTTATTAGTTAATTAATACTAAATAAGTTTAGGAGTCTATAATGTTCAAAATTTAAATTTTCTACTAAAACAAATTTTCTAAAAATTATATTATATTAGCTGCTTGGGGGTGAAATTACATTCAAACACACACAAACACATGCTTGAAAGGTAGGTCATAGCCTCTTATGGGATAAACCACCAAACAACCCACTTTTTTACATTATATATTTTTTACTTGATGTCTTGGTGGGCATGAAGCCCATTACATTGCCCATATGGCCACCATTGGATGGGCCGAAGGTCGTTCATGCATCATGCCCGAATCAGCACAAGCACATCATGTCTACATCACAACCCCCAAGATGGACTGAAGGACAGTAGTCTGAAATCCCAATCGATATGAATAACACTACTACTACAAGAACCCTTTATAGTAATTTCTATAGTACCCACACTACTATAGTGCTCTAATGCCTATACAATGCGTACTATAGCACCTATGGAAATTTCCACCCACCTATATTTGAACCCAGGTCTAATGCAGGTTTATAGCAAGCCTTTAACACTCGGGCAATCCCCTGGATTCTTAATGTAAAATTTAAATTTAGAATATTTATATGTTTAAGTATATTAAATATAAGTTAATTTTTTTCCATCAAAACCAATTTTTTTTATATTGATTATTCTATATTCTTTACAAAACATAAAATCAATTATTTAGAAACTAGTTACCTAGTTTAAATGTAAAAGAGTACAATATAAAAACATAATGGTAAACACCCTATAATATTTTTAAAATATGTCTAGAAATACTTTATTTAGACTTTATTAACCAAGAAATATCGAAAACTTCAATTTTCGCATTTTTGGGACACTGAACTTTTAACAGTACTATGTTATTTTGGAAAAATGTAAAGGTGTTTTAAAAAGTATCATCACTTTCACTTATTAAAACATACCACTTCCACTATCAAAATATAACTTTTACCTTAGATTTACTCCTTTAAAAACTGAAATTTTACTATCTCCAAAACCCTATCCCACTTAAATAATCCCCTCATCACTCATAAATTTCCTAATCCTTTTAATTTTAAGTATAATTCCAAGGAAAGATCATGTCTCTAATATAAGTCTTATAACCTTATTAAGTTTTTATTCTTAAGATTAAACATAAAATACATTATCACCATAATAATAGTAAGGATTCAGTAAAATTTGTATATTGATATTCTTATATGACAATGGTAGCACCATTTTATGTCCATTTACATCTTCTTATATAAATAACGGAATAACAATCAAACATTTGTATAGACTACTAACTCCATGAAGAATCATTTTTTTTTCATTTTTCACCATTTTTTTCTCTATAAGTATAAAAAATTAAAAATTTGGATTAATATAATAATAAAAATCAAAATAATATCATTATTCTTATATTATAAGTATACTATTTCAAAAAAAAACCTCTTTATCAACACATTCCAATCTTGTTAAAGCTTGTTCAAGTTTGGGTCGGTTTGGCCACTTACCAGAATAGTGATTTAAAATATGATCATGGATGACTATGAGAAACTAAATAGTAATATTATTATAGGTTAATAAGAAAATAATTTCCATTTTATGGTTTTGAAAAATTATATAAGGCATATAATTTTTTATTAATATATCATCTTTGAACACCAAAATTAACGAAATAATCCGTTATCAATTCAATTTTCACATAACTAAACCAAAACACATATGCAATGAAAAACAAATCACGTCAATATATGTAATATATGATAGAATCAAAAACAATATATCAATAATGGACTTGGTATCAGATGATGGACAATGATAACAAAATTACTAAACATGTGAAAAAGTTTTAAAGTTCATAACACCCTATGATCATAGTATGCTATAAATAAATTCTGTAGTAATGATAAATTATTACAATTAATATTATATAATGGTAATATTTATGAGTAAGGTTATGAAATTGGATATTAATTTAGTTATGTTTTTTTTGATAGAAGGTTGAAGGGTGATCGACTAAGAAAGGAAATAAGGTTAGGTCTTTTCCATCTCAATACATCTTTATTAATGCATGTTTCTAATGCATGCACTAATTTTTTAATTTTTATGGTGTATATTGTATCATATAATTTATTTTTAAATAATAAATTATTTAAATCATGTGATTTATATAACCATATGAATTTTTCTTCCAAAGAATTTTTATTTAAAAAAGTACTAAAGCTGTAAGGGTCTTCATCTTAAATTCCTCTATTTGTGACATATTTGGTATTATATGTATAATTTAATTTATATGGGGCGTATACTGAATATTTAAAATAAAACATAAAGAATTATATTTTAATAATGGTATATTATGTTCAATTTTAATTCCTCTCTTTCAAGTGGTTTTGATTAAAATGTTACTCAAGCCGTAAGGGTTTTTTTCTCAAATATGAATCCCTTGAGACATGTTTAAGTTATACACCATGTTTCTTCATCAATGAGGTAAATAATTACATATTATCATTTTTATCATAATAATACTATATTTCATTATAGTAAATGTTCTATTTAAGGTTATACCTCCAATGGGGTTTTTATTCAAAAGTTACAAAGATTATTAGAGTTTTTCATGACTCAAAATATTTTCCTTTCATTATAATTAATGTTATTTAACAATTATATTTAAATATTGATCTATACTAACCTATAATGTTGTATGTTAATACTTTATAGATTATATAGGTTCAAAATATGGGATTTTTAGGGAGTTTAACCCTACGAAAAATTTTATATGTGAAAAGGTTGTCAGTTAGCTAGGTTTACAAAGATAAGAAATACCATTTTTATAATTATGCCATATTTTTTCTATGTTCTATAGATCATGTTTTATGCTTCAAGTTTGTTGGTTCATGTTTATGCATAGTATTGATTCATTTATTATGTTATTCCAATTCATATTCCATGATTTATGATATAATATTTATGGGTTATGTGTTTTATTATGTATCTTGATCAAACCCATATTCTCATCTTATACTCACTTATGATATTGAATTATTGTCACTTATGTTTACCCTTCATAATCAACTGAGATTTCAACTTTCTTATATTTCTATTTACCCTGGTAATGAATAAAATAGATACTATATATGTATCTAGAAGGGTATCTTATGATATGAATTTTTGGAAGATATTGAAGTCTTACTATTGATTATTAGTTTTATTTCCAGACAATGTCCTGTGGTAGGGAAAAATGAGTTTTTGTAGTTATTATTTTTTCTAAGTTATATAAATATATAAAACTAAATTTTCTTGTAAATTTATTACATAGTAATATTTTATTTATTCCATGTAATTACAGGATGATTTGGTTTGGGCATTCATAGTTGGTTTTAGAGAAAAGTTTTGATAACTTTGGATATTAGGATGTTTTTGAGGACCTATATTTTCATGAAGCTACAACTAATTTGTTTTTAGTTTATATCCTATGTTTAAACTTGGTAAAAAATACTTAGGACCAAAGGAATGTTTTAGGACCATCTTGTGATTTTTCGGATCCTGGAGCTATGGGATTTGGGAAAACATGGTAGGTCATCCGGTTACTACACGGTTAGTACAAACCATAAGGGGTAACAATGTGTGGATCTAAGTAGACTCCAGTAGGTGGAACGATTGTCTGGAAATGTGTGGGCCTAGTCATATACCAACACAAATTGTCTTAGAAAAACTGTAAAGGAAAATTTTACGGGCTGCGCATAGTTACCCAAACCATGTGCCTAGCCCGTGTGATGTCTCCCATGGGCAGTTCCACAGTGCACAGTTTGGAAACCCATGTGGACAAATTCTTCACCCCTATCTATGTGGGTGAAATTACTATTCTTCCCTAAAAATTATTTGACACCTCACACCTTTCTTTATTCTTTTCTTCCCCAACAGATGACCCTCCTCCATTTTCTCCCTTATGTTCTCCACTTTTCCTAAGCATGATAATTTTATAACTCTCTTATACGAACTCCAAACCGAATTCCGTTACAAGAATTGGATAGATCTAGGTAAGATACCAAGTCATATTTCATCATTTCATGATTTCCTTTCACAAATTTTTCACTATTTAGGTGGATTATCATTATCCTTGTTTTATGGCGTTGGATTGTTTCTTCGATTTATGAAACTAATATTGGACATGGAGTCTTCCATGACCATAATTTTGGTGGTCTAGTTGTTTTACCAAAAATTTATGATGATTTAGTCTCCCTACTATTGTACCTCATGATGGACATTTTTACACATTTCCTTAAAATGATTTTTTGGTTTAAAATTAATATGCACACATTGCTATACCCATTTTGAGACTTTCGAGGTAATTAAAGAATATTTACCTCATTCATGGATACTACTTTGGGCATGAAAAACATTATTCCCTCAATTTTAAATTTTTTTAATGGAATGAACATTCTCTAAGAATTTAAATTGGGTTATAAATGAAATTGACCACATTAATATGGTTGTTTAAATGACCAAGGAACCTTATAAGTTCTTGGAAATTAAATAGAATTTTCATGCCTTGATTAATTATATGGTTTGATCAAATTAAATGGAAATGAATCCATTTTATGGATAAAATTAAATGGATCAATTATAGTGAATACTAATGGGTTTCAAGGCCATAACGATTGTTTCTTTCTTTTATATATGGATTATCGGAATAGTGAAACCGATTTATATATTTGGTCTTGATGATAAATGTCATATAGGGGTAAACCCTCATGATATTATTATTATTAAGATTAATACATTGAGATAGGATGTGTTATGATGGTTAAGGGACTTTTTGAGCATGATGTTTAGCTCCCCCTAATATTGGGTGTTGAGTATGACATCTATCACTTTTGTACTATTAATTGGGTGATGGGCATGGCATTCCATTTGTATCGACCCAATGTTTTATCAGTGGAATTCTATTCTTTTAATTATGCATTATAGTACAATCACATTAGGAAGCACAATGACATATAATGATACTAAAAGCTATGTGATCATTAAACATAATTTTTCTACTTTTATGTTTTGAATTTCTAAAATCTTCCATACACTATTGCGGTCAGTAATATGTTTGGAGTCTGATAAGACAAACTTGATTTTTTTTGTGAATAGTAACCTACACTTATGAATAGTAACCCACCCATATGAATAGTAATATGACCTTTATGAATAGTAAATCATCCAAAATAATATTAACCTCACCCATAAATGATTAAAAAATTAGGCATCTATAAGTGATAATTTTACCATAGTAAATGTATTCGTATTTTTGTATGTCATAAATATTTAATTATAATTAATAAATTATTAAAAAAATTATTTTCCTTAAATGTGTTGATAAATAAACAATTTTATGTCTTATGGTTTTATGATAATTTTATATAACCTTATGTAATTTTTGAATGCATTATAAAATCAGTTTTAATTTTTAAAACTCTATTTTTCAAGTAAATTACATTTTTAATTAAAAATTAAATTAATCATATTTAGAAAATTATTTTTGAAAAATGGCCATTATTTTTGGATTCTACATGTTGAAAAAATTTTATGGTGCATTTTTTGGATTTTTCTAAAATACTTGAACTTTTAGTGAATAGTAAAATGCATTAATTTACAGTATAAATACATTATAATTTAAATCCACAATTCCTGACATCACAAGTTATGTGAGAACCCAAATCTATAACCCAAATTACCTATGTACTATTCTTGGTCATGTAATCATTACTATTTCTTATCTTGGTGGTAATTAATAAACTAATGATTAAAATATTAAGAGAACCCCTCTCCCCTCCAATATAAATACCACCCATCACACCCTCATTTCATCACACCTCTCAAGATTAAAAAAATGATTAAATCTGAAAAAAATCTCCATATCCCCTCCCCCACATATAAGAGCTTCTGGTATCATCGAAATACCCATCCTAGGTTTCTTAAGGAGGATCTCAATTTGAGGATTCAAGATGTAATTCCCCTCACTCTCTTTTGCTTTAATTTCCTTTCAATTTATAGTTCTTTTCATAATCTGTCCCTGAACATCCTCATTCAAAACATATAGTAACTCCATTATTCATATATAATGGGATTTTATGATACTAATGGTAAAATATATCATACAACCCCCTTCCCCACTTCTTTTTATTTTAAAAAGGAAAACGTTGTTCGAGGGGTGTTAATTTATCACCTTCAAGAAAAACATGTTTTCTTTTTTCCTTTACCACATTCAGATCTGGTCATGAAACCATTTTTATAGTTGAAACAAATTATATTATATATATTATATCCTATTTAATATTCTGTAACTAACTTATGTAAATATTACTAAATGATTAAACAAAACAAGTTCATTATGGTCATAAAACCACCCAAATTAACCCAAACGATCATCACTAAATTTTTATCTAATGATTCAATCTCATGGTATATAAAAATAGTATCTACAAAATAATTTAAATTTTTTAACATAATAAAAAAAATATAATTACAATTTGGGATGTTTATCAGGGTTTTAAATGAGCTTCCTTTCATGAATACAAGTGAACCGTTCAAGTAAACTATAAAATCGAACATTATCGAACAATAAAATTAAACTCTATAACTCATCAAAAGGCCCATAAATGAACATAATAAAACCTTAATTAATATAATTAATGTAAAAATGTTACTTAATTTTTTATTAATGCATATAATTTCATTATACATGACATTAAAGTGAAGAAATAGTTCAAATAAAAGGTAAGCAGAAATTCTCAAACCCAAATTTCTTTCTTCTGGTTCTCCCACTTTCAATCCATGTTCGGTATGAGTTATCCATAAAAATAATTTATCCATAATTATCGTAACTTTTTTGTGATATAAATGTTCTCTTATTGATTTTATGAAAAACCTGATATTTTCCAAAATAACTCTTCTTTCAAATAAACACACCCATTTTTAATTCTATAATGTTGTTACACTCTTCAAGCATAGTTAATGGTTCTATGTCAAGAATGATATTACCTATTTTTTTGGGACCAAATGTTAATTAAATTATGATTTATTATGTGAAACCCATTTTTTCCATGTTTTATTTTAATACCAATTTTTATATATTTTTAATGTGTCATACATGATAATGTAAATATTATGATGTGACAGGTGCACCTAGAATTATATAACGCAATATGTATTTTTGAATGGGATAGGTGTGACCGAAATTATATAGTTCTCCAATGCATTGGGTAAATTGATCAATATTATGAGTAAAAGGGAAATGATTCATGATCATGATGATAACATTGTTCACAACTATGGGTGGTAGTTGACCAATAAGACATGATGTTTCGTTTTTTTACATTGCCACATTTCAAGTATTTTATTAATGCTTCCAATCATGTTCATGATCCAATTCCTATGTTATGATTATTCTCACCCATTTTTATATTTTTCATATCCATCCTCGTACAGGGATTTTAGATAATCCCTTTTTGATGTGTATCCTTAGGTGACTCCATGTAGTAAGGAGAGGTTAATAGCCAATAAGAAGCAAGAGAATAAGGAATTAAATAAATTTTTATGTTGATGTTGTAAATGTTATTTATGGTCCTAGTTTGACCAAGAAATTGAAACTTTAGATCCTTTATGTGTAATACTATTATGTTTTTTACATTTAAAATGTTGTAATAGTAATATAAAAAGGTCGGGTCACTATAATTGGAATCAGAGGAAATGTTTAGTAAGTTTGGGAATTAGGATTAGTGAAACATAGAGAAAACCTCTAGTATTTGACTAAGTAAAAATATTCACACAAGAATATTTTCTAAACATAGTGGTTCCATAAGATATTATTTTAGTGTAATTTCACAAATAAATAAGTATTTATTCCCGAATTGATTACTTATGCTTTGTTCTAAGCTTTTCTATTTTAGAAAATGGTGGGAACTAAGAGAAACCAGGACAACAACCCATGTGAGGGACAATGTAGTGATTTCCTGAATGGTATCCCCAATTCTTTGTGGAGTTCAAAAAATCATAGATATTCTTATCCACCTATCTTAGGTTATGAACAATAACCAGAATAATGGAGAATGTCCTCTTTCACTAAATAGAGAGAAACTGGATATCATGTGTTTTATGCAGAAACGAACATTGAAGTTTAGTGGGTCTTCTGATCCACTAGTTAGAGAATAGTGGGTCAACTCCATGTAGAAGACCTTTTCATTGATTCACTATTCTAAGACAAAAGAAGGTGAATCCAGCTATTTATCGTCTAGATAGAGAGGCCGATCAATGGTGGGATTAGATTTAGAACACCAAGCCAAGAGATGAAATTGAAGAGATGGAATAGGAAGACATTAAGATCATGTTTCTTAACAAGTATTTCCCATGAAATCTTAATACATATATTGATAGAGAATTCATAGAGCTCAAGAAAAAGGAAGGAGAATCTTTCACGACCTACTAAGAGAATTTCACAATTCTTGTAAGGTACGCTTCTCGTTTTTTATCAACAATGATAAAAAAATTGATAAATTCTTTAGTGGGTTAAAACCACATCTTGAAAAGGCTCTTGAAATTTGAGAATTTTGTATTTATGAAGAAGTTGTTTAGTGGTCCCTCAAAGTGGAGATTGATTTTGGATAATGGTCCCATGGTTATGGTGATATGAAACAAAATATGGAGTTTCAAGCTAGAGGATCTAATGATAAATGTGGTAAGAATAATCAATGACCCACATGCTAAAAATGTGGGAAGTTACATCATGGGAACTGACTCAAAGGGATGGGGAAATGCTTCAAGTGTGAGAAATAAGGACTGCATTCTCCAGAGTGTCAAAAATAAATGAGAAGGAATGATAATCTAGTGGAAGAAAGGGGAGCCCCACCCATTGTTCAATGCTACAACTTTAGGGAGAAATGACACTATACAAGACAGTGCACTAAATGTTGAGTCCTCAAGGGTAATCAACATCAGCACCCACTAAATCCAATGGAAAAAGGGAAGGATTATTCCATCACTACTATGGAAGTTGATAAAGATAATAAAGTCATACAAGATACACCTCCTATTCACTCAAGAATGGAAAAAATATTTTTTGATTCTGGATCTACACATTTCATTAGATCTTTTATGTTTTCTAGAACTATATAATCAAAGTACCGAACCCCTGGAGTGGAGATATCTATAAAAAAACCTAGTGGAGAAATAATTTTAACCCAAGTGTTTGACTCTTCTCCTGTTGGCATATGTGGGAAGATTCTACTAGAAAATCTCATAATACTTTCCTCGGTGGAATTCAACACTATAATGGGAATGGATTGGATATTTTTATATAGAGAACATATTAACTATCATGAAATGGAAATATCTTTTAATATTCTGAACCATCCCATGATCCTCTTCAAATGAAAGGAAGATCATGAATCTCCTTTGAAAAATCCTTTAATGGTGTGGGTGTTGATTCTCTATGAAGAATCATACCTCGAACAAATTGTTGAGTCAAAGTAAAGTGCTAAAAATCCATATATTCCCATTGTGAGGGAATATGGTGATTTATTTCCCAATAAGTTACCCGGAATTCCCCCAGATTGCGAGGTAGAGTTCTCAATAGAACTCATATCCAGATCTAATCCTATCTCAAATTGTCCCAATAAGATAGATCTTATCGAACTTGAAGTGTTAACGAATCATCTTTAAGAGAATTCAGACAATGGTTTTTTATTCCCTAGTGCATCACCTTGGGGTGCACCGATTCTCCTTGTTAAGAAGAAGGTTGAAAAAATGCGGTTGTGTATCTATTATGGAGAACTTAGCAAGATCACCATAAATAACACATATTATCACAAACCGAATCAGGTTGCCACCATTAATAGTACCAAACCCGGCCCATCGCAAGGCCCGAAGGGCGTTCCCTATCCCCACAGGGTGGAATAAGTGCCCGAGTATCATTTATCTTGGTTTGGGAACGATTTACCCGAATATGTATACATAAAACATAAAAAATATTTGATAAAATGAATATGAGAAATTCATACCAGCAAGGTTTATACAAAAATCTAGAACTGAATACATAAGTTCAAATGAAGTAAAAAAGGTCCAAAGACACAAAGAAACAGCAACAAAACATCTGCATGTACTCCACATGACAAGGGGTCATAACCCCCAAGCCGTCTCCACAACTCAGTCCCAAGGATAGGGACTAACACCCTAAACCGCCATCACCCTTAGCCTTTCCTTTACCTGAGTCAAACATAACCAAGTATACTTACACCCAAGGGGTGTAAGTAGGGTTTTAGTCTAATCCCAATAGGATACCACCCAATGATTCCAAATAGAATGCAATACAATATGAGAAATCAAGTAGTTTTAATACGCAAAGAAAAGCAGTGATAAAATCCATGAAATGAAACTTTCAATTGCAAACAGTTTTCAAGATAAAATTTTCAGAATGTTCAAAAATTTAAATATACTTGTGAGATACTGTAAAGTAATTCCAAAACACCCCAATAAAAGGGTAAATACCACAAATCAAATGAGCACCAAAACTGGGAACACCCCTAGGCAACTAGATAGTCTCGGGCCCTATGTACCTCGTACCTCGGTGTAAAGTATCCAAGTGAAAATCCTTTCCCATGCATGATCCACTAGTAGGGAACATACCAATAAACTAGTGGTCCCAAAATATCATCCAAATAGTTTAGTTAGAGTTGTTGTTATCTATTTTCTCAGTGAAACAGGGACACAACCCATCCGGTTCACTAGCCGTACTAGTACATATCCGACCACCTAAGTACTTGGGATCCCCCTTTTTGTGCTCAACAATTTCAGAAAAAAAAACACATCCTTTTGCATATAAAACACTACTAATGGTCACAAACAAACAATACAGTAGCTATACATACTTTATACCATTTAAAACACACAACAAAACCTTTTGATTTTCAATAAAACAACCTCTCAAAATATCACATTGTTTTGCACCCAAAGATCTTCGAAATATCCCCTTGAACACTATGTGAACACTTTTAAGTCACAAAAAATACAATTTCATTTCAATAAACTTTAATAAAACCAACAATTTAGTTTTGGGTCATCCACATGTGAACAAAGAAGTTATATCTTTTAAAAACCCCCATTTTCACACAAACATAGCACTTAAAGCCCATTTGCTTCCCAAACACCATTTAAAAAAACTTTCGAAGAAACCAAAAAAAAGAATAAACATTCAAAAAATTATTTCCAGTTCTAATACAATTCAATAAAATCAACTAAGTAATTATTGGTCAGCCCCAAATGAACCAATAAAAGATTTGTATGAAAACCACCCAATTTCACCAAAAATTAGAACTTAAAATTCATTTTCATTATAAATGAAACTATTTTTTTCAGAAGTATTAAAATTAAATAAATATGAAAATATCATTAACAAAGTAAAATAATTCACAGAAATTTCATGCACAATGGAATCACCTACCAAAAGAGCCAAGAACCGCAAATCCTAGTGCGGAACTTCAACCACACCACCACCACACCACACAGGAGTGAGATCAAACCTAAAACCAGAATATTGGACCAATAAACGAAAAATGAAACCCTAGGTAAACATCCATAGCTTTTGTACAGTTGGGGATTCATGAAAAAAGGGATAAATCTTAAGGAAAAGGAAGGATCTTAGAAGGATAATCACTTACTTGAGAAATATGGATGATTTTAGAATCCTGAGAAGTTTGGACCTACTTACCAACTGATACAATCTCCAAAGAGGGTAAAAAGAATATGGGGTTTTGGATAGGTACAATGGTTGCAGGAGATATGTGGAATCACTGAAAAAGGATAACAAATGAATATTTTATAAAAGAATTAAAAAACAATTTTAAAAATAGAAATGGGCTTTCGGGTTGGCCCAATACCTAATTTGATCACCAAAATCCAAGTTTCTAATGAATTTTTAAAGGGAAAAAATTTCTTTGGTGGTTTTAATGGTTAAATTAAGGTCATTTTGGATGTTTAATGGGTAAAAATGGTTGAAAAACTAAGGAGTTATTAAAGAAACAAAATTTAATTTCAAAATTGGAAATGGGCTCTCGGGTTGGCCCAAATTTTGGAAACCCATAATTTCCTTCAAAAATGCATGGAAAATCCCCAAAACAAAGAAAGGATGTAAATTTAATTAAAAATACCTTTAAAATATTTCATTTATGTGACACATATAATCTTCCAAGGATTAAAGACTTGTTGGATCAGTTAAGCGGAGCTCAATACTTCCCAAAGGTGGATCTTCGTTCTGCTTATCAACAGCTAAAGGTGAAGATGGAAGAAATTCAGTTTATTGCCATCCATACAAGGTATGGGCACTATAAGTTTCTGGTGATTACCTTCGGAATTACTAATAACCTTGAAATCTTCATGGATTTGATTAATAGAGTCTGTACACATTACCTCGACAAATTTTTTTGTAGTGTTTATTGATGATATTCTCATATAATCCAAGTGAGAGGAGTAACATTAAGAATATCTAAGAATTGTGATGGTGACAGTGAGAGAGGATAAGTTTTATTCCAAGTTTATAAAGTGTTACTTTTGATGAATCTGGTCATGTTCATGGGACATGTGATCACAAGATATGGAATTTATGTGGACCCTTAAAAAAAGGTTATTGGGGAATGAACCATGCCCTCTAGTGTCATAGAAATCCATAGTTTTATTGGATTAGTTGGGTACTACCGATGTTTTCTGAGAAATTTCTCACGATTGTCAAGCCTGATAACTGAGTTTACAAGGAAAGGGGTAATGTATGTTTGGATTTACAAAAGTGAGGGAAGATTCGAGGTTCTCAAGAGAAGGCTGATCACGACCCCTGTACTCAAATTACCGAAAAGTGTAGATTGTTTTGTGATATACAATGATGCTTCAAAAAAAATTCTTGGGTTGCATACTCCTGAAAAATGATAATGTGATAGCCTACACCTCATGAAAATTGAAGATCCATTTGTATAACTACCCAATATAGGATCTAGAGTTCGAATCCAAGTTTTTTTCCTCGAAAATATGGCGACACTACCTATATGATGAGAAGTGTGACATATAAACCAACCACAAGAGCCTAAAGTATATATTCACACAAAAGGTTCTCAACATGCATAAAATGAGATGGTTAGAACTAATCAAGAACTATTATTTCTCTAGTCACTATCATCCTGGAAAGGCAATCCAGGTAGATGATTCTCTAAGAATAAAAGAACCTTATACTATATCCATGTTACAGATTAGAATGACCTTATCTTCTTGGTTATTTAATGGATGGATTTGGCAATCATAAGGGAATGATATACATGCTACCATGCCAAAATGATATTTCAACCATCTATCTAAGAGAAATTCAAGGATTTACAATGGGATGATTTGGAGTTACAAAAGAAGGTGAATGCATTAAAGGAAGCAAAGCGGCAAGAGTTCCATATCGACGATGATGGTGTGATTCGGTTTGGAACAAAAATTTTTTTCCTTCATCTCCCAGCATAAAGAAGGAAATATTGGAAAATACACATATCTCAATATTATCTAACCATCCTGGGACCACAAAGATGTACCGAGATCTCCTAGAACACTTTTGGTGTGATAACATGAAAAGGAGGTTGTAGAATATATCTCAAGGTG
Organism: Viscum album; assembly: GCA_963277665.1. Classification (NCBI taxonomy): domain Eukaryota; kingdom Viridiplantae; phylum Streptophyta; class Magnoliopsida; order Santalales; family Viscaceae; genus Viscum; species Viscum album. The sequence goes on from OY728151.1 coordinate 25,828,498, forward strand.
CTTGGAATGTGATTAAGTTAAAGAAGAGTGACAAAAAGTCCAAAGGGATGAGGAAACCATTGAATATACCCATGTAGAAATGGTATAATTTCACTATGGAAATTGTCATGTGTCTCCCAAAGATGTTGAAGGGAAATAATACGATATGGGTGGTGGTTTACCGACTCACTAAGACTACCCATTTTATTGATATTTGGAAAGATATATTGCTTTAAAAACATGCAAAGATATATGTGAAGGAAGTGGTGGGACTGCATGGTGTTCCACTCTCAATTGTCTTTGATCATGATCCCAGCATCACATCTAAATTCTGGAGAAGTCTCCAACATTAATTGAGTACTAAATTTAATTTAATCATGGATTATCACCCCCAAAATGATGAACAATCTAAAAGGAATATTAAAACGCTTAATGATTTTCTAATATCACACTATCTAGAATTCAAAGGTGGATGAGATCAACATCTCCCATTGTTTGAGTTATCATACAATAATAGATTTCAATCGTCTATTCCGATGGATCCATATGAAGCTCTGTATGGAAAGAGATGTATAACTCCAAGCTGTTGGGATGAATTTGGAGAAAGCTACTTGGACCTGATCTTGTGAAAGAGATGATAGAGAAGGATCAAAAAATCTAGAAACATATCACATCTTCTCAGAGTAAGCAAAATAGCTATGCTGACAACCACCAAAGGGATATGGACTTTGAGATTGGAGATAATGTCTTCCTTCGAATATCAGTATGGAAGAGAATCACGCAGTTTGGAAAGAAAGGGAAGTTAAGCCAAATGTACATTGTCCCCTTTTAGATCCTTGACCGTATAGGATCCGCGGACTATTGGATTGAAATTAAATATAATATGGCTAAATTATTCGATGTGTTTCACGTATAACTCCTTTAAAAGTACATACCAGACCCCTCACTTGTACTGAACTCAGAGGTGGTACAAATAGAAGATGATCTCTCTTATAAGGAGTAGCTAGTGAAGATTATAGACCGGAGAGAGAAGGTTCTAGGCAATAATACAACCCACCTTTTCAATGTGTTGTGTAAGAACTACAAGATTTTAGTAGCTACTTGGGAACTAGAGGAGGCGATGAAGGATAATTACCTTCACCTCTTTGTGTAAAATGAAATTTCGATGGAAAAATTTTATATGGGGGAAAAATGTAGAGAACCAGTAATTTATCAAAGGAATTACCTTCTTATAATTAATCCTTATTTTATAAACACATTTGTAATCACAATGAAATATAATGATACTAAAAACTATGTGACAATTAAACATAATTTTTCCACCTCTATGTTTTGAATTTTGAAAATCTGACATACACAGTTGCGTTTAGTTCGATGATTGGAGTCTGATAGGAAAAAATTGATTTTTTTAAATCATAACCTACCCTTATGAATAGTAACCCACTCCTATTAATAGTAATATGACCCTTATGAATATTATATCATCCAAAATAATAGTAACCTCACCCATGAATGATTAAATAAAATTTAGGCATCTTATAAGTGACAATTTGATCAAAGTAAAAGTATTGGTATTTTTGTACGTCATAAATAAATAATTATAATTAATTAATTAATTTAAAATAAAATTTATTTTCATAAAAGGTGTTCATAAATTAATTTTATTTATGAATTATGGTTTTAAGATAATTTTATAAAACTTTATGTAATTTTTGAAAGCATTATAAAATCTGTTTTAATTTTTAAAACAGTATTTTTCGAGTAAATTATTAATTTATATAAAATTTAAATTAATCTTATTTAGAAATATATTTCTGAAAAATGGACTTTATTTTTGTATTATACATGTCTATAAATGGTTAGGTTTAATTTTTTGTATTTTTCTGAAATACTTCAATTTTTGGTAAATAGTAAATGCATTAATTTACCGTATAAATACATTATAATTTAAATACACTATTCCTGACATCACAAGTGATTTAAGAAAACAAATATCGAATTAAAAATACCTATTTACTATTATTGGTCATGTAATCATCACTATTTCTTATCACGGTGGAAATTAATAAACTAATTATTAATATCTTAAGAGAACCCCTCTCCCCTCCACTATAAATACGACCCTTTACACCATCATTTCCTCAAGCCTCTAAAGCTTCAATAATTATATAAAATCTACCCAAACATATTCCCTATCCCCTCCCCCACATCCAAGAGCTTCTTATCTCATCAAATGACCAATTATAGGTTCCTAAAGGAGGATCTCAAGAGGAGGATTCAAGAGAAAATTCCCCCTCTCTATTTTCCTTTAATTTTCTTTCAATTTCAAGTTCTTTTCTTAATATATACCCATTTATCCTCATTAAAATGGTATGGTAATTATAGTATATAACATATAATATAATTTTATGATAATCATTGAAATAAATATCATTCAACCCCCTTCCCCTCTTCTTTAAATTTTAGGAAGGAAAACGTTGTCTATGAGGTGTTAATTTATCACCTTCCAGAACGACATGTTTTCTTTTTTCCCTGTACCACATTCAGATCTGATCCTCAAAGAATTTTTATTGTTGAGTCATATTATATTATATGTATTATATCCTATTTAATGTTCTTGAACTAACTTATGTACATATTACTAAATTATTAAACAGAACAAGTTCATTGTGGTCGAAAATAGCCCGAATTAACCCAAACAGTCATCATTAAAGTTTTATGTAATGATTCATTCTAATGGTATATAAAATAATTATGTATAATATCATTTAAAGTTCTATAAAATAATTAATAAAATATAATTACAATTATGGATTTATATCCTTATTAAAATGAACTTCCATTCATGTATACAAGTGAACCGTTCAAGAAAACTATAAAAACAAACATTCCCAAAAAATGAAATTAAACACAATAACTCATCCAAAATACCATAAATGAACTTAATAAAACCTTAATGAATCTTATTAATGTATAAAAGGTTCTTTAATTGATAATTAATTAATATATTGTAATTATACAGGACATTAATGTGATGGAAGCATTCAGATACAAGGTGAGCGAACCCAACATTCATTCTTCTGGTTCTCCCCCTTTCACTCCATTTTCGGTATGGGTTCTCGTTAAAAATAATTTATTCATCATTATATTACCCTTTTAGGGAAATAAATGTTCTATAGTTTATTTTATAGAAAACCTAATGTCTTCCAAAATAACTCTTATTTCAAATAAACACACCTTTTTTACTTCTTGAATATTGTTTCACTCTTCACTCATGGTTAATGGTTCTATGTAAACAGTGATTTTTCCTATTTATTTTGTGGAAAATGTTTATTAAAGTATTATTTATTATGTTAAATCTATTTCATTACATGGATTATGTTATGTTCATGTTTTACATATTTTTAATGTTGTAGGCATGATAACGTAAATATTATGATGTGACGGGTGCACCCAGACTTATGTAGCGCAATATGAATGTTTTAATGCGAAGGGTGAGCCTAAAATTATATATTTCTCTAATTCACTGGGTAAAGTGAAGAATCTCATGAGTAAAATGGAAATGATGTTTTAATATGATGCTAGCATTGTTCACAACTATGTGTGGTAATTGACCACTAAGACATGATGTTTCATTTTTAGGGATTTCCACATTTCAAGTCTTTTACTAATAATTCCTCTCATGTTCATGATCTAATTACTATGTTATTATTGTGATAAACCATTTTTATATTGTTCATATCTATCTTCATACTTGTTTTTTTTTCTCACAACTTTTTTTTATATCCTTAGGTGACTACATGTACTAAGGAGAGGTCCAGAGCCAATAAGAAGCTAGAGAAGAAGGAATTAAATAAATGTTTATGCTGATGTTGTAAATGTTATGTATGATCCTAGTTTTCCCTAGAAACTAAACCTTTATATCCTCAATTTTTTATACTATTATCTTTTTTACCTTTAAAATTATGTAATAGTAATATAAGAAAATGTCGAGTTGCTATATCATCTTCCTCTATTTAGTTAATTGGGGAATGTATTCAATGTTCCTCCATTTAAGGTGTTTTTCATGAAAAATTAACCCACATATCTTGAGTGTTGAGAATTATGTATCACATTCATTATGATATTTAGGGAATGTAACCACTTCTTGATCCTTCTAGCATGTTAGACTTGTTATAGATGTTTGTGTTACAACTCAGGTTTAGCCAGAACGTACTATCCAAATATATGTCTACTAATATCCTAATGTACTTAGTTCACATAGGTGGATATATAATATAACTATAATATATATATATATTACTATATATATGGTTATATATCAGATATATTTTGTCCATTTATGAAGAAGTTAGAGTCTCTTGATTTCCTTTGGGATGTTGAGCTCGATGAAATTTATTTTTTTAGCATTGTTTAGTATTATTTTTACCTGCACACGACTATTGCTATGTACACTGCTTGGATTATTTATAAAAACGTTGGTGGTGGCCTACTTGGATTTTATTTCATGCCCTAATCAGGCATCCATTGGTACCTAAGTATATTAATTTTCTTCAAGTATGTATAAGGGAAAGAAACATTCTATAGATTATTGATATGCTTTAATTATATTTGGATCATGGGAGAGGAGGACCGGGTATATGCTTGAGATGCTAGTGGATCATTCATTTAGTCTTTTTATATTTTTTATAGATTTTTGTATATGTTTTCCCATGTTACCATTTTTTATATCAACATTCCATGACATCATGATGTATCTGACATATCCTTTTTGGATTTTCACTCTATTATTTACACTTCAATAGTTTATTATTATATTTGTTTTATTTTCTTCTTCTATGGATAGTTACTGGTTCAGTCATTATAATATTTGTTTATATATGATTGTGCTATATTAGGATTATTTTTTGTGTCTATTGTTCCAATATTATATAAGGGTATAGTCTCCCCAAGCACTACCTTTACACCCTCACTTCTAGTCTACAACCTCTCACGTATAAGGAGGAGTGCTTGAGGCCATGTGACCCACTGGCTCAGGGAACTGGTTAAGTGGATCCTAGGTATGGATGTCAAAAAGCTGAATCATAGTTGTTTTAACTTTTAATTAATATTTATATATTATAGATAGGTATTAAAATGGTTTGGAATTTTGAAATGATCTATTTCTGGGTGTAGCTATCCCACATATAGAAAAACACAATTTTCTGTGAATCAAAATTTGTTTTTCGGAATTTATACATTAAATTTGATATGAATTCACCATTAGGTGACACACATTTATTGTTATGTTATTATTATTGGTGCTATTTAAATTGGATTTATTTTAACTGGTCCTAATGAAATGAGGGAATTCATTACATCCATCATTATAGGCACAATATGACTCATACGCCATGAATTTTTCCATACCAAGTTTACTTTCAACATGAAATTTTTATTGCATATAGTTAATGCCTGATTATAATGTATTGAAATGTGCTTAAATTTATTATAGGAATTAAAAAACATAATTAACACAAAAATTCTTCGATAACCTAATAGTGTTTTCCTACATAGGTTAAAGCATACATCATGATCAATAAATTATGGCATGTTGATCCATGGACCATTGGTCATATGGGATGGAACGTGTTATTTTTAGGGTTAAGTTGATTCCACATTTCAATTTATAATGAGTATGGGACCTTATACATTTCAAATGGTGATCCATTTAACTAAACCATTTGAATAAATTTAATTAAATAAATGGTAGAAAATTAAAAATGAATATGACATCTAGAGTGAGATGGTCATCTTATATGTGTGATATGAGACCTATAACTAGACCCAACCTTAGTATTCGGTAGTTGGTAGTCTCTTACCCTCTTATACACATTATGATCATTTATTACCACATTGAACAAGATTTTGGATAAGGCAGATGGGTGTGATCTATTCATAGAAAGGCTATGTACTTGTCCTAGTTATCTGTGTGCGACCTTTGACACTATTAAAGTTTCTTATGAGGCATGAATTTGTAATTATAGAATCATTACACAATGAATTAATATAGTTGTACACCCTGGAGGTAGTGATGGCCAAGCAAAAAAAGTGGTGGGCCATGAGCCACTATTGATTCGTCTTGCTGTTCCACCGATGGAACTTATTTCTATTACTAATATGGGAATTGACACCCAGTTCTGTGAGTGATTTTTTGCACATAAAGAAAAATATGAAACATCTCGCTCGACCTACCTCAATTATGGAAGAGTTGAATCAAGGAGTTCTAGTAGTACAATCCTCCTACCTTTTCATGGGATGGAGGACCTCATGCTGATGAGTATTGGATCAAAGCTATTTTTATATTGTTAACCATCTGAAGACACCTCCAGAGTGAAGAATCAGACTTCCTATGTATATGCTACGTGATTCTACCAAGATATGGTGGGATGTTATTACCCAGGAAGACCAGGATCGAGATATGGTCAGGGTGCATTTTGAGACGATCTTCTATGACTATTTATTTCCAAAGACTCTAAGGGATGACTAAGATAGAGAGGTTATAATTTTGTACTGGGAATCCATGTTAATCATGTATTAGTTTAATTGTTTAACTAAACTACTGTGGTTTTCATTGACTCTCTCTGGTGATGATATTTTGACCACTAGGCGATTCAAGTATTGGATGGTGTAGTCCATCTGATCATAGTTCAATGTTTTCAAGTTTATAACTATTTATAAGATAGTCAACCATGCCCTCATTACTGAGAGAAATATGAGGGAAGATAATGCTATGGGATAGGGTGGTTCATCACTGAGATTTATCAGTTATTCATCTATCAGACATAGTCATCGCTTGGAGGTTTCTCACGGGGGGTAACATCAGTCATGCTATTCATGTAGACAACCTTCTTATCTATCACAAGTGTAGTAAACGAGTGCATACAAAACCTCTCTATTTATGGTATCTAGTAGAATATAGAGGATAGGAAAGGATGTGACATATCCAGTGCTCTTGAAGGACCTTTCCTCCAGAACTTAATGAGTGGGGATCTACGACTACCCCATTTTTTGGGGTGGGGATAATAGTCTGTCAGTAGGAAGGTAGTTGGAATACCCCTTGCTGCTCAAGAAATGGTGGTGGTCATGGAATAGGTAGTAAGAGTCGTGATTATGAGAGCCAGTAGAGAGATCATTCTCTTGGTAGTGAAGCTAGGAATCAGGGCCACCGTATAAGCAAGTTACAAATAGTTCATCCAATTCTGGAGAAGAAGAGAACTTGACCTTCTACAGTTTTAGGTAATATTCTAATAGACTCCAATTTAGCGTCTTCTTTATTTTACACATGTATAGGTCATTATTTGGTATAAGAAGAAATCATGGAGATTATAGTCCTCAAGATAGAAAACTTATCTGGTGTAATGATTCTCAATCCCCATTAGGTATCCAATGTGAGAGAATATTCCATTGTAACGACTATCCCCTTGAGATTGGAGGATGGATTTTAATATGAAATATATTTCTCTTTAACATTACAGGGTTTTACATAATCATCCAGATGTAATAGTTTGTTCTATATCAATCACATATTTACTACTATCTTAGGAGGGTGACATTTAAATCACTAGTGGGGGGTAGGTATGTTTATAAGGTAGAATTGGATTTCTTTCCAAATCGAGTGGGACTGAAGTAGGAGAGGCTGGGTAGAGGAAAAAATCAAATTTTCATTCTTTTCATAGATGATCAGGTGTTAAAAAACACTATTTACCACCTATAGTAAAACATTTCGGGATGTATTAACTAACAAATTCTATAGACTAGATCTAGTATGATTGGTAAATTTTACAAATAATCTAGTGCTAAGAGAAACACCAATTACCATTCCTCCTTATTAGATGGGACCCATGGAGCTTATGTAGCTCAATAAATAGTCATAGGATCATGAGGCTAAAGGATTTATATTCCTGAACACTTATCCTTTGAGTTCACCAATCCTTTTTTCAGAAGGTTGATGGTAACCTCATGCTTTGTGTGGATTACCATCAACTAAATTAGCTTATGATAATGAATCGATACTCACTACCTTGAATAGATGAACGAATCGATCAACTATATGGATTTAGAGTGTTTTCAAAGAGTCATTTGAGTTTGGGATATCTTCAAGTGAATATCAGGTAATCATACATACCTATCATAGATTTTAGGAAAAGGTGTGATTTATATGAGTACCTGATCCTTCCATTCATTATGATGAGCACACCTGCAGTTTTTATGGATTCAGTGAACCATGTTTTCCACCCGTATTTAGTTTCATTCATTGTAGTATTTGTGGATGATATATAACTATATTCAATCTCTCGAAACAACCATGCCAACCACCTTGATATCAATCTGAATAAATCGAGAGAGATACAATTTTATGCTAAGCTCCGTAAATGAGAATTTTGGATCAATCAAGTGCACTTCCTAGGTCATAGAGATGTAGCATAACAATCAAAAACTTGTGTCACCAAGATGTATTGATACCTAATTCGCAAGTATTTCTGGCCTTCTATGAAACTAGAGATAGATGGTTTTATCAATTGATGTTCCACCTGTCAGAAGGTGAAGGTGGAACATCAACAACCGATGGATATTTTATAGTCATTGTCCATTCATGAGTGGAAATGGGATTATGTTTCAAATTATTTAATGACTTGATTATTCATATCACCTCATGGAAATGATACACTTTGGGTTTTATTTGATCACTTGAAAAAGGTCACATGCTTCTTACCTGTGTGATAAAAGTTCTCGATAGTTGATCTAGGTAGTCTATATGTCATGGAAGTTGTACATATTCATAGAGATCCATGTTCTATCATTTCTAATAGGGAATCTCACTTCATGTCTGGGTTCTAGAAGGGGTTGTATAAGGACTTAGGTAAATAGGTTCTTGTGAAAATTACCTATTGAACATAGACCAACAGAATGAAAAAGTGTATGATTGGGGTTTCCAAGGAAATGATCTATGCATGTGTCATTGAATTAGGGTGTTATTTGGAGATAAACATACCCATTGTTGAGTTTTATTGTAATAATATCTTTTATACTTCCATCCGTTAGTTTCTTATAAATAATTATATGGTAGGACTTACCGCCCACCTATGTGTTGGTTAGAGGTAGGGTATGCCACATTACTTGGACCAAATCTCATCCAAGAGACTGAAGGAAAGGTCTATTTTATTAGAATGTGGATGATGCTAGATCAGTTTAAACAAAATTCATATTCCAACCAATACTGAAAACCTCTTGAGTTTGAGGCTAGATATTGTATTTTCTTTCAAGTCTTGCCTAGGTTGGTCCATTGATGTATTCAGAGGTAGGGTATGATTTTTCCTTGGCTTGTTTGACCCTTGGTGGTTTTTAAATAGATCGAACCAATGGCTTACTAGCTATAAATTCCTCAGAGATACCGGTCAATGAATTATGTATTTCATATATCTCATCTCTTCTTGTATTATCCAAACACATTGCACATATTCCAACCTGATGAGTGTGAGTTATATGATGATGACCCGTTCAATGAGTATCCAGTGCATATTATTTATTGGAGTATTAATAAACTCTTAGGTATGTCAGTTCATTTGGTAAAGGTGTTATAACATCATAACTAAGTACATGAGAACATCTATGAGGGGGAAGCTAATATATGAGATTTGTGGTTGGATCTTTTCTCAAGTGATACCTCTTTACCCTAAGAAGGGAAACTCAGAGACGAGTGTATTTAAGGATGGGAGATTGTAATGAAACATATTTTCCTAAAGTTAAGACTAATTTTTAGTTTAAATGATTCATCTAATATTGGTAAATGTGTATTAAGGATTGAGGAATGATTTAGGAGTGTTTGTGGCTTATTCAGAGCATAGATATCGGTGAATTGGTAAAAAAATGGTAGGTCACATGGTTACCGCATTGTTAGTACTCACAGTTCACGGTAACCATGAGAGGATCTCTGTGGACTATAGTGGGCCGTACGATTTTCTAAAACCATGCAGTCCTTGGCGCAAAGTCATGTGATTTTTCTTAAACAAATTTAAGAGGAAAATTTTAAAAGATGTGCTAGGTTACCCAAACAGTGCACCCAGCGAGTGCGGGGTCAACCTTGGGTAGTTCCATGGCCAATAGTTGGTGCACAGTTTGGCTAACCATGTATCCAAACCATGAACCCATGTCTATTTGGGTGAAATTTCAATATTTACCTTACATATTTTTAACACATCACCCATTTCTTTCTTCCTTTATTCTTCAGCATATGAGCCTCCTCCATTTTAATCCTATAAGTACTCCCTTTTTCCTAAACATAAAAATTTGATAACTCCTTAAAATGAAATCCAAATAGGAATCTGTCAAAAAAATTGGATAACTATCGATAATATCTAGATTCTTATTACTTCCTTTCATGTTTGATCTTCGTATCTTTTTAAAAACTTAGGTACAAGATCATTCTCCATATTTTTAGGGCGTTGGACCCTTTCTCCTATTTCTTCTAACCTACTTTAAATCCAAAGTAAATATTGGAATAGAAGTCTTCTACAACCCTGATATAGGTTGTATAGTTATTTTCACTAAAATTTATAAATATTTCATATCCCCTCCTTTGTTCCGCATTACATCCATTTAGCACATTTCCTTAAAATGAGTTCTTTAGATTTAAATTGATATGCACATGTTGTTATACAATAGTTGAGGCTTTCTATGTAATTATAGGATTTTAAACTCATTTTTGACTACCAATTTGGATGTTATATACACTTTTACCTCAATATTATAATTATATAGTGGACCAAATTCAATATAAGAATTTATATTAGGTTGTAACTAGATTCTACCACTTTTATATAGTTTTTAAATGAAAAGTAAACTCTGAAGTGTATGGATTATATGAAATTCAATTTCCATGCCTTGATAAAATTAAATAAAAATAAATAAAATTTATTAAGATAATTAAATGGATTAATTATAATTAATACTAATGGGTGGAAATTCTACACCGATTGTCTCTTTCATTTACATATGGATTATCTGAACTGTGACACCCATTAATATATTAGGGATCGATAGTAAATGTGAAAAAGAGGGGTCCATTCCTGATATTATTATTATTATTATTATTATTACATTGATATTTAGTGTGAAATTATAGTTAAGGGTCTGGTTTATCAGGATGTTTTAGTCTCCCATACATTGGGTGTTTATCATAACATCTCTCATAGTTATACTATATTATGGGTGATGGTACTGACATTTGACATTCCATAGTGTACGGTGTTGGGAATGATGACACACCCCACCTATCTCGAGCATTGAGCATGATGTCTCACATTAATTACGAGATTCAAGGAATGTTCCCTCTACTTGAGACAACCATCTCTTTAAAATGGTTATGGATGCATGTGTTGCTTATTAGGTCCGACCAACACCTAGTATCTAGGTATATGAATACATAAATCCTCATGTAATTAGTTAATATAAGTGGATAAAATATAAAACTATAATATATATAAATATATTATTACTATATATATGGTTATAGATCATCATATTCTGGAATTTTTCGTAGCAGGTAGAGCGGCCAGGTTTCCTTTAGGAACCTGAGCTGGCTAGTATTTATTTGTTCAAAATTATTAATTATTATTCCCAACTTCACAATACTATTTATATGTACACTACATGGATTACTTATAGACACCATTGGTGGTGGAATACTAGGATTTTATCTCAAACCCTACTCGGGCCACCATTGGTACCTGAGTATAGTACTTGTCTGCTAGTATGGATTATGGTAATCTCCGAGATATCTATTCTTGATATGATTTTACTAATAGTTAAAATATGGAAGAAGAGGTCCAATTATATTCTAGGGACTCTAGAAGATTAGTATTTTGTCCTTATTCTATTTTTTAGAGCATTTTGTCTATGTATATCCCCTATTTATTTTTTATATCTGTATGCCATGAAATCATCATGTATTTGAGTCATTCCTTTTGGATTTTGATATTATTATTTATTTTCTTAGTTATTTAGACTTCTGTAGTTTATTATTTTATTTTTTATACACTTCCGCTATAGAAGGTTACTGGTTCATTAATTATAGTTTCTATTTATATATGATTCCATTGTATTTTGTTTATTTATTATATCCTCTATGCCACTCTGATATAAGTGTATAGTATATCTATTATACCATGTTTAAAACCTCTCTACATCTCATCATCATGTAGCATACATGGAGGGGAATTTGAGGCCATGTCACCCACTAGATCAACGAATATGTTAAGTGGATCCTAGGTCTAGGTGTTACAATATTATCAGTTAAGGAAAATTTAGGGGTTTTAAATATAATAAGATATTTATATTTTATGGTTTACACTAAATTGAACGGTGTATATAAAAAATTATATATCATCCCATTATCCTCTTTCCAGTAATTCTCATCTATCTTTTCATTTCCCCCTTTTTTGGGTGTATTTTGGGGATTCCAAGGATGGAGAGACTTATCTAGGGAAAATGACATAATTTTCAGGATGTAGGTATATTGGAATTAATGGGATATATATATATTTATATAAATGTTAAAAAATATTAATAGGATTTACTTTTGGGGTCTGGGTTAACCCAAGGTATTTTTATAAGTGTTTCTACAAAATCAACCAACTCAACAGTTTCATTCCATGAAATAGTTATATGAGCTGAATTATTTTTCAGTTTGATTCCATGAACTAGTTCATAGAATGAAATTTTTATTTATGGTGAGACTGGTTCACTTTGTTTAAAGGTCGATCAGATTAATTTTTAATCCAAGGTGGTAAAATTTTTAGTGTGTCTTTAAAATCATGGAATTCATATCATGAAATGGTTTAACGTCATGAATGCTTCATTATTTGGGGTTTTAACCATGCTACCCATATGATTTTATTTTTATTCGATCACATACTTCTCTCTTGAAACATAGGAGATCGCTAATTAAATTTTGCGAATCTCTTCTCCTTCTGGATCATTTCATTCAGTGATTGATCTTCATTATGGTTGTAATGAGTCTCTCCATGTAAGTGATCTTTATGATTCATGATTATAAATGGTTGTAGCAACACCAATTCAAAACATTTTCATATTTTCAATCTTGTGGTGTTAATTATATTGATCCCTCTTACATCTGTTATGTGATATTCCTATAGAGGATGAACTTTGTGTAAGTTGTGGTACAATGTTTTAGTTCCTTAATGTACATGTTTTGTTATATTCTCTACAGACAGTTTTCTTATTTAATTTATTTTTAGAAGTAAGGAACTAGTTTAGGGACTCTACTATTGTATTTTCATTCTTCCATGTTAGTGTATCCTATTTCAGGTGTTTATGATTGGAGTTTGAGGTAGCTGGTTCCATATCTAGCTTATGTTGGAGGAACAATATGCTCTGTTTTTTTAAAAAAAATTAAATGTATTGTCATGATTGAATTATGTGTGTAGAAATCGGTTCCTGAGAAAATGTGGGGTTTCACTCATTTTGGTAAAAGAAATGGTATGTTAAAGGATTTATTAAATTGACTTCTGAAATGGTTTTCAAACCATGGTTTTGATGATTTTTTTGGAAAATGTAGCATATGTGTTGCCTTGGGTACTTTGTTGGAAGGTGTAGAAATATGCCTCATCTATTAATACTATCAGGGGGTTCACTCATTTGACGTTACTTTTCTCCATAATACCATTATTATAGGAAATTGTTAGACATGTTGGGATATTTACTCATTAGGTTGTTTCTATAATATCTAGATTTAATGCATATGTATAGGGACTTGATGTGCATGATTGTCTATGTTTGGGTAGGAGTGTTCTAGCTAGCCTAACCTACTGTAATCTCGGACATGATGTTATCAGGGATTTAGTTTGGAATTATTTGGATTTGATATGATATTTGATACATTATTTTCTTTGAATGCTATGATATATGTTATATTATTTGAAACTGTGGGAAAAGAGAAAATGTTTTACCTAGATTTTGATATAAAAGCTGCTTAACTAATTATCATGCCAGGTTTTCATTAAAAATGGTAATTTTTTTATTAATGTATAGAGACCTAGTATGTAAAACTAGGTTTGGATCCTACTAATCATGTTTAGATCACAATCGACACACCCCTTCAGCTATTCATAGAACTTGTTATGTCTTTCGATGCAGTGAAAGGAAATGTATTGTAGTGAGGTGGTGAGGTTTCTGTCAGCTATGTATTTGTAATTGGTAGTGAGATGGTGGAATTTTTCAAATGAAATTGAATGGAGTAGTTTTTTTGGTTCTATATTTCTTTTTTGTTAGATTTTATATTAGATATTGTTAGATACTTTGAGTTGTATCACTTATGTTATTTCCTTTTTATTATGGAATAGACTTACTATTATATTTTCTGATGTTTCTCAATTATTCGTACATGTATTCCATTTTTTCTACTTTAGGTTGGGAGAAATCATTCCCTATGGTTTTTTTTGATTTCTGGATGCTAGTCACTATCCCATAGAGATTTGAAATTCCATTTGGGTACTTGGTGGGTTTGGTTAGATACTAGTTTTGAGAGTGTATCAAGGTCGGGTTTGGTGTAGTTTGGTGTTAGAGGATGTTGTGTTTGGTTTTGTGATGTTTTTAGACTAGATATAGGGTTTTTGGGACTTTAGTGGTTGGTTTTTGTGAGTTCCTAGAAATTTATTTCTATGAAGAGACCCAAGTTACCTTGGGATTTTGGTATGTGTCTCCTATTTCAAGTTCTAGGTCTTAATATTAGATTTATTCTTATGGTTTTTTGGTTTGAAATTATGTTTTCCAATTTGGTAACCTTTTACTTGGATTTGGTGTGCAACATCGTGCCTCTAATATATCTTCCATAGGTTCCTCATGAGGTTGCAGTGGGTTCTCCTCAAGGGAATCTGACTCTAGATAAAAATATTATTGAGGATATCGTTCAGATAGATCATTCTGTCAACCAAAACATACCACAAGTCTAGAATGATTCTATCTAGGTATAAGGAAGAGTTTTTAGAGAAAGGAATTGATCAAATGAGTTATTAAATAAGATGAAACCATCCTTTAATGGTATGAATAAACCTCAAGAGGTGGAGTACTGGATGGACATGATTGATCATATCTTTAACTTCCTGGATACAACTGAGAATATAAAGGTGAAGGGTTGGGAATTTAGACTTGAAGGTCCAAAAAAGTGATGATGGGATTCCATAGAGTAGTTGGATAGACATGTGGGATTAGAAAGTAAGGGGTTTAAGACCCACATCTTTTAGTGGTCTTGTACATGGTCATTGATGTTAAAGAAATCTGTGGATATCTTCTTCTTGCCGCAAAGGGAGTGTTCACTATCAGCATATACCAATCGGTTAACGAAGCTGGTTCATTTTTATCCAGAGGTAGTTAAGAATGACCAACTAAAAAACCTAGAAGTAATTTCTTTGTTTTTGACTCAATATCATATCACATGTATGTATGCTAAATATTTAAACCTATACAGAGATAGTAGACAAGGTATTTATTGAATAAATAGATATGGAAGGAAATATTTTTTATTCTCACCCTTATCTTCCACTTAGTGGAAACTTTAGTGGCACATAAGGGATGAATAAGAAGTGGCCTTATCATTTTAGGAGTATTGGAGGTGGTTATCATCATCGGGCCTCCTCCAAACCTTCAGTTATAGCCAGTAGTGTGCCCCTTGCTTGATATCTGTGTTCCTAGTTTGGGCACGCAAAATGTTCTTGTTCTTCACCTATGAATATATGTAACCAATTGGGATTCTATGGATAGCTATAAAATTTTTTAGTCTACGTATACACCTCATTATGGTCAAAGACTGTCATCTCCAAAGGGTATTATGGTGTAATTAGATGCTTCAAATCTATAAGAATCTATCCAAAAATCCTCAGGAGAGAAGCACCTTTATGCAGTTTGTAAATTTTCAGTGGAAGAGGATACGAGTGTTGTGATAGTTATGGGAACCATATTTATTGAATCCTTAGTTATGACTAACTTATTTTATAGAAGTTCCTCCCACTCATTTATATCTGGTTGTTTTTTGGATATGATTAAACTTCCAATAGAACTCATGTCCTATGTTATTGAGTTAAAGACACCTTTTACAAAGTGGAAAGTGCAGGGGTTTCAGTGTCCTTTTTTGATATTATTATCCAATATAGAGTTTGTTTGGGATTTTTTCATTTTGGTATATATATGTTTGATATCTTTACTAGGGTGTATTTCATTTTCACTCACCATGATGAAATTTATTATTATCATTGGTGTGATTTGTTCTTTGCTACTGATGGGAGATATCATGTGTTTCAAGGGGAGTTGGATGCAAGGCGAGGTCATGTAGAACATTCCCACATATAGATTAATATATTTTTTGGATTTTTTTTGTTCATCATGGTGTTTCATTTTGGGGTAATATTCCATTATTTATCATGTATTTTCCTACAGTTTTACCATATAATTTATTTTTTCTTCCTCAAAAAAAGGAGGTAGAGTTTACAATTGATCTGGTTCCAGGTACGCATCCAAATCTAATACCCTCATATCGTATGACACCAGTAGAGTTGAAATAACCAAGGATAAAGTTTAATGATATGATATTGAAAGGTTTTGTTCTCCCTAGTGTTTTGACATGGGACACCCCTATTCTCTTTTTTAAGAAGGTATATGTTTCACTCTTATTGAGTGTGGATTAACTAAATTTGAACTAGATAAAGGTTAATATAAAATATAATTTACCCAATGTGAATGATTAGTTTGACTAGTTTAAGGGTGTAAAATTGGTTTTTAAAGACTGATATTCAGTCAGGTAATCATTCGCACCAGGTTTTTGAGTTTGAATACCGGAGATGGATTTAAAGAGAAAGTATGTCCACTAAAAATATATTGTAATTCAATTTAGTCTGAATAATTATCATGAAGATTTCATGGATTTGATGAACTAGATATTCCATGAGTTTCTGAATACTTTTTATAGTTTTTGTGGATGATATTTTGGTTTATTTGAGATCTGAGCATGAGCACGAGCTTCATTTGAGTTTTTTATGGAAATACCCCGGAGTAATTGTTTATATAGATTTTTTTTAAATGAAATTTTTACATCCATGAAGTGAATTTCTTCGAGAATGTAATTTCTAATTATGGATTATCAATTGATCCTGATATGGTGAAGGATATATTTTAATGTGATGAGCCACAAAACTTCTTTGAGATTTAGAGCTTCCTTGGTCTTGTTCAACTCTACTGATGGTTCTTCAAGTATTTATCAATGTTGGAGTCACCTTTGACTAAACTTTCTGGGATTAGGATGAAATTCATATGGGATGAAAGGTTTTAGTCTTATTTTAATGATATTTAATTACTTTTAACACCATATCATTTTCTAGATATTACTTGATCCCAGTAAGTGGTAAGTTGTTTTTGTGATGCTTATCATGCTATTCTGGGTTACGTGATTATATAGAAGAATAATGTGGTGGATTATAAATCTCTAAAACTTTGACTGTATTAAAATAATTACCCAACTCATTATTAAGATCTTTCTATAATTATTAATGCTCAAAAATAATGGTGGTGTGATAATTTTGGGGAGAGGTTCATTATCTTTTCTAACCATAAGAGTATGATATATATATTTTATAAAAAATAGTTGAATATTAGACATATGTGGAAGATGAAATTACATAAAATGTATGACAATGACATAACCTGCACCATTGGAGAGGGGAATTGCATTATAGATTTTCTTAATAAAAATGTACCACCACATTTTGTTCTGGAATTCAAGGAGGAGTGGAACCATATGGGGAAATTCACTCAGTTTCACCTAGACACTCATGAGGATGTTTCTTGCTTGATTCAAAATAGTGTTCAGTTATCACAATATCTCCATGAGACTATTATGCAGGATCAGTAGAAGGATCATGGGTCCAAGGGAATTCAATAGACCCCATATAGCGGGGTGACCATTTTTGGTTGGTCTCTATCTCATTAGATTATAATTTTTTGTTTTGGGGATCAATTTTTCATCCTAAAATCTATGAGGAAATTAGTTTTGATTGAAATTAATATTTCTACCCATACTATTCATTCAAGGACTATAAATATGTTTTATGAAATAAGATGATAATTCATGTGGTTGTCTATGAAGTGTGACATTATTGATTATGTGTGCTACTGTTATACCTACCAACAAATAAAGGAAAAGCTTATAAAACCTTATAGGTTGATCTAACCTCATGTAGTTATATTTTAGTAATGGTATAAGGTTTACATGGGTATTTTTGTTGGATTCCCATGGACTACCCAAGGAAGGAATGCTATCTGGGTGGTTATTGATCGGTTGAATAAGACAGATCACTTCATTAAGATCTGGGACACAAAAAAATTTGAAGCCCTAGGAAATATGTATGTTCAGGATATTGTGAGGTTACGTGGTGTTCCCTAGGAAAATGATTCATATAGGTATCCTAGTATTACCTCACAGCTATGGAAGAGTCTCTAAGAGGTGATGGGGACTTTGGTCAGGTTGATTGAATCTTACCATATATAGATATATGGATAGAAAAATAATCATATTCTAATCTTGGAGGATATGATATGTTCCTGTGTCTTAGATTTTGTTTCATTATAGGCTAGCCATCTCAAATTGGTTTAGTTTTCTTATAATAATAGTTATCAGTTATTGATGATAATTTCACCCTTAGAGGATTCGTATGGTTTCCCATGCAAGTCACCTATTTGTTGGGTTAAGGTGGGACATACATATCTTGTGGGAATGAGACTTGTTCAGGAGATTTCATTCAATATTTAGGACATAAGTTTGAATCTAGTTATAGATTATAGTAAATATACATAATATGTGATCACCATCATTATCATTTGTAGTTTTCCATTGGTGATGAGGTTTTATTGAATATTTCTCCTCACTTAGATCACTTTATTATTGGAATGAAAGGAATTTTATATTTGAGATATTTTCGACTATTTGTGGTCAATGAGTGGCTTAGATAGGTTACTCAAAAGTTGTAATTTCCATTTTAGTTGGTAGGTATTCATGATGGTTTCCAAATATCTCATCCTAGGATGTACCCCTCTAACCCCTCTCATGTTCTGAGTTGGGAAGAGACTGATTTGAAGCCTAAAATTTCTATTGTATATCATCCAATGGAGATCACTGACTCTGAAGTAAAGGTCTTTAAAGGAAAGTTGATTCCATTGGTCAGAGTATTATGAAAAAAATATATAATAATATCATGAGACATGGGAGAATTAGTTGTTGATGATGGATTAGTGAGATCACTTATCTCCAAACATAATTCTTCCACATGGATTCATGGGGACATAAATTCTTATGGTGGTATGTTTTTAACATCACATTACCCTCTTTTAGGTATTTATCTTCTATAATTTCATTTCCCTCCCTGTATGGGTACATTTTTTGCTCTACCAAAGATAGGGATACTTTTTTTGGGGAAATGACCTAAATTTATAGGTTTTATGTTTGTAGGAATTAATGGAATATGAAAATAAACGATAAAAAGGATTAAGAGGATTCCCATTGGGGTCCAAGTTATCCTTGTGGATTTTTTATAATTGTTTCTCTATAATATTTTTGTTAGGAGGTTTCATGTCATGAAATGGTTACATGATGTGAATATATTACTGAAATGATTCCACAAACTGGTTTAGAGAATTAAATTTTTTCACATCGAGAGTTTGATTCATGTCATGTAAAGGTTAATCAGTGTTATTTTTAATCAAAGGGGAAGTTTTCGTCAGTGATTCTTAAAAATTAAAGAAGTTAAATAATGAAAGGGATTTATATTGTGAATGTTTTGGGAATTTTTTTTTGAACCACGTTGCTTCTCTGATTTTATTTTCATTCAGCCACAACCTTTTCTCTAGATACCTAAGAGATATCCCAATGAATTTTGGGGATCTCAGTTATTTATAGATCATTTTTTTTATTGATTGATCTTCTTCTTGGTTTCACTGCATCTCTCTGGATAAGTGGTCATTATAATTATTCATTTCTATTGGATGAAATAGTGTTGTTGTGCTATGTATCTAGGTCTATTGGTCTTGTGGTGTTTATTGACTCGATACTTTCTAGTTATGTTGCGAGTTCTTCCTCTAGAGTTTGAAATCAATGTTTTTTGTTGTATAGCATGTCGGTTTCTTGAGGTACATATTGTTTTATCTTCCATACCAATCAATTTCTTGTTGAATTTATTCTGATATGTAAGGATTGATTCTAAGGCCTCATTTTTTTCTTTTCATTCTTCCATGGTTGTGGATCATATTGCTAGCATGCACGACAAGAGTTTGAGGTATTTGGTTATGTCTGCATACCATGTTGGATTAACTATAGTGTTATAATATTTTAGATTATTTTATAAATGAATTAGAATGATTGAATTGTGTGTGTGGATGCTGGTTTTTGAGAAAAAGTAGATTTCCTCATATTTTTATAAAAGAAAGGGGTATTTTCAAAGCATTGTGAAATTGATATATTAAATGTTTTTCAAAGACTGGTTTTGATGAAAGGGTTTAGAAAATTCAGTATATGGTAATCCATGGGTACTTATGTGGAAGGTGTAGTAATAGGCCTCGAGGAATTAGTCATGGGGTGTTCCTATGATTCATAGGCTAGCTATTCCATGGAATTATTAAAACTATTGGGTGTTCCATTTCTAGGTTGTTTCAATGCTCTCAATATTTGATGCATAAATCTAGGGTCTTGATATATGTGATTTTCTATGTTTGGGTACGGGTGTTCTTGTTATATGGAACTATCATAAATCTTTGAATGATGTTACATGTGCTTTGGTTTATACTACTTTAGATATGATATGATATACGACACATGATTTGATTTCATGCCTTTAATATATGTGATATGCTTTGAAACTATTCTACCAATATTATATGAAATTGTAGAAAAAGGGGAAATGTTTATCCTTGTTTTTTTTAAAAAAATATTTAATTAATTATCATTCTTTATTTTCATTAAAGTTGAGAATATTTAGATTTTTTTTATAGAGACTAGATATGGAACATCTGGGTGGGATCCTACTGAGCATGTTTAGCTCAAACTCTATGCATCCTTTTGACAGTTCATATAACTTGTTTTTTCTTTCAATACAGGGAATGTAAAGGCACCACAGTGCGGTGGTGAGGTTTCTATTAGTTGTTTTTGGGTAGCTCGTGTTGATATTATGGGAGTTTGGGTTATAATAGTGGGTTCCCAAGATCCAACTAAATAATACTTTATGACTACCATATCATGTATGTAGAGACCCGAAGCTTATCGTACATGGACATTACATTACATTTGCGGAATACTTAGTACATAACAAAAACACACACACAAGGATCGTAATAGTTTAGTGTCTTTGGAAACTCGGAACGTAATCTTCTAATCGTGGTGAAAGATCTTCAATATCTCCCATAAAGATCTTCCCTTTTTTTTACCTATAAAGCATTCTTTATATCCTGGGGAAAAGAAAACATAAAAGGGTGAGCTCAAATGCTCAGTAAGGGTAAACAAAAGAAA
Organism: Viscum album; assembly: GCA_963277665.1. Taxonomy (NCBI): domain Eukaryota; kingdom Viridiplantae; phylum Streptophyta; class Magnoliopsida; order Santalales; family Viscaceae; genus Viscum; species Viscum album. The sequence continues at coordinate 25,850,078 of OY728151.1, forward strand.
TATCAATCACATCATATACATAAGAACATAGCTTTTTGGAAATCTTAACCTGCAAAAGAGCTCATAATATCATAACATGGGATAAATCATAGAAGTGAAAATGAGATCCCCATAATCATAACATGAAACTTGAAACATTGTGGCATGCATACATAATCATAGAAAATCATTTCTTGTTAGTCATGACTCATTTCCAAGACTATCTTAGTGGACAAAGTCCCTTTCTGAATCGAGTAACCCTCGTTTCAGTCCTGTTTCACTGAACCGGTATAACCTACCATTTCAGCCATGTCTATCTCATGAGATATAAAATCTTTACCCAATGCATTGGAGGGAGATATAGGTCCCACCCATCTCATAATGATACCATTCTTATGTGTGCCACAAAATCATAAATCATACATCATTTCATAACCCATGTAGTAAAAATGGGATTCGTAAACATCGTGACATCATAAAACAATTCATATAAGATAAAGGAATTCATAAAAATAATTCCATCACAACATAACCAAATCAATGTAATAATAGGGATAGAAACAGAACCCTATGTTATCTTAGATGGAAAATAATTTTTATAAAATACTAGAAATGAATTCTTGAGGAAAATATCCTTTCTTCTTCAAAATCAATTTCTTTTCACAAAACGTCATGCAATTTTAAAAGAAAGAGATTTTATTGAAAATAGTCATGAAATCTTTTGGAGGAAGCTTCATGAAAATAAGGCTTTATAAAACCGTAAAAATCCGTTCGTTCCGTATAAGTTAAAAAAACATTCTTCGTACTTTTGTCGGAAAAGTCAAAAAGTACCTCGTACGACAAAAGATTCCTTTCATAGATATTACCTAAAAACTCACCGAAGGGTAAAAATGGATTTAAACAATTGTAGGTGGATGGAAATAATATTAAATATTGATGAAACATGGATGTGGATGATAAAATACACCCCAGTAAATACTTACGAATAAACAATCTCGGATAAAAATGAGATTGTGATATTTCCCTTACCTTAGGTCCGACTCGCTTTGTAAGTGTCCGAACCTCCTGTATAATGATTTAAATAATGTTATTGACTTATTACAGAATCATATTCATTGTTATGATATCATATATGGTTCACTTATGACATTATATTACCCGTTCTTTTGTAAATTCCATGTTAAAGAAGCGTTTTGGGTAAAATCGTTTCATTTATCGTAGGTGTTTTGACTTGTTGTTCTTGACATCATTATTACTTATATCATGATTTACTTACTTCCAGAATATAAAATATGATTTATATATCATATATATTCAGTATATATATATATATAATAGGTAGATAAATAAAATGAAAAACACCGTTCATGGAGACGGTAGTCCGTACGTACGCATGAACGCTGTTTTCCTTTCCTTATTGTCTTGAAATGGAAGTAAGTAGATGACATACATATGTATATATATACATAAATCCAGTAGCTTTATAATGTCATATATTTCATTATTATTTCTTATATATACATTATAATCATTCTTAAATGGTTAACATGGAGAATGAATCTCATCGCGTCGTGGAGACGGTATTCCGTACGTACGCACGAGCGATGATATCATTTCTATAAATATTGAATTGAATTGGAGTGGATTATACAATATATCAGAATCAATATGATGTTGTAATAACTATGTATAGTTATTCTTTACACCATTATACCCATCGATGTAAGGTGGTGGTGGAAAATAGATTACACCACGGCGTGGAGACGGTATTCCGTACGTACGCACGCGCGGTGATTTCTTTTTCCGTAGGATGGATAGATGGTGAAATAGGGTTGTTTCATACTTATAATAACATATCAGTATATGAGTGATACTTATGTTATTACTTCATAATGAAACAACCTAATAAGAATAAGTGGAAGAAGAAATAAAGATGAAAGAATTGGTAACGGTAATTACCTCTTCTTTGAAGTGCCTCTTTGAGACCTCCTCTTAGGGCACTAAAATTGGTCTTTGAGGAAGACCATAACCTCTAGGATGTTGCTAGGGAAGTGGAGAGGAGAAATTGTCAGGGGTTTGCCGAGCTTGAGTGCTCAAATTGGTGTGAGGAGGAGGGGGAGGAGGTGTCCTTTTATAGGGGAGGAGAGGGGCACCTTAGGAATATCTCAAAATATTATTTTATATTAAAGTCAAAATCGGTTTATAATGGTTCCAAAGGGTCTTATTTCGAAGCTAAAGTGGGGATGGGTCGAAATCCTATCAACCAATAAGATTTAGACAAGTTTAGGGTATTATTTTAACCTTATCAATTAGATTTAACTCTAAGTTAAATAATTTAACTTTTACTGTGTCTTTTTGTTTTCTTTCACTATATGGTTAATACACTTACTATAACATGCCAAACGAACCCCAAATTGTTTATTATTAATATATATATACTTATCTAAGTCATTTGGCCGAACTTTAGATTTTTAGGAATAAAATAACAATTAATAATATAATATTTGATTTAAAAACTATTTTGTGTCAATTTTGACACTATTTGATATATGATTTTTTTGAAAGTCATAACATAATTATATGTTCGAACAAAGTTGATTAGATCAACAATAATATATCATAGTAACCTAGAAAATTAGTGGAATTCATAAACAGTCTCAAATTATATTTATTTTGGTGTTTATAACATCAATTATGTCAATATTTCATTAATAAGATAATTACTGCATCATCATTGTGTCATAAATAAATTAAATTATTTGATGTCTAAAAATTACAAATAAAATACCATCATGTATTAAATCTTTTTAGCTTTATAATTAATATTTACAATCGAATTTATCTTATGTATAACCCCATATTAAAAATGATTTACTTATTAAACTTTGATTTTAACTATTTTAACCCTTCTTAAATAAATTAATAATAAATGTCCTAATCTAATCCATGTGGGCCTAAATGGTCATATTTTATTCCTAAGTTTGTTTTTGGTCGAATTACACTTGTCCAATAGAATTAAGACATGTGTTAGGGTAATAGTAATATCATATTTACCCTTAGTTACCCTATTTACTATTAACCGTGGTAAAAAAAGTAAAAAGTTACTATTCACCAAAAATTATTTTCATCTCATTGAACCACATTTTACTTACTGATATCAACCGTGTCTCTCGGATTTTTGAAATTCCATTCACAGAAGCGGTAAAATTAAGTTTTATGAAAAATTCAGTTTTTTTAACTACCACTTAGTAGTTTCACTATTCATCAAAAATTGATGTTTTTCAGAACAATGCCAAAATTTCATCCCAAGCTATATTTCATATTCCGAATTCAAAAATGAAGTCTATTTTACCAAATTCATAACATAAAAGTTGCATTAATTAATTTTATAATTAAATCCCGCTGTTAAAACAAATAGCGTGTTTTTAAGAAACAATATCTATCAAAAGATTGACACTTGTTTATGTCTAGTTTAAATGTGAAATTACATCCAATGACCAACATTGTATTAAATTGAAAAAATATATTCTAAATATACTTTAAAACTACTCAAATTAATAATTTATCACTATTAATTATTTCGATTAAAAAAGTTGTTTTTTAATTATAATTTAGTAATTTTCACTATTCATCAGAATATGAAAGTTATCCGAAATGTACCAAAATTTCACCTTAGGCTAAATTCGATACTCCGAATCCAAAAATGAAGTTCATTTTGAAATATAAGATTTACAGAATTTTAAAAAGTGGTTATTACTATTCATAACGGCTAGTTTTAATAATATTTTAATAGCATATCGTTGTTTAGTGAAACTCGGTATTGCGTATTACACACGCTATCGAGGAAGGTAGCGATTGCGTGTAATGCAAGGCAAGTCAAGGATGCGTGTTGTGCAAGCTCCTTTCGGTGTAGCGTACAACACAAGACATTAATGAAATTAAAAAGAATATTTTTTTATAAAATCTTGGGCTGTTACATTCTACCCCCCTTAAAATGAATTTCGCCCTCGAAATTCGTCGGGGTTATAAATTGTTTACTATTAGAAAGTTTCTTTAATAGAAACCCACATCGTAAAAAGGAATATCAAAACTAATCTTTAAAAACAAAAGTATGAAACGTAACGGTTACCCAAATAAACAAATCATTGGGTTTCCACATAGGTGAAAATATGGATATGGAAGAGAAATCTAACCATCATGTTCTGATGGAGAGTGGTAGAGAACATTGCTATGGAAAAGCCAATAATCACAAATCCATAGATTTGTGATGATATAAGGTACCATCTGATTCATCAGGTATAAGATCACTAGGACAACATTTTTGGTTTTCAAGATCATTTCCCTAAAGTTGAAAATTTGATTTAGAATAAATACTTACTTTATTTTGGTACAATCTCACTATTGTTCGTGTCTTGAACAATTTCCACTTCATCTCTTAAATAAATGAAGTTGAATTTTTTATTCGTGAAGTGTTAGCAGATCATGTGATAGAATGACGAGTCATTCCATCTGTCTCAAACAAAAGGTTAGTAAAAATTATATACATAAGTTGATCTATAGTGAGATTAATCACATATGGTTTCTAAAATGGACTTATACTTCATATATCATACTGCTTAATATAATAAAACTAGTTTCTACTAAACAGGGACTTCCTGTAGGTCAGTGGTAGGCGATAAAGGCCAGTCGCACTTCGGTTGTGGGTTCGATTCCTACAGCCTTGTCCGAAGCGATGGGCTGTCGCCCGTCCTGCAGGTTGTCCTTTTTCTAAAACTATGTTACTATAACATCCCATCAATAATATCGAAAATCTTCTATCCTTAAACAATACTAACTTATGTCCAACATAACCCAGTCTAATCTTTAGGCTTATACATAATACTGCAGTCCACTCTCATAATATAGTAACAACGATTACCAGAGATTTAATACTGTCGTTGATCCCCACATATCACAAGATATGTCTTGTTGGTCACATTCCAAACATTCAAAGTCCTTAATCGTGTATTCTCTTGAATACCTTAGTGAAAACATGAGTGCAGTTAAAAGTTAACACTTTCCACATACCAAAATCCTCAAAATTCTATATACTCAAACCATGATATCACTTAGTCCTTATATCAATCATGAGCTCATGAATAATATTAAACATTTCATTTTCTCGTCTTCATTATGCGCATATCATCTTATTTCCAAAAAATATCTCAATCACTTTGAATACCACATCAATAAATATTGCAATACTCAATGATACAACATTATTTTGGAATCCCATTACATAAACACTTAATCATTCCACCACATCGTTGTCATATTCAACATTTCCAATAGTGATCGCATGTGATTTCCCTTTGTCCTTTGCCTTCAGTGGTTGCTCATGTTGATCATCACTAACCCTTGGATTAGGGAAATTATTAGCATAATGCCCCATTTCCTTGCACTTGAAGCATTGAAGTGTTGGCGGTGCGTTCTCTGCAGTGTTTGCTTTATTCACATCATTAGAAACCCTTTTTCCATTACTTCGACACTCAGCTGCTCGATGACCTTCTTTTCCACACTTAAAACATTTTCTAGTCCCTTTAAGACAATATCCACCATGCTTCTTTCCACACTTTGTGCATAAGGAAACATTCATCTTCTTTTCACCATTATTCTAAGATTTCTCCTTGAACTCCATCTTTCGTTTCTTGTCAAAACCATGAGATGGATATGTAACACCAACTTCCATTTCTACCTTGATAGCACAACGCACAATTTCTTCATAGCTACTGAAGTCTCTTATAGCTAATGCCCTTCGAAGACTTGGTTTTAAGCTACTGAAAAATCGATCAACTTTACTTTCAGGTTGGATGATAATTCCAGAAGCATACCTTGCAAGTCTTGTAAAATTTGCTTCATAGGTACCAACAGATTCATCGTCCCTTTGCTTCAGTTCAAGAAACTCTTTCTCCATCTTTGTTCGAAGAATACGAGGGAAGTACTTACTGAAAAACATGTTCTTTAACTCGTCCCATTCCATGGACTCAATTTCATCTCTTGGCCTCGTATTCTTGATAAGATTCCACCATTGATCAGCTTCACCTTCCAAACGATATACTGCTAAGATGACTTTATCATGATCAGAACATTGAAGAACTGAAAATATCTTTTCAGTAGTATTGATCCATTGTTCAGCCACAAGTGGATCAGAAGACCCACTGAAAGAAGGTGGACGTTGCCTCATGAAGGACTCAATAGAATATTGTTCCCTTCTCTGCTCATTTGGAAGTACAGAATGATTCATAGCTTGTGTAAGTATAGCAATAAGATTTTGCACTCCATCTCCCATAACATTTGTTTGTTCAGGAGGGCAATCATTGCATTGTCCATTGCATTGATCAACACGGTTCCTTCGGGTTCCAGCCATCGTCTAAAATCCAAAAAGAATAGTGTGAGAGGCAAAAATCATGCTAGGGAAAACAACATAATAAAGGGGGAGTACCTTCAATATCCAACATCTTAGGTTTAATTCTATGATCGTTAGCGTAATTCTATTACTATAACCTATACGTATACTTATCCCTAGGGACATCCCTAGACATACCTTAGAAATATCTCTAGGGATCTCACTAACGTTTTCGCATCCTAGTTTCCAAAGGTTGACTAAACCTTTCCTCTGATACCAACTGTAGAGACCCGAAGCTTATCGTACATGGACATTACAATACTTTTGTGGAATACTTAGTACATAACAAAAACACACACACAAGGATCGTAATAGTTTAGTGTCTTTGGAAACTCGGAACGTAATCTTCTAATCGTGGTGAAAGATCTTCAATATCTCCCATAAAGATCTTCCATTTTTTTTTCCTATAAACCTTTCTTTATATCCTGGGGAAAAGAAAACATAAATGGGTGAGCTCAAATGCTCAGTAAGGGTAAACAAAAGAAATATCAATCACATCATATACATAAGAACATAGCTTTTTGGAAATCTTAACCTGCAAAAGAGCTCATAATATCATAACATGGGATAAATCATAGAAGTGAAAATGAGATCCCCATAATCATAACATGAAACTTGAAACTTTGTGGCATGCACACATAATCATAGAAAATCATTTCTTGTTAGTCATGACTCATTTCCAAGACTATCTTAGTGGACAAAGTCCCTTTCTGAATCGAGTAACCCTCGTTTCAGTCCTGTTTCACTGAACCGGTATAACCTACCATTTCAGCCATGTCTATCTCATGAGATATAAAATCTTTACCCAATGAATTGGAGGGAGATATAGGTCCCACCCATCTCCTAATGATACCATTCTTATGTGTGCCACAAAATCATAAATCATACATCATTTCATAACCCATGTAGTAAAAATGGGATTCGTAAACATCGTGACATCATAAAACAATTCATATAAGATAAAGGAATTCATAAAAATAATTCCATCACAACATAACCAAATCAATGTAATAATAGGGATAGAAACAGAACCCTATGTTATCTTAGATGGAAAATAATTTTGATAAAATACTTGAAATGAATTCTTGAGGAAAATATCCTTTCTTCTTCAAAATCAATTTCTTTTCACAGAACGTCATGTAATTTTAAAAGAAAGAGATTTTATTGAAAATAGTCATGAAATCTTTTGGAGGAAGCTTCATGAAAATAAGGCTTTATAAAACCGTAAAAATCCGTTCGTTCCGTATAAGTTAAAAAAACATTCTTCGTACTTTTGTCGGAAAAGTCAAAAAGTACCTTGTACGACAAAAGATTCCTTTCATAGATATTACCTAAAAACTCACCGAAGGGTAAAAATGGATTTAAACAATTGTAGGTGGATGGAAATAATATTACATATTGATGAAACATGGATGTGGATGATAAAATATACCCCAGTAAATACTTACGAATAAACAATCTCGGATAAAAATGAGATTGTGATATTTCCCTTACCTTAGGTCCGACTTGCTTTGTAAGTGTACGAACCTCTTGTATAATGATTTAAATCATGTTATTGACTTATTACAGATTCATATTCATTGTTATGATATCATATATGGTTCACTTATGACATTATATTACCCGTTCTTTTGTAAATTCCATGTTAAAGAAGCGTTTTGGGTAAAATCGTTTCATTTATCGTAGGTGTTTTGACTTGTTGTTCTTGACATCATTATTACTTATATAATGATTTACTTACTTCCAGAATATAAAATATGATTTATATATCATATATATTCAGTATATATATATATATATAATAGGTAGATAAATAAAATGAAAAACACCGTTCATGGAGACGGTAGTCCGTACGTACGCATGAACGCTGTTTTCCTTTCCTTATTGTCTTGAAATGGAAGTAAGTAGATGACATACATATGTATATATATACATAAATCCAGTAGCTTTATAATGTCATATATTTCATTATTATTTCTTATATATACATTATAATCATTCTTAAATGGTTAACATGGAGAATGATTCTCATCGCGTCGTGGAGACGGTATTCCGTACGTACGCACGAGCGATGATATCATTTCTATAAATATTGAATTGAATTGGAGTGGATTATACAATATATCAGAATCAATATGATGTTGTAATAACTATGTATAGTTATTCTTTACACCATTATACCCATCCATGTAAGGTGGTGGTGGAAAATAGATTACACCACGGCGTGGAGACGGTATTCCGTACGTACGCACGCGTGGTGATTTCTTTTTCCGTAGGATGGATAGATGGTGAAATAGGGTTGTTTCATACTTATAATAACATATCAGTATATGAGTGATACTGATGTTATTACTTCATAATGAAACAACCTAAGAAGAAGAAGTGGAAGAAGAAATAAAGATGAAAGAATTGGTAACGGTAATTACCTCTTCTTTGAAGTGCCTCTTTGAGACCTCCTCTTAGGGCACTAAAATTGGTCTTTGAGGAAGACCAGAACCTCTAGGATGTTGCTAGGGAAGTGGAGAGGAGAAATTGGCAGGGTTTTGCCGAGCTTGAGAGCTCAAATTGGTGTGAGGAGGAGGGGGAGGAGGTGTCCTTTTATTGGGGAGGAGAGGGGCACCTTAGGAATATCTCAAAATATTATTTTATATTAAAGTCAAAATCGGTTTATAATGGTTCCAAAGGGTCTTATTTCGAAGCTAAAGTGGGGATGGGTCGAAATCCTATCAACCAATAAGATTTAGACAAGTTTAGGGTATTATTTTAACCTTATCAATTAGATTTAACTCTAAGTTAAATAATTTAACTTTTACTGTGTCTTTTTGTTTTCTTTCACTATATGGTTAATACACTTACTATAACATGCCAAACGAACCCCAAATTGTTTATTATTAATATATATATCCTTATCTAAGTCATTTGGCCGAACCTTAGATTTTTAGGAATAAAATAACAATTAATAATATAATATTTGATTTAAAAACTATTTTGTGTCAATTTTGACACTATTTGATATATGATTTTTTTGAAAGTCATAACAGAATTATATGTTCGAAAAAAGTTGATTATATCAACAATAATATATCATAGTAACCTAGAAAATTAGTGGAATTCATAAAAAGTCTCAAATTATATTTATTTTGGTGTTTATAACATCAATTATGTCAATATTTCATTAATAAGATAATTACTGCATCATCATTGTGTCATAAATAAATTAAATTATTTGATGTCTAAAAATTACAAATAAAATACCATCATGTAGTAACTCTTTTTAGATTTCTAATGAATATTTATAATCGAATTTATCTTATGTATAATCCCATATTAAAAATGATTTACTTATTAAACTTTGATTTTAACTATTTTAACCCTTCTTAAATAAATTAATAATAAATGTCCTAATCTAATACAAGTGGGCCTAAATGGTCATATTTTATTCCTAAGTTTGTTTTTGGTCGAATTACACTTGTCCAATAGAATTAAGACATGTGTTAGGGTAATAGTAATATCATATTTACCCTTAGTTAACCTATTTACTATTAACCGTGGTAAAAAAAAAGTAAAAAGTTACTATTCACCAAAAATTATTTTCTTCTCATTGAACAACATTTTACTTACTGATATCAACCGTGTCTCTCGGATTTTTGAAATTCCATTCACAGAAGCGGTAAAATTAAGTTTTATGAAAAATTCAGTTTTTTTAACTACCACTTAGTAGTTTCACTATTCATCAAAAATTGATGTTTTTCAGAACAATGCCAAAATTTCATCCCAAGCTATATTTCATATTCCGAATTCAAAAATGAAGTCTATCTTACCAAATTCATAACATACAAGTTGCATTAATTAATTTTATAATTAAATCCCGCTGTTAAAACAAATAGCGTGTTTTTAAGAAACAATATCTATCAAAAGATTGACACTTGTTTATGTCTAGTTTAAATGTGAAATTACATCCAATGACCAAAATTGTATTAAATTGTAAAACTATATTCTAAATATACTTTAAAACTACTCAAATTAATAATTTATCACTATTAATTATTTCGATTAAAAAAGTTGTTTTTTAATTATAATTTAGTAATTTTCACTATTCATCAGAATATGAAAGTTATCTGAAATGTACCAAAATTTCACCTTAGGCTAAATTCGATACTCCGAATCCAAAAATGAAGTTCATTTTGAAATATAAGATTTACAGAATTTTAAAAAGTGGTTATTACTATTCATAACGGCTAGTTTTAATAATATTTTAATAGCATATCGTTGTTTAGTGAAACTCGGTATTGCGTATTACACACGCTATCGAGGAAGGTCGCGATTGCGTGTAATGCAAGGCAAGTGAAGGATGCGTGTTGTGCAAGCTCCTTTTGGTGTAGCGTACAACACAAGACATTAATAAAATTAAAAAGAATATTTTTTTATAAAATCTTGGGCTGTTACAATGTAAATAGTAAATTATGCATGATGTACATGTAAAAATATTGTGTAGATATTTTTTCATCTACTATTTAAATGATAATGTTCCTAGATTAAATATTGTATCAAAACTTTAATAAAGATAACAAGCTATAATGAGAACCTTGAGATACTATTAAATTGATCTTAAGTATATTTCCAATGGTCTAGAAACATCATATTGATTGGACATAGTTTATGTATGATTATCTGGTGCTGGGGGATCATAATCTTTGAGAATTATTCTCATGAAGTTTGCTCTTGGTGATCTCAGGTAGATGAGATCATGAGGATAGACCCACCAAGAGGAAAACCACATGTTTTAGGTGTCACTATATGTTTTTATCTACATATATTTGTATTGGTATCTTGACTTGAGATCATTATCAATGTTTTCCATTTGATATTATGTTTTTATGAAATTCAATAACTATGAAAATGATGTCGTGGAGAAGGTATCTTATGTTGGGTGTGTCATTGGTGTTGTGGTATTAGTTAAATGATCAAGATAGTATTTATCGCTTCTGAGTTGAGGACGTAATATCTTAGTTCTGGTTGATTAGGATGTTATTACCTTAATAAATCATTGTCTGAGGTAGTTGATGGTACGCACTTATAATTAGATAAACAATTAATAAATCCAAAATGGATAATGACCCAAGTGCACATCCTGCATTACGAGTTATCTGAATACAAATAGATTATATTACATAGATCATTTTTAATGACGGTTTTCATTACTATGACTATTTGATATCTCTTTAGTTACCTTGATGGGGTTATATACTTTACTCTTGTTCAATGAATAATATTCACTACTATCAAGATAAGTTCCTATATGGTAACCCAGAATATGTCATTCATGATTATGCCATATTCTGGTGAATAGCTATAGATGACATGTTCACCCCATAATGTGATTCGAGAGTTGTATAAGTAATCAATCACTAATGAATAAATAAATTCACTATTATTAGAGTATATAATAGTAATATGGAATTTATTTATTTAAATTATTCACTAGTTATTTAGTGAATACATAAAAAATATTATAAGATTGAATATTTTTTTAATATCCAAGGTTTATTTAATATTAACGACAATTATGATTTGAGTTAAATGAATCCATTTTATCATGAAATATATTGAATATATATTCAAATTATGAAATAAAAATAAAAATAATATTTATGATGTAGTTTTTTAATCATTACAATTTTTTATTGATTATTTAATAGACGTTTTCATTCGGTGGGTTAGGGAACTCTATCTGGTTATTGAGCATCCCACTATATAAGCTGGAGAGAGACTCGGTTCTGTGGTTCGGTTCAATCAAATGGAATGAGATCCTTAGTATCCTCCTACTTTATAGAGAGAGAATACATGAATTTTAGATATTAAAACGAGAATGACTTCAAAGTATCGAAGGAAGGAGATCAAGGTGATATTCGTAACTCTGAAGGATTGGTTAGAAGACTGCATTAGAACCCAAAATTCAACAAACGAAAAGCATATAGATTCATGTAGCACATGTGGATGACCTACAGAGGTTCGAATTCGAATAATTCAAGTAACGGTCAACAAAGACTTTCTGTTTTCGACCATTCTTCGTTTTGAACATGGTATGTGTTCATTTTTATTTTTGATCTTTGAATAATTCACATGAGTTCCTTGGATTGTACCACGTATTTTATCAATGAAGACAAAAAGTTCCATCTCTATAAAGAATAAAAGTTATAATCTCCATCCCACCAGCTTCTACTTTATGCCCAGATACATTTAATTAGTATCAGAGTGATGTTCATAGATTTTTTAAGGCCAGAAAAAATATTATATTTTAAATTCAAGTAGAGGGTTTGAAATTGGTCCCAAAAAATCTGGCTATGCTTTGATCCGATCACATATGGACCAGTTATTCCAATCCAAAAAAACATAAATGATAAAAAATGGTGTTTTTTTAGATATTAAAATTGATAATAATAAAAAGAAAAAGAAAATATTTTTATTCATGTTAGGATTTATATGATTTTGGTTTCTGATGTCATTTATATTAATCCATTTTTTACGATCAAGTATGACCAGATGCGAGTTTCTAGTATAGTCACTGACTGTATATTTTTATTCCACTGATTGTGTAATGTTTCAAAATAACAAAACATTTAAAGCCTAAATATTTATGCACATACCATTAATGTTTTTCATGGGAGGCAGTTGGTCTAATTATAAGACAAATAAATAAAAACATTCATAGAGGATAGACATTGGTATAAGGGATGTGGGCAAGACATTAATAAAATAGGGGTAAAGCATCATAAAGAAGATTTCATTGTTGGACCCCCTCATATGAATGCTAATTCTTATCCGTACACCACCTGTCAGATCGACCTCACACAACCCTCCTCCTCTAGATGAGGTGACTTGTGGCCACCTCCTCCTTTTCTAGAAGCCAGATGCTCCACCAAGCCCCTCACCTATCACTGCATCCAACCACTATGGATACCCATGTATGCCGTCATCATCGGTCCCTATATGTCGTAGCCTCCTCCTCAAACCATAGCTGGTTGCTTCCTGATACTCGTTGACCACTTCTGACCGACCACACGGTTCCTGGATGTGCACCACGCCCAAACTTTCACCTTTGCATCGATCTTGGGTCATCAAGATCTAGATTACCACCACCTTCATGAGATAGTGCCACATCAGTTTGAGCCCACATTGAATATCGCACGCAACCACTTTCAGGATGAGTGATGTTGCATCAGCAGTCCTCATTCCTACTAAATCACACCTTGTATGGAATGTATGAACCTCTATAGCTCTACCAAAGTCTATTCACACTACCCTTTAGAGTAACCCATATTGATCGCTATCCTTAATGAGGTAAATGCGACCTTGTTCAGCTGAGTAACACACCCACATGGGCGCTTTTTGAATCGAGAAGCCCCACAACAGGCCTAGGTGGATCTGAATGACCCAAAATGGGCCAGGTAAAGTAATTGTAGCCTAGAACATCCTTTCATGAGGATAAACTATCCCATAAAAGACTTTCACAGGTTTGGTCTGATCTGCTTTGGCCCTGTGCGTGGTTTAGGTGCTAGAGAAAAAATTATATAGTCAAAATTAATTTATTTAAATAAATTAATTGAATTATTAAATTAAATTAATTAAAAATTAGTGTTTTGGGTTAAAAAACTATTAATTTAACATTCTAAAAAAATAAATTTAGTTTTTTTATTAAATTAATTAAATAATTTAATTTTTGGAATTAAAATTAATTAATATTGGACTGAATATAATTAATTTATTTGTGTTTATTTAATTTATTAAATTAAATAAATTTTCTCATACAGAAATTTATTGCATTTTATTTTTATCACTCTTTACATTTACTAATTGACCACTCTTGAGGGTTGACTAATTGTATATGTGTGTTTTTTATTTTTTAATTAATTATTTAATTGTGTTTGATACATGTAATTAATTTTTAAATAAGATGATCAACACATCATAATTTTTTTCTCGTTTAATATCTATAAGGGTATGCACTCCAAGATAAAAGTGATTTATCTGTATTTTTCACTTCTGTGACCCCCTCACATACCTTTGAGTAGTATTGTACTATGAGGAGAACATTGTAAGTCATAGACCATGACATTTTTAGGAAAAATACAAATGATATGTTTACACACTAGATGAGGATGAGCTACATCATGAGCCATGCTATGAATCTAGTATGATTCCACTACATCATGGATGATACATTGAGTATAAATGGATCAAAATATACTAGAATCTCAAGACGTGTCAGATAATTTATGTCCTTAATGTATTTGTTTATTATTTTAGGCATTTTCACAAAAGTAGAAAAAACATAAAATAATAAATAGTAAAATACATAAAGACAAGATTAATGTTTTTCAATTAATTTTTTGTTCTGAGTGTGATAACGGAAAATGAAAAAATTAATTGAAATGAATTACATTCATCGAAATAATAATAATACCCTCACAGATATATTAAGTCAGAAATGCCTTCTGTCATTTTAATTTGAACATAACTAGGCGTTCAAGTTAGTCCTCATCTATAGTTGAGGGTGCCTCTAATTAATAGCGAGTTCTTATCAGAATGATGGGTTGACTTAACTGAATTCTATTTAAAATGAGTAACAATAGGTATCTTGTTTCAAAATTATAGGAAAGGGTTGAGTAAATCAATTTTATCATTTTAGAAGCTGGGACATAACTCCATAGATCAAGGAGCCACAATTTAATGTGGTTGCATAGTAAAATTCTTACCTTGAACTCTCAGAGTAGATGTGTAACCATATCTTATAGGATATGAGTTGATGTTAAAGGATACTCTCAAGTATAATACTTGATAATACATATTTTTGTTGAACGTTTTTCAAAAATTAATTGATATAATTTCTATACAATAATATTTTTTAATGATTTCATTGAAAAATGTGTTTTAGGCTAGAATTTAGAAATTTCATGGAAATTCTGTTTTTACCATTTTAATATCACTATTGTATTTATTTCAAAACATTGTCTATATATCTAATTTTTTGCTTCATAATTTACAATGATATTCAAATCTAAATTTTCTAAATTTTTTATTCACACCATGACATCTGGATCTCAAATTCTGTGGGCAGAAAAGGGTCATTAATGATGTGCTGGATAGAATTCGGTAGACTGGACCACACATCAATAAATGGTCCATAACTTCGTCATCACTGCTTGGACGTGGATGAAATTTTGGTATTATTTAAATGACATAATTTATAACATTTAATTTAACTGTAGTTACACTTGGTTAACATGGGATTGTGGTCTAAAATGCAGATCAATATTATGTAATATTTAAAGACCAAATGATGCAAGTACCCTTTTGTCATTTGAAACCCAATCCCCCCAACTATATTTAAAGATATTTTCACTTTGGGAGGTTTTTTATAGGATTTTGGGAGGTTTGGAAAAATTATTGGATCCTATAAACATCTCACACCTCTTGTAAGAAGTAATTATTTATATAAATATCTCTTCCAATAAGGCTCTCCTCTCCCGCCTCAACTTTGTATTTCATTTTCTTGATGATTGTAACATGAATTTTTATTCAATAAATATTTTGTGTTATTCTACATTAATTTTCATATTTTTCTTATTGGTGCTTTAATCTAAGAGTGTAGAAATATTGTGTAATTCAATTTCAATCCATTTATTATGAAAAACTCCTCCACGATGACAACTCCACCCATGGATGAGTGATTTCGTTTATACATGATCTAATCTCCAATCACATAATTTATTTACTTTGAATCCATAAACATACGTTAATTCATAAATTTTTATCAATTAATTGAGCTTGAATTTTTATGGAACTCGATCGACTTGCACTTGATGGTGAGGTGAGACTTGTGTAAATCTTGTGAGTGAGACTTAAATTTAAAGATCCAATCATCTTTGGAAAAAATTGAAGGGTTCAAGTCTCATCCCTAAACTCAATTAATTATCAACTCCAGGGAGGAGATACTTCCCCAATTTTCAATTGACAATATATTTTATTTTGGATCACAATCCTAGGAGGGTGTACGTTTAGATGTCCCAATGTTATCTTAGGTCTCAATTTTCCAATATTTGTGGTTGTGTTAATTTCTATAGCATCTAAGTGCTGAGATGGTTATTGGATCACGATTAAATGAATTCTAATAACATGAGATAATTATTAATGAATGGTGAAAGGGGTAGATTATATTGACTATGTCTTTTCATATTTGTATTTTTAATGAAATTTTGTTCTTGATTGTTTATTCTGTTTTTTTTGTTTTATTTATTTTCTAAAAATCACAACCAAAACCTCCTAGAATTTTTCATTTTTTTGCATATTTTATTGGATTCTAAAATCCAATTGAGGATTGTTTAATTAAATTACTCCTCAATAGAACAACCTAGGTTATCCATCATGATCAACTTAGTAAATCCCAAATATTTTTGAGAGCGTGTGCAACAACGATAATAAAATTGGGGCCATTAATAGCGAGTAAAGTGTTTCATTTATCCTATTTTATTTATTATATTTGTTATTTTTTCTTCCTTTTTTTATTCTCTTCTCTTCACTTTTAATTTTTATTATTCCTTCCCCACATCATATTTTTTGGAACCTCAATTGAAACCTAAATTAATGATAGTGTGGTCCGCTAATTTTTTTTCACTCTAATTGATGACACAAACTGACCGAGAAGTTCACTTTGAAATAGACCCTGAGTTTGAACAAAGCATTAGGAATTGGATTAAAAACTATAAAAATTCAAGTAGTTTTTAAATTTAAACATTTCATTATTTCCATCATTCTAATAGTTGTAATTCTGATATATCATCTAAAAAATCTAATTTTTAAATAATAGATGCAAACATCAATGAACATGAAAGAACCATTCGAGAGTTGGATTCAACATATGATAATTATCAACAAATATTCATTTTATATCTAAATCTGGAATTAGACTTTGATCTAAAATCTGGGATAATTAACCTTTTCCAAATATTTCTTGGCCTCTCTGGTGAGGATCCCAATAGAACTATATAGGGATTCAATATGGTTTGTAAAATGTGTATACCAAGAGTTTCTTTGAAGACCAAATCAAATTAATGGAATTACTATTATCACTTTATGGAACTGCAAATGATTGGATGTATTATATATAGTCTAAAGATAGTATATCTTGTAATGATTTGAAATGTATTTTCTTTCATAGATTCTTTCCAGAATCAAGGACAAAAACAATTCGAAAGGAGATCTCTTGAATCAAGCAAACACAAGTAGAGTCAATGTATGAGTACTAGAGCATTCCAGATGTTATGTGCAGGTTGTCCACATCACCTAATTATTGAAAAAATACCCATCCAACACATTTATAAAGGTCTCACTCTGAAGTAGAGGAGCATGGTTGACGCAGTAGTAGGAGGATCATTAGTTGAAAACCCCCCGATAGATGCTCGAGTGTTGATTGAAAATATGGCACAAAACTCTCAACACTTCAGTGATCAAGGTAAAATTTCTATAAAAGGAGTACATAAAGTATGTCCCTATACTCATGATAATTATTCAACTATTTATAAGTTGGTTTAGTGAACATATATGGTGATACATATAGTATAGGCCCAAAAATATTTTCCATCCACTCCATTAAAGCTATGTGGAATTTTTACTACTCCAGATCATCTAACAGATTGTTTCCCAAAACTACAAGAGATAGAGGATTGTGCAGTAGTGTTCCTAGGGTGAAATTAACCCCCCAAAATTAAGAATTATTACTTCAAAACAAGTTGAAATCAAGGATTTAAGGATCACTTGGATATGAGGTATGAATGTGAACAACAACAAAGGGTCCATTTTCAATAAATCTTCTTATAACATCCTCCTTAGCAATATGGGTATAAACAAACCTAAAGTAGATTTGAATCCCAAGCATAAAAATAAACAGAAATGGAATACCCAATAATGGTAGACTCTAAAAATGATGATTTTTTGAAACAAATAGTTCTTAATCAATATAATGAGATAAAAAGTCAAGGAACAGAGTTGAGGGACCTCAAGATGAAAATAAGCCAGATTTCCACCGCCCTCCATAAAACGATGAACAAGAAATTTGGAAACCTACCCTCCCAGTGCATTCCTAATCCAAAAGTTAATGTTAGTTTCATTACATTGAGTAGTGGGAAGAAAACAAATGATTTAACTGTTCTAAGAAGTTCATAGGGATTCACCCAACTTGTGGATATTACCCCAGCATCACTGGTCATTGGGAAACCAAAAGATGAAGGAAAAGGTAAGATTAAATTTGATGATATTCCTATTAAACCCCTTATATTTCCAAAAAGAGTTGTGAAAACCAATTTTTTTGAAGAGGCAACACAAAAGGAGGTTTTGGACACATTCAAGTGCGTTGAGATAAACATCCCCATTGTGGAGGCCATTAAGAAAATATGAAGGTATGATTTTTTTTAAAATAACTTCGTACCAATCAAATAAGGATAAAGGGAAATGATAGGATCAATCATGGATGGAATGTGTCAGCACTCATTAAATTGACTTAATCAATGCCTACAATGTGAAAGGATCCTGGAACATTCACTATACCATGTACTATATGAGAGTTAATATTTTATAATGATTTATGTGATTTGATAGATTCTATAGATGTGATTCCTCACTTTGTATTCTCTTATTTATAGGTTGGTTAGTTAAATCTAATGATAGTAGTAGTGCATTTGGAAAATAGAGCTAAATCCTATCCAGTGGGAGTCCTGAAGGATGTACTTGTTTGGGTAAGAGACATGATCTCTAGAGTAGATTTCTATATTATTAACATGTAGGATAATCTTGTAAGAAATCATGATCCAATTATATTTGGTATACCCTAACAAAAAACTGAAAAACTATCCTAAATGTCCATGAGGGTACACATTCCTTGAATTTTAGAGGTGAAGTTGTGATATCTAATGTTATGATCTTTTTGAAGTACCCCTCAGAGGACCATTCTAGTTTTTTATCCCCCATATTTATCCTCCAAGTAAAAAACCCATGGAGTTGGATTGTCGTATGGTTAGAGAAATTATGATCATTGGTTCTTGTTTGTTGTCTAATATCACTTCCACACATGCATCTAATTCACAAAACTATCTTGGATGTTATTTTTATGTGGACTTGTATCCTAATATTGATCATGTTAACTCTGATTATGACATGGATATTGAGTATGTTGATGGATTTTATGCATTATTCTATGATTTTGATAATATATATTCAAAAAATGATGTTCATTGTGTAAATATTTTAGTTCCTTCACCTTCTCCATCCATAAAGCGCCCCCTTCATTGGAACTCAATCCATTACCACCAGATCTAAAATAATCATACTTTTTTAGTGGGGAGAGACTACCTGTTATAATTTCTAATAATATCCATTTTTAACATCAAGAAAAACTTCTGAATCTTTTGAGGGAGAAAATTAGGGCAACCGGGTGGACCTTGGATGACATATCTATTATTAGACCCTCCATTTTCATGATTAGGATTCTCTTAGGGGATGGCGATAAAACGATAAGGCATACAAAAGGGAGAAATAATCCAACTCTTCTAGATTTTGTGAAAAAATAATTTTAAATTAGACAAAAAAAAACCTAGGGATATGATATTTTCTTAAACACATTATCTTATAATTTTATTTAAACTAAATTGTGTATCACCTCCCATTGATTGAAATTTTCTTGATTCAGCCAAAACTTGTATTACCTAGGTGGATGAAGAAGAAAAATAAGATCCACTAGATGAGAAAAATTTGATGCTCCCTAAACAAGTTGAATACTTATTGGAGGGAGTTCAAGAGGATATACAAGTTGATTTTCATGGGGAACTGGAGACACAAGAGCTTACTTTAAAGTGGAAGAATATTATATTGATTCATCATGGTTTATTTTTTTGAAATATAATTTCACTCAAACATCACATTTTATTATTTTATTGATGCAGCATAACTTGAAAAAGAAACGGAGAATGAATAATAAGTTGTGCAAGTGGAAACCAAGAATGAGGAATCATTCTTTGTCCTAACCCTAGTATACAAGAAGCATCTCATTTTCATGGGGGTGAATTTTTATACTCTTTATATGGAGTCCTAAACATAAAATATAAGGATGTGAAATCTGAAAAGAAGAAGTAATGGTGGTTCATCTCCTTGAAACCCTACCCACTATCAGATTGGGGATAACCAACTAGAACTGCCCATCTGTAGGAAGTCAACACCTAGGGCCCACTTGGGGGGATTAAACCAACTTATATCCATTAATTCTCATTCTCATTCTATTTTCGTTTTTTTATAAAAAATTTATGATGTTTTATTTTTCTTATTTTTTAGGTTTTAATTGTGATACACTTTTGATATTAACTCAACATTCCAGTGTGAATAAGTCAGGTTGTACCTATCCCAAAAACATAGTCATTGTGATTCAATTTTAAATATTCATACATGGTAAATCAACTTGATATCATTGAGGACAATGTAACATATTATTTGTGGTGGAGGGGTTGGTATTTTGGGTATATTTATTATGATTTTTATATTTGTGTGTTTTCTATTTTAAATTATATTAAAAAAACAAATAAAAAAGCATTTCACAAGCCAATTATATCCATGGAACTAATTGAGATTGCATGTTCGATTTTTTTTCAAACCTAATGGGAGGAATGTTAAGAATGGGGAAGTCTTCATAAGTGATTCTCTATTTTTGATAAATTGGAAGTTGGTCAACGATATTTTTTATTGTGTCTTTATGAATCCTTTTATATTCTTGATATCATTCATTATGGGCCATTTATGGGAAAACTATTTCATTTAATCTCTCTATTCACATTACACAAAATCATGAATTGTGAGTTTCCCTAACACAATTGAAGTTATAGTTCAGGTAAGTAATCATTTTTGGCTTATAACATGGTCTTTCCATATGTTCGTTTCTCTTCCGATCATTTCCATAATTGTACCAGGTTGACCTGTGTGTGTGCACCCAATATCTGACTATTGTATGCCCCAAAAAATAAAAAACCAAAACAAAAAAATATTAAATAAACAGGGGAGTGAAGAAATGTACATCATGTGTGGATATTTAGGTCGGGAGATCAAGGTTTGAATTCTGGGAATGATTAAAAGAGTGGGTTTTGGAATTTTATTGCAAAGGATGTAGAATAGGTTCAGTGGAATAAAATCAGCTTCGAATAAAAGTTTTTCTGGACCTGAATATTCTAGATAAAGCGTGGAGATACAAGCTTGAAATAATTGTAACACACAC
This sequence comes from Viscum album, assembly GCA_963277665.1. NCBI lineage: Eukaryota > Viridiplantae > Streptophyta > Magnoliopsida > Santalales > Viscaceae > Viscum > Viscum album. The sequence continues at coordinate 25,871,812 of OY728151.1, forward strand.
ACACAAGGAGAATTTGTGGCATGGATTGACTCATAAGACGTTTTCACCTGATTATTGTCATTGATATCATTAGATTTTATTTTTCTATAATTTTTGAGAAATTTAATTTCTAATTTTTAGATATTTACTTACTTTTGGTGAATAATTATATGATTATATTTCCATCATGGATTTAGAAATTTCAACATGCATCATTTTATGAATTACATGACAAGATTTTTTTCCTTGGAGTGAAAAAGGGAAAGTGTGGGGGAGTCGATAATACATGTTTCTGTTGAATATTTTTTGATATTAATTGATATAATTTTTCAAGACTAATTTTATTTAAATGATTTAATGTAAAATATTTTTTGGGCTAGAATTTAGAAATTGCATGGAAATTGTGTTTTTACCATTTTAATATCACCATTGTATTTTTTTGATAACATTTTCTATGTGTGTAATTTTTACTTGATATTTTATAGTGATATTCAGATATACATTCTATACATTTTTTATTATACGATCATAGTTGTATATCATATTTAGGGTGCCAAAATGGGAGTTAATGAAGGGTTGGAATGAATTCCATAGACTAGACCCCACCCCGCTAAAGTGGACATAGATTATTCATTACTACTTGGATGCAGCTGACAGTTAGGGGGGAATTAATGGACTTAATTAATATAATTTCATTATTCCATAGAGACACTTGGTTGTCATGTTATTGTGGTCAAAATGTAGACCAATATGAAGTAATTTTTGACGACCAAATGACTCATGCACCCTTTTTGGTATTTAAAACCATATCCCTCACAAAGTCTATTTAAATGATATCTTCCCTCTTTTGGAGGGTTGTTGTGGATTTTGGAAGGTGTGGAAGAAATATTGTCTCCTAGAAATATCTCACACCTATTTCAAGAAGTAATCCTTTGGGAAAATATCTCTTCCAAGAAGGCTCTCCTCTCCCACATCCAATTTGTATTTCTTTGTTTTCATGCTTGTAACCTGAATTTTCCTTCAATAAATATATTGTGTAATTATTTTATAATCTTAATATATTTATTATTGGAGCTATAATCTTAGAGTGGATACGATATTATATGTTTCTCTTTCAATTCATTTCATTTACAAAACATCTCCTTGATGACAACTCCACCCATAAAAGAGTGATTTCGTTCATAGTTCATATAATCCATAATCCCTTCATTTATTTAATTTAAATATAAAAACATATTGTAATTAATAAATTTTTTTCAATTAATTTATTTTGAATTTCTATGGAACTCGATTAGTATGCACTTGATTGCGAGTTTAGAACTGTGTAAATCGTGTGAGTGAAACATCAATCGTAAGAACCAATGAACTTTGTATATAATTTTTGGGATAAAACGTAATCCCAAAACAAAATTAATTCTCAAATCCAAGGAGGAAATTCTTCCCTAATTTTACATTGAGCATAATTTGGATTTTGGATCACAATCAAAGCGTCGTGCTATGATTGGATGTCCCAGAGTTAACCTTGGGATCATTTTTCCAATATTTGTGTCCGTGTTAATTTTCGTAGGGTTTAGGGGTTGACTAGGTTAGGGGATCATAATTTAATGAATTATAATCATACGGGATAATGATAAATGAATATTCAATGGGATAGATTATATTTTATTCATCTTATCATATTAGTATTTTTAATGAATATTTGTTATCGATTGTTCCTTATCCTTTGTTTATTTTGTTTATTTATTGAAATTCACAAACAAAACCCCCTATAGTTTTCCATTTTTTTTAATTTGTTTTGATGGTTTATTCAATACTATAAAGGAATTTTATTCCACATCCTCCATAATAGAACAACCTACATCTTCCACTATGATGTACTCAGTAAATCAAAAATATTTTTGAGAGCATGTGCGAAAATGATTATCAATAATCAACTGATAGAGTATTCTAATTATAGTAGAGAGGGTTAATATATTTTTATAAAATAGTTAGAGAGTATTAATTATTTTATTAGTCAATTATTTTTAATTAATAATCAAGAAATTTTTTTACTAATCTACGAGATTTTGTTTTTTAGAGAAAATGAAAAGTAATACCACAAGAAAAATGCAATTATATTTGACGAATAAAATGTTCACATTGGCACAAGTTTCTTACAGGTGGTAGAAGAGCTTGTAAAAAATACTATGACATAAAAAATTAAAGGTGATGGTATCCCTAATGTCTACTTATCCACCTTAAGAAGTAAGGGTGTTAAAAATTCTTACAAGAAACTCATGTAAGATGAATATAATGGTTATGTCATAATCATATATTCAAAATTCAATGTGAGTTGTGGATATAACATCAGGACATGGATGATTTAACATGTAGTCTCATATTTATGAATCATGCAAGGAGAATATGAAATGAGATATGAATAGTTCATGATAACACTAGATTTGGGAAAATTGGAATATAGATACCAATCTTTAAACATATCCCCTTCTCATATCATTTTCACCCATTTAATCCAATGTCATTTTTTATTACACAATGAACTTCAAGGAGAAAATGCTTCATGATATTTTGGTAAAGGTTTTCCAAGTAAATTATAACATAAATATAATTATAATATTTAATTCATATAAGTAAAATGTTAAAAGACATGAAAAAATGACTAATGGAAATAGTGACAACAAAATAAAGTTTTAAACATCTTTCCAAGAAATATGTATTAAAGTGGAGGTTATTTGCTTCCAAAATCGTGAAATAATTCAACAAATTTTAAATATAGTGAAACCAATCAATGAATAAATTAGTCTCTTATTCTTCAGATATATTCCTCAACTACAAGTAATGTTTCTGTTATACTTCTTCAGCATAAAGAAGTACAATATTCCAATCACATATCTGTATTAAAATTTAGTAACCATATAAGGATAAAGGCGTTACTATAAGAAAGATATGTTCATTAATTGGATGAAAATAGCGGTTCCGAAGTCAGTGATTCAAAGTACACAACTTCTATATTTCCATGTTTAATAATTCTAGATGACATTTTGTTATGTATTACCAAAATTTTTATCACATAATTCCTTTGGACATAAGGATAGATTATTCTAGTTCAAGACTGAATGATTTTTATGGTGTTCATTACTGAAAAAATAATTTAGTAATTCATGAATCATAGGCAATATGTGATGAATATAAAAATGCAAGACTTATGTGCCCATTTTTGAAAAGATAATTCTTTATTAATAAAAAATAAAAATAATTTCCAATGATATACCTAGTATAGTATTTAAACTCAGTGGAGATAAAGAACATATGTATTATTTTCACAATTATGTAAAGGTTTTTCGACAATCAAACCATTAATAAAATAGGTAAGTACAAAAACATTCAAAACCTGTTATTTTAGAGAGCGTGAACTATTAAAAGGGTAAGATAGTGGTAAATATACATTACAATTCATGTAATTGTTTTAAGGAATATAAATGTTAATCATGGTATATTCCTAGTAGGAAGATATAATATGCTTATGGATGGAATTACAAAGAATATCCCGACCAATAATTCTTTAGTAATTATAATTTAGGGTGGAGTAATGTGGCATACCAGTTCAAATTAACACTAAATCAGTAGCCATACCGGTCTCCACATGCCCTCAAGAGAATCTCCCCGTATGCCAGAGTCTTCTAACTAGCAGTGTGGGTGTCGTGATACTTTATTGGGAATACTACACCCTCATACATAAGGTTCACAATGGTAAACATGTAGTAAATAGAAAGAAACAATAGATGTAATATAAAGAAATTGTAAAGAAGTGGAATATAATTGTAATAACAATGGAATATAGAATATAACCAACACTATTTTATACAAACCATGAATTACAGATAATGATATATAAGAAAAAATAGTAACATAAAACATGTTTTACAATTTATTACAATACATGACTCATGTAAAGAAAGGATATAAAAATCCTAAAGGTGATCCCCACGAGAATCATGAGCTCTAGCTCAGTCTTACGCTCCTAACTCCTCAGGTATAAGAAAAAAATAATAATTAGTCCATGTTCCTACAAACAAGAAGTTTTTCTTCTCTACCAATGGTACTTGAGAAGGGGGTGAGAAAACATGTATCTAGGATAGCACCCATAGTGTCAAGACCAATCAAAATTGTTCAATATGTAAATAAGGTAGTGTTCAGGTAAATAGTTATGTAGTAAAAGAGATTGAAGATTCCCATGGAATATAAAATGCTAACCTAGTGATACTGACATATCCCCTCAAGGATCCCTACACCATATAGTCAAGATCTTATGAAAAAGAAGCCACCAATAATACAAAAAACAATAACATGTACTTTCCATTCATACAAATATGTTAAACCACCACAACCTTTCTGTATACCCCAGATGCTATGCTAGTCATATCATAGCCATTCACTCTACATTCTATATCCTTCACGACCGTTCTGTTCATCTAGAAGAGACATATCATTCATGGATGAGCCCTAAAATTATACATGTCACAATTTACCATGACCAAGCCGTACAACCGAATATATCAAATACCTCATAGTCGTGTCACAGGTTAAAGAGTCATACCATGAATAGTCAGATCCAAGGTGTCAAAGAACAACTATTCCTCATCATGTCCCATGAGAATCTCAATGGAAACTTGGTTAGGATCTAGTTAGAGTCTGCAGAGCATGTCATACCGTACATGTCCTTTGCGAGTCCAAGAAAGCTAGATCCATGGTATAGAAAGTTCCAAGGAATCTGATAGAATCAAGAACCAAAGGGAATACTCAACCCAAGGCATTGAATATCATGTTCAATATCCATGGGGATCCATCCTTGGAAGTTATGAAATCATTCATTCATTACATATCATTTAACATTCAACGCCATATAATTATTACCACTCATGTAAAACCATTATCATCCAATTCATGAAATGGGTATACCCACTCATTAATCCCATTTCATAACCAAATACATCTCATGAGTATAACCAATAATTTATCCCAATTCATAATCAATTATATAGATACAAACAACGATCATACCCTCTCATTGTTGAAAATATATATTTAAACACATCGTATGAGTTTACCCACTCATGTAACCAATTACCACCAAATGTTTCATATAGGAATACCCACCCATTTATCCCCATTTATAATTATATATCTCAGATGGGTATAGCCAACCATTTATTACCATTTGCATTTATTCATATCAAATAGGTATACCCACCCATATATTACCATTCAGGTACAATAGAACCATTAAATCAAGAACATCAACATGAAAGGGACACAAATACATCTCTTAATTAAGAAAAAATTTCCCTTTAGTTATAATAAAGCATACTTTGACTAGGAAAATGTAGGAAAAATATAACAATTAATCCATGTGCATATTAAACAAGAAAAGAATACTTTTTTCCATATAAGACAACGCGGCTCAGTTGGAGGGGTTTTATTATAAAATCATGAACTTTTTCTCAAAATTTATCACTAATCATAATTAGGTAGTTCATTCCAAAATTTTAGTTCAAATTATCAAAGAAGAATTATATAGGAAACTAATGCATTGATAACTAAAATGGAAAGGTTAAGTACCCTACCTCAAGAATTAGACCAAGAAAAATAAAACACTCTGAAATTGAAAAATTTGGTGGAAACCACTCGAAACCGCCCCACACTTGCACTCACAGACATTATTATATATCTATTGATATAATGGAAGTATTCCCCTCTCCATGAGGAAAAATGTATGAGGAATATATATATATGTATATATATATATATACATATCTATAAATGTGTTGTGAACCATAAAAGATGATCAAAACTCCCAATAATGAAATATGGAGACCCAAAATAGCTTAATGCCCAAAATTAAAGGGTGAGAAAGTACACAATAGAAGCAAACCTCACCTAGAAGGGACACCAGTGAGCCAAAACTAACTGATCCAATTAATCTATGGTGGAGGATTTCAGAATAAGCATAAATCCAACCCAAGGATCCTATTGCACAACTAAACATCAAAAGAATAATTCAAAATCTGGGTTAAATTTTACCTAGTGTTGTAGAAAAATATTGAGGGATGATAGGGAGACCTAATATCAACTAGAAATGGAAGGGGATAAGAAAAATTGTCTTACTATAGATATTGAAGTGGGAAACCATGAGAGATTCGAAGATATCGCTTACCAGAGAGGGTGACGAGGGTGGTGCATTGTACATGGATCACATGGGAACACACCAGTGGGTGAATCATGAAATAGGAGGGAAAGATATATGTTTAAGTTTCTTTTATTTTAGTTTTAATTAAAATAATTCTATTTGTAAAACTAGTCACTGGGCAAAGTTTGGGCCGCACAGTTTAGGAAACCATGCGCCAACCAATCTCCCTCTACTGGACACCTAGAGTACCCCACATGATTTTTCTGAAATAGTTTGACTAATCATGTGCAACCTGTGTAGTGAATAGTGATTTGGTACTATGCAAATCCACTAATTGTTTAAAACCCGTGTGATAGCCTCTTTCCACCCATATAAGTCCGCACCATTACTTATTGTGGTCCACAAGGTTTTAGACAAACCATGTGCCATGTGTAGGCCCCTTAAAACCCAATTTTACTTGTTCGACACTCCATAAAATCCTCGAGCCACCTGATGAAATTCTTGGGCCTCCACCCAAGTCCAAAACTCATATCATTTAACCAATCCAACTCTCTGAATTTTATTCTGATGCTTGCATTACAAAGCGTCCCATTTAGTAATCACTAAATATCAAATTACATTAGAAAAAAACTGACACAAAACACAAGATTATATAATATCCTCAACTTAGAACTTCTCTTCCCCAAGAAGCCTTCTATAACAACAAAAACACTACCCCACCAATAAGATTTGTAAAGCCTCATTCAAATAGTTGCATTTCGTTTCTAGATTCCAAACACACCTTAAAGAGTTTTCACAATATTAAGTCATTTATGCCTTAAAATATAGATCTAAATATCAATTCCCAACTAAAACAAATGTGGTTCTTAAATATGACTGCTTGAATAGATACACAATATTATCTTCGTCCCTTCAAACAAAAGATCTTTGTTGATTTCCACCAAGGGACTTTGATGGCCAATTAAAAACATGGACCATCCACCATTATAATTTAATAAGAGGATATGTCATAAGAATTATAGTGATGCTTCTAACCTGATTTCTATAACTTGGAGAACCTAATTACATCTAAGGTTGTTTAAGAGACCTCACTTAAAGGTAATGGTCGATTCTCATTCAACCCAAAAAACTGGCCTCACATACTTTCCTTGAAATACATTTCTGACCCATTAATACACTCTCCTTAAACTAGTGATGTTATATTAAAATGGTTCCATCACCAAATATATATATTGAATAAGAGGGATAACACGTTGATCCACTTTGATAAACTTTTTTTCATAGATTCCCTGCTTAAATGGCTGACACATTTTAAACTGAATCACATTTCCGTCACCAAGGAATTTGATAGCTGACACAAGCATGTACACCAAATCCCTTATCTGACTTCCAGTGATGTTCCCTGATCAGTCAATTACTAGGATAGTTAATACTATCACGCCTCTACATGAAATAAGGAGTAGCCCAAATCCAAACCACTAGAATTTGTTACCCTTTTAAACATACCTCCAAGCCTGACTACAAGTCTGGGGTAAGATCAGAATCATTGAACTAGAGTCCATGGAACTTACCTAATGTATTTTGAACACCTTGTTATAAGAGAGAAGTTGGTTCAAGGCCAAATTTTCAAATCAGATCATTGATTGACCCTCAAGAGGCAACTGCTTGGCTGTTACATTATAAGGAAACAACTGGTGTCCAGGAGCTTTTCCAAGGCGTTCTTAGAAGGGAACCCAAGTATCACTCTGAACAAGAGAATCCTCAAAAGAAACATTCATATTCTGTACAATATATAAAAAGATCAATAAATATCCCCACAACTTTTTAAACATAGAACGATGTAAGACCACTACTCTCTTAGTGAATGAAGGATGACGCTAAGATAGGGGACATGTTTTTCTCTTTTAGAAGAGTAAACTAAGTGAAAAAAAGGTTACTAAGAAGATTAGTCGAACCACTAATGGTCAACTCTTTACAAGATGCTTGACTTCACCCAGATCACACATCATTAACCAAACCACGATGCCTATACCAATCAAGGAATTCATGATATTTCCAAAATTAACACCAGAATCCTTCTAAGACAAATGGTGTATCCAAAGGGTTATATATACCACCAACCTCATTGAATTTGTGCTTCCAAGAAAGCACAAATATGTACACTATAACTGACATGACACCCTCCACCTTCAGAGTGTCCTAGCTATCAAAAAAGAGTGACCATTCGCTCAAAATAAATATAGTTCATGTACACCTCAAACACATCTGTGACGTTCCACAAATCATGATCACCATGTCAAAGCATTTGGCATAAAATCCAAAATCCAACCGATCGGTGTGTCAAAACACTGATGTCCTAGATAGTCATCCCGAGCAGTGGGGAGAACTTGTTTCCATAACACATAAGACACTCTTATTTGGATTTTACCCAAGAACCTATTGAATAGCACAAGGCTCAAAAATTCCCCCAACTCAACAAGTTCATTAGATAATTTAACACTCAATGAGTACCATGTATAACAACACATACTACCTCAAATTTACAAGTGAAAACCACACATCCTTAGTACTATAAATAGGTTTACCACCCTATACAATCAAGTATATCATAGATCTCATAGAAACTTTCTCAAAAGAAGATAAACTGATACAACCATTAAATTATATGGAGACATATTGAGTCATCCTTGACTATAGGGAGAATAGGTTCAGATGACCTTATAAGCAGCTGACCATACCTGATGCATGTCTAACATTCTAAACTGATAATTCTTCGATGCTCATTTCGATAAGATGTGTCAAGATGCAATGACCATCCATCTTAATAAGGGTGTACTAAAATTAAAATTCTACTGGGGACAATAGCACCCAAACAGTACCAAAAATCATAAAATATCACAAAATAAATCATGGTATTTCATGTTATAAGGGTGCTACCTACCACAAGCTAGCCCCTTACAAGTCATAAGAATCAAAACCATCACCATGTCACAGAAAACCAATTTAACTAGGCTCAATATCCTATTTTCATTTAATCCATTTCTAGAATGAATGAACATACTTATAAATGCTCATGTCATCATTCCAAGGAATACCACATGAAACATTTAATCTACCTTCACATGAATGTTTAATAAAAGGACACCACTTCAGTTTCCACATAAATCCATTTCATTAATTTAGTTCAACCTTTAAATATTTGAATGAATTTTAATCCAGACCTCAAGTACCATTTTATAAACAAGGACCATGGTTTTAACCAATGTCCCAAGTGAAAATAAGAAAGTTGTATCATACTTCCTATTAATCATTTAACATTCCTTGACATTCCATCATAAGTTATAAATTTATCAAATAAAATCATTTTAATTTAGAATAAAACCATCTATGTTCCCATGAAACCAACCTGGGTTCTTCAAAAATCAACCTACTATTTGTTGCTTAACTATATAAATTATAAAAATCCATAATGGTACATCTCATACATACATAGTCCAACTGACCTACTTGGGTCCATTTGAGAATTTTGAAATTTAATCGATTCATTTCAGTTCAAAACGAAATATATTTCATAATTAAAACCATTTCAAGATACACATGATCATATAAAATATTCCAGTCACATGGGTGTCCGTATAATAATCCATAAAATTCCCATACACCTTACCTGGGTTATTTGGATAACATTTAATTAAAATCATTCTACATTAACATTTAGCTTTAGCAGCCTTTTACAATGCTTCAAATACATGAGTTTTCTTTTCCTCATTATAAGGAACCCATACACCATACAACTGACAACTGACTCCAGTCATAAATGAAACCAATAGTTTTTTTCCTATGAAACCACTTATATATCAAAACATGCCTATCATGTTATCATTAACAGTAACACAAAAATAAATCTATAACATAGAAGAATGGAATATTAGAAAAAAAATGATAAAAGTAGAGGCATTAAGAAATATAATCACCTAAACATGTTATAAAAGAAGGCATACTGAAATTTACCTAAATAGGTACAACTAAGCATGATAAAACATCAAAGCACACAACTGAATTAGTAGTAAATCTACCAATGAAACTACATGGCATAATATATGAATATCATGTTAATTTCAATGTGTATTTTATGATGCATATAATTCTCTATCCTTTATATACAAGGCCAAGGGAAAAGTTCCAAAATTACTATAAACCAATCATCACCGGAAAATACACCAGTAAACCAAGGTGAAATAATAAGCTATTTTAATATCAAATAGGATTAACAAAAATTCCCAGACCCATCCACTTGGTCATTTCATATACGTGGAATGATTAGTCCTAATCACAACTATTTACTATGCATTGACACATTCCTAGTCTTCTGTCTACCCATATACAATAGTAAGTCAAAGGAAAAAATACCCTTTGATACCACTTTTTAACATCCTGACCCGACATACCACTAAACTAGAAGCCAGAACGGTCCCCACATGGACCCAAGCGCATCTTCCCATATTCTAGATGCTGCTAACTAGCAGTGAGGGTGTCGAGGTAGTTTAGTGAAGAGACTATACCCTCATAATCTGAGTGCATAGTGGTAAACAAATATGAAATATCAAGAAAAAATAGATGAAATATAATGCCATGAAAAACAAATATAAGAGAATTGTAATAACAACCGACTGTAGAATATAGACAAAATTAGTTTATATAAAACATACATTCCAAATGATGATATATAATCAAAAAGAGTAACATAAAACAGGATTTACGAATCAATACAAAAAAAGACTCACGTAATGAGAGGAACTAAAAATATATAAGGTGATCCAAATGAGTGTTTGGAGCTCCATCTCCATCCTGTTCTCCTAACTCCTTAGGTACAAGAAAAGTAGGAAAAATAAATAGTCCATTGTCCTGTAAATAAGAAGGTCTCCTCAGGTACCAATGCGACCTGAGTAGGGTTTGAGATAACATATCACTAGGATGGAACCCATGGTGTCAATCTCAATCCAAATTGTGCAATATGTAAATATGGTAGTGTGAAGGTAAAAATTTACGCATTAAAAAAACTGAAGACTCCCATGGAATGTAAACTGCTAACCTAGTGATATGGAAATATCCCCTAAATGATCCCTGAACTAGATATTTAGGCACCTATAACAAGGAAGCTATAAATAATGAACAAATAAAGAAACATATCCCTACCATTCATCCAAATATGTTAAACCACCACGACCATGTCGTATACCCCACATGCTATATCAATCTTGGAATTTTCATTCACTCCATGTGTTATATCAATCATGGACTAGCTGTTCAACCAGAAGAGTTTGATCATTCATGGATAAGATCTATAATTATACATGTCACAATTTAACATGGTCAAGCCATAAAACTGAATATATCATATACCTCACGATCGTTCCATAGGTCAAAGAGTCAGACTACGAAAGGATGAATCCAATGTGTCGAAGACCAGTGTATCCACATCATGTACTAGAATCATCTTGATGGAATGTTAGTTAGGAATTGGTTGGAGTCCTAGGAGCATGTCATACCAGACATTTCCTACGCAATGCCAAGAAATCCAGATCCAATGGGTTGAAAGTGCCAAGGCATCCCACGAAATCAAGACCCAAGGGGAATACTCAATCCAACACATCCACTACTATGTTCAAGATCCATGGAGATCCATCCATGACATTTATAAAATAATTCACTCATTTCTTGTTAGTTAATGTTTGACACCATATGAGTCTACCCACTCATGTATAACCATTAAAATTCAATTCATGCAATGAGTATACCCACTCATTAATACCATTAAAGAACCAAATACTTCTCTTGAGTATACCCACTCATTTTCCCAATTCAAAACCAAATATATATAGACAACAAAAAAGAATACCCTCTCATTATAAAAAATCTATATATAAACACATCCTATGAGTTTACCCACTCATGTAACCAATTACTTTCAAACATTTTAGATGGGCATACCCACCCAATTATTCCCATTCACATTTATATATCTCACATTTGTATACCCACTCATTTATTAACATTCACATTTATTCATCTCACATAGGTATAACCACTCATTTATTACCATTCAAGTACAATAGAACCAGTAACTCAAGAACATCAACATACAAGGGGGGAAAATACATCTCTTAATTAAGAAAACCAATTCCCTTTTGTTATAATAAAGCATACTCTAACTGGGAAAGCATAGGAAAAAATATAATAATTAATGGATTTATGTATTAAACAACTAAATAGTACTTTTTTGTATAGAAAAAAACACACCTCAGTTGGAGGGGTTTTATTATAAAATCATGATTTTTTAATCAAAAAATCACTAATCAGTATTAGGAAGTTCATTCCAGAATTTCTGTTCAAATTATCAAAGAAGAATTATGTAGAAAACTAATTCATACATTACTAAAAGTGAAAGGTTATGTACCCTACCTCAAGAAGTCTGCCAGACCAAACCGAACACTAGACAATTGAAAAATATAGAAGCAACCACTTGAAATTTCCCCACACTTTCACTCACATACATTATTATATATATATATTGATTAAATGGAAGTATTCCCCTCACCATGAGGGAATATGTACATGAATGATATATATATATATATACTTATTTATGTATGTGTGCGAACAACATAAAAGATGATCAAAACTCCCAATAATCAATTATGGAGACTCAAAATAACTAAAGGCCCTAATTTAAAGGGCGAGAAACCACCCAACAGATGAAAACCTCACCTCTAAGTGACAACAGTGAGCAGAAATGAACAGATCTGCTACATCATTGGTGGATGATTTTAGAATAAGAATAATTTCATCCCAAGGATCCCATTGCATGGCCAATCATAAAAAGAATAATTCAAAATCTCGGTTAAATTTATCCTAGTGTTCTGAAAAAATTGTGATGGGTGATGGGGGGACCTAATATCAGCTAGAATGGGAAGGAGATAAGAAAAATGGTATTACCATAGACATTGAGGTGGGAAACTATGAGAGATCTGAAGAGATCTCTTACCGGAGAGGGTGATGAGGGAGGTGGGTCGCACATTGATCATAGAGGATCACACCAGTGGGTGAATCATGATATAAGAGGCAGGAGAGAGAGAAATTTTTATGTTTTTTCTATTTTAATTTTAATTAAAATAATTCTATTTATAAAACTGGTCACTACGCACGGTTTGGTCCACACAAATTTGGAAAGCATTCTCTAACCATTGTCCCTTCACTACACACCTAGAGTACCCCACATGGTATGTAAGACACAATTTAACTAATCATGTGTATCCTGTGTAGTGAATAATGATTATGTGATGTCCCAATAAACTAACCATGCATAACCCATGTGATAACCTCTTTCCACCTATATAAGTCCACACCATTTCCTATTGTGGTTGACATTGTATTAGACAAACCATGTGCCCTCTGTAGCCCCCTTAAATATAGATTTTATTATTCTGACACTCTCTAAACTCCTCGATCCACCCGATGAAATTCCTCAGACTCCACCCATGTCGAAAAACATATTATTTAACCATTAATAATCTTTTAATTTTATTCTGAATACTTCATTACAAAGTGACCAGTATAGTAATTACCAAAATTTTAAATTACCATAGAAAAAACCTATTCCAAAACACAAGATTCTATAATCTCCCCAATTTCGAACTTCTCCTCCCAATAAGCCTTCTGTAACAATAGAAACATTACCCCAACAACAAGAGTTATGAAGTCTCATTCAAACAGTCGCGTTGTGTTCCATATTCCAAACACAACTTAAATAATTTTAACAATCTTAAGGAATTTAAGACTTAAATCTAGATCCAAATATCAATTCCCAACTAAAAACAATGTGGTGATTAACTGTGCCTACTTATATAGATACATATTCTCATCATCATTTATTTAAAAAATGACCATTGGTTCTTTCCACCAAGGGTATTTAATGTCCAATTCAAAGCCACAACTCATCCACCATTATTATTTCTTAATAGGACATGCCATAAGAATTCTATAAATGTTTCTCACCTGATTTATTTAACTTGGAGAACCTAATTACATATGAGGTTGTATAAGAGACCTCACTGAAAGGGAACGATAAAATATTTTTCAACCAACAAAACCGTCCTCGAATAATTTACTCGAAATACATTTATGACCCATAAACTACACTCTCCTTAAACTAGTAATGTTATTTTAAAATGGTTTAATCACAAACCACATATACTGAACATGAGGGATAACACATTGAGAAACTCTGATTGACTTTTCTTGTAAATGGACTAGTAAAATGGCCGACACATTTCAAACTAAACCACATTACCTTCACCAAGGCATCTGATAGTTGACACAAGAACATACACCAATGTCCTTATAATAGTTCTGGTGATGTTCCCAAATCGATCCATTACTTGGATAGTTAGAACTGTCATGCCTCTACATGAAATAATGAAAAACCCAAATACAAACCAGTAGAATTTTTTACCCTTTTAAACATACCTTTTAGACTAACTACAAGTCTAGGGTAACCTCATATTCATTGAACTAGATTTTATGGAACTATTATGATGTAGTCTATACTCCATGTTATAAGAGAGATGTTTACACGAGGCCAAAACATTCAAATCAGATCATCGACTGAGCCTAGAGTGGTAAACTCCTAGCGGTCACATTAGAAGGAAACAACTGGTGTCTAAGAGCTTTTACAAGGTGTTTCTATAAGGGATACCATGTATCACTCTGAACAAGGGAAGCCTCAATAGAATCTTTCATCTTGCTTACAACATAGGAAAATATCACAAAATAACCCTTTAACCTTTAAAACATAGAACGATGTAAGACCAAAACTCTCTTAGTGAATCATGGTTGACACTAAGATAGTGGAAATGATAATCTCTTTCTGAAGAGTACACTAAGTGGAAACAAAAGGTTACCAAGAAGATTAGTCGAACCACTACTGGTCGACTCTTTACAAGATGCTGGACTTCACATTACTAACGCATCATTAACCAAACCACGATGCCTATACCAGTCAAGGAATTTTTTATCTTTCAAAAATTACAAAAAAAGAATTCCTAGACTAATGGTGTATTCAAAGGGTTGTGTATACCACCAACGTCATTGAATTTGTGCTGCCAAGAAAGCACCAACATGTACACAAGAACTGACGTGTCACTCTCCACCTTTGGAGTGTCCTAGCTGTCGAAAAGGAGAGACCATTTACTCACAAGAACTGTAGTATATGTACACCTCAAACACATGTGTATCATTTCAGAAACCACTATCAAAACATTAAATCATTTGGCATCTAATCAAAAATCATACTAATAGGTGTGTCAAAAAACCCAAGTCCCAGACAGTCCTCTCGAGTAGTGTGCTGAACTTGTTTCCATAACACACATGTCACCCTCCTATGGAGTTGACCTGAGAACCTACTGAAAAAAACAAATCTCAATAGTTCCATAACTCAAAAAATCCGTTATATAATTTAACCCTCAATGGGTACCGTGTCTACCAACAGATACTACCTCAAGTTTACTAGAGAAAACCACGCATACTTAGTACTATCAATAGGTTGACCGCCATATACAACCAAGTATCACATGGCTCACGTAGAAATTGGCTCAAAATAACATCATCTGATACAACCATTAACTCATATGGAGACATACAGAGTCATCCATATCTTAAGGAACAAGAGGTTCACATGACTTCCAAAGCACCTGAACAAGCTTGATGCATGTATAACCTACTAAACCGATAATTCCTCAATGCTCATTTCGATAACATGAGTCAATATGCAATGAACACCCATCCGAATGAGGGTGTACTAAAACTAAAATTCCTACTAGGGACAACAACACCCAAACGGTACCAAACATCTTAAAATATTACAAAATAAATAAAGGTATTTCATGTTCTAAGGGTGATACCTACCAAGAGCTAGCCCCTTACAAGTCATAAGCATCAAACCCATCACCATGTCACATAAAACCAATTTAAATATGCTCAATTAACCTTTTTTATTTTATCGATTTATATAAATAATAAGCTTACATATAAATTCTCATGTCACCATTATAAGGAATACCACAAGAAACATTTAAATTACCTTCACGCGAGGGTTTAAAAAAAGGACCCCACTTCATGTTCCACATAAATTCATTTCATTAATTTATTTCAACCTTTAAACATTTGAAATATTTTTTTGGAAGACTTAAAGTACCATTTTACAAACAAGGAACTTGGTTTTAACCAATTTCCTAAGTGAAAAATCGGAAACTTGTATTAGACTTCCTATTAAGAATTTAAAATTCCTTGACATTCCATTATAAATTGGAAATTTATCAAATAAATTAATTCTAACTGAAAATAAAACCTCTAAGGGTCCCATCAAACCATACTATGTTCTTCAAAAATCAACCTAATATGTATTGTTTAACTATATAAATTATAAAAACCCATAACGGTTCATCTCATACAAAAATGGCCCAACTAACCTACTTGGGTCCAATTGATCATTTTGAAATTTAACCAATTCATTTCAGTTGAAAACTAAATAGATTTTACAATTACAAACATTTCAAGATACACACGATCATATACAATGCTCCAGTCACATGGGTGGCCATCTACTTATCCATAATGTGACAGTACACCTTACATGGGGTATTTGGCTCCTATTTAATCAAAACCACTCTACTTTAACATTTATATTTGGAATCCTTTTATAGTGGTTCAAACACATGAGTTATCTCATCCTCATTATAAGAAACCCATAAACCTTACAATTGAAAATTTTCTCCCATCATAAATGAAACCAATAGTTTCCTTCCCATGAAACCATTCATATATAAAAACATACATATCATGTTATCATTAACAGTAACACAAAAGTCATGTAATAACACAAAAATAATGGAATATTTAAAAAACCCAATAAAAGTAGAGGCATCATGACATATAATCACCTAACCATGTTATACACGTAGGTATGATGAAAGTTACCTAAACATGTACAAATAAATATGGCATAACAACCAAGCACACAACTGAATTAGGAGTAAACCTACTAATGAAACTACATGGAATAACATATGCATGGTATGTTAATTTCTATGTGTCTTTTATGATTCATGTAATGATATATCCTTTCCATACTAGGCCAAGGGAAAATTTCCAAAATTCATATAAATCAACCATTAGCAGATAATACACCATTAAACCAAGGTAAAATAATAAGAAATTGTAAAATCAAATAGAATGGAAAAAAAATTACCTGACCTAGCCACTTGGTCATTTCCTGTATGTGGTGTGATCAGTTCTCATCAGAATTATTTACTATACATTGACACATTCCTAGTATCCTACCTACCAAACCATAATAGTAAGACAAAGGAAAAAAATACCCTTTAACACCACTTTTTAACATCCCGACCAGACTTACCAATAAACCAGTAGCTAGACCGGTCCCCA
Organism: Viscum album; assembly: GCA_963277665.1. NCBI lineage: Eukaryota > Viridiplantae > Streptophyta > Magnoliopsida > Santalales > Viscaceae > Viscum > Viscum album. The sequence goes on from OY728151.1 coordinate 25,889,480, forward strand.
CATTGCCTCAAGTGTGTCTCCCCATATGCCAGAGGTTTCCGACTAGTAGTGATGGTGTCAAGGTAGTTCAATGAAGAACTATACCCTCATACATTGCATGAATAGTGGTAAATAGATAGTAAATAACGAGCAACAACAGATGAAATATAAAACAATGAAAAAGAAAAGAAAGGTAATTGTAATAACAACCGAATGTATAATATGGACAATGATAGTTTATAAAAAAACATGCATTCCAAATGATGATAAATAATATGAAAGAGTAACATAGAACATGATTTATAATTCACTAAAATAAAATACTCATGTAATGAAAGGAACTAAAAATACCTAAGGCGATCCAAATGAGTATCCTCAGCTCCATCTCCATCTTGTGCTCCTAACTCCTTAGGTACAAGAAAAAATGAAAAAAATCAATAGTCCATTGTCTTGTAAGAAATAAGGTCTCATAGGGTACCAATGTGACCGAAGTAGGGTGTTAGATAATATATTAGTTGGATAGAACCCATACTGTCAAGACCAATACAAATGTTTCAATATGTAAATAAGGTAGTGTGTCGGTAAATAGTTAAGCGGTAAAAGAAAGTAAAGACTCCCATGGAATGCAAACTTCTAACCCAAGGATACAGGAATATCTCCTCAAGCCCCCCTGCACTAGATATTAAATATACTATGAGAAGGAAGCTATAAATAATGAACAAATAAACAAACATAGCCTTGTCATTCATCCAAATATGTTAAACAACCAAAACCTTGCCGTATACCCGACATGATATATCTATCATAGCCTTTTTGTTCACTCCATGTGCTATATCAATCAAAATATATCCGTCCAACCAGAAGGTTTGATCATTCATCGATAAGACCTATAATTATACATGTCACAATATATTATGACCATGTTTTATAACTGAATATATCATATACCTCACGATTATGCCGTAGGTCAAAGAGTCATACCATGATGGGATGGATCAAAGGTGTCGAAGACTAAGGTATCCTCACCAATTCCATGATGCATCTTAATGGAAACTCGATTAGGCACTGGTTGGATTCCTAGGAGAATTTCTACTAGTCATGTCCTACGCAAGGCCTCGCTAGCCGGATCCAATGGGTAACAAGTACCAAGGCATCCCACAGAATGAAAACCCAAAGGTAATACTCAATCCAAGGAGTCCACTACTATGTTTAAGATCCCTGGAGATCTGTCCATGGAATCTATACCTAAATTCATTACTTTCATATCATTTAACATTCTACACCATATGAGTCTACCAACTCATGTATAACCATTAACATTCAATTCAAACAATGAGTATAACCACTCATTAATCAAATTTCATAAAAAAAATATCTTGAGTATACCCACTCATTTATCCCAATTCATAATTAAATATCTAAAGACAACCAATAATAATAAGCTCTCATTATTGAAAATCTATATATAAACACATCATTTAAGTTTACTATTAATGTAACCAATTACCTTCAAACATGTCAGATGGGAATTCCCACCCATTTATTCCCATTAAAATTTATATATATCACATGGGTATACCCACCCATTTATTAAAATTCACATTTATTAATCTCACATGGGTATACACACCCATTTATTACCATTCAAGTACAATAGAACCATTAACTCAAGAGCATGAACATGGAATGGAGGTAAATACATATCCTAATTAAGAAAACAAATCCCCTTTAGTTATAATAAAGATTACTATAACTAGGAAAGCATAGTATAAACTATAAGCATTAAGTCAAGCATGTATTAAAAAACTATAAAATTTGATTTTTTTCATATAAGATAACACACCATAGTTGGAGGGGTTTTATTATAAAATCATTACTTTGTTTCTCAAAAAATAAGTAATCATAATTAATAAGTTCATTCCAGAATTGCAAATAAAATTATCAAAGATGTATTAGGTAGGAAACTAATTAATTCTTAAATAAAAGAGAAAGGTTAAGGACCCTACCTCAATATGTTGACCAAGACAAACCGAACACTAGGAAATTAACAGATTTGGTGGCTACCACTCAGAACCACCCCACACACTCATGTGCATACATTCTTATATATATATATATATATATATATATATCCTTTAATAAAAATCATGCATTACCTTCTATGTGTGGGAATATGTACGTGGAATATATATGTATATATATACATACACATACCTATGTATGTGTGTGTGCACCATCCAAGATGATGAAAATGATCCAAAATGAACCAATCTGCTTCAACATTGGATGTGGATGTCGAAATATGCATAACACCAACCCAAGGTTCCCATTGGATTCCATAACACCAAAAGAAGAAATCAAAATTTGGGTTAACCCTAACCTGGGGTTTCAGCCAAATCGTGGGGAGAGACATGGAGACCTAATCTTGGCCATAAATTGAAGGAGACAAGGACGAGTGTCTTACCATAAAGATTTTAGTGGGAAACAATAATAAATATAGAGATATCTCCAACTGAAGAGGGTTCCACAAGAGGTCGGGTGTGCACATCTCAAAGGGGAACACCCTAGTGGGTGCGTTGTGAAATAGGAAGGGGGGAGGGGAGTTATAGATTTATGTTTCTTTTATTTTAATTTTAATTAAAATAAATCTATTTTTAAACCTAGACACCACAAAAAGTTTGGAAAACATGGTTTATAAAACTGTGCGCCTACCGTGCTCCCTCCACTAGGCGCATAGAGCACCCTGCACGGTTTGTCCTACACGGTTTTCCTAACCGTGAACAACCTATTGGGTTAATAGTGATTGGGTACTTTCTAAAGCCACTAACCATGTGGGTTAGGCACATGGTTTGGAAAATCTTGTGTAGCCTGTGTGACAACCTCTATCCACCTACATAAGGCTGCATAGTTTCTTGTTGTGGGCCACACGATTTCAGTCAAACCGTGCACCCTGTGCTGGTCTGTTAAAACCTAATTTCCCCGATACAGTGCTATCAAATCTCCTCAATCGACATGGGTAATTTATTGAGGATTTAAAAAATTCTAAAAACATATTTTTGAATAATTGAAACTCTCAGAAATTAATTATGAACCCCCCTTTGAAAAATAGACCATCCTGTAATCACCAAAAATTTGAATTCCCTTAGAAAAACACCCATTCTAAAAACATGATATTCTACATGTAATTACTATATGACCATTACCTTATCCATATCAAAGATATGATTCTAGTAAGGGGTATTGATTAGGATTCTTACATGTTAACATTGATGAAAAAAATATATCATGGAGTGATTGCAAAATACACATTTCTTTATTAACATCAAAATCATAATGTATGTAAAAGGAGTATCATTGTTACAACTAATTCAATGAAGATTCATCCATTTTTCATGACATGATTTTAAAATTAAGACATTATCCCACAATCATATACCAACTATAATGAGCAATTGATATCATACGAGTTATATTATGATGGAATTAATTATTTTGTAAGAACATGTGTTTCGATGGAATGAGTTTGTTAAGGTGTAGACAAACATTAATAAATAGAAAAACAATGTACATCTAAATTAATTATCCTAAATATTTAATAGGACATTAATGAAATACCTAGTATATAAAATATATAGTCAAGTGGTTGACAATATTTCTATAAAAGGATGCACATATGTATTTGAGATCGTGGGAGCAATATTGACTTGGGTTGAGTCAGTTCTAAAGATGAAAAAATAGTGGACATTAGAATGAGTTCCATAAGAGGTGTGGAAGAAAATGTCTAGAGACACATACTGCATAGGAAGGATAAAAACGATAGTGGTGGATATATATTCACTACAACTGGTGATATATTATTCATTGAGAATAACAATACCCACAAGTAAGAAGTAAATGAAAATTAACTAAAATTAAAAAGATCAATTAAAATTAAACAATGAAATCCATGTACCAAAGTACCCGAGTATTATTATTTTGAATACGATAGTGTGTATTTAAGATACATAATACATGATTGGTATAAGCCTGGCACAAATATGTCTCGGTTGGTAATAGTGAGTCTTTATGTCTATATTAATTGGAATTTTTCTTGTCAAAGTTGATTTTTATGATCATTTTATTGAGAATTGGATGTCAAGACCGCCAAATGTGGAAGGTTTATATATGATGAAACCATAAAGGTATAATGGCATCATATAATTACAATAAGGTATAGAGGTTACTGAAATCTAGTTTATTATTAAACTAACCAACAAGATCATTGAATATTCATTTAGAATGAATTCTATCCATGTTTCTATAAGAGGTTAGTGGGAGTGAAATGGGTTTTAAGTAAAATATGTTTAGTAATCATATGGAAAAAACTATTGGTCTTGCAATTAGCTAAGACCAGAATAAAACTGATTATCTAAAGTTTTAATTAACATAGAAAACTACATTATAGGAAGCATGATCTATTGAGGTAGATCTAGTGGTTTTTTAGTCCTAGTCCATAATATATATACTGAAAAGGTATTTTAAGAAATACAATTTTAAGAATCCAGGAATGAATTATTTCCAATTTCACATGGAATAGCTATATACCTATATACATGTATGAGACATAAGAGGAGATTAATGAGGTGATTTGAATTCCAGTCACTTATAGGATGAATCAATCACATATTCCATTATATGTAAAAGAAATTATATTTCCAACATATGTTTTATGGTAGGAGAATATTAGATTAATTAAGGATTAATATAAGGGGAGAATTCATAACTATCAAAATTTACTTGAATATGTACATATGATATATACTAGGTATGTGGAGAGGAAGGGATACTAGTTTTTAGGGGACATAAACTACTGTTACTTGTATCAATGCAATCTAATATTTCAGTTAGACTAAGGTAATGAGTGAGACAATATCATTAAATCTAGTGGTAGACATATATAAAATACAAAGTTCATTGCAGCTTTTGAGGTAGTTAAGATGTAGTGTATATAATACACAACAATTTGTTCAAGTTATTTGAATTATATAAAGTACACATAATATTATCATAATATAAATTGTGATAATTATAAATGTTGTACCATCCAAGATGTCATGTTTAGAGAGTAAAAAAAGTATTTATACTCACGGTTTACATGTCTTAAATATTTTACCTCAAGGTGGTGAGATCTAACATAGGAGAATAGGAAAACAATAGTTACATGACAAACCCAACAACTAAATCCATGACTTATCAGAAACATGATCTTAATCATGTGAGAGATAAAAATTATGGTTATAAATTTGGGTCTAGTTCAAGTGGTAGTGTTGTAATATTGGGTTCCCTAGACCCAAATAAATTTTACTTTTCGATTACGACATCTTGGATATAGTCATTTTTTCAAGATGTAAACTTACCATTACAATGTATATATTTCTTCATCCACTATTTAAATGGTAAATTACATAGATTAATTATCATATCAAAATGTTATAGAAGATATTAGGCTATAATGACAACCTCAATAATCTTAAATATATGTCCTATAGTATAGATACATCACAAAGACTTGACACATTTGATGTATGACTATCATGTGATTGGGGATAATAAGTATGGAGAATTCTTCTCTTGAAGTTCACACTTGGTGATCTCTGATAGGTGAGATCATGAGGAAATAAATTCAAATAAGAACACTACCTGTTTCAGCTATCATTGGTTATTCGTATCCACAAACATGTTTATTTTTATCCTGAATTGAGATCATTGTCAATGTGTACCATTTGATCACACACTTTGATGCAAGACAAAAACTATGGCAATTAAGTCATGTTGACGTTTCTTGTGTTGGGTACATCATTGGTGGCATGAAATTAGTTGAATGATCAAAATATAATTTAACTCTTCTCAGATGAGAAAGTAATATCTCGGGAATGGTTGATCAGGATGGTAGTACCTTCATAAATATATGGACAAGGTAGTCAAAGGTAAGTCCATATAGTTAGATCAACAAAACAATAAATAAATAAAGTATGGTGACACATGCGTGCTTATAACTTTATGAGATATCTGAAGACAATGAGATTATATTACGTTGTGTGTTTTCATAGGATAGTTTTCATTTCAAGGACTACTAATTATCTCTTTAGGGGTATTGAGGGTTTCATAGACTATTCTTTTGGTTTGTGAATATAATTCACTTCTATTAATATAAGTTTTAAGAGGGCCACACACAATAAATCATTCAAGATTATTCAATATTCTAGTGAATATGTATATATGACATGTTGGGCCCTACCATGGGGTCTAAGAGTTGTCCAAGTAATCGATCACCGATAAATAAATAAAATAATTATTATTCATGTATATAATAATTCAGTTTAATTAATTAATTTATATTATTCATGAGTTATTTAGCGAGTAAAAGAAAAATTTTATACAAACAAATATTATTTTAATATTCATGGTTTAGTTAATATTATCATGAAGTAAAATTCATGTTAAATGACATAGTTTTATCATGTAATATTTTTAATATATATTATAATTATGTGATAAAAATATAAATAATATTTGTGATTAATTTATTTCGTCATAAATATTTATTTATTTCTTCCTTTGTAGTTGTTTTATTTATAGGGGTTGAGGAACCCTTTCGATGTATTTGAGTGCCCCACTATATAAGAAGGATATAGACTCAATTCAATGGCGCTATTAATTCAAAAAGAATGATTGTATCTCTATCATCCTAATTTTAAGAGAGATAATGTCTCTTTCTAAGTGGCCAATCCAAGAATGACTTCGATGGATCAAAGGCACTGTAGTAAGGTGATAATATGCTCTATAGAATATGGTGGGAGTTGATTAATGATTATGACTGCTCAATGCATTATCACCCCATGAAGGAGAACTATGTGGACCATGTTTTGATTTTAATGGACCATGATAAATTATCTATAATGAGTATCCCAAAATATCTAGTATTTGTAAATTTTAAGTGGATGGGTATGGAGATCATTAAGTAATGGGGAAATTATTATCTTACTCAAATAACTATCCAAACTTCTATCTTGGTAAAGATTAATGATGTGAAAAAGGAATATGTATAGATAATAAATATGGTGAGAAAATTTCACGAGTTTAACATTGATTTTGAATGAATGTTGATGTTTATGAAATGTTTTTGTGTCCCATAAATACCATACTTGAAGAAGGAGTTATTGGATAAAACACATAGTTCATCATTCTCTATTAATTATAGATGTATAAAGATGTTTAGAGATATGGAATAGTATTTCTGTTAGAATAACATAAAAATATATATTACAGAGTATTTATCATGATTCTTGGTATATTATAATGGTAACATTTAGAGGCAGAATTTAATTGGTATTTTTCTACCATTACCTATACAATTATGGAAATGTGTAAACATATTCATGAATTTTTTAATATAACTCCCAGAATTTCAAAGATCCATAATGCTATTTGGGTCATAATCAATCACCTTATAATGTCTATACACTTCATTAATATCCATGAATATTTTATCTATACCATATTTTTATAATATACATTAGGGAATTGGTATGGTTTCATGGAGTAAAACATTCTAATGTATCTGGTTAGGATATGTGTTTTTCCATGATGTTCTAGTGAAGTCTTTAATAAGGTCTTTATTTAGTGTTGTATTTTAGCACTAATTATCATCCACAAACATATTCCCAGCCTGAGAGAAAAAATTGAACCCTGGGGGATAAGTTGATGTCATATTCTATTGATTTTAAAGGTAAATGGTATAGACTCCTTCCTCTAGTAATGATTCATACAAAAACAACTTTCAACCAGTCACTGAAATCACTCCTTATGAATCCCTTTATAGAAATAAGTGCATAACTACAATGTGTTTGGATTATGTTAGATAAATAAAGATATTGGGACATGATATAGAATAGTAAATTATAGGGAAATTCAGATTCATTCACCAACACATTATGTTTACTAAGAGTTGAAAAAATATTTATGATAAAAATCATCAGTGATATCAATTATTCAATGTTTTTGAGAAATTATTATAGGGAATTTATACATGGAAGAAGGTTTTGAGTTTTTAAAAGAAGGTAAAGCTGACTTATAGGTATATTTTACTTTTCAATATTCTTGATCGAGTAATGATTATAAGTCAATTCATGATACTTCCACTGAACATCTATCAAGTTCATGATGTGTTTAATGTATCTATCTTGAGAAATAAAAAACAAAATCATTCACATATAATTAACTCTCAGGTCATACTATTATTTAATTGTCTTTCCTAGGAATAAAAACCAATATAAATATTGTAATATAGATAAAAAGTGTTACAAAACAAGACTACTCACCTGGTTAAAGCTCTCGAGAGGAGTAAAAAATTAGAAGAGGCAAATTGGGGACTTGAGGATGTGATGAAATAATGATAACCATTTTTAATAGAGTGATATAATTTTTAAGGAACAAATAATTTTAAGGGGGTTAAAATGTATCACCTAGATATTTTAGGATATATTTCTCTTCAAATAAGATCTCTTCGATAACTTGTAGTACATACATCCCCAAGTCTAAATAAACCATAATATAGTACCCCATAATAAACATGCCATTAAACTAGTGTTATGCATCAGAATAAATACATTTAGTAATATGTACAAAGATTTCTTACAAAGTAAATATATTTATAAATATATACTCAATTTTTAATAGTCATTATACGTATTGAAAATACATTTTCTTCAAAAAATGGTTTTATTCCTTTTGGTGAGAAAATAAAATAATTTATTTTAGAAAATTTTAGTAAATTTAATTGCAAAAAATGAAATTAATTTTAAAATAAATATTTAAAAATTATCCTTGTCTAAATTTTTAATAATTTTTGGAAGAGATTAATTTTTTGATGAAATGTGAAAAAATATGATTTTTGTTGAAAATTGTATTTTTATTTAAAGAATTCAAAAAGTACCATTTTTTAAAAATAGTTTTAACAGTAAAATTGTTATTATTTATTTTATTAATAATCCTATTTTGGTTATTATAAATAATTGTATGTGAATTTTTATTTAAAAACATTTTATATTAAAAAAACATATTTTTCTTGAAAACATTTTTCATCACATTTTGGAAGTTTACATTAAAAGTAATTTCTAACACTTTTAGAGGTTGAATTTGATAAAATTAATTATATATATTTAATTATATTTTAAAATTTTGGTTGTTAGTCCACATTAATTTTTTTTCATAGCGATCAGTAAAAATTGTAAAAATTTTCCACTATAGTTTCGTTTAAAATTGGTCTACTGGGTGAGGTTAAATCAATATATTAGGGTAAAATTAAAATTAAACATGTATAATTACTATATTATGACCACATACTATCCCAATTTTGTATATATGGTAATTTTATACCATTTCTCTTGATAATTACTTTGTTATATTTTAATATTTTATTAAATTCCAATTGTGTCCTCTCCCTCAATTATTTAAGGAAACCCAACATTTTTATTTATTACACTTCATTGAGCGTTCCATATGAACTGAAATGTAACCAAATATTTTCTAAAATTACCTATATATGAAATATAGGTTCTGGTATTAAGAAAATTCTATTCCACGGGTCCTTAAGAAAATATATAAAGGAGGCTAATAGAAGGAGAGACAATTATTCTACCCAAATTGTTTTAGATTTATTCTTCTTATACATCCTATAAATCAATGGTAGTAATAAAATAATTATATATTTAGTATAAAACATATAAGTAAATGTTTTTATTTTTTTGGAACCACTGATATTCACCCATATTCTATTAAATGATAAGTGAAAGTATCGACCATGAGTACGTGTGGACTGTCTATTCCACGTTATGATACAATTTATTTTCCATTTCCACATATAATGTATAATTATTATGATAATTTTAAATATTATATATTATATTTACAATATAATTATTCTTATGAAATTATAATTACATATATACCTTTTTAACATCCAATCCTTAGAAAAATTATAATTTATCTGATGCCTACGTGTGGACTACCACCTCGACGAAGCCGTGTTTTTTTCATTTCTTAATTACATGGATTTTAATAAAGATATATTTAATGAATATATGTGATATATATTATATATATATTTTTTAATTTTAATTTTTATTTACCTTTATTTAATTCCGTCTACCGTAAAGTGAAAACAGTTTTCATGCGTATGTATGGCCTACCAACTCTAGGTTTGATGTAATTAAATTTTCTACATATAACATTTATGGATGACTTTAAATATATTTATAATGAATATATATGTTATATATATCATTATTAAATTATTGAGTTGATTTATCCATTAAAAAACTACAAGTAAAAAAATAATAAATGAAAATTCCCTTGAAAAATGAAATAGTTAACACCAAAAACAAGTGTTTAAATATAGAATTATTAATAAATCAGTTTATAAATTTTATAAAAAGATTATATATGATATTATATGTATGAAAATTACTATTTTATAGAAAATAATAAATTTCAAACTATTATATTGGAGGTTAACACACTTCCAAAGAATATCGTACTCTAGGTAAATGATTTATAATAGAATCTCATTGTTTATCAGGATTTTTTATGATTAATATTTTAATAATTAAATTTCAAGATCTACCACCCAATAATTGCATGAATTTATTTTCCTCTAGTATTTTCTATAGATTAAATGTTTCCCTTTGATTTTCTTTTTTTAGGAACTCAAGTGGCCAAAATATTTTTTTAATAAAAATAATCATTATTTACCTCTTTGTTTGAAAATAAAATTTCATCCATGTCCTTATTTTCTTTAAATGTTTTCAAGAAATTCTTTATATTATTATATAATTGTTTAAATAAATTTATATCCATTATTTATCTTTTTAAAATTGTTGCTAAAAGGAATATTATTTTCATTTTCTCGAAGGGGTACTTTTTAAATTTTACCAAAAATGTCAAGGGAGTCTTTATTAAAATGTATAGATTATGAATGAAATTCCCTACTGTCATGAAAAATAAATTCTTTAAAGATTTATTTATAAGTTTGTAATTTTATTTTCATGTAAAATTTTTTCCTAACCATTTGTGGTATTTTAAATAAGTGAATTTTAAGTGAAAATGGGTGTTTCCTCATGAAATGATCCAATGATCTTATAAAATACATTTTCCCCTATGATAGCATCAATTGATGTTACTTATAATTTTATATGGATATGATCTAATGATACCATACACTTTAATTATTTGTATGGACTGTGATGATAATTTATTAATGATTCTATAAAATCCATCACTTTCCCACGGGTTAATTAAGTTATGAAGAAACCTTTATGAATACCATTTATTGTCCATGGGTTATTATATGATGAAATGATTATGAAACTCGTCTAATTTCCACATTATATTCCATATGATGAATTATTTATTATCTTGTGACACATATAGTGTGGATTTTTATTACGTGATATTCTAGAAAATAATTATATAACTCTTTAATGCATTGGGTAAAGATGGATATCTCATGAGATAACAAGTGCTAGAATGGGAGGTGAACCCAGTTAAGTAAAGAACTTTATCTACTATGAAACTCCTGGGAGTGAACCCTGAATAAGGATACATTGGAATAGGGAGTGAACCCAATCTTCTATATTAGTATTCATTCTGAGACTTGACTAAGGAAATTATTTTCCTTGGTTATGTGATGCCAAAAACTTGTCTTATGCCAATATTATGCTCTCATGGATCGTGTTCTTTGATTACATTATGATTTACATATTATAAACTACCAATACATATTCCATGACTCAATAATACAATCTATGATATTAATGGTATGGTTTTTAAATATTAATCTCATGTTCTTATACCCTTACTGTCGTATATTTTAATAAAATAATTAATATCTCCCTTGTGTACTATTACTGAGCATTATGGATAACTATTTTCCTGTATTTCATTTCCCCGGGTTATGAGGACATGTTATAAGTTTGACATTCCCAATAAGAGTTTTATTTATGAAGAACCTAGTGGAATATGATATAGATCTCTTATAATTTTTTTTCTACTACTATGTTTCTAAAGACACTAGATCTATTTGATTATTTTATGGATATGAATATTATATATTTAATATTTGTAGAGAAATATGTGATATTTAAATATGAAATGTATGGGACAATATAGACACCCATAAATCAACATTCAAATATAACTTCAAAATCCCATTACCCAAAATTTTATAAGAAGTTAGTTTTAAATTACAATTCAGATTGTTGGGTTTTTTATTAGCTACTTTTCATCATTATTCCTATATACCACCTATCAAAAAATAGTTTCTGTATAAAGGATTAGCGTGATGAGATAATTGATGTTAGTATAAGTAGATCATGTTTATCATGAAAACATATAGATATGATCTTTAGTGTAATGTAGGGAAGGTTATATAATATAGAGGATCTCTAAATTATGGATTAGGTGTTTGTTCTTTCAGAATAGTTCGTGTAAACCATTTTAGAAATGATGATAGTTAGAAGCATCACAATGAGGGATATTGGAGAGTGATGGTGTCACCCCAATGAGAAGAAATGAAATCCAATAGTATTTTTGAGCATTAAAATAAATTAGATTGACTATTATAACTAGTAACGATGGTGGTAATGAATGGGATGTTGATGAATCTATATCTATTGAAATTCCAATACTATAAGGTGTGTAGTATCAAAAAAACATGTCATCTCTTATTTCCTAGTTTTGGGTAGGGTTTCATAGAGTTAAAAATCTCACATGGTGTGTGATTTTATTTCACACATTATGTTATGTAAACTATACAATCTAATAAATACCAGTTTACATTCCCAACTAACCTCCTATACCCATACACCATGTCGGGTATCTCATACACCTTGTAACATGAAAAATCACATGGGATCCTGGGTCAATAGATTCTTGAACCAATCAAATACCCTGCATGCAATATACCTTAGCAGATTTTTTATACATGTTTACCCTAAAGGGCTAGATAATATAATGGAATAATTGATTAATTCCATGTAATTACATAATATATTTATTTGAGAACATGTTGTGTGTTGTTTTTCCATTTTGTATCTTCCATATACTCCAGTCCATGTGTCATAATTAAGAAAATAAACAATTCATTCAGTATTCTTTATCTTCTAGAATATAGTGGAAAAAGTAATATTCTTTTCCATGTTTAATTTTAATGTATTCTAGGTATTTGGAGTTACTTATAATCAAAATAACTAATGATGTGGTGTTATTGACATTTTTAGAAAAGATATGGGGTCAATAAACCCATTGAAAACACATCTATTCTTTGGTACATGTCCTCTATATTCATATTGGTGAATTTATCACCCCTTAGAGATTGGACATGGGGAATCCACCTATGATGCAGGTAATCCACTAATATTAAACAAACTCTATAGGGAAAGGCGTGGGTCCTCCATTGGTATTAGTATCCCCTCTATAGACTTTCGTACTTCAACTCAGTGTGGGCCCCCCACTATGATTACAGAGAGGTGACGTGATGTTTTTAGGAGTTAGATTATGTGTTCAATCTAGGGTTTTTAGTTATTTTTCCTAATCTAGTTGTTTTTATGTTTCTATTGGTACACAAACTCTATAAATATGAGTAGTAAAGACTGGTTTTCACTTAGAATATCAATTAACTTACTCTCTAAAATAATATCCATGTATAAATTTTATGAGATAACATATTTTTTCACATGTTATTTTTTAGGAATATTTCTTATGTTTATACTCAACCATTATCAAGCCTTATTCCCAAATGCGTCCTTCCTACATATATAACGTAGAGTTTAGAGATGAATTCAGTTGATGTGGAGCTATTTTTAAAGAAATGTTGTGGTATTAAATAGTGATTTCTCTAATGGTGTTCATGTATCGATTTGGTGAGATATAGAGTCCCCCTATCCTATTTAAGTATGTATTTATTTTTATGTAATTTTTACCTATTATTATTCCTCATAGTTTGATAATGAATTTTTTGTATGGTGAGGATACTTAATGTGAGTCCCATGCATTTTGCATTATAGTTGGTTGTGGTGTTAGCATTTCATTGTTATATCCTATTATATAAACATGTCGCTGGTATACGTTTATTGGGAAATTTACTTCCATGTTTCTGATATGCCTTCTTGGAATTAGTCTCTATTCCCCATCCCTTTAGAGGATGGCATGGTGTGAGACACTCTATAACATTCCCGAACCGACACTACTTGGTCTAGTGCAAAAAACATAATCATTATATTTCTGGATTTGATAACAATAAATGTGACCCAATTTTAACCAACTAAAAAATATTACATAAAACCTAAATATTGGTTCACTTATATATCCAATGAACTTTTTGGATTAAATTTTTAAAAAATTAGGAAAGACTCTTGCATAACATTAACAATTTTATCAAGTGATTATTTTTTCTACTATACTCAACTGTTATTATTTCATAATAAGGCTTCTATATATCCAATAAATGTATTTACACGTAAAACATTTCTAGTCATATTTAATTTATAATATATTTTCATAACCTACTAAAATAGAAAAAATAATAAGGGTGATCTCAAATTCTCTTTAAGGGAAAACAAAAGAATTAATAATTTAATGTCACCAGTAAGAATTAAATCAGCATAATGGTATGATGACCTAATCAAAGTAGATGATAATAAATTAATAGAATTCATAGCCAAAAAATGGATCTTAAATAAAAAATTAAATAATTATTTAACATAACATAAGATTAATATAATGAAATAATAATTATCCAAGAGGAATGAATCCTTGAGTAAAGATCCATTAGAACTCATATAAAGCATTGAAAAACTATGTAGGTAACTTGTAATATAAAATATTAATTATGGAATCACATAAGTAGAAATTTACCATTTTTTATAGGTGTAAAATATATCTAATTAAATCCATCATCTATTAGAAGTAACTTATAATCAGTTAACTCTATCGTCTCTTAATAGTAATATAACTCTGCCATCTCTTATGACTAACATCCATCTAGTTAACTCTTTCGCATTACCCAATCACTTGGACGGATATAACAGACCCACCTATTTAATATTTAATAACCCACATAAGGATTTGGTTTTAGTCTCCAATCCCAATTGCATCAATAATTCCCATGTATCATATTATGAAACAAAACACTATGCTCCATAAATTTCAATAAGATAGACTTAGCTTGATTTTACAGAGAAAAATAAATGATTTTCCATAGAATATCTTTAAAACATCATTATAAAACATTCACATATAATAATTGAATGGTTTTATAAGATCATATACCCAAGGAATCATATGAATTGTTATACTAATTTCACAACGATAAAAATACCATTAAAATCTCTTTAAAATATTTTATTTAAAACATGATAAAATATCCATTTAATTTGATAACATTATAAATAGAAATTACTATAATATTGAGAGAATACTTTTCCTTGAAAATAATCATGGAAATTATAAATTAATCTTATAATAAATTAATGTTCATGATGGCTGAAAAAACTATGCATGTTGTATATGTAAAAAGATTTTTTTTCACACTTTTGTAAAAACTCAAAAAATGACCTGTTTAATTTTTTTTAGAAAGATTCGTTTTTAAACATTTTTGAATAATTTAAAAGGTAGTAAAAAATGAAAATTATAAAATAATTCAATTATAGTTAAAAACATTCCTAAAATAATTTTGGACATTATGGTAATGGAAGAAACAGTTCATCATCCAAAGTGAAAATGAGGTCGGTTTTAAAGAAACAATTTATCGATCATTTTAAGTACAAAACTGTGGAAAACAATATTAATACATAATAAGTCCATAAATAACTATATTATAAGAAAATATTTTGTTTTTAATGAATTTTATGTGGTTAATTTCCCTCAACATGAATTTATCATATTAAATACTGAAAATAAATGATATTTTAACAAAAACCTTTGATGCTTTGGTATTATGAATCATAAATCACAAGAAATAAATAACATAAAATGATACATTAAAAAAATTAATATAAATATATTCCTGATATTACATATAAAATGGATAATATATTCACTATATGGATAAAACAAGTGGTTAATTTGGTATATGTCTCAAAGAAACAAAAGTGAGACGAGAAACCCTTACAGCTTTTCGGAATGCTTGAATAAAAAACCATTGAATGAAGGAACTCAAAATGAATCTGTAAAAAAAAATTTAATTAAATATAAGTGAAAAAAAATTAATTGGATATATGGAAAACATAAAAAATTTACCATTGTGCATAACATTAATTATGTCTCAAAGAATTTAAATTGAGACCCTAAAAACCCTTACAAATTTTATATCATTTAAATAAATATTTCATTAAAGGATAAAATTTAAAATAACTTTAAATATCATGATAAAAGTTTCATTAATAATATAATATGAAATTATTCAGCCTATAAACCATATAATATGACGTAGGTTCATTATACAATACATGTATTAAAGAAACAATATTGATACAAATACTCCTTACAAAGATTATATCATTAAAGTTAGAACTTAATCAATTAATTTATTATGTGTCACAATTTACTTATGAAATAAATTTTCAATACAACATAACTCAATAATATTTTATTTCACACATAACTTTTTCCTGATATATTCAATTAAGTAGAAATATAACATGATGAATGCTGATTGAGTTATGAAACCCCATACCTTGAGTCATAATTTTCTATGTTTTTACTTTAAATCATGTATAATAGAGATATATTAATTATTTAATTGTTTAATAAACTATTATAGGTTTATTTAATTATTATAAAACTATTTATTTCCATTATTTAAATGATATATTTTATTACTTAATCAGTTAATTCCACATTGAGATGTTTTGAGATGTTTAGTTCAGAATTAAAAAATTAATTTAATAGATTAATCATTGTAAAAGGGTTAATTTTTATATATTCCCAAGAATAATAATAATTTCATAAATATAATTTTATTACCTCAAATAAACCTTTAGATTCATTCATGAAAAGTGGCAACAAAACAACATCATCTTGCAAGGTAGTAGTCCGTACATACACACATTCAGTGTTTTCAATTTTCATTAGATTGAAACTAAATAAGTAAAATAGAATATTATATTTAAAAAAATTCATGTTTAAAACAAAATATAAATTAATTAAATCTATCACCATGAATATCTTGGAGAGGTGGTCTTGTGAAAAACAAAATACATCTCAAAATAGAGATGGTAGTCCATATAAATGCATAAGCGATGATTCTGTTTTTAATGATTGGAATGATATGAATATAGATGATATATTCTATTTTCATAATAATAATTATATCATGATTATTATATATATACATTAAATACATCATTTAAAACATCCATGATGTCCAGTGATGGGAAACAAAACATATATCTTCATGGAGGTGGTAGTCCACACATACACATGAATAATGTTTCTATCCCTTAATTGATAGAAAAAGGTGATGAATAAGGTTATTACATTAACATAATAGTATCTCAGTATATTACATATAGTAATGTATTTATATTTAAATGGTTAAGTTATAATTGAAGGATGTGGTATAAGTATAATTTGAAGGCTCTATTATGATGATTACCTCCTATTTGAAGAACATCCTTTGAATCTCCACTTAAGGATAAAATGGATGGTATTTTAAGAATACCGGAACCTATGTAGGACTTGGAATAAATTTAAGAATATTTTTATGTTTTTTATAGCTAATTGGATGAAGAATTTTGAATAATAGAGGATAGGTGTTGTCATTATATAAGAATGGAGAGGGGAACTAGTAGAATTACTTAATGTATTAAATTAATATAAATTAATTTACATGTTCATGTTGATATAGAATGATATATTTATAATTTAGAGTAAGTATAATCTAGAAAATACACGTCCAATAAAATAAATATAAGTTTTGGAGACATTTTATCCCAAATCTCATATTTTTAACCTCACATTGACCCTTTTGATGATTAGCGTGATGAAAATATTGTTTACTCTTTAGGGTATATAAAGTTAAAATAAAATTAAAATTTACCCATAAATGGAGAATGGTGGATATTATTTATCGTATACTATTCACATTTCCAAATATTATATTTTAACAAACTGTATACCATTTAATAAAATATTATTTAACATAAAATAGAATTCATGTTGTTTTTCAAACTTTTTTAATAATTTGATTTAAAAATATAAAGATATTAATATTATTTTAATAAAATATTTAATTACATAAAAATAAATTATATATGAATAATTTATTTTTACATCCTAACTAAAAATATATATTTCATTGTAGGTTTTTAAAATAATTTATTGATTTTTCTATTACTTGCACAGACACTGTCTCAAAATTTTGTGAGACTTTAAGATAATTATTTCATCACCAAAAAGAAAAAATAAATAACCATAATAAAAATAAACAAATTATGTTCAAAATTAAATTTTAGATACGTCAATTACATATATTTAATCACATATATGTCACGAAAACTTATTTAATATGTTATTTTTAATTTTCTCCTCTCACACTAGAACTACATGAAATTTTAAATGATTTTCCTATACTATTAAAATAATATAAAGAGAAGAAAATATAATAAATTAAACATAATATTAATAAATAAAATTTATAAAATACTTCTTTCTTCCCAAATATTATATTTAGGACACTAAATTTGACATTTCCTAAACAGTGTAAGCACTGTGTCAGCACTGAAAAAGAGTATCATATTTATTATGAAAGAAATTATAAATTATAGGTTTTTAAATATTTTTGAATTATATTTTTTCTATATCATCATAAATTATTCATTCCAAAATTTTTAGAGAATTTTACATCAAATTTATTTCATGGAGATATCATAAATGATTCTGTATTTCTCAAAAATGTATTTTTTTTACTATTCACTATAAATATTATATTTCTAGAAAAATAGAAAAATATAATACTAGGATAACATAGAATTTATGAATCAAAAACATAATTAAATTTCAAAAAAATAATTTTTATATCTGTTATGAATTCCTTCTTAAAGAAAATAATATAGCATGATGAAAAACAATTTTCCAGAAAAAATAATTTTTAAGTATAAAAATGTTTTTATTAAAAAATTAGGATAATTAATATTCTAAAAAAGAAATTGGATTATTTTTAATCAAAATTATCTAATTATATTTTAAATCCAATTTAAATGAAAATAGTTTACTGTATATACTTGAAAACAAAATATTCTTTTATATAAAATCCGTATTCTACACTATTCATTGAAAAATCGATCTTTTTTGAGAAATCCAAAAATATTATCTTCAGATAATTTTTTTGGAGATTTAAAAAAGGTTATCCTTTTTACTAAAAACTATTTTTAATATAGTGATAAATTAATTATAATATTGAATCCTAAATATTAATAAAAACCATTTTTATAGAAAGCGTGTTTTTGAATAATAAAATCACTAAAAATTGAGTTCCTATTTAATAAGAATTAATCAATAATTTTTTTATTAGGAAAATTTTATATATATTTAATTATTTTTTTACTCTTATTAATACCATACAATTCATCAACTAGGTCATATTGTTCATATTTAAATAATAATAATTTATAGACGTTAAAGCTCAGTGTTGTGCATCTCATTTTCTATCAAACATAGACTTCTTTTTAAAATATTAGCATGTTACATGCTCAATTTACTATTTAACTAAGAAGAACCATGATGGTTTAGGTCTTTTAATATTAACCCCATTTTAAAAACAAGACCATGACCCATGTCTATATCCTTTACCACATTACTACCCATAACAGGAATTAAAAAATTCATTGATGGATTGCATTCATTTGAGCAGTAAAATATTTTATTTACTTTGAATTATAAAGTGTTATATAAACCTTGAATCTATTTCTGTTATGAAAAAAAACTATCACTCATCATAATAATTACCCCACACTCCAAAATGTTGATAATTTTTAAGTAGGGATTCAGAATTTCATGATTGTGCCAAACAATGGAGTGGGGACCTATGTTATTACAAAGGACATTATGACACCCCTAGTAAAATATTCTTTATGTATCAAAGAATATTTAATATATCAGTTTTCTTCTGAGTTGAACCAGACATTTAATACCTATTTATTATATCATATTTTTTGAATATTCATTACATATCTTTATGATCCACCCAAAAACTGTATATGTATAGTATATTTGGTAACATGCATACATAAACAACTATTACATAAAAGAACTACATAAACTCCCAATTACTTATTAAAAACTAGAACCATTATTAGACATGTTATACATAAAGGATATTTTTATATCATGGGGAAAAGGAAACATAATAAAGAGTGATATAATTTTCTCAGTATGGTCAAAAATGGACATATCAATGATCATTTAATCAAAACATGAGCATAAGGGTATAAAAACAAGATCTTAACATTTTAAAACTATATCTATAAATACATATATCATAATCCCGAGTCATGGAATAAATAATTTCAATTCATAAGAGATGAATCATAAAAGAATAAACAAACATGATCCATGAGAGAATAACATTATCATAAGATCTTGTCATAAAAGGGTAGAATAAAGTATGGAATAATCATATCAATAGAAATATTATTTCAAGGATACCCAAAAAGGAATCCATCACATGTTATTATTGGGTTAATCAATAGTGTACCTTCTTTACGCTTGGGATAACTTTTTGTACTCTATATTTTGGTCTTGTGATAACTTCCCATGTACCATCTATTGGGCTTAGTATGACCTCCTAGGTAGCCTCTTTTGGCATAGGATAACCTCCCATATTACCTTTGGGATCATAAAACACTAATCTTTATCCAATTAATTATATTAATATCATGTAACCACTAATAATAAAGTAATAATTAAATCATATATATCCTATAATATCATTAAAATTTTATCATTCAATCATAACTTTACCCATATATAAGATCAAAGTTTTCATCAATATTTTATAGTAATAACTATAAAACATCTATAGAATTAATAAGGATGGTATAATATAATAATAACCCAAATAAATTATAATTAGACTAAAAGTATATTGTCATATATAAAAAATTTATTTTAAAGATCATTGAATCATTTCTTGAGGAAAACAACAATTTCATATTGAAACCACATATTTGAAGTCTAAAAATATCCAAAATTTGAAGGAAAACATTTTATTTTAAAAGAACCATAGAAAATGAAAATAAATATTTAAATAATTGGTATTTATTGACATAATTAAATTCCATTCATGTCATGTACATTAAATAAAATTTTCTTTTTAATTTTTTTGTAAAAAGTAAAAATTACAATTAAAAAAAAGTAGATTCATTTTAAACATGTTTATAAAATGTAAAACTTTGTAAATAGATAATTTATAAAATAAAATTATAATATTTAAAAAATTCTTGAAAACATTTTGATGAAGATATAGATATTTAATAAAAATATTCCAGACCGAATTGAAAAACATTCTCGATTTTCCATATAAACATTTTGTCAATTACTTGAGTAATAAAAGAGAGGAAAATGAAATTAAAACATGTAATATACATAAATAACAAGAGGATAAGAACAACCAAAATATTTATCATTTATAGATCACAGAATTTCATTGTCATAAATTTAATCATAAACAATCTCGATAAAAATGGGATTTTAACATAAAACCCATACCTCAGGTATCGTCTTGACTCATACATGATCAGAACCCATATATAATAAATATTTATATATTTTGGACATATTATAGAACCATAAACATATATATATATATATATATATATATATATTTATATCATACCATACATGACTTACTTATAACCACTTATCACCCTTTTAATTAAAAATATTTATTATAATCACTCTTATGGGTGATAACTACATTGTTTTTCATGCATGTTTTAGTTCGGTAGTCTTTATCTTTATTCTTTGATCATAGTCCCATAATATATTAAATTTTAATATTTTAATTTGTATAATATGTTACCATTATTCAAAATTTTATAAGTATTCATAAAAATTGGTGACGAATAATGAATAACATCACTTCGTGGAGATGGTAGACCGTTCATATGGACAAGTGATGTTTCTACATTTTGATGGATGGAAGTGGGGAAAATTAAACAATAACCCACCTTTATTAAAAGATAATAATAACATAATTACATTATATATTAATTAAATAGATCATTATAAGTATCAATGTTAAGTTCCGAGGAAAAACCCAATGCATCACATTGTGGAGGTTGTAGTCTGCACATATGCACAAACGATACTTTATTTTACCAATCGATCGAAAGGAGATGGATAAAATTTATGAAATATACATAATAAAATAAAATTATATGGAATATGATAATTTTATTAAATTTGAATTTTTAGGGTATAATTGGATGTTTTAAATTATGAATTAAAATGAAAGATAACAGTTATGGTGATTGCCTCCTCTTTGAGAAACCACATTTAGTTATCTTTTCGAAGACACTAGGGATGATATTTAGAGGATACCATCACCTCCAAAACATGTATTAAGATATTTATAAGAAGTTTTTATGTATTTTTTATTCAAGCGACACAAATTAGTGTGAATAATTTAAAATAGCTCGCAACCTTTTATGGCGAAGGAAATGACACACATGGAATTACGTAAAAGACTTAAATATAATAATTTTGTTTTCACAAGAAATCGGACCCATACGAATTTATTTTCAAATACAAGAAATGGTATGGATGAAATAGCTTTAGAAAATAAAACTTTTATAGGTTCATGTTCCATTTAAAACCTTATCATTTAGTTTAACCCCTTAATTAATTAATTGTAACATTAACCATGGTAAAAAATCAATACCAAATGGTTATAAATTTACTTCTAAGGAATAAATTGGCCAAAATAGGAATAATTAATGAAATTTTAGACAATATAATATCCCCATTTTTCTACTTCAATATATTTATCATTTTTAATTCATTTAATAATATATTATTTATCAAAAAATAACATTAATGTTATTTTATGAACTATTCACCTTTATTGATATTAAAGAAAAGAAGGATGGTATGGAAATGGAATATAAAATCTTTCACTATAAATTATAAATTATTATTAACCATTAAATTCACGAGACACCATAATTCGTCCAAAAATTATTTCTTTTGTTGTTTTTAAATCAGTTTTTCTTATTTTTATACTTCTTTCACAAGAACTATGTGAGTGTTGGGTGAGTATTTCATG
Organism: Viscum album; assembly: GCA_963277665.1. Lineage (NCBI taxonomy): Eukaryota > Viridiplantae > Streptophyta > Magnoliopsida > Santalales > Viscaceae > Viscum > Viscum album. The sequence continues at coordinate 25,912,821 of OY728151.1, forward strand.
TAATTATACCATCACTAAAAATTAAAAATAAATTCCCATAATAAAACTAAATTAATAATTTTAAAAAATAAATATTTATTCAATCATAACATCTTTTCATCCCGATGTGATCATATAATAGAAATTAAAAGCAATAGACTTGCATTTTGAAATTTTACTTTACATATATTAGCATTAAGGTCATTATCAAAGACCAATGGAAATATTAGAAATATCATATAATTTTGGATGAGTATGGTGAAAATTAACTCATGTAATATAAATAATGTTGGTGTTATATAGTTTTATAAATCCTTTTCATATTTTTAACCTTTATTACCTTCATTAATCATTTCGATATGTGAAATATTTACCACATTTACAATTCAAAATGATCAAATATAAACTTTACAAGTTATCTAAATTTTTAAAGGATGATTACAAATATTAAAAATATTTTTCAAGAAAAAAATTATATAAGTGGTAGAAATCCAACTCAATATTAATGTGTCAAACTCAATGAAAATATTTTTAGAAAATTATACTTTTTAAAATAAAACATTATTTATTAATGTCACATGTATTGTAAAAAACCAATAGATTAATGTGAAATTTTTTGATTGAATATGTAATATGTAAAATTAATTAATATAATACATTATCAGTGTTTAATTTATTTTTTTTAGTTGAAAACATTTTTCATGCACATAAATAGTTTTTGAGAATTTTTTTCTCTCAAATAATTTTATCAAATGATAACCATTGAATTCAATCTATACAGGTGTAATAATGATTTTTTATATTTTAATTAGTCTTATCAATAACCACCAATATAATGGATATATGGTAACTTACACATTAAATAATAATAATTCAATATTATATTGTGGTTTATTTAAAATTATTATTTCATGTAAAGGAAACTATCAAATACTTAATGTTTATTTATGAGGAAATATAAAATATATTGTGGTGTTACATTCTATCCCCCTTAAAAAGGATTCCTACCTTGAAATTAAATCACTATGATATAAAAAAATGTGATATAGATGTTTCATTACATCCTAGGGTACCCATATAGCTTATTTGAATTTATGATTCCTCCAAAGAACATTAAAAATATCAGTAGTCATGTTCCATTGAACTTTATATCTAAGATTAATGATTTGTAGTATTTTTTCTTCAAAGGGAAGATCATGATTTAGAGGTGTAACCTATGAGTTTAGTACATGTGAAATATTATTAATTTTTACTTCCTCAATATAGATATATGGAACACATTATGATCTTGAGAGAGGTTTTGTGGAAGCACAAAGTGATAAGTTATCGTCTCCTATTGATCAAGAAACAAAAAGGCACCAATATACCTAGGGATAAAATTTCCCTTCATTTTTAATATGATAACCTTATTCCATGGAGAATTTTATAATAATAATTTCCCACTAAAGTTGAATTATATATACTATTGGTGATTTTAGAAAACCATTTTTGGCAACATTGGGCCACCATAATATTATTTTGAATTGTTCTAACCATCTCTACCATTTATTCAACTAGGTTAGGTCTCAATATTTTTTTTCTAACTTCATAGAACTACTCTATAGGATGTAAATTATTTCAATTGGGATATTTAGAAAGATATATTTAAATGATCGATTGAAATATATTATTATAAGAAAACTGAACTTGAGGAAGTTGTTGATACTAAAAACCATTGAAATACAAAAAATATATATCCTCCAAAATAATCCATGTTTTTAATGGTTCTCTAAGACTCATAATTTTTCTCAGGATGATTTGAAGTACTAAACATAGTTATGCATCTACAGCATGATTAATACATCACAAGAATATTGAGGTAAACCTCATATATAGATCAGATAAAAAAATGGGGTACTCCATGAAACTTTACTACTTATTTAGTGTGTATTTTAGAAATCTGGTCAAGATATAAATCTTCCATAATGGAAATGGAATTGACAAATTTATTATGTTGATCATCTACAACTCAAAAAAACATTATGTCCTTTAGATGGTTAGGTGATTTTAATGATTAAATTAATGGTGATGTTTTCCCATTCCCATTATGGTATAATTAATTGTTGTAACATTCCATTATTCTTCTATCTCTTAGAAATAACATAATAAAATTATGAGATTTGAGGTACATACTCCGAAACATCTCTCTTTATGATGTCCCCACATAAATACTCTTTCATATATCTATACATATTACTTCTAGGATAAATATGGAATGATTTTCTATAAGCATCATCAAAAATATCCTTCTTAAAATTTAATATTTATGGGACAAATATTTCACACATAAACCATATTATTTTTTCATAATCAATAAGGAACAAAAATGTATTTCTCACATTATTTTGCAGCTATATATCTTCCTTATATAAATCTTTAATATTTTTATAAATAGTTGGTTAAAAAATCATTTTTGAAAGATAATATTTATCATCGTACTTTAATATTTTTATAGTTATCCTTTTTAAATATATAAATATTAGAATTTTTGTAATCCTCACCATAGATTGGATAACACAATCCTTTTGAATTAAATTATCTTCCACCTTGTTCTATTTTCCAAGGTGGTAATATATTGAGTAGTCATAATCTTTAATAAACTCTAGACAATTTTTATGTTGAATATTAATCTATTTTCGAGTGTATAATTTTAACTTTTAGAATCAGTATATATATCACACTAATCTTTTAAATGATTATTCCTCAATATCTTTAATGAAAATATTATCTCTACTAAATCCATATCATGAGTTTGGTAATTATTCTCATGAACCTTCAATTAGTATGAGACATAAGATATCACGATATCATTATTCATGAGGAATAATCTTATTCCCTTCATGGATTCTTCACTAATAATTATAAACAATATATACGATAGGGTAGGATGATAAAAAGTGCTTGGACCAACCTTGTATTTTGATCGTTGAAATTTTCATAAATTTGATCAGTCTTAAGGAAATTGACTCCCTTTTGAGTTAAATTTTTGAGGGTACTATATATATATATATGAATATATATATTTGTAAAATTATTCTAAAAGAATTGTTAATATGTATAAAAAAAGAAAACTGTGAATATTAGTCTCCATGGATTTCTGGGACAATGTTGAATAACTTCCATCTTTTATGGATACCCATATATACCCTCTCTTGAGATTATATGTCCTAAATATGTAACATCTTATAGAAAAAAAATTAAAAATTGATAATTTCTTTGACATATTCTCTTTTCTTGGGGTCATATGTAAATTTCTCAAGTGATCATCATACTATTCCTTTCTCTTATAATATATAATAATATCTCCTATAATTACAATAAAAAAATAGAGTAATATCTAAATTCTCTATTCATTTAATTTATAAATATAGTGGGGGATTTATTATGACTAAATAACATCATTATAAATTCATAGCATCCATACCTCATAAGAAATTATTTCTTGTATACATCATTACTTTTTACCCTCAAATGATAGTATTTAAATGAAAGATTAATCTTAGAAAAATAATGACCTCATAGTAATTAATTGAGAAAAATAATCAATATGGGGTATATTATACTTATTATTGATTGTGATGATTTTTAGTTCCAAATAATCAATGAATAGTCACATTGATTCATTTTTAGTTTGAACAAAAAAGAATATGTGGACCCTATGATGATGCACTTGGCCAAATGAATCCCTTATCAAGATTATCACATAGTTTCTTCTTTAATTCCAGCAACTCAATTGGGGTAATTTTATATGATGTTTTTGAAATATGTGTAGCACCAGGTATGAGTTATATTGAAAACAAAACATCATGATTTGGATGAAGTCTAGGAAAATATTTCATAAATACGTCAATAAAATATTTTACAATTGGTGTATCATCAATATTGAGTTTCTCCCCAACCATATGAGGTAAATAAAATATTTGAATAAAAATCAATACCCATACAATTTATGTAATTTATATTTGATTATTTAATTTTTTTTGAATTGATTGATGATAATAGGTTGGTTTGGAATATAAAGTGTGACTTCCTTCCTTAGTAATTTATATAGTATTTATATAATAAAATTAAATCCATGCTATAAATAAAATAAAATTCATCTAGAGGAAAAATAACAATATTTTCAATAAGTAATTTCGCTCAAACATATATTAGAGAAGAATCATTGAAGTTAGATGTGTTCATCACACCATTAGGAGTTTTAATTGATAATTCAACATATAATAATTTATTTGGTATTGTGATACCCTAATTAAATTATTCATATATGAATGAGTTGGTGGATCAATAATAAAATAAGACATTAGTAGTTTTAGAGTTGATAGAAAGTTTACCTTTCAACACATTGTTATCATATACCAAATTAGAAATAGAGATCACATGAGATTTAACATTCACTACTAGAAAAACAGGTATTTGCGATTGGTCATTTGCGACGGGATCCCGTCGCAAATGGCTTGTTGCGACGGGGGCCCGTCGCAAATGGCCCGTTGCTGAAAATGGCGTTGCAACAACACTTATTTGCGACGAGCCCGTCGCTAAAACCCTTTTTTTCGACGGGTATTATTCCCGTCGCAAATAGTACTTTGTATATTTGTAAAAAACATTTAACATAGTTTTTTGCGACGGGTCCCGTCGCAAATACCTGTTGCGACAGGCCCGTCGCAAAAACTATTTGCGACGGGCTCGTCGCATAAACTATTTTTTTTAAAAAATAAAAAACTATTAATAAATATAATAATAAAACTATTTGCGACGGGACCCGTCGCAATACTATTTGCGACGGGCGTAGCATCCCGTCGCAAATAATATAAAAAAAATAAAAAAATAAATTATTAATAAATTATTTTAATTAATATAATAATAATCCAATTATAATTCAAAAATAAAAAATAATAAAATATTAATAAATGATTTTAATTAATATAATAATAGAATTATAATTCACAAATAAAAATAATAAATTATTTTAATTAATATAATAATAATAGAATTATAATTCAAAAATAAAAAATAATAGAATATTAATAAATGATTTAATTAATATAATAATATTAGAATTATAATTCATAAATAAAAAAAATATTAATAAGTTATTTTAATTAATATAAAAATAATAGAATTATTTTACATTCAAATATTAAAATAATTTAAGTAAAAAAAAATATAATTAAATTATAATATTATTATTCATATTAATATTGTTATTTAAAAATATAATATTATTAATATTTTATAATGATACAGAAACTACGAATATAAAAAAAAATCATATTTTGATTTCACAAATTTTATAACATAAATACAAACTCTAATCTGATGGAGGGGGGGGGGGGGGGAGGTGGGGGATCTGCAGATGGTGGTGGAGGAAACTCCATCCCTAAAGCATGAGTGAGTCGGCGCATGTACTCCATCTGCTCCTGATGCTGCTGCTGCCACCGACTCGTCTGCTCCTCGTACAGCTGCTGCTGGCGTCGACGCTCCTCCTCATGCTACTAACGCATCTGCTCCTGCTCCTGTCGGAGACTCTCTATCAGTGCAGTCTGAGATCGCAACTGATCCTCATACTGTGTAGTAGAAGAAGATACACGAGCTCCTCTCGAGCTGGACGCCGACATCGCAACACTGCCATAATAATATTCGGGAATCAGTCGAGAGTCGATACCAACTACCCGGCCCTTCTCGAAGGCATACTCGGTGGCCTTCATCCATGCCGCCTCATCAAACTGACGGCCAGTGGTCTGATCTGATGACTCGGCCTGACTCTCAGGCCGGGCCTGTGACGCTGCGGCCTCATATGAATCTTTTAGTTTCAATTTAAAATTAAAATTGTGAATATATTATATGCAGTTAATTTTTAAACTTGAAAACAAATAATACTGACCACGATGTGATGCTGACGATCACCTCTGAGCTCCCCAGTAGCAGGATCACTATACATCCTCTGATATACGTCGTACTCCGTAATATCAGGGTGCTTGACAGCCGATAAGAATAAAAAATAAACTGTTAATATTTATAGTTATATAAAATATTTATAAATAATGTACGTACCAGATGCTGTCTATGAGTACTGAAAGAACGACTCCCAGCTCGATGAGTCACCTCCTGTCTCCCCCGATTCTGCCTCCCCACCGATGATCTCCTCTGAAAGGCACCACTCAACCAGTGCGCACATAATCCATCCCATACATGGGATGAAATGTACTCTGGTCGGTGTGCTCTACATGACTCGTCAAAATCTGACACTCCTGCTTTCTTCATGGCAGCTTTTCTTAAATTGTGCAAAAACTGACGAAGGCGATCATGTATGGCCACCTCCCATGCCTCGTGGATGGCGTCACGCATGGTATCCTCGATCGGATACCATAAACCCTACAAATAAATCAAAATATCAAGTTAGAAATGAAATAATTTTCATAATAAAAATTATTTATTTACGTACGTAACAACCAATGGCCGAACATGGCCTGCTGCACATCAATGGGAATCTACTCCCATGTGGTCCACGGCTGAGAGAAATAGTTGCGCAAAATAGCGCTGCTCTGTCCGACTCCTATATGCGAAAAACTATAAAAATAATAAACATTTATTATGTGAATAGATTAATGAAATCTTATTCAAATCCACAGGTTATCACACAGGTTATCACACCTCCGTGTGCATGGATCAAACCCAAGACGTGGACGTCGCTCGGGGACGGGGTCAGGAATCATCAATCGTGCAAGACCGCGCCCCCTCCGCGTACTCCCTGGAGCGCCTGCAGGCTGAGGGTCATCTGCCAGCAACTCATCCGCATCGAAAGGCAGGTCAGCATCCGCCAACTCACGAAATGTGGCGTCGTCCATCTGAAACAGAAAATGTTAATGTTATAAAATAATTGATAATTACTATTATATATACATATATACATATTATGATTGTATATAAATACCATCGAATTCTATCAGTGTTCATCTTCATCATCATCTTCATATATGTCAATGTCATCTTCATATTCCTCCTCAACATCATCGATATCCATTCGGGTTACAGTTGCTTCATCTCTTACCATTTCAAATTCATATGTGACATCATTAACATCATCGTCATCACCGACTCTTAAATGTGGGGTGTTGTCATCGATACTCTTGTCTCTTTGTAAAAAATATTTATTTTGAGTACTCTCTTGAAAAACATCAATTCTTTGCACATCAGTGAAAGAAAATTCACTTTGACTAAACTGATTGTCTCGAATTTTGATTTTTATTACACTCCACCAATCAGTCAAGTCTCTTGATGTAGAACAGTACTTTGCGTAATAAACTTGATATGCCTGTTGAGCCAATAAGAATGGTTCATTTACTGCGAGAACACTTTTACATTTAATATCGATGATTCCACGAGTCGGATGAACACACATGCCTCTCTCTGTATCCAACCACCGACATTTGAACATGGTTATGTAATGTTGTCCAAGATAACAGAGTTAAATGATTTTATCAAGTATGCCATAAAAGTCAACTTCATTTTCACGATGATGAGATCCTCTCAAGCTAACTCCACTGTTCATTGTTTTTTTCGATTCCCCATATGCATGTGTGTGGAATCGAAATCCATTCACCACATATGCATTATAAGTTTTAACAAGTTTGGAAGGTGGGTTACTCAATACACACAGCCGTTTGTCAATTTTATCAGCATGTCGAGACACCTGAAAATTTGTGAAATAATTATCAATATAGTAAACTATACATTGAATGAGTTGCTAAAAGATAAAGAATTTATGTTACCAGTTTTTGAAACCACTGAGAGAAATTTTTCAGTCGACGTTCTTCGAGAGCAGTTGCTGTAATTTGTGGAATTTGTTTCTTGATATGATTATCATACAACCTATAAAAACAAAAGTTATTTACTGTAACATAAATGATAGAATAAGTGATATAAACACTTATAGTACAACTGATGTCATCTCTTTACAGTTGAGCAGAACATATGTATGAGCTTTATGATGTTCATCATCTGAAATCCAGCGTTCATAAACTCCACCAAAACCAAGCTCTGACTGGTTGAAAACAGATAATTGATTGTCGATTTCATCAATATTCCTCTCGTTCCATCCCATTCGGTTTTGTTTTGAAGGATACTCAGATTCAAAATAATGGGAGTAGAAAAAAGATATTTCCTCTTGCAAATAAGCTTCTGCAATAGATCCTTCAACAGATGCTTTGTTACGTACTTTTCTTTTCATTTTTTGCATGCATCTTTCAAATGGGTACATCCATCGAAACTGTACTGGACCTCCACATTTTGATTCATATGGCAAATGTAACATCAAATGTTCCATTGAGTCGAAGAAAGATGGTGGAAATATTTTTTCCAATTTACATATAATTACCACAACATCTTTTTCAAGTTTGCCTAGAGCATCATAATCTGCCGTAGCCGCAAAAATTTCCCGAAACAAATGAGACATGTCTGTTATGGAATACCAAATCACAGAATTCGACAGACCTCTTAATCCAATGGGTATAATTCTCTCCATTATAACATGACAATCGTGACTTTTTAATCCAGTAATATGACCATTCTCTACACATCTACCCAAATTGGAAGCAAAGCCATATGGAAGTCTCAAATCTGCAATCCACTGACAAAATAATAAATGGTTTTCTTTAGACAGTGTATAAGCTGCTTTTGGTTTCAGTAACCTTTCTGTTCTGACATTCTCAAATAGTTCCTATTCTGGACGCCTGAAAATTTGGGCAAGATCTAAACGTGCATTTACATTGTCTTTTCTCTTTTCTGGCGTATCCAAAACTGTGTGAAACAAATTATCAAAACAGTTCTTCTCAATATGCATGACATCTAACATGTGTCAGACCAACAAATCAGACCAATATGGAAAATCCCAAAATATACTACATTTAATCCAATTGTGTTCTTTCCCAAAACCATAAATTTTCTGTTGGTTTATTGTGGGACCAAAAGTGATGGGAGGTAATGAAAATACAACTGATTTTAACTCCAAACCTGATAGCATTTTTGGAGGTTCATCCCTTTCAACTGTTACTTTTCTGAAATGAGATCTGTTTCTACGAAAAGGATGATCAGCTGGATGAAATCTGTGATGACAGTCAAAATAACAAGGTTTCTTTCCATGAATGAGCATAAATGCTTTGTTCTCTCCCATACAGTAAGGACATGATTTCTGACCATGTGTACTCCATCCAGATAACATCCCATAAGCCGGGAAGTCACTTATTGTCCACATCAATGCTGCTCTCAGTATAAAATTCTGTTTCATTGCAACATGATATGTACTGACACCAGTACTCCACAATAAATTTAATTCATCAATCAATGGTTTCAAATAAACATCAATATTTTTCTTCGGATGTCCTGGAATTAGTAAATTCAAAAAGATATATGGCTCCATCATCAACATCCATGGAGGTAAATTGTACGGAGTTAAAAAACAGGCCAACATGAATATTGACTACCATAAGATCCAAACAGACAGAAACCATCAGTGGAAAGGCCCAGTCGAACATTTCTAGCTTCTAAAGCAAAGGATGGATGCACTCTATCAAAATGTTTCCATGAATCACCATCGGCTGGATGATTCAAGCTTTTATTGGTTGAAATATTCTCTTTATGCCATGACATCATTGTCGCTGTATTCTTAGACATGAATAAACGCTGAAGTCTGGATGTAAGCGGAAAATATCTCAACTGTTTTACAGGAATCAAACCAGACTTCCCGTGTTGTCCTTATTTATATCTCAGTTGCCCACATGTGGGACAAATATCCAATGACTCATTTTCCCCAGAATATAAAATGCAGTCATTTGAACATGCATGAATCTTCTGACAAGTAAGTCCCAAATTTCGAACCAGCCTCTTACTCTCATAGTAATTTGCAGGTAAAACATTTCCTTCGGGTAACAGTTTTTTAAGCAAAGAAAATATCTGGTCAAAACAGGTGTTTGACATTCCGTTATCTGATTTGATAGCCATAAATTTTGCAATTGCTTCTAATTTTCTCATCTTGCAGCCAGGATATAATGCATCCTCAGCAGACTTCAACAACTCATAAAATTCAGACGGTCCCAACTCAGGATTTTAAGCTATATCAGCCGGAGTTACTGTATGTTGAACAGATGAACCTGCAACATCATGTACTAAATCTTGAAACCAGGATGGATCCGGAATCAAGTTGGTATCACCTGCTCTGGAACTGCGTTCACCGTGTTGATACGAAAAAACATAATCTGGTTGAAAACCAAAATGCAAGAGATGTTCTCCCACTTTGTCAAACGTGTCAAACGTTCTCAATGCACATTTTCTGCAAGGGAATTTTATTTTGCCTTCTAAAACAAATTCTGGATTTGATGCCGCAAATGATAAAAAAGTCTCCACACCCTCTATATATACTGGATTTAAACCAGAACCGTTTGGATTTCTACGTTGATTTATCCATATGCGGTCACCTAATAATGATTTTTGACGACCTCGTTGTTCCATATTTCTCTATAAAATATAAAAGCATTACTGGTTTTGAATAATTTGTTAGAAAAAAAACTAAATCTAGGATAATTGTAGAGTTTAGATCATACACGACTGACGCAAACTTTTTATTGGGATAGACCTAAAAATTTACCCTTTAAGAATTAAATATGTTGAGAATAAAGCAAAACATGTTACAAATATTGATAATTTTAATATTATATAAATTTTTTATTATTTTCATAGTACTAATATTATTGGTAATTAATACTAATTATTGGTAATTATTGGTAATTATAGGTAATTATTGGTAATTATTGGTAATTATTGGTAATTATTACTAATTATTGGTAATTATTACTAATTATTGTTAATTATTACTAATTATTGTTAATTATTACTAATTATTGTTAATTATTACGAATTATTGTTAATTATTACGAATTATTACGAATTATTACAAATTATTACGAATTATTACTAATTATTACAAATTATTACTAATTATTGGTAATAATTACTAATTATTGTTAATTATTACGAATTATTACGAATTATTACTAATTATTACGAATTATTACTAAATAATACGAATTATTACTAATTATTGGTAATTATTACTAATTATTGGTAATTATTACTAATTATTGGTAATTATTACTAATTATTGGTAATTATTACTAATTATTGCTAATTATTACTAATTATTGGTAATTATTACTAATTATTGGTAATTATTACTAATTATTGGTAATTATTACTAATTATTGGTAATTATTAATAATTATTACTAATTATTTGTACTTATTACTAATTATTGGTAATTATTACTAATTAGTACTAATTAATGATAATTATTACTAATTATTGGTAGTTATTACTAATTATTGGTAGTTATTACTAATTATTGGTAGTTATTACTAATTATTGGTAGTTATTACTAATTATTGGTAGTTATTACTAATTATTGGTAGTTATTACTAATTAGTAGTAATTAAATGAATAATTACCAATAATTAGGAATAAGTACCAATAATTACGAATAATAACATTATTAGTATATTTTATTATTAATATTAAAATAATATAATTTTATAATTTATATACAATTCTCCTTTCATCAGTGTGTTTTCTATCTCCACATACAAATAATACATGTGGAGACAACAAACACACAGATGAAAAGAGAATTGCATATATATAATAAATTATATTATTTTAATATTAATAATAAAATATATCCTAATAATTTAATAATGTTATTATTCCTAATTATTAATATTTATTACTAATTATTAATATTTATTCTAAATTATTAAAAATTATTACTAATTATTCCTAATTAGTATTAACTATGAAAAATACTAATAATTTAAATTTATTAAGTAACAAAACAATGTAAACATAATTAAATTACAACTAATTAAGAATAATTAAAACTAATAAAAAATTAAAAATAAATATTAAATTAAAATGAACATAAATACCTTGAAAATTGATCTGCTCTGATCGTTCTTCAAAACTTTAATATCGACTCCGAAAAAAAAATTAAACTTGAGGAAAACTAAACTTTAGAAATAAAACTTTGAGAGAAGAAGAAGATGGAATTTGAGAATGATTTGAAAAAAACGGATGGGGGTATTTATAGGTTAGAGTATCTGCGACGGGTCCATTTGCGACGGGAATCCCGTCACAAATAATACTATTTGTGACGGTACCCGTCGCAAATACCTTATCCATCATTTATTACGGTCAACGGTTAAATATTTATTTGCGACGGGATCCGTCGCAAATAACCACCTGCCGACACACTAGTTGCGACAGGGGAATATTCCCGTCGCAAATACCTTTTACCGCCGCCGGTTATTTGCGACGGGAATATTCCCTCGTCGCAAATAGGTTTCCCGCGATTTGGCGCGCAAACCGCGCCAGTACTTTTGCGACGGGGAAAGCTATCCCGTCGCAAAAGGCTACATATTTGCGACGGGAAAATATTCCCATCACAAATAAGTTTTTAATAGGACTATTTGCGATGGGAATAAATCCCGTCGCAAATAACCCGTCGCAAATACCCCTTTTTCCAGTAGTGATTGTATATGGTATTAAGAGGTTTGTGACATTGTTCTTCATTATCAACCCTCATATTCAAGCACCAGTTAGAATAATTCTCATACTGCTGACATTTTAATCACTGGAGTGTGTGTGGTTTATTCTATAGAGTTGTCTATCAATTCACATAATTAGCTAACTTCTTCCTATAACTTCGAAATTCTATTTCCAGATGAACTTACTTTCCATCCATAATGAATCAGTAATACCATTTAGAATATAACCTCCATATTTCCTTCATACATTTGGTATAAACGGAGACTCATCTTCTTGCCTCATGGATGTTATTATTATAATTTCTTATGAATTCCATATTTCATTTCTAATAAAAAACATGAGATTTATGGGAAACTCTAAAATTCATTTTTACCTTGGCATCATATCAAAAAATTTATTCATATCTTTTTAATCCACTTATGAATAATTACCTTTAGATAAATGGTTTTAAGATATTAAAAAAATAGTCAATCTTACTTTATGTTTAAATGACAGTACTAGAATAATTCTGTGAATGTATTATAGAATTTCCTTCATATGTACTAGTGGATTCATCATCTTTATTCCTTAACATAATAAATTACTTCCCTATTTTCATACATATAATATGAAGAAAGTACTTGATGAAAAATAACCTACTAAACTCATCCCACTTCATAAATTCAATTTCAACCTATGGCATCATGATCTTTATGATAGTATATCATTGATCTACTTCCCCTTGAAAATTATAAAAATAAAAAACATCCTACTTCGAACAATAGAGAATGGATAATACATCTTTTGTGGTAGTGATTCATTACACAACAACTACTGGAAAAATATACCCACTAAAAGAAGCTAGAATATGAATCATTAAGGACTGAAAATAATATTATTCCCTCATTTTCAGATTTAGAATATCAACATGATTCATTATTTGATAATGTTTCATAAGTTGATAAATAATATTTTTCATTCAAGGAACTATAACATTTAGTGGTTTCAGAGGTCAATCATTGTATCTTCCACCACATTCAGTGTTAACATGGTTACTTCGGTTTCATCTATTAAATGAAACACAAAATCGTAGTGTGAGCAACAATAATAATTGTGATAAATCTTATAATCAGGAATATTATTTGTAGGATTTCTAAATCACAAAACTTTAATTTCAATCTACAACTAATTATGTTTAATATTTGTAATAAATGATCATAATCTATTAAATTCCATCACAATGGTTAATAAATAGTATGTGAATTAACCCATTAAAACCCCACAAGAGTGTATAAAAAGGTGCGCAGTCTTAGGATCACTCATCATGCACCCGTTTTTATTTAGTTAATACCCAATCCACTTCGATTTTCTAACTATTGGTGCATTTTTTCAGAGCTTTATACAATTTTAAGTACCCATTCATGGATTCATTTCCTCCGAAAACCAAACTCCTTTATTTATAGTAACATTCTATGTTCTATTATATATAATCATATCCTTAGGGTTCTCAAATTTTTTTCTCATCCTAGTGTCAAAAAACAACTAAACCTTTATCTGATACTAATTGAGATGAACTAAATATTTCATACATAAATATTACATCTTATTAGGTGAATATTAATTTCATATAATTATTACCTATTATAAAACCATAATGTTTTAGTGTCATTGGAAATCTGCATAAATAAAATACTATTACCTTAAAAACCACATCATCTCCTACATGGTTCTTCATAAGCAACACATTTTTTTGACATTTCATACATAAAACAATTCTTCATATCTTGGGTAGAATAAAACATAATAAATCATGATTTCATATAATCATTAAGTGTAAAAAATCTGATATCAATGTTAATTTATTCATAACATTATCATTATGGTATGAAATCATGAGTTTAAAATTTTCAAACCATAGATGGTAATCCATATTTCAACAAAAAAATCCATGGGATAAATCCTGATAGTTCATAATACATGAATCATTATATAATTAAAGAGAATGAGCCAAGATATCAAAACATCTACATAAGAAAATATGATAAAATAGTTAAATAATATTTGATATCAATATAATCAAAGAAATATTATATTAAAGATACCAAAAAAGGAATTCATCACATGTTAGTCTGGAGACAACTATCTATGTAATTAATTTAATATTAGGATAAAGTCTCATGTACCCTCTTTCAGGATTGGGATAACATCATGTTTACCCTCTATTGGGCTTGGGATAACCTCCTATACAACATTTGAGCTTATAAAACCTGAATATTTACCCAATAAATTAGTTTTCAATAAATAAACCACCTCTCACCTAATAATAATCCATTCATGTGTATGCCACAATATCATATAAATTTTTTTAATTCCATCATAACTTAACCCATGGAGAAGAGAACTGGGTTTTTCAACATTTCATCATAAAAATCTTAAATTACCTAGACAACGAATAAGGATTTTATCATAGCATCATTTCCTTGATGAAACATAAGTATCATTAAAGTATTTTATCATAGATGAAAATTTCTTTTAAATATCATTGGAATATTTCTTGAGGAAAATAGATTTTTAATTTTTAATTCACTCATTTAAAATTTAAATTTTTTCCAAACCTCAAGGAAAGATATTCTTTTAAAATAAGTATGGAATATTGAAAAGATATTTTCAAATAATTGATTATTAATGATGGTAGGAAATTATTTTCAAGTTATGTACATAAAAACAAATATTCCTTTCACATCTTCATAAAAAGCCAAAATTTCCCCATTCAAAAAACAACAAGTAGAATAATATTTTTTTAAAAAAAATTTAAAAATAGGTAAGAAAACATTAAAAAATAATAGTATAATAGTAAAAAAATCCATTAAAACTTTAAAATAATATATTTACATTGAAGAAAAGGTGTCCAAACCAAATAGTAAAACAAAGTTGGTTTTCCTTGAAAAAAATTCTTTTGGTCTCTTGAGTACATAAAGAGAGAAAAATGAAACAAAATTATATAATCTCAATAAGTTAAAAAATTATAAAATAATAAAAAACATTTTTGATAGATATATCATATAAATTTTCCATCATAAATTTATGAAAAAACAATCCATGTACAAAAATGAGATTTTAACATAAAATCCTTACCTCAAGTATGATCTTTCCTCATACATGTTTGAAACTACTGTATAATAAATATATATTTATTATAAGTATATTCTAGAAACATATTCGTATATGTCACACTTTATATGATTCACTTATAATATTTTATCACCCATTTATTAATTTATCTTATTAAAATTACAGTTACCAGTGATGAACACTTCATTTTTCATGCGTGTTTTGGTTTGGAAGTCCCTATAATTTAAATTTTATAAAATTTATATCATCAATTTTTTTACAAATATAATGATTTTTATATTTAATAAATATTTATACTTATATAATTACTCATATAATGTTGTGATGAAAGATGTATTACACCACTTCATGGAAATTGTAATTTATACAAACTCAGGAGTGATATTTTCAATTTTTGATAGATGGAACGAAAGAAAAGAAAATAATAATTAAAATTTTTAAAAGTATAATTATATAAAAATTATCATATATATATATATCCATTAAATACATCATTATAACTGTCAATGTAAAGTGGTATTGAAAAATGACACACATCGCTTCATGGAGGTCGTAGACAACCAGTACAATTTAATGATAGTTTAAATTTCCATTTAATGGAGAGGATATGGATTAAAGTTATTAAATAAACATTATAAAATAATATTATATAGTATATTCTGAATTTATTTTATTTTAATGACGAGGTCATAATTAAATGTAGTAAAATAAGAAGAAAAATGAAGTAGATCGGTTAAGATGATTACCTTCTCTTTGAGAAACCATATTTGGACATCTTATCAAGAACCTTATAGATGGTATTTTTAGGAGAGAAAGAACTCCAAAAAATAGATAAGGATTCTATGAATTATTTTTCAGGGGTTTTTTAGATAATTGTCTTATGGTGGTTTGAATAATAATATATATGTGTTGTCTATTTATACTGAAGGTAAGGGAACACTTGGAATTACCTAAGAGATTTAAATATAATAAATAGTTTCCATTTGTCTGTGGAAGAATGTGGAAACAATATTTAATATAAGATAGAGTATGGTATAAATCCATCCAACCAATAAAATTTTCACAGATTTAAGTGGAATTTTAAACTATATCTTTTGGTTTAACCCCTTCGGTAACATATTTTAATGTTAACCATAACAAAAGTTTTTTCAATACTAAAGGGCTATAAATTTACTTTTCAGATGATAATTTTATATAAAATGGTCAAGGGATGTAATTTTTTTTCATATCATATCGTCCTAGTCCTATTTCAATATTTTCAATATTTTTAAATAATTCTAAAATAATTTATTTAATATAAAATACCATTAAAGTAATTTTAAAAATTATTCAAATATTTGGTCTTTGAATACATCAATACAGATATGGAAATAAAATATAAACTCTTTTCCCCCAAATTATCCATAATTGTTAACAATAAAACTCACGAAACACCATAATTCATCCAACAATATCATTTTTGATGTTTTCAAAATCATATACACTCTTTGTTATACTACATGCACATGCATTGTGATAACGTTGTGTAACCATTTAAGGTAATTATGCCTTAATTAAAAATTAAAAATGAAATTAACATAATAAAAAATATATTCTTTAAAAAAACATTTATATTCTTTCATAACATCATCTTATACAGTTGTGACTATAAAAGTGATATTAAAAGAAAGAGAGTGAGATTTTGGAATCTTCCTTATCTTAAAATAGTATTATGGTAATTATTGAATTAAAATGAAACTAGGTTTCCATTTATTCAAATATTGGATAATGATGGTCAAAATAAACTAATCTTATAGAAATAATGAATGTGTTACATATATTTTTAGAGTCTTATCATTTTATTTTTATCCTTAATTACCCAATTTACTATCACTGAGGTGACAAATATTTACCACAGTTAATACTCATGATGACCAAAAATAAATTTGACATATTTTTAATATTTGTAAATTTTTATTTCAAATATGTAATCAATTTTTTAATATTGTAATTATTTTAGTGTTTTAAATCCCTTTTAAAATAAGTGTACAAAACTCAAAGAAAAATGATTTTAGGAAAAAACATTTTTAAGAATAAAAATTGATTTATTCTCATTCCATAGCTTTTTAAAAATATTAGAAGATTTTTAAAACATTTTATTGAATATATAATCTATAAATTTTATTATAATAATTCATAAATGGTGATTAATTTAATTTATTAAGATAAAAATACATTGTATGATAAATTTTTTTTTCCAAAAAAACAACAATATTTTTTTCTATCAAATGATAACTAATGAATTTTTTCTATAAATGTATAAAAATATATTCAATTATAGTTTAGTTAGTCTGATACATGGTATCCTATCTTTTTTTAGGTGATAACTTACCCATTAAATTCAAATAATTCAATAGTTTAACGTGATTAGTTTAAACTCAATGTTGTGTGTAAATCATGCTATCTAATATTTCTTATTTATATCAATGAAAATAACCATAAAATATTGGTGTGGTATAGATACATGACTTATTAATAAATTGGTTTCATAATTTGAAAATAATAACTTGTGGATAACTATGACATACCTTGATTTCGGGAAAGATGTATCAGAGGTTAAATTTGGATAATTGAGTGCAGTAGAGTGGTTATCAGTGGTGGATATACTTGATGCCTGTATTAGTTTATGTAAAAACATTATAGGTGTGTTTTTAAATTCATTGATAAAATCATATGATGTTTTTGATCATTTTTTTTCATTTTATGATATGTAAAACTTGTGAGAATAATATAGCTAGAAAATGGGGATACAAATAATGTTAATTGCCAATGAATAATTCCCATAATCTATTACTATGTTTCATAATTTAAATAATGTAAGCATCCTATAATATTTTATTCAATATTATTCCTTTTCTATCATATGATAACTTATACTCTTATATATATCCTACTTATTCTATAGAAATCATTGGTATAAAAATACTCCATTGGGAAGCTATTTCTCTTATTATAATTTAAATAAACTTCTTGTATTTTATGAAGTTGGAATGATGAGAATGAGTACAATATTCAGAAAAAAAATTCTAAAAAATTGAGAGTTACTTTTCTAATGAAAATATACATACTATGGAAAGAATACAATACAACAGTGATGGTATAAAACATCCCCATCATACTAATCAATGCAATAAAATTAGTGGGAGATGTAAAAATATTCAACAATTGTTTGTAACAATCAAAACTACCCTTCATGAACATTAATATTACATGAGTGAAATATATTTTTTCATTGGTCATTGTAGTTTAATTTCAAGAAGTTGATAAAACTAGTACTTCAAAATTTTAGTAATCGGAAGGTAAAGTGGGTACAACTACCCATGATATCACTTTTCTAAGGACACAACCATTTTTTTTCTCTAAAAAATTCATTATTCTAGAGGATGTATCAATATCTGTGGTAAATTTCTCTTCTAACCCAGACTCTATCACATTTCAATAGACATTGTGATACCAAGTGTGATTAGGCATGTGGAGGATAATCCATGAGACCCCTCACAATGAGAAGAGTGAAAAAAATTATCCCAAGATACATGTTAATCATCAAATTATATAGATGCTCTGAGTACCATGAAATATATTGTTGGAATGATGAGTATATAATGGAGTGAGTATGAGAATGGTTTATATTACTATAAATCATAGTTCTAGAGTCTACAACACACTTTTGTAAGAATTTGGATATATAAATATATTTGATATTTCACCCCAATGTAGTGGTCGTAGATAAACAAAATTAAATTGATAAATTTTTGAACATAGTAGGCTGAATTTGTAAAGAGTTGATCCAACATTAGAAGAGATTGGAGGATCACAAGAGGCCAGTATAAGTGGATCTAAATAATGTAGAGGATTCCACCACAAGGGAAGAGAGAATATTTGTTGATATTTAAATTGAAACTACCAAATTAACCAATCATTTATAGGATTTTAATTATTTAAAACTATCAACGATTTGAACTTAGTACTACCCTGATCATGGTAATGGAAGAAATAAATATCAAAATAGTTCTTCCCAATTTTATTAATATTCATGGAGTGGTTTCATATTGTGAATGATAATAATATCACTTCTTTATTAAATTAATTAACTTTTTAAAAATGGTATCTTAGACTTTTTTATTATAACTGCTTCTCAAAAAAGTGAAATTCACATAATGCATCGACTGATTAATTAATTAAAATTTATAATGATTAAAATAACCACTAATGACTTATACAAGAATAAAATGAGTAACATTATTTTTATTGGATCCTCTTGAATAATTATTTATGTTGGACTTCATGGAAATTCTTTTGAAAATAGTTGAGTCAGTTATGAATATGGTTTCATAAATAATTCTTTTTGTATTTCATGCACTTTTAGATGGATATAGTTAAAATATACATATAAAAAATATGTTTATGATATAGGACAAGTTTATCTTATTGAATAAAATTTGAATGATATTTTTTCCTTATGAACATGTTCTCATGAACAGGTTTTGATAGGATTTATATATACTACATGTTCTATCATCATAGGTTAGAGTTAATTTATTCAGATACAGGAGCATCAGTAACTCAAGATAAATAAACTCTTGGATGTTGTTTTATATGAATGAGATAATGTGAAATAATTTTTCAAGTACCAGAAAATAATATAGTTATATTCTATGAACAAATTATTTAAAATAATATTTTGAGGGAACATAGACGAATCTATCTTTTCTATATATTTATATATCTAATTAGAAATTTCAATCAATATAAATATATAATAACTTCTTTTCCATTATCACTTTGGATTATTCCATGAAATTGGACATATTAATAAGTGAGGACATAGATTTCACTTATCCCGCCTTTTGTTTATTTTTAATCTTGGAAGGTTTTTGTGACTCATTAATTTCACACTTCAAATGGTTAGAATGAATTAAAGGGGGAATTCATAGTGATTTGAAACTCAACTTTCTATATGGTTTCCCTCCATTGATTTTTAACCTGATTACTATCATGTATCCTTTATATTTTAGCGTCTTTTGAGAAAGAACATTGGTGGGTTTTTATAGTTTATATTCATACAAATTAGACCAAATATGTATTCTATTTAATTCCCTTTATATTTATCCAAAATATTTATGAAATTCATGATCATACAAGTTTAACCAGTAATGATATAAAATATACATTGATTCAACAAAGATTAACCCAATGTGAATTATGAGACCTATTATAAAAATGATAATCTCATAGAAAAATAATTGAAAATATATGATCAAACTTATAAGACCAAAGGGGAGGTTCCTATTCAATAATAAGGTACATTTTACCTCGTATGACTGGTAAACTCGATGATAGTGTAGTGATACATAAAATGGAATAGGCATATAATATAAGTTCATACTAATTTTTCCTAAGTGTAGAACATAGTTTAGTGTTATAAATCCTATAAGTAAATAATGGATTTGAATTAAATATGGGTTGTTTATCTAAAAAATATTATTAAACCAAAATAAATTTAAGTGACATTGTTAGAAATTACCATAAACCAAGAAATTTTTCTACATGTTAGGTGATTGATTCGTGATGGTATAAAAGTTTGGGATACTTCCATGTATTTAAAAACATGGGTGTTCGATAATGTAAATCTTAAAAATATATGTATTTGAATTAGTTATTGGGAAATGTAAATATATAGGCTCAAAAAATAACTATCTATTATTGAATGATGGGTTCCCCTATAATATTATCTTGGAACATAGGGTCAGTGAATCCTTTAATATTTACAAATATATGCCTTTGAATGGTAATATGTAGTCTGTATATGTATTTCATGTCCATCACCATACCAAAGGAGTTCCTTTTGATGATATATACTCATTACCAAGAGTCTTGAATGGGTTTTGATAATTCAGATGATCAAGATTTTATGTATGATAAATGGGTAAGAAATTATCAATGAGTGTTATGTTAGTATGACTTTGGACCCATAAAATTATTATTAGGTAGAGTCCAAGAGCATGGATAAAAGTTGATAAGAAGTTATAAAGGGGCCTAGGATATGAGATCAAGGAATTACTCAATATAATGTGAGAATAGGAATTAGTAAATATGTAGTTTTAAGAAGGAACAAAAATGTATTAATGTTAAACTAGTTGAAGGGATATAACATGAATTGATATATTAATTTCTAATTATTAGGTTCTTTAGAGGTATCTTTATATATCTATCTCATGAAAAGAAGTAATTTGGATGAAATTTACAGTTGACCTAGTGAAGGGATTACAAACTAAAATTTAAATATAATTTATCAGACCATTGGTACTAAGGTGGAATAAGGGATGTGGTGATAGTTAAATTTTTAACTACTCTCAAGATAAGAGATACATACATAATTATGAAACTTATAAGAATGTGAATGAATCTATATATATTTTTAATGGGTATGTCTATCCTTATGAAGTTTTAGTAGATAAATGATAATATTAAATTGATAACCAACACACAAGGATAAATTCTAGTTAATAATTTTGTAGAAAAACTAATGACAATTATTATAAAAATATTAGAATAGTGGAAAAAGAATGATTTTTCAACAGGTCCGGGGATAGAAGATCTATACATCACTGTGTGTCAATTATGAATTGGTATCAAGACACACATAGTTCAAGGATGATGATATAGGGTGGTTTTTTACTAGTCTAGGTCCAATGGAGGAAACCCTACATAATTGAGAAGAATATAAATAAGGAAATATTACCTACCCCAAGATCTTATATAATATAGTTAGTTTATATAGACCATATAACTATGTACATTTTATGCTAATTTTGGATAAATTTATCTAAATATGTTGAATGGGATATAAGATATACCATACACCATACAGATAAAGGTCATGTGGTGTAGTCTAGGAATCCAATAGTTTAAGGTCATGTGGTAAAGATGAAGTGTTTTATAACATAAGTTCATGTAACTAGGACCATCAAATATGACTTCACAAACTCAGTGGATGATATGAAAATTATTTATTAAGAAACATGCCATTTTTTAGTGGTATAATACACTCACCATATATTGTAACAAATGAGTATACTCCATCAGAGTGGACAATGGGTCTAATGTTAGGTCATACCATTTTTGATTCTAACATAGGGGATTTTTACAAGGAACTACTTTGGTATTTAAGTCTAAAACCAATTCCTGTTGAATAAATTACTAATGATAGACCTTCTTGTTGAATATTTGAGCTATGCTAATTTGTTGAAAATCATGGATGTTTAATACTAATAACAGTTTCTTGTAAAAATTATATAATTTTTAAAAATAGATAAATGATAATTTATCCTCATCCAATTTACCATATATAATTATTTATAAGGAATTAAAATGTTTCTATAATATACAATACCACCTTGGTCCTTTACACTTGTGAAGGGGTATGGTTTGGTGTGTGATAAGCCCCCTGAACATTGGGTTGTTTTGTAAGACAACATGATTTTATCCATATCCATAATTTTGTTTTGGTGGTTTGATAAATTCTTATTAATTTTCTCTATCTATCCTTATGAAGGCATATGATAACAATATTAATTGTTGGACTTTATGTTATACACAAAATACAGTTTCTCCATCTCATATGCAAAGATGTTTTTCCATTATCCATAAGGATGCTTTAGGTAACTAAAAATATCGTGGTGTAAGATCACATTCTTTTTCACGGTACATTCACTTTTTAGTTACCCATTTTATTATAGGGATGGTGAGGGTTTGATTTTGGTTTGGATGGATTTTGAGTTGTTCATATCATTATGAATAATATATGTGTAGAAAAATACTATATAGAAAATTTACATGACATGTAATACTATTACATTCCATGTAATATTTTAATTGGGATAAAATCAAACAAGATGGGTTTTTCAGTGTAAACAATTAAAAATAATTACGCAACATGTGATGGAATTACACAAAATGTAATTCCAAAATCATGAAATTAAAAGGTGTCATGAGATACATTTTGGTATTATTCATCCATTCAGCCTTCCTTGTGTTGACCTTTGGGAATCTATCAACATTTTTTGTGTGATTTATTCACCTCCCATCATCAAATATTGGAGTAAGATTCCCAATAAGTATTTTTTTCATTGGTTTCCTTCCATTCCTATTTCTTCCAATTAAGCAGTGGAAAGATTTGATAGTTGTGGGTTTTGGGGTTGATCTCGATCCTAGGTTTCGGTCCTAGTTGTATTCTAAAGTTTTTTATATAACCATTTTACATCAATTGTGGCTTGTTCTTGGGTGATAATTAATCAATGATTTTGACGTAAGTGGTGTATTTATAAATTCCCATATACATGATTTAAATTGAGTTTGTGTAATTGTGAAATTTCAATCACCATATTGGTAAATTTCATTCTAAAAATAATTGAATAATTTAATTTCCATGTGATAATGAAATGAGTTGAACATGGGGAAACTAAAATTGGAATTGGTAAATGTTTTGATAATTACTATTGGTTGTAATTGTGATTATGCAATTAATATATCACGGGGATATGAAATTGATAATAATGGGAATTGTGAAATGGGTACTTAATAGAATTATGAAATAAGTAGCCACCCATTGGGTGTTTTGATATTTTTAAAGTAATGTATTGTGATTTTTTTATAAATGGAAATAATGAATGTGAAATCCACCCATGGGGTGGGGAAATTTGATTAAAATGAGTTGTGGGGTAGGGACTCCTGCTCAAAATACCCATATGGTTCTAGACTTCCACTATTGAATCTTAATATAATTATGTATTTATACGTGATCAGTAAGTTTCTAGATGTGGAATAATTCTCCATATACCCATTGGGATCTATACTTCCAATAAGCCTCTATTGAATGAATTTGAATTTTAATTGAAAAGATAAATAAAAATCATTATATGTGACACGGTTCAAAGTCCATCATGGGATAAAGAAGGTATTAATGGTTCATGTGTCATCATAAACCCGTATGATATCGGCAGTTAATTAAAAAATTAAGGAAATATATATAAATGTTTACTTGATTGTAAATTATTATCCATAAAACATCATACACTTTTATATAATGGATATTTTTTGAGATTCCATTGGTGGCGATCTACTGAGTTTTACTCATAAACTAATGGGGATTCTTGATCAGTACCCGAATAGACTTCATGTTTGTTGTACTGGGTAAGGGAAATATCCCTATGTTAGATGGATGAGTTTGTATGAATCTTTCATAACGAAAGCAAACATGGTGTAGGTACTTGATTGATATTTTTATTGTTTATTTAATTTATAATTTTTATATTGAATCATTCCATGAATATGTAATGTCGTATCTACTATTTTCATTTTGATATTACATTCCTATTTTGGTCATCATGTGATACTGATACTATTATGGTTATGGTTATTATCATTATGTTATGGATAATTTGTTTTCACTATTTTTCTTATTTTATAATGTGGGTATAGTCTTACCATGTAGTATATCAAACCCTTTCTGGTAGTTGGCAACCTCTGGAATATGTGGAGGTTCTCTTGATGTCACGTAATGAGCTGGTTCGGGGAGCTAGCATGTGGCTCCCAGGTGGGATGTTACAGGGTGGATTCAAAGGAAAGTTTTATTTTATTATATTTTATTTTTTCTTATAATTTAGGAAAGGTAAACATGATATTTGGATGTGTTAGGCCTTGTTCAAGAGCTTGTACATGGGAATAGCTAACCCAAGTACAGAGAAAACCCAAGTACCCAGAATGGGATTGTCGTTGTCTATACTTGTTGGTATAGTTGGATATTATTTCACCTTGATGGATGAACATTCATTGTGATGTTATTATTTTCTGAGATTTTATTCATGGCCCTGGTATAGAATAAATGTTGAGTATACATTCATCCTTTTAGGAACTCAAGAATTATTTTGACATGCATCATTTTTAGGTATAAATGAAAAAAAAGGTTTTGGGTGAGTTGTGTAAAAGAAAGTTTTTTCGTTACTTTTATAATTTAAATGAAAATGGTGCCTAATATGAAGTTGAAAATTGTAAAATGATTAAGAATATGGTAAATGATATAGATAAATGGGTTTATAAATAGAACTTTGAAATGATAAAATAATTTAGCCTATTTGAGCCATGACCCAAGTGAGGGATAGTTGAGGGAAGTGATAGTGCCTCATTTTTGATCGTGTGGAGGGGTATGGGGGATGACTTGTTAAGAATTCATGTGAATCCCTCTTATGTAAATTTTATAATAATCTGTTATGTGTCCTTATATATGTGTTTTTAATTTTAGAGATATTCCTCCATGATGACACTTGTTGATAATACAACATGAGGACATGTTTGGAAATGTACCTCTAGTTCTGAAACAAGAGGTTCCAATAGTTTCGGGTTCAGAAACCAGAGATCAGTTCTGAGATAAATTTGCTCATTTAATACATTTTTAAGGATATCTAGGAAGAGTTATGAGAATCATATCTGAATTGACATGGGAATTCTAGTTGTATCACCCTCTAACTTTTATAGGAGTTGGTTGACCTGAGGTTGAGGAATTCTGGATTGAGTCTATCCAGAAGATACATGACCAACTAGATACTTCTGATATAAAGAGAGTCAAACTGGATTATTATATGTTACATGTTCAAGAAAATCATTGGTGGGTCATCCATACCTTGGATGGACAATTGGAGAATATGGGGAGTAAGGTATTTTAGGAGAACATCCTAGATAACTTTTACCCTAAGATGATATGACAGGATAGGATAGTGGAGTTCCTAAGGCTGAACCATGGAAGAATGTCTATGATGGAATATGAAGGATGCTTTATAGATTTTAGAAATTTTATCCACCATTGGAAAGGGATAAGGACAATGTAGTGAAACATTTTCAGGATGTGATTAAATGATAGATTAAGTACTAGGTTGATATATTACAACTAAGAAGGTATTATAAGTGTTGAATAATGGTATAATATTTTCAGGGAACCTAATGGAGTCTTCTAGTGGAACACATGTGGTATCTATTGGATGACTATAAGAAACATCTTCCAAGACTATGAATTATATTTATGAAAACATAAACCTAGGAGATAAGAAACCTGATGGATTGGGGGTGGATTAGTTACATAGATTAGTAACCATATATACTACCTATAGTGTGGTATGATAGAACATATTTATATCCAGTGTCCCCAAACACCATTGGAGTGTCGATCTTGTGGAAGGATGGTTCACTTGTAGAGGTTCTGAAGAATCACATAATCTATTTGTAATAATGGAGGTTCTTGGCAGAATCAGAGTGATTGAAGGGGATATTCTACCTCATATCAGTCCGGAAGATATAGATCTACTTTCCATGGAGGTTGAGGAAAATGATTTGGTACTTCACGTAAAGGGTTCCCATATCAATAGAGTGTTTTAGCTCAGGGGACTCAGACTATATCACAGGGAAGTGGGGTAGGACAGTTGCATGTAGTTCAACTTACACTTGTGGATTGCGAGGATAGACCATTTATAGTCAGAGGTACTATTATTTTTTCTTATAATATTTCAAGATCATTATTTGATATTAGTGCCTCTCGTTATTTTATATTTTAAAAACATGTGATCGGTATGATCTTGACAGTGGATTTTGAGAGAGGGGTTATAACAATTGATACACCTTTGGAAGTACAGTTGAGAGATATCTACTTTTAAAAGGGGTTCTCTCTCGAGGATTGGGAGTACCATTTTCGTTTAGATCTTTACATAATTGATATCTTAGGACTGGACTTGATTTTGGTTATGGTTTTGTTAGTATAATACAGATCCCATATTTATTTTTACCAAAATAGAGTGACTTTTATGTTGCCTGAAGTTGATAATTATATTCCCTACAGAGATTGGGACATCTATACAGACCATGAAAGTCTAATTCATCAGTAACCGCATGAGATCATAACTAAGTTGCAAGTTTATTTCTGGATTATTGGAGTTTTAATCCTAAAATATTTTCACCCATGGTGGAATAGTTCTAGGACATGTTTCCAAATAAATTCTCAAGGATTCCAATATAGAGTGTTTTTGAGTTTATGATTGAGCTCATGCCTGGAGATGATCCCGTTTCTATTCCACCATATATAATTGAACACTATAGATTCAAGTGTTTAATTCTCAACTGGGCGAGTTGTTGGATAAGTGATTTATCTATCTGAGTTCATCACCTTGTGGTTCTCCAATTTTTGTTTGCTAAGAAGGATCATAAGAAATTAGTCTTATGTGTCGACTATCAGAAGTTGAAATAGATTATAGTGAAGAACTAATATTGTATTCTTCGTATTAAAGATATATATGACCTGCTTATGGGATATGGTGTCTTCTAAAAAATTTAATTGAGATCAAGGTATAATCATTTTTGAGTTCGACCTTCTAATATACCAAAAATATCTTTTCGAAGTAGGTATGGACTATATGAGTTTTTCATAATTATTTTATGACTAACGAATGATCATGTTGTGCTTATAGACATGATGAAAAGAATCTTCCACCGATACATAGATCATTTTGTGGTTTTTTTTGGGCGGTGTCTTGGTGTACTCCAAGAATCATGACGATCATGACCAACATCTCGACATCATCCTAAGTAGACTATGGGAGCATCAAATATAAACCAAACTAGCTAAGTGTCAATTCTATATTGATCAAGAACATTTCTTGGGTGACTTCATCTTTGGGGAAGGTGTGTCAGTGAAACCAGATATGGTGCAACCAGTTGTTTCATGGGATCAACCCAATAATTTTTTTGATGTGAATAGTTTTATGGTATTATCATGTTATCATCTGTGGTTCATTCATGACTTTAATTTCCTGGAATAACCACTTTTGGGATTGACCAAAAAGGGAGTAAATATTTTACATTCCATATGATGTGAGAATGCTTTCCAAGAGTTGACTAAGCACATGGCTATTTTTCCAATCTTAATCCTTCCCAAACTATTGTTTTGTGATGAATCTAAGATAGGAATAGGAGTAGTGTTCATGTAGAGAGATAGAGTTGTGGAATATGGGTCACATCAATTGATGCCACATAAATAGAATTACCCTACACATGACCTCGAGTTAGCAATAGTGGTTTATTCTTTTATGTGTTGGCATCAATATCTATTGGGAGAAAAATTTTCCGTGTATACTTATCACAAGAGTTTAAATTTTTTTTTTCTGAATGAGATATGAATCTCTAGAAAAGTAGATGGGTTGAGTATATACAATTGTTTGATTTTTAGATATCATATATTACAAGAAAGGGAAAATATTTTTCTAAAACTTTATAAAGGTAAACAAAAACTCAGGCAGTTTAGGAATCTAGTTCTAAGTGGAAAATGATGACTTTGCTAGATGGGATTCATATTGGGGTTTGGGAGGGACCGTAGAAGATGACACTCATATCAGTATCAGTGGAATCAACACATATGTGTTGGATCATAGAGAGTCAATATGAGGATCTAAAGTGTTTGGACTTAAGGGAAATCCTTGATCGTAGGGAGTCACCTTTCGATTGGACTATATATGAGGATGAGATCATCCATGTTCTAAGTTATGTAGTTATTCTTACATGTATGTGAGAGTATATAATGCATTAATTTCATTTCGTAAAGTGGGTGGGGAATTCAGGCATAGCTTGTATAAGCTTCTTGGTATGATGGTATTACTATGTATATATTAACACCCATATATAGATGGGTATTTAGAATGTAATAGACATGTTTTGGAGGATTTTCTATGAGAGTGCGTTCTTTACTTTTTTTGGTCTTGGGATAAGCACTTAGTGCTCATTGAGTTCTCCTATAACAATAGTTATCAGAAAAATATTTAAATGGCACCATATGAGTCTCTTTTTGTTAGTCTATATAGATCACCGCTATGATGGATGGAGGTAAGTGAGTTATAGTTTTTGGGACTGAACCTCATGCAGGAGACATTAGAGTAGGCTTAGGTGATTCATAAATGTATGGCTAAAACTTATAGTATGCATAAGTCATATGTTGATTGATTTTTTCAACTCCTAGAGTTTATAGTAGGATAGAGTCTTTTGCTTCAAGTGTCACCAAGATTATTTCATCATAGTATTTAGGTTTATGGAAATATGGAAACCACTTTTGATGGAACTTTCGATATTGTGGGGAGAATCGGGTCGGTGGCCTACTTCTTGGGTTTTCCACATAGGTACAGTTCTATGAACGATGTTTTTCATGTGTCATAGATTTGATGGTACCACCCCGACCATTATCATGTGATTTATGTTTATTATGTCAAGAATGAACGAAATGCATCCTATAAGAAGAATTTGATATGTGTTATGGATCAAAACAATAAAGTGTTATGGGGAAAGATCATTCTGAAAGTTCAATTATTATGGAAACAATGTCATGTGTAGGAGAAAACATGGGAGAGGGAAGGAAATATGAGGGATGATTGGCCTGCCCTTTTACCTTGAAATATTAGATATATTGGGAGTATAGATCAAGGATAATCTATTATAATGTGGGGAGATGGAAATATCCTATTATTTTTCTAGTAACATTACCTTTTGAGTATTCAATTTTTCTCCAGGGATAGTGAGGGTTTGATATTAGTTTGGAAGGCTTTAGAGGTGGTCAGATCATTATGTATAATATTTTGGCTGAAAAATAGTTTGATGAAAATTTACATGTCTGGTGATAAAAATAAAAACCTTGTAATATTATAATCAGGGTAAAATCGCCCGAGGCGATAGGTTTTTTTACATAAACCATCATTAATAATTACATGATGTGTAATGGAATTAGGCGCTGTTTAATTCACCATATAACAAATTAAAAGGTGTTTTGTGGTTCAATTTTGTTTCATAAATTCATGAATCCATCATTATATTGACCATAGGGAATATCTAAATATTTTTGGAGTGATTTATTAATCTTTGATCATCATAGAGGGGTGTTTGATTCTAGGTAGGCCTTATTTCTTTAGTTTCCTTCTATTCCTCCATCTGATGAAGTGGTTAAACCTTTTGATAGTTATGGGTTTTTGGGGTTGATCGTGATACTAGGTTTCAATCCATTATATATTCTTCCACTATTGATCCATCTATTCTACATCATTGAGGGATGTGGTTGGGAAATCCTTCATCAATGATCTTGAGATAGGTAGTCTATTTATCAATTACCATAGTCTTGATTGAAAGTGCGTTTATGTAATTGTGTAAGTGAAATTTCTATGATGGGAAATTGTATTCTAAAATGAAATTAATAATTGAAATTCCATGTGATAATAAAATGGGTTTTACTTGTTGAAATATAAATTTGAATCGATAACTGTTATGATACTAACTATTGGTTGGAATTATGATTATGGAAATTAAGAATCATGGGGATATGAAATTGGGAATACAAGGAATTGTTAAATGGGTTCTTAATGGAATTTTGAATGGGGTATCCACCCATGATGTCTGTCAATATATTTAAATTATTGAATTATGATCTGTAATTGTTTGATAAATGGATATAGTGATGGTGCTAGAAACCCATAGGGTGTGCCGATTTTATTGAAATGAGTTGTGGGATATGGAATGTTTCTCAATTAGACATGGGGCTCCACACTACCACCATAGGCCTCTAATATAATTATTTACTTATATGTGATCACTGAGCTTTGGAATAAAGAAATTATGCTCCAAATACCCATGGGTTTCCATACTATCACTGTATTCCCCCATTTGATGAATGTGAATTTTAATTTAAATGACAAACAGACCCATTTGATGTGATATGGTTCAGACTCTAGTGTAGGGAGAAGTAGGTATTCATGGATCGGGTGTCATAATGAACACTAGTGATTTATGTGGTTAATTAAGGAATAATGAAATGTGATAAATGTTTACATTATTGTACATTATTATTTATATAAATACATACACTATTAAATAATAAATATTGTTCTAGAGGCAATAGGTGGAGCCTAATAAGTTGTGCTCACACCGTACTCAAGATTATTAACTCGTACGCAAATAGACTTCATGCCTTCAGGAAAAGACAAGGGAAAATCCAAATATTATATGGATAATTTGGGATGAGTAAATCACACTTGGTTTTGAGACCCACTTGGGAGATTCCAGTTTGTATTTAATTTTGCTTTTGCATATTGAAAATTGACACAAATATGGATTGATATATCTACTTCATTGGTTTATATATTGTATTTCTATTTTGGTCATCATGTGATACTTGTATTATTTTAGGTATGTTTTCTATAATTGAGTTATTGTTTATTTTTATCTGTTAATATTGTACATTTATAAAGATGAAATAATCCCCCCCATGTTGTATATTAGACCCTCACTGTTAGTCGGTAGCCTTACCCAAATGGGGAGGTGCACCTGAGGGCATGTAGGGAACTGGCTCAGGGAACTGGCATGTGGAACTTGGGCCATGATGTTACAAGTGAAAATACTATAATTTAGAAAATTTATTACAACTTTAAAAACATTATCATTGAAGGGTAGAACTTCAAACTATATGGAACAAAACTCTAGGTCAATGGTGATGAATTGCACTACTAGATAGTGGTTGGAGGGTTTGGACCAATAAAATTTATCCCCCAAATAGAGAATGAATAAGATTAATTTTTTTGTGAGTATAAAGTCACATGGTTTATGATTAACGATAGGATGTATTTGACACTTGTGAACAACTTTGTGAATTCCATGTAGTAATGTATTATTAGAAGGTAAAAAGTAATCAAGTTTCCTGATTTTATAAGGATTTTTACTTCTATATTAATGCACACCATAGGTTCTAGAAGGGATTCCAATTTAATAAATCATATAACTTTTACATTAATGTAACCATGATAGATTCCTTCAAAATCTCACTTGTAGAGAATGTTGGCCATTATAGAGTTCACAACTATCTTGAAATTGACAAATTTACTCCTTATTTAGATTTATAATATAGAAGAGCTATATTTTAGAGATATTCAATTATCAGGGATATCCAACAGGTTAATATATTAGTTGAGAGTGATGAGGCTCTTTATGGTGAATGTTTTTATCATTATTTTTGATAAATTCTATCTCTTTATTGATAAATGGAAGAATAACTCTTTATTGTGTGATATTGATAATTATACCATACTAATTCATATCAGAAATATATATAGATAATTTTTTCAATGATTCTACTTGAGAATTATGAGAATTGAAAATATGGGTTAAATCTGGACCTAAAAGAAAATTTTGATGAATGATGTGTGATATGGATAATCTCCTTATCATAATTTGGAAATAAAACTACTATAATTAGATTAACCAATGCAACTTCTCAAACATTATATAAATATGGAATATGTGATAACACTAGATATCATTTAAATTGGTCTCTAAACACCTATTTATTATAAATAAATGGTATCAATTGATCATTATATATGGAATATTCATTTTTTGATCTATTCACTAATATGGTTTAATAAGATAAATGGCAGTTTTAAGGCTATCTATAATATTTTAATGAGGTATCGATATTATTCCTCATTATTGGTGTATGGTTTTGAATGGAATAATGATTATGAAACAAATTATATAACTAGATATATAAACATGATCATTATACTAACTGCATTAATATTTGGGTCTTCAATCCTTTTCATGTTTATGCACTGAGAAGCACTGTTATTATACATTTCCCATGTCCAAGTGTAACAACGTAAATATTATATATAGAATTTTCTATTATAAAAATACATGTTCATAATATAAGGAAATATATATGATAATAACTAATGAAATATTTTCTTTACTTAGGAACATAATATGTTTATTATATAACATTCGGGGTAACAGTATAACTTGTGGTATAATAATAATATAGATATATTTTTTTCTTTAAAATGGGTTTTTTATATTTTATGAAATTATATATAAAAAGAAAATTTTTTCAATTATATAAGTTAAATATTTTGAAATTAATTTAATTTTTTTATTAACCAAGTGAAAATGATATGATGATTATTTTATTGGTATTTTTCTAAAATAGTTGATTTTTTTGGGTGAATAGTGAAAAATTCTTTTTTTACCAATTTTTTTCTGATATTTTCATAAGATAATATTGAAATGGAAATTTATAACCATTTAATGAATATTGAAGGAAAATAAATTATATATTATAAAATACAAGTTTTAAATTACAAATCAAATACTTGTAAATATTGGAAATAAGTAATATATACTACTAAAAAATCATTTGTTCTTCAATTTAAATTGAATATTATTTGTATTACATTATGTTTTTTTTTTTCTAAAAATCCAAAAAAAATTTATAATCAATGTTTTTCACAGAAACTAAATACATTGATAATATTTTCCCAAAAAAAAATTTCAAGATGAAATTTAACTTTTTCTATGAAACGGGTTTTTATGTGGTATTTGTGATCACAGAAAAATTTATTTCTATAAATAATAAAAACATTATTATATAAAATTATTTTCATATATAAAATCATCATGTGAAAATTACTGAATGATTTCAATTTTAAATTTTTCCCATTGAAATTAGTTACAACAGGAGAATGTAGAGTTACCGCTAGAAGGGTAAATTTGAGTAAAAGTGGTTTAACATAGTGAAAATGGTTAAAAATTGTATGATATTGGATGGTGGAGGGATTATTGAGAATATATATTTCTACAGACCATTTTCTGAGCATTTTCGATGAATAATTCAATGAACTTACTGAAAAGTGAATAGACTTTACAAAAATGCCACTCTCATTGCTTATAAATGGAGCTCAACTCTTCCCCATTTTTATAGATATTCCAAATATTTGGAGCAACAAAAACACTACGGTAATATCTCTTCAAAACCCTATATTTTCTATTTAAGACTTTACCTGACCAAAATACCAATATTAGGAGCCTTAAGGAATCACCAATGAGAAAACTTCTAATGTAGAGCTAATCATCTCAACCGAAACATTCTAGTTATTTTCTACTTCTACACCCATAAAGTCTAATTTATACTTTAAGGTATTAATAAAAATAAATTTATAAATTTATTATGTGTTTTTATACTAACTTAATATCCATTTTATAACTTCTTCAAAAAAATTTGTGAAAAATGAAAATGTTATCATCTGTTTGTGGGGATTATCGCCTCCTTCAACGATGTGTTCAATTTTTCATCACCACTATAAATGGATGGTTCAAAAATGAAATTTAATTAAGTAATATTATATTTATAACAAGGAATATAATTTTTAAATGATAATTATTTAACTTTATACCCACTCCCATTCCCTAGAAAATTAATGTGTTGTCTATGCATTCATGAAAACTACCACCTCCACGAAACAATATGTTTTGTTTTCCATGCAGCCTAAAATTGATGATATTAAAAATTTATTTAATTTATAACAAAAATAATATTTTATGAACCATTAGTAGATTATACAAATAATATTGGTTATTAAAAATTTTTTATTAATGAGAAATCATCATAGTAACTTTAAGAATGTTAAATGGACTTATCAATGAAACTTTCCAATTTGGGATCTATTTTTGGATAAACATTGAAACTCTATAATTATTATTATAATGGAATAATAATTTAAATAAAAATAAAATATTTTTTATACCACGAAGTCATTTTACAACACCTTTTACCATGGTCAACAGACCGAACATTTCTTAGAGAAATTAACTAAACAACCTTGATTAAAAAAAGTAAGATAAAACTATATTTAAAAAATAAATAAAATAAAATATATACCTTATAAAATTAAATAATGATGATATGGTAATTGGGTATGTATGGAATGTATATAATATAATTATTCAGGAAGTTAATCATAACTGTCAAGCAAATTAAGACTCTAAGTAAGGGATCTTTTGTACTATCCTCAATACCTGTCGGTCACATGTTATATTTCTTTTTCTCTCATTTATGAAATATTATTATCATTAATTTATGGTATTTTCATACATACATTATAAATATATATATTTAAATAAAATTTTTCATTTCTTGGGTTATACATGTTTCTAGTTCCCATTGAAATTCCCACTTTAATGTAAACCCGATTTAAGAGAACTATATGATTTATTAGATCATGTCAATCACCACCCCATAAAATGTTTTTAAACTATGAATAGATTATAAAAAAACTCATTATTTTAAGGATAATCCTATTGTTCCAAATTTTTTATGCAAAACAACAAGATCATTAATTCCTCAAAAAGATCTTTTATTTATTTTATAATTCATCACCCATGTAGTTTATTTTTATTATTTCTTATATAAATCCTTATGAAGAATATTCTACATTGGTATTCCATGTTCAATATCTATATCCCCTTTTTAATTATTAAATTAAAAAAATTAATTCCACCTTCTTTTGGTAATCCTTACTATTTAGATTTCGTTTATTCCTTGAAATATAATTATGAAACGCACATATTTCTCATGGGTTTGATCATACTTATAATTTATGTATGGTTTTATTTCCTCATATGGAACACATAAATATGAATTTAATTACTTGAATAGTGGTCCTGGGATTATTTATCTATCCATTGATTTGGGTAAGTCTTTATATCTCATGATATTCTATGTAATGGATTAGGGAGTGAACCTAATCCACCATTGTAAATGTCCATGTTATGATGATGGTATTATGCATGACCATTTATACATGATTATGTTGTTATGACTTATGATGTTTCCATATATTCCACAATTCCATGATTTGATGATTTCATTTTTTATTCCATGTTTCCATGCTTATGGCCATTCCCTTTATGATATCATGTTTCGCCTCTTGACCCTCATTGTTTATTTCCATATTTATTCTCTCATAGGGATTTCTAGATAACCCATTTACTTTCTTATTTTCTATAGGGTAACCTATTAAGATTTAAAAAATCTGAGTGAGTTAGGGGAATAATTTGGGGTTTTAAATAATGACAGAGTTTTGTACATTTAAGATGATGTATTTATGTGTCTAATATTTTAAAGACACTAGACCATAAGAACCTTAGTCTTCTAATCATTGGAAATATATATTAAAAATTATGGAATAAAATGTGACAGATTATTGGGTCAATATAGTTAGAATTAGAAACAAATCTAATTATTTTTTCAGATTTTTATTTGTGAACTTTAGTCCAATACTTATGCACTATAATCGATGTACCTATGGATAAAAACTCAAAAAGGGTGTTTTTCATATTAACATGATTGTCACATGGTGAATGAAAAAGAAGCTTAACTACACAACTATTTTGACACTCCCATGGGATATTCTTTTGATAATCCATATACTCCTTACAAACCATTATGATGGATTTGAATATAATGTTATATTAGTGATCATAATAATGAATAGACCATTGATAAACAAGAATTAAACCTAAAGAATCATAAGTTAGGATATACATTTTAATTTTTAACTCTTTCTTATATTCTCAGAGTTTCCATTTTACATACTGATTAGTTTGATATTTTCATTATTAATGTTATTTTGGATATAGTAAATTACTAAAACCAGAATCATATTGTAGAAATTATGATAATTATTCACTAATGGACATATAATTTCATAAATGAATATATTTATACACATTTCTTCATATAATGTACATTTAGTATAACTATTAAAACACCATTGAAAAACTTGGAGGTTATTTTTTTAGTGAAAACTGATAATGGAGCAAGTGTGGAGTACCATGCATATAACTCTTCCATGATTAATATATTTTAGATGAATGTCCTTGAAAAACTTTTCATAATACTTTTAGTGAAATTGGATGTTATATCTGGAATATAAATTTGATCATTATATAAATACTACATCAACCCCCAAGAGATGGAAATAAGGTTTTATATCCCAAATTTTCCACTAATTCTATTCAAGCATCTAGAAGAGGATGAAACTCTTTAATCAAGTGATGTGGATATTTTTAACACACTTTTGCACATCTTTTTTTGAGGGATTTATTGATATTTTAATGATGAAATGTTGTTTTTTATGGAAATTAATTGATTATGAATAAATTGATATCATATTTTCTATTTAATTACAATATCATTATATTTTTTTTGGGACATGAATTGAATGATTTTTTGGTACACTAACTTTCATTTTTTAAAACACAATTTTTTTTATTTTCCAAAAAAATATTTTTTTCAAAATTAATTTGAAAACTTGTGAATTTATTTGAGATTAATTCCTTCAAATAATTCCATATTTTAATTATTTTTTTTGTGAAATTTAAAATTTTATTTTCAATTGAAATCTCAATTTCTTCTCTCAGATTGAATATTTTTTCATGAAGAAATTCTAATTAGAGGGAAACAATATTTTATCAATTAACGACTAATTGTTCTGAATTCAGTGCCCATAGAAATTCTATGAATTTAATTTAATCATTTTATTTGTAATTCAATTTTTAATTTAATGAACTGCCTGAAGAAATTGAAACTCAGTAGAGGAGAAGAACCTACACCGCATTCCACCGGAGAAGAATATCATCCTGGATCCACCACCACCCACCACCTATACTCCTGCCAAGCACCATCACCACCTTCTCTATGATAAATCCAAACAATGCCACTATAGAACTCTCCCAGATATTCGAATTCCATGCTTCCTAATCTTAGATCTGATACCACTATGGATAAACACATGAAGTTGAAGAAGACGCACCACTAGTGAACCGAAACTGCGACTTCCACTAAAGCCTAGCTCCCCTTTCCACATGCAGGGGAATTTCAAACACTCTAAAAAAATAAGAGAACCCCCTTTATTTTCTTGATTTTATATATATGTATATATATATTATATCATATCATATAAATAATAAAAATAACTATATAAATATATAATTTTATTTTTAAACATATATAATAATATGTATATATAAAGTTATATATTTAATATGTAGTTATTTTTTATTTGTTTATATTTGTATATATATTTTGTATATATATTATTAAATACATGTAACAATTTAATTATTTTTATAACAATCATTTATTTCATTTTTTTTCTTGTGCAGGTTCATTATAATGTATTAGATTTTTTGTGTATTATTTTTAGATATTATATGAATTATTTTTGAAACTAGGTACTGAGACATGCATGATTATGAGGCTGGGTGTTCCCAAAATTAATGTGTGAAAAGTATTAAAATTTTTAATAGCAAGCGTGCACATCTTTCTTGAGAAAGTGAAGTAACTCCTAAAATTGTACCCAGATCAAAAAATTGGATTGAACCATTGAGTTAAGAATAGTGATTTTACCCTAACCCTGAAAAAATATTCTTCGATATGGGTCGTTTGTGAAAAAATTGCCACAGACATAAAAGGAATAAAATAATTTAATAAAAATTATTTTGACGCTGCAACCTAATTCTCTCTTTAATTTAAACCATATGGAAAATTCACAGGGATAACTGCATAAACATGTGAATTTGAAATGTTCCATTGGATAATTAGAGTTGACCCCATGGATGGACCACGTCGACGATGGATTTGGAAATCAGAGATCAAAGATAGATGCGAGATTTGATCGATTGATCTCCCCAATGAACGCGACAAACATTAATTAATCATCAACATTCCATCCAAATCATGTTAGGGCATGCGTTTTAATTAGTTTATTTCTCATTCTTTATTTCAATGGGGAAATTGAATCAATCGATGAATAGATTTATTCAAAGATCATGCATATTACGGGATGAGATTTTATTCTATGATATTTATTTTATTTGGTTTTCTAAGTCAAATCCCTTATTCATAATCGTTGGAAAAGAACATTTGGACAATGATGATAATCCTTTTTATTTTTTCTTTTTTTCCCTCCGTTTATTGCGTTCTTCAATGTTGGATCCTTGAGGTCTCGTCCCAAAATTTTGAGGTGGTTTTGAACACAATTAGACCCCCATATTTGAAGCAAATTGAAAATCAAGATTGGATCAGTGTAGATTAGGACCCAAATAGCTCAGATCTATGATAGTTTCAATTTTTATGCATTGGAGGATGCATGGTGGTCCACAAAAGGGTCCATCAGCATGGCGGCGGCGACGACACATGGTGTCCGCCCACATGGATCCGCAACAAGGGTGAAATGGGGCATGGGAGATCTGGAAGAGCCGATAAGGCTAGCAGATGTAGAATGGCGGAGGAGAACGGTGTGACATAAAGGTGTCTGACCAGGAAGTTCGCGTGTAAGTGGGCCCAAACAAGCAGGTGGGTCAGGTCTAGGTGTGCAGTTTGGTTGGGTATGGTTGATGGGATGAACCAGATGAGCTAGACCAGTGTTGGATCTTGGGTTAGTCGAGGAGGAGCCGGGTGTGGTGGACCATTTGGTGTGATGGACTGCAATGTGGAGAAGCAAGTGGAGTTGCCATGGGTGCAGCGACCATATGGCTAGTCCACAAGTAGTCAACCACAGAGGATGCCACGATGACCATTTAAGAACCGTATGTGGACCGACCATGCCAGTCAGTCCACAGGTGTCCGGTCCACACATTAGGGTGATTAACCACGATGGTAGGTGGACCTACTATGGCGATAGGTTTGCAGGACCCGAATTGTCTATGGGAAACATCATTCAAACTTCCATAAATCCTTAATAAAGCATCCAAACGATGTGCCTTCAGCGAAAGTGTGACCCTAACATTAAGATGGTCGACCCAAGGTAAATTTTGGGTACCTTCTTCAATTTTGGGGCTCTTATTTTATTATTTTATACCAGTATTGGTTGAGTGCATTCCATTTATATTTTCATCGAGGGTATAATGCAACATTAAATGAACATCACTAGATTATAACCCCCTATATAGGACGAGTATCAGTAAGAGTCTTGGATTCCCTCTATGAGATAGGATTTATGTCTTATATCATCCCTAGTGGAGTTTGTGGAATCAGCGTGACTGCCTTGAGAAAGGCATTGATCCTCCATCTAGCGGGTTGCACCAATAGGGTGTTTATCCTCCATCTAGAGGGATC
Source organism: Viscum album (assembly GCA_963277665.1). Lineage (NCBI taxonomy): Eukaryota > Viridiplantae > Streptophyta > Magnoliopsida > Santalales > Viscaceae > Viscum > Viscum album. Next base: position 25,953,604 of record OY728151.1, read on the forward strand.
CATCAGTAGTGTTTGTGGAATCATTGTAATATGATCCCCTAAGTAGTGAGTTGATCCAGTTTGGGTTCATGGTGTCCCCCATTAGTTCTAGGCATGAACCCCTCTCTATGCATCATAGTCTTCTTAGACCAGTATGTTCTGTTTGAGTGGGGACCAAATTTGTTAAAACTATTCGTCGGGTGTCTACAATGATAACAAGGCTCATGGATTGAGTTCTCTCGGAATGAGTGTTACATCGACTAGAATCATGTGGTAGGTAGTTTCTTTTGACTCCCTAATGATTTGGTGTATCTCTTGAGTATATCTAGGTTTTACTTATTTTTTCTATTACATCTTGTATTAAGCTTTTTATTCTTGGTTGTTTGAGTTGTTTAGTGTTTTCAGGGTGGCTTGCTGAGTATTGTTGTACTCCCCCCTATATAAAATTTTCCCACACATGTCATGTCTTATGTAGACGAAAACCCTTTTGATGATTTCCTAGGTGGACCAGGAGCAAGTGGATCAATAATGGAGCTTGGCAGATCGATGTGTTTACTGAGAGAATACCTTTGACATATTCTTCTCTATTGGAGCATGTTGGACTTCTATAGTTTTAGTTATACTTGTGTTATAGACTATTTGTGGTGGGATTGTATTTTTCCCTGTATACTTTTCCATCACTTCCAGTTGTACTCTGGTTATGGTATCTTAGTGTTATGCATTCATTATTTTAGTTGTTTTTTACATTTCATAATTGTGTGACTTATAAATTTATGCATGTGTGTAAGTACTTTAGGCTAATTCATCCCATTTTTGGGAATACCAACTCAGTTCTATTCACAAGACCTTGTCCTATTAGAGGTGGTCTTGGGGTAGTCATGACACTGGCCCCTCTAGGATTGGTCATGACAGAGTGGTATCAGAGGTGGCTAATTTTGGAATGAGTATTTGTGATATTGGTTTATGGAAATAGTGTTAAGTGTTTTGAGATTGTCTTTCAGGCCATGGGCTCCAGTGTTGGTGCATCGACCATCATATCCATACACCAAGACTCTGATCACCTTCTTTTCAACTTAGTACGTGAAACACTAGTTGTAGGAAAAACAATGGTACACACATCATATAGGAATAGTCGGGTATTCCATATCCTTCATGAGTCAGCTCCCCAGATGTACTCCACTAACCATGATGCATCTTGTTTTATTTTAGAATACCACCATATAGATAGCCATCCAGGATTCCACTGCGTGATCATGAGTATGATCCTCCTTGCGACAAGGCATCGATACATGGAACTGCATTAGAGATAGCACCTAAAGGTTGTTTATGAGCTATACCACCACCCAACGAGCAACATCTACTACCATAACTTCCACTTGAGGGTGAATGTAGACTGAGTGAACTGCATGAGTTTCATAAGATGTGAAATCCCATTTTTTAGGGCGATCAAGACACCTTAATGGATTTGGATTTTCTAGATTTAGTCATTAGTTTTTTCCGACTTCTGAGGATGCCTTCCATCCAAATGGAAGTCCTTACTGTAAGCCTTATTTAGGGATCTGTGGGGGTGATGGTAGATTTTGGTGACTCAGTCAGACGATGTGACAAGTCTCTCATAGATAGAGTTCGAGAGTCTCTTCATAAAGGATATCTATCTATCCCTGTTGTGATTGGTACACATACAAGATATCCTAAATATTCAGTGGGGAAATATGATTGTGGAGGTGTATTCAAAAATACCTACTGATATCTCATGCTACTCTTTAGATATGGGAAGAGACTAGTTCTTTTGGGCTCGGACCATTGATCCAGGCATACACTAGTACATCAGGGCATTAGTGGTATCCCTAAACATTTCTACTTATGTTGGGGTACTTGATAGAGCCCTCTTAGTGGAATGTTTTCTTTTAGAGCATACACCGGTTGTGGGAGCTAGTAGTTTGAACACTATAGATGAGACCTTGGTAGTAGGTAGCTGACAAAAGTCATAGAGATCCGAGAAGTCCATGCACTTTAGGAGGCTATCCTAGGACTCAATATCAATGATGCAAGGCTCCCAGGGCATCTCGAATCATCCATAAGACATGTTTTATTTTTCTTGCAACTGTTGAGGACATCTAGAATGATATTTACCATCCAATCGTACAACTGATAGAGAGATGGTAGAGGGAATACTGAGATAAAAAGAGAGACAGGTGTAGGGTGTAATGTAGGGTGGAGGATGTGGCAGAGGGGTAGGCAAGGTAGCAGGAGGTGGTTGGAGGTTTGGCCTATTACCAGCACAACCCCCAGGTGGTCCACGTCATTCTCATGGAGCTGATGGATAGGGACGAGGCCAGCTATAGGCTATGGAGTCTTATAACCTCGAGGACCCATAGAAAATATGAGGTTCAATTTTTGTCAATTCAACCTTAGTTTTAGTATTGATCGACATAGATACTATTCATTCTTTTCATGCCACGAATCTTGTTTAACACTTTGAAATTCTGGTAGAACCATTTACTTGACCCTTATGCTGGGACACTCCTATTGTAGGAGACAAAATGATCACACACTAGTGCCGAAAGTGTGACCTAATTCTTGGAGGTGAGAGTTTTGGTTAAGATCTCTTGGTAGCGACGTCGATGCATTTTGACTTCATTTTTGGTATGGATTGGTTATCAATAGTTCATACTCAGATTTATTTTTTTATGTTAAAAGTGTGGTGTGTCCACAGTGATGGAAAAAAGTTTTCCTTTGTTGGTTAAATGAAAATCTACGCAGCATAGTATGGACTCACACATACGAGGGTACATCTGATTACTCATCTGTTAGATAGCCATGACCTTGATGCAGTGGATGATATGAGTCCTCAGTTTCCTACAATGGTGGTGGATTATGAGGGCGTATTTCCCAAAGATTTTCTAGGTTTACCTCCCCACTGGGATATAGACTTATGCATTGATATAAATCTCACGACGACATTGATATATATACCTGTATATAAAAGAGCTTCCATAGAGCTTCATTAGGTGAGGTTACAGTTGGTGGACTTTCAAAAGAATATATTTTGTGAGATCTAGTGTTTCACCCGGGGAAACCCCGATTTCGTTTTCCAAGAAGGAATATGGGAGCTTGAGGTTATGTGTGGATTACCTATACTTAAAACTAGTGACTATGAAAAAAAATTATCCACTACCAAGGATTGATGACCACTTTTATGAATTGAAAGATGTGTGATGGTTCTCGAAGGTCAAACTCAGATTAGGCTATCGCTAGCTGTGAGTACTGGGTGAGGATATAGAAAAGATGACCTTTAGATGTTGTTAGGGTGACCATGAGTACATGGTAATTTTGTTTAGCATGAAAAATTCTCCAGAAATGTTCATGGGTCTCATAAAACATATCTTTGATTCTTACATAGATCAACATGTTGTGGTATTCGTCAATAAAATACTAGTGTATTCGGTGTCCAAAAAGGAGAACGCGAGACACATTAGGGTACTTATAGAAAATATCTGAGAGAACCAAATTTATGAAATTATCTTGATGTTTCAGTTTTGGATTTGTGTAACCATTTTCTAGGACATGACATATCAGAGGCTGGAGTTGTAGTGGATCTAGCGAATGTTGAGGAAGTTCTTTCTTGGGAGCCACCAAAGAGTGTTACTGAGGTGCAGAGTTTCCTTGTATTGGTAGGGTAAGGTTGGAGTTTTGTAACCAAATTATCTAGAGTGGAAGCACCCTTAACATCTTTGACACAAAATGGGAAGCCTTTAATGTGGATAGAAAAGTTCCAACATTGATTTCAGGAGCTGAGGAATAGGTTGGTGCGTTCTCCCATCTTGAGGTTACTGGAGGAAGGCATCAAGTATGTGGTGTTCTGCGATGCATTAGGGAACGATCTTGGTTGCGTATTGATATAGAGACAAGTGGTGATTTCCTATGGTTTATTCCAGTTGGTACTACATGATAAGTACTATGCAACCCTTGATCTTGAGTTAGTAGTAGTAGTCTTCACATTAAGGATGTGGCAACACTACTTGATGGGTCAACAATTTATCATCTACTCTGATCACAAAAGATTAAAGTATATATTCTCTTCAAAACATTTTACCTTGATATAGAGGTGATGAATAGAGTTACTCCATGACTATAACTTTTATATTGTCTATACTCTTGGGATATGGAACATCGTGGCATTTTATTTTATTAGGAGATCTAGTTCACAGTTACTGAAGGAGACATCACAACAATTGTCCTTGTTGCGAATATCCTTTATGAATAGAGATGGATCAGCATACCTTTAGTTAATGGCTGTCACCCCTACACTCTTACATCATGTGAGGGAGGCATAACTTGGGGATACTGACTGCAAGACCCTATGTGCTCAGATGTCCATAAATAATGCTCTTGGTGGATATTGAAAAGTTGGAGAGAATGTTTTTTTTGAGATTCTTTCTTTACATATCGGTTGTGGAAGGGATTACAAGAGGTGTTTAGGACCTATTTATCTTGAGCATAATGTTTCACCAATAAAAAATGAAAAGACTGAGCGAAATATTTAGGATCTGGAGGAAATACTGCGAGCTTGCATGCTAGAATTTGTCCGTTGTTGGGAGGATCACCTATCACTGTTGGAGTTTTCATACAACAAAATCTATCATTACACCATTGGTATGACACAATTTGAGGCTTTGTATGGGTTACCCTACAAGTCACCACATTGTTGGACTAACAAAGGAGAGTCAGTGCTCATGGGTGAGGAGTTGGTGCGAACCACTACATAGAATGTGAAGATCATCTAGGACTGGATGAAGACTGCATAGAGATGTCATAATTCTTATGCTGATAGGCGACATAGGCCTTTGGAGTTTGAGTAAAGAGATAATGTGTTCCTTCAGGTTTTACCTAGATAGGGATTAGAACTTTTTGGCTAGGGTGGAATGTTGTCTCTGAGGTTCATCAGCCCTTTCCAGATACTATATAGAGTTTTTTATGTGGAGTACCACTTGAATCTACCTCAATTTTTATATCGAGTACGCAACATCTTCCACATGACGTGACTGAGGAGGTATGTGCATGACCCTTCGTACGTTATCGATTTGGGAGAGATGGACAACAAGGATGGAGTGAACTTTACAGAGTACCTAGTGGAGATTGAGGATTAGTAGGAGAGGATCCTTCAAAGTTGATTGATTCATTTAGTGCACATTTGGTGACAACACGGGAATCTCCAGGAGAGCATATGGGAGATGGAGTATCAGATTCATTCTCAGTATCCCCATCTATTTTAGTAGCCCTTGTTTTGGATTTTTTGGGACGTAAATCCCAATGGTGTGGAGAATGTAACATATCATATTTTCCATGTATTATTTTTATATATTATATGGATTATTTTCAAGACCAAACACTAAGACAGCGTGTGATTCCAAGGCCAGGTGTTCCCAGAAGAAATGTGTGAAAATTCTTAAAATATTTACTAGCATGAAAAGTCGGTTTTCCTGAGATAGTTGAGTAGATACTAAATGGATGCTCGGTTAAAAAAATCAATGGAACCGTTGATTTCAGAATAGTGACTTTAACATAGGTGTGACCTAACATTGGTTGGTGCGAGTCATTTGTAAAAAAAGTTGTCACAGACATAAAATGAATAAAATAATTTAATAAAATTTAATTTGATGTAGGGACCTAATAATCAGTTTAATTATTTTCTTATGGAAAATTCATAGGGTAAGCTGCATAACCCAGTGTATTTGAAGACTTATATTGGAGCATTGGAGGAGACCCCATGGGAAGACAACACTGATGATAGATTTAAAATCACAGGTCAAAAATATGTGTGAGATAGGATCGAGGTATCTCACCAATGAATGTGGTGCAACTTTATTATTCATCAATGATCGATCCAAATCAAGGAAGTGTATGTGTTTTAATTTGCGTATTCCCAATTATTTATTTCTACGATGAATGTGGATCAATCGATTAATGGATTGATTCACCTATCGTGCATATTTCATGATGAGGTTTCATTCTACAAGATTTATTTAATCTAGTTTTCTAACCCAAATCCACCGTTCTTGATCATTGGTGAAGAATTATTTTCCAATAATGATAAACCTTTGTTCCTAGGCATTTTATCCCTTGTTTATTCACATTATTCACCGTTGTAGCCCCGTGGTCCCGGTTCGATGTTTCTGGATGGTTCCAAACTTGATCGGATCCCAAAATTTGAGGCAAATCAACAAATGATGATGGATCAATGTAGATTGAGACTCAAGGAGATTGGATTTAGGATCATTCGGATTTCCAGGCATCATAGGAGGTGTGGTGGTCCGTGGAAGGGACCACTGGCATGCAATGGTGGTGACCATCGACCAACGGTGACAACCCACGTGTGGGGAAGAGTCTCGTATGGCCGTGTCATGGGTCACATGGGGCGTGGTAGATGCAGCGAAGCTAGCAGGGACGACATATACGAGATAGAAGAGTAAGGCAGTGGGATGCGGAGTGGGCCGACCCTGAGGTCCATGTGTGAGTGGGCCTAGGTGAGCAGGTGTTTCGTGCTTAGGCAGACATTTAGTCCGGTTTAGGTTAGTGGGCTAGACCAGATGAGTTGGACTCGGGTTGCATCTCAGGTCAACTGGGGCAAAGTCGGGTGCGATCGACTGTGTGGTGCAATCGCCTATCAGGTGGAGTGGTAGGTGGAGCCATCACATGCTAAAAGACTATGCGACCATTCCACAGGCGGTCGACTGCAGTGGCTAATCATGCATTATAGGTGGACTGACCACGATAGTCGGTCTGTGGGAAGATGATCTACACAGTTAGTGGACCATCCATGCTGGTAGGTCTGGAGACCCCAGTAGGTCTGCGGGTAACTTTATTCAAATGATCAAAACAACTTTAACAGAGCGCCCAAATGATGACCCATCAGTGGCACCATGAACCTAACTTTAATAAGGTCAGACCAAGATGAAATTTGGGCACCTTAATCATATTTGAGTATATTTTTTTCTTAATTTAGATCAGTTTAGGTTGATTGAGTTCCCTTGGTATTTTCTTATAGGGTACAATGCAAGATTATAACTACATAGCTAGATTGTAACCCCCTCTAGATTTTGAGTATCAGATAGAGTTGTTGTGTCTCTACGAGAGACAAGACTGTAATCCTTTGTCACCCCTAAGGAAGATTGTGGAAACAATGAAACCTCCTTGAGTAGGGTGTTGATCCTCCATCTAGTTTTCTACATCAGTAGGTAATTGATCCCCCATCAAGCGGGCTACATCATTAGGGTTTATGGAATTGTTTACATACAACTCCCTACATATCTGGTTGATACAGTTTAGGTTTGTGGTGTCCCACAGTGGTTTTGGGCGTGACCCCATCTCTGTGTATCATAGTCTTCTCTGACCAGTATGATTTCTATGGGTGCGGACAAAATGATTTAAAACTCTTCATCGAGTGTATTCAATGATAACATGTCTCATGGAGTGATTTCTACCAGAACAAGTGTTGCTTGTAGAAGAATCCTGTGGCTAGAAATTGGTTACGATGACCTGATGGTATTCTGTCACCCTTGAGTATATCTAGGTTTTCCTTCTTATATCTATTACATCTTGTATTGAGATGACTATACATGGTGCTTCATTTTTAGTTTTTTTGGGGTTCCCTACTAAGTATTGTTATACTCACCTAGATGGGATTTTATCACACATGCCATGTCTTATATAGACTACAACCCTTTTATCACTATCCTAGGAGGACCGGGAGTGGGTGAAGCATAGCTGGAGCTGGGAACGATTGATATGTTTATTAGGTTCCTACCTTTTAATTAGTCCGATCCTTTGGAGAATGTTGGAATTCTATATTTTAAGTTAGACTTTTGTTACATACTCTTTGTGGTGGGTTTGTATCCAGCACTATTTAATTTTCCATTACTTTATGTTGTACCCTGGTTGTGGGATCATAGTGGTTTCCTTGAATTATTTCAGTAGTTTTACATTTCATCATTGTGTGTATGGGATATGTGTGCTTGGATACATGTACTATAAGATAATTCCTCCCATTTGTGGGAAATAACTACTTGGTGCTAGTCACTAGCCCCTAGCCTATTGGAGGCGGGCTTGGGGTAGTTAGGGATTGAGACCCTCTGGGATGGGCCGTGATATTTATTGATGGAACCGAGCAGATGTTTTTGGATGAGAAACACTTGAGTCACAGAGGGAAGATCATGAATAGAAAATTACAACACACATGAAAGACTAAGAGATTTTATCTAGCAGTGAGCACACATATGAGGTGCACAAAGTTGTTTTGTTAAAGAGGGAACAGAAGAATTGGAAGAAGGACCATCACTACCCCCATTCCAGAACCATATTTAGATAATTAAACTAACACACTATCCATCATTCACACTAGGACACATAAAACATAGTGGAGACAACCGAGCTAGGAGTGGGAGTAGGATATAGAGCTGGAGCATGAGGAGGGGATAAATATCAACAGATTCGATTCCTTATCTTTTATCTGTCATTTTTTGGAGTTTCTATTTTCATGAGTAGCTAATTTTATTAGGGAAATTAGGATTTGATGATTATTGACATTTATCCATTCTATATTAAATATGTTAATTGTTGGGATCATTTTATAGTAAAAATTATTTTATGTTTGATTATGAGAATCATTTATCACTATCGAATAACCGAAAGGTGAGTGTAGTGATTTATTATTTCCTTGGATCATTAACCACAATACCAAAAAATAGAAAAGGTCACTATATCTATTCTGTATAATGAACAGACTAATTATTGGTTTAAGATTGAAAGATCAAGACTACTAAAGGTTCATTGAGTTATGGAAGATAAGTAAAGTGATAACATAGGGAATATCCTCCATTTTTTGAAGCACTGAATAATTGAACTAATTCAAATAGAATTGGAGAATATCTTTTCATCAGTTAAAAATATCCCAAGGACCCTAAATTCATCTATATCTAGTCTCTTCTCTCTATTTTCTTTCCTCCCTGTCACCCTGATCTTCACTGTTTCATTATTTCCCTTATGTTTTTTGTTGTTTTTTGTTTTGTTTTGGTCAATCACAAAAACCATTTTCCTTCACTATGGAATCAAAACACTTCCCACTGTCGCACTTGTTTTAAGTATGGTTTTTTAAATTTTAATTTAAATAGTTTCAGAAACCTCGCTACTAAATATTTGTGCAGTTGCTGGGGAATCAACCCTTGATTTTGTTTCTTTCTCAGTTTTTATATTTAAAAAAAATAAAAAATAAAAAAACACAATAGTAATGAAATCAAATGATTCTTATCCATTGTTACTATTTAATCAATTAAAAAAGTTGAAGATGTTGCTACATTTCACTATTGGTTGTATGAATGAAAACATCAAGATCATAATGGTGATGAAAAAACATATTCTCATAAAATCATGAAAATGATTCGTAAATATCTAGAAAATATCATATAAGGCTAAGAAGAAAAGGAAATAATTCAACCATACACTAAATTAAAAAATTTATAGAAAGAAACTGAGAAGGAAATAGAAAGTAAAGAGAACAAAGAAGATGTTGGAGATGCCTATTTTTTATTGTAATATGAACCTAGATTCATGGATGGAAATTCAAGAATAAAATTTTATAGATTTTTTCAAGGGATGAAAAGAGATGCCACAGGAAGAAACGTAAGATGCTAGACAATTATTTGAAGATCATTACTTCCCTGTTATTCATTATAAAAATTTTAATTGCATTAACTTTTCTAAGGGATTTTATATGTTAGAACAGGTTGATCCAGGATAATACATCCTCTACTTTTCCATGAAATATACAGAAAGTAAGGTGACTTTTTTTAGGAGAGTCTAGAAGAGGTTGTAGAGTGACCCGACCCCAAATAGCCCGGATTCTGTGTATAATATTAATTAATATTGGCTCAATTACAAGGAATAAAATCTTTATGTAAATAGAGTTTAATAGTCTTGGTAAACCAAATACATATACAAGTCATGTATTAAAAATTAATATAATGATTGCAACACAATTTTTTCCTTTGTAAATAAATCACTATAACGATAACTCTAACCCATCTAGCAAATTCTTGTATATAATTAATAGTAAACTTATTGGATTCTTGGGGAATGAAACATAATAAGGGTAAGATCTAATTCTTAGTAAGGAAAAATTATAGTGGAAAAAAAAATAATCAATGAGAATAATCAATATGGTAAGGTAAATAACTAAACACATGCCATCCAAATAACTAGATAAGGTAAAATAAATATGGAAATGAAAGAAACTAAAAAAAAATTCCATCTAAATAACTAAAATAATATTCATTTAAATATATGTCGAAGAAAAATCTAATGGATGAATTATAAATGAAACTAAATGAGGTTAATACTTGATTATTGGATGCTATGTTTCGTAGATACAAGGTACATTTATCATTATGTCCTTTCCAAAGATGGTTTATATAATATCCGGTAAACACACATAAAAGGAAGCTTGCCAAATGAATCATCCCATGAGAATACTATTGAATTGAGGGAATATCTATAACCAAGCCCCACTTGTGTCATAGTTTTCTAAAACATTCCTCATATATCGAATAATAGATTAAACAATGTGCCTAATCAAATATATGTATGAAGAAAGAGATATATATTTATCAATATTTCCACAAATAATCGAATTAAATTAAAATTAAAAACCATATAATAATGATACATGATTTATGAAATGAGCATATTCATGATAAATGATACGTAAAAATAGGGGAAATTCAATTTTCAATGATAATAAGAAATTGAATATTTCAAGGTGACCAAAGGATTCAAGGAAGTGAATTTGAATAATATCCATGAAAAAATTAATCATAAACCATCCATAGGAACATTAAGGATGGTATCAATACAACATTCCCCTAGTGAATTAAAATAAAAGGTTGTTTTTTTATTAATGTAAATATTATTAAATGTTCTATTGAAAATATTCTTGAGGAAAATTTCCTTTAGTTTTGAAAAACCTTTTGAAAAAAAATTTCTTTGAAAATCATTTTTTTTAAAAAATAATTAATAATTAAACTTTTAAAAACAAAAAGGAATATTTAAAGAAGTGATGGTGGCTAAATCTGTACATTCTATACAGGGTAAACAGAACGTTTCTATTTCATGCTAAAAGGTTAGAAAAAATCATTTTTCAGAAAGAAATAAGAATATTCCATTGAAAACACTGGTAAAAGACAAAAACTGTTAAAAATTTATTTACCAAATCATTTTAAAAACATTTTTGAAAAAATTTGAATAAAACATGGGTTTTAGAAAAAAAATGGTTCTCTTACTAAATAGAGAAATGAAGTCGGGTTTTCTTAAGAACAATTTCTAAAACACATTGAGTTCCAATGAGTGGAAATCTAGTATTGATACTTGAAAGAGATCATAAATTACGAGAGGAGAGTAAAATTAATTTTTTTATTGAAAAATGGTAATATAATTTTATTTAATGGAAATACTATTGAAATATCATTAAATTTATTTTTAAGGAAAATAATCATTAAACAATTAAAAGTATCCCATTCCACTTCAAAACATTTTAAATAATAAACCTATTAATGGAATAATATTAAATTAAAGTATTAAATACGATGAATATAAAGTAATTCTTGACATAATATATAAAAATGGTTTTTAGATACACCACACAAAATATGTAAGTGGTGAACATTTCATTTATCAGATGGATGTAAAAAGTGAGATGAGAATCCCTTACATTGCATTTCCTTTTAGGTGAACATCGTTTAACCTCACATATAGGTTTTTTAAACATGTAAATAAATTTTTAAAAACCTTATTAATTTTTATTTTATCATATATGATCCTATTATAATATTTTATTACTTATTTTTTAATAAACTTTCATTATTTTAACTATTTCAGGTGTTAATTTCCTAGTTTGTTGAGTATGTTTTAACTAGTTATTTTTTATTATTATTAAATATATATCATGGTTTAATCATCCCCATAATGTATAAAATTATTTTAAAATAATATATATCTATTATATATATACCTAGAATAATCTATAATGTTTTGAGATAAGAAATGAAATGTACCGTTAATGGAGACGGTAGTCTGAACGTGCACATGAAAACTGCCTTCATTTCATTGTCTTATATTAAAATAATGAAATGTAATTGATAAATATGTATATTATAATTCTACTATCATATATATGTTATATTTGTTACATATGTTTTTTTTAAACCATTTTTTATACATTTCACGTATGGAATGAATGAGTCATGTTACTTTTAGGGGGAGTAGTCAACACTTCCTCAAACGAAATTATCATACTTACACAAGATGGAAAGAATAATGTTATATTCTAAATAAATATTTCTGAAGCGTAAGGATGATATAAATATCATATATAACAGATATTAATATATTTTCCAATAAAATGGCCACCATGAGAGGTGGTAATGAAAAAATGAGCAATCATCATTTCGTGAGGAAGTAGTTCGCAATACATTGAAACATTATGTTCATTACCCATTAGATGGAAGTTCATGTTAGTGTAAGTTTAACCCATAATACAGAAACATAAAAGTATATTGAGGATACTAGTGTTATTATATTAACATGGAATAAGAATATTGTAGGTGGTGCAAAAGTAAATTAAAGAAAAGAGATTGTTGGAAAGCATTACATTGAAAATCGGGTAACACCTTTTAGTTTATACCAATGGGATTCCTTGGAAGGATTCCTGAACAAAGTGTGGAATCAAGGTCGAGGTTAGGGATTTTGAGAATCTATTTGGGCATATATTTTCCAAACCTAAGTGGCTTGAGGGGTGTGAGGAATGGGGAGATGTGGTGGCCTTTTATAGTTGAGGAGGAGTGGCACTCTTATAATTGTTTGACAAAGGAATTCCTACCATATTTTTCACATTGTTAGTAGCTACAATAATGAACTTCATTAAATAAAATATAGGATATGGTCTAAATATGTCCATCCATTATATTTCGGATAATTCTTAGGTCGTTGTGGGATTTAAGGTTAAGGATTAGTCCCTTATTAAACTTAATTTAACTTTAATCGTTGTAATTAATTTTAACTAATTCAACTAATATTTTTGGTAAAAAAATTATTTGGTCTTATCATACATTATAAATTATTCTGTTCCCAAATATGGAATCTATTTTTCTAATATCCAGTCATAGAAGTAGCATAAATTAATTTTAAATTCATCCCGTAGACAGGACTACAATGCGGTTTTTTAAAGTAAAAACATCTAAAAGGATGATGAGTTTTTTACATTCAATTACAAAGTAAAATTGATCCCAATGGAATAAATTGAATTAATTGAAAATAATATGATATAATTTAACTTTAAAACCAATTAAAAATAAAATTTATCCTTTTAAATAAATTATATGAAAAAACATTTTAGAGCTAAATTTCAGTATTTTTCACTATACATTAAAAAAATGAAACTTTAATGAAAATTACCAAAAAATATCCCTGAGTTAATTTTTATGTTTATATTCCAAATATTTATTTTATTTTTACATATTAAAATTATAAAATTTATAAAAATTTGATTTAATATGGGTTCTCCATCTAAGGGTGGAAATACTACCTTTATAAAAATATAGTATTTTAAGTGTAATATTTGGTTTGTTCTTATCTTATAATTATAAAATATATTGGATTAACATCAAAATTAATATATTTAATATATTATATAACTATTATATTAATATCAGCCACTAATATTTATAAATTAAATCTATTAGGGTAAAACATCTTTGTGAACATTAAAATAATATTAGTTTTTTTATATTCAATATATTTTCATATTCATTTTCAATTAATTTGTAACGTATGAATTTATTTATATTTTAGAAAACCATATATTTTTCAAAAAATAGTTTATTATATTCATAACCACTAATTTAATGTCTAGGTAAAGTCTTATTATATTAAATAATAATATTTTAATAATATATTTTTGTTAGGTTAAAACTTGGTCTTGTTTGCAATGTAAGGATTCAAAGAAAGTATCTATTTCATGTAATGAAAAGTATCTTAGTGTCAAGTTCATTAACAAATATAGAATATATAAAATCTATTTAAAATAGTAAATATTTTGTAACATAACTGGGAATTATAAACCCTTATGTGCTTGGTGTTGCGTGTCATGCACGCTATCAAATATAAGGTTTTTACGTTAGAATTTCGGTGTGTTATAGGTTGACTACCTCACTCTCACCCAAAATATCCCCCCTAGATCACTATTCAATTAAGAAGATAAAAAACTACATTGATTCAAGGAGTTGAAAATCTTATAGAATAATCTATATTTTTATTTTACTTTGATTAATTGAAGCTGATCTGGATTTTGTTTCTCTATTTATAGGTATTAAGGACCAATCCATTTTTTGATTTCCTAAAGACTAAAGAGAAAATTAAAGATGCACATGTTGAGGAATTACTATACCTCCCAATTATGGTTGAAAATTCAATTTTTAGAGTTAATATTGAAGATGAATTTCTAGAGCTATGAACAAGATCAAAAGAGGGTGTTGACATGATTTTTATTATTCAAGATGAAATACTTCTTTAAATAGTTATGGATAACTCCCCCCATTTTTATAGAAATTATGACAATCACATGTTATTCTAGGCAGAGAGATCCCATTATAAAGCCCTTGTTGGACTAGAGGTCATTAAACCCAAATACAAGAATCCCATTGTCTTATACACATTATTTTTAGGTAAACCCATCAGGACATCTATTAGCCACCTTTTATTCATGTTGTCGCGACTGCTATTACTAGAGGATCTCAGACCTTTCATACTCAACCTAAATGCTTCCCCTGGGACAAAAGAAGCTTTAAACTAGAAATTAGAGGATTACACTCCCAAACTCAATCCCAGGTTTCATAAATTTTTGATTTGAGTATGAGTAATTTTAATGATGAAAGTGTTTCCATCTTGTAGGTACTTGGATGAAGCATCTTGAGATCATGCATAAATTAAATGGGTGTAGGTGTGTCACACATAAAATATAAGGTTTCATAGCTTCTACACTAGGAGAGTTTTATTTTTTTATTCTACTAATATTCTATTTCATGATTCTTTTAACTAATTGTGGAGACCCCTCCCATTTATTAAATTTTTTGAATATGTTCTCTCATATTGGTGTTTTTCAAGGTTATTTATAAAAAATTGAAAAAAATCACATTGATCAATATTTGAAAAAAACATTTATTGAACCATTATTATTCCTTTTTATTTAAAATTATTTGTGTTATATCATTGTATATCATGCCACTATTTTAAATACATTAGAAATTAATTTTTCTGTATTTAATTATAAAAAGAATGAACTAAAAAATAGGGTTTTTAAAAGTTTTTGGATGTGAATCAATAGTGGTTTTTGATCTTTTATACTACCCATTTTACATTATTTAACCGTTTAATTTTGAATCTGTTGTAAACTAAAGTATCTCCCATATTAGGATTCAATGTTGGGGATAATTTTGAGTTTTAAGTGTAGGGGAGAGGGGTATTTAAATGCTATAATATTCTTTAATAATATTCAATTATTATGAATTCTTTCAGAAAATGAGGGTTCTTAGGATTCAATCTACATGTAAACACTGTATTTCCTAGTTGATAATAAAATGTTGGTTGTTGAGGGTTGCATTTATTCGGAAATTTTTGGTGATTTATGGTTACTGAGTAGTGTTACATACTATTTTTTAGGGATATTCTATTTAGGAACTCAGAAAGGGAGTTATATATGAGAATTATTTATGGAATTATGATCATAACTTAAAGAAATTGGAAATTTTATCTCGAACCTAGAGGACCCAAATTTTGAAAAACTAATCACATGAGGAAGTAAAATAAAATTATATTCTTATAAGTCCTTAGAAATTAGTGTAAAATAGGAAATTTAGATCCCACAATGAGTCTATGAGATAAGGACACTTGGCGTGTTTCTATATATAAATAAAATCAATTTTCAAATTCAACAAGTCTGCTGCATAGTGCTTTTCCCATGAAATATGGAGGAGAATAATTAAAATAATGTGTTTTGTAAAAATTTATTTCATTAAGGTGAGGAGAATTTTGAACCTAAATAAATAAGGGGATGACTAAATTATATGAATTTAATTTTATTTTAATCAATGAAGTGATAAAAAACTATTATTTTTGGCACCTAGGAGGAAGTGAAAATTCAAGGTGCCTCTTGTTAAGGGTTTTCCCAACTCATAGATAATTTTTCATAAATTCTACAATCAGAACTTGAAAAAATAATTTATGTTTGGTAGTAGGTGAACTCATCTAGGAGACAGGAATTTTCTAATAGTGAATGAATATGTGTTCCCATGTTTTTTAGTTTGTATTTGAATATCAATAGGGCCTATTTTGAATATCTATTTGAAGTTACGGCTCTCAGATTTTGGTCCATTGTTTATATAATTCTTGACATGATTCATTTTATGCTTATTATGATATTATTATATTCTGTTTTATAAATATAAAAGGATCGGATTTTTTAGGACAAAAAAATATTTGAGTGTGGGGGAGTTTGATGCCGTTTATTTTTACACACTTTCTACATTAGTTATTGAATAACTTATTGAGTTTTTAATGCTAAAATGTTGTTTTTGATTGAAATTAATTTATTATGGATAAATTAGGCCCAAATTCTACATTTATTGAAAATTTTATTAAATTGTGTGTTTAGGGAGATAAATTGAACGACATTTGTGTGCTCTAATTTTCAAATTTTTTTGAAAAATAATTTTTTGACTTTCATTGGAAATATGTTTTTCAAATTATTTTGATAACTTGTCACTTTAGATGACATTAATTATTTCATATAATTCCATATTTTTATTTAAAACTTTTTGTGAAATTACCAATTTGTTTTTTAATTGAAATTTTAATTTATTCACTAACATTAAAAGTTTTGTCTCAAAGAAATTGTAACTAGTGTATTTTTTATAGATTGAGGATTAATTTTTTTGAATTTAGTGACCCAATAAATTCTACAAATTTAATTTAATCATTTTTAATTCAAATTTAAATTGTGTTATTTTATTTTATTTATTGATATATATTATGATAATTTTTTGGGCTATATTTTAACTTAAAATGTCGATCTACATATTTCAGGTTACTCTACCACTGCTATAAACCTATTGGTCTTTATCATGATCCACCACCAAACACCACGTTTTCTCTAGCCGACCACCACCATCACCTCCACTATGATGAATCCAAACCACGCCATTGTAAAATTCCACCTAATACATGAAGCCACCACCATCCTAGTCGAGATCTGACGTCACAATGGATGAACACCCATGGTTAATGAAGAATCGCTTCTTGTGAAGTGAATCTACTACAAATGCTCAAGCAAAGCTCCCCTTGCCACTTGAGACCTTTGAACCCTCCTCCTGTCGAAGAAGATAACCCCCTCTATTTTCTTATTTTTATATATAATTATATATATAACTTTATAATAATAATAATAATAACTATATATATATTTAAATATGATGACATATATGATAGTAGGTATATACATAGTCATATATATTTAATATGTCTTTATATTTTTATTAGTTTATATTTGTATATATGTTATTTATATATATTATTAAATTCTTATAATAATTTAATTATAATAATATTAATCTTATAATTTTATCTATTTTTTTGATGTCCAGGTTCGTTGATGTCATGGGGATGCAGTTTTTCGAAGATCTACACCTGAGTCAATTGAGGAGGAGCATGAACTATAACATACATACCACATGGAAGACATCGATTTGTGACCTAGGGGTGATCATAAGTGGGCAGAGGAGGTGTGTACTTTTTTTTTGTTAAAGTGAGAAAGACATAATCAAAAGAAGGACCATCACACACCCATTACAGAACCACCATCAGATCATCCAATACACACAAAATCCATCATCCACACCATGAAATATAAAATAGATTGGAGAAAACTGATCTAGGAGAGAGATAAGGATCTAGAGCCGGAGATGGAGTTTGGGTTAAATCTCCATAGAAATGCTTCTTCATCTATTATCTCTCATTTTTTGTGTTTCTGTTTTCAAGAGCAGCTAAATTTATTTGGGTAATCAAGCTTGGATGATTGATTTACATTTATCCATTTTTTTATTAGTTTAATTTTTTTAGTGAATTATAAGTTTCATGTTATTTTAAGATTGATTATAATCATCATTTCACACTACCCAATAACCAATAGGTTATGGTAGTGATTTATTTTTTCCTTGTATCATTGATCAAATTATAAAAAAATTGAAAAGGTTAATGAATATATTGTCTATAATGAATAGAATAGTTCAAGGGTTAAGATGAAAATATCATGGTTCAAGAAGGTTTATCAAGCTATGGAAGTTCATTGAAGAGAAATATCAGTGGAATGTACCATTTCTCATGCAATGAATAATTAAATTAATTTTAGTAGAATTGAAAAATAACTTTTTTATCACTTCAAGGCAGTCCTAGGACCTTAAATTCATCCATAGTATATCTTTCTTTCTGTTATTATCCACCCTATCACCTTCAACTTCACAATTTCACTATTTACTTTTAGTTTTTTGTTTATGTTTTGGTTTTTTTAGTGGAATTTTGGTCACTCACACACACCATTATATTTACTTGTGGAGTCATCACCCCTCTCATTATCATACTAGTTGTAAGTAGGGTTTTATAAATATTAATTTACACGAGTTCAATAAAATCACTATAATGAAATTATTCATAAGAATATATATTGTCACCTTATGAAAAATAATATCCATCTCAGATGATATAAATAATGGAGAATACCAATCTTGAAGAAATACCACTTATAAAGGATTACATTGATGTATTCCCCTGAAGAATTATTTGGTCCCCATACTAATCGAGAGGATGAGTTCTAAATTGATCTTATACCTACATATCAATCAATATCCAATACTTCATATAGAATGAAACACATTGATCTGGATGATGTGAAGAAAAAATTTCATGAAAATTTGGGCATGGGATTCATATACCTAAGTGCTCCACTGGTTCTCATTTTCTTGAAGAAGGATAAGGATATCAGTTTATGTGTTGATTATCATGAACAAAATAAGACAATGGTAAAGAAAAATTATCCACTACCGTAGATTTATGACTTTTTAAATAGTTTATAGGTTGATCAGTATATATATAAAGTGCACCTCTAATCAAGATATCATTATTTAAAGTGGGAGAATGACAATATTCTCAAGACTATCTTCAATAAAATATACGATCAATAAAAGTTAATAGTCATTCCCTTGGGACCAGAAAATGGTAACTAACTTGGTAATTGTAGAATAAATTATTTTCATATTTATTAATAAGAATTAGATAGTTATATTTGTTATTAAAATATTATGTAATTTTTAAATAATGAAGAAAATAGTTTTAACTAAAATCTTTTCTTATAGGGTTTTATTCAAAATTTTAATTTACAAAATTCTAGAATTTTAATTTGAAAATATTAATTATCAATGTTGAAATCATAATATCCAAATTTAATTCTGGGTAATTTTTTGTATTTTTCAAAAATATTGATTATTTAGTTAATAGTGAAAATACTGATTTTTGTAAAGAAGTAATTTATTTTCACAATTTAGTTATTTCAAAATAACTAATATATATTTTTTATATTATTTAATGTAAAATAAATAATATTTAGTTATATTTAATACAATTAATTAATTTTTAGTCAACTTTGTATTGGTTTTCAGTATAGGTTGTTTTTGGGTTAAAAAATGCGTTTTTTAATGATAGTTTTACAATGAAAAACGTTTCTCTATTTTTATTAAATAAAATAATAATCAATGGGGAATATATTAAATGAAATTTATATGTTATATAAAATATAATATTAATTTAATTTCAAAAAATTATCATTATTAGACATATATTTAATATGAATTCATCTTTTTCTCAAAAAATACTCTTATTGAAAACACATTTTTCAAGGAATCTAAAGGATTTGATTTAAATTAATTTTCTTACACTTAGGTGAATTGAATCTGTTAATATTTACTCCATGATCAGAATAAGAACAATATATATTTTTTAAATGGGTCTTCACCGAAATTAATATCAAAAACACTAAAAATTAATTACTACGGTTAAGGTAAAAATGGATTTACCATAGTGTTAAAATAAAAAGATAAGAGTTAAAATGACCTAAAAACCTGTATAAATTATATTTTATTGTAATATTTATATATAATACGTTCTATTAATGGTAGTAGTTCATTAATGGATCCTTGAGACATTAAAAAAACAAGGTTGGAATTCGTTCATTTCAAAACATACAAGTGTGGCCCTCAGGTGACTTATAAAAGGCCACCCATATCCTCCCATATTCACAAATAAGAAACCCATTTGTATAGAAAATAACTTCCCAAATAAAGTATTTTTTTCCCTAATAACATTATAGAGGCCATATTTAGGGAGAAAATCTATCCAATTAATACCTTTGGTGCAAACCAAAAGAAGTCACCTGAAGAAGAGGTAATGTTTCTGAACAAGAGTTTTTATTTTATTTCATATAAACCCCATTAAATTATTCTTCAAACATAATTATATAATTAAAATAGTTTATTAATTATTTTTAGATGTTATTAGGTTAATTTCATAACCAAATTTTTTCCTCTATTTGACCAATTGGGTTATCAAATCACCATTCATGTGTCTGGCAGATTACCTTCCTTACAAATTGATGTCATTCATTTTCACATTACCACCAACCATGGTTTGGTATGATGAAATATATAAAGTTTATAAATGATATTTATAACATAATTATACCTCTAGAATCATTATATCATTTATATTTTTTTTAATTTTCATTCAATAGAGGATATAATAATTTTTTTCGTGTGTATGGTGGAGTACCGTCTCACGAAGTGATGGGATTTGTTTTCACTATCGCTATACATAGAAATTAATAAGGGTAAATATAATGAATATATGTTATATAAAAGGAATAATTATGATATTCATGAAATATGTTTCACTCTAAACAATCATATATCATTTTATTTCTTATATTTTCACTCACTAAGAAATGACAACATCTTTCATGAATGTGTGGACATCCAATTTCATGAAGCGATGTGACACTAATTTCCTCAAAAATAATCATGGATGATATCTATAAGTATATTTAAAGAAATAAATTGAATATAATATATTATTATTATTTTATAAATATTAAAATCTTCTAACATCCTTTAAAAAATGATCATAGAATAAAAGAAATGTAACTCATGCGTACGTATGGCCCATCAACTCCATGATCCTAACATGCTTAATTTAAAGAACCCATATTTCACGATTGATATTAAAAATACAATTTACCTATATATATGATCAAAATTTCATGATTACTATTCATGGTATTTTAAATGATACCCTCTTTGACTATAGTAAACCTACCAATGCCATTTTTGACATATAACCCAAATATAGTCAAAACATCTAATGTAAAATTAATTAATTAATTAATTATATATAACATGGTAATAAGAGAAATAAAATCAATAAAATAATTTAAGAAGGTTTTAAATTAATTTAAAAAATAAAATATTTATATTATTTATGAATATAAAGACACATGTGATGAGTTAGACTCAAGGAAAGTGACTTCATCTCAATTTACTTTTATTGAGGCATATTTTGATGTTATACACCAATGCTATTTTAAGAGGTGTATATATTGCCTATTTAATATTCTATATATTTAATTTATATATTCTAATGGTATTTATAGTTTTTTTAATTTAATTATTTCGTGGGGATTACGATTCAAATATTTCCAAAATGATAAGGGACTTTTCCTTTAGAGAAAAGATTTCTTTTAATGTGTTCAATATAACGACTTATTTTCCATGTATATATTTTTAAAATGATTTATGAATGTTTTTATTTGGAGAGAAAATATTTATAAATTACATTTTCTTTATCCTTTTTACTTTATTTTCTTGAGTTTTCACAATGAACCTTTTTATGTGTCTTATACGGAATATTTTGACAAATGTTGAAGGAAATGTTCTATTCTTAACTTACATGAGTACAATGAATTTTCCCTCCATCATGGATGTTATTTTATTTTTGGATTACTTTGAAATCATTCATGTTTTCTATAATGAAGAACATATATTTCCCTATTTTTGGGTATTTTGTTATTGAAAATAGGGGTTTAAATGAAATTTTATTTTGATATCCAAAATTGGATTATATTCGAGTTTAAAAGAGTTTTTAAAAAGTTTTATAATAAAAAAGAGAAAGAATGAATTTTTTATTTGTTTTATAAATCTGGGACATTATATATGATGGGAATGGTGAAATTGTATTGGGTACACCCATTATATCTTATATGAAGGTCTCACCCATATAACTCTCCAATGCATTGTGTAATAACTATGTTCTCTAATGAATTATTTTGAAATATTTCTATATAGATATTCTAATTTATATGGTTTTTATAAGGGAACAGTAAGGTTTCTATGAGATGATGTATGAAGGTACCTACCTGAATTTTTTATTCTGGCTAAATAGTTTTAATGGAAATAATTTGTTTTTAAATGGTAATATAAATTATATTTGTAAAATAATTAAACTTTACTTTTTGGGTAAAAAGTTATTTTTTAAGAAAATATTTATCATGGATTTTTATGTTTTTCCATAGAATAAAAATTTTTTATTTTTGTTTCCCTTACTAAGTTATTTGTGCACATCTCACATTTTTAAATTCATTTTCAAAGTATTTAAGGATGGGTAGGGTAAAGGAAGATGTAATTTTGAATTTTGTAAAGAGTTTTCATGAAAACAAATCATGTTTTATTATTAATGTTTTCTTTCATGCAAAAAAAGAATATTTACCAGAAGGGTCCACTTTGAATTATATGTGTTTTTTATATATGATTTATGAAGTAATTAAATAAAGCTATAAACTTTAATAGATCCAAAATTATAAGAGAATGAACTTTGGACCTAAAAATCATGATTATATAATGTTTATGGCTAGGTATTTATAGTTAGTATCATTGGTCAGTTTATTTATCTTTATAGATTATGATAATGTTAATATAATTACCTTGTGTGATTCAATATTAAGGGTATGTTAATACAAAATATCATTTTAATATTACCATATTGATTCATCTAAACTATGTATATTCTAAATGTTTTTCCATAGAGTAAGTAGGGAAGCTATAGTGGGAAGGAACTGAGAGAAAAATATCTTTCTAAATCAGTGTCCTAAGTTGGTTGGAGTTAGAACCGAATAATTTGTTGTATTTATGGATCATTCGACACAAGATATAAATAGTGGTGGTATCTATTCTTGAGAGGAACCTGATCTACCCTAAAGGAACTTTTATGTTGTAGAGAATTTCATGAGGCAATATCCCGTATAATTCAATGGACCATCTAACCTAATCGTAGTTAAAGGATGGTTAAATAATATAGAGAAGATATTTTAGGTCATGGGATGTTTAGAATTTCTGAAGGTAACTATTTATGTTTATCATTTTGAAAGTGAAGCTGATCGATGGTGGACTTTGTATAAGAATACTATAGAGAAAGATGACATTAATGCTACAGAATTGGAAAAATTTAAGGATATTATCCTTGATGAATATTTCCTTATGTTTTTTTGAATTTGTATGAAATAAATTAACTAGAATTAAGGAAAAAAGAAGAAGATTCTATGGCTACATATGAATCCAATTATACATGACTGGCGAGGTACATACTAGATTTTTTCTGGGAATTTGATAGTAAAATTAATATAATTTACTCTAGATTGAAACAAAGTATAAAAATATCCTTGGATTAATGATAATTTAAATTTCATGATAATGTTCGTCATTTTTATGGAAATGTTATGATAGAGTTTTCTGAAACTTATGTTCCTCATGATGATTAATGTATGAAGTGGGAAGGATAGAAGGTGATGTGGAAACATACAAAAAAGAAATCTGGAGGAAAGAAAATGAAGTTTTAGTATTGTGGTAAGTGTGGTAAAAATAACCATGGATAATGTCTTATGAAATCAAGGTAGTGCTGCTAATGTAGAATGTTTCTCTATATAGCCTATGATTGCAAGGAAAAGAATCCTGAAGAATCAAATAAAGGGGTAACCAAAATTCATCCAACATTGAGGTGATTTAGTTGTAATGAATTGGGTCATTATGATAATATATGACCAATTTTTGTTACTTCGGAAAGAAATCATCAAGATCAAATGTAAATATGGGTGTAATTTGTTTTTCTACTAATCCATTTGATATTAGGCCATCAGATGTTGAGGTGAAATGTGTGTTAATTGTGTATCAAAATTATTCCAATACCCAATTTGACTATGGATCATCACATTCATTTATTTATAGTACATTTTTTAGTAAATTGGGAATATTACCTCTGGAAATTAAGATATAACTTGTGGAGAAAACTATGGGTGGAAGTATTAAAGAATACAAGATTTATTGAAATATTCATACTGCTATCCTTAGGATGGTATTTACTACAAATCCTGTTGAACTGCCCATAGTAAAGTTTGATATGATTTTTGGTATGGATTGGATTTTAGTTTATCATGCCCAGATAGAATTCAGTACCAATAATTCTATAATTTCATGCATTTTCTAATATACCAAGAATTCTAAAATTTTATTAGAGATTATAGTGAAATTTACCTAGCATAGATTATTTAAAAGAATAAAACTATTCTAATTAGTGATGTTATTGTACTGAATAAATGCATAAATGATTTTGTGGGATATTTTTTGGTGTTATTACTAACTAGTTGGTTGATTTATCTTTTGACTTATTTCATGTTGCTAAGTATATTTATTAAACCCCTAATTTAATATCTTAAGTGAACTTCTTGTATTTAAAATGAAAATAATAGATTTATTAGATAAAGGACTCATCCGACCTAGCACTTCACCGTAGGGTGATCCCATTTTGTATGTTAAAAATAATCATGGTCCAATGATACTCTTCATCAAATATATTAAATTGAATAACATAACTATGAAAAACATGTATCAATTTCATCATATCAATGTTTTATTTGACTGGATCTAGAGAGCACAATATGTTTCGATGGTTGAACTGAGGTTTGGTTTTCATTAGCTAAAGTTTAAGGAGGATAACATTTAAAAGAATAAATTTATACTAGATATGGGGAGTATGATTTTTTGTTATGCACATTGGTTTTTCCAATGAACCTACTGTATTTATGGATTTAATGAATAGAGTTTTTCATGAGGTCATGAATTTTTTTTGGTTGTGTTTAAGGATGAAATTATCGTATATTCTAAAAGTTATTAGGAACATGAAAGACACTTAAGTATTTTTTTAAACCATAAAATAAAATAAAATATATGGGAATTTGTCAAGATTGAATTTTTTTGTAACAAATTTATTTCCGTGGAATTTATTTTTCTAAATATGGCATAACAATTGAACATTCTAAAAAAAGTTGTTAAATAACGGAAAAGACCTAAAAATATCATAGAGATTCATATTTTTCTTGGATTATCTGGTTATTACCGACCGTTTGTTGAAAAATTTTCATGACTGTTTAGACCATTGACTAAGTTAACTTGAGAAGGTTAAAAATTTAAATGAATAAAAGAATGTGATTATTGTTTTTTGGAACTATATGCTCTATTTTTTGACATTTCTTCTAAAAATGATGATTTTTTCACCAATAGTGATGCCTCTTTGAAAGGAATTGGTTGTGTCTTAATGAAGAATGATTCATTAATTGCTTAAGCATCATGTTAGTTGAAACCTCATAAGTTAAATTATGATACACATGATCTGTAATTGGATCTATGGGTTTCTATTTTATAATTTTAATGTATCATATATATGGAGTAAAGTGTGAAATATATATTGATCAAAAAAATTTATGTATATATTCACACTGAAATAATTAAAAATTATAAAAAGAAGATGGATGGAATTAATTAAGGATTATGATTGGATGATTCATTATCATCCTATAAATAAAAAAAAGTGGGTAATGCATTGAGTTGAAAAAATAAATCTATATTAACAATTTTATGTTTTTAATATGACCCTTTGGTTAATGATTTGATAAATTTTATCTTAGAAGTTGTGGATGTAGGGATATCCTATGTTTTGTTCTAGGATTCAGTGCAGTCAATTTTTTCAGAAATAATTGTGTAAAATCAATAAACGGATCGATATTTGTAGAAAAAGGTATAATACATTAGTATGGGTAATTTTTCATATTTTAATATTGATTAAGAAGGTGTTTAATGATTTTTAGAATTACTATGTGTGCCTTGTGATCCCAGGTGGAGGAAAGAGTTATTAAGTTAAGCTCATAGTTCCTCTATTTCTATTTATTTGGGAAGCACTAAGATGTAAAATCTTCCAGAGTACTATTGACAGGATGGGATAAAAAGATATATTGTTGACTTCACCATGAAGTGCTTTAATTTTTATAAGGTTAATGTAGAATGAAAACTACCCAAGGAAATGCTTCATAATTTTCTAGTGCCGGTGTGAAAACTGAAAATATATCAATGGATTTGATGGTAGGATTTATAGAGACTATTCGAAGTAATAATGAGATTTGTGTTATTTTTGATCGATTAAATAAATCCAAATTTCCTTACTATTCAACATGAAATATATTTTGATCAAAATTCTTGACATTATCTAATGGAGATAGTTAGGTTTTATAGATTTCTATTCACCATTACATCAGAATGTGATTCCATATTCACATATAATTTTTCAAGGGTCTGTAGAAGTTATTGGGTAATGAAATAACTTTCAGTAAAACTTTTCATCCTTAATATTATGGATATTCTAAGTAGATAATTCATCCCATGGAAGATATTCTCCCTTATTGTTCAACAAAAACCAAGAAATTTTGGATCAATATATTATTTGGTCAAGTTTTCTTATAAAAATAGTTTTCATTCTAGTATACAGATAACACCATTTGAGGAATTATATGCGAAGAGGATTCAAAAACTAGTATTTTAGGACAATTTAAGAGAAATGAAGTTTATGGTAGTATATTTAGTAATGGAAATGGAAGTGAAGGTGCAGTTAATTTAGCAATAAATGATTATGTCTCAGAACAGGATGAAACATTATGTTAATAATTGGAGGAAAGCTATTTCTCTAATATAGGTGATCATGTCATTCAAATATTTTCTCCATGGAAAATTGTTACGGGGTTTGGAAATAAAAGTAATCTTAGTAAAAAGTTTATTTTGAAATATGAAATACTTGGGAAATTTGGAATAGTTTCCTACCGAGTAGCTTGGCCTCAGAGTTTACCTTAGGTTCACAATATATTTCATGTTTTGATGTTAAGAAAATATACACCAGATTCATCTTAGGTTTTGATATTTGAAGTAGCTCAATTAGAAAATAATATTTAATACAAGGAACACCTAGTCCATCCTGTAGACCTAAGAGTGATTTTTTTTGGAACAATTTGATTTATATGGTTAGGATTTCATGAAAAAACCATATGGTTTAGGTGGTGACATGGGAATCTAAAAACACTATAAGGGAAAGATATCCCCACTTTTATATGAAGTGAATAAAACTTCTGAGATGCAATTTCTAAAATGGGGAAGAATTAAAGAAATTAGGTAATGATAGAATAAATAATTTCCCTATTTATTAATATGAATTAGATAGTTATTTTAGTTATAAAAATATTAAGTAATTTTTAAATAAAAAAGGAAATGGTTTTAACTAATATATTTTATTATAAGGTCTTATATAAAATATTAATTTCTAAAATCTTATAAATTTAATTTTAAAATAGGGATATCATTTTTGAAATCATAATATCAAAATTTACTTATGGCAAAATTTTTAGATTTTTCAGAAAATATTGATTTTTAGTGAATAGTGAAACATTCTGATTTGTGTACAAAAGGATTTTACTTTCAATAAATTAAGTGTTTAAAAATACAAAATATTTTATTTACATGGTTTTATGTAACATAATTATTATTATTTTTATATTTAATCCTCTTAATTACTTTATAGTTAACATTATTTTTGTTTTTAGTAGACGTTTGTTTTTGGGTTTGAAAAATGTATTTCTAAAAACTAATTTAAATTACATAATGTTTATCCATTTTAATTAATTAAAATAACATATAATATGGAATGTTATTAATGAAATTTAAATATTATAGATCAATAAATATTATTTTTTTTCATCAAAAAAATTATTATTACTCCAAAATTTAATATAAAATCATTTTATTCTAAAACAACACTCTACCTGAAAACTGGATTTTTTATCGTGTCAGGGAGTTTTATATTAAATAATATTTCACAAATAAGAGAATTTAATTTTTTAAACAGGATTAAATATCATAAATAAATATAAATTATATTTCCTATGAATCTAATTTGAGTTTTTTAGAAAAATGAATAGTTAAAACAGTAAAAATTAATTTCCATAGTTAAGGTAAAAATAAATTACCTGGGGGGGGGGGTGGTTAAAATAAATATGTTAGGGTTAAAATGTATTGAAAACATGTATAAAAAATATTTTATTCCCATATTTATACATTAACCATTTTTTCATTGATAGTGGTCTATTATTTTATCCGTTTTACATGAAAAAACATTTGTGTAATTCATTATTTATAGAAATTTCAAGTGTTCACCAACCTCTCTTAGAATATGACACCCCCTATCCTATTATATTCATGACATAAAAAACCATTGGTTTGGCAAAAAAATACCCAAATAACATTTATAATTACCTATTTTCTTCCAATAATCCATAATTTTGGCTTATGTGAAACCAATGAAGTCCTTGGTGCAAACCAAAATATGTTACCCAAATATGAGGTAACATTATTCAATGAGAATTTTTATTTTGTTTCTTACACCAACCCATTCGATTAAAATTAAAAAATTGTTATACAATATCCCTAGTGTATTAAATAGAATTATATTTTATTATGGTAATGTAATAACCTAAATCCATCTTCTATTACATAAAATGGGTTATGACATCATCATTTATATGTACGGTGGACTACCGCGTCACGAACTGAGGTCATTTGTTTGCCCGTTACCACCTTTCATGGTATGGTTTGATGATGTATTTGAAGTATATATATTATCTGTATAATATAATTATACCATTTGATTCATTTTATCATATATATCATTTCCTACTTTACATTTAATAGGGGAAACAATTATGTTATTTGTGTGTAAGATAAACTACCGCCTCTCTAATCGATGTGATTTGTTTTCAATAGCGCTTTACATGAAAGGTAATAAGGTTAAAGATAAGTAATATTTGTGATATAATTGGTATACTTATGATATCAATGACTTATTTATCATTAATAATAGATAATAGATCATTTTATTTCTTACCTTTTAACTCACTGAGAAATGTTAACGTCATTTGTGAACGTTTGGACCACTACTATCACAAAGTGACATGACTCTATTTTCATTAACATAAAAACATGGATGATATATATAATTATATTTTTCAAAAATTAATAATATGATATTGTTATTGTTATATAATGAAAAATATTACTTTCCTTCTTTTCATAATGATCAAATAAAAATGAAAACACTACTTATGTGTACGTATGACATACCATCTCCACGAATGTAACATACTTTATTTCACCACAATCATCTTTAATGATAGGTCTTAAAAGTATAATTTATGAATAAATATGATAAATATTCCAGGATAATTAATATTTTAATATTTAAATATGTTTCTCTTTGACCATAGTCAACTTACCAAAGTCATTTTTGATACATAAACCGAATATGGTCAAAATGTTTGACACAAATTTAATTGATTAATAATTTTATTAAAAATGGTAATAAGTGAAATAAAATTAATAATACACTTGAAAATGGTTGTTATTAAAGTCAATTATTTACCTATTCTTATTATTTAGGTAGATATAAATACACATGACAAGTCAAACACAAGGTGAGGTACTTCACCTCAATTTTCTTTCATTGAGGATCATTTTAATGTTATACACCCATTCTATTTTTATTAGGTATATATATAGCACCATTAAAATGTTACATATGGATTTTATCAATTCTAATGGTATTTAGTTTTTTAATGTTTTTTTCAGGGGGATTATCATTCAAATATTTCCAAAGTGATAAAGGACTTTTCTTTAAAAAAATTATCTCTCATTTTTTCCTTCAAAATCATTCTTTTCCATGTCTATGTTTTTAAATTATTTTATAAAATTAATTATATAGAAATAAAATATTTATAATTTACATTTTATTTATATATGTACATTATTTTTAGTGTTTTTTAAAATTAATATTTTTACATTTTTTATACGGAACATTTTGAAAAATGGAAAAAAGAATATTCTATTCTTAACACACACAGAGATAATATTTTTTTCTGGTTCCATGGAAATTATTTTATTTGATGAGTAATTTTAATTATTCCATGTTTTCTTCAATAAAAAACCCAATTTGATTTTTTTTGGGGTATTTTGGTATTTGAAAAGGTCTTTTAAATGAAAATAGTATCTTGATAACTGAAATTAATGTGCATACGACATTAAAAGAGTTTTTTAAACATTTTATAATGAAAAAGTGATCGAATAAATTGTTTTATTCATATTTTTTTCTAAGAAATTATATATGATGTGTGAAATGAAATAACCCCGAGTATCCCCTAATATATTATATGTTGGGTGTGCTCAGATAGTTCTCCAATGCATTGGGTAATTATTATGGTTTTTGGATAATTATATTGGATGTTGTCCATAGGGTTATTACAATTTATAAGGGTTATATAAGATGATGTCCCATGGTATCTACATGATTTTTCTATACTTGTTTAGAGGTTTAATGGAAATAATATTTTTTTAGAAGTTAATATAAATGATCCTTTTATAATAATGATAATTCCATTTATGTGTAAAGAGTTACACTTTTAATAAAGTGTTTTTCAGGGGGTTTCATTTTTTCATTAAACAATTTTTTTTCTTCTTTTTATATCACTTATTGAGATTTTGGTGCTTATCCCAAATTTTTATAATTTTTTTCATAGGATTTAAGGATGGTAATGGGAAAGTAAGAGGTCAAGTGGAAATTAATGATGGTTTTTCATGAAAATAAATCATGTTTTTCTTTAAACATTTTGTATGGTGGAAAATTGATACTAATTAGAGGTATCGAATTTGTATTATATGGGTTTTTATGTATGAATTATGAAATAATTCTCTAATACTACAAACATGAAAATATTCTGAAATGCAATATAATGAATTCTTTACACAAAACACATTATTATGTAATTTTAAGTCTAGGTTCTTATAGTTTTCATCAGAGGTCAGTTTAGTTAACTTTATAGGTTATGATAATGTTAATAGCATGACCATGAAATATTCTACCTTATATATATATGTTAAAGTGAAATATAATTTTAATATTACCATTTTGATTTATTGAAACTATGTCTATTCAAAATTATTTTCTATAGAGGATAGTGGGATTCTATAATGGGAAGGCACGTATAGGAATATATTCTTTCAAATAATCATTTTACGAAGTTAGAATTCGAATAGAACTATTTTTTTTCAATGATGGACTTATCGACACAGGCTATAAATTGTTTTTGAATCCATGCTAAAAAGAAACCCAATATACCATGATGAAACATGTCTAATTTAGATCATTTCATGAGGAACAATCCCCCATAATTCAGCTAAAAATCTATCATAGTAGTATATGAAGGATGGATTAATGCCCCAAATCAGATATTTGAAGTCATGGGATGTTTGAAACTTCTAAAGGAAACTCCTACTTTTGATCATTTTGAAGGTGATGTTGATCGATAGTGGGATTTGGTTAAAAAATACCAAATATAAATATAATTTTTATTCCATGGAATGGGAAACATTTAAGGACATTTCCCTGATAAATATTTCTATAAGGTTTTTCAACTATAGATGGAAAATAAATCCTAGATTGTGGAAAAAATATTAAAATACTGTAGCCACATATGATGCTATGTCACGACCCGCCCCCAGGGCCCGTGCCGTGACTACCCCAAGCCTGCCTTCCATAGGCCAGGGGCTAGAGACTAGCACCAAAGGCATAAATCCCGATAACTAGGAAGTCATTGACTTTATAAAATTAAAAAAACACCATAGAGTACAAGTGAAGGAAAAACACTAAGTACAAAAGGAAGTGATGAAGGTAAAAGGGCCAAAATACAAACCCAACTGAAAAGTACAGATACAACTGAAAGGAAGTACAATGGAAAAGTCAAACAGCTGGAAGAAAGGAAGCAGCTCTTGGGTCATCCTCCTCGGATCCTACCTGAAGGGTAGGTATAGTTAGTGTAACTCTTGGATCGTCAACCTCCTCCGAGTATCATCTCGTCGTGAAGTCCACCTCCGGATACTGAATTGTCGTGTGGTCCACGTCCGGGTACTGACTCATCATGTGGTCCACCTCTGGGTACCATCCAGTCCTCGAACACTTGGCCTCCATAAGCACTGTCCGTCGTCTGCAACCAATAAAATGAGGTGCGGGCATAGCCCATGCAGGGGTGAGTATAACGATACTCAGTAGGGACCGCGAGACCCTCAAGGTCTCACTAAAACCAACAAGGATAACCACAAGAAGATCTCAACAGATAACATTTACTTAGGCATATGCCCATACATATAACCAAGTTATCAAGAAACCCATCTCAATCACGAGGAAACACAAATATTATGAAATCAACGGATAACCACTACCTAGGTATATGCCCATACATATACCTAAGTTATCAATTGACCCATATCAAACATGAAGTAAACACAAAGATCATAGACTCAGCTCAAACCAGGAATTTCATTATCGAAACCGTAACTGCTGATGAGACCGTCTCTAGAGTGTACAGTGATCCTATCACAACTCCAGGGTACTGCTCACAAACCTAAGACTGTTGAGGTACTCCTCCTGTCGAGTACCACGGGTCTTCCACCTCACACAGTAGTGCTCCTCCGCCATGGGTCTGCCACCTCAAACAATAGTGATCCCCCTCATAGCCTACATAGGTACTCCTCCTGTCGAGTTCCGCGGGTCTTCCACCTCACAAATTATTGCTCCTCCGCCATGGGTCTCCCACCTCACAAAGTAGTGCTCCCCACTGGGCTATTCTAGTCACTCCGAATCGAATCAGATAAGCAGTCATCGGTCACAACTAGCTACACGGTCTCTGTTCTCTGTATGCTCGTCTCCAGGAGGTTCCGCTCCATGAGCTACAGGTCAATACTCTAAGTTTCAGAAGTCCCACAAAGAAGTATCTCAAAGGACCGCCTCGTCATAGGGGTCTCAATGTAACAGACGGCGCATCAATCGGACGCCTGGTCTGTGAGTTATTAGCCTTTTCGTCCCAGGGGCCCGGTTGGTTTCATGTGTGGACCAACCCGGCCGTATCTCAACTGTACCCCGAACTCTCATAGGGTATACTCATAGGGACCGTTTCTTAACGTGATAACCAATGCCACTGACGGTTTGTCAAACGGACGTCCGGTCTGAAAGATATCATCTTTTCCGTTCCAGGGTCCCGGTTGGATTTCGGGAACAATCGAACCCGGAAATACTCCAACTGCATCCAAAACTCGTGTGAAGTATGCCAAAAGATCTGTCTGCTTAAGAGGAATCCAACAAAGTCGAAGACACATCAATCAGACGTCCAGAGCTCAAGATATAAGTGTTTCCGCTCCGAGGCCCCGGTTGGTTTCGTATCCAAACCAACCCAGCCGAACCCAAAGTTCTCCGAAACCTTGAGTGTTATATACAGAAATGGCCGTCTCAATCCAAGGATCACATCGCGGTGGATGGTGCGTCGATCGGAGGTCCGTGGCCCATGTTATGGGTGTTCGAACAGAAATAATCTGAAATGGGGGGTCTGGGCCCGACCCGGCCCGGCCCAACCCCCCTGGGTCGGCCCGAACCAGGTCGACCCGACCCAGGTCCAGGTCCGGCCCATCAGGGCGCGGCCCGGCCGCATGGGCTGCCGCAGCTCGGCCAGCATGGCCGAGCGGAAGCCGCGGAGCGGGGGGGGGGGGGGGGGGGGGGTTGCGCGACCCCCTCACCGCTGATTGAAGCCAGTGGGGCTTTGTGCCGCTCCTGTTCCTCCGGGATCCCGAGAGGCTGCAGGATCCCCCGTGCTGCACTGCCGCGACGGTTGTTTCCTCCGGCGGCGCGCAAGGGCGCCCCCGCACCCAGTCGCCGGCGGCGCCGCGCCGGCGACCCGCGCCTCCAGGGTTTCCGCGGGCCACTAGAGTTGCTCCGATGGTCTGTTTTCAAAACCGTCTGGGCCGACACTCATCTCGGGTCCTGAACGTTACT
This sequence comes from Viscum album, assembly GCA_963277665.1. Lineage (NCBI taxonomy): Eukaryota > Viridiplantae > Streptophyta > Magnoliopsida > Santalales > Viscaceae > Viscum > Viscum album. Next base: position 25,988,074 of record OY728151.1, read on the forward strand.
GCGGGAGCTTCAAAATTACCTTACGACCCCATTTTTCATCGCCCGTCAATCCGTGCTCAACATTCAATAATCAAACCGCGGCCTCTTCGTGGTTTTCTGGCGCGGCGTGACGGAGCCGCAGCTTGTTCGACTTCAACGGCGCGACGCGACGACGCCGCGCTTCTTCTCCCTTTCTCATAGTTTCCGCGCTGTGCGACCGCACCGCTCCACCTTTGACGTGCCGCAACAAATTCGAACAAATAAGGGGGTAGGAGGGTCGGTTGTGTTTGTGCGGTCCGACCTCCTTCCATTATTACGATAACCGGAGGCCCAATTGAAACCAAGAAAGGCGAAAATTGAGATCACAACCAATAATAAAATAAACCCCTACCTCATGATGTGATCCCTCAATGGATCTGCGGAAAGTTAGGGTCGTTCGTTGACATCGGAAGGTGACGTTGTCGTTTGCGATTTTCCCACAGCGGTGGCTCCTCCTTTGATAGAGACCGAGAAGCATTCTACGTCGAAGGTCTTGGAAGGCCCGACGTCGCCCATGTGTACTGAATGATGTGATGTATCCCCTCTTGTCACCAAGAAGGAAGAAAGGGGTACGTCGCCACTCTTTGGTGTCGGCGTTCTTCATCGGAGAGTTGCGTTCTTTGCGTTCTCCAAGAAGGAAGAAGTTCTTCAAAGCTTAGAGCTTTCTCTTCAAATCCTCCTCACACAAAAATCAACTCTTTCAATTAAAATAAGACCTATCTTATTTTATTACATTAAGCCAAGCATTTTGAATTTTAAAAATCAAACACTTAACTCACTTAATTAATTAAGTGAGTTGGCATGATTAAAGAAGAGAGAGGGGGAGGTGAGTGGTCTCACATTAAGGGGGGGGGGGGTTAAACATGTTAAGAAGAGTTACCAATTAATGATAGGAGAGGTTTAAGGGAGTTTAGGGAAGATGAAAGGGGTAGGGTTTGTGTGGGCCCCACCTCACCTTTAATCCTCTCATGGGAAGTTGGGTGGTTACCCCAACTTCCACTCAATGGATAAACCAATTAAAAGAAATAAAAATTGTCACTAAATTTTTATTTTATCTTCCACAAATTTTTGACAACTCCTCCCGTGAAAACGCAACTTTGAAAAAGATCTTCTTAATTAATTACAGGTGTTGTGGTTCCATCGGTGCCCTCAGATTTCGATTCTGTGCACTGGTTCAAAAGATTGAAAAACTCGCCCGTTCGTTTACTGAACGTACATGAGCTAAACTTTAGAAATTGATTCCGGGCACACTGGGCCTCAGAATCAGGCTCTCTCAGAAACTGCGTTCATGTAAAATCCCAAATAAAATTTAGATAAAATTTACCTTGAATTGTACGGGTCTTTACATTACTCCCACCTTAGGGATTTACGTCCTCGTAAAGCTTAAACACAGACTAGGGATACAAAATAGGTATTGGGCACGAATCTGAGCCTTCCGATCCCATGTGCATACCTAGAGATTACCGTACTACCAAAGAAAGTGAACCCGAGGAATTGATTGTCCTCGTAGGATCCTCTTTTGTCGATCCTCGGTCCCTACTAGAACCTCCGAGAAAGTCACCCCATCACCCAAGTCCAGCTTACCATGGTCAATGATATGCGAAGGGTTGAGCACGTATCTCCTCAGTTGAGATACATAGAAGTCTTCATGCACCTGGTGAAACTGAGGTGGATGGTTCAAGCGGTAAACCACCTCGCCTACCCTGCTGAGGACCTAGAAAGGTCTGTTGAACCTAGAAGATAACTTGACGCCTCGGCCAAGTCTCCATAATTCCACGTCGAGGTGATACCCGTAAGAAAACATGGTCGCCATCCTCAAACTCTATTGGTCTCTACCTCCTGTCAACATAAGAATTCTGTCATCTCTGAGCTGTCCTCATCCGCTCTTGGATGAGCTGGACCTTCTTTGGTCCCACAAGAGCTGCTATTATTTCTTCCTTGCCAATAAGAGAAATCCAGTCTCATCCCCTGGATGAACCACGTTTTTTGCCTAATACAGTCAATCCGGACATGAATGATGTATTCATGCCATGGACGACGTCGTAAGGCCTCGATATTACTACCAAGAGATCCAACCGTCACTCTTGACTCTAAGGGTCGAGTCACACTATCGGTATCAGTGTGAGGTCACTGGGTCTCTTCCAGTAGGAATCTCGAAAGTGAGGGTCAAGTCAACAGTTTAAACCGGAACCTCTTAGTACTCAAAAAGGAAGGAAGAAAAATTCATAAAGGTTAGTTTCTTTATATTATTGCAGCACATGGTACAAAGACCCAAATGTAATAACAACAACATGGAACTAGATATACAATGAATAAAAGGAAACCAATAGTTCCTCTCCTGTCCACTCGTTTCTGGAGCTCCGTAGTCGTATGCGTCTGCTGCATGAAGCTGAGCTCTCCCATGTCCACCTGTTCCCTACGGTCGGGGTGGACCTCTTGGTGGTGGTGGTGGCAACACCTCGAAGTGTCGTCGACCTCCAGCTGCACGACCAGCTCCCCTCCCTCGGCCTTCAGTTCCTATCGGTCTGCCTTGATCGAACCTCTGCCTCTGCCTGGGAGGTTCTTCATTTAACTACTGGTCATCTGCATGGCAGGTCAGACAATCACGTGCCATGTGACAAATCCCGCCGCAGGAGTAACACTGCATGGTAGGTCTGGCTCTGTCATTCCCCTTGGTGCCTCGCACTACTGACCCTGAGTCATGCGGTCGACCCCTTGTAGGTCTGGTCCTCTTGGACCTCTACATCATCTATCTACTGCCTGCTATAGAATACTATTCCACATGTCAGCTAGCGGTGGGTCCTGATGCTGGAGACTGCTCAGCAAGGAAAGTCTCCACTAAGAGGGCTCTCTCCAACACTCCTGTCTGTGTCATAATGCTGTGAGAAACTACAGAAGATCTAATCTCTCACCTGAGCCCCTGCTCGAAGGTTAGGACCCTGAAGAACGGGTCTCGTACCATATCTGTGGAGTAGCGCGAGAGGTCTGTGAACCTCGCTGAATACTGTGCCACTATCATGCTGCCCTACCGCAGCCAAAGTAGCTCTGTATATGCACCGCTCGAAGGGTGGCTGGTACAAACTCTACCTGGAATAGGTTCTCAAAGGCTTCCCATAGAAGTGTTGCCTCGTCATGCATCTGGAGCATCAGGCTCCACCTTCTGCCTACTGCTTCCTGAAGAAGGCTGGAAGCAAGGATCACCATGAAGTCTGCTGGCGTCCCCACTAGCCTGAAGACTCTCACCACAACCTCCAGCCAATCCTCAGCCGCCCGCGTGTCCATCTATCCCCTGAACCTGGGTGGCCTCTGGCGCTGGAACTCGTGCAGTGCGCTCAAGCGACGTGCACCCTCTGCTGCTGGGGCTGGTGGAATCGGTGGCCCAATGGGTAGTAGTACAGCTGGTGCCTCCTCTGGTGCCTCAACTGGGATAGGGTCCTATACTGAGGCCACGTCACTCGGCGGGCTATCAGTATGTACAACTCTTGGGGATCTAGATGGTCGTCCGCGGGGAGGCATCCTGAAAGAAACAAACGTGACATGGTCAAACGATTCATACCTGGTGATCTGACCTGGTTTGAGATGTTTTAAGGGAAAACCTTTGAAAACACACATGAAGTCAGTGTTTTCGTGCACAAAGTCGGAAATCAGTTTTCAGGGTCCTGGTGTATGGATACGTCAGCCGCCCGCACCAACACTGGACTCCCTGAACTGAAAACCACACTCGGTACCCTAAACAATATTGGTTCACAGAAAGAAAATATCAGAGTTATAAGTTCTGCGGTAGAACCGACTCCTCTGATACCAATTTGTCACGACCCGCCCGCGGGGCCCATGCTGTGGCTACCCCAAGCCCGCCTTCCATAGGCCAGGGGCCGGAGACTAGCACCAAAGGCGTTAATCCCGATAACTGGGAATGTATTTCCTTTATAAAATTAAAAAAACACCACACAGTACAAGTGGAAGAAAAACACTAACTACAAAAGGAATTGCTGAAGGTAAAAGGGCCAGAATACAAACCCAACTGAAAAGTACAGATACAACTGAAAGGAAGTACAACAGAAAATTCAAATAGCTGTAAGAAAGGAATTAGCTCTTGGGTTGTCCTCCTCGGATCCTACCTGAAGGTTAGGTACAGTTAGCGTAACTCTTGGACATTCAGCCTCCTCTGAGTATTGTCTCGTCTTGAAGTCCACCTCCAAATACTGACTCGTCGTGTGGTCTACCTCCGGGTACTGACTCATCATGTGGTCCACCTCCGGGTACCATCCAGTCCTCGAACACTCAGCCTCCATCAGCACTGCCCGTTGTCTGCAACCAACACAACGAGGTGCGGGCATAGCCCGTGCTTGGGTGAGTATAACGATACACAGTACGGACCCCGAGACATTCAAGGTCTCACTAAAACCAACAAGGATAACCACAAGAAGATCTCAAAAGATATCCTCTACTTAGGTATATGCCCATACATATACCCAAGTTATCACGTAACCCATCTCAATCATGAGGAAACACAAAGATTATGAAATCAACGGATAACCACTACCTAGGTATATGCCCATACATATACCTAAGTTATCAAGTGACCAATCTCAAACATGAGGTAAACACAAAGATCATAGACTCAGATCAAACCAGGATTTTCATTATTGAAACCGTAACTGCTGATGAGACCGTCTCTGGAGTGTACAGTGATCCTGTTAGAACTCTGGGGTACTGCTCACTAACCTAAGACTGCTGAGGTACTCCTTCTGTCGAGTACCACGGGTCTTCCACCTCACACAGTAGTGCTCCTTCGCCATGGGTCTGCCACCTCACATAGTAGTGCTCCCCCTCATAGCATACAGAGGTACTCCTCCTGTCAAGTACCGCGGGTCTTCCACCTCACAAATTAGTGCTCCTCCGCCATGGGTCTTCCACCTCACAAAGTTGTGCTCCCCACTGGGCTATGCTAGTCACTCCGAATCGAATCAGACAAGTAGTCATTGGTTACAACTAGCTACACGGTCTCCGTACACTGTATACTCGTCTCCGGGAGGGTCTGCTCCACAAGCTATAGGTCGATAATCTAAGTATCACACGTCCCACGAATAAGTATCTCAAAGGACCGCCTTGTCATAGGGGTCTCAACGCAACAGACGGCGCGTCAATCGGACGCCCAGTCTGTGAGTTATTAACTTTTTCTTCCCAGGGGCCCGGTTTGTTTTGTGTGCAAACCAACCCGGCCGTATCTCAACTATACCCTGAACACTCATAGGGTATACTCATAGTGACCGTTTCTCAGCGTGATCAAAAATGCCGCTAACGGTTCGTCAAACGGACGTCCGGTCTGAAAGATATCAGCTTTTCCGTTCCAGGGGCCCGGTTGGATTTCGGGTACAATCCAACCCGGCAATACTCAAACTGCGTCCAAAACCCGGGAGAAGTATTCCAAAACTTCCGTCTCTTTAGGAGGAATCCATCAAAGTTGACGGCACGTTAATCGGACGTCCGGAGCTCAAGATATAAGTGTTTCCACTCTGAGAGCCTGGTTGGTCTCGAATCCGAACCAACCCGGCCGAACCCAAAGTTCTCCGAAACCTTGAGTGTAACATACCGAAACGACCATCTTGATCCAAGGATCACATCGCAGCTGACGGTGAGTCGATCAGAGGTCCGTTGCCAAGGTTATGGGCATTCAAACGGAAACAATTCGAAATGGGGGGTCTGGGCCCGGCCCGGCCCGGCACAACCCCCATGGGTCGGCCCGAACCGGGTCGACCCGACCCGGGTCTGGGTCCGGACAATCGGGGCGCGACCCGAAAGGCGCGGCCCGACAGCATGGCCAGCCGTGGCTCGGCCAGCATGGCCGAGCGGAAGCCGCGAAGCGGGGGGGGGGGGGGGGAGGGGGGGGGGGGATGCACGGCCCCCTCACCGCTAATTGAAGCCGGCGGCAGTTTGCGCCGCCTCCATTCCTCCAGGACCCCGCGCGGCCGCGGGATCCCCCGTGCCGCACCGCCATGGCAATCCGCAACGGTTGTTTCCTCCGGCGGTGCGCTAGGGCGCCGCCTCCTCCTGGCAGCCGGACGACTCCGGTCGCCGCCCCCGGTCGCCAGCGGCGCCGCGCCGGCGACCTGTGCCTCCAGGGTTTCCGCGGGCCACCGGAGTTGCTCCGATGGTCTGTTTTCAAAACCGTCTGTGCTGGCATTCATCTCGGGTCTCAAACATTACTGTAGGAGCTTCAAAATTACTGTGCGGCCCCATTTGTCGTCGCTCGTCAATCCGCGCTCAACGTTCAATAATCAAACCGCGGCCTCTTCCTGGTTTTCTGGCACGGTGCGACGGCGCCGCGGCTTGTTCGACTTCAACGGCGCAGCGCAACAACACTGCGCTTCTTCGCCCTTTCTCGTAGTTTCCACGTGGTGCAACCGCACCGCACTGCCTTTCACGTACCGCATCAAATTCAAAAAAACAAGGCGGGATGAGGGTCGGTCGTGTTTGTGCGGTCCGACCTCCTCCTGTTATTACGATAACAGGCGGCCCAATTGAAACCAAGAAAGGCAAAATATGAGATCACGATCAACAATAAAATAAACCCCTACCTCGTGATGTGATCCCTTGATGGATCTATGGAGAGGTAGCGTCGTTCGCTGAAGTTGGAAGGTGATGTTGTCATTTGCGATTTACCCACGGAGGTGTCTCCTCCATTGATGGAGACTGGGAAGCGTTCTTCGTCGAAGGTCTTGGAAGGCCCGATGTTTCCCAAGTTTACTCAATGATGTGACGTATCCCCTCTTGTCACAGAGAATGAAAAAAGGGGTACGTCACCGCTCTTTGGTGTTGGCGTTATTCGTCGAAGAGTTGCGTTATTCGCGTTCTTAAAAAAGGAAGAAGTTCTTCAAATCTTAGAGCTTTCTCTTCAAATCCTCCTTACACAACAATCAACTCTATCAAATAAAATAAGACTTATCTTATTTTATTACATCAAGCCAAGCATTTTGAAATTTAAAAATCAAACACTTAACTCGCTTAATTATTTATGTGAGTTGGCATGATTAAAGAAGAGAGAGGGGGAGGTGAGTGGTATCACATTAAAGGGGGTCAAACATGTTAAAAAGAGTTACCAATTAATGAGAGGAGAGGTTTTAAGGGAGTTTAGTGAAGATGAAAGGTGTGGGGTTTGTGTGGGCCCACCTCACCTTTAATCCTTTAATGGGAAGTTGGGTGGTTACCCTAACGTCCACTCAATGGATAAACCACTTAAAAGAAATAAAAATTGTAACTCAATTTTTATTTTATCTTCCACAAATTTTTAATAACTCCTCTCGTGAAAATGCAACTACGAAAAAGATCTTCGTAAGAAATTACCGGCGCTGCGGTTCCATCGGTGCCCTCAGATTTCGATTCTGTGCACCGGTTCAAAAGATAGAAAAACCCACTCGTTCGTTCACTGAACGTACCCGAGCTAAATTTCGTAAATTGATTCCATGCACACAGGGCATCAGAATCAGGCGCCGTCAGAAACTGTGTTCTTGTAAAATCTGAAAGAAAATTTAGAAAAACTTTCTGTTGAATTTTAAGAGTATTTACATGATAATTTTACAAGACTGTCTAGGTACATAATGGATTTTTTTATGGAAATTGACACCAAAATCAGCAGATTAATCTGGTATTAAAACCAAGTCAATAAATAATTTTGGTAACATAAGAATTTAAAGTCTATAAGAAAGCTGTTTTTTTGCTGAAAAGGTTGAGATGTAGTTTTCAAAAACTTATGCTCCTTATGATGATTAATTTAATAAGTAGTTAGCATAGTAGGAGATGGAGAAACTTTTATCAAAGAGATATAGAGGGAATAATATTATGGTACGATTTTTGTAAGTGTGGTATAAGGAAACCTAGAAAATGTATTTTGAAATTAGGGAAGTGTTACCAATATAAACAATTTGGACATATGGCCCATTATTGTAAGGAAAAGAATCACAAATAATCAATGAATGGGGTAAATTATATCCATCCAATGATGATGTATTTTAGTTACAATGAGTTGGGTCATTATGATAATGTGTTACAGAATTTAGAAACTCAGACCGAAAATCACCATGTTCGGAAGAACAATATTATGAAAATATCTTTAAATACTACAGTGGTTGATGTTGTCCCATCAAATAAAGTAGTGGTAGGTATGTTACTTATATATTAAAACTATTCCAATACCCTAATAAACTCTCGTTCATCACATAATTTCATTTATAATAAATTTTCTAGTAAATTTGGAATATCACCTTATAAAAGCAAGATAAAAATTTTGGTGAAAACATATGGTGTAAGTATTAATGAAAAACACATTTTTAGGAATCTCTCTATTGATATTAGTGAGATGATAATTATTAAGAATATTATTTAAATATACATAGTATAGTGTGATATCATTTTGGGTATGTATTAACTTTTTATTTCTTATCCTAAGATATATTTTAGTGCTAAGAATGTTTTATTCAAATATTTCATGCCTTTAATAACATACCAAGAAGCTATGAAATTGATTAGATATGGTAGTGAATGTTACATAGATGATATTTTTGAAAAGAATTAAACTATTATAATTAGTGATGTTCTAGTTGTAAATGAATACATAGATTTTTTAAGGATGGTTTTCATAGTGTTATTCCTGATCAAGAGGTTGATTTGACTATTTCTTAGTTTTGGGTGCTAAGACCATTTATAAACCCCCTCACTGAATAGCTCAAGTGGAAATTTTAGAATTAAAAAATAAATTGAAATAATTAATATATAAAAGTTTAATCTGACATATTACTATACATTTTGGTATTTTTTTCCAATGATTTCAGAGTTGGGTTGTTCATAATCACAAAAATGCATGTTTCCTTCCCCTCATTCCTTCTTCCTAGAGGCGGGTGGCCTTTAGCACCATTTTGGGTGATTTTAGATCCTTGATCAAAATGAGAAGATGTGATGTCTTTTCCTTCTTCCAAGGTTTCCTCCTTATATATTTTCACCATGTACATAAATCCCTCCTAGATTAGAGTCATGTTCATGAAACTTGTTCCTAGTTCCATCTTGAGGTGGATGTTGGTTAATTATGTGGATTATGTGTCAATAGGGAAGAAACCTTTCTTCATAGTAGATGGTAACATCCAGAATGTTTGCGAATCACTAGATATTGGGTGTCTTGGGAACCTATGAAGTCTTATGACTTTGAATTTAGAGGCATATCATGTCAGGCATATTATATATAGAATCCAAGATATCTCCTGTAGGCCACATGGTGGTTGATTAATGGGGTCTTCTTCTTCTTTTTATGTCAAGGTAATATCATATAAATAATACTAGGAATGAAATTCAAGGCATATTGTTCCATACATAAGGTATTTGACACTATGTGAATAAGTCTTCCATGTATATTTACCTCAAGAAACCCATACTTATGAATGTGGTAGGTATTATGTGATAGGGAATGAGTTTGATGTCCAATAATGATGGGAACCATGTTAATTTATTATGGGGACAAGATGGTAGACCCGAACTCCTTATAAATATGGATCATGGAGGTGTGCCCCTAAGAGGGAAAATAGTTACACCTGGGTGGAATGGATCAGAAATCCCTATGGAGGAAGATCTAGGAGGTGAATCCCATGGAAGGAAGATAGTTCAACTAGGTTTACCAATGGGTGGATCAAAATGACATGTATAAGTAGATCTAGAGTTATGGATCAAAACACCATATGAGGGTGGATACAGAGTTATGAATCATAAATACCTATATAGTTGGATTTCAGAGGTGTGTCCCTCAAAGGGAATATGGTACACTCGGTCTTACTGTTGTCAAGAACAAAATAATTAATGGAGATGGATCTAGTGTTTTGGATTAGAAATTCCCATGGAGGCATATTTGGGAGGTGATTCCTTATGAAGGAAGATGTAACCAATGGGTTTACCAATTGATGGATCCAAATTAAATATAGAGGAAGATCTATATTTTTATATCATAATGACCCGTGGAGGATGATTTAGAGCTATGGATCGGAAGACCCTGTAGAGGACGATTCAAGCGGTATGTCCCTAGGAGGAATGATGCCACTCCTGGGTGTACTATTTTTTGTATCGGAATTATCTATGGAGTGGATCTAGGAGGTGTTTCCCTAAGAGGGATTATGTCACACATGGGTTAAATATTGAGGGGATCGATCCTTAGGACGGCTTCCTAAAAAATCTACTTAGAAGAAAGGGATCAAAACCCATGTAGTCAGATTCCACATCTTATGCTCCTATGAAAAGACCAATACATATGTTTTAAAATCATGCAGTACGAATAATAATGTTATGAAGGTAGTGTCTACGAGGGATAGTGTGGGGGTTATATGTGGAATCTACCCATTTCAATAGGTTCTATCTTGGGGAAATAGTGTGAGGATTACGTGTGGAATCTACTAGTTCCAGCTTCCTTATTTCATGTCCAGACAGAATCCGAATTTCATTGCATGGAGTAAGATTATAGTTTAATATCACATGGAAGTGCGTGGTGTCTGGTGATTATGGATGGAATCTGACCATCCTTCATCCCCATGTTTGGTCATGAGGGAATCCCATACCCCTTTCATGGGGAAAATTATAGTTTAACGTCACAGGTAAGGAAGTGTTGTGTAAGTATAATTCAGGGATTTTTCCAATCATTTCTTCCTACTATCAGGTTATGAGGGAATCCCATGACCATTTAATGGGATTATATTATAGTTTAACATCATTTGGAATCATGTGGGTTGTAGGGATTACACATTAAGGTGCCCATACTTTCTTCCTCATGTCAGGACACGAGGGTATCCCATATCCAATACATGGGTTAAGATTATTGTTTAATGTGATCTGAAAGGATGCGGTGTGTGGTTCTTATGCATCGATATTTCTATCCTTTATTCCTCATTTCAGATTATGAGGAATTATCATGTCCATTTCATGGGGTAAGATTACCGTTTAATGTCTTGGGGAAGGATGTGGTGTGTGTGGACTATGCATCAAGCTACCCATCCATTCATCCACATGTCATTTCTTGAGAGAATCTAAACATGATTTTGGGTCGAGGGAATATGATTTAGGGAATACACCTCAGGAGGTGGCCCATGGTGATGTTTGATGGTTGTCTCAAGATAATTACATGAGGGATCTCATGCCTAACATGTAAGGAATCTCGTGTGTGTAAATCCAAGAAACCTACAACTTTCATTCAGGATATTCTATAGTTTAATGAAATGTAGTGAGGAATAAGGTAGAAGATGGTTAATAATGGGTAGTTTGAGAATTAAACAAGGGTGGACCTTTTTTGTTTGACCTGGTATAGGTATCAGGTGACATGGTTTTAGGAGTTGATTGGGGAGTGTTTTGACTCAAGGTAATTGAGTAATCTAAGAGGAGAATCTCAACTCATGACACATGAAGGGACCAAGAGGATTAGGTAAAATCAAGGTATTTTAGGGTAGGGAACTGAGGTAATATAAGGTATAACCCAAAATTTTGTTGACCTGGCCTAAAATGTTCTTGGTGAAACTCTCTATTTTTTATGAGGGTTAATGATGGTTTAGAAGGGATCGGGCCAGAGGCCTAAGATAATAACTCAACATTGATCGTGAGTGGGGGGTGGGGGAACATCCCCTACATTATGGAGTAGTTGGTGAAGTTTTGGAGCTTCTTGAATTATGGAGATTCATAGAGATCAGGGATATCATGATTTCTGAGGCTTCAAAAAGCTTACGGGCACATCATGTTTGTCTCTTTGTAGAGCTCAGGGGATCTTAATGGTTGGGGCTTCACAGATCTCATGGTCTCATAAAGTTTTAGGATTCAATGAGTTTAATATATTTTTATGGTTTTGTCTTCATAGATATCTAGGCCTCATGGAGGTTCAAACATCACAGGTCTCAGGGCCTCATGAAGGATTGGGCTTTATAGAGGAGTGTATCAAAAATCCCATAGCTAATGATTTGCAAAAAATTACAAAGCTATAAATATTCATTAATTGAGAGAATGATATAAAAACTAAACATATCTTCATACTTAAATGACAACATCATGGGGTATTTATAGGATATGGTTTTCATGGAGGATGGAACCTTTTTGGATGCTTTATGAGATTTAGGAGTTTATAGGGCTCTATGAACCTTAATGAAACTGCACAGAGGATACCGTGAAATCACTATGTGCACGTGAAGGGAGATCTATGAATCCATACTTATGATATATGGGGGACACCATAAAACCTCTACAAAAAAATATATTTGAATAAACCCCAATGAACATACCTCATAATGTGGGAACATTGTGATTAGACCACTATGAACAGGACCTCTGGAACTATCTTCAGTAGCTGGAGTTTAAATGACCTTAAATTATGATCCATAACTCTGTTTGGGCTCTACGAACAGTAAAATATATGCCTATAAAACAAGATGAACTTTTATAACCGGGTGCATAGAATTTGGCCCATTCTTAGATAGGTTTACAAGTTCGTATTGTACTCTTTTTTTTGTTAAAAAGAAATATGGTTCAATGTGACATTACATTGACTATTAGGTTTTAATAACATCACTACTAAGAACAAGTATCATTTTCTATGTATTGATGATTTTTTATCAAATCTAGGGAGCATGGTATATTTCAAAGATTGAACTGAGGTTTTCGTACCATCAGATGATGGTGAAGAAGAACGAAATTCTTAAGACTTCATTTTAGGCTACGTATGTGAACTATAAATTTAATATTATACCCTTTGGGAAGTCAAATCCACCTGACGAATTTACGGACGTTATGGATATTTTTTTCCTGATTTTTTAGGTGTGTTTGTATGTGTTTTTTGATGGCATTTTGGTATATTAAAAAATTTAGGATGAACATGAGAGACACCTAAGGATTTTTTTCTCAAAACATAAAATAAATGAAATTATATGGGATATTTAGCAAGAGTAAATTTTTCTTGAGATTTTTTTTATCATATTAAATATTATTTATATATTTTGTATCACTATTGAACCTACCATTTTTTTAATAACAGCCAAGACCCAGAAATTTCATAGATATTTTTAGTTTTCATTACTTTCCATGTTAATACTGATTATTTTCTAAAAAAATCTCTTTTTTATATCCCAGTTTATAATTAAACTTGAAAAGGTGTTAAATTCATATATTTATAATAATATGAAGATTTTTTTCCAAGAACTAAAAATAAGATTTATCATTTCTCTAGTTTGGTCCATACCATACATAAATGGGGAATTTTTCATCTACATAGATTATTCTTTGAAAGGAATTGGATGTGTTTTAATGAAAAATGATTAGTTAATGGTTTATGATTCACATAAAATGAAGAATCATGAGTTAAATTTCCCCAGACATGATTTGGAATTAGTTTTTTTGTATTTTTCATTGAAAATATATAGGTATCATCTGTATAGAGTAAATTGTGAAATTTATATGAATAACAAAAGTTTTAAGTATATATTCACTCAGAAAGAATTAAAAATGATATGGAGAAGATGGATGGAAGTGATCAAGTATTATGATAAAATGATTAATTACCATCCTATAAAAGTATAAAAAGTTTCTAATTCATTGAGTCAAAAAAATAATTCTATTTTAACCATCGTACATTTGGAACATGAAAATTTGGTTAATGATTTAACAATTTTTATCCTAGAGTTGTGGATACAGGGAAACCTCTTTTGTTTCAAGATTTGGTGAATTATGTTTTTTAGATTGAATTTAAAAATATTAAAAGGGGGATTAATCATTACAAGAAAAGGTATAATCTGGTAAGAATGTTTTGTTTTTATATTTTAATATTAATAAATATGGTGGTTTTCTATTTGGAAAACGATTATGTCTATTTTGTGTCTACCAATATAAGAAAGGGATATTATTTAAATCTCATAGATCTCCATTTTATATTCATCTAGTTAGTAGAAATATGTAAAGATACCTTCATAAGTATTTCTGGTGGGATGGAATGAAAGCAGATATTGTTGAACTCACCATGATGTGTTTGAATTGTCAATAGGTTTAAGTTGAACGAAAGTTACTGAAGGGAGTAATTATACCATTTCTAGTTCCAGAGTGGAAATGGGAAAATATATAAATGGATTTAATGATACAATTTTTAAATATTTCTTATGGTAATAATGGGATTATAGTTTTTATTGATCGATTAACTAACTCTACACATTTTCTTCCCATTCGAGATAAAAAAATTTTATATCAGATTTATCGACTGCATCTAAAGGAGATATTCTGATTACATAAAGTGAATCTTTTTATTGTATATTACTATAAACCTAGGTTCAAATCTAACATTTTGAAGGTATTTTAGAAGTTATTGGGTACTAAATTTAATTTTACAACAAATTTTTAATCCTAAATTAGTTGGAAAATCAAAGTAGATAATTCAGAAAATGGTAGTCATGGTTCTCTCTACTTCAATGTGTTACTAGGGAAGATGGGATAAACATAATTATTTGGATTGGTTTTATTATAAAAATATATTACATTCTAGTCTAAAGAGGGCACAATTTGGAGAATTATATGGAAATTGGTGTAGGAAAACAAAATTTAGTGGGTAATATAGGAGAAATAAAATTTATAGGACTAGAGTTAGTAAAGGAAATGGTTGAGAAGGTGTAGTTGATTTAATAACACATGAGTATTTATTATAGGAGACTGTAAATTTATGAAGACAACTTTACTAAAGATATTGATTTGAGATAGGTGATCATGTATTTCTGCATGCTTTCCTATAGAAAAGTGTCATGCATTGTTGTAAGAAAGGGAAAATAAGTATTTTGTTTATTATACCATATGGAATCCTGGATAAAGTTGGATTATTTTCCTACTGATTCTATTTTCCATCAAGTTTATCTCATTTACATAGCGTATTACATTTTTTTATGTTAAAAAAATATGTGCCATATTCATCTCATGTTTTGAGCCCTCAAGTATTTCAGTTGGAAGAGAATATTTCTTATATGGAATAACTAGATTATATTATTGAATGTGGAGAGAAAGTGTTGTGGAATAAGGTCAGTCACCACATTATTATTTTATGGAAAAACCATATGGGTGAAGATGCAACATGGGAATATAAAAATGATATGTGGGAAAGATATCCCCAATTGTCTTATAAGTGAATAAAATTGTGAGGATACAATTTATAAAAAGGGAGAAGAATATAAAAACCATGGTAATTATAGAATAAATAATTTTTAAATTGGTTAATATGAATTAGATAATAATATTATTTATATAAATATTATGTATTACTGAAATAAAAAATGAAATATTTTTAAATCAACTCTTTTCTTATAAGGTTTTATTTAAAAGGTTAAATTCTGAAATTTTATAATTATAATTTAAAATATTAATATATTTTTTGAAATCAAAATATCAAAATTTGACTATGGTGATATTTTGAGATTATTTGAAAAATTATAATTTTTTAGTGAATAGAAAAAAATATTTTTTTTTGTAAAAAATTCCATTTTTCAATAAATAATATATTTTAAAATAAATAATATATTTTAAATATGATTTAAAGTGGAAAAGATTTATTTTTTAATATATAATCCACTTAATTTATTTTTAATCAATATATATTTGTTTTTAGTATATGTTTTTTTCGGTATAAAACATAGTTTTCTAAAAACTGTTTTAAAATTGAAAATGTTTATTCATTAGAAATAATGAAAATAATATATTATGGGTAATGTTTTAAATGAAATTTGTATATTTTATATCAGAAAATATTATTTTAATTTCTTATAACGATTATTATTAGTTATTGGGTTAATATGAAATCATCTTTTTCCTAAACAATTCCCCTCTTGAAAACCTGGTTTTTCATATCATATGTGGGATTTATTTAAAATTATCATTTTCCAATGAGGCTAATTGAATTTGTTTAAATTTCATCCTAATTTTGAATAATCATAATTTATATTTTTTTAATAATGTCAACTTATTTTTTTTACCAAAATGAGTAGTGAAAACTGTAAAAGTTAATTACTATGGTTATGGTAAAAATGAATTTAATGGGGGTTAAACTAAAAATATATGAGAATAAATGACTTAAAAACCAGTATAAAATTTATTTTATAACGAAATTTTTACCTTTTACCTTCTAACATCAATAATTTTAAATTATTTCATCCATGTGGCATGAAACAAACATTGGTGGAATTCATTTTTTTTTTCAAAAATTTCATCTGGGCCACTCACCCCACTTATAATTTCACACACTCACTTCCTCTCTTCACACCATAAAAACAATAGTTTCAGACATTAAATGAGCTATTAACTTATATAATTCTATGATATCATCTTATAATCTTTTATTTTTGAATAAATATAACTATGTAAGGTATTTTTTGCAAACCAAAAGAATTTACCTGAAGAAGAGATAACATTCTTCAATGCGTGTTTTTATTTTATTTCTCCCACCACCCCATAAAATTATAATTAAACAATGATTATATAATAATTTCATTATCATAAATATACTAATATGTTATTATGTTAATTTAATAACCTAAATAATTATCCTCTTTTAATAAATGGGTTCTGAAATTATCATTCCTTTAAACGGTGGATTACCGCATCGCGAACCGATGTCATTAAATTTCATATTACCTCCTGTCACGGTTGGTTATGATGAGGAATATAAATTATAAATATTACATTTATAAAAATATTAAACATCTATAGTCATTATATCATATATAAATTTTTAAGTTCCATTCCCCATGGGATACGATAATATCATTCATGTATACGGGGGACCACCGCCTCGCGAAGTGATGTGATTCGTTTTCACCAAATCCTTAAATGGATGGTAATAAGGGTAATTATAATGAATATATCTGATATTAATGAAAAATTATGTTATTAATGTCTTATTTATTATTCATAAATAATAATTGATTAGGTAATTGTATACAATATGGTAATAAGTGAAATAAAATTAATAATAATACTGATAAAGGTTCTCAAGAAAGTAAATAATTAAAATAAGATTGTTATTCAAGAATATAAAGACGGATGTGACAATTGAGACTCAATGTATGGGATTTTATCTCAATTTCCTTTCATTGAGGTATATTTTTATATAATACACCTATAATCTTTTATAATGTTTATATAAAACCCCTTTGACAAGTTATATCATGAATTTATCTACTATCATGATATTTATAGTTTTTTAATGTTTTTATTTCATGGGTACTATGATTCAAATATTTCCAATGTGATAAGGTACTTTTATGAAAAACCATATTTTAATGCTTTATTTTAAACTCTTTCTCTTCAATGTCCCTGCTTTTAAAATGATTGTATAGAAACTTTTATATGAAAATAAAATTTGTACAAAGTAAATTTCATTTAACATATTATTTTTTTTCAAATGGTTTTAAAAGGAATATTTTTACATGTTTTATATAAATTTTTTTGGAAAGTCACAAATTTAATTCTTTATTCTTAATTTTCATGGATATAATAAGATTTTCTACTACCTTGGCCATTATTTTACTCTAGATTATTTGGATAGCATTCAATTTTTTTTTCAATGAAAAAAAATATTATCATTTTTTATTTTGTTATTGAATATGGGGTTTTTAATTAAAAGGGTATTTTGATATCCTAAAGTGATTTTCATACGAGTTTTGAAAGGTTTTGGAAACATTTAATAATGAAAATGTTAAAGCATAAATGTTTTATTCATGTTGAGGTTATTGGAAATTATATATGATGGGTACAACCAAATAATTACGGGTAATCCAATTATAGGTTATAAATTGGGTGTTTAAATTTGGAACACAAATTCCCTAGTTAATGATTATGTTCTCCAGAGAATTATATTGGATGTTGTCTGTACGGTTTTACAAATTCGTAAGGGTTTTGTAAGGGTTCTATGAGATGATGTCCCAAGGTGCCTATAATACTTTTCTATGTTTGGGAATGTGTTTTTATGAATATAATTTTTTTTCAAAAGGTAATATAAATTATATTATTAAAATAATGAAATTTCCCGTTCTAGGTACAATTTTTTGTTCTTATGAAATGGTTTTTCGTGGGTGTTTAGTTTTTTTGACTAGGATAATGGTTTTATTCATTTTCTGTCACTGATATTTTTTTACATATCCCAAATATTTATAAATATTTTCATAGGAATTTAGGATATTTTAGGGAATGTAAGTGGTAAGTGTGAATTTATTTAAGAGTTTTCATGAATATAAATCATGTTTTATTTTAAAAGTTTTGTATGGTGTGGAAAAATGATACTTAATGAAGGTATCCACTTTGTTTTATGTGGTTTTTTAGGTATGAGATATGACCAAATTCTATAAAACTCTAAACCTGAAAATATTATCAAATATAATAGAATGAATTCATGACTAAAAACTCATGATTATATAATGTTTAAGGCTAGTTCCTTATACAATTTCTCTAATGATCTGCATGGAATTAATAAATATCGAAGTTAAATATGACATTGACAGATTTTTTATAGTTATTATATCTTAAATTACTATAAACTTCAATATAAATTAAAAATTAAAGTTCCTTTTTAGTACTATTATTAAGACATTAACAAAGGATAATTTATTTGAAAAATATAGTAAATGTGAGTTCTAGAAGAGAAAAATATCTGTTTTGGGGTCTATTATCACAAATAGATGGAAATATTATGCCCTTTCAAGACTAAAATGTTCAAGGAATGGGATATAAAAAAATATGTTTCCTAAATATATAGTTTCCTCAGATTAGTTTGGAATTAATGGTGATTTTTGAGACATCCCTAAATAATCAAATACAATAACCAAGCTAACTAAAAAGGGAGTAATGTGTGTTTTGATAGATGAATGCGAAGAGGAAATCATAGAGCTAATGAAAAGGCAAACTAATGAACCTGTACTCTCACTACGAACAAGTAAAGATATATTTATGATTTATATTAATTATTCAAAGAAGTATTTTGAATTTATAGTAATTAGTAATTATAGTGTGATAGCTTATGCATCCAGATAGTTAAAGGTGAATGATAAAAAATAATTGATCCAAGTTCTAGTGTTGGTTTCAGTGATATTTGGATTGAATATATTGAGGAATTATCTCTATGTAGATAAGTATGATATATATATAAACTATAAGATCCATAAATTTACATTCACATAGATGGATATTAATATGAACTAATGAATATAGTTAAAGATAATCAATGAATATGACTACTCAATCAAGAACTATATAGGGAATGTGAAACAATTTCTATATTCCCTAAATAGAAATGATCTTTTATTATTATATATGATGAGTATTGGGAAGGATCCAATCTTATTGAAAATACAAAGAAGGGGGATGATAAAAAAGAAGGGGGATGATATGATTAAGAGAAAATCATCTGATATCAGTATTGATGATGAACGATGCTTGATATTTGAAAAATTATCATACATACCCTCAAATTTGTAAAAAAAGGTGTTGTTGAATGATTATATTAGATATACATTCTTCATTCCCTCAAGGTGAAAAAAGATGTGCCAATATCTCTGTGAACACTATTGGTGGGACGTTATGAAAAATGAGTTTGCCGAATATATATAAATTCTTCTAATGTATCAAAAGGTGAAGGTGGAAAGGGAAAAGTTTAATGTGATGATGCAATCATTTACCACACCTACATAGAAATTGGAGAACATCACTATAGATTTTGGTGCAAGTCTTCCAAATAAATCCAATGGTAACATTTCCATATTATTTATGGTAAACATTCTTACAAAGGTTGCTTACTTGAATACCATTAAAGAGGACTTCTAACATGATAACTATGTAAATATATACATTATATAGGTGGAAATGTTTCATAGAATAAAACTATTGATAGTATTCAATCGATATCTGAGGTTCAACTCAATATTTTGGAAGAGTCTTCAGCATGATCTAAAGATAGTGTTAAACAATAGAAAAACTTAGGTAATAACTAAGAAATTATATATAGAAATTTCTTTTATTAATATATATGTGTGTAATATTAAGAAATATAGCTAATAAAAAATAATTCCACCTTATCATTAATTTATAACATATTATGTTTATAATATTACCTTTGTGGAAGAATTTAACTTATTGTATAGTAATAATATTGACATATTTCATGATTAAAAATACCTTTTCACAGAAATTATTTTTATTTCATTGTATGTAATTATATATAAATATATTATTCATCACACATATTAGTTGAATATAATAATTTTTATTTCAGTTCTTGTATCCATCATATGAAAATGATCATAGGGTTAATTTTTGAGAATTTTCTATAAAAAATGATCTTTAGTTGAAAAATATTGTGTTTACTAAGAGAATTATTTTCATCAGTATATAACGAAGAATTCGAATTTTCATGAAAAAATTTGTATTGATTGAATAATTTAATTTATTTTAATGATATTATTTTATATCTATAAAACCTATTTTATCAGTGTAAATGATAACTAAAATTTTAATTCTAATAAAAACTAGTTTCAGACTTTTAAATTAATTAGAAATAAATTTCATAAACATTGGTTTTTAATTGATTTGGAATCAGAATAAAATTTAATTATTTATTGAAAAATTTATGTCTTGAAAATAAAATATTTTTATAATCTTATCCCACACATAATGTTTTTTCTTAAAAAAATATTTTCTATAAAACTATTTTTCAGTGTCATGTGTGCTAATAGTAAAATTAATTTACACAAAGATTAGAAATTTTATTTAATAAAATGATCTAAATATTTAAAATATTTATTTTAAAATTATTAAATATTTTCAATTTTAAATTTTCCCATTAAAATTAGTTGTCTAGTGTGAAAGGGGAGTTACTCAGTTATGGGTAAATTAAGATAAAAGTGTTTCATCTTTGTAAATGTGGTTAAAAATGGGAAAAAATGTGTGATATTGGAATTTAGAGGAATTATAGAACATATATTTTTTCCCAGAGAATTATTGGAAATTTTTGGATCCTTTTTTTCCATTAATTATTGTGTGATATTATTTATATTTAAGTATTTTTTACAAGAGTACACCTCCCTTCACATATAAAAGGAAACATCTTCCACCCAATTTTTCTACACATTAAAAAGTGTTTTCTCAACACAAAATCTACCCAAGTTTTTACAAAACACCCTCCCCATGCCTTTGTTTCATTGGTCTCACTAAAATTCCATTCTAAAGAGTTTTAAGGAGTTACCAATGGGATAACATCCAAAGGAAATGTAATAGTATCAACACAAATTTTCTAAGTTCTTTTTCTCTACTACACCCCTAAAAGAACCTCTATCCATGTAGGTATGATAATTATTTCATTTTTAATATTATAAAATGTTATTATACTAAATAAATATCCATTTTATACTTTCCAATTAAATCATTGATAAAAATGAAAAAGTCGTCATACGTGTGTGTTGACTGCAGCCTCAATGAACGACAAGTTTTATTTTCCATGAGAACCTAACATGAATGAAATAAAAACTTTAATCGATATGTAAAAATTATATTTCTGACAATATTAATAATATTCAATAACAATACATAACAATAATTAAGTAATGAACATAAGAAAGGTTTATAGTGTCTTTAACGACCTTAAATTGACTTTTTCAAGGTATCATTATTTATATGGATGTTTTTTGGGATAACCAATGAAACTAAATATATGTCTTACAAATAGAATAATAATTAAAATAAACCAAAATAATTCAAGAAATTACAAATTTATTTTATAAGACATTTGAACATGGTCAGGAAACCGAATGTGTTATGAATAAATTAACCAAATAACCCAAACAACACATGTTAGTGAAAATTATAATAAAAATAAATTACAAGAGACGATAAATAGTAATTTTAAAATTTAATTTATTTAAATAAGGTTCTTGGATATATATTTAATGATAATAATTTAATTATTTATGATGTTAAATGCATGTGGAGAGCACTTTTGGAGATAATGTAAGAGATCTTTCATACCACTCTCATTACAATTGAGTCACTCATTATCTTTCTTTTCCCCCTAATTACAAATATTTCTTCTCATGAAATTATTATATTTATATATATATACATAAAATATATAACTTGTTAAACAATTTTTTTTCATTATGATATCCATTTTTTATTTCCCTTCAAAATTATCACATTTATGAAAAATGATTTAAGGGATTTTATTATTTCTTGCCTCACATAAAGAATATCTCCCACAATTTTTTTTTTCAAATATGAATATGTTATAAAAACCATAAATATTTTATATATAACCCACTTTGTTAAATTATGGTATTATTAGAAATAAAATTCTTCTTACTTATTTAATTGATCCTTTTGTTATTTCTTAAATTAAACACATACGTTCCATTTTTATTCTTTCTTCTCTAGATTATTCTGAGTAATTTTATAAAAAAGACCTCAATAATCAAATAAAATTTATAATCTTAATTTATTAATGTTAAAAATGATTTAATTCTTTATTACCTTAGGAATAATAATGAATTAACCTTCGGTTGAGTTGTAAATATGAATTATGAAACTGACTTTTTCCCAATAGGTTTGATCATGGTTATGATTTATGTTTGGTTTCTTTTCTTCACACGACACACATATTTATGATTTTTATTATGTGAAGGGTGGAAATAAAATTATATATCCCTATAATTAATTATTTAACACTTTATATGTCATGGGATATTTTTGTGGGATTAAGAATTGACCCAAATATACAACAGAACATAGTCCGCTATGTTTATGGGAATGGGAAGTGAAAACAATACACCATGGTAATTATTTTCAATTTAGGATTAGAGTATTTATAGTTACTATTGAACTATTTATATGATTCTATATCTCATGTTGTATTAATATATTCCATGATTCCATGATCTTATATAATCATTTTATTATGAATGTTTCTAAGCTTACTGTCATTATCTTCATTATATCATGTTAAACCTCTTGAATCTTATTTTATACTTTATTTAAATATTTATTATATTATTAGGATTTATAGAACACCTGATAACTTATGTATTATCCCTAGGGTATCCTATATAGTTTTAGAATATCTATGGGAATTATGATCACTATATAGAGTTATAAATGAATATGTTTCTTTTTTTATTTCATGATTACATGTTTATGTATCCAATATTAGAAACAAAATAGACCTATATATCCTTGAATTTTAGTATTTTGAATATATTTTATAATTTATGGTATAATATTTTTTAAGGCTTATTCACTATTGCTAGTCACAACAAGAATGATTTCCAATATGAATGAACTATCCAGAAACATGAGGATATATTGAGATCTTGATCTATAGACATAAAGGGAGGCATGGAACAACATATTTAATTAGTAAAGTTCTCATAAAAAACCCATTTCAACATGGGAATTCAAATCTAAAGTTATGAAGACATATATTGGAATATATGTTGAACAATTATGTTCTAGGATAATGTTGGTGTATGAATGTTTCTAGAAACTATGATGGTTGAAAAAATGTAATAAATGGTCTAGACTATTAAAAAACACATAAAAATGGATCAAATATGATAGGAGTGTTATAATGATAATTGTTTACGGGTATTTCAGTTTATGTTTAGTGAAAAATATTCCTACACATATCTCCATGGAGGAGAGTCATGAGATTTGTGAGGAATGGGATGCTATGTCCAAGATACATAGACCCATATGATAATCTTGATAATATGGTAGTGGTGGAATAATAACTAGTAGTCTCACAAAACCTATCTAAAGTACATTATTTTTTATAAGTAACCCTATTGAGTAAGTACAAACCAGATTGATCACATGTACTAAATATTGATGTGGTATAGTAGGAGGATGACCAATATCAGGAGTTGTAAGTGAAGATCTTGGGTTGTAAATAAAATGTTATGTGCAAGAAGAAATATCACATAGTAAAGTTACATTAGAAAAATAATAAGTATGAAGAGGTGAAATGGGAAACTAAAGAGACAATGAAACCTAACTTCCTACATTTTTGGTTTGAACCTGGTACATGGAATGAAATTTCAATGGTGAAAGTTATTATGTGGGGAAGAATGAACTGAAAATGAAAAAATATATATTAATTTATCTAATTAATATATACATGTGTCATATAAGGTAATATAGATGATAATAACCAATGTAACCAAATAATTTATTTATAATATAAAATTTTTATAGTATTACATTCAAGATAAAAAATCTTTCTTTTGGTATTGTAACAATAAAGATATATTTTAATCTATAAAAGCCATTTTTTAAAACAATGTATTTTTTTGTATTAAGAAATTATATCTAAAGATAATTTTTATCACTATTATTAGTGTAATATATTAAAATTAATTTGTTTGCTGGATTCATCTTGTGAAAATGAGTTTTGGATTATTTTTTGGCATTTTAATGAAATTATTGATTTATTTTGTGAAAAGTGAAAAATGTGGTTTTACCAACATTTTAATTTCAATATGATATTTTAGTAATATAATATTAAATTAGAAACTTGTAAATATTTAAGATTGATTTAATAAATATAAATTATAAATTATAATATATTAGTTTGAACTTAAATAACATTTTCTTATAATTTTTTTCCTTAAGTAATGTTTAGTCATAATAAAAAAACTCTGTTGGTCTCTTTTATAATTTGAATATCATTTTTTTAAAATTCGATTTTGTTTTTTCGATGCAATCGAAATAATTTTTTTTAATTATAAAAACTTTTTAAAACCACAAAAAATTAAAATCTAATCCCACACATAAATTTAAAGAGTAAAATGAATTTTTTCCAAAAAATAATTTATATTCATTTTTTATGCTCATACTAAAATTAATAACTCTATATCTTTAAAATTATCTTTTATAAAATAATTTATATATTTTAAATAAAAAATAAAAAATATTGAATTATTTAAATTTTAATTTCTCAATTAAAACTAGTTACTATGGGTAAAAGTGGAGTGACCATGATATTGTTAAAATTTGTTTAAAGTGGTTTAACGTAGTGGAAAAGTATAAACATGTTAATAAATGTATCATATTAGATTGTGTAGGTGTTAAAAATATTATATATTTCCCCACATTGTTAATGGCCATTTTTGGATAATTTTATCTTGAAAAATAGAATGACATTGTAGAAAAGTAATTAGAACATACAAAAATTCCACTCGCTTTAATTATAAAAAGAGATCACCTCCTCCCCATTTCTCCACGCATTCCACATATTTGGGTCAAATGAAAATATTCACTAATACCTTCTCAAGACTATATTTTGTAAAAGGTTTTGTCTCACCAAAATACTAAGATAAGGATCCTTAATGAGTTATCAAAGGGAGAACTTCCAATGGAGAGGTAGTATTCACAACCCAAACTATCTAGTTCTTTAATTCATTTACACACCACAAATAAAATTTATCCATGAATATATGATAATGAAATAATTTTTACAATATTTATGTATTATTTTACTAATGTAATATCAATTTTATAAATTCTTATAGAATCAATGGTAAAAATGAAAACGTCTTCATATGCATGGGTGGAGTACCACCTCCATGTGAGATATGTTAAATTTCACATTAACACCTAAATTGGAAGGATATAAATGATATTTAATTAACATATATTATATTTGAAAAAATTATTTTAATTTTAAATTATTAATTATAAATTTTTCGACTCCTCCCTTTATATGGAAAATTAAATTGTCATCCATGAGTACATGGGAACTACTGCCTCCCTAAAATGACATGTTTTTTCCATGACCACCTAACATGTTTTTTTCGATGACCACCTAACAAGGATGACATCAGAAATGTATTTATTATGTAAAGTTTGTATTTTTCACACCATTAATATTATTTCTGAATATTTTTTTTTCATTTTATATATGTGATAAATAAGAAATAATTGTTGTAACCTTAACAACCTAAAATAGAATTATTAATAAAATTTTCTTAATTTGGGTCTATTTTTGTAACACCCTAAGCTTCCACGGTGCGTTTCCCTTCGATTAATGCAATAGCTTACATTATACGCAACTTCAAGATTATAACACACCACTACCAATCAAACTAGCTGTTATGAATTGTTATACCCACTTTTTAAAATTTTATAAATTTAATTTGTGAAAATGAAATTCATTTTTTAATTCTTAGTATCAAATTTAGCTTAGGGTGAATTTTTGGTATTTTTCTGAAAACTTTCAATTTTTGATAAATAGTGAAAAACACTCCCTTATTGGTTAAAATCGACATTTTACTTAAATAATTAGTTATTTTATTTATATTGGGTAAAAATATATACATAATACATATATTATTTCAATGTAATTCATTAGACTCATTTTTATTATAAGTTTAGATATATAAAATTTTATTAAACATTTTATCATCTTTTACCCACCTCCTAGGAGAATTTTCAAATTTGCATAAACCTTAATTTTACCGCTCCTGTGAGTTGAATTTAGAAAACATGAGAGACACGGTTGATATCAATAAGTAAAATGTGGTTCAATAAGATAAATATAATTTTTAGTGAATAGTAACTTTTTACTTTTATTTACCATGAGTATAAGTAAATAGGGTAATTAAAGGTAAAAATGATATTTTTATTATCCTAACACATGTACTAATTCTATTCGATAAGTTTAATTAAACAAAAAAAACTTTTGAATAAAATATGTTCCTTTAGATCTACTTGGATTAGTTGAGGACATTTATTATTATAGTATTTAAAGAAGAGTTAAAAGTGTCAAATTCAATGATTAATAACTAAACCATTTCTAATATAGGGATACACATAAGATAAATTAGACTATAAATATTAATTATAATGATAATAAGATTTAATACATAATTAAATTTATTTATAATATTTTGACATTAATTAAAATAATTTATTTATGACACAATGATGTTGTAGGAATTACCTTATTAATGAAATATTAAAATAATTGATATTATAAATACCCAAATAAATGTAAATTTAGACTTTTCATGAACTTCAAAAATTATATAGTCTAATATGACATTCTAGGGTTGATTTAATGAATTTATTTCTAAGTAATAAAGTTATTAGGACTAAAAAAAATCAATTAATAAATAGTGTCAAAATTGACATAAATGTGTTTTTAAAACAAATATTATATTATTGGTTGATATAATATTCCAAAAAATATATGGTTTAGTCAAAGTACATAGATAACGTTTTATATATCAATAATTAACCACAGAGGGTTCTCTTGTAAGTTTATAGTGTGTTTATTAACCACATAATGTAAAAATACAAAGAGACATGGTAAATGTCAAACTATTTAACTAAGAGTTAAATATAAAAGATAAGGTTAATATGGTGACCTAAACCTGTCTAAGACCTATTGGTTTAGAGAATTTTGACCCATACCCACCTTATCCTAGAAATAAATAATTTTGGAGAAATTATAAACCGAATATGAATTTATTATAAAATAATATTTCAATCTTTTCCTTAGGTAACCCTCACCCCTCTTATAAAAGAGAACTCAACCTTCTCTCAAATTCACACCTCCAAAGCCTTTTGGATCAGACAAACCCTACCAAATTATCCTCCCACCTATCCTCCCTTCTTCTTGTAGGCCTTCCTTTTTTCATAAATCCAACATAAGGATCCCTTTTTATCAAATTAAAAGGAAGAACCCGAAGAAGAGGAAAATATTTCATCACCTCTTTCAAGTTATTTTCTTCTTCCACTCCATAATTCTTTATTGTTTCCATTATAAAATAATAAATCCAGTATCTTCTATATATTGTGATGTTATTATAAAAATTTTACAACCATATTCATTATTTTATCCATCATATTAATGACAAAATCACCATACGTGCATACGTACGGCTTACCGTCTCCACGTCGTGGTGTAGTTGTTATTCAATACATTATTTTTGGATGGGTATAATAATGATGTATAATTGATTTAAATAATAAATATAACATGTTAATTATTATTTATATTTGATATACCATCTATTTACAAACTCTTTTATTGTAAAAATAATGATATTGTCGCTCGTGCGTACGTACGGATTACCGTCTCCATGAACGCGATGAGATTCATTCCCCATCGTAACCATCCGAGGATAATTTTCATTTGATGATTAAAAATAATATTTAAATACTTTCTATAATTATTTATATGAATAAGATACATCCCATCCATAACAAACATGACTAACGTAGTAAATAATATAAAGGAAAATGAATTAGTTAACGCCCAAAAGGACAATAATACTAAAATATTATTAACAAAGCAATATTTGAATATCATATATGATATCATATTTATGTATATGGTTCTTGTATAATTTAATAACATGATTTATGTATTTTACAGGAGTTTAACATACCCTCGACCAAGGAAAAGTACAAGGTAAGGGTGAATTCTACAATGTCTTCATTATCTGAGGTTATTTATACGTAATTATCTATTGGGACCTCTTTATTATCCACATCCGTGTTTCTTAAAAATGTATTTAAAAAAAAATACTATTTACTAGAAAATGTGTTAAGGTAATTTATACCCTTACTTGAATATATTTGTTTTTAAAGTAATCTTTCCTTCATTTTACAAACAAGGTACTTTATGACCTTTTTGACAAAATTAAGGTATGCATGTATTTTTTAAGTTATACGGCGGGTGCAATAGTTTTCCGCCGTTATAACATCGTCAAAGCATCACATGGATGCTTATAAGAATATTTCTAGGATAAATATTTTCTATAGAATGTTTTAAAAATAGAAAGAGGTATTTCATTCAAATAGTTTTAATTTCATCTATATCTACCTCCTTTGATGGATTTAAACTTGTTTGAAGTTGATTTATTATGACACAAATCTTCAATTTTGTATTGAATGTTTTGTGATATGTTTGAATTTGGATGTGTGATTTATATTCCATTCATGGTTTATGGATAAATTATTTTAATTTGGTATGCTAGGTTTAATATGAATGTTTATGTTATATCTAAACCTTTTCATATGAGGAATGCATTGGACTTAGTAAGTGATGGGTGGAGCCCGCTATAGCTCCTCGATGCATCGGTAGGTCTAATGAGACAAAATAGCGTCTTGCACAAGGCCTTGAAAAAAAAATTATTTTTAGTGTTGGCACAAGGCCTTGACTATGTGGTTATGATGTCTGGGCTTATGCATTCCATCATTATGAAATTGGCTATTGATTTTGCATGTGATTATTCAACTAGTAGAATATCTATATGAATAAGTAAATGACATTATTTGATCTATCATTTCCATATTATGCTTAAGTTTATGTTTTCAAGACTTATGTTTTATTATTATACATTTCCTTCAAATGTTTATTCTTATTTATGAAAGTTTCGGCTATATTGTTATTTTTATTAAGCATCTGATCTCACCCCTTAATATGTTTTATTTTTTATAGGATGCGAGGAGGTATATTTTGACTGACCAACAGGGATATTCTATCAGATATGAATATTGTCAATGGAGAAAATGTGGTTGTTGTTTTCATATTATAATGTAATGTAAAACTTATGAATGTATCTTGTACTTCAAAGGCTACTAAACTGATCAGCCTTTCAGGGCATGATTTCCTTGTATAATGCAAATGTTGTGTAAAAATGCACCGACTCTAGGTAATTAGGGTCAAGGCATTAAAATTTTGGTATAAAAATTAAATATATACGAGTATTTTTATAATGAAATAATAAAGGACATAATCCTCAAATTTTTTGGATATCATGATGTTATTATATATCACCTTTGGCCCTAGTGAATAGTCAAATAATGTTATAGATAATTTAACTTAACAACCCTGAGTAAATGATGCAAGATAAAATTTTATTGAAAATAAATAACAAAATACAATAAATGGACATTAAAAAATTAAATATAGATTAATAATATCCTTATGTATTTATTTGATGAACATAAATTAATTATTATTGAAGATAAGAACAAGTGTATAGAAAATTTGGGCCCAAGGTAAGGGATCTTCTATACCATCATCCTTAACAACTAGTTACATGTTATTTTTATTTTTTCATTTCTTTAATAAATATTATTTTTATGAAATTATTATATTTATTTATATATTTACCATACATATATAACAAGTTGAATAACATTTTCATTTTGAGGGTTATAAATTTGTTTATTTCCATTTAAAATTCCCCCTTTAAGGTAAACCTGATTTAAGGGAACATTACTATTTCTTATCTTATGTCAAGAATCACCCCCATCTATTTTTTTTAAATAATGAATTGACTATAATTAATCATCATTATTTTATAATGATCCCACTTAGTTCAATTCATGTTTTTATGAAAACAATAAGCCATATTATTCCATAAAATCACCATTTACTTATTTCATAAAGCATCACCCAACTAGTTTATTTTTATTATTATTTGTTTCTGGATCCTTTTCATAAGTTTTATACATTTGAATTAAATGTTAAAGACATATTTCCCTTTTTCAACTAGTAGAGTCCAAAATAATTTATTTCATCATAATTTTGGTAATTATTATGATTTATCCTTTAGTTATTCATTGAATCAGTATTATGAATTCCAATTTCTTATAATTGGTTTGATAATGATTATGATTTATGTATGGATTATTTTAATCATATGGCATGTATATATATGATTTTAGTTTTATTATGGGTTTCCTGATAATTATATCACCCGAAAATACATTGGATAAATCTTTATATCTCATGAGATTTTACATATGTTATTATGGAGTGAACCCGACCCGTTGTAAGATTTTACACATTATAAGGATAGTATTGGGAGATACCCATAACTTATGTTTATGATTTCATGTACTATGTTGTTTTAATATATTCCATTATTCGATGAATTTTTCATTATATTTACTTATTCGATGTTTCCATGCTTATGATTGTCCTCTTTGTTATGCCTCTAGATTGTTAGATTATTCTTTATTTCTATATTTATCCCCTTATTGAGATTTTTATCTCCCATTTTTTCATATGTATTTTCCACAGGTTATCCTTAGTAGTTTTAAAAGATCTTTGGGTGTTAGTAACACTATGTCGAGTTTTAAATAAATTAGATGTTTTTAGGTTTAATATGATATATTTATGTTTTTAATATTCCAAATACACTAGAAATATAAATAATTTGTTTGTACTTACTATAAAAATGTGTGATTTATTTTAAAATAAAGTGTTTTTATTGCATGGGTCATTATAAAAAGAACTTTCATAGATAAAGAAAGATACATTATTAGAAAGCTCTATATATAAAGGTGACTCTTCTAGGTGTGGGGGTTCTACTAGAAAATCTACCAACACATATCCTTTAATTGAAATTTTTGACACAAGTTGTATGTCAAATTTCTAAATGATGATAACTCATATTACTAATCATCATGTTACTTCGGAATGATCTTGTAGGTAAATTAATGGATTGATGTGAAAGATTAGGTGAACATTATGATGTTAAAATTAATGATACAATTTTTTTATTGAAATTAAAATGTTGAGGAAATTTTTATCAATAGGTGTAAACTGACTCCCAAATTTCAATAACATTTTATTTAAATAATAGAGGCTTTTTTCATACTGTAATCATTCTTCTAGCTAATAAATGAACCATGCGATTTATTTTGATATACCACATAGGGAAAAAAATTACTTAAATGTTAGATATCAACATTAGGTATTGGGTGAGTAATATTTCTTTAGGTTATTAAAAGAATTTTGGAAATACTCATCAGATTGGGAATTTTCACTATATTTCCTTAATTTTGTGAAAAGAAAACTATTTTATAAAAGGTTTTCAATGAAGTCCCTGATATAGGCTCGACATCCTTAATGTTCGCATAAATGTTAAAGGCTCTAAGGTTGTGTTTCTAATATTCCAAATATTTTCTTAATATCAACTTTAATTTCATATTATTAAGATATATATTCATATAATATTGTTGGTATCACCAAAAATACACAATTTAGATGATTTATTATTAAATTCTGAGATAATTATTTATGGAATACCATGTATAAATCCATGAAATGATCTTGGTGTTGGCTTGATTTGACAATAAGATCGTCAATATAGAATTTAATGGGTTTTTCGCAAAAGAGGGTTGAGGATATAGCACATTGATGTTCATAAGTGGATATAATATTTTTTATAGTCATATAAATCACTATATAGAAATATAATCCTTGGGGTGATTCATAATTGGTGACTTATTCATCATATAATATAAGTAAGATGAAATTATAGTCTATATACCCATCCATCAATGACAGGGATTGACTGAAACTTAATTTTTTTTAATATATACCCCCTTTTAATGTATAAGGGGGAAGCTAATAGGAAATCGATGATTTTAAAAAAACAATCATGACCCCATGGTCCAAAATTCCAAGGAAAAAACAACCTAGTTGAATAATACAATGGAAAGACCCTTCCCAGTTTCATTGAAATGGTTTTAAAAATATTTATTGCATCTATCAATAGTTATATGACTAGGATAGGTAAGTGATCCTTTATAAAAAGATCATTGAGATCCTGAATGTTGATATAAAATGGAATATGTACTTTATTATTTTATTTTTCAAGAATGAAGATTAAAATCCATTTGGGATATTGGATGTTCCAAACAATACCAACTCAGATAAATTTTACTATCTTATATTCTACCTTAGTACTTTGAGATAGGTTAATTCCTCTCTTTTCTTGTTTAAATCTATGGTGATTAACTAGTTTTACCAAGCGATGTACACCCATTGATATATATAAACATGATATTCTTGTATAGTTCTATATAATTATATCTCAGTTTTTTTTATAAAAAAGTAACAAACTTTCCTTGTTCATATGGATTCATCATTGTACTTACTAGTGTGGGTTATTAGACTTATTTATCACCCATGTTCACTTATTTAATCTCATAAAAAATAGTGAACCACCCTTATCAATGGATGATATGGAATTTATAAGTTTATCTCATTGATCAGCATCACAAATGGATGATGGATTAACTTAAAAATATATATTACATTTTATATTGTTATTTTCATCCTTATTAGGTATGTATTTAACTGATATATATGAAATTTCATCAAGGTTATAAGAAACCATGTGAATATATGAAAAGAAGCATAAACCCAAGGTTTTTGTCACTATTTTTTATTTTTAGTTGATAAAATTTCATGGACTCATTTTCTAAAGAATAGTTAATTCTTCATTATGATAAAGAAACTAAAATATAGGATAAATTTTTATG
Source organism: Viscum album (assembly GCA_963277665.1). Lineage (NCBI taxonomy): Eukaryota > Viridiplantae > Streptophyta > Magnoliopsida > Santalales > Viscaceae > Viscum > Viscum album. The sequence continues at coordinate 26,021,452 of OY728151.1, forward strand.
GTCCACACAAGGATAATTACATTAGTATATGGAATCCGCCAAGAATTTATTTTCCTTACCAATCATAATATACAATAAGGAATTGATAGTCCTAACATTTTTCTAATAGGAATTTTTAATTTCCAAAATTAAGAATTTGTTCTTTAATTTAATGAATATAGATTACAAAATTTCCCTTCACCTTTTTGAAATAGTTTACTGGAAAATATTATAGCCCATTTGGAGAAAAAATCTACATGGAATCCTCCAATTGGATTAACTTTTTTCTATATTTATTTCTTGAATCAATAATATATCATTATTTGTAGGTTCTATGAGTAAATTTTTCACCATAATGTAAAATAACCCTTATTTCAAGGAATAATTCATACATTTCTGGTTTGAAGATGTTAATGCATCACGATGACGAATAAATGTTTTTCCAAGTAGTTAATTTTAGGAGTTGATTTAGAGAACCACAAAGTACATGAAATCATATTCAGGGTCACCAAATTGGACATTCAATATAATTTTCTTTGGAGGATTATACACAATTTTATCATCATCTTAGGTCATAAAATCAGAAATAAATAAATTTTCTACCTTATATCTGAAAATTTAGAGGGTTTGAATAATAATATGTTTGATTCTTAAATGATAATCCACCAGTAATTTAAAAAGTGGATGAATTTGAGTTTTCGAAACACATATATGAAAAATAAGTGTCCTTATAAGGTTGTTTTCTGATCATTTTATATAAAATAGATAAGTATGTTAAATTTAATAGTTCTATACTTAGAACGATATATTTTTGTAGTAAATAATTTGGTATTAAACTACTTGGGATATGACAAAAAATCAATAAGGCCCTACTTGAGTTATTTGAAGAGATATATGGCATAAAAGAATGAAAATTAATTTTTGGAAAATGAATACATGATTTGGTACCTCATTCATTTGATACAATGGTCTATGCTTTATATTGATAGTTTTCTCTCAGTCGTGAGACCTACTGGATTGAGTTGGCTAAGTGGAGGGTACTTCGATTACAAGGTCAAAATCATGGGGAATTTTCATTTTTTATAGATTATGTGAAACCAATATTCCCATATTTTTATATAGAAAATATGATATCATATTTTATATAGGATCTACGATCCTAATAGTGGAAATATTTTTTAATGATACTAGAAAAACATTGATACTCTTTTTGTTATTATTAAGGAACCTTTCACTTGACCTCTATAGAATATATGATTCCATAAGGTATAACACCTGGATTCTTGGGCTTGAGTATATTTTCCTCTACCATAGGGGTCACCTTTTTGAATGGTAACTAAAAGTCATTGTTGATAATGTTCCTCTAAAATAATTAAATGGTCCACCGTTTGGATGATATTTGAAGATATTTACTGGGATTCTTCATTATAAAATGGTGTGATTTGGTGAGAAAATTACTGCCTCTAAATTATGGAGACTGGAAGTCAATTTGCTTTTGGAATAGCCTAGGGATTTTTTTGGGTTCCTATACTTGTTTTTTAATTCACTAATTTTTTGGGCTAGCTATTATATATTTGTGAAGTATAATATATTACTACATGTTTCATTTAGGGAAATGGGATCACAACTTATGGATTTAGTAACTCCCTAAATATTAAATGTTTTTTATTATCCAACTTCTAAGTGATTTAGTAATCATAAATTGTGTGAAATCTTTTCTAAAACCTCATTCTATTCTTACTCTTCCAAGTAGGTGGCTGAAAAATATATTAAATGATCCATGAGAACGTCTAAAACTAATTGAAATTTATCCACTATCATTTGAAGTATTTAATTGAAAATAAATTATTCTTAGATGGAATATCCTAACATCCTTTGGTGGAGGAAATAATTGGGGAGACTATTTAGACCTTCCTCATTAGGCTTCTTGATATCTATAAGCATAATCCTACCCTTTTTCTATATAAAATATAATAGTAGGGGACTTGATCAATCCTAAAAGAGTATGATTTATTCTTAATTTTGTAAATATTTCAGTGATTTTTATTCTCTTTACAATCTTGTGTGTATGCAGTGGGATGTGATAATTATTTTGTTTCCCATTATCATACACTACATCAAACCTAATTGTCCTAGGGGAAAAAGTATATAATATGAATTTATTTATTGTAATTATATATTATTTATATTTCATAATCATCCGTACCTACAATTGGTATTTCAATATTGTTTAACCAATTTTCTATATGGTATCTTCATTAAAAATTTCAATTATAGGAAAATTTATATATCCACTAGGGTCATTATATATGATGATAAAGGTTAAAAATAAATATTTTATTTCTATCTAAAAAAAATTTCCATTAGTTACTTCTAAGGAATATTTATCTGGTAGTGAAATCTATATCCCTCTCATTCATATGTTGTTTACTATTTTAGGTATCTTACAGATAATTATTCCTTAGTGTATAGCTAAATTGGCTTATAAATTTCAGATAAATATATTTACAAAAAAATGGATTTTGTGGAAATATTTATATACAAGATAAATAATTGAAATTTTATTTTTATTAAAATAATTTGATTAGAGATGCAGACGATTACTTTTTGGCCAGAAGTATCGGGACATATCATGACACAAAGTGATAAAGATTCTATTTTAGATATCTTCTCTTATTTACTATTTAGAAGTTCAGGTTTTCAAAATTAGGTGGTGGAGTTATGTATATCCATTTATGGTATGAATTTTTCTTTAGTTGTCTTGGTGCATGTTGGCCTTTTTTACATTTTAATGAAGTTTTAATGATATAAAATATTTTTCCAAGTGATATTAGATTTTTTCTAAAATTGTTGTACCAAGATAATAGGAATGAGACTTCATCTAGGTTAATTCCCTAGGATTAAGACAAATAGTTTCCAAATATAAGAAATTATAGGTTCTTAAAAGGTGATAAGTTAAATAAATAGTTTATTACAACCTATGTTTAACTAGATTTTTCAAGTATATTTTCTTAAGATGATTGGTATCTTCCTATTAAAGGATATCAACAAAGTGATGAATAGAATATTAATATAGAAAAATGTAGTTTTTGGGAACATTTCCCTTGAGAAATAATCCATTGATCAATTTAATGTTTTCTATTTTGACTTTAATTTGAGAAATCTACTATCTGATAGGGAGAACCACAACTTCATTAGGTAGGGGGTGGGAAATTGATACAAACCTACATTTAACTTTATATTTGTGACTATATTATCAAGTGAAAAATAATGGAATATCATTATGGTATCTTTAATTACAAGCTTTACAATGATTTTGAGTATATAAACCCTCATTTTGTACCTATATAAGAAAACAATTCTTAATAAAACCTTCATCATTATATTTTTTATTCTCTTAATTTTACTCCACAACATTTGTGGGGTATAAGGTTATAGTATATATAATCTAAAATAATATGCAAAGAAAAAGTCTTAATTTATATCTATAATTTATAGGGACCCACTATCCTCATGATAACCTTGAAATATTTGGACATTATCCTCATTTGTTTCAAGATTCATCAATGATATATTAGGTTTATGAGACCCGTGAGGCCTTGATTTCTCCTTCTAAAACATTCATAAATGTAATATTGGAGATCATTCACAATACATGATTCTAAGTGAATCTCTTGTGACCACAATGGGAAAAACCCTAATTGAGGAGTTAATTCAAGAATTTTTATTACTGAAAACTATATAGATTCATATGAAATTTCCCCTAACCGTTAGAACATTTATTTCCTCAGTAGAAAGGGATAAACATAACAATATATATTTTTATTATTGATTATTCCAAGGGTGGTGTTTGGTTAAAAACTAATTTATCCATATGAGAAATGAACTCTATTATATTGTTTTAGTTATGACTACTATATTCTATTACATTATGATTAATATAATATCAAATGAAAGGTGATATGTATTTTATACTGAATTTAATTGAGATATTATCATCATTAAAGACACACCATTCTGAAAAGGTTGATAATTTTAAATGTTTTTGAAAAAATAATATTTTTATTTAACTTGATGTAGTACTCTATCAATTTTTAAATATATTTAGTATGTATCCTTTTTAATCTAGAAGTTTTTTGGTTTTGTCAGATGATTTGGTGGACATCTCTATGGTGAGGAATATGGTTAGAAGACATCACTTTACAGAATTATTTGTGAAGTTTAATATATTGGTGTACATGTGGGGATAAATATAATTATTTTAATTATCTTCATATAATAAAATTAACTTGTAGAGAGGCTCCATTGATTATTCAACACAATTTCTTAAGTCTATTTACATATCTATATTGGGTGTTCTCATTCTCTTTTCTAGATTTGGGATTACATGCGACTGGGAGGATGATGAGATCAACATGGAAGATAAATTTATCAAATATATTTATGTGATCTACACACCCTTCATAAGGTATATTTTATAGTTAAGGATGTTAAATGTTTCCCATAAATAATATTGAAGGTGGTATTTTCATTTTTATTTGATGATTTTGAGAATGACAAATGGTGATGCAGAAATAGTCCATAACATGAATAATATTTTTTCTATAAAAAATCATCCCAAAAGAAAAATAAACTTTAATATTTTCCAATTAATGATTCATCTACCTTTTTTGACCTTAAATATCATATTCTGACTACTCCTTCAAATTAGATAAAGGAATATTAGAAATATTTTACTAAGCCCTACGGGTCCTGTAATGTCTCCAAGCTAATATGAAATTTACTCTCTATGACTGTGAGACTTTTAAGGGTTACCCCTAATCCCTTGAAATTAAGGTTATCAAAAATAAATAAAAAAGAAGGCCTTCAGGCCATTCGGGCGTACTGGAGAAACCAATGATGACCACTACTTTAATTCACCCATTGATTGGGAAGAGAATTTACGAATCAATTTTAGAGTTGTTGATATAACTATAGTTTTCATATAGATTATTTTTTTGATAATATGGAATCATAGGGAACATTTTGATATAGGGAGGATATTTTTTGGGTGAGATATAGCATCATAAATAACAACTTCATCGAAGGAACCATGGGGAGAACCTCCCTATATAGTTTGTTTCTCCCCATAAGGACAAACATCATGGTAAATGACTTATTTGTAGTTAGTATAAGTAATATCTTCATATTGGTTGGAAATTACTTCACAAGGAGGACATTTTTGACTAGAAAAAATAGGTGGTACTTTGTGGTTTTGTTTTGTATTGTTTTGGGGAGGGCCTCCATAATTAGAACCATATTGAGGATTTTAAAGGACATGTGTTTATTGATTTATGGTTTTGGGAGGCCCTTCACTTTAGTTTAAATACGAAATTTATCTAAGGATAAAATTTCTTCAAACCATGGTATAAGGTATACCTCCATGGAATCTATATTTCCTTTCATAGGGAATACCATCATGATAAATAATTTATAAAATAACTATGGAGTTATTTCTTATTTGATTGTTGGTAAGGAGAGGAAATCTATTTTAGTTACCATCGGGGTGGAACTCCATGGAAACCATTTTCTGTCATGGGGAGGATCATCACGATTGATACTTGGTGGATGACCTGCAAAGATATTTGATTTTACTTTACGACAAATAAAACCTCCATGGATAATCTAAATGATATTATAGAGAGGACCTTGAAAATTTGTACTCTAGTAAAGACCCTTAAACTTTCTAAATTATTAGTTATTTACATGGGAAGGACCTCCATGGTTGATCTTATAATTACCATAGGGAGGGCCTCTATGATGAGTACTATGTTGATATTATAAAAAGATATTAACATTTCATCTTAGGAAGGACATATGTATTACTTTTTTCTATCCATATGAGGAAAGGAATAAATTGATATAGAAACCGGGGTTTTCTTTTTTAATAGAATGATCTTACTAATGGTAATAAATATTTTTCTATATACTACATTCATAATTTTGAGCCAATTCATGAAGATTGTAGTAGTGTCTGGGGTATGAACATGATCATGAACCACGATATTTTATTTCCATCAATATGATCATCTCATATGTTAAATATTATAAATTACTAGTTATAACACAACATAATCCACAATATCCAAATGTTTTTGAGTTATGAGATGATAATAAAGATAATTTGTGATAATATCCATCTTTGAATACTCTAGGAAAGTTATTAAATCATAATAAATTCCCATTAAGGTTACATCCAATTGATGAAGGTAGGAATTATCACATGCTAGTTACAAACTCTAACTATTATTTTGAAATTACATTGGGGGATACCCACCCCTTACTACCCAATTATTGAGGTGAAAACTTTTATGACCTCTACCACTAAAATTTCTAAGTATCCATATAAAATTTTAAAATTATCCCATTTGAAAAATATTTCTACATTTCATAATTATCCTTTCTTGGATTCATTGAATGACCGGGTGATAACATGCATTATTACTTTGGAGTTGAGTGAACGAAAAAAGAGTCAATATAGTGTGATTATGGTTAGTGGTTCCTTGAAACCGAATCTATTGTTTAATTACCCCTAGGTCAGTTGGATATCTTGATTCCATAATGTGTGATCATTAAAAATAAAACATGGATTTTGTAAAAAAGAAAACAACAAACCCTTTTGTAAATATCATAAATGAGTATTCCTAGATGATCAAACTCTTTCCTGAGTATGGTATTTCATGTTTGATTCCCCATTTTTAGGTTTCTATTAATTTCCTTTAACAAGACATATTTTTATATTTTCTTATGTAAATACCTATTATAATATATATGTTGGGACGTAAAGTAATAACACGAAGGATATTATTTGATAGTTCAATAATATCATATTGATAAAAAAATATTTATGAAATTATTCTTAATAACAGTACTAGACACCCTTTTTATTATTTTTATGGGAAAATACCATGTATTGGAAGGAAAAAAAGTGAGTCATACTATCATATATTGGGTGAAATTTTTTAATTAATATATAGTTTAAAACAGTATAGGAATGAGTTTTTCTGTGTGTCTCCGTCCAATGGGGAAGAAGGTGTTATGGTAGAGAGATTAGGCCCACAAAAGGGGATTTATATATACCCTTATGAATGGAATCAAAAATATGATGTTTTGGTGCTATATAACAATGCATGTAATACCTTATAAAATCACGTGACAATAAACGAATGAGAACTCTTAAGGTTAGGAATCTATGACAGATGGTTATTATTTCTAGGAATATATCAATGACCATTAATTATTATAATTTTAGGTTATTGGAAAAGGACAACTAGGTGGCATTTTTATAGTGATGGTATGGTTTGGGACCTAAAAATGAGTGGTCATTTATTTATTCCCTTGAAATATGAGTTACGAGAAAGAAAGTAGGGACTTAAACAAGATTATTAGAAAAAGTATTTCTCTAAATCATTTATTTGACCTTGGTGAGTTTGAATGGATTGTTGGAAAATAAGGTCTAGTGAAGAAAAATGATTATAAGTGGCTGGTGGTTGGGGATATACCACTAGTATACTTGAGAGATTGAATCGTTATCATCAATAGAATAAAATATTAACTATACGACACTGACCTATGGTTAGAAGGAAAAATCAGGGGATGTCTATTATATGAAGAGAGATTCCAATTTTCAAAATATATAATGATTATGAGATCCACCATAATGTGGAAAATTATATAGTCAGGTATATTGGTATTTAAATGATTAGGATTGGGTGAAGTCATATTTATGAGGGGGGAACCTTAGTAAAAAAATTCCAAGAAGTTCTTAAATTTCACAAGGGAGAAAGGATAAAAATTCACCCAGGTTGGTGACCAATATGAGTGGGTCTCCCAATTTATACACTAAAGGATAAATATGAATGGACCAAATAAGTGGGATATATACACAATTATATTTTACTATTATTTAGTGTAGATATCCTCTATAGAAGTCCTTCCAATAGTCTATGTGAAGACATTATTGAAGTGATATTTTATAGAGGTTATATGTTAGAATCCTGTGGATAACTTTGATGCACTATATGTCATCAATTTCCATTATTCTTTATTATAAAATCACCTATGTAGTGTTCAAAGATCACTTTAGACATGTATACTATGGATCCATGCACTAAGATTTTATGGGTGTATTCGTGATTTGATTCTGGTGGATAAGGGATATTTTTTTAATAAAAGGAGGCATTGGAGACCATACTTTTCTTGCAACCCACTTAGGAGAAATCCCTCATCTTAGGGTTTATATAACTAGATGTTGGAGGTCACACATGGTGGTTAATCTACAAGGTTTGTGGTGGGGTGGTTACTTAGTTACTCATGACATTATAGACACATAAAGACATGCTAGGGTTCTTGAACATTATTCTTCAAATATTTCGTAATATTCTGCTAAGGATTCATGTTACTTTCTAGGATCAAGTTTTAATACTAAAACTATGATCAAGTATTATATTTCTAAAATTACATACTTATATAGAGATGTATAGTAATGTATAATTAGTTGTGGAAGATATCACCTTTTTTCTATATAATATTCCTTTAAGTAGTTTTCATCGTGGTATATAATTATATTTAATTTACATTAACCAAAATTAATTTTTTTTATAAATCAAAAGTAGATATTTATTATAATTTTTCAAGAATATTTAGAATTTTTTTTCAATATGACTAAAAACAACTCGTGTTTAATGTTAAATGTGATGTGAAAAAATAAATTTTTTGATTTCTAGAAGACATATTATGAATAATGAAGATGTATAGGGTAGATAGATATAAAATTATATGAAATTGATCTGAAAAAAAATTGGGGGTGTTTTTTAACATATAAATCATATTCAATATCAGGTGAATCCAGGTGAACTAAATGAGTTCAGGAGTGTTTCAAGGTTTATCAAGTGATGTTTTAATTGACGATGTAATACTATAGTTGAGTTTGAGGTTTGAATTTGGTTTTAATAAAATTTGAGTGAAAAAAGGATTAGTGATGAGAAATCCATAATAAGGTTTTTAGTTCATAAAATGAATTATAAATCCTTTATAAAATATTGAAATTTGTCTGATTAGGGTTCTATGATAATTTTCAAGAATACTTAAATTCCATGTGTAATTCAACCATGTCATTTTTTGATATATTTGGTCGTAGTTAAAAAATAAATTTCATATTTTTTTTGGAAAAAACATTATAGTATTTTACAATGATAATGTGAAATGGGAAGTGTTCTTGGTTCAATGATGGAAACATAAAAATGCGTGGTTAATCAATCAATAGAATGGTTTCCTTATAGAGTTCATGCTTGATTCAAACCATGTGATATTTGAGATCATGGTTTAATTGGATAAGAAATATTATGATGTAAAATGTAGAGATTTTTTTTCGTTGGTCATCATTATCAAATTATATAAAAAAAGTCTGATAATTTGGTTCAATTTAAGGAAAACTTATTGTTGTTTATATACCCATGTCTTGGTTTTTCGTTGATTATGTATTTGAGTTGACTTAATGTAGTGGATTTATGTGAAGAAAATGGTATACACTAAATAAAAGCATCTTGTACCTTAATAATATATTAGGTTATGTCATGGTATTAAATTATATAATGTCTCAAATTATATTTGGAGTTGATAGAAGATCAAGATAAAAGTTTTTTCTTCAATTTGAAAAATCAAATTTAAAATTTTGAGATGATGGGAGTGGATTTGATAGAGAGTAGTACGGATTTTTTTAGAATAAGAGGGAAAGAGAGTATAAAACAAGGATAAGATAGTAAAATAAAAAGAGATCCAATATTTTTTTCATCCACAATACTCATATAGAAGGAATCATAAAAGTGATGATTCAAGGATTACTTTGAAAATGAATACGGTCTGATTTATTTTTAAATTTTTTATTGAGATTTTTCTTATTGAATAATGAATTTAAACTCATATAATAATAAATAAATCCCTGTAGATATTTATGGTAGATTTTTGGTGAATTATAAAATGTGTTTGCTCATATATTATCAGGGTTTTAATAATTGAAGAGGAAGATAAAAATTGGTATTTTGTTAAAACAATATTTTCTTTAGTGCTTAAGAATATATTTTTATACCATAGTCTATGTAATTATTATGTAATATTATTGGACAATCTAAAAATATATAACATCATGACATGACAAGAATATGGACATACATTTGGAATGGTAAACCTTGTATATAACAGTGTTTTCTATGGTTTTGTTGATATTAAAGTGATCTCATTAAAATAATTTTATTATTTTTATATAATTATATACTAAATAATAAAATTTAGATTAATATTAAGAATATATGAATTTTGGGGTAATTTTAAAAAGACCTTTATAGTTCCCCACTATGGATTCTCTCGGTTGCAACCACTCTGACAGTTGATGATGGAGGTCCTATGTTTTTATCAGTTCGCATATTGTGATCCCCGTCCTTACCTCTATCACTCAAAATATTAGTGTTGTTTTTATTTTATTGATACTATTATGTCCTCATTTTATAGTTATATTGACCAAAAATAGTCTAAAATTCATCCTCTATTGGTATGGTCTAATGAATTTTCTATTCTCCTCATCATTTTGTTGTTTCAAATTCATTTTTTAGAATACTAGTCATTAGTGGAATCACAGTTTCTAGGCATTATTGCTTGACTATTTAGACTCCTTGTCCAAGATTTATTCTTAATTAAGTCTGTTATTTACATTTTGAGTTTTTTGTATCTCAATCATCCAATGATGATGTTTTTATGCACAGAATTTTGAATGTGTGGAACTTTATTAGTAACCAATAATGTGTCATTATATCGGTCAATCCTACCCATGATTGGATCCTAGAGACTAAACACATTTTTTTATTAAATTATCTTTGATTTTTATTAGGGTTTAGTTCTCCGTAAGCATGATGTTGATTCTATTTTTTATTTATCACTTTTCCCTCACTATGATACATTCTTTTTACATTGGAAAGACAAAATTTTGATGAATATGGTTTTTCATTTAGTGGTTGGAATTAGTGAGAATTATTAGATTCTATTCGCTATTTAAAAGTCCAATTAGTTTTTCCATCTAACAATTTCCTATTTTTTTTATAGAGGACCTTTTATGTTTGTAATTTGCATTTTTAATTTTCTAAAAAATATCCCAAAAGACATTCTTGATAGAAACCTTTCCCAAAAAATAAATCAATTTTCGTTATCTATTTTAGGATCTAGATAACTTCAGGCTGTGACAATTGATGATCTACTCCATATAGTAGTGGTTGTAAAGTTTTGGCATGAAAATGTTGGTCTTAATGGTTATTATGACCTCAAATAACAGGTTGTGTGATACTTGAGGGGGAATGAGTTTTAAGGTGTATATTGGATGAGACCTATATGAAAATGGAAAGGGTTAATGGTTTGGCCATTATTAATTTATATAATATATAACCCATTTTTTAGGCTCGTAATGGAAAAACCAATATTTTTGAATGATCTAAGTCCCTCATAGTTATTTATTTGAAAAGTAAAAAAAATGATTATCGGTTTTTTTTAATTTATTGTTGAAATTTTAACCATTTTCATAGTAATTGGAGATAATGGTTGAATATTTTTTGAATCATATAATGATTTGAATTATCTGATTAATCATACCTCTTATTTAATAACTTATAATATAAAAAACTATAATAATTGTAAGAAACATGTATCATTGTAGTGTTTGGGATTCCTTTTAATACATTAAAGATGTTTTAAATTAGTGGTATCAGGTTATCTATGTTTCCTATGGTGGAGTTCAATTATTAATTTATTAATCATCACAGATCATATTAAATTAGTGAAAAACTAGTTCCTATATCTTTAAAAAATGTTGAAATGTTCTGAAGAATTGAATTCTATCTTTCAATGTATTATTTGTTTTTAATGCTATTGAGATTTTATCTAATTGTTTCATTCCTATTTCACTTTTTAAAAATAAATAAATTTAATAAATTAAAGATTGAGATAATTATTTATTGAAGGAAGGAAATCATTGCCATAATTTTAGAGAATTAAGTCATTATGGTGATGGGGATCAACATTGTAAAAATAATTTATGGCAAGCTAAATAATATTCATTAAGGGAATACTATATTTATGAAAGAAAATCATAAAATAAGGCCTCCCCAATTTTAATAAATTGATGTTATTATAGGATAAATAGTTAATTATTTATCTAATAGATTGAATTCAATTATGATCTTGATAACTGAATTTTAAGAAACTCTCTTAAATTTTATAATTATCTAGTAAATGTTTCATATATTTCCAGAAAGTATTGATAAAAATGATTATTAAATATATATTGAAGATCTAAATTCATTTTCAATGGATGATTTACTTTGTGCGTTAATCACATATGAAATGAGTAAAGGTGCTTCTTTTAATAAGGTAAATAAGGGTGAGAAAGTAATTTTTATTTAAGATTCAATGAATTATAATAATCATAAAGGGGTGAAGGAATAAGATAAAAATACACATTCAAATAAAGATATTGACGTGAATCTTGATAACCTCATGTCAAATTTATCATAATATATTTATAATAGAACATATAGATATCATGGATGGATTCCATTGAAGTGTGGTTATTGTGGGATTTCTATTTTGTTGAAATTTTTTAGAAGATAAATACATATTATTGTGAAGATGTGGAGACCCTGTTTTCACCTTATAAGACTTTGGAATATTTCTATGTATATTTTCAAAATGAGGCACGGATACGGTGTGTGATTCTGAGGATGAGTGTGCCTAAAATTAATTTTATAAAAAAATAAATATATTTTATATTATATAGACATAGTTGCTTAAATAAAATGGGAGAGATCCTAAATGAAATATTAGATCAGAAATTTGATACCATGGTTGAGTCTGAAATGCATGGTTTACCCTAGGCATGGCCAGAAATAAGCTGGCACAGGGCGTTTGGATATCACGAATGTTGGAGGGTTAATTTATATAAAATTAATATATAAATTTATTCATTAAATTGAATTAAATTAAACCATATTCTTTATAAACTCCTCATTATAAACATTTTCTAAGTTTAGACAAATTAAACCTGAGATAATTGAGGGGTTCTCCTTCAACCTTTAATTGGATAATTAGGATCCGAGGTTGTAGAAACTCCAGATTCTAGAAGATCAAGAGTAAATGAATAAAAGAACTCATATTGTTAATTATAGAGCATGTTTTTCAATGAATAATGATCTAAAACTATGTAGGACTCGTCAATTTGAGGATTCGTCACAAATTTATTAAATTGATTGATCATGATCATACTACTTCTTTGAAATGTTTCAATATTAATCCTTTATAGGCACCTATGTACATATTTAAAATTTTTATTCAGTTTTTATCACCGAGGATATCACTAAATTTTTTCATTGGACAAACATGCTTTTCTAAAATTTGTTAAACCTCTTTAATGATGCTTTTATCCAAATAATTCTTCACGTTAGTCATCATTGGACCACAAGATCATGATTCAACATTGACAGAGATGACCGAGCCCAATCAAACCCCTAATTTCACCAAATATTCACATAAGATGAATGGATTAGAATCCAAGGATGGAATTTGGATGGTTTTTTGGTTGAATGTAATTTATCTATTGATCTGAAATCTAAATAGAATATTGGGGAAATTGGAGATGCGTGAAGTGTGTACAACAAACCCATGGATGTTTTGAAAATATATTTTTTGGCCAATGTATGACTGAAAATGGTGGTTCAAATCTCCCAATATGATTTCAAGTAATAAAATGGTGTGCATCGAAATGGAGGAGTTATAAATGGGATTCCAAAGTAGATCTATTAATTCTATAAAAAACCTGACTGCCTAACATTTAGTTCAAATAACACATGCTGTGTAGTGCCACTATGGCTATGGTGCTAGACTATAGACAATGTTAAGGAAGGAATGCCATGTGGTGAGGACACACACTATGTATCATACTCCAGGTAGATGAGTCTTGTGGTAGAGGACATAAAAATGACTCCTTGTGGGAAGACACAGCCAGGGACATGCCATGGAAAAACATACATGGGAACGAAAAGTGACATTGGAAGATCCCCATGCGGAAGGACACACCATGTAATAAAGTAGATGGACCTAGGTCCTTTTACACAGACATGAACAAAATCACATTTCAGACCCATGGTGGCTGAATTTTATGCAGTGTAGTCCACCTTGACACTATATAATGTTACATGGTTAGTGATATATGTACCAAAAATGAAAAATAAAGGTATAGGAGTGGGACCACATGATGTATAGGTCCCTTACACATTTTCACCCCTTATTTTCTTATTAGAAAACTTAAACCTCTCATATGTCATTCATTTAAAGTCATATCCTGAATATGCATAGCCTATATAATGTTTTTTCTTATAGAATGTATTTTTTTCCCTCTATAGTGGCTTTTTAGATATGACGTGTGATATTCCACGTGAGATTCTTATGTAGGTGATGCTAAAAAACAACAGTTTTTAGGTACTAACATGATAGAGATCAGGGTGGAACCCTCAAATTGGGAAGGTCATGGGTCCTCAATCGACTATTAGAGTGGTACCCTCTAGCTGGGATGGGAATGGTTCCCCTATCAAATATTATATTGGTACCATTATAATAGGATAGGGAATGGATCCTCTACCTATCCCTTGAGTGGACTCCTTTCACAGAGTCTTGGAATTTGTCCTTGATTACTGGAGTGGAACCCTCCAGTTGGGATGGGGGTGGGTCCTTGACTACAAGAGCTTAACCCTCCATCTATATAGGGCATAAGTCCTCTTACTACTATTCGAGTGGATCTCTACTATGTTATTACAGTATGGGTCTATGAAAATTATAGTGACACCCTCTATCTAGACTAGGGTTGGGTCCTCTACAACCCTTAGAGTGACACCATTCATCTGGGATGGGTATGGGTCCCCAACTGATTATTTGAGTGGAACCCTCCTACCAGAATAGGGAATGTGTCCACTAGCATTCTACTGAGTGTAACTGTCCTTTTTAATTAGTGTATGTGTCCTATACATAGATATTATGTCCCCTAAACTATGAGACATAATGGAGATGTGTGGATTGACTTGGTATTTTTTTCAGGCAGTTATGCGAGATGCTATGCATAATTTATGGACCTGTGGAGCTTTTGTCATACTTTCCTAGGATGTGATTTGAGATGGATATCAACTTCCCTCTCATCTAGTTCTATTTATCTTGAGAATATATATATTTTTATCCACGTCATTAAATTTTTTCCTCTAATGCATTGGGTTTTTTGGTCTCCCAATTCCTATCAAGTTTCTGACTTATCTATATTTAGCTTTCACAATGTTCTACTGTTTTTGTATACACTATAAAAACCTTGCAATTTATTTCATGCTTAAAAATATTTTATTACATAAAATCTTCACATGATACAAAATATTTGTTTTAGAGGTCTAGTGTATTTGGGTATTATGTAACACTACATAATAACTTAAAACATAAAATAAACATCTTTATTGAAAACTTCTTTTAGATGACCACATACATTCCTTCGTACTTAGCATTTCTTGGGGTAACCAGAAGACAAGAATAATAAAAGAGTGAGCTATAAAGCTCAGTAAGGGCGTAAAAAAGGAATAAAATGAAGAATAAAATAATTCTTATGCAATAGGCATATCAATGGTGAATAATATAAACATGAATATAAAGGTATGATATAGCATGGTTATTATAACATGGAAATGTAGAAACAACATTTAACAAGATATTAGCATGATCCAAGGATCATTGCACATGGAACATGAGTAAAATATCATTGAAATTGAATTATCATTAGTAAACCCTAATTGCACTTGACACATCATGATACTGATATTTACCCAATGGAATATAGCACAATCAGGGTGAACCCTTTTTAATCATTTCATTTTATGCATAAGTGTGCCACATAGATCATACAACACAGATTCATTAAACATCGTCATTTATTCCAAGATAAAAGAATTTGGAATTAATACATTAAACTCTATAATAAATATGTAAATGTGAATAAAGGTGAATACCCTTTATTGAGAAATGGGCATGGTATTCACTATACACCGACTTTGGCTTGGAAAATCACAGTGAAATTTCAGAATCATAATGGCGTGAAATAAGAATTCAGAAAAATGGCTGATGAGAGAGAAAATGGATTCTCATAATATGTATATAAAATGGAATATAAGGGGGTCATATAGATACATGTCCCAACATATTCAATGTAATTTCTATTCATAATACAAAATAATTGGTCGAATGTAAATGAGAAGAGAGAAATTCCATAAAAAATTTCAGCATGGTAAAAGGTGTACATGGGAGAAATTAATGAGAGATAAAGAGGTCCCTAATCATTAAAACATAAGTAGTTTAGTATGGGGTGGTGTGAAATCATACCCCAACATGTTTAGTTGAAAAAAAATGGCATAACAACATAATGAAATTTGGGCAAAAAATGAGAAAGGAAGAAATCTATAACGAAAATTCAGCACGGTAACCGGTGTACATGTATAAGGACCCGACCATAAAATATTAGATAATATGGAATTAAATGAATAATTAACATTTGGGATATTTTCAGGTTTATATTTTTAGATAATTAGGACATAACTATTACATATCAACTCGAAATTTACATGTAGACACTACTACTCAGTATCTATTTTTTCATAAAATAAAAACTCTTAAAAAGAAACATGTCTAGTTCCAGGTTTTAGACATCATGAATTTTCCTTGATCCCATACATGACCCTATTCAACATTAAGTCATGTGGAAAACATTTCAAAAACATGGGATGAGCAAAAAAATCTCAGTAAGGGTTATAATATAAGGAAATGAAACAATAACCGATCAATAAAAACCAATAAATGAAACCATACTTTTCAATCGTAACATACCTCATGAAATAATTAGATTTATGAATAACACACAGAAATCATAAATCGTAATGGGAAATTGTGGCATCCATATCAAACATACACTATATATTTCATAGATATATAGGGATTTACATTTTGAATACCTATAATACTAAATTCCATAAATCTATTTGGAGAACAATCACGTTTACCTCCGTCATGTTACCCATTTAATTGGATCGCTATCTCTAGTTCACCCACCCTAGGTTTATCACGGAACCATCTGCATTCATAAACAATTCCTAATAACCATAACATATTCATAACACATAAAACAATCATAAAGGAAAGCTAATAGTTCCACATTGAAATCACAAGTTATCATTTCAAGATATTGACATAATCAATTCTTTATCAAATCATTTTCAAAACCATTTGAAACATTTAATAATAAGAAATTAGAATCAATGTTTCCCATACCACATTGAAGATTTTAAAGGTATTACCATTTTAAAACATTAATGTCCACATAAATAAATCCTTAAAACCATTTTGAAAACATGGACATTAATGATAAATATTTAGAAGATTAAATCTTTAAAACATTTAAAACAATGTTTTTGTTAAAGATTCCATTACCACTTAGGAAATAAATGAATAAAAATAATTAAATAATTACGTTAAAAAAACTTATAATATCATTAGAATAAGGAAATTCATGATATAATATGTCAAAGGGATGTATATACACCATATAAAAGTGAATTTGTTTATAACAAAAAATATGTCTCAATGGAATGTAAATTGAGACAATGTCCCTTGAAAAGATCATATCCTTAGATTAAGGAAAAATCATTGACATAATTATGTGTGAAAAATAACAATACACCCAATATAAGTGTATATTATGTTTAAAACAATCATATTACATTCACACATTTTCATATCATGACATAATCAAGAAGAATAAATTTAACCCAATGAATTGAAATTGGGTTAAGAAGTTCCCTTATAGAAATTCAACAACCAAACAACGTCACTTAAAAACTACGAAAATGATTTGATTAGAGGAAAAATAGTGTACGATCACTTGGACATAAAATTTATAGCAGCAAAGATATGTAAGAACATATCCCAACAAAAAAATATGTAAATTAAAATACATCTAAAAAAGAAGTCTTTTTAAAAGAGGAGGGTGAAAGGTTCCCTTACTGATTTGGAAACTTACGAAGCTTACAAACCATGAAAGAATGATCATACAATTAAGATGTAAATACGTATAAATTAAAGTATATTACACAAAGAATATAATCATGAGATGTACATACACCACACAAAATTAAATAGTAGAAAATATAACATGAATCTCATGGGAATAAGAAGTGATATGAAAACCCCATACCACGTTGTAATCAATTGAGTCATATGAAAAAAGTTAATAACTTCCAAATGAATCCCAGAATACCATGAATATAAATTTAATAATGATAATATATATCAAATGGATGTACAAAATACACAACATGCAATAAATAAGTGGTGAACAATTGAAATCTCACAGAATTAAAAGTGGGATAAGAAACCCCTTGCCTCATGTCCGACTTGACTCATTTGATCCTTTTTCTTCCAGAATAATAAGATAAAGCTAATTTATACTTGATTAAGAAACTTTTTCATGTTTTATATTCCTTTTATATCACTTATTACAATGTTATAACCATTATGAAATCATTTATCTTAATAATTGATGTTTTGTCGATATTTGGTACTTGAGTAAAAAATGAACTTCTTATAATTACAAGTTCTTCATGTGGTCAAAAGTACATTACCTCTAGAATGATATTCATGACTTAGATATCATATATATCTTATATATACATTATATGTTTGTTTCGATAATATTACATAACATTTGGAGATAATAAATGAAATGCACCGTTCATGGAGACGACAAGCAGTACGTATGCATGAACGCTAATTTCATTTCTATTTCATATTTAATGGAATTATAATTTAATGATAAATAGATATATTATAATTTTAGTATAATATCATATATAATTTAATTATCTCCGTTCTTTATACATTCTGTATATGGCATGAACGAGTCATATCACTTTGATGAGGCGGTAGTACGCATTTCCCCAAATGAAATTGTCGTATTTACCTATTATGGAAACCATAATGGTATTATATAAATGTAAAATACAGAATTATATAATCAATATAAATATAATCTATATCACATATTAATATATTTCAATAATAATGGACACCATAAGAGGTGGTAGGAGAATATTGAACAATCATAGTTTCGTGAGGTGTTAGTTTCCCATCCATAGAAACAGTATGTTATTTACCCATTAGATGGTGGTGTGTGTAAGTGTAGTTATAATCCTTCTCATAAAACAACCTAGTATATTGAGGAAACAGTTTTTGTTATAAAATAATGAAATAAAAAGAGTTTATGGGTTTGGAAAAGTAAAATAAAACAAAAGAACTTAAGAGAAGATGTTACCATTAAATCTGGTATCTCCCTTTGGCTTGAAACAAAAGGATTACTTGAATTTCCTTTTTCCTAGGGGAAGGATTATAAGAGGTGGAGAGGGATGTATGGAGATTAATTTGGTAGAGTTTGGATGAGCCATGGGGATTTAGATGTGTGTGTAATGGGTTAGAAGTGAGGGATTTTTATATGGGGGAGGAGGGGCTCTTTAAAAAAGATTGAAAATGTTAATTTATTATAAAATTATATTCGGTTTCAAAAAGGCCAAAACTCATTAAAGTTGAAGATAATATGAATAATGTTCAAAATAAAATCATCCAATAAGATTTGAACAGGTTTGGGATATTGTTTTAGTATTTATTAATCTTATTTATTTAAATCATTCATTAATGAGGTTAACACTGCATCATTATTGTGTCCTAAATAATATTATTTATTTGATATATAAAAATTATAAAAAAATACCATGATTTAAGAAATATTTTTATAGATCTATTGAATAATTATAGTCTAAAATATAGCTTATATAACCTCATTTAATAATTTATCTACTAAGAGATATATGTTGTGTCATTTTAGGCTTTACATTAAATTAATTAATATAAAGTTTCATTATCAATCCCAAGTCGCTCCATGGGGTCCCAAAATAAACCCAAGGATTCCCATGGTCATAAGAGTATCATCCAATAGGATTAGGACACATGTTAGGGTAATTTAATTTTATAATAATAATATTTTTACCCTTATTTACCATATTTAGCCTTTATCCATGGTAAATAAAATTTTTAATGAAGTAAATATTCATAATGTCTAAAAATAAAACATACCTATTTACAAAATTTGAACCTATAAATTCCAAATACAGATTCTATTTTTTCAAAATTCAAAACACAGAAGTGTAAAAAATTAATTTAAAATTAATTCCCACACTAATAAAGCGTGTTTTTAAGAAATAATTACTATCAAAATATTGACACTTATTTATAATAAATTTCAATGTGAAATTACCTCAAATGTCTAACATTGGATTAAATGATAAACATATAATATAATTATAAATTAAAATAATTTATTAAGATAATATAACCATATAAATAAATTATATTTAAAGATAGTTTTGAATTAAAATACAGTATTTTTAACTATTCATAAAAAATGAACTTTATCAGAAAAATACGAAAATTTTATCCAAAGTAAATTTTGATGATATTATTCTAAAGAATAATATTATTTTGTCAAATAGAGCATATAAAAGTGACCAAAACTATATTTAATGTTGTGTTTCCATCAAAAGGGATTAAATCAACTTTTTAATGAATATTAGAGTGTTTATGCTTAAAATTAGATCCATTCACATTTTAAGCCTCTAACATTAATTGGACAAACATAAAAACATTTAACAAACATATATAATCATACTTAGTTAGTTCTATTCATTCCTTCCATTACAATGACTAGGATTAACTACCATTGAAATAATATTATTATATTATTAGTGTGAAACATAAGATATCAAAGAAACCTGTTGTTCCGTATGGGGTATGCCATCGAACATAGCATCCCCTTCAAAGTAAAATTAATATTAAATTCAAAAATTTTAATAAATATAAAAAAATTATATTCTTTTTTTACCTGGGATGTTACATCCTCCTCACATTTGGAAATTATGTCCTTATAATTTCCAAACTGGGCTTGGAAAGTTCATTAAAAGTACCACATCGAAAAAGAGTCAATACAACTATCACTTTAAAAGAAATAATGAAAATAAAAAAGGTCACCCGAGACAAATTATACTAGGATTAAATGTAATAAAACATGGATATGGAAGAGATAAGAACCATCAAGGTTTGATGGAGAGTGGTAGAAAACTTAATTAAGAGAATGTTAATGATAATAAAATCAAAAACTTGAGATGGGCTAAAGGGTATTTGATTCCCTATTCGGAAAAGTTAACTGACACTATTTTTTTTAATTTAATTTTCCTAAGTTTGAGAAATTTATTTATGAGATTAACTAAAAACATAAGGAAACATACTTAATTTTCATGTAGAGTTTTATCCTTTAATAAAATTCAACAAAAAACTAATATTTTCTCCAAACGGTATGTATTAAAGATGGCTTGGTCAAACCTAAAGTGCTAGAATAATCTTCTAGAGTATCACATAATTTACAAAAGATGAAATATATATTTCCCCTATCTTCAGACATCAACCAAAACCAAAATTGGTTAGTAGAAGATCATATAATATCTTAGAGGATAATCCTTTATAAAAACAAATACTACTCTTAATCTCCAAAATCTGTCAAACAATACACAAAGTTCAACAAAGACCAATAAATAAACAATTGTCCATAAAAGTTTTCAGAGTAGTACAAACTAAGATTAAAAGAAAATTCTTAGAAGGATGTAATCACACAGTCTCCCATAATAAATCTTATCATTTATATCCAAAACATCGACTACTCTTAAAGTCTCATACTGAAGTGTAATTAACCAAAACACATATTCAATATGATATATTATACATTTCTATATATAATCCAAATCACCTTATGTCTATAATAAAAACATATATTCTTCCAAATTAAAATTTCCACCACAACTCCAGATATTAAATCACATAGTATTTTATTTTCCTTAAGCATATAGTGTTTCCACAAAAGATAGAACGTCTTCCCAAATAACATTTATCACTTAATCACCAAATCATTTTCCTATACTAAGGATATACATTTTATAAAACATAAGTTCCAAAAATAAACTTATTATTGATCCATAAAATTATTTAACTTAAAAGAATAAGTCATACTAACCAAGGACTTCACATAGGATAGTGGTAGGTGATGTGCCCTTATCGCCCTTCTGTTGTGGGTATGATTCCTGTGGCCTTGCCGGATGCGACCGGTCATCAACCATCTTATGGTTTGTCCTTTCTAAAAAACTCAGAAATATCCCTAAAATGTTTTAACCTCAAAGGTTTTATTATACCTTTCATTTTCATCCCAATACATTAAGACCTTAACATCTTATATATTGTCATTTTTTCCACCTACATATGATAAAATAAAACTATTCCCAAAAGAAATAACATTATACCTTGGTCATGGTGTCTATATGGTTTCATAATTATCTTGTTCATGTAAGTAGAAGGTCCATGAATTAAAACAATGACTTAGAGATCCTTCAAAATAATTTTCTTCCTTGTTCCAAATACACCTTGTATAACTTGGGTCATATGGGTGTTCGCAGAAAAATAGTTTTGGAAAGTAATCATGTATGAAATTTAATTTTAAAACAACTGATAAAACATGATTTTTATGAAATAGTCACACCGAATATGAGTTGGAACATTCAATCAATGGTCCTTTTATAATACCATACATTTGTGCTGAGATACTATATTTTAAAAGAAAATATAAATAGGTTTCACAAGAGTCTCCTTCTTCAGAAACCTTTTAAAATTCATAATGTTCTTCAAAATATTGAGATAGGGTAACATATTTGAAAATACATTGATAATATTTAGATTTCTTGAAAATTTGTGAATATTGGGAAAATTGGATTTGATTAAATACAAACCATGATCCACGATGATATTTAGTATAGTGTGAGTGTTTGATATATCAAAAAAAAGATTGTAAGTGAGTTGTATGCTAGAAAAAGTTTCACGATCACTTGAACATGACTTTTCTATAATTATTGCAAGCATGTCATTGGTAATATATAGGAATGTTGTTTGAGATACCCATCCTACCATTTCTAACCAAAATGTTTTCATCTGAAAATTTTATCAAACAAGGATTTATGTAAAATAATAGACATAGGGACTTTCCATGTTTTTAACAAAAACTTCTAATCCCTAAAGTTGTCTAAACCTCACTTTGATACTAACTATAAGGAACCGACCTTAAAACGTTACATTATATTTAATTAAATGAATAATTCACATTGAGGATATTTTTAGGTTAAGAGTATTAGAGAATTAGACCACAACTATTACATATCAATTTGAAATTTACATGTAGACACTACAAATTATTATACATGTTTTCATATAATTAAATCTCTAAAAAATAAACTTATCTAGTTAAAAGTTTTAGAAAACTTTAATTTTCCTTGATCCCATCCTTGACCCTACTCATCTTTATGTCCTGTGGAAAACATTTCAAAAACCTGGGATGAGCATAAGAATCTCTGTAAGGGTTAGAAAAAAATGAAAGGAAACATTACCCCATAAATAAATAAAAATCAATGCAACCATAGTTTTCAATCGTAACATACCTCATGAAATCATAAGATTTATGAATAACACATAGGAATCATAAATCGTAAAGGTAAATTGTGGAATCCATATCAAACTTACATTGTAGCTTTCATATCTACGTAGAGAGTTACATTTGGAATACCCATCACAATATATTCCCTAAATCTTTTAGGAGAAACATTCACATTTACCTCCTTCACGTTACCCAATTCTTTGGAGAGATATCTCGGGCTCACCCGCCCTAGGTTTATCACCGAACCACCCATATAGGTAAACAATACACAAAAACCATAAAATATTCATAACACAAAAAACAAGCATAAAGGAAAGATAAAAGTTCCACATTTCAATCACAATATATCATTTCAATATATTTACACAATAAATTCTTTATCAAACAATTTTCAAAACCATTTAAAATATTTAATAGAGTTATTTTTGAATCAAATTGTCCCATACCACTTTGAATATTTTAAATTAATTAACATTTTAAGACATTAGTGTCCATATTAATTAATCCAGAAAAACATTTTTAAAACATGGAATTTAATGAGAAATATTTAGAAGATTAAATCATTAAAATATTTTAAACAATATTTTAGTTAAAGAGTCTGTTGACACATAGAAAATACTTGAATAAAAATAATTAAATAATTACATTAAACAAAACTTATAATATCATGAGAATAGGGATATTAATGATATAATATATCAAAGGGAATTATATACACAATATTAATGTGTATTGATCTATATCAACAAATAAGTCTCAATGGAATGTAAATTCAGACAAAGTTCTTTACAAAGATCATATACATAGATTAAGGAAAAATCAATGAAATAAATATGTGTGAAAAATAAGAATACACCAAATATAACTTTTTATTTAGTGTAAAATAATCAAAGGTCATTCACACATTTTCATATCATGAAATAATCAATAAGTATAAGTTTAACCCAAATAATTGAAATTGGGTTAAGAAGTACCCTTATATAAATTCGACAACCTAACAATGTCACTTTAAGACTCATAAAATGAGTTGATGAGAGAGAAAATGGTATCTTATCACTTGGTCATAAAATTTATAGCAATAATGATATATAATAACATATCCCAAAATAATAATATGTAAATTAAAAGACATCTAAAAAATATGTCTTTTAAAAAGAGGAGGGTGAGAGGTTCCCTTACTGATTTGGTAACTTACGAAACATACAACCAATGAAAGAATGATCATAAAATGAAGATGTAAATACAATTAAATTAAATTATATTACATAAATAATAAAATCATGGAAATTACACACACTACAAAAAAGTAAATAGAGGAAAATAGAGCATGAATCTCACGGGAATAAGAAGTCAGATGAAAACACCTTCACCACATTATAATCAATTGAGTCATATAAACAACAGTTAATAACCAAGAAATGAATCAAAGAATATCATGAATATAAATATAATCATGATAATATATATCAAATTGAAGTAAAAAATTAACCACATGTAATAAATAAGTGGCAAATAATTGAAATCTCACGGAATTAAAAGTGAGATAAGAAACCCCTTACCTCATGTCTGACTTGACTCATTTGTTCATTGTTCATCCTGAATAATAAGATAAAGTTAATTTATACTTTCTTAAGAAAGCTTTTCAATTTTATTATTCCTTTAATATCACTAATTATAATGTTATAAACATTATTCAATCATTCATGTTAATAATGGTCATTTTGTCGATATTTGAAACTTGAGTGAAAAATGAACTTCTTATAATTACAAGTTGTTCAGGTGGTATAAAGTCCATTATATTCAGAATTATATTCATTATTTATATATCATCTATATAATATATATATCTAGTATGTGTATGTATTTATAATATTATAAAACATTTGGAGATAAGAAATGAAATGCACCGTTCATGGAGACGGTAAGTCGTACGTACGCATGAACACTTTTTTATTTTCTATTTCATATATAATTGAATGAAAACGTAATGATAAATATGTATAATATAATTACAGTATAATAAAATATATAATTTAAAAATCTCCATCCTTTATATGTTCCACATATGGCATGAACGAGTCATATCACTTTGAGTGGGCAGTAGTTCGCACTTCCTCAAATGAAATTATCGTAGTTACCCACTACGGAAACCACAAAGATATTATATCAATGGAAAATAGAGAAGAATATGAACAATATAAATATAATATATACCAAATATAAATATAATTTCATCATAATGGCCACCATAAGATGTGGTAGGAGAATATTGAACAATTATTGTTTTGTGAGGTGTTAGTTTTCCATCCACAGAATCATTATGTTCTTTACCCATTAGAATGGAGTTTTGTGTTAGTGTAGTTAAAATCATTCTCATAACAAAAAACTATTGTATTGAGTATACTGGTTTTGTTATAAAATAAAGGAATAAAAATGGTTTAGGGTGTTGGATATGTAAAACAAAACAAAAGAACTTATGAGAAGACGTTACCTTTAAATCATGTATCTCCCTTTCATTTGAACCAAAAGGTTTACTTGAATTTACTTATACATAAGGGAAGGATTCTAGGAGGAGGATAGGGTTTTATGGATCATAATTAGGTAGATTTTGGAAGATCCAAGGGGCTTGAGAAGTGTGTGGAATGAGATTGATATAAGGGCTTTTTATAAGGAGGAGGATGGGCTCTTTAAGAAAGTTTGAAAATGTTATTTTATTATAAACATATATTTGGTTTTAAGAGGTACATAACTAATTATTGTAAAATATAAGATTACTAAAATTTGATACAAAATCATACAATAATAATTTTACAGGTTTTGTATATTGTTTTAGTATTTATTAATCTTATTTATTTAAATCATTCATTTACGAGGTAAACACCGTATCATTATTGTGTCATAAATAATTTTATTTGTCTGATGTCTAAAAATTATAAAAAAAATACCATGATTTAGGAAATAGTTTTATATTTATAATGAATATTTATATTCTAAAATAAAACTTACACATCCCCATGTAATAATTTATTTACTAAAAGATATATGTTTGTGTCATTTTTGACTTTACTTTAAATTAATTAATATAAAGTGTCGTTATCACTCCCAAGTGGCTCCATGGGGTGCCGAAATAGACCCAAGGATTCCCATGGTTGAAAATGTATCTACAAATTGGATTAGGACATATTTTAGGGTAATTTAATATTATTACAATAATATTTCGTTACCCTTATTTACCAGATTTACCCTTTAACCAAGGTAAATAAATTTTTTATTGAAGCAAATATTCATAATGTCTAAAAATAAAAGTAACCTATTTAAAAAATATGGATCTCATGATTCCATATATTTAATCCATTTTTCAAAACTAAAAACACAGAAGTGGCATAAATTAATTTAAAATTAATTACCACTGTGAAAAAAAGAACTTTTTTAGGAAAGAAAAACTATCAAAAGATTGACAGTTATTTAGGTCGAATCTTGAAGTGAAATTACTTCTAATTACCAACATTGGATTAATGGAAAAAATTTAATCATTTTATAATATAAACAAAATTGATAAATATAATATCACTGTGTGAATAAATTATATTAAAAGGCAGTTTTGAATTAAAATATTGTATTTTTCAACATTCATAAAAAAATGAACTTTACCAAAAAATACCAAAATTTTATCCAAAGTAAATTTTGATGACCTGATTCGAAATAAGATTGTTATTTTTTCAAATAGAACATATAAAGGTGACCATGACTATATTTAAAGAGGGTTTTCCATCAAAATTTGGTAAATCGGCCTTTTAATGAATATTCGAGTATTTATGGCTAAAATTAGATCCATTCACATTTCAAGCGCCTAACTTTAATTGGATAAATATAAAAACATTTACCAAACATATATAATCACATTTTAGTTAGTTCTATTCATTCCCTCCAAAACAATGAATATGAATTAACTACCATTTAAAATATTATTATTATATTATTAGTCTGAAACATAAGATTTCAAATAAACCTGTTGTTGTATATCAGGTACTCCATCAAACATTGAATCCCCTTCAAAGTAAAATTAATATTTAATTCACAAATTTTAATAGAAAAAATTATATTCTTTATTTACCAGGGATGTTACAACATGGGAGGAATTAATGAGATAGAAATGGGTCTATCATATTTCAAACATAAGGATGGAAGTATAGGATTGGTGAAAAATCATACCCCAACATTTTTAATTTAAAAGAAAAAGGTATAACAACATAATGAAATTTGGACAAAAATGAGAATGGAAGAATTAATTTACATAGAAGTGTGATCCCAAAGTCTTGTGAGAGGCTTGAGGGAGTCTTATTGGGAGATTAGGGCACCTTGGGAGGATTCTAGAGATAGGATGTCAGAAGTTTGTCGAGATCTAATGGTTTTGAGTGAAGAGGAAGTTGGACTTTGGGTGGGATTATATAGGAAAATAGGGGGAAATATTTATAATTTATGTTTTTGGACACCACACATTAAACTAATCAAAACCACAAACCAACCGATGTGTTATTCCCATTTTTTTTCCAAAGGGGAGTAGGGAAAATTATTTTATAAGGCCAATGGAAGAACTTCCAAAAATATTAGTCTTGTGTATGTGGAGGTGAGTCACACTCTCAAGGATGTCATTTTAAAAGTTAAAATGTTTTATAAATCTTGGAGGGTCCACTAAGGCTTTGTAAAATAGATCAAACAAACCTAAAATCACCTTATATTTATTTTAAAACATATATTGGACGAACAACCCTTTTATAGTATTTTATAACATAATTATTTTTCCATTATGATGCCATAAAACACATTATATATTTAAATGGTATTATCTCAGAAAATTATAAAAAATTCACCATTGTATAATTTCAATGTCTTGATTCCAAAAAAAAATTTATTTTATCTAAATAATTTTCTAAACTTGTTAATATTTACTTTTAAAATAAAAACCAATATTTATCGAAAATTCATGGGTTTTGGAAAAACATCTTTTATACCCTAATAAAAATTACAAGTGTGTTCATCAAAATTATATGATAATTTATATTTATTAAAAATTAATTTAGTATTAATATTATATTAAAATATTATTTAATTAAAAAATCCATTAATTCATAAAAATAGAAAACATAATTTAATATTAACTAAAAATACTATTTGGGCTTTAAAAACTATTTACAAAGGGAAAATAATAAAATGAATGTATATTATTTATTCCATATAACATTAATGCACATAATCATAGTGCTAGTTTCTTGTTACATAACCCCTTATAACACCCGTATAATACCTAAGGGTAAGGTGTGCGATGGTGAAAGACTCTTGGGGTGGCTCAGATAACATCTCTCGGGTGGTAATATCTGTCAACTTCCACATCTTCTGCAGGAGGTTCTGTTCAAGATTAACAGGTTGAAGCTTGGCTTGGGCTTTTTCAAGAGGGATGCCCAGTGACACCACCTCCTTTCCTAGCTCTGAAAAATGGTATTCTTATGGAGCAATTCTAATGGATGAGGCCATCACATACTTTGTCTGAGTAAATTGGATTTGTTAAAGCCATATATTTATAAAAATCAATTGATCATTATTCAACAAGTATATTTGCAATGGTATCAATTCATAAAGGTAATTATAAATAAAAAAATATATATCCAAGGAAGTGCATATGTTATATAACCATTTAACATAATAATACATTTAATTAGATCAAGATTAATTTCTTTAATAAAAGTTTGGGTTTTTACAGTCTTACCCCCTTAAGAAATTTTACCCTCAAAATTTCCTTTTCCCCCACTAAAAAAGATATTGGTAACTCTACCTCATCACTTCCTGTAATTCCCAAAATACTTCTTCAAATTTTTCATTTCTCCACAACACTTTCACAAGGGTCATTGTCTAATTTTATAGAACCTTTTCACCATGATATAAGATATTCACTGGATTCTCTTCAGAGGAGAGGTCATTCTCCAATGGTACTACCTATGGATTGAGTACATACAATGGGAAAGGTATGTACTTCCTTAATAATGATACATGGAATACATCTTGTACTTGAGAGAGGTTTGGTGGGAGTTGTAGTCGATAATCTACTCCTCCAATTTGATCAATGATCTCAAAATGGAGGATGTACCTTGTAATAATCTTTCCATGCTTTCCAAATTTCCTAAATCTATTCCACGGTGATATGGGGAGGAATACCATGTCTCTAACATCAAACTATAGGTCTCGTCGACAATTACAAGCATACCTCTTTTTTTGACTCTGAGATGATTTAATGTGCTGCTGGATGGGCTGAACCATATCCACCATTTCTTCGACCATTTTGGGACCTAAGAGTTTTCACTCCACTACTTCATCCCAACATGCTCGTAATCTACACCTCTTCCCATAAAGGGATTCATAAGGATCAATTTGGATGATTTAGTGGAAACTTTTTTTGTAAGATAACTCAACAAGATGAATTTGTTGATCCCGCACTCCTTTGAAGTACATTGAGCATTCTCTCAACAAATACTCCAGTGTTTATATTGTACGCTAAAATTGGCCATCAGTTTGAGAATGATAAGCAGTACTGAAGTTTAGCTCAGTATTCATATCATGTTGGAGACTCTTCCAGAACATAGAGTAAAATCTTTGATATAGATCGAATATATTGGATTGTGCAACTCCCAATATCCTTACCAATTATATGATTAATATCCATATTATTTGATCTAATGATAAATCCTATAAAATTACAATGAAGTGTGCAGTCTTTGTAAGAAAATCCACAAAATCCCAGATAGCATTGTTTCCATTGGATGTATTCAGATTTCTAGTGACACAGTCCATAGTGATGTTCTCCCATTTCCATGCTGGTATGAGTAGTGGTGGCATCATCCCCTTAGACTTATGCCTCTCAACCTTCACTTGATGACATACCAGAATCTTTAATGTATACTAAGTGATATAATTCTTATTGTTATCCCACCAGTAATTCTCTCAGAGATGTTGATACATCTTTGTGTTTCCTGGGTGAATGGAGAAATTCAAACTACATGAATCATCCAAAAGTTCCTTCTTTAACTCTGTATTTGACAGAACCCAGAGTCTTGACCCAAATCATACACTTCCTTATTCATTAAAATTGACCTCCAAGTATTTATCTATTTTTATAGTTTCCACTTTTTTCTGAATTCCCACATCAGCCTTTTGAGCATCCTTTAAGCTTTCCAAAAGATACGGTTGAGAAATCATTTGTGAAAGGATTTATGATGTTCCCTTCTTTATGATTTCCATGTTCATATTCATCAAATATAATAAGATTTTATTATTTTCAATTCTTTTGAATGATATAATTTTTGGGTCCTTTCCACTTAAAGAATCCTCCACCCTGTTAAATTTCCCAGGGTGGTAATGGATTGAGATTTCATAGTATTTGATCATCTCTAACGATCTTCATTGGGGCATATCCAACTCTATCTTTTTTGAATATATAATTTGTGATTTTTTGGTCCCTATTTGACTCTTCTCCACAAAGAGGTAATGTCGCCAAAATTATAAAGTGAAGATAACTACAATAACTCCAGATCTTGTGTTTGATAGTTCTGCTCATGAAATTTCAATTTTCATGAAGCATAGGCAATGAATTTGTCATTCTTCATCATCACATAGACCAAGACCTTCTTCGAAGCATCACCGAATACCACAAAAAGAAATCCACTTGTGGGAAATGTGAGCACAAATGTAGTGATAAGCCTCTCTTTCAACTCCTTGAAGCTCTCTTCACATTCATCTCTCCAAGAAAACATTACTCACTTCTGAGTTATCTTGATAAGAAGTCTAGACAATCTTGCGAAATTTCTCACAAATTAGTGTTAACATCCAGATAACCCCAAGATGCTACGGATATCAATCAACGATGTTGGCCACAACCATCCCTCTATTGTAGATGTCTGTGAGGGATAAAAAGATAACACACTACATGTGATGATATGACCCAAGAATGAGATATCATTCAACTAGAACTCACACATGTTGTACTTTTCATAGAGAGTCACCTTTCACAAGGTCTGTAGTATAGTTCTTAGATGATACTCATTCTCCTCATGGGGTTTGGAGTATATTAGAATATCATCTTTAAATACTACCAAAAATTTGTCGAGGTAATCTATACAGACAATATTCATCAAGTCCATGAAGATTACTAGAGCATTACGAAGTCCAAAAGGCATTAATATGAATTTAAAGTGCCTATATCTTGTATGAAAAATAGTCCTGTAGATATCCTCCTACTTCACACTTACTTGATAATATCCTGACCATAGATCCAATTTGGAGAAGTATTGTGCTCCCCATAGCTGATTGAATATGTCATCAATTCATGATATATGATACTTGTTCTTTATTGAGATTTTTTTTGAGCTCATGATAATTAATGAAAAGGCGCATTGAACCATCTATCTTCTTGAAGAAGAATAATTTTCAGCCCCATGGTGAAGCACATGGGAATATAAACCCTTTATCCAGATTCTACTATAGTTTTTTCATCAGCTCCTCAAGCTCAAAAAATTCTATATATATGTAGTCTTGAATATCTCCAACTCCCCAAGTATAAGATCAATTGAGAAATCCAAATCTCTTCTAGGAGGAAGACTATAAAATTCATCAAGAAAACACTTCAGTGTATTACCTCACAATAGGAATGTCTTCAAGGATGGTTGCTTCCCTAGACTCAATCATATGAGAAAGATACATGTGATCATAGGGTAGTAATATCCATGCTTGAGATTATGGTTCTAAAGAAGATTCATCCTCCTCCTTGAACATATACAGAATCAGGAGTCGATTCACCATATGGAGAGAGATTTCCCTCTCATGGAAATTTATGTTGGATCTATATTAGGATATCCAATCTTTGCTAATAATTGCATCAAATTACACCAGATGGATTATGAAGTGGTTTTCAAAAAGCTAAATCGACCAATTATGATAGGGGAGGAGTTATATTCATGGGATGCAATGATTTCGACATTTTCCATTCTCACTAACATCTTTACTTCCATGATTTGTGGTGGTGTTTGGATTTTTCTACTAAAGATTCATGATATAAAATAATGCGTAGAAACAGAATAAAAAATTCTGTTAACTATTCTAGAATGAATAACTAGCATACCTATCACCAATTCATTGTCGAGATTCAATTCAGTGGTAGTGATGAAAATAACTCACACTTGCTGCCTTGGATGTTGTTAGTTGCCTCTGAAAACCCATAGATTAGGGTACATGTTTGAAAAGTTCCCCGGTTATTTGCAGTTGATGCAATGAACAATGCGTTGAGGGTCGAATAGAGTGTTCCTCTCTTCTATTGCGGATACAAGTATTTCTTGTTGGTAGTTAATGGCTAGTTGACTTTCTCTTCCACACCTAAAGCATTTCTTCATCCCCTTCACGAAATTTTTGGGGTGCTTCTTTATGAACCTTTGGCAAGTGGGGTGCTATATTTTCATTGCACTGTTAGATTTATCCATTAGATCTCCAAAATTAAAGTCTAACTTCCTCTTCTTATCCCCATGATACCCTTGAGATTCACCGATCTCCATTTCAACTGTTAGAGAACATCAAAAAAGTTTCTCATAGCTCTCGAAGTCATAGATCGCTAGGGATTTCAATAGGCTAAGTTTTATCCCACCAAATAAGTGTTCAAAATTACATTAGGGGGTAACAAAAAAGCCACAGGTTTATCATGAAATCCTTGTGATGTTTTCCTTATATGCTCTAATGGATTATTCTTCTCATTGCTTGAGGAAAAGGATGGCCCATTCCATCTTAAGTTAGAGGGTGCAAGGAAAATATTTATCGAATTTTTTTATAGAAATACTTCCATTACAATGCCTTAATTTCTTCATCAAGCTTCTTATTTCTGTTAATTGTCCACCATTGATCAGCTTCACCCTCCATACAATAAGCATCTAGAAGAACCTTCCCTTGATCGAAGCATTGAAGGCAGAGAAGATATTTTCAATGGAGTTTATCCATTGTTCGACAATTGAGTGATCTATTGATCCATTAAAAGTAGGAGGCCTTTGTCTCATGAAGCTCTCAATTACAACTTTTTCTTTGGGGGGGGGGGGTTGAACGTTCCTCTTAACACATGTTTCTGTTCAAAACTTCAGTTAACTGAGAGAGTATCGTGACAATGTTTTTGATTCCCGCTCCCATAGGATTGATCATCTCATCGGAACAATCATCACATTAATCATCACATTAGTTGTTAGCCCGAGTATTCCTATTACAAGCCATTGGATAGAGTAAATTAAAATATAGGGGTAACAAATAAATGGGAATCCAATGACAATAAGGGATAATTTATAAATTACATTTATTTCTTTCACTTATCTATGTTATCCCTGATCTACTACCCAACATATATTTTGAGGAGATTATCTATAATTCTATTAATAATGGTTCATACTAAGCTTATAAATTTACCTAATCATATCCCCCGATAGGGTCGTAACGAAGAGTACAACAAGGCCCAGTTTCGTGATCCATTTCCCATTAAAGTTTAGCTCAAAGCGGTGTTTTTGGGTTTTACCCCAAGATACATCTATGCCATAGCTGCCTTTACATGATCGTATCTAGACATGGATGTATTTTCTTAATAAACCAGTTACTCAATAATCAACAAAATTTAGGGATGTTTTTGTTATACTTAGTCTTATCCCTAATGATTTTACTAGGGTTTTCTAATACTAATATCTAAAATAAATAAACCTATCCTTTGATACTGACTATAACAACCCTGCTCTTTATTGCATTCTTAAACATAATTTATTACATAAAATATTTACTTGATACAACATAGATTATTGAGAGGTCTAGTGTATTTGGGTCTTAGGAACATTACATAATAACTTAAAATGTGAAATAAACATCTTTATTGAAAACTTCTTTTACATGACCACACACATTGCTTCGTTCATAGCATTGCATGGGATAACGATAGGACAAGCATAAGAAAAGGGTGAGCAATAAATCCCTATAAGGGGTAAAAAAGAAAAAAAAATAATGAATTAAATACATTTTATGAAGTATTCATATCAATTTAGAATAAGATATGCATGAACATAAAGGCATGATATAACATCGTTGTCATAACATGGTAATGTGGCAACAACATTTAACATGATATTAGCACAGGAAAAGGCTCATTGCACAAAGAGAATGAGTAAAACATCATTAAAAATTAATTATCATGATAAAAACATAATTTTACTTGACTAATCATGATAATAATCTTCACCCAATGCATAAGAGCACTATCAGGGTGCACCCTTCTTAATCAGTTCATTTCATGCATAAGTGTGCCACATAGATTATACAACTTGAATTCATTAGACATAATCATTTATTCCATTATAAATATGGAATTCATAAATGAAACTATATAATCAATAATTAAATGTGAATGAAGGTCAATATACTTGATAAAGAAATTGGCATGGTATTCACCACTCAATGACTTTGTCCTGGAAAATCACAGTGCAATTACAGCAACATAACTGTGTGACATAAGAATTAATAAAAATGGTTGATGAGAGCTAAATGGATGTATAATAACATGTATATGAAATGTAATGCAATGGGTTCATATAGATACATTTCCCAACTTATTTAATGGAATTTACATTCATAATACAAAATAATTTCTTGAATGTAAATGAGAAGAGATAAATTCCTTACGGAATTTCGGCATGGTAACAGATGTACATGGGAGGTATTAATGAGATTGAAATAGGTATATAATCATTAAAAAAAATTAGGTCAGTATAGGGGAGCTGTAAATTCATACCCCAAAAATTTTATTTGAAAACAAAATGATATAACAACATAATGAAATTTTGAAAAAAATGAGAATGAAAGAAATCACTTACGAATACTTGGCATGGTAACAGGTGTACATGGGTGAAATTAATGAGAGAAAAAGGAGTATATCATCATTAAAACATATGTATGGATGTTTAGGAGAGGTGGGAAATAATACCCCAACATTTTTAAATGAATAGACAATGGTATAGCAACATAAAAAACATGGAAAAAAAATAAGAAAGGAAGAAATTCCTTACTTGGAAGTGTGATCACAAAGGCTTGGGAGAGGCTTGAGAGAGGTTTCTTGGAATATTGGGGCACCGTGTGAGGATTCAAGATAGTGGAGGGTATATGTTTGTCTAACTCCAATGGTTTTTAGTGATGAGTAAGTGGGATCTTGGGTCGGTTTATATACAAAAAGAGAGGTAATTCTTTATTATTTAGGTTTTGGACACCACACATTAAACTAATCAAAACCTCAATCGAACCCATGGTTTTTGTTAATAATTTTTTCCAAAGGGGATTGTAAAAAATTATTTTATATGGATAATTTCATAACTTCTTAAAATATTGTTCTTTGTTATGTTAATGTGAGTCACACTCTCAAAGAAATCATTTTAAAAGGTAAAATGTTTTATAAGTCTTGGAGGGTCCACTGAGGCTTTTAAAATAAATCAAAAAAACCTAAAATCACATAATTTTAATGATAAAACATATATTTGACGAATATCCCATTTATTTTATTTTATTACATCACTATTGGGTTATTATGATGTCATAAAACAGAATATATATGTAAACGGTATTTAATTTTTAGCTAAAAATTTGATTGTCTGAGGAAATTATGAAAAATTCACAGTTGGATAATTTTGACATCCTGATTTAAAATAAATATTCATTTTATCTAAATATTTTTCTAAATATGTGAATTTTTAATTTTAAAATAAAAACAAACATTTATCAAAAATTCATGGAGTTTGATAAAAAACAGCTTTCAACCCATAATAAAAATTACAATTGTATTCACAAAAATTATATAGTCATTTATATTTAATTAAAAGTAATTGGGTAATAATATTTTATTAAAATATAACTTAATTAAAAAATCCATTAATTCATCAAAATATATTTCTTAATTGAATATTAACTAAAAATACTATTTGTTCTTTAAAAACTATTAACAATGTAATAGTAATAAATTGAATTTATATTTATTATTCTATTAAACTATAATTAAAATAATCCTAGTGCTAGGGTATTGTTACATAACGCCTTATAACACCTTCATAAGACCTAAGGGTAAGGTTTACAATGGTGACAGACTCTTTGGGTATCTCAGATAACATTGCTCGCGTGATAATCTCTGTCAACTTCTACTTCTCTCGTAGGAAGTTCTATTCATGGTTAATGTGTTGAATCTCAGCTTTGGATTGGTCAAGAGTGAAGCATAGTAACACCAACTCTTTTCCATACTATGATAAATGGACTTTGAACGGATCAATTCTACTAGATTAGGTTGTCTCTTCTATTGTCTAAGAAAATTGTATTAGTTAAAGACCCTTATTTATACTAATCAGTTGATAACTGTTCATTGTATATATTAGAAATAGTAAAATTTTATACCGGTATTTTGAAATCCAAAAACATAAAACCATATATATGAATATTTTATATAACCATTTTACATAGAAATACATTTAATTAGATCAAGAAGAATTTTCATTAATTAATGTTTGGGTCATTACATATACTAACTCATACATGGGATTTTACATCACATGTCATGTATTAAGTAGATGAAATGATGGTTGACATAGAATACATAGAAGAATTGGGATACCTAGGGAATTGAACCTTGTATGCCGGTCAGAGTTTAGATATCGTGATTTGGGCTCTCTTAGCATTTAATTTTCCTATTTTTTTTCAGGATTGAACAAATTTACGGTCGGGAATGTATTTTTTCCATTTACATTTCATTTTAAACAATCATACTCCTATAAACCATAGTGGTTTTGGTCATTGATGGTTATTCTATAGATATTTATTCTTTTTATTATTATTCCATTGAATGTTTTCATTAATATGACCTGGTGTGTGCATATAGGTACCCTAGCAAAAGACCTGTCATGTTAAATATACTTTTCAGCTCTTTTCCCCACCCCTTATTCTATGGAGGCAGGATTGAGGACGTTGTGGATCGATCCCTGTTGGACCGAGTCATTACAGATTGGTAACAAATATGGTTCTATCATTAGGATGAGGTTTGGAGTAGTCCACTTATGGGAATTTGGATGGGATTTAGTGAAAAAAAATTCAAAGTGTCTCGAGTCATCTCTTAAGAAAGAGAACCCAATATTGGTGTGGATACCGACATATCCAATCACTTTGACCCTGACCACCTACTTGTCAACTCGACATACAGAGACATTAGTTGCAATGATCAATGGAACATGCATCATAATGGATTCAGTCTCTGACTGTCCTTTTTGAGTCATCTAGACATTGTATATATATTCTCATCTAGATGTAGTACGTCTTGATAAATTTTTTAGGAAACCTCTGTGATGATAGCTGACATTACATGTTCCAAATCATGAAGACGACCTGATGAGTTATAAGGCCATAGTTTAGGGTCCATCCTAAAAAATTAATACTCATGACCGATAGGTAGAAGTACCCCACCTATTTATTAGAATATCATCATAGTAGAGAAGACTGAGGATGAATGTAGGAATAGTGCATGCAATGAGTTCCAATGCTAGAGGCCATTGATGTTCCATGGTGATCTAGATCAATAAGTAGTAGAGGATTAAATAGATTTGGTGGTCCATGTTTTCAGTATTATCAGGACACCAACAGATTAGGTGGTTTCACTAGTAGATAATGTCATTCGTAGAGAAGTTGAGCACTGGTGGAGTCTCAATATATAGATTCATGATAATTCAACACACCCTTGGCCCAAATTATAAAATCTATTATGTGAGAAGTACCACCACTCCTACTTGTGCTTTGTTCGGATTCAATATCATTCTGACCTAATATTGGGAGGCATAATAGTGGATGAGTAAAATTTGAGGTTCACAGGACGTACATGGTACTCCCTCAATATGATTTAGGATGGATAATTGTGATCACATAAGTTTTAGAATGGTCTCTATAGAGATATTCGTTCCAGTGTGGTACCCTTGTGAATTACCACCAAGGTTGTGGTGTTAGAGATAAAACTTGGGAAAGTGGGAATCCTTTCTGAGTGTTTCCTGGTAGTTGGGGATGTAAATGAGAATTGTGGGAATGATTCTTCTGTAGTAGTTTGTAGATGACAATCGATAGGATCACAGTGCAAGAGATACTTCTTGGATTTGGCTCAAGAACGTGGTCAGGGGTATCAAATAGAAACATGGTATCTTGGAAAGGGGTGGTTCTATGAATGTGATGGTTGAGTTCATATGAAGAACAAATAACTTTCTTAACATGCATAAGATCATTATCAGATAGATCGAAGACCACTACAATAAAGAAAACTCCAAGATCAGGGATTTCCTAGGGGTGGGCAGGGTGGTCCCCCAAAAGGCGATGGTGGCCGAGGAGCAGGTGTATCTCTAGGAGGAGGATCTATGGTTGGTAAAAAATTCTATGAGTCCCTTCAACACCCACCATCAGACTACCTAAGTTAGGATTAGGTATATGGTGGTTAGGGCCACTAATATTTGTATGATATGGAGCCATTTGACGTAGTGTTACACAATATGATTATATGTATGATCTATGTTTATTCTACTCATTCGTCTAAATTTGTAGACACAAGTTCAAGTAATCCCATCAAATCTATACTATTGGTGTGAGATCTATAGATCCATATTGAGGAATTTTCCCAATAGCTAAATCTTGAGGTTCCTACTGAGAACACTTCTTATACATTGTTCATATGCCGATAGTGTGGGAAATCACTCGGTGGAGAGAGGTTCTCATGGGACATTTGTATCATCACTAATGAATTCTATGACATCATATTGGGTATGGATTAGTTTTCCAGCATCATAGCCTATATTGACTGTCATCGAAGATGATTTAGAAACCTTCGAACAGATGGGATGCTATTCTCTTTTATGGGTGGGAGAGATCTCATGGAGGGATGAGTGAGTTATGCTAGCAGGTCGATACCACCAATCACCCATTAGTAAGATATTGTTTCCCTTCATGAAGTAGGAAATTCAGGAATTAGGGTACCTTTAGTCCTAGAAGATTTTATAGACAAATTCCCCAAGGATATTCTGGGACTACATTTGAGGTAGGAGATTGAGTTTTACATCTACTTACATCCTGAGACTGCTGTGATATCATCTACGGCATATCAGATAAACATTATCATGCTCCAAGATCTGGAGTAGAGATTGGAGGACCTTTGAGATAAGGGTTTTATTAGACCCATCTTGTCCTGCTGGGTATAATCGATGTTTTTCCGGAAAACGGTGGATGGGAATTTGAAACATTGTTTAGATTATCATAGCGTAAATCAAGCCATGAAGAAGAACTAGTACCCTTTACTAAAAATTGATGTCCTCTTCAACCAATTTCATGTTTCAAGTTAGTTCTTGATGATCTATATCAGGTTAAAATACTACTAGTTGGGAGTTTTAGAGTCTATTATTTTGATGTTGGAATTCCTATGTCACTATAGAAACTATGAGTTCATAGTTATTTCCTTTGGTGTGATGAATTCCCCATCCATGTTTATGAATTTGATGAACCAGATATTCTAGCTATACATGGACCTTTTTTTTGTTATCTTAATGGAAGACATACTAATATATTGTGTGTTAGTGGAGGAGCGTGCATAGAAGATGAAGATGGTCCTAGATTTGCATCCAGAGAACCATCTTTATAGTAAGCTCTCAATGTGCCAGTTATGGATTAATGAGGTTAACTTTCTAGGGAATGTTTTTAATGATAATGGATTATCTATAGACCTAGAAATTTATGATGTTGGGATTTCTTAGGATCCAACAAAGTGTGTTTCAGAGGTGTGGAGTTTCCTTCGCTTGGAGGGGTACTACATGAGGTTTGGAAAATACTTAATTAGGATTGCAACCACTTTGACTATCCTAATGAGGATAGGGAATCCGTTTATATGGAATGAAAATTTCCAAAGAGACTTCAAGGAGTTGACGTAGAGGTTGATGAGTGATCCTATTTTGAGACTACTAGTGGAGGTTGTGGAGTACATAGTTTAATTAAATGACTTTGGGGTTGGGCATGGCTGCATGTTGATACAGCAACAGACACTTATCAAATATGAGTCAGGGAAATTAAGATCCCACAAAAGAACTACACTACTCATGAACTAGACCTGTTAGTGGATTTATTATCCCTAAGGATGTATAGGAACTATATTCTAGGATATCTCATTGTGGTTTACTAAGACAATTAGAGTCTGAGGTACCTCTTCACATAGAGATAAATGAACCTAAGATAGAGGTTCTGGTTAAGTTTTTTTAAAGGAATATGACTTTGAGATTATCTATACTCTAGGGAAGGGAAATTGGTTATTAGATTCCCTTAGTAGGAATTCCCAAGCTCATTTGGTGTAGGAGGTGTCAGAGAAGTGGACTTTATTGTAGCTGAATTTGGTTGAGTAGGAGGGTGTAATTTTTCATCAGTCAATGGTGATAAATCCATCAATCTTGCATCATGTGAGAGATTCATAGCTTGGAGACACCAAATATGATATCATGAGTGAATTTAAATCTTCAACAGTTCACCTGATGGATTTTATAAAGGGGGTAATCACATCATCTTTTTTGGGGATGGGCAACAGTCCTAGTCATGATGTGGGAGGAGGTGCTGGGGGAGTTCCACACTTAACCTTTGTCTATACATCAATGTGTGGGAAAGATGTACATAGACATTCAGTGATAGTTTTGGCGAGCCTAAATGAGATGGATCATGGATGAGTTATTCTTTTGGTGTCTCATATGTTTAGAGGAGATGTCTAAACACAAGTTTCTGGTAGTTATTCTGTATCCCTTTAAGATACCAGAGTGTAAATTGGACAACATATCCATGGATTTGGGATAGGGATTCCTCAGACAGTGGGGGGACATGATTCCATTTATTTTATTGTTGACCAACTCATGAAGTTGTCACACTTCATTGCTATTAGAGATAATATTTTTTTGTAGATTTTGGGGTAGATTCATAGGCAAGAGATTGTTTGACATCTTGGGGTTCCATCAACTATTGTATCCGATCATTATGAGCAGTTCACATCACAGTTGTAGAGATGCATAATTGAGGTAATCGAGAATCAAATAAGGATGAGTACATCCTTACCTACAAATAATGATAGGAATACCGATCACACTATTCCGATGTTGGCGAACATATTGAAGACTTTCTGGTTAGATTATTATCAGAGCAAGGAAGATCACATACCTTTGGTAGAGTCTAAATACAATAATAGTTACCAAACGAACAACACCATGAAATATTTTGAGGCCTTATACAAGAGACCCTTCAGGTCACCCTTGTGATAGAAGAAGATCGATGAGACATCACTTATTGCATCCAAAGATGGTTCATGCGAAAGTAGGCAAGGTTCAGGTTATCCATGAGTGATTGATTTTAAATTAGAGTAGGAAGAAATAAAATATATATTGAAGCATCAGGACCTTGAAATTCATGTAGGAATACCACATTTTACTAAGAGTTACTACACAACGAGTATTATAGATATTTGTCTTGGGAGGAAAGCCATCCCCAAGGTTCATCATGCTGTTCGAGATCCTGTAGAGGGTTTCAAAGGTTTCATATTGATTTTACTTACCACCACAATTGTAACTGATGTATGACGTCATCCATGTGTTAGATGTAAGCAGATATATTCATGAACCTACACACATAATTTACTAGAGATAGATGGATATTAAAGACATAGACAATTTTTTTAAGAACACAGTGGTGATCTTGTATAGGTTGGACATGAACCTATATGGATAGACAATGTGATACCCCAAGCTTCCACGGTACACTTCTCTTTGAATAATACAGTAGCGTGTGTTGTATGCAACTTCGAGTTCTAACACACACCACAACCAATCAAACTAGCCGTTATGAATAGTAATACCCACTTTTTCAAATTTTCTAAATTTTATCATTCAAAATGGACTTCATTTTTGGATTTGGAATACTGAAATTGTCCTTGGGTGATTTTTTGGTATTTTTCTGAAAACATTCAATTTTTGATGAATAGTGAAAAAACACAAAGTTATAGTTGAAAACTGAATTTTTATTTAATTAATTATTTATTTTAATTAAATTTAATTATGGTCAAAATAGATACATAATATCTATATAATATCAATGTAATTCATTTGAGTTAGTTTAGAATAATGTTAGATATATAAAAATTATATTGAACTTTTCAGTATCTTTTACCCACCTCCTAGGAGAATTTGGAAATTCACAAAAAACATAATTTTACCACATCTATGAGTGAAATTTCGAAAATCTGAAGGACATGGTTAATATCAAAGAGTAAAATTTGGTTCAATAAGATAAAAATAATTTTTGGTGAATAGTAACTTTTTACTTTTATTTACCACGGTTAAAAGTAAATAGGGTAATTAAGGATAAAATGATATTAATATTACCCTAAAACATGTCCTAATTATACTGGACTAGTGTATCTCGACCAAAAACAGCCTTAGGAATAATATATTATCATTTAGGTCTACTTGGATTAGATTATGACATTTATTATTATTTAATTCAATGAAGAGTTAAAAGAGTTGAAATCAAAGTTTAATAACTAAATTATTTTAATAAAGGATTATACATAAGATAAATTCGATTATGAATATTAATTAGAAATATAAAAATATTTCCTACATACTGGTATTTTATTTATTATTTTTAAACATTAAATAAAATAATTTATTTATGACAGAATGGTGATGCAGTAATTACCTAATTAATGAAATATTAAGATAATTGATATTATAAATACCCAAAAATGTAATTTGAAACTTGTTATGAATTAAATTAATTTTTTTAGTTTAATATGACATATTAGGATTGGTTATATAATTTTTTTTTCAAAGTAACAATGTTGTTATGAATTTCTCAAAAACAAAATACCCAATAGTGTCAAAATTTACATAAAAGAGTTTTTAAAACAAATATTATATTATTAATTGATACTATAATCCTAAAAATCTAAGGTTCAGCCAAAAGACTTATTTCATGATAGGTGTATCATTAATGGACCACTTGGGTGTTGATTGGAATTTTATAGTAAGTTTTTTAACCATATAATATAAAAATAAAAACAGACATGGTAAATGTGAAACTAATTAACAAAGATTAAAAAATAAATGATAAGGTTAATTTAGTGACCCAACCTATCTAAAATATATTGGTTGAAAGGATTTAGACCCATACCCACCTTATCATCCAAATAATTCACTTTGGAGTCATTATATACCGTATATAAAATTATTATAAATAATATTTTATGTTTTTTCTAAGGTACCCCCACCCCTCTTATAAAAGGGCACTCACCCTTATCACTAATTCACACCTTCAAAGCCATTTGGCTCGGCCAACCCCTGGAAAAATATTCTCTCAACTTCCCTAAATTCAACCTAGAGGCCTTAGTTTGATCATAAATCCAACCTATGGTCCCATTTTGATCAAATCCAAAGAAAGAACCCGAAGAAGAGGTAATGTTTTCACCACCCTCTTTCAAGTTCCTTTCATCTTCAACTTCATCTTTATTTG
This sequence comes from Viscum album, assembly GCA_963277665.1. Taxonomy (NCBI): domain Eukaryota; kingdom Viridiplantae; phylum Streptophyta; class Magnoliopsida; order Santalales; family Viscaceae; genus Viscum; species Viscum album. Next base: position 26,065,799 of record OY728151.1, read on the forward strand.
TTATTTCCATTCTAAAATAATAACTCCAAAATTTTTTATATACTATGATGTTATTCAGTATTATATCCATACTTTTAATAACATGTCACCATACGTTCATATGTACGGATTACTGTCTCCACATCATGGTGTAATTTTTATTCAAAACATTATTATTTGGATGGGTATTATAATGATGTGTAATTGATATAAATAATAAATATAACATGATAATGATTATTTATATTAGATATAACATCCCATTATATATTATTTTAATATCAAAGAATGATATTGTCGCTCGTGCTTACGTACGGACTACCGTCTCCATGAACGTGATGAGATTCATTCCCCATCATATCCATGCAAGTCTAATTCTCAATTTGATAATTAAAAATAATGTTTAAGGACTTGATATCATTTTGTATAAGCATAAGATACATCCTATCCATAACAAAGACAACTTATGTAACGATGCATATAAAGGAAAATGAGTAACTAAACACCTGGAACAACAATACTAAGATATTATTAACAAAGCAATGTTAAAAGATCATATATGATATCATATAAATGCATATGATTCTTGTATAATTTAATAACAATTATTTAACCATTATATAGGAGGTTAACATACCCTCGACCAAGGAAAAGTACAAGGTAAGGGTTTATTTCACAATCTCTTCATTATCCGAGGTTGTTTATACGTAATAATCTACTGGGAGCTTTTTATCATCCACATCCATGTTTCTTAAAAATGTATTTCAAAACATTCTTACTGTTTTATAGACTATGGGATAAAGTCATTTAAAGCCTTGTTGACTTTTTATAAGATTTTTATAAAGGAATCTTTCTGTCATTTTCTAAAAAAGGTCATTTTTAACCTTTTCGTCATAATTAAGGTAAGAATGTCTTTTTTTAACTTACACAGAGGGTGCATCTATTTTCTACCGTTATATAATCGTCAAAGATTCCCTTACAAGATTATAAAAATATTTTCAAATTAAATGTTTTATTTTATAATTATGTGACATTTAAATGATTTCAAAAAAGACATATTTCCCTCAAATAGTTTTGATTTCATCTATGTCAATATCCTTTGATTGATTTTAAGCTTATTAGATGTTGATTTATTATGATAGAAAACTTCATTATTGTATTGAAGGTTTTGTGATATGATTTACTGTGGATGTGTTATTTTTATACCATTCCTGGTTTATGGAGAAATTATTGACATTTCGTATGCTAGTTTTAATACGAATGTTTATGTTATGTTTAAAACTATTCATATGAGGAATGCATTGGACTTAATATATGACAGGTGGAGCCCACTATTGCTCCTAGATGCATCAGTAGGTCTCATTAGACAAACTAGTGTCTTGGCATAAGGCCTTGACAAAATCTTATTTTTATTATTGGAATAAGGCCTTCACTATGTGGTTATGATAGTCTGGCATTATACATTCCATCATTATGAAAGTGGTTATTGATATTTCATGTGATTATTTTACTAGTAGAATATCCATGTAAATAAGTAAATGTCATTATTTCATTTTTTTCAACCATATTATGCGGAAGTTCATGCTTAAAAGGATTTTGTTTTAGTTATACATTACCTAAAATGTTTATGCTTATTTAAGAAAGTTTCCTCTATATTGTTATCCTTACTGGGTATCTGAGCTCACCCCTTTATATGTCTTATTTTTCCCAGGATGTGAAGAAGTATTTTATGAATGACTTGTAGGGATAGTATGAGGGGATATGAGTGTGGAATATGAAGAATATATTGTTGTAGTTTTAATTTTATGATGTGATGTAAACTTTAGGAATGTATCTAGTGATTCCAAAGATACTAAACTAATCGGTCATTCGAGACATGATCATTTGTGATCATGCCAATGTTAGGAAATAATGCACCGACTCTGGGTAACTGGGGTCAGGGCATTACAGACAGTTCCTTTAACACTTTTATTGCATCATCACATGAATGTGTTGGAGAGATCCTATGAGTGGGGGAGCCATATGGGGGATTATTATCCCTATATTTTATTATATTAGAATCCTTGTTTTAATGATAAAAAAATCATCTTTCTAATGATATTATTGAGTTTTATGGTTTCTATTAGAATTTTATATTGTACCACAGATTGAAGAAATTTTGATGGGTATGAATCACCATTGAGGTTAAGACACCGTCCCAATGAGTCACCACTAAAGAAGAGTCATCGTTTCCTATGAATCACCATTAGTAATGAGACACAATTGAGACTTAATTTTGACAAAGTGTCAAACACCAAAAACAAAGTATCACCATTATCTTGAGACACCATCAAGTGTTTCATACTTCCAGACTACAAATTTGGAAAAGTATGGACTGAATCACCATCAACTTTTTCATACTTATGAATTAGAAAATTGGTAAAGTGTGAGTCACTTCTAGTTTGACAATCCCTCAGAGGAGTCACCTATAGACTGATGACTCACTTCATGTTTAGAATTTCAGTTAATTATAAAATTTCACACTACCATTATAAGTGACCTACAGTAATGTGACACAATTCTAAGGGCACTCAACTAGACTTAGACACTGCTAGAGAGAGATTCCATTACAAAGACACACCCCCAGAGTCTTATCACTATTCCAAGACTCATATTCGCTGTTTTAATTTATTTTTAGTTAATTTATCTAATGGTTATATTATTTAATTTAATTCCAAGTGTTATTTTAAGAACCTTTTTTTAATGGTTCGATATAATTCATTAAAGGATGTGTCAGCCCTGAATATCAGGATACATAATATCCAGATGCTCACATGGATACTAATACATGATATTGATAAAAAGAGAAGAATAATACATTATTTAACAGTGTGATACAAACACCGATGATGCACTAAAAAGTGTAACATGCTGAATTCTATCAAGAAAACAATATTTAATGATATTTTTAAGAACATACACAAATACATCCTACCGAGGAATTTAATTCTAATTACACATCTAGTGTTTTCATGCAGTAAAAAGGAGAGGTGTCTACAAGACACTTATCTACTGAATTTTTTATGATGTCTCGACTTGAGCTACACTGCAAATCAAAAACAAGAGTCACAATTTGCACTACCTAACAAATCGAGAATCTCTATCCCTTCATACATTTAATTACTCAATTTCCCTATAGTGTTTTTCATTATAATCAGTGAGTGTTTCTCTATTTATTTCACAACAGACACTATATTGATCTAATTGGAGGATACATAGATATCTTATTAACACATTTTACACATGTAATCCGATGGAAACTATGGAATATGTCCTTTATGACCTGTTGTTTTTGTACTCCCATATATAATAGTAGAAGATGCCATGTGTGTCTTGAACAGTTGTATACTATTGTGAAACACGATCCATGTTGTTGATCAAATAGTTTATTTAAACAAATTGGTTGGTGGTAGGTGATCACTAATTGAAGAGGAGTAAGTCATAGATTGAGACTTAACCTATTGTATTCTAAATTCTGTTGTATGTTTTATTTTGTTTTATTTTGAATGTAATCATTGAAAATTGAAATTATTTTAAACTGTAAAAGAAATTAATACTTTGATAGTTAACCATAATTAAATTTTTTATATGATTTTATTTATGTATTTTTTATAAGGACTAATTAATTTTTTTATATTATTTACCCAAGACCCAATAAATATTCTAAGAAATCATTTGAAAGACTGAAATCTATAATGATATTTTTTTTGGCTAACTAGGCCGATTTTAAATTAACTAGGAGAATCTTTTTAAATCTATTTTGAACAGAAATTTTATTGGATACTCAATTGACCCCCCATTTGAGAAGCTAACTCCAACCAATATTTTGTATCAGAGGATTTATCTTTGGTGTCAAATTTTGAAAAAAAATTCAACTGCTATTTTTTTTAAGCATTGAAGACCATAAATTTAAATTATTTATAAATTCACATTTTTAAATGGATTTTAGACAAGAAGGTAATACTACTAAAAAACCTCTATTTTTAAATTTTCATAGTTATGATCAATGGAAAATTCAAATGAAAATTCACATTGAGAGTATGGGTTTCCATATTTAGACTACTATAGAAAAAAAATATTCTACCACTTATGATAATTGAAAAAATTGGGGTGATGAAACCACAATTTCTAACAATGTAAATTATAAATAAATGAATTCCATTTATTGTGATTTAGAAGATGAATAATTTAATATAATATCTTCCTATAAAACTACATATGAAATTTGGTATACAATATCATTTTACATGAGGGAAAAACTAATGATAAGGATATGAGACTTAACAGATATAAGATTAAGGAGTATGTATTTAATATTAATCACGAAGAAACTATTTCTAACATATACCTCAGGTTCAATGAGATTTTGAACACGATGATCTCACCTAGAAATCCTGTATCCGATAAAAACGAGATCATATTATTGGTTAGATGTTTACCTGAAAAAATAGAGATGAAAAACTGTGTCAATTATAGAGTCCATTGATATCAGAAAGATACATATCAAAGAGTTTATTTGTAAACTAATGATGTATGAAGAATAGTTAAAGGTCAACTGAGAAGATGATAAAGATTCCACGAGAAAATATTTTTCCATTAAGACTACAACATCTATAAAAAAGGAAAAGGAAATGATAAAGGATAAAATTTTTAGTGACAGTGAATCATGCTCTAAAAGTTATTAAGAGATAGAACACATGGAAAGAAGGTTTATGAAAGTTTATAGAAATAATTTTTTTAGAAATAAAAACAATAAAAGGATATATGAAACTAATTTCAACTGGAAAATAGACTGGAAAAAAATGACAACACACCTGAAGGTACTTGTTATGAGTGAAAAGGTAAAGGGAATGTGAAAGATGATTACCTAAAATTAATGTAAAAAAATATTTGATGAGAAAGATATAAGCTACAAGAAAGAAAATAAGGACACATGAAGGTCTTCAGAGGATATCTCTAGTGATTCTAACTCTTCTCCTAAATAAAAATCTGATAGCAGAAATATATTCTTTATGAGAAATTCACTAAGGTACTTACTCTATCCTCAGTATATGTTTCTAATATTTATGAGAATGAAAATAATGATGATGATATGACTAAGAATGGAATTTTGGAATACTATAGTATTATGGAAGATAATTTTAATGAACTTAAGGAGAATTAAAAAGTTCTTAAGATATATCAAGATTTTCTAGAAACATGAAATCAGATCATTTTGTTGAAAAGGAAAATAATTCTCAACTATTGAAAGATAATACTGAAAATAAAATTTCAAATGAGAAAATAAACAAATAATTAAAAAAGTTTACTATTTTTTGAGAAAAATTAAATATATTTTAGGAAATAAAATTTCACCTAAATATGTTAAACTCCTAGGATATCAACTTGGACAGAGGATATCGGTAAAAAGTACTTTTTTAACTAAGTAAAAACCTGATATTTCTACTACTACATTTTTTTCCAAAGGACATGAAAATTTATTTATTTCAGAAATTATTTAGTTAACTTATAAGAAACTTCTCAAAACAAATCCCAAGGATGATTTTGAATTGATGGAATTTGAATGATTATTGAAAATATTTATAATATAAATATTTCCCTCGAGTATCTATATTAAATTAAAATGGATTCTATTAGAGAGAAAAATGTGAGGATGACTCAATTTGGTATTATGAGGAAAAAATATCAATCATTTCAATGTATTCCTATAACTTTTAAATTGTTCTTGAATGAAATGTTGTACATTTCTCTACTGTTTTAAATCCCAGTGTTTAAAAATATTTAGTGATTGAAGAATTTGATGGATATGAATAGATAGATGGATTAACCATTCAATTAAAAATATATATTTCTAAATATATATGGTATCATGAGGTTAATGATTATATTTAATGAATTGAGTTGATTGAGAACCCTAAAATTTTATGATATTTTTTTAAAAAATTTAATCTCTTCAGTAGAATATGATACGGGATAACCTGAGTCTAAATGAACTGTAATATAGTATACCATTATAAAATATATTTTAATTTTATGGGTATGAATACTGTTAAATATAATATTAAAAATATTTGGTTTAAACATGAAATTTTTAAATTCGATAGATTTGAATTTATTATAAATAAAATAAAAATTATTTGAATGTAAAATTGATTTTTTTGACAAGAAAAATTTGTTTTTATATTAAAAAATTAAATTTATCACTATTGGTAAATTATTTTAATAAATTATATATATTAGGTAATTAATACATTTTTTTAAGACTAATAAATTCATTTTTCAATCATGAGATAAGAATAATTCCATTTTAACACAAAAACGGTATTATTCGAAAATGTATATTTCATCCTTTTTTGTACACTAATTTTAAAATTAATTTTTTACACTAATAAAAATTGAATCATGAAAAATGGGTTCTATATTCAGAACAAGGAATAAAAAATTTAGCAAACATGACGTTTTTATTTTTGGTCATTATGAAATGATTTATTGAAAAACATGTAATTATTTTAATAGTTTTGTTATCCATGGATTACTTCCAAGATCTTTTGATTATTTATATGACGCTATTTTATTTTTATCTATTCCTAATATATAATTCCTATGTTTTATATTTTTTTTGTATAAATACCCTTACAAATAATCTATGATCACCCAGTTCTAATAATTCCTTTATAAAGGATTTCAGGTTGTTTATTATTATTTATATACGAGATATGATAGAGTGAATAATGATGTTCTCAAAGAAAATTTAATGTCTTATTTAATGTTTTTGAATGTAATGTGAGATTCAAGTGTGTATCCACTTTACCAATAATAAAGAACTATTCATTAATTTGTGATGTGATATCTTGTACCTATTCTTTATTTAATAAGGTTATCAATAGCTATTGGCTACATGAGTTAGGGTCTTTAAATTTTGTATCAGAAAAAGTTTAGTAGAAACACTGGTAACTTGATTTAAGATAAAAAAGATTTAGGAACATGATCCAATGAATTAATTTTAGGGTAAGTCTAAATATAGTATATCATTCTAATGTTTTCCTAAGGTATATATTATGTGGGTTTCCTTGAAATAAAACCCCATATTAATAATACAAGTGGACATGGTTTTGAAACAAATGTATCAAGGAGTAATTACCATGAAAAGAGTTGGTTGAGTATATCTCATCCATCATTATATTTCATGGTGAGTGTTACCTCACTGTAAACCTAGTGTGACACTCATTGGGGATATTATTAGGTTAATTTACATTTTTATTACAATCAAATTCGAAATATTTGGAAATATTTTTATGATTTGAGAATATCCTCAAAAAAAACGAGGCTTATGATTAGGATACTATCTAGGGATAAATTTTTCAATTTGTGTTACAAGTTTGACTAGATAAAAAATTTTATGTTATGATTCATAATTATATAACCACATATAGTGTATTACCTTTATTATAAGTTGATCCAAGAATAAATTAGGTAAACTATATCAATTCACATAATCTATATATAGATTTCCCTTCTATGCCTGATAATGAACCTGAGGCTAGAGCTAAAGATGAAAAATTATAACAATATTGGGCTTGATGACTAAGATTGTGAGCAGTATCCTTACCCATATATAGAAACATAATGATCACCAATACGGTGTAACAATTTTATACTGTTTCATGTTATAAAAGTATCCATCGTTCAATGGAAGAAAAAATCTAATTTTGACAGGGTGATGGATAAGTTCCTTATAAAAAATATTTCTTATTTTGGGATAAAATTAAAGGGAGAAGGTTATGATGGATTTTTATCATCTCTTGATGGATTAAGATCAATGGTGGTTATGGACAAAAAAACTACGTATGAGGAAGAAATAGAGAACATGGTGGGAACAAATTTAAGGGAGTTTTATAGGCACAATATTTTCCTAGAAAACAATGAGTGGATATAGAGAGACAATTATTGAATCTAATACAATAGTAAGATAAAAGTTTTATTATTTATGAATGTAACTTTAAAATTCTATCATAGAATGTTATGGATGCCATACATAATTCAAAGAGTAAGATTTAATACCTCTTTTAATTGTTAAATCAAATCCCTCGAAGGGAACTAGTCTCACAAATATTCTCTTTATATACAGATATAGTATCACGTGAAATGAAGAAATTGATATAATTATCCATGTATAATGAATTCAATGGAATATAAAGAGATTAATATGATTAAAGAGTAAAAAATGTATATGGAGAAAAATATAAATAATAATTTTCTAATAAGTTGAACTTTTGCAAAGAAATATCTCTGTACATGCTTAAAAGGAAAAGAAGTTTTCTTAAAGTGTTTAAAAAAGTAAATAGTTATCATTAATGAAATAGTGAGGGAGAGTATAACAATGTAAAATTATTTAAATACAAGGATACATGGTCACAATTCCAACCATTACCCCAAACAGCAAGGTACCTTACTATAAATGAATCAAAGAGGAGAAGAATAATATTATTTTATTACTACATGAAATGTGGAAGTTCATTATAATGTGGTAAAAAGTACACTTATCATTCACTATAGGATTTGAAAATGTTTAATTTGATTCTATTTATAACTATTATATTATATTTGAAGAATTTTATAAGAGTATCTCATCACCACCTCAATTATTAGATGTTTAGTTGGAGGTGAAAAGCCCTAATGGTAGGATGACCACATATCAAGTTTATATCTTCTCACAAGTAGATGTTGGTGGGAATTTTCTTCATTAATATCTTTTTATTTTTACTCTAGAGTAATTTGATGTAATTTTGGGATGGATTCTCTCTATAATTATGGACCCCAAATCAATTGATAGATAAAGGAAGTTATATTCTGTATTCCAAATCAATATATGATTATCTATTATTGTGATGATAGGCCTGGAAATCCATGGAAATTAATTCCATAAAATGGTATCTTCTACCAATTCATGAGGTGTATTTACATCAAACATTTGGGGATAAACAAAAAATTTATAATTTTCCAATTTGTTTTAATATACTAATGTATTTCCTAAGGGCTTGCAGAGTCTTCCGTTGAATCATTATGTTGAGTTATCAATATATCCTATACCTAGATCCATGCCTATTTCAAATAATCTATATAGAGTGCCCCATATTGAGTTATAATAATTGAAAAAGAAACATTATGATAATATATATAAGTTATTTATTTAGAATATTCATTTACTATGGTGGTGACATGTTCTTTTTTTGATTAAGATATGTTAATATTTCATTGAATTAGTTATTTGGAACTTAACAAGATAACAAATAAGAACAAGTAGCATATAACATGTTTCTATGGTATGTTTGATCAATTATGGGGAGATATATATTTTTACAAGAATTCTATTTTATCTGGATATCATTGGATGAGGATCAAGAATGCGGATACACCCAATACAACATTTTGTAAACTATATAATCATTACTAATTAATTGTAATTACATATGGACATACAATGATCCATCTATCCTTATGGATTTAATTAATACAGTATTTAGAAAATACCTTGTTCAATTTTTGGTTTTATTTAAAGAAAATATTATTATATATTAATTGATCAAGAAGATCATGAAGAGCTTTTGATAATTTTGCTGAAGACCATGAGGAAGGGGAAATTGTATGCTGAATTCAAAAATTGTGATTTTCTGCTTTCTGAAGTTCCATTCTTGGGTCATATAATCTAGTGTGAGTGTATATCAGTGGAAAATGAAGGAGGGAATTTATTGAAAAATTTCCTATAAAACCATTATAACTAAGATCCATAGTTTTATTGAGATGGATAAATACTACCAAAACATCGTTAAATATATTTTCAGACTATCTAATCTACTAACAATGATAACTCAGAATGGAATAAGTTCTTAGTGATAAATGAATGTGAAGAAAATTTTAAATAATTGAAGACAAGGTTATCTAACATACTTATGTGTACACTATTCTATAATATAGGTGTTATGATGATATTTAGATATGTATTGAAGATGGGACTGGGCTCTGTATTTATATATAATTAAATTATAACACCATGAAGTTCTAAAGAAAGGACATTGTATTCGATAGAGTGTATAACATGAATCACTAAGAACATAAGGAAATATAATACCCTGAGACATTATAATAAATTTAATATTTTAAATAAATTAGATCAATGATATATCATTTGATGAATGTTATACAGAGTTAGAGTATGACACACACAACAACAATTTTTTCAAATGGTTTCCGTTCCACACAAGGTAGGGTTTTACTGAATAACGATATATTATTAATATTATTTAATATAATGAGATATAACATAGAAATTAAACTAGTAGTTATGAAAAGTGTTAAATAAGTTATGAAAATCTATGGTTTACTGAAATATAAAATGAATTAATTTTTTATAAAATAATTATAAATGAATATGAAAATTAATTGAATATAAAGGAAAATATTGTTATTTTTATGGTTACAAAGCTATTTTACCATAATATATTAAATTAATTAAAATTATTGACTGATATTAATGTGATATATATTATATATTGGATCAAAATTTTTTACAGTCATCTAACATATTTTATAGGCACAAGTTAAAAATGAACCCAATATTACACATAAGATACTATATTTTTATAAAGGTAATTATGCCACCTTTTTATGGAGAAAACATTTTAAATCCAATTTTTAAAACTTTTATAGATTTAATATGTCAAAATAAACTTAATAATATTTAGTGAAACATAAAAATTATGATAGGGTGATTTTTTCATTGTTTTATGTGAATATTTATTTTTTCATAAATAGTTAAATGTACTAAATTTAAACTCAAAACTTCTTTTTCATCTAATTTATTTATAATGTTAATTTTTTTTAAATATGTTTTAAATTTTAATTATATCAATTTTTTATCAAAAAATCCAATTTATATAATTGGGATCAATATAATATTGAAATTAACCTTTAAATTATAGAATTGTTTGGGACATTTTAACTTTAAAAATTGTCATTGTCATCCTATCTTTGGGAATAAATTTAAAATAATTTCTGCCACTTCTGTGATTGAATTTTGTAAAAATGGATTCAATATTTTAAATAATTATAATATATAATTTCTAATAAATTCAAATTATTTTTTACCAAAAATGTTATAGAATGTAAAAAAATTAATAATAATTATTATGAAAATTTAAGCTTGATAAGGGACTAAAAATCATTCTTAAGGGACCAAATGAGTATGAAACTTGTACAAGATTAATTATATGTCCATATTTCTACCTTATAGTCTCTTTAATATAATTTTAAACTTATTATGAACCACTTTCGATGCTAAAAAAATGTATGAAATTCCATTGTCAAAATATTAAAAGAGTGCCACTCCTCCAGCACTATAGAAGGGCCTCTTTTCCTTACACTTCCCCACACCTATCACGGAACTTTGGGTCAAACATTATATAACCAAAAACCTCCTCAACATACCTCCCCTTATCCTAGATGACTCCGATTGGACAAGAATCATAACATGTAATCCTTTTGGTACAAATGAGAAGTGGTTACTCGATTAAGAGGTAACAAACTTCCTAAAGAACTTTAGTATCATTTCCATTATCCAACCCTTAAAATATTCCTATTAAATGATCACGTAACAAGAAAAGCATCATAAATAGACTAGGATGTTTTGTGTTAATATTTTTTCCAACAATTACACACATTTCCATAAAATTTGTAAATAATATATTGTTTACGTGTATGATGAACTACCAACTCACGAAAGGATGATTCATCATTTTTTTCATTATCACATCTGATGGTGGGAATTATAATGAAAAATATTTTTATATATTATATATATTATTTTTCTATTCTAGTTTAATTCTTTATAACACAGTCCACTATACTTTCTATTTTTTGTAAATATGATAACATTGTTTGTGGAAGTGTGGATTACCGCCTCCTCAAAGCGATGTGATTTGTTCACACTATACATGACACATATTAAGGATACTTTTAATAAACATATGAAACATATATGACATATATAAGATAATATAATTATAATATAAATATTTATCATTTTATTTTCATCCTTTTAGTATGAAAATGAAATGAGCATAGTGTTCATGTGTATGTACGACATACCGTATCCGTGAACGGTGAGTTTCATTTATTACCTCCAAAATTTATAGATTACTATAAATAAATATTTTTTGAATATATATTTTTATTAAATCATGGATTACATTATTTATTTGATTAAAACCAAATCTAATTAATAAAAACAATAAATAAAAAGTAAAAATATACTTGAGAAAACTAGGAAATTTACTCCCAGAAAAGGAAACATATTGAAAGATTATTAATAAATAGGTAATAATATATCATAAGAAGTTAATATACGATATTATGTATATTATTATTGTTACGGTTTATATTAGTAAAATATTTTTAACCACTGTACATGAGAATGAATACCAAACAACAAAAAGGAGGGTTAAGGAAAGTGATTTCATCTCAATTTACATCCCATTTAGACTTATTTGTTGTTATGATCCAACTCACTTTTATATGGTGTATATACTACCCTTTTACACATAGTATAATGAATATAATGAATATAATTATATTATATGTTTTATTTAATGTCATGAATTCATGGGGATTATAATTAAAATGTTTCAAAGTGATATGGGACACTTTTTAATGTTTAAGGATTATTATCCTAAATAATGTTCTTAATGATTATATTTTCAATCTCCCCACCTTTTTTATTGTAAACATTATCTTGAAAAAATCACATTAACATAATAATTTTTCATTTTAAATTCACATGAAAATTCATATTCTCATATAATGGATATTTGTACTACCTAAACCATATACCATTTGACATAAATTTTCTACTTTGAAAGATATTTTATTACTTTGGGGATATGTTGATAATTATTTATTCTTTATTCAATAATAATATTTGATATGGAATATTATTTATTTAAAATATTCTATATGATGAATTATTTTGATAGGAAATTATGGGAGGCACCGAGACATTATATATATCCTCAATGAACCATTAGTTTCTCATGATACAGATAAGATAGCAAAATTAAATGGGGGGTTTTCTATAATTTTAACCGTATTGTGAAAGTGTAAGATCCCGGTTTTGTAAAGGTATGATTTTCTTTGTATTTTGGTTAAATCCCTTATTTTGGGATTCAAGGGATGTCTTCTGAAGGTATGAGAGGCCTTGGGGGTGTTTTAGGGGCTCGGGGCATAGAAGAAAGGAAAACTGGGCAAGACATGCCAAGGCGCACAGCCTGTGCACAGCCAGGAAAACCGTGTGGCCTGACCAGGTGAAACCATGCTACCCTTCCTCCTTTGGATAGTATCATGCACGCAGTTTGCGCATGGTTTCCTAAACCGTGCGGCTAAACCCTGCAACCACATAATGTTTGGAAAAATTATAGTTTTTCCACTCCGGGCATTTAAACCCCACTCGGGATTTTCCACTCCTCCTCCTCTTCAGACCCTATCGATGAACTTGGCTGAGCCAAGCATACCAAGGGTGGTTATCCATCGATTCTTGGCTATTTAGAGCGACATTGGTTGCAGATCGAATCTCTGGGTTAGGCTAATCTAATCCTTGGTTCTCTTCTTGGTTTAGGGTTTGTATCTTCTCTCCCTCTCGTTCCAAAGCTCTAAAACCCAAATTTTTGAGTGAGTTTTAGGTTGAAGCACCAAAGGTTGGTTGGATTGAGGTCCAAGGACTCGATTGAGGGTGCGTTCAACCGTGGGTTCGAGGTAGGTGGTCTACAAGTGATATCACATTGTTATTTGGGTATTTGTGCATGTTTAGTTGTGTTATTGCTTTCCTTTGGTTATTTTTTGGAGAACCATTTCTTCTTTGGTAATAATGATGTTTAAAATATCAAATGGGAACCCTCACGATCCCCGTGGGATATGTTGGGATAGACATGACCTAATTGGGGCCATCCATGGGATGTGCCAGCTTTTCCTGGGTTTAGGGATTGATATTAAACAAGTGACCTTGTTGTAATGAATGCTAGATCCGGTGAAGAATGTGTTGGGATGATTGGATGAACTTGGAAAAGGAGTTAGGGGATGCAAATAGACTTGGCACTAACCTAAGGGTTAAAGTCGAATGAGTTAAATGGTTGAATCATGGGAATGATAAATTGGTTAAAATGGGTTAATGTGTAAACTGATTAATGACCATAATGGGTTAGATTATGGGTTTAATGTTGAATTATTAGTGATATAGGCAGAATACATGGGAATTGGGTGAATGTTTAAATGATGTGAAATAGTAATGTGTTAATGGGTTAACGCATGATGTGGTTTCCCATGTGGGTTATTGTGAATAGTGTTTGACGAAGGGTAATGGTTTAGATGGTTTATGGTAACTTATATATAATCATGTGCACATGGATTCATAGAGTGGGTTATGACATGAGGATCTATGCCCACGGTTCGAGTGAAGACTGAGGTTCTATACTCCACCCTAAATGCACAAGTTAGGAAAGAGGAATGAGGGTCGATTCTCCAAACGGTTTCATCCACCCAGACTAAGGCTTCGAGGTGAGGTTAAAGTTGTTATGAGGGAGTTAGTCCTAGTGAGATAGGATAACTATGTGTTTACCCTATTGCATGTGATTGTTGGCCTTAGACCCATGTAACATAATGTATGTGATTAACTGATGGAAATGTGATGAAATGGTAAGTGATGGTAAATGGTAATAAATGGATGGTAATGGAATGATAATGTCTTTGGCTCTGAACTGATTAATGGAACCATAATTAATTACATGGAATTTATCATTCATTTTCATTTTTCATGCACTACCTATTCATAATGGATAGTTTTTAGACACCGTTGGTGGTGGCCTACGAAGTTATAATCACTCCCTGCTCGGGCCGCCTTTGGGTACCTGACCAGACTTCATGTTTGCAGGTCAAGAGATGGGAAAAGGCACTTGATAGATAGTTGAGTGGACATGGGTAGCACATGGTGGAGGATCTAGACTTGGAGTCAAGACCATATTGGGGATTTTGGTTGTTGTCTTTATTTTGGGGTTGTGTATACTTTTCCACTTGTAGTATGACATGGCATATTTATTATTGGAAATGGTTGTTATACATGTTCCATGTTTATTGGTTATTGTTTCCGCTATTTGGTTTATTTCTGTTGTGCTTACTCTGATAAAAGAGGGGCATAGTCTCCCCACTTGACCTTATAGACCCTCGCTGCTAGTCGTCAACCTTCGGAGTACGGGGAGGCGTGCTTAAGGTTATATAACCACCCGGCTCGGAGCACCGGTTTAGTGGCTTTCGGGTCAGGGAAGTTACAAAGTGGTATCAGAGAAGATTCTTCTTCTCCTTCTCTGAGGTCTTGTTATTTGGGATTGCTAGCCAAGGGTTAAGACGTGTTGGGCCTTGGTAATGAGATCGTTCTTGGGAGTAGCTAACCCATGTACAAAGGAAACCCAAGTCACCCAGGGTGGGAAATGTTTTTCTTGGTTTTGTGTTGTTAAAATTGATAATATTTCACTGTTGGGTGATGCACATGTGGTTTGGTGTGACTATTTTATGATGTTTGGCTCATGGCCTTAATGAAACGAGGATTGGCATTCATGCATCATTATAGGCACCTAGGGAGATAGGTGACATGAATTGTATTAGACACACACACGGGTTGGGTGTGTGAGGTAGGAAAGTAGGGTGCATCATGCATTTCATGAAACTAAGATATAATGAGATGAATGAAATAAAACAAGTGGGTAAATGATGTTTAATAGAGTAATAGGGTTTGAAACAAATTAGGGAAAATGTTGTTGGGTTAGTGTATGAAAAGTGGGTTGTTTTAGCTAGTAAAGAGATTTTGATAAAGTCATGAATGTTTTGTGGTACGTGTTCTAAACTCTCATGATTGGCATTGTAGAGAAATGCCACCACGGTGGCGATTAAACATTGGGCAATGAGAGGATGTTGATGAGAACAATCCTCCAGTATAAGAGCAATAAAAATTGGTGATCAATGAAGGTAGAGAAGACCAGTTCTGAGAGAACATGGCTCACCTCATGCAGATGATGGATTGGGACACAGGGCGGGTTGCACCGAGTATGTTTGAGTTGACCAGTGAGTTCCAGCTGTAACGCCCTCTGACTTTCACTAGAGAGGGTGGGCCAGAGGAAGCAGAGTTTTGGTTAGAGTCTATCCAGACGATATTGGATCATATAGATACCCCTGTTGAAAGGAGAATAAGTTGGACGCTTATATGTTATGGGGACAAGTTAGGCGTTGGTGGGACATTCAGGCCCAGATCGAGCAGGCTGAGGGAATTTCGTAGATAGCCTTTCAGGAAATGTTTCTGGAGAATTTCTACCCAGATACTTTGAGGGAGGAGCATGCTGCAGAGTTTATGATCCTGACATAGGGATCTCTATCGGTGATATACTACGCTAGTCACTTCACTGATTTGATATACTTTGCCTCACTATTAGCAGGGGACGAGACAATGGTATAAAGGAGTTTCTAGGATGGGATGAGACATGAGATCAGGTCTCAAGTAAACATCTTCTACTTGAAAAGGTTCGCAGAGGTTTTAGATTAGGCATTGATCTCGAAAGGAAACATGAAGGGAGCTTCAGGTAGTGTGCTTGTGGGGGTAGTGGGGAAAAAGAGTAGTGCAGCTACCGAGGGTCGGAAGCGACGCCATGAGGGCTCACAGCATGGCGAAGGTGTGAAAAGTGGCTGGAAGAGAGCGTCCGCCTCTCAGAGTGGGGATTTGGTGTTCTGCTATCAGTGTGGTAGGTCGGGGCATATGCGTGGTCTGTGTCCTCAACCTCTAGTTGAGTGTCGTTTGTGTGGTAGGATGGAGCATGTGTAGAGGTTCTATAGGAACCCTCAGCAGGCGAGTGAGCATGACAGTGGAAGGGAGGTACCTTATACGAGAATGGGATCAGTTGCCCTGTATCAGGTAGGCAGTTCGAGCTCCACGGGCCATACCGGTAGGGGCGGTGGACGTGGAACTCCAGGGCAAGATCACTCATTCTAGCAGGGCAGTGCAGCGCAGGGCATTCATACTAGAGCCCAGGGTAGAGGGGCAAGTCTGCTTCAGGCAGTTCAGTTTGCGCCTGGTGATGGTGAGGCTAGACCATCGACTCATCGAGGTACGATCCTTGTAGCTTCTAATTTTTCTAGTGTGTTGTCTGACATAGGTTCCACACACTCTGTAATCTCTGCTCAACTTGTAGTAGCATTGGGTTTACTTGTAGTGAGGGTGTTTGTAGTTATGTCAATTAACACTCCGTTGGGGGTGCGGGTTGAAGATCTCAAGCAGTGCAAGGGATGTGCCTTAGATGTTGGTGGGTATTGTTTTCTATGGAATTTGTTCACTATGGAGATGTCAGGGTTTGACTTCATATTTGGAATGGATTGGTTGGTGTCGTATCAGGCACAAGTAGACTGATATCGCCACAGAGTATCATTCAGGTTGCCTGAGGGGGACACTTATGTCCACCGTGGCGAATGGGATGTTCGAGCAGGGCGTGCAGGGCCATTTTTTCAATATATGAGTGGACTCACGACTCACATGGGATGTCTCATGCTTCATGATGGTGAGGGAGGGGAACAAACTAATTTTCTTCCTGTGATGGATCGATTTCCGGATGTGTTTCCTGAGGATTTGTCGGGGTTACCACCCGAGAGGGATGTTGATTTCACGATCGAGTTGCTACCGGGAGCGGCGCTAGTTTCCATTTCTCCATACCAAATGGCAGAAGAATAACTCCAAGAACTGAAGGTTCATCTTGAGGAGTTGGAGCGTAAGGGTTTATTTGTCCTAGTACGTCTTTTTGGGGATCACCCATGCTTTTTGCAATGAAGGCCAATGGGTCGTTGAGGCTCTGCGTGGACTATTGAAAGTTGAATTAGATGAAAGTGAATAATTGGTACCCTCTTTCTAGAATTGATGACCTATTTGATTATTTGAGGGGTGCATCAGTGTTTTCAATGATTGATATGAGGTCAGGTTATCACCATTTTAGAGTGAGGTCTTCTAACGTACCATAGACAGCTTTCCGGAGTCGGTACGAGCTGTTTGAGTTTGTGGTAATGCCTTTCAGCTTGACCAATGCACCAGCGGTGTTTATGGCTTTGATGAACCGAATCTGTCATTCTTATCGAGATCGGTTTGTGGTTGTCTTTTTTGATGGTATCTTATTGTACATGAAAAGTCATGACGATCATGTCCAACATCTTGACATCGTCTTGGGTACGCTAAGAGAGAACCGGCTATACGCCAAGCTATCCAAGTTAAAATTATGGATAGGTGAGGTACATTTTTTGGGTCACATCATCTCGGATGCAAGTGTGACAATGAATCTAGAGAAAGTGCAGTAAATTCTGTCTTGGGAGCAGCCCAAGATTGTTTTTGAGGTTAAGAGTTTTCTAGGTCTGGTCGGGTATTACAGAAAGTTCATTCAAGATTTATCTCCCTTGACAGCACCACTATCGGGCTTGACCAAGAAGGGAATCGGGTTTGAGTGGTAGGGGGCATGTGATTATTCCTTCCAAGAGTTTATGTAGTTGTTGACGAGCACACCTATCTTGATCTTACCTGAGCTGGGTATGAAGTACGTCATGTTTTGTGATGAATCCAGAATCGAACTTGGGGCTGGGTTGAGGCAAGGTGAGCAGGTTGTGGCTTACAGGTCAAGGCAGTTGAGAACCCATGATAGGAATTATCCAAATCATGACCTTGATTTGGCTATAGTAGTGTACTCCTTGATGTGCTGGAGGCACTCTCTATTGGGAGAACGGTTTACCGTGTTTACCGACCATAAGAGTTTAAAGAAAAACTTCTGACAATGTGATTAGATTCTTTGGTAGCGAAGATGGGTTGAATATCTACAGTCTTTTGGATTTGAGTTGGTGTAAACTCTAGGAAAGGGAAACAGTGTTGCTAATGCTCTGAGCAGGAAGGTTCTGAATCAGATGTTTCAGGAGTCCAGCACCGAGTGAAAGGTGATGGCCTTGTTTGCAGAAATGCACCTAGAGGTGCAAGAGGAGAGTGGTCAGGTCACTCTTGCTTCTGTAACGATTGAGTCGACGTTTTTGAGTCGAGTTAAGGAAGGTCAGCTTAATGATCCTGAGTGTTTGATCATGATGTAAAAGTGAAAATTTGGCGAGCAACCTTCTGGCTGGGCCGTCGGTGTGGACAGTGTTGTTCGTGTTTGCGATCGTGTGGTTGTGCCAAAGTGTGTGTGGGAAGAGTTGATGCATGAGTTCCATGCATCAAAGTGGGCATTGCATCCTGGTTTGAACAAGATTTACCATGATATCCAAAGGCAGTTTTGGTGGCCTGGAATGAAGAAGGAAGTTGTGGGCTTTGTGGCACGGTGTCTTACATGTCAGTAGGTGAAGGCCGAGCATCAATGCCTAGGTGGTTTGTTGCATCCATTTCCCATTCGGGAATGATATTGGGGTGATGTGACAGTGGATTTTGCCATGGGTCTTCCGAGGATGCCACAGAATAATGATGCGATATGGGTGGTTGTGGATTAGTTAACGAAAGTGGCTAATTTCTTACCAATTCAGGAAACCTTTACAGTCGACCAGTTGGGTGAGATTTATGTTCGGGAGATAGTGTGGTTTCATGGGGTTCCGCGAACCATAGTTTAGAACCTTGATCCAAGTTTCACATCAAATTTATGGCAAGGATTGCAGAAAGAACTAGGTACGCAGGTGTTTTTGAGTATGGATTTCCACCCGCAGACCGATGGGCAGTCGGAACGTACGATCCAAGTGTTGGAAGACTTGGTAAGAGCATGTGTCTTGGATTTTGGTGGTTCTTGGGAGAGGCACCTATTGTTAGTTGAGTTTTCCTAAAAGAATATTTTTTAGGCTACGATTCATATGGAACCATTTGAGGAACTTTACGATAGGCCATGTAGATCTCCGTTGTGTTGGCTTGAGGCCGGTGAATCAGAGTTGTTGGGACTGAGTCTCATGAAGGAGACTTCAAAGAGAGTTAAGTCAATCAGGAAGAGAATGGTTATAGCTCATAGTAGGAAGAAGTCGTATGTAGATAGGAGGCGTATACCTCTTGATTTTGGGGTGGGTGATAATGTGTTCCTTAGGGTGTCTCGAGGGTTGGTTCACCGTCAGATTCGAAAGCAGGGTAAGTTGGCACCTAGGTATGTGGGACCTTTTGAAATTGTGGAGAGGATCAGATCAGTGGCCTACCAATTGGCTCTTCCACATCAGTATGGTGGGATGCATGATGTGTTTCATGTGTCACAGCTTCGATGGTATCATGCTGACCCATCTCACGTGGTTGATGTTGAGGATGTGGAACTTGAGGCTGAGGCGTCCTTTGAGAAGCATCTAGTTCGTGTGGTGGATCATAGTGAAAAAGTCTTGTGAGGCAAGGTTGTGACATTATTTCGAGTACTATGGCTACATGGGAAAGCTCGGGAATAAACTTGGGAGCAGGAATTGGATATGCGGGCCCAGTGTCCCGAACCCTTCTCTTCAGTGGAGCAATGAGACTTGGGAACTCGGCTCGAGGACGAGCCGTTATAAGGTTGGGAGGTTGTCAGATCCTGGTTTTGGAACAATATTTTTTTCTTTGTATTTTGGTTATATCCCTTGTTTTGTGCTTCAAGGGATGTCTTCTAAAATTATGAGAGGACTTGGGGTGTTTCAGGGGATCGGGGCCTGGAAGAAAGGAAAACTAGGCAAGACAGGCCAAGGCGCATGGCCTACGCACGACCAGGAAAATCGCGTGTCGTACCCAGGTGAAACCGAGCAAACCTTCCTACTTCGGACAGTAGCATGCGCACAGTTTGCACACGGTTTTCCAAATTATGCGGCTAAACTGTGCGGCCACATAAATTTTGGAAAAATTACAGTTTTTCCACTCCGGGCTTTTAAACCCCACTCGAGATTTTCCTCTCCTCATCCCCTCCAGACCCTAGCGATGAACTTGGCTGACCCAAGCTTCCCAAGGGTGGTTCTCCTTTGATTCTTGGCTGTTTAGAGTGTCGTTGGTTGTGGATCGAAGCTCCGGATATGGATAATCTCATCCTTGGTTATTTTCTTGGTTTAGGGTTTGTATCTTCTCTCCCTCACATTCTGAAGCTCTAAAACCCTAATTTTTGGGTGATTATTTGGTTGAAGCTCCAAAGGTTGGTCGAATTGGGGTCTAAGGACTCGATTGAGGGTGAGTTCAACTGCGGGTTCGAGGTAGGTGTTCTACAAGTGATATCCCATAGTTATTTGGGTATTTTTGCTTGTTTAGTTGTGTTCTTACTTTCCTTTGGTTATGTTTTGGATAACCTTGGCGTGTTTGGTAATAATGGTGTTTAAAATAGCAAATAGAAACCCTCACAATCCCCGTGGGATGTGTTTGGATAGACTTGACCTAATTTGGGCCATCCATGGGATGTTTCGGTTTTCCCATGTTTAGGGATTGATATTAAACAAGTAAAATTGTTGTAATGAATGGTAGATCCCATGAAGAATGTGTTGGCATGATTGGATGAACTTGGAATAGGAGTTAGGTGATGCACCTAGACTTGGAACTAACCTAAGGGTTTAAGTGGAGTGGGATAAATGGTTGATTCATGAGAATGATGAACGGGTTAAAATGGGTTCATGTGTAAACTGATTAAGGACAACAATGGGTTAGATTATGGGTTTAATGCTGGATGCTATGTGATATAGGAATAACACATGGGAATTGGGTGAATGGTTAAATGATGTGAAATGGTATTGTGTTAATGGGTTAAGGCATGATGTGGTTTCCCACGTGGGTTGTTGTGAATAGTGTTTACTGAAGGGAAACGATTTGGACTGTTGATGGTTACTTATATATAAGCATGTTCACATTGCTTTGTAGAGTGGGGTATGACATGAGGATCTATGCCCACAAGTCGAGTGAAGAATGAGGTTCTAAACTCCACCCTAAATGAACGTATTAGGAAAGGGGACTGAGGGTCTATTCTCCTAACGGTTGCATCCACCCAGACTGAGGCTTTGAGGTGAGGTTATGGTTTAAATGAGGGAGTTAGTCATAGTGAGATAAGATAATGATGTGTTTACCCTCTTACATGTGATTTTTGGCCATAGACCAATGTAACATAATGTATGTGATTAACTCATGGAAATGTGATTAAATGGTAAGTGATGGTAAATGGAAATAAATGGATGGTAATGGAATGACAATGTCTTTGGATCTGAACTAGTTAATGGAACCATAATTAATTACTTGGAATTTATCATTTATTTTCCTTTTTAATGCACTACCTATTTATACTGGATAGTTCGTAGAAAACATTGGTGGTGGCCTACTGAGTAATACTCACACCCTTCTCGGGCTGACGTTGTGTACCCGAGCGGACTTCATGTTTGCAGGTCAAGAGAATGGAAAAGGACCTTGCTAGATAGTTTAGTGGACATGGGTATCACATGGTAAAAGATCTGAATGTGGAGTCGGGTCCATATTAGGGATTTTGCACGTTGTCTTTATTTTGGGGTTATGTCCACTTTTTCACTTGTAGTATGACATGGCATATTTATTATTGGAAATAGTTGTTATACATGTTCCTTGTTTATTGATTATTGTTTTCGTTGTTTGATGTATTTATGTTGTGGTTACTCTGATAAAAAGGGGGCATAGTCTTCCCACTTGGCCACATAGACCTCCACTTCTATTTGGTAGCCTTAGGTGTACGTGGAGGTGCACTTAAGGTCATGTAACAACCCGGCTCGGAGCACCAGTTTAGTGGCTTCTAGGTCGGTAACGTTACAGAAAGGAATTTCCAATATAGGTTTTCATGTTCCTCATTCATGATTTACAATAATTAATAATTTCATATATATATATATAGTTATTATTTATCCATAGGATTTTCATGGACATTTTTGTGGTTATAGTTTATTCTTGGTTTATTTCCTAGATGGTGTGTGTTTCAGTTTCTTACCATGCCATATTGATTTTCCCTTATCTAGTTATTGAATAGAATATGTTTTCAGTTAATCACTTTTCCTTGTGGATTAATTCTCAGTTATTTATTATTTATTCCAATTTACATACCCTTACTTTTCATTTGAGCTCACCCTTATTATATTTTCTTTCCACAGTTTAAGAATAAGAATTATTTGAATATGCATGAAAGGATTCTATTAGTATAATTTTTATTATGAATCATGTTTATTTTTTATATTTATGAATTTATTATTGGTATCTTGTTTGTAATATATATTTATAAGACTACTAAACTGATCAGTCCTTCAGGATTTGATTCCATGTAATCATGCCAATGTAATAAAATAATGCACTGAATCTGAGATTCTGGGGTCAGGGCATTACAATTGGTATTTGAGAAAGTTTATTAAAAAACTTGGAAACCAGATTTAGAAAAGTTTTATTAGGGATTAGAAATCTAATATATACGTTGATGATATGTATATAATGACATCCTAGAATTTTGATACGGTAGAGATTATGTGGGTATATATCGAAATACACCCCTTTTTAGACACTACAAGTGGATGTGGTTCTCGCAAAACTATACCTTAGAGTTAGAACATCGACAAGGTGTATTAGGAATGACTCATTGTAACATGGTACACAAAAATGGACATTACTGCACACTTAGTTTGAAACTCATGGGGGATATGCTTAGGATAATTTTCATTTTATTTACAAACCATTATGAAGGATTTAGATGAAAATATGTCCCCAAAATAACCATGTCTATGATTATGATATTAGTAATGAAAAAATTTAAAAATTTATGTTATGTGCTTCACTAGTTTTGGGATTATAAATTATGTTATTATTTAATCCAATATATTCCATTATTTAGAAAATATTTCCTAGAACCTGGAATGAGAACTCCACGAATTCATGTGATCCAAAGAGTTTGAAGGATTATATCTTTTATGGTCTTAAAGAAACATTTCAAAGGGAAATAATCTCCCATGTATTCTCATTATATGAGGAAATACTTTCATTTTCTAATGAGATAGATAAACAATTCCCCATTATTATGGATTTTAATGGAAGATGTTGAAGAAGAGGATGATATGAAAAAAGATGGTTGAAGGGAATAAGGGAAGGAATTACTTTCCCAGATGTGATAATTGTGGAATGAAAAACCCAGGTACTTTCTTAAAAGAATTGTGAGTTTTCTATAAGTGTGTAAAGAAATTAAAACATGAATGTTATTTAAAGTGTAAGAAATACATTTCCAATGTTCAATGCTTTTACTAAAAGGAGATGATACACTATGAAAATCGTTGTCTCAAGCATCAATGTAATATACCAAAAATGATGTTATTGGATAATGGTCAATTTATGATACTACCCTAGATAAAGAGGGATGATTAATAATAATATTCAATAATTATATCATTTGAATATTTTATCCGAAATGTACTGGTTATAAGGAATATATAATATATGAGAATACTAATTTATACGTTTTCTTTATGTATTTGAGATTATATTTTGAATGGCACCATGAAAATTTATTCAGTAAAAATTTAAACTTTTCAAAAAAAAATCATGATTGAGGGAATGAAAACCTTTAACATGTTCCTTATGTTGAGATAATGATAAAGAAATCATTGATTTGGATAAGTGTTGAATAACACGAAACTGATTAATAACTTGTGGAAAATTGGTCTACGATATCATTAATGGAGTTTCCAACACTTTTGGATTCAATGAAAATATCCAATAACATATATCTTACATAAGGAATCAGGAAGAATGAATGCTTCCAATAAGGCTATATGGTGATTCACGTTATTACCATATTTCAAGAGAATAAATGGTGAAGTTATTCACATGATTAGAATGTGAAAATTTAAAACTACTTCCAATTGATTAAAGGATACTGATAAATACATTTTAGAAATTCACTTACCATCCTTCGAAAGTGTTGGATCATAATATTTTGGAAAAGTTAACCATTTATAAAATGGTTGACCATTAGAAGAGATTTTAGAGGTAAATATATTACTTCACCATATGATGCATCTTGTTCTAAAAGATGAAGTATAAATAGTTCATGTTATAAATAAAAGAGAAAATTACTTTCATAGAAATGAATATTTATTTACATTTTTTAATGTGAAAGAATTTTTTAACTATAGAAAAGGGTTTTGAAACAAAAATTTTGTCCTAGTACCTTCATTTTCAATGAATAAAATTATATCACCCCCAGGATTTAATAATGAATTCAAATGAATGAAATTGTTTTCAAGTAGATATTTATAAACAATCAATTAAACAAAATTTTCCTTCTTTGATGATTTGAATTTAAAAAAACAGTCATCTATGGTTGTGATCAGTATGTTTTTCGGTGTTAGAGAGAACAAACTTATTTCTTTGGTGAATAGTAACATACAATTATGAATAGAAATATGAGAGTTAATTTGAACCTTATGAATTGTACATCATATTACTTTTTTATTTTTATAAGGTTATAAGATAATGAGATCCTGATTAATTTTAAAAGGTGAACTAAAACGAGTTATGTTTTAAAATTTTTAGTTTTCGAATAAATTATGATTTTATTAAAAAAAAAAATATTTGGAAAATTAATTAAAAAAATGGAGTACATTTTTGAATTCTACAGGTTGAAAAATGGTTAGGGTGAATTTTTTTTATTTTTCTGAGATAATTACATTTTCAATGAATAGTGAAAATACAGTTTTAAGTATTTGGGGTGTTTGATGTTGTCGTAATGATGTATAAATGATGTAATAATTTTGGTAGACAATTTAGGATTAAAATATTATATTAGGTGTCCCAAGTGGCCAATAAAATTGAAAATAACCATGTTCAAGCCCATGGTTTTTCAAATACGACTAATGGGGGATCTTTTCAAATTAATTAAAAAATCACTTACTTTCCCTATAAATACTAACATTATCCCGTCTTCCTCTAACACCACTAATGATTTGAGAATGGTATAAATCCCTCTCAATACGCTTCCCTAGTATCTTCCCCATGACCATGACCTGATGGTCTAACCAAAAGGCCAAAAGCAGAAGCCTTAAAAAGGATATCAAGTAGAAGAGATCAAGAGTTAAAGATCCCCTTTCATTTTCTTGGGTTTTCTTTTTTAATTCTATTATTTTCTTATAATATATTCATCTATTATTATCCTAGAGGCATGAAATCTATATTTTTATATACTCTATATTTTTATCATTTATATGTAAAAATTTATTATTAATTATCCTCTCATCT
Organism: Viscum album; assembly: GCA_963277665.1. NCBI lineage: Eukaryota > Viridiplantae > Streptophyta > Magnoliopsida > Santalales > Viscaceae > Viscum > Viscum album. The sequence goes on from OY728151.1 coordinate 26,092,110, forward strand.
TCCTCTTATTCTAGAAATAAAAACATCTTCCCTAATGAGTCAATTTACCGATATCATGGATAATGTGTCTTAAATTTCCATTAATTCCCTCAAGTATGGTTTTAAAACCATTTAAATTTCTATGAAATATTTTAAAGTGTTTTATATGACCTTTATTATGTTCTATAATTAACTTATATTCATAATAATAAATGTATATGATGAAACATGTTTGTGATTATCAATGAACCGCCAAAATGATCTAAATGAATATCACTAATGATTTATCTAATGATTCATCCTCTTAGCATATAAACAAAATTATTTATAGAATAATTTAATATTTTGGAAAAATATTAACACCATTTCATTCCACTTCTATAGTTAATCTTCTATTCGAAAATAAAATCCTTTAATAACCAACCATAGATACCATGTGAAGAATGCACCCGAAACTATGGAAATAAAAAAATATTATTAATAAATGGGTCAAATGATGTTATAAAATGATATAATATAGTGTTACAAAAAGGAATATGTTTCTTTAAAATATTAATAGCACCCTTTTAACCATTAAACAGGTGGTTTAAATACGTTTGATGTAAGAAGAACCTGAGGTATGGGAATTCTTAACCCAATTTTCATTCTATAGGTTAACCTTATTCATTATTCGTTATATGGTAATAAGATTATTAGTATGATGAATTTTTGTTTATATATTATTTTATAATTTTTATTTACAATGTATACACATATTCAATTCATTATATTAATATATCAAATCATTTTTATGATATTTGTAAAGGACATTCCTTTTAAAAGTCCTCTTTTAAAATTCTATTTTATGAAATTCAAATGAAATGTTTTTTTGAAATTATTAATGTTTTGTGATAATGTTCTAGTTCTTGGGAATTGTATATGATTAAGTTTGTTACCTATATCTCCCTATAATGCATTAGTTATGTGTATGTTGGAGCTCAACCGTATGGTTACTCCAAGTGTAACTATGAGGGTTACATCATAAGGTAGCCATGAGGGTTACAAATAATAAGGTAGAAGCGATGGTTACAATATATGTAATTAATTACCCAAGATACCTTTATGTTTTTATGTATTTTAATTAATGTTTTATAGAAATATCATGTTTCACTATGTTAGTATATATGGGTGAGAAGTATTTATTTGTGAAAATGATTTCATATGTTTTTACGTATTCAAGGGATAATGGGGGTTTCCTTCATTTTATATCCCTTATTGATCTATTTATGCTCATCCCATGTTTTTAAATTTATTTCATAGGTTATGAGGATGTTTAAGAGATATAATGAAGTCAAGATTTTTCAATGAAATAAGGTTTTTGTTTTGTGTTAATTTTCTTTGGAAGAAATGGATACAAATTTAATGTTACCCACTTTGCATGCTTATGGGTTGATATATTTGAGTTAGGTCATAAATTTCAAAAAATCTAAACTTAAATGATATTTGGTAATTTAATGAAGTGAAATTTTATTGAAATATCTATATTATGTAATGTTTAAGGCTGAGTCCTTATTCAAATAGACCATTAGATAAATGATGATTTATGGCCTCGTGATTGTTAACTTTCTCCTAACCATGTCCTCTATCACTCTTAATCAGAAATTGATTGTTATGTTTATCTTATGTATCCATGTTTCCATTTCCCACCGATCTTCTCATACTAGGGAAACCATTTACATGACCATTATAAATCCCCTTCTATATTATTAAGAAGATGTGTTATTAAGCCTATTTATCATGTGGGTTTTTTCAAAAATAGTATTTTCAAACATAAATACCTTGATTACTAAGATCAAGTTTAATTTGTGAGGATACAATTTAATTATGGTGGGGAGAATGTAATTCAAGGAAATTCTAAAGTAAGAACAATGTATTTGATATCATGTATCACACGCCTCACCAAGTGAGTAAGGGAATATAATACCTCAATAATTTAAAATATATATAATGTTTTAAATAAATTAGATCTATGATATATCTCTTAGTGAACCTTATACTGATTTAGCGGATGTCACATGAAACAACATGTTTTTTCAAATGGCTTGCATTATACACAGGGCTGAGTTTTACCAAATAACGATATATTATTAATATTATTTAATAAAATAAGATATAAACTAGCCATTAAATTACTATTTAAGGAAAGGGATAAATAAATTATAAAAATATATGTTTTATAAAAATATATAATGAGTTCATTAGTTATAAATTAAATAGAAATGAATATGAAAACCAATTGAATATAAAGAAAAATATTATTATTTTTATGCTCGTAAAGTTGTTTTACTCTAATAAATTAAATTACCTAAAATTATTGAGTGATATTAATGTGATATATATATATATATATATTATATTCTATAATATATTATTACACTCATAAAATATTTTTTATAGGTATAAGATAAGAAAAAAACCCAATATTACAAATAAAATACTATATTTTTTATAATAGTAGTTATGACTCCTTTTGATGGAGAAACCATTTTAAATAAAATTTTGAACCTTTTATAGAATTAATATGTGAAAAAAATTCATATTTTTAATAGAAACAAAAAAATTATATTAGGTTGAGTTTTTGGTAGTCTTCTATGAAGATTCATTTTTAATGAATAGAGAAAATACCAAATTTTAGTTCAAAGCATTCTTTTGATCTAATTTATTTGTATGGTTAAATTATTTTTTAGACTGATTTTATAATTTAATCATATCATATTTCTATCAATTGATCAAATTTAGGTCATTGGGATCAATTTCACTGTTGAATTTTACCAAAACAACATAGAAAACATTCATACATTTGTACTTCAAAAATCATCATTGTTGTCAGGTTTGTGGGATTAAATTTAAATTACATTTTTCCTCTTATGTAATTGGAATAGGGAAAAATAGATTAAATATTTGGATTAAACATAATATATAATGGATAATATATTTAAATTAGTTTTTGAACAAAAATATTAGTTAAATTAATTAAAATTAATTACAATTATTTAGATAAATTATGCTTGATAATGGACTAAGCCTCATTCATAAGGGCCCAAAGGACCAAGAAACCTCTCTAAGATCTATTGAATGGACATATTTTGATTATATAATATGTTTTATATAATGTTTTCCACTATTTTAACTACTTACAATGTGAAAAACATGTATGTAATTCCTTTTGTCAAAATATTACAAGAGTGCCACTCCTCCCCCACTACAAAAGGGATTCCTCTCCTCCCACTTCCTCCCACATCTCAAGAAACTTTCGATATTCCAAGATCATCCCATATAAATCCTAAAAATACACCCCATTTTCTTAGAATCCTCCCCTTGGGAAGGAAGCAATCCATGGAATCCTTTCAGTTCAAACCAAAAGTATTTACCCAATAAATAGGTAACAAACCTCCTCAAACTCTTTAGTTTCATTTCCATTCTCCACCCTTCAAATATAATTATTATATGGTTATGTAAAAAACCAGTATAAAAAATATATTATTATTGTTTTTGTTAATATTTCTACCACAATTATACACACTTACATCTAATGTGTAAAGAACATATTTTTTTTCATGTTTAGAGAACTATATCCTCACAAAATGATGATTGTTCATTTTTCCGTTACCGCCTCTCATTGTGGAAATTAGGATTAAAAATATGTTTATATATGATATACTAGATATATATTATTATATTTTCTTATTTAAATATTTTAAAACACAGACCTCTATACTTTACATTTTGTGTAAATACAATAACATCATTTGTGGAAGTGTGGACTATCGCATCCTCAAAGCGATGTGATTCATTGACGCTATACATGGAACATATTAAAGATAATTTTAATTAAAATATATTGGGTATATGAAATATATATTGTATTGGAATTTTAAAATACATACGTATCATTTACCTTTAATTATATTAATACGATAAGGAAATGAATGTAGAGTTCACGCCTAAGTAACACCTACCATCTCCATGAATAATGCATTTCATTTATTATCTCATATCATTATAGAATATTATAAATACATGTTTAATGTATTTAATTGATAATTATATCATGGTTTAAATTCTGTATATTATGAAACTATTATCAAATTAATAATAAAAATAAATAACATGTCAAAATATAATTGAGAAAACATGGCAATTAACACCCAAAATAGTGAAAATATGGAACGGTTGTTAACAAAATGGTAATAATATATTATAAGAAGTTAATATATTATATTATGAATATGATTATGGTTATGATATATATTAGTAACATATTTTAGACCACTATAAAGTAGGATAAATACCACACAACAAAAAGGAAGGTTAAGGTAATGAATTTCACCTCCATTTACATTCTATTGAGCCTTATTTGTTGTTATGAACTAACTAACTTTTATATCATGTATATACAGACAATTGAAACATAATATAATAAATATAATAATTATAATTATATTATATATTTAATTTTACTTCATATATTCATAGGTATTATGATTCAAATGTTTCAAAGTGTTATGAGACACTTTGGAATGTTTAAAGATTATTCTCCTTAAGACTGTTCTTAATGATTATATTTAGAATCTCACATAATTTTGTAATTGTTAACTTTATCTAGAAATAGTCACTCTATTGTAATAAATTTTCATTGGAATTTTTTTAATAATAATATTCTAATATAATTCATATCATTATTACCTAAACCGTATGTCATTTTACATATAGTGTCTACATTGAGAGTTATTTGATTATTTTCGAGATATATTGATAATTATATATTATTTGTTAAATAAAAATATTTTACAAGGAATATAATTTTTTCTGACTTTTTTATACAAGTAATTATTTATATAGGTAATTATCCGAGGACCTCATACTTTATATAGCTATTAGATGCATCGATAGGTTTTTATTTGAAAAATAACTTGGATGAATTAAACATTCTTCAATCAATAGTTGAGTTGTATTTTGAAAGGTCATGATGGTAAAAGTTTTCATGTGCCTCATTCATGACATAAAATAATTAATAATTTTTTTCATATATATTTTGTTATTATTTATCCATGATAAATTATGTTGAAATTTCTATGGATATAGTTCATTCTCAGTTTGTTAACTAGATGGATGTGTTTTAGTTTCTTACCTTAACATATTTATTTTTTCTTATCTAGTTTTTGAATGGAATGTGTTTTCAGTTAATCACCATTCCTTGTTGAGTTATTCTCACTAATTCATTAATGTTTCCACTTTACTTACCCTTAATGATATTTTTAGATCACCAATAGTATGTTTTAATTCCCGAGGTTATGAAGAAGAATTCATTGAATAAGCGTTCAAGGATTCTGTTAGTTTCATTTTATTATAAATGATATTTTTATTTTAAATTTCCTAATATATTATGGGTATGAAATAAGAAATATATATTATCCATATTGGTAATCCTATTGGTCCACCATAATTTTATTCCTTGTAATCATGCTAATGTAATAATATAATACACCAACTATTGGCTTCTAGGGTGGGGGAAATATAGAAATGATGATATCATATACCTCTCATCAGTTAAAAATGCATGACTAAAATTACCTGCTAATTATATTGAGTTAGTAGCTATAATTGTTTTAATTAAAGATATAAAGACATTATTTGTATAGTGAAAGGTGTGATATATATATAAATATCGAAAAATATTGATGTATATATTTACATAATGGAACATGAATATTCCCAAATGAATATGGATTTATTTGATAATATATTATGATTGCTCAATACATTAAAACATAATAATGGTAAACACGGTGGTTTAATCACTTATTTGGAAGAACTTTCTAGTTTATCGATAACGAGTTTTAAGAAAGATCTAATATTTATGAATTTGTATAATATGGATCTTGATATCCTTAAGAAAGGGGAAAGGACTAATATTTATCAGATGAATGATCAACCATCAATCCATGAGAATATTAAGAATTTACATAAGGAAGATGTGTAATTATAGAATATGGTGATGAGTGTTTCTGATTTTAACCATGTTTGTAACACCCGAATGCTTTTTATGAAATATTGTCTCTAAATAATTTTAATCCTTTAATTGCTTGCATTGCACACAATCATTAGTTTAAACAAACAATGAGATTCCATTATTATAAAATTACTATTTTAACCTAGATGTTAGGTTATCCATAATAAATATATCTAACTCATTAAAATGTATAGTGAAGTCATTCATTACCAATTATTTAGGAAAAATATAAATCAATTATAATTTTGTATTTTTGTATTAATAATTTGAGTGAATTACTATTAGTAAATTAAATTAATGAAATATATATTTTTTATACCTAATAAAATTGTTTTGATATTCATCCAATAGATATTTTGTCATAAGCAATGAATAAACCCTATTCTATGTATAAAAACCATTATTTTTAAAAGTGAAATTTTAGAACTTTTTTATGGAGAACACATTTTAAATTAATATATTGATTCATTAATAATTTTTATCTTAAAAAAACTTGTTCTTTTGAATATGGATATAAAATTTTTTTGGATGAATTTTTAATATTTTTCTGATAACTTTCAAATTTTGATGATTAGTAAAAATGCACTAAATTTTAATTGAAAACCACTTTTTTCATAAAAATAACTTAAATGATTAAAATATAATATTTAATGGTTTAAAGTATAAATATAATATATTTTTATCAATAAATATAATGTATCTTATTATCATTTATTTAAAATTGAATTCTAATGTAAAATCATTTCAATCTTTTGCAATATTTTAACTTTTAAAAACCCGTTCTCTCTTTTTGACAATGTGAATACTTTAAAATAATTACTATAACCTATATGTTCTGAATTTTGAAATATTTACTCCATATTTATATTGATTAGGTGAAAAATAGTAAATATTTTTTTTTATATTTGGGCATTACGAATAGTAATTTTGGTAATTTTTTTAATATGGTAAATGGGTAAATTGGGAAATTTAGGGTAAGAATACTATTATAAAATTACCCTTATACAAGTATTAAAATAATTTTATGAGTGTGTTTTGAACTAAATCATACTTGGGTCCAAAATATTTTCTTTTATAAGCCGCATTTATGGGATTAGGACATTTAATTTAGTTTATTTAAAGAAAACCATTAATAAGACTTTCTTAAATTTAAATATCCATATCATTTTTTATATAATTTTATACATGAAATAAATTTTAATATAAATTCAAATTTGAAATATAGAATGTTTTTATTTTTCATGGTAATTTATTTTAAATTTTTAAGAAAAAAATAATTACCTTACAGGTATATACTTGGATTACGTAAAAATTAATTCCTTGATGAGAAATCAATAAAATAATTTTTATTAAAATTATAATAACAATTAATGGACCCCAAAACAGAAAAATATATTTTTTAGAGTATTTATCTACCAAAACTATCCAAGGGTCTAATTAGGGACCATTTCTACCTTATAGAAGATATTTTGACACTCATATTATTTTATTTAATGTGATGTTTAAGTTGTCACAATCATAATTTAAAAAGTATAACATTTTAAATGTTGGATTCTCCAGATGCTAAATTAAACTAAAAATACTTTTATAATTATAGTATATTTATATTAATAATATTATTTTATTTATAATTTTTATTCAATAAATAATTATATTAAATAATTACACAAAATTGATGTAGTAATTATTTTATTAACAGAGATAACAATGAAATGTCATTAAATATATTAAAATTAATAAACTTTGGTCTTATTAATATGTCTAATTAATTTTCTTGATCACCTTAACCTATTAGTAATATAATAAAATAGTTTTTTTCTAAGTTAACATGTTATCTTAATATTTTTAAAAATCAATTAAATGAATAGTTTTAAAATTGACACCATTGATTGTTTGTTACAATAATGTATTATTAAATTATTTAAAAATTATATAACATTTTAAAAAATATATAATAATTATTATATGGTATAAATTGTTCTGAAATTATTATTTTTGTGATAATTTACTTAAAATATGTAAATATTTTACACATTTAATATTGAATTATTCAATACCCAAGGTAAAAAGTAAAATGAATAACTAAGTTTTAATTAAAATGATAATGTTTAAATTGATAGAAATAATTGTCAAAAATTTATCAATTGATGATATTGAAACCTTATCTTAAATAATATTTTAATTTGGGTCATTTTTGAGGTATTTGGATGGTGTTTTATTTTATTCTAAATTAATGTTTTTGGAGATCCAAAAAGTGCCCCTCAACTCAATTATAAAATGGAACCTCCTCCATCACCTCTTCATTTCACATTCACCCTTTAATATCGTCAATAAAATATACCTTTTACCTTATAAACATACATATTTACAATCTATAGGATTTTTATTCTTCAAATACCAAATCTAGTGCTCATAGATGAGATTTAGAGGAACCACGTCGAAGAACAGGTAATCTCCCCTATCGATTTTTTAAACTTTTTTCATCTTCTACTTCATATTCATGAGTTGTTTCATTATAAATTAATAACTATGGTCTCACTTTTATAAATAGAATTTATTATAATTATTAACAAAATATATTTCTCATTCCATCCATCACAACAAAAATGAAAATCTCGATGTTTGCGTATGCAAGACTTATCGTCTCTATGCAACAGTGTTATATTTTTTTCACAACCACATTTGTTGGATGGGTATAATGATGTCTATAATAACTATATAAGATTATTATAACATTATATTAATTCTAAAATATTACACACAATCTAATTCAATACCATTAAATAAAATGTGAATGATATCATCGCTTGTACATTCGTATGACCTACTATCTTCATGATGTGATGCACATCATTCTATATGATCTTTATTAAAGAATGTATATATAAATGTAAAAAAAGTATAAATATTTAATATATTATTTTAATAAAATTTTTAATGGTATAACTATGTCCTATGAAGGATAACCCAAACTTATTCTACGAAACATGAATCAGTGAATGAAACAGTTGACACCAGAATAACAAGTAATAATGAAATGTTGTTAAAAAACAGATGATAATAATAGAATATGTTACACAATTAAAATTAATACCATTATAAAATAAATCAATAAAATTATTTAAATCATTATACATGAGGTTAAAATACATACAAATGAAACATGACCTAAAGTAAGGTATAATTTAACAATCTCATTATTATCCTATATTTTTTATACGTATGTATTTACTGGGGTATATTTATCGTCTTCATCCATGTTTCCTAAATATGTAATATTATTTCCATTCTTGTAATTTTTTTAATGTAAATTATATCAATTGTTGAATTTTTATTAAATGGTATAAAAGGAATATTTTTTCATTATTTCATACTAGGTATTTTTTTTCTTTTCAACGAAAAATACGAGGAAATTTTTTTTTAACTTATATGGTATGAATAGATTATTCCATCTTCATAATTACTTATTTACTAGAAGCTTACTCTGCATGATTTAATGTTTATTTTCAAATAAATTATTTTCTTTTAAAATTTCATGGTATTTTGAGAACACAAAACATTTTTGAAGAAGAAAGGTTATTTTCTCATGAATTCAATTCTAGTGTTAAATCAATATTATTTTCCATATAATATTGAATTATTTATTTGGGTTATGTTTCAAGTATAATATCATTATTGTTACTATGATTTTATTGTGTTTACGATGGAATTTTATTTATGAAATCCATTTGTTTTACATGGATTATATTATGATGGAATGTAGTTAATAGAAAATCATTTTATTCCTTGGGATATGATGAATGATTTATATTATTATGGAACACATAAGAATGATTTAATTGTGAGATTGTTGGGGCCTATATGTCCGTCCAATTAATTGGTTAAATATTTATATCTCATGATATAGACATGGATGTAACGGGAAATGATCTCAATTCAGAAATACAGGACATGAACAAGGGGTGAACTCAGTCCAGTAAAGGACTTTGTACGCTATGATGGTCTTGGAAATGTGCCTTAACTAATGTGAAATTATTTTTTATGATTATGTGTTTTCCACAAACATTTATGTCTTATGTTATGAATTTTGTGAGTATTTTCATTGATTCTTATGAACATTCATGATTTACCCCATGGCATGATATTAGAATATTTCATATGCAGGATAAGATTTTCGAATGTTATGTTCTTATTATTATGATATGATTGATACCTCTATTGTTTAAAATTACAGAGCATCTAAACCACCATTTCATATTTTTTTCTCAAGGTCATGATGAAGGGTATTAAGTAAGATATTTCAGAAAGAGTCTATTTATAGGGAATCAAGTGGGATACAACAAAGATTTATTATGAACCAGTTGTTTATGTATCTCAGTTTTTAAATACTCTTTACCTATATGACCCTATTGTAGATTTGTAATATATTTTTATGAATATTATTCAAATTTTAAGTAATATTAATTTATGAAATGTATGATTCATTATTTTTGGTATAAGAGTAAATTTATAGTTGAACTTTTCAAACTATGATGAGAAAACCTTAGTAAAAACCAAAAGGATATTCCAAAGTATAGGTTACAATCACAATGTTTTAGAAATGATCATGAATAAACTAGGATAAAAACTATTTTTTCTTATGTTGATATTTTATTATTGATTATGTGGTTTTCCCTTTTATGAATAGTATTGATAACACCATGATTCTTGGTTTTATTCAATGCTTGGAACCCAAAGGAACCGCATTATTGCTGAATGTAACGAGCAATGAAATGATTTTCCTCATGAGAAACCACATGTTATGGGAGCTACTATGAAAAATATTTTAGCCATGATAACACAACTTTCTCAAGCTATGAATCATAAAATTCTACCAAGCGAGCAGAAGAGGGAACTACATTCTATTGAGTCCTTAATGAGGAAGTGTCCACCTTCTCTCAGTGGGTCTTCTAGTCCATTAGTGGCTAAACAATAGATAAGTACCACTAAAAAGATACTTTCAATTCTACAATGATCAGAACTAGATAAAGTCATCTTATAAGTATATCATTTAGAAGGATAAATAGATAAATGGTGTAACTTTATAAAAAATATAAGGAAAAGAGATGAAATTTAATCCATCGAATGGGATGGGTTCAATAAACTATTTTTCAGTAATCACTTTCATCGTATTATTAAAAAAATAAGGATAAGGAGTTCATTAATCTTATGAAAAGGATTATGAATCCACTGGTACCTACGAAGAAAATATTACAAGACCGCTAAGGTATGCTTATGAAATTATTATCTAAACTGAGATTTAAATTGATCAATTCTTTAGTTTCTAAAAACCAAGTCTCCCAAGGTAATTACACATAAGAGACTTCAATAACTATAAAGAAATCATTTTATATGATCCCATGGTTGAGGTGGAGATTGGAGTAACTCATCATCCGTATGAGTTTGATATTAAGAGAAAAATGGAATTCAAAGGAAAATATAAATACCACATTGAAAAGAATATCAGTTTCCATTATTCTAAATGTATGGAAAGAAACATGGAGAAAATTATCTTAAAGTAACTATTAAATGTTTTAAGTGTGGAAAAGAAGGTCATTAGGCAATTTATTATCGGAGTTATGGGAACAATATTTCTAATGATGCGAATAGAGAAAGGCGTACACAAAATTATCCTTTTACACTTTAATGTTACAAGTGAAAGGAAATGGGTCATTATTCTAATCAATGCCATAACTCAAGGGTTATTGATGATGATAAACATAAGAAAACTCTTGAGGACAAATAAAAATGAAAGTCACATGAAATCACTATGGGTGATGTGGATCTTGATAATGAAGTGGTGAAAGGTACAATTACCATCCACTATAAAGCATAAAATGTTTTATTTAATTATAGATCCACCAACTCTTATATTTCTAAATATTTTTTCAAGGAAATCATCATATTACCTCATAAATATGATGATGAGTTAGCTATGAAAACTCCAAATGGAACAACAGTTGCATCAAAACTTTATAATCCTTCTCCTGCTAAAGTTTGTGGAAAAATAATTCCTGGAAATCTTGTGATACTTACTATAGTGGAATTTGATGTGATTCGTGGAATGGATTAGATTTATCTATATGGATCTCATATTAATTTCCAACGAAGGGAAGTCATAATTCATATTCGAAATCAATCTGTGTTAATCTATCAATGCAAGGATGAAAATGAACTTCAAGTGAAAATTTATTCCATCTTATGGGTTTTGATCCCTATAAATGAAGGTTATCTATCATAAATGGTTTGAGAGAAACTCACAATAATTAATAAAACCATTGAATGGGAGTTTGATAATGACTTTCCATAATAATTTCCAAATATTCCACCGAATTGTGAGGTTGAGTTTTCAATAGAAATCATACTGGGTGCTATTCATATATCAAATATGCCATATAGAATGGCCCCAACTAAGTAGCAGGAATTGAAGAAGTAAATCCAAGAGAATGTTGACACAGGATTCATATGACCTAGTGGGTCACCATGGGGAGATCCTTTTCTAGAGACTTCCTTATTATAAAATTATGATTTTAACATAGCCTTTAGGTTAGCAGAAATAAATATAACTAACTTATGGAAATGAATGGAGAAGTCATTTGCTTCCAATTATTTATGAAAAATATAAATCAATTATATATTTATATTTTGGTATTAATGAATTGATTTTATTACTATTATTAACTAAAATTAATGTAATATATATGTTATATACTTAATAAAATATTTTTGGTATTCATCCAATAGATATTTGTGTCATAAGATATGAATAAACCCTATTTGATGAATAAAAACCTATATGTTTTAAAAGGAAATTTTATTGAATTTGAATGGAGAACCCTTTTTAAAATAATATTTTGACACATGAGAAATTTTTATAGGAAATAAAATTTTTATTTAGAAGAGGGATCTAAAAATTTACTATGGATGAATTTTAAATATTTTGCTGATAACATTCAAATTTTGATTAATATCAAAAATACACTAAATTTTAATTGAAAACAATTTTTTCATCAAAATAATTTATATATTTAAATTATAATATTTAATGGTTTTAAAATATAAGTAGAATATATTTTTATGAGACAATATAATTTATGTTAATAGAATTAATTTTACATTGAATTCAGATGTAAAAACATTTCAATCTTTTTCACTACTTTAACTTTTAAAAACTCGTTCTCCTATTTCGACAACATGAAAAATTTTAAATTAATTACAATAAATTCTGTGTATTAAATTTTGAAAGATGGATTCCATATTGGGAATAATTAGGTAATATTAGGTAAATATATTTATTTTATTTTTGGGAATTATGAATAGTAACCTTGATAATTTTTGTAAAGTCGATAAAAGGGTAAATCTGGTAATTAAGGGTAATAATACTATTATAAAATTACCCTAACACTTGTATTATTCTCATTAGGTGAGTTTTTTTAACCTAAATCATCCTTGGGTCAAAATTGTGTACTTTGGATGTCACTTTGATGAGATTAAGACATTTAATTTTTTTATATAAAGAAATATTTAAATATGTCTTACTCAAATAATAATAACTATATCATTTTTTATATAAAGATATAAAGAAGATAAATTCTATTTTAAATACTGTATTAAACTCTGAAATTTCTTTACTTATCATGGTAATTTATTTGTAATTTTTATTAAATAAATAATTACCTTAAAGGCTTATACATTGAAAATATAAAAATTAATTAATTGATGAGAAATCAATTAAACATGTTTTATTGAAATTATAATAAAAATCAAAGGACCTAAAAAACTTGACCAAATATTATATTTCCATTATATCACGACCATAACCATCCTATGTTCGAGTTAGGCACCATTTTGATCCTTACAGAAGATATTGTGACACTTATATTATTTTATTTAATGTGATGTTAAAGTTGTCACATTTTTAATTTAAAAAGTATAGCATTTTAAATGTTGGATTATATAGAAGATACATTATACTATAAATACTATTCCAAAATATAGTGGATTTAAATTCATAATAGTATTTTATTATTTATTTTTATTTATAAATAAGTATATTAAATAATTACAAAAAATTAATGTAGTAATTATTTTATTAATATAGATAAAAGATAAATGTTATTAAAAATATTAAATTAAATATAATTTGTACTAATTAATATGTCTAATGAATTTTATTGATTACTGTTACCTATTGTTAATATAATAAAATAGTTTGTTAGAAATTAAATTTTTATCTTAATATTTTTAAAAATCAATGAATTGAATACTGTTGAAATTGGCACTATTGATTGTTTATCAAAATATTGTTTTATTAAATTATTCAAAAATCTTAAAACATTTTAAAAAATATAAAATAGTTATGATATGGTATAGAATTTTCTCAAATATTTATTTATGGTCAAATTTATATCAAATACTTAAATATTTGACTCTTTTAATATTTAATTATCTGTTACCCTATTTAAAAAGTAAAATGAATAACTAAGTGTCAATTAAAATGATAAGGATTAAATTGACACAAATACTTGTAAAAAATTTACTGGTTGATTACATTTCAATAGTATCTAATCTAATATTCTAATTTGGGTCCTTTTTTAGGTTTTTGGATGGGGTTATATTTTATTACAAATTTATATTTTGTAAGATCCCATAAGTACCCCTCCCCTCAATTATAAAAAGGAACATCCTCCCTCTCTTATTCACTTCACCATGAGCCTAAAATCTCAGACAAACCTACCAAATTTCCATTATCAACATCCCTAGTGACATTATAGAGGTTATGGTTTTCTTTAAAGACCAAATTTAGTGCTCTAATAGAAGATTTAGAGGAAACACATTGAAGAAGAGGTAATATCCTCTACCGATTCATTCAAACTTCTTTATTATTATACTTCACCTTCATGAGTTGATTCATTATAAAGTAATAAATACAGTATCGATTATATATTGAGATGTTATTATAATTATGAAACAATCATATTTCACCTCTTATCCATCCTATGAAAAATGAAAATCACTACGTGTGAGTACATATGACTTATCGTCTCCACACTATGGTGTAATCTATTTTTTACCAGCACTATTCTTGGATCATTATAATCATAGAAATATAATCTATTTATGATTATTATAACATTATATTAATTTTGAAATATTATACGCCTTTCTATTCAACACCATTCAAAAAATATGAGAATGATATCATCGCTTGTGTGTACATATGACCTACCATCTCCATGATACAATGCACTTCATTATACAAGATTTTCAATAAAGCATGATTATATAAATAAAAATAAAGAATAAATATTGTATATATTATGTTAATATAATTGTATAATATTATAACTCTAACCTATGAATGATAACAAGAACTTATTCTATAACGTTTTCTTAACAAAATGAAGCAGTTAATACTCGAATAAAAAAGTAAAAATGAAATATTATTAACAAACTGATGATAATATGATCATATATGATATCCTAAAAATTACTATGATTCTAAAATAAGAAAAGGAAGTTTTTTAAATCATTATACAGGAGGTTTGAATAAATAAAAATGAAATCAGATATAAGGTATGAGATAATTTTTCAATCTCATTATTATTTGAGATTATTTATCCATAAGTATTTACTGTTCTATATTTATCATTAACAACCATATTTACTAAATATGTAATATAATAAATATTATTATATTTATTTTAAATTCAATTTTACCTATGGGTTAATTTTTATTAAATGATATGCAAGGAATCTTTTTTCATTATTCAATACGGGGTACATTTTATCTTTTCTGGAAAAAGTATGAGGATAATGTTTTTTTAAATTATAAAGAATGAATGGATTTTTACATCTTTATAATTCATTATTTTCATGAATATCACTTTAAATTATTTCATATTTGTTTTTAAATAAATTCTATTCCATTAATATTTCACGAGATTTGAAGAAATGAAAATATTTTTGAAGATGAAAAAAATACTTTCCTCAAGAATTAATTTCAAGTGTTATATCATAGTCAGTTTTCATCTAATGTGTAATTATTTAGTAGTGTTATGTTTCAAGTATAATATACATCTTTTTCCTATTATTTTATTGTGTTTATGATGGAAATCCATTTATGATATCCATTTTCGTTACATGGAGTATGTTATGGTGGAATGATGTTTACGGAAAGCCATTTTATTCCATGGGTTATCATGAATGATTTTTGTTATATGGATCACATAAGAATGATTTAATTATGATATTGGTGGGACCTATATCTCCCTAAAATTCATTGGGTAAAGATTTATAACTAATGTGATAAACACGGATTGAATGGGAAATGATCTCAATTCAGTAATACAGGGCTGGAACGACGTGTTGACTCAGTTAAGTAATAGAATTTGTCTGCTATGATGGTCTTGGAAATTAGAATTGACTAATATGAAATTATTTTATATGCTTATGTGTATGTAAAAACTTCATGTATTATGTTATTTATTTCGAGATTATGTTCATTGATTCTTATGATCTTTCATGATTTATCCCATGGAATGATATCATGATTATTCATATACAGGATGAGATTTTCGAATATTATGTTATTGTTATTATAATATGAATGAAATATCCATTGCTTACCATTAATGAGAATATGAAAACACAGTTTCATCTGTTTCTTTTCACCAAGGCATGAATACGGGTATTAGGTAATATATGTAAAAAGAGGTCTATTTTTAGAGAAAGAAGTGGGAGATTATGAATATGTATTATAAACAAGTTTTTATTGTTTTCTAGTTTCTAAATACTCTATAACTATATGTTCATGTCATGGGAATGTTATATTTTGTAATTAATATTCTTCAAAATTTAAATAATATCAATGTATGTAAATTATGGGTCGTTATAATGTTGATGTTGTAAGGAATATGTTTGGGAACTGAGTACCTGTTCCATCCATGCCATACTTGGAGAAGGATATATTGGATGAATTTAATATTTTATCACTCTCGATTCATCATAGATGTATAAAGATATCTAGAGATCATAAAGATCATTTCTACTGGGATAACATGAAAAGAGATATTGAAGAGTATATGTCTTAGTTCATGGTATTTTATTAAATTAAGGTTGAGATACTGAAGTCTAAGGGGATGTTACAACTATTTCCCATACTTGAATGGAAATGTTAAAATGACACAATGGATTTAATCATCAGTCTCCACAAAATTTTTTATGGAAATAATTATATTTGGTTGTAGTCATTCATGATAAAAAATTAGTTAATTTTATCTCTATTTGAGATGATCTATCTATTGATGAACATATTCAGTTATACATTAATAAATTTTTGAGATTTCATTGAGTATTTCTCTCAATTATATACGACCAAGATCAATTGTTTACCACAATGTTCTACAAAATACTTCAAAATGATCTAGATATAAGGTTTAGTTTCAACACTTCTTATAATCCTCAGATAGATGGTCATTACGATAGGACAATTGAAACTATAGAATACAAGTTGTGAGAATTATATATATATTTCAAATGCTTCTAAGATAAATAAGATCATTTGGTAGCATTTTCATAAAACAATAGCTTTAACTTGATCATTCAGATGGATCCTTATGAAGACCAGAATGGTAGGAAGTTCATAATTACATTTTTTTGGATGAATATTTATAAATGACTCTACTGATACATTTCATATCTTAGTAAATAAAATATAATGTTAGATCCATTAAACATCACATTACTATAGCTCATAGTCGATAATAAATTTTTGTTGAAAATTATTATTGAGATATAGAGTTCAAAGATTATGACAATTTATTTCTATGAATATTTATGTAGAATAAGGTTTTGAGATTTTCAAATAAGGGGAAGCTAAGACCTAGATTTATTAGTCCCTACGAAATTCTTGATCGTATCGGGATGTTAGCTTATTGCTTAATGATTCTATCAAATATCTCTCATGTTTTTGATGTGTTCCATGTATCTCTACTAAGAATGTACATACATAATACTTCACATTTAACAAACATGGAATTAAGACTAGTAGAGAAAGATCAATCTTATAAGTAAAAATCATTAAAGAGTATGGATCATAGAGAAAATGATCTAGTAAATAAACCACTCACCGGGTAAAAGTATTGTGCTGAAATCAGAAAATTAAGGAAGTTATGTGGGAACCTAACGATGTGATGAGGTAGAAGTACCTTTATTTTTTCTATAATAATGATGTAATTTCATGGGTGAAATTATTATAAGGGGGGTATAATGTAACATCATTAGAATTTATGATATATTTTTTAATGCAAATTTAATTTCTTTGATAGCTTGTGATATATTCAACTCTAATCCTAAATTAACCATCATATAATATACTATTATAACCTATATATTAAATTAGAAGGTATGAGAAGTAGTAAATAAAATATGAAAAATTAATAACATAAACATGTATGAATTAAATTCATTAGCTATTAATTGACTAGAATTAAAAATAAAATCATTTAAAATTAAAACAAATGTTTTTCTATGCACACAATGTGTTTTTATCTTAATAAATTACATTGATTACTATTGGTGATTTATTTTAATGAAATTAATATATTATATATTCAATAAAATATTTTAACATTAGTATAATATTTTTTCTAATAATTAGATATGAATAAATCATGTTTCATTCTTAATAACTATATTTTTATAACATGAGGTTTTTCTAACATTTTGTGCACTTTGATTAAAATTAATTTCTTACACTTGTCAAAATTGAATATTGAAAAATGGATTCCAAATTTGTAATTCAGTGGATCAATTTTGGTAAACAAGTCACTTATATTTTGTGCCATTATGATATTTTTTAATTATATCCATCTGATTATTTGAATAGTTACATTATACATGGATAAATTTTAAGATATTTTTGTTATTTATATAGAATTATTTCATTGTCATATATTCTTACTATATTTTTCAACACTTTTTTGTTTTTACTATATGCACACGCTTACTGAGCATATCAACTCACCACATTATTATGTTTCCTTTCCCTAGGATTCCAGGAAGTGTATTATAATCGATATGTAGGGATATTATAGAATGAATAAGGATGTTCTTAAATAAAATTCTATTTTTAATTTTATTTTTTCAAATTATATGATTGATTCAATTAAGTATCTTTTTTACCATGAATAATACACTCTTCAATCATGTAGAATGTGATTTCTTATATCCAGTGCCCATGTAATAATTTAACCACTTGCTCTGGGCTACTGGATTTGGGGTCTTTACTATTTAATTATAGAAGATCATCTAATATATATTACGGGAGAAATAATATTCAACTACCCACAAATTAGAATTATGGGAAGAACCACATAGTAAACAATAGAAAAATAACACAGATATGTTTCATGTGTGGATAGGAATGGAATAAAGATAATGAATGTCGAAGGGAAATATGAAGATAATAAATATGAATAAATAAATGATCTTCTCACTAAATACCCTACTCATGGTTGAATGCTTTAACTATAAGGTAAAAGAATAATACATAAGTCAATACACCATGTCAAGGGTCATTGAGGATAAACTATGATAACAAAATCCAATACCAAGGGAGAATGAACAATCTTATGTTATTATTTCCAATAAGGTAGATTATTAAAATGATGTGGTGATGAATACATTTTTATTCATTTAGTAATAAAAATTTTACTCTCTGATTATGGTTTTATGTATACCTTCAAACCATAAAACATTAGTAACTGTCTTCAAACCCCACCTCCATACAAAAAGGTTTAATTTCCTTGAGATTTTTTTTCAAGCATGGATACTGTTAAATTTTTGAGAAATATTATCTTAATAAAATTAGTGAGACAAAGGAAATGAACATCATTTAAGACAATACCATTATGAGGGAATATGATGATGTATTATTTAAAGAGTTTTATTTCCTCCCTCTTGATTCAACTGTTTGGTTTTTAATAAAACATATACCCAGATCACTAACCATATCTCATAGTAAATATAGAATGGTTCACCTTGAATCAAAAGAGTCATAGAGAAAAATATAGGGTAAATTGTGTAAGGGTTTTATATTCCTTACCGCTCGACCATGGGTATCCCAAGTCCCCTTTTTTCACAAATAAGTATGGTTCAATGTATATCTATATTGGTTTTCATGATCTTAACAAAATCAATATAAAGAACAAGTTTCAACAACCGGGTGTTAATGAATTTTATGATAAACTATATGGGGTTCAGTACTTCTAAATTTTTTATCATTGATAATGAAATCAAGAATTTAAGGTTAATAAGGTATATATTCCAATTCAACATTTCACATAAGATAGAGAGAGTATGATTTCTTATTGACACCATTAAAAATCAAAAATTCTCTAAAAATCATTATTGAAATAATGAATATATTCATTAGATATTACCTCAAAATACATATTGATGTGTTTATATATGATAATATATTATGATCTAAAAATAATTAAGAACATGAGAAGTATATTAGTGATGAAAAAATTACATTGAAAAAGTAAAACATATACGAAAAGTATAACAAATTTAAATTTTTGAAAGATAAAGTCGAATTACTGGGTCATGTTATCACATTAAAGAGGATATATGTGGATCCTTAAAATATAAATTAAATATAGTAATATCATATAACAAAACTTGTAATAATGATTCATATTTTTATAATATTACACTAGTTATATCAAAGATTTTATAGAAAAATATATTGATTTACAAACCATTTAACAGAGCATACGTAGAAAAGGAATAATGTATAAATGTATTGATCAATGTGAATAGACATTCAAGGAGTTGAATAAGAGGACACATATTTAACATGTACATATGGAACCATTAAATGGTGAATGATTTTTTTATAAAATTATTCTTAAAAGAAGGGATTGGGTTGAGTACTCATGAAGAAAGAAAAAAAGATCACCTAGGACTCAAGATATATATTAAGGTATATATATAAAATAAAATCATTCATGATTGAGAGTTGGTCTTAGTCATATTCATATTAAATAATTATTAACATAATCACTATATACAGAAGTGTTATGTATATATATATATATATATATGAATAATAATATCTTAAAGTATATATTCACATGGAATGATCTTAACATGCAATAATGAATATTGTTAGAGATGATCATAGATTATGATTTTCAATACATTACCATCCTTGAAGGAGAGAAAATGTGGATGATACTGTAACTATAAAACATACTACAATATTTTGAATGATAATGGTTTCAAAGGATCCAATTCTCATATTCATGAAAATAATGGACATATGAATTGGAAATAAAAAGACATCATCCTCTGCCTCACAAATGATTACTCTACCATCTATCATAATGATGATTATGGAAGACCAAAGAGTTTATGTAGGGATATAAAAGTATATTAATGAAATAAGGAATGGGAAATTATCAATGTTCAAACTTGATAAAGATTGAGTTATCATATTTGTGAAAATATGTTTTGTACAAATAGGGCCTAAAATAAAAGAGATATCATACAATGCACCAAGCATTGTATTTTATATCCACCCATGTAGAAAAAATATGTTTAAATATATCTGATAGAACATCTAGTGGAGAAATATGAAGATAAATATTTATGAAAATACATCATAGTTATTGGTATTATTTGATGATAGTACAGAATAAAAATTTTCCAAGGGTATGATATAACCACCACCCATACAAATATTGTAATTAGGAAACATCATATTTATTTTCGTTGGATATAAAAAGACATGAAAAAGAAATGATTCCATATAGATTTTAATGGATTATCTTACATGGACTATTAAATTATTACCCATTAAATAAAACCTCTCACTAATTTTTTTCCATGATATACATCAAAGAAGTGGTTAGAGGGAATAAATAACACTATCAATTATATCAGATTGATATTTGAGGTTTAACTCAATGTTCTGTAAGATTATTCAAAAATACTTAAACATATAGTTTTGATTCTATATAGCCTATCACCCCCAGACTGATTTTCAAACTAATAATACTATCCACTATCTTAAGAAAATTAATAGATATTTATCTATAAACATTAAAGAGGGATATGATAAACTTCTTCCTCAGAATGATTTCAGTTAAAACAATATCTTCTACTTAAGAATTTAGATGGATCGTTATGAATAATTCTATGGTAAGAAGTGTAGATCCCATAAAATTTTAAGATGATGTTGGAGAACATTATTTAATGGGAATCAAGTTGTATAAATAAATGGTAGAGAAATTATGTTTCATTAAACCACAAATTATTACTCCATATAAATTGTATAAGTTCCACACTAACCATAATTGATGATACCTAGAGTTTGATGTTATAAATGAATTATTATTTTTTATATCTCTATGAAAAGGAGTCAGGAGGTTTGGTAAGAATGTAAATAAAGGCCCAAGATACATTTTCCTCTTGGAAATTATTGTTTTTATTGGGGTTGTGGAAAATTTAATAGTACTAATACAAAATCTTTTTCAAGAAAATGATATATTCCATAAATCAAACTTGAGTACGTACATTCTAGATACATTTCATCTACTTTATAATTTCATTGTGCATTTGGGGAATTATCTCTTATACTTATATAATCCAATGAAGATCATGGATATTAGAGACAATGTTCCATGCAATAATAGAACTCACCTAGTCATTGATCATTGAAAAAATAACTAGTAAAAAGATGAAACTTGGGAACCAAGGGATGAAATAAAACAGAAGAAACCTTATCTTCTTCAATCAAAGAGTTTTAATTAAAATTTATAGATAAGTTTTTTAATTTGGTTTAATTGTAACAAACCAAACTTTTCAATATGAAATTTACAACATAAATATATCTTTGATTTTTTTTTGATATAATCCATATAATAAAATACATGAAATCCATAAAAAATCAAAATTATTTCATTATTATATAATATTTCAATTAATGGATTAAAAAATCCCTAAAATTTAAAATATTATAGTTGCTTAATATGTGAATAAAAGTATGATAAAAGGATTTTTTAATTTTGGTGGGCCAATATCTCCTAGAATTGTCACCCTTGAGAATAACAACATAAAAATTAAGCAAATTAGTTGAAATTTTATTGGTATTTGGTAAATTTTTATATAAAATATCTGAGGGGAAACTAAGTGATCAAACTATCTATGAGACTACAGGTATTTATAAGGAATATATTTTTTATATTCCAATTTAAAATTGTAACTGATATATTGAAATTTAAAAACAACTAATAAAATATTTACCACATTGTTAAATAATTATACATAAATACTTGATGAAAGATAAATAATTTCTCAAATTATATAATGTAAAATATGAATATGAGTAAATTTGAAAAAAATCATTATGTTTAATAAAAAATCAATTTTTTATATAATAATTAAAATATTATAATCACCTATTGTAGAAAATTATTTTAATAAAATGTTCCTCATTTTTACAATTAACATGTATAAATTATCATCAATTTTTTTTTATTTTTATGAAAATGATTAATTATTGGTGAATAATAAAAACACAATTTTAGCATAAGCCATTACGTTTTTTACATATTACTAATGTAACAATGACAAAATATCTAGTAATTTTTATTTTAAATTAAAAATATTTAATGAGTACAACTATTTATTTATTTTGAATATTTAATTTGAATTTATTAACCAATTTTACAAATTTTAAATCATAATTGTTTATATATTATAGTAAAAAATGTAATTAATGACTATAAATAAAAAATTCCATTGATAATATTTAGTTTTGGATGTGTTTAAATGAAAAAATTATAAATTTTTTAATTAAAAACTTTTATTATTCATAAAAATAATCACTATTCATAGTGTAGATCTAAAATAATTGAATTATCTATATTTTATTTAGAAAACACCAAACTCCATCTCCTATAATTATAACCTTCATTACCCAATTCTTCTACACACATAAATTTTTAAATTAATCAAAAGTTTACTAAAATCCATCATCAAGAAAATCTAATGATTTTTTCCATATTCTAATCTAATGGAGAGACCACTACATGAATCCTAAAGGAGTACATAAATGAATCATCCTCTAGAATGGTAAATATTATCCTCATTTTTTTTTCCAAATTTTCATTCCCTTATTAAAATTTCTAAATGCTAAAATAAAACTCGAACAATGTGATTCAAATATTATAATTCTAAAATAATGATACTATATTAATAAAGTTTTAATTATTTTTCTCCTCTTCATTTTATTCAAAAAACGCCACTCACACCATGGTAGAATTATACAACCTATTTGATCAATGATTTTATTTTTCACTGCCTTTATCTTCTTATTTTTAAAATTTTCTTATCTCAAAATTATAATACTAAAAATAAAATTATATTCTTTTTAATATTATTTAAATTTATTATAAAAACCATATTAATAAATTAAATAAAAAAAATTATATTCAATTTTATTGAGTAAAAATAATTTTACCATGAAAAAATTTACCTTTCGAATCTAATTTAGAGTGTTGATATAAGTGTGGACACATTACACTATTGAGATGACATGGAACATTATGTTGGAACACATTGAACTCATTCAATCATGGGATGATAATATTTGGATGATATCATTATACCAATGATAACATGGTACAAAAAAAACATATCGATAATTGATAAAAATAACACAATAACTAATAAGAAAATATTTTTTGAATAATGGAAAAAAATATATTGAAATGAAAATTAAATTCATTTAGAACAAATTTATTAAAAATTATAACTTGGTTATTCGTGAGGCTATAGGAGGTATTAAATGCACTTTATACTTATGGTTTGGGTTTCATTATAAATCATTATTCATTTTCATGGATTATTTCCTTAATGATCTCTCTCTACTTCCTCAACGTCTTTGAGTTTAATTAAATATGAGTTCTTGAAGTATAGAATTTAGTTGAAAAATAATTCTTATATATTGAAATGAAAATTATGTGGAAAAAAAAGATAATGTGTTTGAAGGTCACTATATAAGAAAAAAAATGAAAACTATAATTGAAGCTCAAAAATATCATATGTATGTATTTCAGAATAATAGAGAAAAAATAAACAATTACATAACTTAAGAATATTGTCTTCCAGGTTTGATGTGTTTTTTGGTAATAATTTAATCACTTGTTTGTACTAAACAATAACACATATTAATATATTATTATTATTACCATTAATTTGACATGGAATTTGCATATGTTTGAAATTTTTGTTAGTAATCAGATGTTAATTAAATTGATGAAATTTTTTAGTTAATATAATGCACATTTAGTTATTAATATAGTTTAAATCTATAGAGAATAACATTGAAATTGTGTATTCTAGAGGAACATTTCAATTAATACACTAAATATTTCCACCATGATGTTTTACATTTTTTATAAAACTATTACACTATTTATAGTAGTAATTGTAGTTTTAGTATATTTTATGAATTATTTCCACAGTTGGATAAATTTTTGACTAGAACAATAAATATATATATCATAAATAGAAAGCTAAAAGTACATAACTGATGTGAAATAAAAACAATTATTTAAAGATATTGAAAATTTTAAAACAATTATTAAAGAACTATGATTATAATTTTTGTATATGTTTTAAAAAAGTTGTATTACTAATGTCTATTAAAATTTCACCCGTTTTAAATATGTCCACTATTTGAGTGTTCATATTGAATAAAAAATCAGTTGAATTATGTCCGGTATCAATTAAGATATAATTTTTATATCTTATAGGATATCTAGTATATAATAATAGATTTTAAAAAAATATATAACTTAGAATAGAAATTAGTTTAAAGAAATGTATTTCTTATTCATTTTCCCTCTCGAGATGTATCACTAATACAATTGTCGATTATGTTTTATTTCCCAAAAAATAAGTCATCTATTTTGGGAAATCATTATATAATGTTTTGTAAACTATTAATTCTATAAAATCAACTTATAATAGGAATTCATATACCATGTTGGTTCGGCATAACATAAAAATTAAATAAGAATTACGAATGAGGGATATTATATATAATACAATTTTCGTACATATATTTAGTTGTCACAACCCCCCATGATTACATTGACTGATAATGATTAATTTGTTTAGTTAATTTTTTTGAATATTCTAACTTAATAATTATTACATAATTAACATATCTAGAGATATAATTTTATAGAAAAAATATTATGAAATAACTAAATGTATGTTTTAGAAATATCAAATAATTTTAAAATTACGAGGCAGTAATTTATACAAGTAATTTCATATAAATTTTATTAATAAAATATAATACTGATGTTAAATAAAAGTATTTACACTATACTATTTACAATAAAACAATATTAGTGATTTGTGGGTTTGTAGAAATGTTAATGTTTCACTATAATGTTATATAATTATTATAGGATCAAATATAAAGACTCTAATATTGAAAATATTCACATTTCAATGTTATATAAACACTAAAACCTTAGTGTAATATTATTGAAATATTAATGTGGTATGATAATGTAAATAATAAATAGAAATTTACTATTCCTTCTAGAAAATATTGGTAATAATTTTATTGAAATATTAAATACAGAATATTTAGGTAGTTATATTTTATAAATATTAAATTAACATTGAAATATTAATGGTGTGTGGAATTCCCCTTATTAATATATCTCTTCAATGAAAGTGAATATATATATATTTTCATATTGTAATGTTATGATTAGACTTTAACTGAATTCACATTGAATATAAATTTCCTTAATTACCCTTAGTATAAAATACATTAGCCCATAGATTGAAAAACCATTTACAATAATGAATATAGATTACAAATGGTACCTTTATTAGTAGGAATTCAAAATAGGAAGCCTGTTGTTATTAATGAAAATAAGTTTCCTTTATATGACATTTAAATTTTTTTAATATTACTTTGTATAGAAGAATGAAAATTACAATAGGTTCTTACATTAATAGTAGGACAAGTTACAAGTGAATCTGAATCCAACAAACATTAACTTGTAGGTCATAAGTGAAATACCAAATTATTCAGGTTAATTCCACTTAAAGTAGTAATAATGTAATGGAAACATAGTTAATTTTAAGGTAATATGTAGTTACTTGAACTTTACTACAAAACATATTGAATATATCCTAAATTTTTTTAAAAAAATCTCATGTTTTATTTAATTAAGAAATATAAAAATTGAAAAAATGGCATATAAGAGAATGAAATAGAAAAAAATGTAGTATTTATATGTATTTGGAAATAATTAAAAGTTCAAGAATTAGAAATGAAATAGATTTATATGATCAAACTCTTGGGTTCCTATTTCAAAGAAATAAAAATCTATAATGATCAATCATGGAGTAGAAAGGTTCCTTACCTCAGATATAGAAGAAGAAGAGGTAATCAAAATTAGGGTTACACAATTATGTAAAATTGATCTAATATATAATCCATTATTATTCTAAAGAGACACATAATATCAAATATTAGTTTCTGATATACATATATAAATTTACCAAAAATGTTAAGGTAATGTTAAAAAACAAATGTATATCATTATTCACATATATATATATATAATAATATAAAAATATACCATATTTGAGTAACCTAAAAAAATAATATTGATTCAGAAAAATAATGTAGATTACTATAAGATGGTCTGAGAAATAGAACATGAATTCCCATTACCATAAAATTTATTCATAAAATTTCAAAGATGAAATAACATAGAAATAAAGATAGGTGTACAAATCACCACCATACATTTAGGTGAGGTAAGTGAAAATGGGGACTATCTAGATAGAAAAACCAAAAATAATTCCCATCATAAACAAATTTATTGGATAGGGAATTAATAACAATGTTTCACACCCTATAAATAGTTAGACACACAAATATTATCTTCTCCAAGTATCCTAGAAAATAAATTCACTTATTATAGATCTTTCATGGAACCAGAGATGAATCAAATCTAGTATGTTTAATCACCAATAATAAGTAACACCCAATCCATATTTTGTCCCATAAAAAGTGATTTTTTAGTTAATATCATAGAAAAGAACCCAAATAGAAGCTTCAAAAGAAATGATGGTACCCTGGAAATGTTGAAAGAAACCCTTAATGATCTACTAGTTAATAGGATACCACCACATCCTATTAGTATAGGTGAACCATGTGCTTCACCATTGAAATTTAATTTGATCAACAATGGAAAATGTTGGATTCTCTTCAAGAATTTTGGTTGGATGGCATTATGGGGAACTCCACTGACACCTGATAATTTTTATAAAATGAGGTCCTATATTATGTTATTAATACATACCACATACATCTTGGAATCCGTATGAGTATCTCTCATACATCCTACAATGGTATTCTTTATGGGAGTTTCTTCCCATTGACGATGAGGCTATTTATATCCATCAATATGTTATTAATGGTAAGAAATACATAAAAGTAAAGAATGTTTAAACATTGTACACTTGTGTATCATATTTCAAAAACAGGCATAAAATCCTATAGGCTATCACTAGTGATAATGTTTTAGCAGAAAATGGTAATACAATGGCATAAAATCCTCTAACTAAAAAAATTAAATTCTAAAAATATTATAATTTAATTATTATTATTTTAGATAAATTATAAATTAGTATGCAATATTATTTTCATTTATATAATTTCATCAATTTATATTCTATTAAGCTATGTATTCCATAAGGGATGTTTCTTTAATGGGGAAATAAAGGATCCCCAGAATAGATTCATCCATTAGGGTTGATCTTCCATAGGTCCCCATGAATACTTGTAATTAAAATTTGGGTTGATGATCCAAAACCCAGCACGGTACCTAATGGTAGTGTCCCACTGTATAAATTTTATGGTGATAATAGCTTTTATGAAATTATAAGGATGAATAAAATAAATCTTTTCAAAGTGATTGAGTGTAATAGAGACATTAAGGATGTCAAGTGGGGGGGGGGTGTCATAATTCATCAACGGGATTATGAGGAAGGTTAAATTTCAAAATTTTAGGTTTAATGGTTTAAATGGGATCCACTGGGTGTTTATCCTGATCTCCAAATACTTATCTGTAACATCTAACCAAACTGAGAAGCCTAAGAATAAGTGGTTTCCACTATAAATTCAATCAATGAGATTTTTTTTGATGAAATGAGTTGATGCACAGTGGAAGTAAATAAGTTTCCAAACCTAATTTCCCATAAGATATTTGTTGAATAATATGATAAATTTTATACAATCTCCACCCTTTTCAATGGGTATTACTCATTTACTTCATTAAACATTCATAAAATTCCTTTCATGTGTGGATCAATTTGATTAAAAATTTCTTGACCTATGTATTCATTCAATTTAGTAAGTACCCATTCTATTTATATATTTGAAAATAATAGATAAACATAGATGTGATGACAATTTTTAAAAGTAAAATAATCTCCATCTAGATAGAGTCTTATTTTTTTATTAAGGTAGCCGTGTGGTAATCCAATTTATTACAAATTCTTGGTAAGTTACATTGAATCTTCCTTATAATAATTCTATACACAGATTAGTGAATTTTATCTTACCCTATTTGACATACAAGTAATTAAAAATTTCTGTCTTTATATCTATCTGAAAATTAATTTTTCATATGATTTTAAAAAAACTATTTTTTTGGTTTAGTGGTAACCAACACACCATAGATGAACCAAAATACAAAATCTCCCCAATTATGAAGTAAAAAATTTAATAAATACATCAGAAAACATGAGAATATCTTGTTAAAAATTCTTCCATATCATCTGTAATCAAGTAAACATCCATCAACATCCTAATTCACACTGTTATCATCATGTCCAATCAATTCCATCTGTGTCGCCAATGAATCACCACACTAGTTGACCCAACACAACATCAGAATACATTTTAACTGATCATATCTAACTTTTTCCCCCATCAATGAAATAGAGAACATCAAGGAACCAAAAAAATAATGATCTCACCTCATTAAAATTCATAAATCATGGACTCAACACCTCCTTGAACCAAATAAAGGAAAACCACAATAAGAAATAAGAACAAAACAGATCCATAAATACAAATTGGAACCATCCTCGAATTCATAAAATAGATCAACCACCATTAAAGAAGAAAAAAATCCACCAATGATGCCTTGAAGAATAAATTTGAATAACAAAAACATTACAATGTCGCCGTCAATTCCACCACTAAAAGCCACCCAAGGAAGAGAATCATACTTTTATCATGCCACGAAAGGAGCATCGTCGGCTTCCAAATCCCACATGCCAAAAGCTATGAGTATGAACTACTCCAAATATCACTAGGAGAGGGGTATTGATACATGATGTTAGGGTAGGGATATGAATGACAAGGGATCCGAGTGATGAAAATGCTATGAGACTGAAACCAGAAGCTAAAGACAAGATAGATATGTCATGGGACCTCCTAGAAAATACATGACTCCTGATCCAAAAATACCAAAAACAATGAGTTACAATTGATCTGAATCTAAAAAAAGATGTCTGGTGGAACACGAGGTTAAAGTAGGGTTGCAGAAGACGATGTATTCAACAACGATTCACTAAGAGAGTAGAACCACCAAGAAATATAATAAATATCCCATCAATGGAGAACCATATATAAATCAAATGAGGGGGAGAAGGTAAATGAGGAAGGGGGGAAGACATAAAATAGGGCACAAGATCCCCCCATCCAAATCTCCACCAAGGATAAAACCAAGGGTAAGAGGAAGGAGGGATCAACATTGCTCAGAGGCCTCCAGAAAATCTATCTCTCTATGGTTTTATAATATCCATTCTAAAAAACAATGTTCAGGTTATTTTAAGAGATAATCTATTTCTAGATCCATTAATAATAGTTTAATATGATCATAACGGTATTCAGTGAAATTTTTTTTCTTAGTAAATAAAATAAATTCAATAGATTAATAAAGGTGTTTGGTAACTATAATATTCCAAACATCCTTTATGGGGATATGATCCCCTCTCTCAGATGATTTCATAAAATAATTACTAAGTTAATATTTATCCAAACTGAATAGGAGTGAAAATAATGGATCACATTTCCTCTCACCTCATGACCAGATGAAACAGTCTTATATTAAAAAATTGATAAATATATAATATTTTGTTCTTTGAAGAATGGTATAAATAAGGCTCTTGACTTTTATATAGAAATAATAACTATGTAATACATTAAAATTAAGTGAAAAATCTAGGTATTAAAATATTTTGATATATCTAATTTTAGTGTAATACTAAAATGTTGTTTGTGTTGGATTATAACTCCCCCGATAGATATGTGTAGGTAGTCCTAAATTTCCCTCCTAGGAATGAAGTTATATTTATTGGGTGAGACAATCCCACTGTCAATATTTCCATGTATAATGGTGATAATTTTCCCAAAGATCATATCCATGTTGTTTCCAATGAAAATAGGTGTATATTTATTCACTTGCATAGTGTGCTCAATATTTGTAATAAGTCGGATGAATTGGGAATTAAGGCTCAGTATTTGATATACCATGTCAAAAACCTCTTTAAAATAATGAGTGACATTGGGATGAATAATATCTGAGCGATGCCTAAAAAACCAAATAGATATTCTAACAAGTCCTATAGTAATATAATATTAATAGAAAATATGGAATTCTTAATCTACTAATCATGTTGATTGTATGTAAGATAAGAGTTCCAGATATTGTACATAGTTTAGATGATAACATCATACAATGTGGGGTCTTGAATACTTTTACTCCATTCATTAATGAGATCCATGAATTAAGAATCCTGACAATCACATATATCAT
The DNA here is from genome assembly GCA_963277665.1 of Viscum album. Classification (NCBI taxonomy): domain Eukaryota; kingdom Viridiplantae; phylum Streptophyta; class Magnoliopsida; order Santalales; family Viscaceae; genus Viscum; species Viscum album. Next base: position 26,124,129 of record OY728151.1, read on the forward strand.
AACTTGAGGGTGTATCACTATTAATATTTAAATATGAAATCATATTCCTCACATTCTTCTCTCTATAGATAACATGGAAGACTTTTTTATTTATTCCCCCATCTTTAATACACTAAATATAGTTTTTCCCTTTAAAATATACTCAATAATCTTGATGAGAGTATATAAGTTATGGTAAATTTGGATATCATGAAAATTTGGTATATCCTACCTAGATTTTCTAAAATAGTAGTCAATATGATCACTCTCAATTTTCCATTGTTAGAATCTTGGTTTTTGAAAAAGGAATTTCTCTAGGAAAGTTTATATAATTTGTTTTTCTTAATTTTATTAAAGAACCATTTATACTGAATCCCGAGCCTTATTCATCGTGGATTCATTGTAAATGACCACTCTACCATCATTATAGGGTGGTCATGAATTTTCAAACTAAATGGTGGAATGGTGACTCTTTCCAATCCTAATCGTTGAAAAAATAACAAGATTGTGATTTAAGTGTACCCTTAGGAGAGGTATTCATATAGGACGAGGGATGAAATCACTAACAATGATGTTAATAAAGCACAATAAATTTTACTACGTTGCTTCCATTAATAACATTCATAAACAACACACAATATGAAACTATTAGTATGATATCATAGAAGAAACACATTTCAATGGATATTTGTAATTCCACTAAGGAAAACATAAATATGCTTCTTTCCTGATTTTCATTTTAATTTAATACATAATTTAAATCCCCTATCGGGATGCAGTTAGCATTGATTTGGTTGGTGATCACATATTCTTCTCTCTACAATCATATTCATTTGATATAATGGGTAAAACATTATATAATAAAGACCATCCCAGAATAATTTTATATTTATATCTTCATAACTATTTTCGTAGATCCAATTTAAAAAAGTAGAATTTATACCTTTTTACTTAAGATACCACAATGATTACACATGAAAAGTCATGATATTATGGTCAATCTAGACATAAAATTTTTTATTCGAATCAAATATTTTTATGAAATTAATCATGACCATATTTTCTACCTTGATAAATAATGACAATTGATATTTTGGAATGAAATGACTAAGGTAAAGAGATGTGTGGACATTATTCCGTACTTGGAAATTATAAGAAAGGTTATTAATTATAATGATTCTATGCCCCTTGTGTGGGGAATGATCTTGTATTCCACCACCATAAATGGATTCTTTACTTTATCTTTATTCTTTCCCACTTATATTAGGGTTAGTGTATAGGATGGACCAAAAACATCATACATAATTATTACGTCATTTTATATAAATATTTTATAAACCTCATTATAATACACTTCCCATGAAAATAAAGGTTTTGTGTGTTTAGAGACCATACACATAATAATATCATTTCATAAAGTGTCATCAATATATCGAAGAAGGTTCTTCTCACATATTACACCTATTATACATACCATATTCTAATCATTTCTTCATAACATGGGGACTTAAAATAAAACAAATGGTAAGCTCATATGCTCAATGAGGGTAAATATATGATATATTAATCAATGTTCACAAGTGAGAACATGATAAGAATAAGGGAATGAGAATATTATCAAAACATACAATAATCATACCAATAAATCAGATATCATTAATTATAATTCATGTAATAAGGATTTTCCATTAAAATACACATCTCATAGGTGTGTGGAATCCTCAACAATCAATAATGAGACACAAAATCATATAATAGACATATGTCATATTTTGTTGGATTTATATAAGAATATAAATTAATTTTCATAGTCAAGGCTCATTACCATAGCCATTATAGTAGATTGGGTCCACTCCCAATTCCATAATTTCCATAGTGAAGGTTCATCCCCAATACCATTATAGTGGAAAATATATTAGTAAACTATGTTAACTCCCCATTCTGGTCCTTATTATATCATGGGATATTGATATTTAACCAATTCATTGGAGGAATACCTAATTTTGGTCCACCAATTACATAATTAAAACCATACATATTTATGTGATAAGATCATAAAAAATTCATCATTTCATCATATAATAACTAATATAAAAGAAACTCGTTTTATAATTTTTTTTATCATATTGTAACTCTTGTAAAATAAATGAGTTTCATTATGGTTTCAATATAAATTGATTATCCTATGGGAAATAAATCAATTTCGTATAATTATACATAAATCATAATCATCATAATATATCTAGAGAAGTAAATTTGATGGTATGATAAGTTAATATCACCAGTGAAGCATAAAAATTCATAAAAAATGATTAAAATGATTAAAAATACCTTAAAATATAATTTTCAACTTTCTTTAAAAATATGAGATAATTTCATTTTATTTTGATAATATTTTAACTAAAGGCTCAAATAATATTGTTAAAATTATTTTCACTAAAAATAACCGAGAAAACATGTGACATATTATTCAAATTGGTGAACATTTTTTACAGTGGAGAAATCCATCCATGAAATATATGTTAAAAGAAAACATTCATTTAAAACTTTTATAAAAATTCAAAAATGAATTTTCTTGAAAAGAATCAGATTGATTCATTTTTAAAGTTTTTAAATAAATTCAAAATTAGTTAAAATGGATTTTTTTAGAACATTTCAAGTACTATTTTAAAATTTTATGAAATTATTTTTAATAGTGTGTTAAAAGAAAAAATATTTTATAACCAAAGAATAAATACAATAAAATTTTCTTTAAAAAAACATTCTCGACAATTTAAATTACCAAAGAGACGAAAATATTACTAATATGTAAATACTATAGAAAAAACCTGAGGAGATGAAAATATATGGCTTGTAAAAGATAATATCCTTTAAATTTCACTCAATGAAAATTTACCATAGACATCCCCAAAGGGAAATTAGATTGTAACCCAAACCCCTTTACCCCATGATCAATATTACTTTTTAAACATTCAAATATTGTGTATATTAAATGTAGAATAATTGTACATAAATTCCAGAACCATATCGATATAGATATTACTATTTTCCATTCCCTTATAATTTCTAATTATTATCTTTTTAACAAATTAATCATTTAAATAGATTTTCTGGTGAAAATTTGTTAGTTTTGCATGCAGGTTTTGGTTTGGTGGTTCTATTATATGAATAATGGTCATTGTTTCATCACCTCTAAAGTATAAATTATTACATAAGTGTAATATCTATTCATCACATAAAATTTAATAATTATTTATAAAAAATGGTTATTAAAATCAAATCACATTAGTGCGTAGACGTGGTAGTCGAGACACAATCATGATAAAAATTATCATTTTCCAAAAAAATATAATTTTATGAAGGTAGATAAGGTAATATAGTAAATAAAGAATAATCATGTCGTAAATATCCTTTATAATAATTAAATCCATCATAATAACAAACCATGAATGATGGTGAGGGAAAATAAATCATATTGTTAAATAGAGGCGGTGGTCTACATGTATGCTTGAGTGATACTTTAATTTCTTATTTTATTGAAATGATTTTTAAAAATATTTATCCATCAATATAATAAAAATTAATCATATTTTATATAATGAATACCGTACTTTATAATTTATATGAAATTTTACAAGTGTTATAATAATAAATAAAATTTTAAGTACTCGTCAAAGAGATATAACTATTTATTGAGAAAAATCCTTTGTATTACACATTAATTCTTAAAATCATGCTACATTTATCAATTTAGGACCATACAATTTTTGGAGATAATTTATAAATGTATTAGGGTTGGTATTGGTAGAGATAAAATTCTCATAGAGTGTGAGTGTAACGACCCATACCTTCCTAACTGGTTACTTTTTTTGGTTTGGGGGGGGGGGGGGTTAGAGATGTTTCAGAAGAGGCTTGAGTAGGTTATATGGTGGTTAGTGTTGAAACATAGCTATATTAGGAATAAATTTTTTGAAACAAGTATGTGTCCTGAATTAGTGGTCCACAACCTATGTAGTCACCCAATTTTTCGGCTTGCGTGTTGCTATGGGGGAACCTTTTGAAAAAAAATCAAGTCATGATATTAATTCACAACATTTAATCAAATAACAAACAAGGTGATGTTACTTTTTGTGGAAGATGGTTTTTGGAAAAAACCCATGATACACACATCGTGAATGGGTTAGATGACTTGAAAGTATCGAGTTCCATGTTTTAAATTGGTCTTTCTGCTGAACAACTCCACATTCATTCATACATATTAACTCTCTCCTTTTGGGTGAACCACATGACAATCTTAGATGAGATTTAGTCCCCTCCCCCACCTTGATCTATTGGTTCCAGTGGATGTCGACCGGTGGTTAGTCATTATCCTTTCAATTATTCTTGGATATTTTCTTCCGTTATTCTCTTTGCGATCCACTACAACAGTGTAGTTTTAGTTTGGATTGTGATTTGGGATACGTTTTTGATAACCCTTGATGTCGTGTAGGTGATCTGTGGGTTTTTAATGTGGCTGTGGTTTGCAGGTGCTTTTTCTGTACCGTACGGTGCACAATGAGTTGGAAAATCATATATGTGGTAGGGAATCCATTGCTTCTCACTTTTTTGTCTCACACGAGAGGGGTTTACTCATGTTTATATATTGGGTATGGTTTACACTGGCCTAATTTTGATAATTTAATTGGTTAATAGAATTTAAAGTGGGATGGGAATGATTCATATGATTTTATAACTTTGACAGTTTTCTAATATTTATATTTTATGGAATAAATTCCATAATAAAAACCGAGTTTGTTGTATTATTTATTTTTCACTAGTGTGATATGTGTTGTGGATCCCATATTGTGAAGTTGTTTTGATATGATCCTAAAATGATATTTGCTAACAAAATATATTTTTTATTAAAATGGTTTCCCCTTGATTTATATAATGTGTGAGAAATCCCTTACAATAATGTGAAATATGACACGAGATACTTTTATAAATATGTAAATTGAACTTTGATGTGTTGTGATGCATGACCATGCTTTTGGGGTGGCAAGGTGATGGTTTGGTTGGTTATGTTTTTAGGGTGGTATGGTAATGGTTTTTTTCCATCATTTGGAGGCAGTGAGGTGATGATTTGTTTTGCCAATATTTTTGGGCAGTGAGGTGATGAGTTTTTTGTCTATGATTACGGGTGGTGAGGTCATGATATGTTTAATCATTATTGTAGTGAGGTGAGGTGAAAATTTGTTTATTTGTGTTTGTGGGGTTATAAGGTGGTGGTTTTTCTGTCCATGCTTTCAGGATGTGGAGGTGATGGTCTGTTTGGCCGTGCTTTTAGGGTGGCGAGGTGATGTTTTTTTGTACATTATTATACGGTGATGAGGAGATGGTTTGATGGGAATGATTAGCTTCTCGTGATGCATGGTTACATAAATCTGGATTCTTAGGTAGTGATCTAGTAACCAGTTAATATTAATTTAAATTTCTTGGGATGGTTTGGTTAGTGCGATGGGAATGATGGGCTATGTTGTTAATTGTGGTTAATAATTAATAATGAAATGAATGGTATAGATAATGGGTTTGGGGGGGAAATAAATATGTGTCTTGTGTCTTGTGTGGTGTTATGAATTTAGTGGTGGAAGAGAAAGTATGGATTTTGTGACTTTGTAAGTGTTTTTTAACCCATTGTTTGGGATTGAGTGTGGATATATGTATATATTATTATATTCCATGGGATTTCTATAGACACCCCACCCATGTTAATAACAATGTTCTGACACCGAAATATTCACACATGGGGTGTTTTCCCGACATCCTGATGTTGCAGATGGATGGATGGATACCAACTCTTTCCCTCTCACTCTTACAGAAATGTGGAAATGCACAAGTTTTTATAGATGGAGGTTTGTTAGTTCACTAGGTGATATCATAGGTGACTTCAGGTTGGATGTCATGTGACTGTGTTCTGGGTTTGTGGCATAGGTGTCTTTGTGTGAGAAGTGATATGATTGTTCTACGGAGAGGCTTATAGTCGGAGTTTTGCATTGTAGGAGGAGGGAATGAGGTTGAATTCGGTCGTGGTCATGATACCCTACTACTCTGGTTATTGTTATGATGTAATGGCACTTGTTTCTTCAGGTGAGATGAGATGAGTATCTGTTGTGCGGTTGTGTCAGAAGTGTCAATGGGTGTGATGTAATGCGAACATGATTATAGGAGATTGTATATATTATACAGAAGATACGGGAGAACCAAGACATACAAAACTGGGGTTTTGAGAGAGGAAAATGAGTTGGAAAGTAGTGTGGGGTACCCTTAATTAGTGTGCTTTATATTATGTAATTATACATGGCTTGTGTTATTTTGTGGAAATTTGTAGGTGAGGTTGTGATGGATATTTGAAATATTTATGTGTTATTGGTTTTGATGTTTTCTCATAGGTACATTAATATGATTCTTTCACATGGATCATCTTGGATAGTTCTTGAATGGAACTTTTTGGAATGTTACTATGTCATCACTTTTGATTTAATGTTTGGGATTTACTTTTGCATAATTTTACCTATATTAATTTTATTTATTCATGCATTGTGGTATGGTTTTGGATTACATTTTTATTACGTAATGGATTTTCTTGTGGTTGATTCATCTTGTCTCTCAATCTTATTTACATTTAAAGGGTGCTTCCTCCATTCTATGATATTTTTATACCATTGATGCTAGCATCTAACCTACGGAAATTTGGAGACCAGACTCATGGGTTATTTTCTCTCTCCCATTATTGTGTTAACATTGAAAATAATGAGTTTTGATAGTGAGGAATATTAGAAAGGTGTCATTCTTTTAAAAAAGAGGGGTAGAACACACTTGGAATTTTTCAAAATATTAAAACATAATAATTTATTATTGAAGTAATGTGGCTGTAAAATTTTACAGAATAGAATATAGGAATGATAAGGTCAAAAGAACACCATATAATCATATTAAATCAAGGTTTTTTTTAATATTTTAAAACTTATATATTAGGTTAACCACCTCGATAAACCAACTTTAACCATAACCATGTTAACAAATTATTATGATTTCTGTTATTTATTATTAAAAAATTTTTTATAGACAATAATAAATAATATTAATTATGATGATCCAAAATATGGGATCCATTTTAAAATATTAAATTTCCATAAGTGGTATAAATTCATTTTAAAATAAGTGGACAAGAAGAAACAATATTTTTTAGAAAAATAAAATTTTAAGACAGAAAATGCGTTTATATTCATTCCATTCCATGTAAAAACAATTAAATGAACATTAAAATATTTTATTGAACATATTACCAAAAAATTGCATTAGAATTATTCTTTTATAGATATTATTTTAGTTTATTAAGATAAAAACACATTGTGTGTATACATATTTTTTGTTTCGAAAAACTTCTCTTTTTTACTTTTATGTGATTTTATTTTCATTTCTAATAGATTGATAACCAATGAATTTATTTTATGAGTGGCTAAGAAATATATTTTTTATTATTTATATAATAATATTAATACTTTCCAATCAAACTTCTTGGCAAAAACTATCTTGTTAAATAAATTTTTTTAATAGTACATCGTAGTTCGTTTAACCTATATATTATTTGAAAATAAAGAAATAAATGAAAGTAAATTTATTAAATATAAATATATCGTAAATTCATAGGGTTTTACATTATAAAAACTTATATTAATTTCACCCTTTATAGTCAATGAATCAAATACAAATAGCTGAGGATACATAAACCTCATCACATCTTCAGGTTCCAATGTCGCTTTCTCATGTTTATAATTTCTCACAAAATGTTGACCAAACGAGTATCCATGTTACATATAACTTTAGATCTTAATCCTAGAATATATACTCATTTTTACTTATATTAGTTATCAATATCTAGTAGTATATCCTATATGTTTAATACATGTGAAGGATTAGGTACGTAGTTCCTCCGAAGATATACATTTAATAGATTGTGAACATGAGAGAGATTTGGTGTAGGTTCCCATTCATAACAATATGTACTAATACAATCATGAATTTTAAAAGGAATAATATATCTTGGGATTAGTTTTAATTTATCTATAATTATAATAACTTACTTCCATTGGTAAATTCATTGGAATTTCTTCTCAAAAACTTGTAACTCCGCATCTCATAAATGATTGTATGCATCACTTTTCTCTCTAATATAAGTTTCCCAAATGTGATACAAAAGAACACTATAATTCTATAAAATTTCTTTAAATAGAAAAAGTATCAATATATTTAATTATATAACTTCATCCTATAACATTGGATTTCAACACTTCCTTCTACAAAGTGCTTCATAAATAGCTATATTAATGCCCGAGTAAGTATAATTGTTGTAAGAAAATTTGATGCTAAAAGGTATTGATCCCAACCACCTTTAAAATAAGTAGTAAATGATATCAATATATATTAGAGGGTTTCAATATTCCTCTCAGAAATATATGAAATCCCCTATTCTCATGATTTTATGATCAATTTTATATACATCCATAATTATTGGAAAGATTTATCTACTTATCATTAAAAAATAGAATGGTCTTTCTAAAATAGACAATTTCCACCTTTTAAATATTCCTAGGGTGATAGGGTATTGAGAATTCATAATCATTAATCAACTAAAACCATATTCTTGGGAGCATATTCAAACATTTCTACATGAATATATATTTTAGGATTTTATAATATATAAATATCTCTCACCTTTTAAACAAATACAATGCCTCTATATTTTTACAGAAAAAATTACTACTGCCAACTCAAAATCATGTGTTGGGTAATTTATCTCATGAAATTTCAATCGGCATGAGGTGTAACATATCAACATATAATTATGCATGAAAAATAATGATAGTCACTTTTTTCACGCATCGCTAATGATTATAGAACCTTCTAAATTTTAGGGAAATGTAAGTAGAAGTGTGATGACCAACCTTTTTTTTAGATCCATGAAATTTTCCCCACATTCAACTATCCAAAGGGACTTCTATTCCTAACTGTCAAGTGTTTATAGGATTATATATCCATGAAAAATCACTCACAATAAATCGATGTTATCATAATAACCAATGAAAACTATGGATCTAGGTTTTGATGGTTGGTTTGGGAAATTGTTTTGCAACTTTCTTCATGAAAGGATCTACTGATATAACCACAATTAATATTATATAACTGTATAAGTAGATTTATTTTGCTAAAAATTACACTTGTAAAATTTAATATATAGATTATCCTTCATCATGGTATTTAGAATAATTGTATAATTATCTTAATACTCTCAATTACCAATTTAATATATGAAAATATCATTTATAAAGAATACCACATATGAATTTAGGTAATTTATAATTATTATATTCATTAGATTAATGAATATTGCAGTGGCATTGGTAAGTCGATATGACATCTCTATAAAATAAAAATGACCATAATTTTTATAAAAGTATATCATGGATATATCATCCTTCTTGAACCTCAACTAAGGATATATAGAAATACGTTCAATATTATAAATGTATTGGGATGTACATAGTTTATCAAACTAGTTATAAATATGGGGTTCATGATTCATGTTCTTGATAATGATTTTGTTAAGTTCTCAATAATAGATTAAAAGATACATAAGACCATATTTATTATTAAAAAATGAATAGGTTCACCCCATGGTGTTGAAATAGGGTGTATTAATCCCTTATTAAGATTATCTTGGATGTTAATTTTCAATTCTAGTGACATAGTCATGTCAATTCTATATAGATTATTTTAAACTGGTTTAGCACTATGTGTGATTTCTATTGAAAACTAAACGTCATGATTTAGGGTAAAATGTAGAATTTTATAATAATATACATTGATACAATCTCATTAAATAGGAATACACTCTATGTTGAGTTTCTACCAAACCATTAGAGATAAATATCCCTCCCGAGCAGTCATTAAGACACATAAAATATAAGTAGCTTACATGGGATGTTCATATTCATTTTCACTCCAAAAGTAATAATAAAATGATTTTAAATATCCAATGTGAATTTCATTATTCAAAAATTGACATAGGATCAATATAAATAGATCCAATCCATTCCCAAAATCACATCAAATTAAACTATTGGGTGATTCAAAAGATTTATAGAAAGTATATTCCATTAAACGTCTATCATCAAGGTGATGTAGAATTCAGATATGATAAATATATAATTAAGATTTTTTACTACTAACTAAAAATACAATCATTTAGGTGTTGGCATGATACCTTAGTAAATTATTTTGATTAAAGAGAGTGGGTAGATTTAGAACCAAATGAGACATTTTCAATTCCAGTGTTGATAGTAGGAATACCTTTCACTAATGTGTTCTCATTAACAACTTTTATAGTTGTGATCGCATAATATTTCCCATTTTATGTGGTATTAATATGTTATTGAATCCAATTTTCATAATTAACTCTCATATAAATGCACTAATTTGTGTAAGGTCTGTAGTTCGTGAAATTATAGCATCAGAGTGTGAGTGGACCATTGAGTTGAGATTTTTCACTATTACATTCATTAATTATACTCTTCAAATAAATTTGAAATTATTTTTATTGATGACCTTATTTTATAAAAAATATATATAACATAACCCATTAGATAATTTACTCAGTGCCTCATTCCATACTACTGATGTCATGGAAATTTAATTTTTTTTCTTCTATGTGTTTTGTTTTTATAATTTCATCTAAATCCCATAATTCACTTATCGATCACAAAACCAAGAGAAAATTGAGAGTATATAATTTCAAATTTCACTTTGTGAGAAAATCAATGGATTTTTTTCATAGCTATCTATGTCACTAATAGAGAATTTATTTTGGGGATTGGTCTCAAGATAGTGAAGAATCAATCAACTTTTCTTTTAGAATCGATGATATAGTTGAAAGAATACATTACAGGTCTGGTGAAATTTTACACATATGTACTAATGGATTAATCAAAAATCTACTTTAATTTTATATATTCCTATTCCATTTCTGTAATGCGTATAGAGAAAAATTAATATTTTAAAACTAACATCCAAAACACTTCAACTGTTAGTGACTAAATTTCATCTTATTACCTCGAATTCTTGATAAAATTCCACTTTTGATCCACTTCACCTTCCAGATTATGTAATCCCAGTACAATTGTTTCATTCTCCAAACACTAGAGAATAGAAATATCTATTCCGTTTTACAAATTCATTTCTCATCTATTTGTGTAATATTTTAACCATATAAGGAATGCATTAATTTCCATTTAAATTACCCAATAGTGGTTTATTACCTCCTTTGACCATTTGTATGATCAATGTGATTCATATTGCCACTCAAAACTTAAGATAGTTGGGTGATCATAGACATAATATTTCATATTCTAGATCCTATATCATTTAATTTTTCATGAGGTTGGTCATTTAATTTCCATTAAAATTACTCACTAATATGATCCCTCCTAAGATCATCCATCCCTTAATACCAAAAAGCATAGTGCAATCAATAATAATCATAGTGAGTAGTCATGTAATCTTGAAAAAAAATTATATGATACCTGAATCATGACACGTTATTTTCAACCTTTGACACCATAGGCTTAACCTAGGTCATTCATGTTCATTATCTATTAAAATACTTTATAATATTTTATAAATAAAATGTAAATTAACCTTAAAATATCCCCTGGGAGTTTCTAGCTAGGTGTGAATTCTTAGTCATACTCATCATGAATTGGTGACAATTGAGTTAATACCCAATCTACAATTTTCATTGTAGTTACCCCTAGTTTTATATTTTCCACAACCACATCCACATTATTGTATGTAGAATAAGGTGTATTTTCTAGTAAAACTACACACTATATACTTTACCAAATCTTTAGTATATTATCCTATAAATATATATATACACTATTTTTTTCCAAAAATTTCTATAATCCTAATATCTAAATATTAACATAAATATACTCTGATACCAACTAAGATGAAGAAACCACTTAATACATTAATATTACATCATTTTTTTATGAATACTCATTACATATCATAATAATATATTCCTTGGAATGGTAAAGGTATATAATCGTTTGAGACTAGATAAATTAACATATTAGTTTATAACAAATATTCAATATCTCCCACTAAGTTATTCAAACACTGTGTACCTCTTAGACATTCCATACTTACAATATTTATTTATTACAAAGGGAAAGGAAACAAAATAATGGGTGAGATCAAATTCTCAATAATGGTAAACATAAGGGATATAAATCAGAGTCCACAAGTGATCATATGATAAGTATAAGACCATGAGAATGAAATCATAACATAAAATAATCATACCTAATCAGTCGATGATAATTAACCATATATAATATAACAAGGTTATTTCACAAAAAATGATGTGAGTCTTGAGTATGAATATTCATCCATAATAAATCATGATCCTTGAAATCATATAATAAGTATAAGTTATATGTTTTTTGAATATACATTAGTATAGAATGCAGTTTCCTTTTTAAAGTATTACTTACAAGGATATGATAGTGGACTTGGATCACTCCCCATTCCATCATTTCATAGATAAATGTTCACTTATAAGATAGTGATAGTGGAAAGTGTCCCTTCCTCATCAATCTTCACAACTAATGTCAGTCTTTATTATACCATGAGGTATCTATATTTTCCCAATTTATTAGAGGGATTTATAATTATAGTTCCTACCATTAGATAATGAACACCATAAATATGTGTTCTCTAAGATCATAAAAATTTCTACATTTCATCATATCAGATCTCTTGGAAAGGAAATGAGTTTCTTAAACATTAAATTTTTTCATCTATATATAATATGAGGGAAATTAATGATAAATATGAAGGTTTCATCAATAATTAATTAACCAAGGGTAAATAAAAATGTTTCATTGATTCATGTATAACTTATTATCATCAAAATCCATTCAAAGAATAAAATTTTATGGTATCATAAGATTATATCCCTAGAAAAGTATAACAATACTTAATGGATTTTGATATAAATGAAAAATACAATTACAATATAATTTGATCTTTTCTTTGAAGACTTGAGAAAAAATATTATTCCAATGATAAGATTTTAACTATAGAATCCCATAATATTGAGAATATAATTTTCCCTGAAAATAACTATAGAATATTGTAAAGAAATATTCCAAGAAAAGAATAATGATGATAGTGAAAAAGTATGTTCATGTAAGAATAATTAAAATATAACCTTCCATTAACACATTTAAAAATGTCCAGAAAATAATTTTTTAGAGAAAATTAAGAAATATTCTTTTTAAACCATTTTAAATAATGTTAAATGTCATTAAAATGTAATTTTCTATAAAATAAAGATGGAAGAGAAATTGTTTAACCAATGTGGAGATAAGTTTATTTTATCCATAAAAATATTTTCTCAATCATTTTGAGTAAAAAAGGGAGAAAGTGGTTTTAATTCGTAACGAATACAGAAATAACAAGAGAATAATAAAATATATTTGTTTTAAATGTCATTATCTATATAATTTCCTTAACTGGAATTTAGCAAAGATAATCATGAAATGAAATTAGATTGTAACATATACCCCTCACCCCATGTTCTATAATACGTCAGACATGTTGAAATATCATGTATAATAACTATATATTTATTATAAATAAATTAAATAACCATATTTATAGATAAAATCCAATTTATCATTTCTTTATAATTTCTCACGACCCTTCTATTAATAATTTCTCCATTAAAATGAACATTCAAGTAAAAATTGGTCTATTTCCGATGAATGTTTTTTGTTTATTTCATTACATATATTTTTTTCATTGTTTAAAATTAAATATAATTTTAACAATTAAACAGATATTATATTTATTCATAATATAACATTATATAATTATTCATATAAAGTGGTTATGAGAAATTAATGACATTTTTGAAAGAAGGTGGTTGCCCATACGTGCACAAGACCAATGTTAACATTTTCAGATGACTAGAACATTAAGAATATATATATGATATTATAATTACAGAAGAAATATTATGGCATAAATATCCTATATAAACATTCAGTTCATCATAAAAACAATCAATGAATTATGGTGATGGAAAATAAATCATATTTTTATGTGGTCGTTAAAGTCAACAAGTTCACACCCACAATAGTTTCATTTTCCATTTAATTGAAAGGATATAGAAAATGGTTGATCCATCATCATAATTAAAATACTTGATATTTAATTTAATGATGTTATTATTTAGTAATGGTTAAAATATATTCATAAGTAGTACAAGAATCCATAAAATTGAATGTATTATATTAGGAGTTATACCTCATCATTGAGACTCTACATTTGGATTTAACATTAATCCGTAAAATGATGAATTTTTAATCTAATTAAGATCTATTGTACATGGTTAAATATTTTTATAAGGTAATTATGTAAGGTCTTCGATGATATGGGAGACTCATGGTGTGTGGGGAAGAGAGGGGATGTGATATCCTTTTATAAGTAAGGGGGATGGGACAGTAGTAATTTTTAAACATGATTAAAAAGAAAATAATTCCTTACTCAAGTAATATAGATAAAAAATGAAAAATCATATAAAATATAAAGTATAAGGTCAAAATATTATCAACCAATAAAATTTAAGATACACTTTTATGATATTTTAAACCTTATCCCCTTGGTTAACCACCCTAGTAGACCTGTTTTATCCATAACGCTGGTAACACATTTTTTATGTTTTTACTACTCCTTTTGAACAAAAATTATTTTTAACTTATTAAATTATATTAATTATGTTTATTTAAAATATGGAATTTATTTTAATATATTAAATTTCTATATGTGCTATAAATTTATTTTAAAATAAGACGACAAAACACAATGAAAACTACTTTTAATAAACTTTATTTCTTAGCATAAAATAGAATTTACATTCATTACATGCAAAGTAAAAACTATTAAAATAATTATAAATTATTTTATTGAATATATTAAATAATATTTTATTAATATAATTAAAAATGGAGATTAATTTATTTGTAAGATCAAAAAATATTATGCAAAAAATAATTTTTTTGATGAAAACATCTCTTTTTTACATTAATGTTCTAGATTTTTATTTATATCTAAATGATTACTAATAAATTAAAATTATATATATATAAGAACATAATTTTGATAATTTTGTTTTTATTATTCATAACATCGAATACAACGTCTACTCAATAACTATTAGATTAAATAATAATATTGTTATAGTATATCGTAGTTATTTTAAACTTGGGGTTGCTTGCAAATCAAGATATTGATTAAATAAAATGTAGGAAATATATCATAAAATAAGGGGGGTGATATAGAGTTCTATATATTTCTATTAGTCTTATTAAGAAGTTTAGATTTTATGACATCATCAAGGATATTATATTTCTCTAGAAGTTTAGATTTCTCAGGCACATATATGAAATGTTTTCCAAAATGAGGACTAAATTAATTACTAGATCCTCCAATCACGAAGGTGAAACCCCAATTGAATTCCTTCTAGTAGATTTATCTAAGGATATTTTTGTGCGATGTTGTTACTCCTTTCATTAAAGGGAATTATTTTTTACTCATCTAGGACGATTAATCATAGGTATAGTTACTAATTCAACATTCATGTTAGTTATATGTATATCCACTATTTTAGCATAAACAAGTTCATTATGTGTTAAAATCTTGATAATCAAAGATTCAACCCCTATAATACACACCAGCTATCTAATTGATGTTACTATATACTCTTCCTTAAATGGGCTGAGTATCTCAGTATCAGTGAGCTATAATTTAGTTTCCATAAAAGTGTAATTAAATTAAACCTATTAAATTACCTCTGTTATTTTATTAACCTATAGAATGATACCATTAGATATAGTAGTGATCACATTATAGGATTTGTGCAATATGGATTTAATATCCAATTCTATAGTTTTAGATTGTTCTATCTTATTTATAGGAGATTAACTATGTTTAATGGGAAGATGCTAAGTAGACATGGTTATACTATCATTCATTAGTCAAGGTATCAGATTAGAAGTTGAGAGGTATTGGATTTTATTCTTACCCTTAATAATGTCACCCCTATATGTGGCATCATCACGCCCATTGATATTTCATAAATTTAAAAATTGGATCTCCTACATTGTAATAGATAGTTCCAACTAATTTTAATTCCTTGATGAATTTAGGATGATGTTCATACTTAATTTCCAATGTGATTGTATTTTCTGTAGTTGTGAGGACCGCCACCTCAAATGTGTTGTTTCCATATCCACATAAAAGAACATTGGAATAATTCACAAATGTAATGCTCTCAGTTTACATATCCTTCTTGTTGGTAATTCCAACTTAGGAAGAGATGACCCATAGAATCTAGAGATTCTAATAAAAAAATTTAGCTTAAGGATACAAATTCAGACTTAGGCATGTATATTCCTCACATTACCGAGATAAAAATTATGAAAATACTATTATATTCTGAGAGGGATCAGTTTGCAAGAGATAGATCCAAATGTCTCTATTTTTTCATTCCTCAAATGGGAGGACAATGTGATTAAACCCCCACCCATCACAATTTTTTTGAATCATTGAATCCCTATATTTTAGAAAATCCATTTGTTGAGAATAATGATTTTTCATAATTTATCTCTTTTTGGGAAGAAAACTCATTAAATAATAGAGAACATACAGAGGGTCAACCCTTATGTGTTTTCTTGTAGGTTATAATAAAAATTTGGATGAATTATCTTCATCATAACCCTAGAGAAGAGGATATATAGAAGTCAAAAAATTAGATAATCATAACTTATTTGATGAAATCAGAAAAGTTCATCTCCAACTCAACCATATCTGAGACCACTTTTTTAAGATCCCATCCTTTTCTAGGTATGAACCCTTTAGTTTTTTTTGGTATAACATTTGAATTTAATTCACGTTATATATTTATTCTCCTGCTCAAAAATTTAAAACCACTGTACGTGGTTTTCACCAAATGAAGACATATCAGAAAATTAAATTACACCCATATAACTATCATTCACCACATGTAGACATGTCATGAAATTAGAATACACCATGTGCAACATTACACCACGTGTAAGACTACACCATTTGTAGTTAAATTACACAACATGTAATCCTTAATTAATATTTTTAATCAGTTTTATAGGATTTCATTGGTAGAAGGTGAAATGAGTTTCAAATAATTACACAACATGGAATTGGGATTCATGTCCTATTATTATTAATAGTAGATTTCTAAAAACCACTATTTATCACTGTGTAACCCTCAAACCCCATTTTTTTGGCTGTAGAATCTCCATGCACCTCCATTTTTAACCCAAGACATCCCACACACCCTGAATTTGGACTAAAACTCTCATGTTCACCCTTATCATTGATCAAAGACCCTCCACCAAACCCCTTGCTTTGAATATTCTTTCATTAATTTATTAGAGTCTTCTTTGATTCAGAAGTGATAGAACATTATATTTTTGATATCTAAAGCTATATTTTTCAGGTATTCCTCCCTATTATTAATTTTCTTCTAGATCCAGTACTAGTCGATTATCTGGTTCTTGTTAAGAAGAATCCAAATTCCAATTTCTATCCCAAACATACTATAACTTTCACCTCATCCTCTTCTTTCTAAGAGTAAAATCTGAATCTTATTCTTCAACACATTCTTGATTGGTTATTCTCGATTTGGGGATATTCGTTAGTGGGATTTCTTCATCACTGATCTAATGTTAGGTGGTCTAAAATTCAAACACCATAGTCTTAATTACAAATTATGTGTGTGTAACTATATAATTGATATTAAATGTTTAAAAATTGAATTCATAATTAAATTAATTAATTTGATGAATTAACTAATTAATGGAAACATGAAATTGGGATATTGGTATATTATATCATTAATAATTATTTGTTAAATTAATTATGAGTTATTGAGATTTTGGTTTGAGATAATTATTCATAGAATTAATTAATGGGAATAGTAGGGATTTTTAAATTAGGATTTTGGATAAATAATTATTGAATTAAGTATACCAAGATATAGATTAATGCGATTGAATAATTAATTTATGAATCAATTATTATTTTATTGAAGTTATTGAATAGGGATAATTAATTATAGAATTAATTTTGAGTGTTTTTTTAAATAGTTTTACATAAAAAAATTAATTGATTAATTATTAGGGAGTTTGATTTAATGGAGATAGAATAATTAATCGATGAATTAATTTGGTTTATTTAATTAATTGACATGTGATAATTAATTGAGGAGTTAATTTGGATTATTTAATTGTTTAACTTGGGAATAACTAATTAGTGAATTAATTAATATGATACGTGTTGTTATTTAATTGTTGAATTAAATAATGGTATTGAGTTAGAATAACTAATAGTGGAAACTAATTAATGGAAATCACATGGGAAATTAACTAGTGAATTAATTAAATAGTTTGAGTTAAATTAATTAATTATGGAATTAATCAATTTAAATTATTTGGATTAATTAAATGGAGAATTAATTAATTGATTCAATTTTATGATTTATGAGTTGGATTAATTAATTTTTGAATTAATTAAATGGGATTGTTATGTTGAAATAATTGAATAAGTTAGATCAATTAATTGGTGAACTAAATAAAGAGGATTGTTGTGGTAGTGAAATTTAATAAATCTGATTAATTATTCGTTGAATTAATTAATGTGTATTTTTTGGATATTGACTTGATATAATTGAATAATTAATTTTTGAATTAATTATTAAGAAACGAGATTTTAAATTTTAGAAAATTAATTTTATAATTAATTAGGAGTAATTGAGATTGTTTACTAGAATAACTAAATGTTGAATTAATTATATGATATTGGGTTAGAGGATATTGATTAATAGATGAATTAATTAATGGGATTAAAATGCATAATTAATTAGGGAAAATTAAATAAGTGGATTTAGGTGGTAAACTAATTATTAAATTAGTAATGGAATTGGAGGATAATTAATTATGGAGTTAATTATCAAATTATTGGATTATAAATTGTGATTAATTAAATGATGAATTAATTGTTAGATGTTGAGTTTTGAAATGATTATTTAATTATTTAATTATTTAATTTAATTTATTTGGTTAATTAATTGTTGAATTAATTAAGAGTGTTGAAGTGACCAATTAATTGAGAATTAATTGGAGGGATTGTTACGATTAATTAATTGTGGGAATTAGTCAATTAAATTGAAGTGATTAACTAATTGTTCGATTAAATAATTGAAATGGGTTGTGATTAATTATTGGTGAAATAATTAATGCAAGTTGGGGTAGTTAATTAATTATTGAATTAATTAATTTTCTAAATAATTAATGTTATTGATATTATTAGTTAATTATTGAGTTAACTAATGAAAGTGATGTGAGTAGTTAGTTATTGGATTAAGTAATGGAAATGTTTTTAGTATTTAAATTTTAATTTAATCAATAATTGTTTTGTGATTAATAAATTGATTAATTAATTAATGAGTTTGGTGTGATTAATTAATTATTGAATTATTAAAGGAAACATTGTGATTTTGAAATTTTGATTATTTAACTGTAAAATTATTTAATGTAATATTATGATTTAAAATGTTATTAGGGGGTTAATATTGATTAACCATGATTAATGTAAAATAATTTGATATTTTTGATATATTTCGAATGATTGATAAATGAGTTGATATAAATGATGTTATAAACCAATTATATACATGTATTGTTGATAAATAAGGTGTGATACAAGGGATGATGCCCTAAATGCTCACTAGGTTTGATACATGATGTTCTACACCCATGATATATATATACATATGATCAATAAACGAGGTGTCAGATAGGGAATGATACTCCAAATTCTCAAGAGGTGACAGACAATACATTATACACCCAATATGTGTGAAAATATTCTTGTATAGGACATATATTCAGGCTCCAAATACCATTGGGATTTTAGATAGGGATTGATGCTCCAAATACTCAAGAAGGAGCTAGGCGTGAAGTTCGACACTCATTTATTGACATTAGAGTATGCATCCAATTGGATGTATATTAATTAGGCTAGAATGGATAATGATATCCCATTTATTTAATGAATTGTTAATTGAATTAGAGAAATAGTTTAAACTCCCACACATGCTGTAGAAGGTATAGGAATACAGGTGTCCCGGGGAAATTGGGGGGTTTTTAGGTAAATAAAGGATAATTGAATAAATGTGAACTATTTACTTTATTACATATATTATACTCTTTATACTACTTCATATACTATTATAAATTGGATTTTTTAGACACTTTTGCTGGTGGCCTGATGAGTTGTACTCATACCCTACTCAAGCAACATGATCAGTACTCGAATAGTATTTGTGTTTTTTAGAAAAGTCATTGGAAAATGAAATATGCTAGATAGATGAGTTGGGTTGGATCATGAAAGAAGGAACGAGATGTGGTTTGCTACCCTCTTGAGAGTTGTTAGTGTATTTAAATTTGGGTGGCCATTTGACACTTGGCACATACTTAGCATGACATATCTATTATTCAATTTTTATTATGTATTTCCAGTTTTGATAATCCTATGATATTGGTTTTGTCTGTGGTTATATATATATATTCTTCCATTAATTTTTATTTATTTATACTGGTGCATTACTCTGCTAAAAGTGGGTATAGTCTCCCCATGAATGACTTAACAAACCCTCACCACTAGTCGGAATCCTCTGGAATATGAAGAGGCACACATGAGGTCATGTGGTGGTCTGGCATGGGGCACTGGTTTATGGAATGCTGTCCGAGATGTTACAAAGTGGTATCAGAGAAGTTTCATTTCTTCAACTTTTCACTTCCTATTTGGGAAGGGTAGAAATGAGAATAGTATGAGTCAGGTATGGGTTAAGAGATTGTGCATGGGAGTAGCTACCTCATATATGACTCTAAAATCCATGTTCCTAAGGTGGGATTGTTGTTATCAATATGTGTTGTTACAGTTGATTTTATTTCACTTTGTGTGGTTCACTTTTTGTGTGATGTGAATATTGTTTCTGATACTTTTTGGTATTTACTCATGGCCCTAATTCGTTTGAGAGTTGAGTATTCATGCATCATTATAGGAAATCACGACTATCATTTAACATGCCTCATTTTAGGCATGCATCAGAAAAATGGTTATGTGAATGTTTCAAAACATGAACTATTTTTCCTTGCATAGGAAATTGAAATTAAAATTGGGCCTAACATGAAGATTATAAATATTGTAAAATGTTTCAAGATGATAATAAATGGGTGTCTAAATGATAAACTTTAATAATGATAATGTTTTTACCATTGTTAACTAGGACATAGGTGTATGATGGTTAACAGTAGGGATAATGCCTTATTTATGAATGTGTAGTTGGATAAAGTGGGGAAAGACTAGTTTTGTTTTTTTATAAATCCATCTTGTATATTGTTATAATGTTTTAAAATAATAATCCTTTATTTAATTGGCCTTTGATATGGGTAGTTTGGGTTGTGAGAATTTCATAGTTCGATAACTCAGTTGTGGGATTTGTGAGATACTGTCTAGTTTTGGATCAATGTGATAATATGATAGTAGTTAGGGTAGCCTGAGACTTTTGATAGATTAATATGTTTCTATAGTGGGAGGTATCATCAATAATGAAAATTTGTGGTGGTCATCACCAAAAAATTCTTATCATACATTTAATTATTGGTGATCATGTATCATACATTGACATCATCCTGGGTTTGCCGAGAAAGCTCTAGATTTATTCCTAGTTACCTCAATGTGTTTTGAAAAATATAAATTTTTCAGCGAATAGTGAAAATTATGATTTTTATTAAATTGTTATATATTTCTAATAAATTTAATCCCATTATTCTTTAATTTTTTTAAAAAAAATTAAAATTATTTTAATTTATTTATATCAAAATAAAATTATTACATTTAAATCAATTTTATACTGGATTTTAGTATATGTTTATTTTTAGATGTTAAGAAGGTTTTTTTTGAATGTTATTTTAAAGAATATATTGTAAATAAATTTTAATAAATAAAATAACCACTAAAGATGAATGATTTAATTTCAATTTATGTATTTCATAATTGTAAATATTAATTTAATTTAATTTAATTATTATTACTTTTCATATAGTTAATATTAGGTCATTTTGATTAAAAAAGGCATTTATTTAAAAGTCATTTTTTCGGCAGGTATGTGGGATTAATTTTAAATTAAATTATCCCACATAATTTAGTAGAATTGATGAAAGAAACGATTGAAAATTTTTTATTTTCAAAATTAATATTATATAATAAATAAAATTAATTTTTTACCGTAATGAATAGTGAAAATAGTAAAAATTACTTACCGTGGTTATAAAAAAACTGGTTTATAGGGGGTGGGGTGGGTGGGTTAAAATAAACATATAAGGGTTCAAAATGACCCAAAACATGTGTAATTAATATTTTATGGTCATTTTTAGACCATACATCATTTAAATTTAGAAAAATGTTTGTTTTTTACCCTTTGGTCTGACAAAAAATGTGAGTTTAGTTCTTTTAAAAAAACAAAGTCATTCTTCTCCCCCACTTATAAATGGCCACCACATATCCTCTTCATTACACCCATAAATAAATAATGTTATGAAAAAATTCCAAAATCACTACCCTACTTCCCATTCATCATCATATAACCCTAGGAATTTTTGGAAATCGACCTAAGAATAGTTTTTGGTGAAAACCTGCAGATATTGTCCGAAGAAGAGGTAATGTCCTTAACTGATAGTTTTATGTTTTTTTATCTTCCACATTCTTGAAATATTATTAAACCATGATGATAAAATGGCCTCAGTATATTCCATATACTAATATGTTTTTATTTTAAGGTCATTACCTACATCAATCTCCTCCGTAAAATTGGAAACCAAACCATCAATCCTTTGCATAACAGACTGCTGACATGCAAAATGACGTACTATTTTTCCATCAACACTTCTCAAAGCTAAATATAATTATGTATTTAATTTATATATATGATATTTATAATATAATTATAATTATTTAATTATAATATCACATATTCCCTCTTACTTTCAATTCTATAGAGAATATGATAACGTCCCTCATATGTATGGTTGACCACCTCCTCGTAAAGCGATGTGAATCATTTTTCAAAAAACCATTACATGGAAGGTTATGAGAAGTAATTTTATATTTATATATTATATTAATGATATAATAATTATTATTTAAAATAAATATATCATATAATTTCTTACCATGTCATCTATTTAAAAATTATAACATTATTCGTGTGTACAATGGACTACCGCCTCACGAAGTGATGATATTCATTTTTATTACCACATCACATGGATGGTATGTTTTATGGTATTTAAATAAATAATATTATATTATGATACAACTATAATCCATTAATGATAAAATAAAACTTACCATGATTCCATCATGATCCAAAAAATGGAAACGTTACTCATGTGTACGTACGACCTACCCTCTCCATGATTGTGAAATAGTTCATTTTCCATAACCATATTTCATAGTTAGT
This sequence comes from Viscum album, assembly GCA_963277665.1. Taxonomy (NCBI): domain Eukaryota; kingdom Viridiplantae; phylum Streptophyta; class Magnoliopsida; order Santalales; family Viscaceae; genus Viscum; species Viscum album. The sequence goes on from OY728151.1 coordinate 26,147,842, forward strand.
TTTAAAATTATATGTTATGTAAAAAATTATAATTATATCATGATTAACATCTTGATATAATTAAATAATATTCCTTTTTACCTCATTCAACTTATCAATGTGATTTTAGACCTATGGGCCTTTTTTCATTTAAACATATGATGTGAAATTAATTGGTTAAGTAATAGATTATGACATGATATCAAATAAAAAAATTAAATAGTAATCTCGATTTTTTTTATTATTTAAAAAAATTATAAAAAATTTAATTATTCAAGAAGACATGGAATGCACCTAATAATTCCGGATCGAGGTATGGGTTTCATCTCAATCCTACTTCTTTGAGACACATATTCTATTATTCACCTTATTTATTTTAAATAGATTATATACATAAAATTTAAATACTATATGATTAATCCTTAAATATTTTTTATTATTTAGATTAAGCTTCATCTACATAATTCATGGGAAGTTACAATTCAAGAGTTACTAAATTGGAAAGAGTTCACGCTTAAAACTCAGTTTAATTGGGATTGGTAAGGATAGAATTTACATTGATAGAAATTATCTAATAATTTTCTAATAAACCTATTTCATATTATTCTACTATATTTATTACTGAATTTTTCATTTAATATTACCATTTCCCACTCTTTGGTATGTAAAATTATTGATTAAATATTTTTTTAAAAATATGACTTCATTCATCTCTTCTGTCGAAAATAATTTTTCTTAAAAATCATTATTTTTTTAAAAAGTATTTGTAAATTATATAATAAAAAATTTTACTTTCATTTTAAAACATAATTTTATTTTGAAATTTTCTTTTGAAATTAATTTTCCTATCAATTTCTGAATGAGGAACTTCAAGAACTTTAATAAAAATGGCGAAGGAATATTTGTTTTAACATGTATGACATGAATGGTATTTTCTACCATGATGACCATTATTTAACATGAATATCCCTTTATAAGTTCCCAAATTACTTTTCAATGAAAATATTCTTCATAATATTTTGTCACTTTAGTTTTTCAAAATTTAATCTAACATTTTAAAGGTTATTTCCTTATGTATGTTTTTATATTTTTATTGGTATTTCTATTAATCAACAAAACCCACAATTAATGTTGTGAAATTATTCTAAATTACATATATATATATGTACCCAACATGTATACTTAACCCAATATCCCTTTAATGTGATAATTCATGTCTTATATTTATTTCTCATATTCCTGCATTATGAAATTTAATTGGATTATGATGTAAGACAATATTATGCATCCCATTTTCCATCCAAGGGAAATTTTTATGTTAGGAATTATAATTTTGTTCCCTTATGTGGAACACATAGATCATGAACATGTTATGATTGGTTATCTTATATAGTTTTTAAACGAACTATGTTAATATTTCGACTCGTGGTTCATCATGTATGGGATTAGGGAGTAAACCATATCCATTTTGTGATTTTTTCCATAATGTGATATGGTTTTATATAGTTATTATTGACTCTTATTTATGTAAATTTTTTAATTTAAAAGACATTCCTACAATTCCATTTTCTTATAAAACCATGTGTTTTATGTTATGATTCCACGTGAATACTCTTTTACCCTCTATTTAATGATATCAAGTTATATCTTCGGCTAACATTTTATTTATCCCTATCTTGTTTATTCCCTTACAAGGATTTCTAGTTCACCCATTTTTTGTATGTCTTCCCTAGGTTATGATATTTGTTTAGTGGTAAAATAGATTTAGGATCTCAATATGAAAAGGGAAAAATTATAAGGTTATTATGTTTTATTTTCCTTTGATGTATTATGATCATATTATTATAATGAAACTCAGCCTCATGATCTTTGTGATTTTACTTTTTGTATATTTATATATTGACATCATGTAATATTATGTGTAAAATTCATGCCTCTAAAATGAATAATTTTAAAAAATATTTTTTGAAAAATATATTCCAAAAGACCCGGCATCCAATCCGGGCAGGGGTGAATTTCCGGGTTACTGTAGTAGGGCACTATAGTAGTACTATTGCAGTCGTGGAAGTATAGCAGCGGCGACACTATAGCGGCGGCGGGACTGTAGCGGAGGCAGTTACTGTAGCAGGTACTGTAGCAGCATGGGTATTGTAGCAGTACTGTTCACTGAGGGGTCCTTTGGGCAAAAAAAAGGGCTTTCAAGCCTTGTCATCAGGCCACTTGTCCTTGGGCCTTCGAGCTATGTAATGGGTCACCCTCTACCCAGTCTAAAGAGGTATTTACTTTAAATAACAAATTGAGGTTTCTGCCCCCAACCTAAAAAAAATATATTCCAAATGGTCTCTACATAGAAAAACAAGGGAAGTTTCTTGGTTTAATGAAAAGGGAGGATAAAATATGTTGGTCTAATTAGGTAAACATTGTAAGGACTACATGGTTTCTCTCTATCATTGTTATTGACATATAATTTTTTTTATCATTTCATTAGTCTCTTAAATATTAGTCTTCAAAAATAACAAATGACTTAATAATTTGAACATAACAGAGAAATAGTTCTATGTTCCCTTAAATTGTAAATTTTAAATTGTGGTTCATGATTATAAATGGTATCAAAGGGATGGAGATTTTAATAGATTAACACAGCATACATTTTGAGGTGGATCAAATAAATTATAGTGAAGAAAAAAAGAATCAAATTCTAAAATGTCATAAATGTTTAAATAAAGGCCCTAGAAACTGCCTTATATTAGAAATGAAAGGATTCATGTTTGGAAAATAATGCAATCAAGATAACAAATGTTGCTGTCACATTAAAAATAAAATAAAAATGATAAAATAAAAAAATGTTTCATTCATTCCACTTACTAGGGTCTAATCATTCAACTATAAGTAACATGGATTGTATTGAAATCATTATACTAGACTAAGGGTCAATAAGGAAAACTGAATAAAATAACCCTAGAAGTCATGTGATAAAATAAGAGTTTATTCTATGACCTCTAATAAGGTGGATCTTTAAAATTATGTGGTTATAAGAACTTATTTTATTGATTAAATAATAGAGAATTCAATTTTTGATCACAAGCCTACATAGTATTTTATTTCATGCATGTTTTTTATTAATATTTAATCACCACCTCATAATATTTCGGTGTATTTATTGGTGATAAAACAAGTGTCCAAATAATTTTATATCAAGTTTAAAACTCATCAATAATAATATTTAGTGGTAAAATATTATAAAAAATATTTTTATAACCCCTTTGGGATAAAAATATATTTTATTGGGAATGGATAAGTTATCCTTATATAGAGATAACATTAACTACCAAGTTGGGTAAAATAGTTTCCCTATATTAAATTATTATATAATATTATAAAATTATAAGGAGTAGGTTGGATATACTTTGTTAACACTTCCCAAAACATGGATATTGATTCCTTATAAGAAATAATATTTAGATTAAACGATTTATACAAAGAAAATAATCATCCTAAAATAAAATCCTATAGGGAGAATATGTGGTTATTTTTTGAATAGACTAGTTATCCTAATATATATAAAATATCAAAACTAAGTGAGGGATATTAGTTTCAATATCCCAAATAATCTTACAATATTATAAAATTGTATGAAAAATGATTAATATTGTTCAAAAACTCTTCTCAAGAATGAAACTTATTTCATCATGAGAATGTATATATATAAAAAATTATTGAGAAAAAATAACCATCCTTAAAGACAATCCCATTATGAAGAATATTTTGGTTTATAACCCAAAGATTCCCCTAGTCCCCATCTTGATAATTTGTTGTGTTCTCTGTAGAACTCATACCAAGATCTTTTACAATATCCAAGAGTCCTTACAGAATGGTCCCTATTGAACTAGATGATTTAAGGATGACCCTATAGGATATGTAGGAAAATTATTTCACAAGATCGTGTACTTAACCATGGGGTTCAATAATCCTCTTTATGAAGAATAAGGATGGGTCAATGAGTCTTTATAAGGGTTTTCACAAGCTGTACACAATCAAAATAAACAACAAGAATCCACATCCATTGAGTGATTAATTATATAGAAATATATGTGGAAATTAATAATTAGTGAAGGGTGATCTTTTTCGAGGATATCTTCAATTGAATTTATAATTTAAGGATATTCCAAATATTTTCTCTCTCACCAGATATAGACACTATGATTTCATAGCGATTAAATTTTATGCAATTAATGCTCAATTAATATATATATATACATGATGAATATAGTCTTTATATAATATAAATACATATATTTAGAGGTATTTATAATCTATATTGAAATATAATCAAGAATAATGTAATAATAATATGATTACTTGAGTATTGTTCTATATTCAATGAGAAAAGAAATTTTTTATTCACATTATAGTAATTATGAAATTCCAGGTAGATAAAGTCACATTATTTATGTATTTTATAAGAAAAAGTGATATATCTATAGATACATTGATGAAAATAGTAATATAAGGAATGTTATAGAATAATATATATAATTAAGATCCTCAGTTTTATCTAAGTGATCGGGTACTGTTGATGGTTGGTTAGAAAATTCACATGATTTCAAACTAAATAACTAATATTAATTGGAATCAATGACTATTATTCTAGATAGTTTAATGTGATTAGATATTTTATGAATTTAAGAAAAGGATAACCATTTAAAATATACTCACACTACTTTCATGAGGGTAATTATTTTTCATATGCATGGATTTTCAATTAAGGGTATGCATTGTGTACTCATGAAAAATGTACAGTGATAGACTATACCTTAAGATAATTGAATGTATATTTTAAAAATTACCTGACACAAGATCTCGAGTTGGTTTTAGTAATCTTTAAATTGAATATTTCTTGGAATTATATCTATGAGGAGAATTGTGATATATATATATATATATCAATAGTTTTTAAAGTGTATATTTACAAAAAGAGAGACTGTAATTTTTTTACTCGGATCACTCTAAATAGTAACTAGATCAGAACAATGTGGGGCGTCTGGTGTTCCTACTCATCCCCATAAGTATATTACTATCAATAAGTTCCAAGAGTGGTACATTTAGGAGATCATAACCCCTTTTTCATATTTCACAATTTCAATAGAAATGAATAAATTTCATACACAATGTAGTATGTAAAATGAAAAAATAAAACAAAATATGTTTGATAAAATAAAATGCGGACATATAGAATACAATATACCACCCATCGGGATGGTCACATAAATAAACTAGAACAAAAGGAAAGTAAAACAGAAATATCATTTGAAATTTCGACCCTTACCACATTATGATTTCTAAACCTAACATGAGTTGTCCAGTTCAAAAATGAAAAACCCAAACCCATTCCTCATTGCATCTTAGGCCTATAATAACATATGGAAGCTACTATGGTACCCAAGTGAAATGGTAACCTGACCAGTGTGTGAGTATAACATAGTAGTCCACCACCAATGGTGTATCTTAAATAACCAGTCTATATGAAGTGCATAAAGAATTTATGAAGCTAAAAAATACCAAACACAAAACATTAAATGATTTTTACTAAAAAAATGTGGCACTTAGGGGCTAGGTTCACCGTATGAATGGTATACATATTTTTTTTCTAGTTTCATATTGTTTCTGAGAACATAGAGAATATAATAACAATCACCTTATTCCTAACTAGTAGAAATATACATATCTATGGTCTAAAATAACATTTGGTGGGAAATATACCCATCCCCGAATCCATTTGTTCACCTATGGTGATGTTCACCCAGGGTTAACCATCATTTGTGTCCCCTAGGTCCATTCTCACCCCATGTTAACCATAAACTGTTTCCCCTAGGTGTTATGTTGTCCATAAGTTAGTCATATGTATAACTGTGTTATTTGGGAGACGTGTTCACCATGGGTTAACTATAATTTTCACTACATTTTATAGGGTATAGTGCACCCCTAGGTTAACTATAACCACATTCACATGGAACCATAAACATATGAAAATTAATATATAAAGATAATAAAATAAGGTACTAAGGGACTCATCCTTTTTCATTTACAAAAAAATTTCCAAAACCACCAATCCCAAACCATTCTAAGTAAACATTTCCTAACTATGGGTAATATCCAATTCTATCCCACCATCTTTATCCATCTCAAATTACGTTTTAATGAAAATTACACAAACTATAATGGCATTTACCCTTTTTATTTCAATCTATGTTCATTTACAATTCCTTTACCTTTTCCCCAAAGTTCTATTTTTTCCCATATCAAAATATGACCCAATTACCATTATGAAAACAAATTTCCATTCAAAGATCCAAAAAACACTTCAAAATTATCTTCAAAATCAAATCATTTTACCAATTCAAAAATAATTATAATAGGGGTTAACTTGGGAATGTGGAATTCCAAAGAATGTATTTATTTTAATGAAAACAATTCAATGATCGGCTAAACCGGAATGAACTCGCAACACATGCACTTGGAAACATAAAAGACTACAGGTCAAGACTAGAGACACCCACCTTATACAATAGTTTGCGATTTAAATTTTCCAAGGTCCTACATCACTTACAAGGCCCACCAAGCCCCATTCAGGATTACCCAAACCAATTCTATCAACATGGGTTCCTATCTCAAGCCAAATATAAACAATTAATTAATTATAATAAGTATAATTAATTTATCATTTAAACCGAAACCAACATAGAGTGGATCATTAAATTTAATATATCCATACCCATTAATTGAAACCTAATTTAATGGAGTTCTAGTCACCTTTGACACAACCTTGAACATACACTGAATAAAAACCCAACCTAAATAGACAAATTATCTAATTAATTAAACTAGATTTTATAAAAAGATTAATGAAAATAAAAAATAAAAAATAACATATTTAAAAACTAAGGAACAAGGTGAAGTTGATCTATTGGGACACCCTCGTACTAAGATGCTTTAAATCCCCCTGGGAATCATTCAATTCATCCACAATCCTATAGATTCTCCAAAGAAAACCTATCCAAAAAAGAGTTAAATTATAATGGATAGAGGATAAGAACTACAAAAGATTAAGGTGATGGGGAATTAAATTAAATTTTCATTTGAGGACCCATGATACACCACCTAAATAGGATTGAATTGGATATCAAGGAAAAGGAGCCCCATGGACTATTGAGGGAAGAAAAGTAGGGACACAAGGTTCCCTCTAAAACTTAGAGGGGATGAATGATAATTATTTTCTATTAAAACCACTATCATCCTGAAAATGGGTTTGTTTAGTGGAACTTTTCACTACCAGTCCCAACCATATGGCTGGTATGTTTCCGCTGATATGTCGGTGGACTCATCCATGGTAACCAACCCCTTTTCCTTGTCATTGAGTGGTTGGTGGTCTTCCATGTCTTATTAGTGACTTCTTCCTATAACACCATACACCTTTCCTATATATCAAGATTATTCACTACTCTTTTACACATCTTGAAGATATAACATCACCTAAAAATACCATTTAGTGGTGTCTAAAATATCACCAAGCTCTTTGGATCCTCGGTTAAAAACATGGATCATATACTAATTGGAAAACTCATATTCTCATTATTTTAAAAAGTAACCATGTGGATTTGATGCATTAAAAAATCCCCAACATAACACTTATTATCCTTATGATATCTTATTGTTTCTCATATGAAATATCCTGTCCCATTTCAGTATTCAAATTCCATTTAAATGGTTGTGTTCCAACTCAAAGGTCAAAACATGATCTCAAGGTGAAACTTCTGTTTTAGGACACTAAAATTGCTGAGACATGATCCAAGACTCAAAACTACTACCGAAACAATAGAAAGGTACCAAATCGAGCCTATCAAACATGATACATGACTATTTCTTACACTAATTGATCACTCAGCCTATAAATCTACCCCTATAGGACTTAGTTCATAACATCCAATATTCATGAATTAGTGCTACCTCCCTTAAATATTCTTATTAGAACCTTGTATTCATGTTCCAACAACACTATTGGATTATATTATAACTCCCCCTAAATGTTCATAAATAAATAAACTAGGAATGTTATATAATAACACCATATTTATGATTTTGATGAAAAATGGATGCACATCCACCATCCATTTCAGACCCAAGATATGTCATATTTCCTCAAAAGCCCGATATAATTCCTGAGGCACTCCCACTGCACCCCACATGACATGGATGATATAGTTACCTACTGATCATATCCAACTAAAAATAAAAATTCAACTCAAACCATATTGGTAAATATATTCCATAATGTTCACATGGAATCACCCACTGATATGTTCCCAATATACAATCTATGGTGCTTAACATTATTAGGCACACCTTATCCATTTTAACACACTCATCAAGGTTCATGAAAAGTTCATGATGCTAGTATTTGGTAAAAATATCAACCTTATATTACCACTATTGTGATCTACGAAGAAAATTAATACTTCCTGATGCAATCACAAATGATTTATTTCAATCCATACTGATCTCGATTCCAATGCTCAGACTCTAACCATCAATGAATTTCTAAAACACCCATATATAGTACCCTTTCTTCTAGAGACACCACTCAATTGATCACACATGATCATCAATGTACATTCCTGAAACCTAGTGAAATTATCAGATCAAGTCCTCAACCATCCCAACAACCACCGTACCCTTCAACTAGTTCTTGCGTAAACTCAATCCAACACATCTAGATCGTCATAAAAAACCAGATCCCAACACTTAGTGAAATTCACTCATTTGGTTCATTAGTCTACCAAAACAACATTGACCATACCTTGATCATGGATTAGTTTTAAATATTAATAATACATATATCATCCCTAATTTAACTAAATCACAAAACCCTTGAATGAACGTCAACTGCTAATAGAACTAAACACAATTTTGGCACTCATTGGGTCCCAAATTACATCAACGATATCTTCCAGAAGGCCAAAAAAAGAACAACAACCCTATTTTCATGGGTTCGTGTTGACTACACCCGACGTCACTATCCTCACAGTCGTTTCACATTTTTCAAGACCTCACAAAATAAAAATAAAATTACCATGTCACACATCTATCTATTCCCAAATCCTATGAATGCGCATGACCAATCATTCCCATTCCAAAGTTCTAACCAAAAAACATCTCCAAACTATTTCCTCGAACAAGGTAATTTCATTATTTACACACACTAATATTTCTAAGAAAAAATAGAGTCACCACCCTCACTCTAAATTTTTGTACTCACCACCACATTGATTCACATAAAACGACTCCCCAATATAAGAAAACCCACACGACTCTCATACCGAGACATACTCACAAAACTGTACAAAACACTTTTCCTTATCCAAAACTTAGATCAACATTACCTAATCTATTTAAAAAAATCCCTCTTTCTTAGGGAACTAACTTCAATTCATTGAAATCTATGGGTCACCCCACATGGGAGCATGAAGCCAAACTTTTTGTGGATCCTTGGTCTGATCATGACCATAACCATTTCAAGATCCAAAAGATCCATGTGAGAAATATATATTAAATCTTGATTTACATATATATTAAATGATTGTATGTTTCTATAAAACATGTTCACTAGAACATGACTTCATATCTTGTTAGTTAATTGACAACAAAACTATGCACACAAGTCAAATTGAATATCTAACAATGACACCAAAATTCTAGTTCAGAAATTAAATATTAATTACATTTTCTCTTACACAATGAGTTTCCTAACATTCCACCTATATCAGGACTCACCACTAGCTGACTAGTAGTAATCAAGGCACTCCTCTTCAGAAAATAAAATCTTCCATTATTCTTTGAATTACCTCATGATCACCCGATACATGAACATTGTTCATAAAAAAACATGCATCCATCGAATGCCCAAGGAATGTCAACCATATTCCCATGCCCTTACAGCAACGAATAATTTACCAAAATCCAAAGAATCTACCCATTATCCCATTGTGTACCAAAAGAAACTACAACAATAAGGGAAAACATTCAAATATACCATCACTTCCAGACACTTCTAAACACATGGTGGCAGAAATAATGTAACTTCCTAGATTAAAAATCACTGAGCTATTTCTATTCCCATGACACCAAGATAGATAGGCCCAACAAGCACTGGTATCATCCCTGAGTAAAATAATAGTTCCTACCTTTTCAAAGGAAAAACATAATCCTAAGACTAATCCCATTTATTTGTTTCCCTCATGAGAAAATAAAAACTCTACCTACTGACATTTTTTCTAAGTATTATGTCTCTTGGTCTCCCACATTTTCTTATTGTTAGGTCCCACATCAAGGACACTAGTTATGTCTGAAAAATAGTAAAAATTATTGCTAAGGGCATAAATTATGGTAAATACAATATATTTCCCATATAAAAAAGAACTCAATGTCACCTTCAAAACAACCCACTATGGGGTCTTATGCCAATAATGTCATACACACTCTTTTATTGATCAAATCATGATACAAAAGTTGAGAAAACACTAACTTATGTGTCACACATATAATATTTGGTTTTTATTTTCATCTCACTCACCCATGGATCTAACAACACCACCACCAGGTATAAAATTCCATGACATTGACCTAATGAGGAATCGATTCCCATGAGTATCCACACACGAGACAGATTATTCCAATATCTATTAGTCACCCATTCAAATGAGCATAACTGGTGGAGTTATCTCCGATGACCAACATTGAGAGGCTAAAACCGATCAGTTTGGTTAAGTACAGTACTAATACACTCTATGCAGGAAAAACTATATATGTTATTACTAGAACTTTTAAAAAACCAAAAATAAGACAAACACACCCCTATAGGGTTAGTCTCAAATACAATGAAATATCATTATAGGACTATTAGGTTCTATTCTCATAAATTTATGATGGATTTGTGCCATCTTATTTCCATATGATCCATATTACTAGCCACTAACATAATGAATAAAGGTACATGTCGGTTAAGCTTTGTATAATTTCACCAAGATCTTATATAGGAAAACACCCTATGACATGTTCTTGAAACTTTTAAAAAATAAGGTGTCATCACTGGAAAATACATCACTTGAAGGCCTCTATCATGCGGATCCTATGTGACTATCATGATATACCACACACCTATTGCCTCTATAGGATAAGATTCAAAATATATACCTAGCCTCTTGCCAATAAGAAAATAGACGAAAATCAATAACTCATTAAACAAAAATATCAAACTATATGTGTTTCACACAATTTAAAAATAATATAAACTACAACATTACAATACATGAGAATCAATCCCATACCCATGATAACCTGTACATCCAATGGAAATGGAGTTCATGATTCCCTCATCTAGGTTCTATTATAAGCTCTAACACATTAAAAATTCTATTATCTACCGAGTAACTAATAAAATAATAAAAAATCCCTCTGATACCATTTTATAATTTCCAAACATGGCTCACATTGGACATTAACATAATTTGAATGTTTTGTAAAATTAGGAACACCACAACATACTCTAGAGGCTACCGACTATCATGTGGCCTTTGGTTGTACTGTGGGGAGACTATACCACATTTATCACAACTCACAATAAAATAAAAATTATATAAATATCTTACACACATTAATTTGAAAAATAAATATTTAAAAATGAACATGTTATAAAAAATAATATGGTGGCATATGGAATACAACATAACGCCCACTCGCCCTGTCATAAGTACAGAACATAAAAAAATTTAAAAAAACATAAGGATCTCTAGAAATTTCAATCCATTCCACATTACGTACTCTAAAAAAAATAAAAACCATCATGCTCAAAAAAAAGTTTGAAATTAGGCATTATACTTAAATTTTGATGAAATAACAACTAAAATCAACTTGGGTACACAATTTCAATGGTATCCTATGAATGGTGTGGTTATAATACGGAATTCCAACAGCAATAGTCTCCATAAATAAAATAGTCTATATATAGTGAATGAAGATGTTCTCAAGATAACCGATACAATGAAAAAATTAAAAAATCTAAATTAGAATGAAAAACAAACATTGAACCCATGAGATAAGTTCAACTTTGGATGGTACTAGACTACTTTGACTAGTGTTGGCATGTTTATGAGTAATTCATCTAGACTGTGACAACCACCTCAATCATGAATATGGTATATATACCCATCCATGTTCCAAATCAGTTTTTGGGGGAAATATACCCATCCCCAAAGCCATTAGTCCATTTGGGACCATTTATCCATGGATTAACCATCACTAGTATCCCCTAAGGTTGTGTTCACGACATATTATCCATAAATATCATAAATTCCCCCATGGGTTTTGTTAACCCTTGTTTAACTATACTTTATTACTACATCCCTTAGGGGGCTATGTTCACACACATTTTACAATAATGAGAAGCACCTGGAACCAAACATATAGAAATATCTATATAAAAAAGGTTAAAAAACAAGGCACTAGGGATCTCAATAATTTTCATTTTTAAAAAAAATATCCAAAACAAATTCCCCTAACCATCATAATGACCCATTTTAAAAAAAGGGAAAAATCCATGTTAAACTAGCTTTATAAATTCCACCTCAAAATACTTTTTAAACCAAATCACACACACTATTAAGATAATTTTCATTTTCATTCCAAACGATAATCCATTTAAATTTCCTTCAAATTTTCCCATAAACTGACCTTTCCTATTTTGATATCAAAAGCTAAACTAATTACCATTTAGAAAGAAATTTTCATTTGCAATATCCAAGAAACATTTATAAATAATTTTAAAAATCAATCCATTTTACCATATTGATCTAATATTTTTATGAAGGGTTAATTAGGAAACATGGAATTCTAATGAATTTAATTTTTTTAAAACAAATCAATACAATTCTCAGGGAAGCTATTATAACCTCATGAAACCATAATTTGAATATATATAATATTACATGTCTTTTAGAGGGTAAACATTCCATATATGAAGATTTATAATTTAAATTATTGAATTATTAGTATCTCCTCTATGGAATTACATGTTTCATCCATGTTTACCCGAACCCATGCTGACCAATCGTATTTCTATCTCAAGGAAAATTATACTAATTGATTAATTATAAAATATATAATTTACTAATTAAAACAAAATTATACCATTATAGGTACATATAACTAACCATACCTTACTCTCTCATTGATACCTTAATCCAATGGTTGTTGACCAGCTTTGGCACACCCTTAAACCCATTACATGATAAAAAACCACCAATTACACCACTTCCATAATTAATTTTATTGGAATTTTGGAAATTATTAAATAAACTAAAATAACATGATACACTATAGAAATTCTATGGAAATAGTTAGAGGTGGCCTCTCAAGACAACATTGCCTTAGGTTTCTTGAAAGCTATATAAGAATGTGGTGATTCCACCATACTCCAGTGGGAACACAAAAAATAAAAAATTACCAAAAAAGATGGAAATTAAAGTAGAGGGGGGATAAGACCAACAAATTATGAAGTAGGTGGATAATTACCTTTAAATATGGATTGAATCCCAGTGATACACCACCCATGAAGTGGGAATAATAGGATAGGAATGGGAGAGAACCCCTTAACTACATTTGGTACATTAAGTAAGTAGATGAGTTTTACCCTCTAAAAACATGATGGGTTATAATTCTAATTCTTCCACTTTGAAACCCTCTCAGGTAAGATGATGGATTCAGGTAGTGTCTATTTCTGCTTATAATCCCCAATGGATGGCTATTTCTATTCCCCCATTGAGAATGTGAACCCTTTCTATTCAAACACCCCTTCGTATGCCCACTGACTAGATGATGGATACAATATGTATCCCTAGACACTCAAAATATATCAGTAGCTTCCCCAGTACCCTCATCCACCTCCCAATCCTGAAAAATACTATTAAAACGCCCTTTACAGGTGACTATAAATTCAGAATGATCTTGAAAACCTCAGATAAATAATTAATCCATCCATTAATCAGAAAATTCAAATTCCCTTGAATTTTTAAACCATTCATAAAAAAATAGGAATTATAGATCAACACATATACCAATATACATAGTCATATCTAATCAATGTTTATAATTTTTTAATCCATTTCTACAATGGAATAACGAATAAATTGACGATTCTATAATTTGAAAATGTATGGAAATATTATACATGATGAAAAATGAAATTTTAGAAATATTCATTAACATGTAAAGGGTAATGATCTTGCATACTGGGTTTTGGTAGATATCTAAAAGAATGGGTTCCGTTGAGCTTAGATCCAAGGGAAATTTAAAAATATAGAATCTAATTTAGGATTTTTTTCATAGATTAGTTTGAAATATTAGAATTTATGTTTCAATGATTGTATCATATGTGTAATGAACAATGAATTAGATTTGAGGGTTTAAAATAAAGTAGTGAATGGCAGTGGTTATAGATGGACAATGGGTTCCTAGTTGGGAGGAATGGGTTACTCGGTGGAGTTATAGTTGTGTATGCAGCTATTTGTGGAAATATAGGTTCTGGTGAAGGAGTAATAATTAACTAGTAGAGTTTACAAGAATTTTCTAAAATCGATATATGGTGATATCTTCAACCACTATTCTACATATACACATTTATGGTTTCCTCTTCGAGGGTGTTAGACCAACAAATGAGAAGCCATTTGTTTCTCCGCTCTTCCCCCCATTATTATTCCTAACCCTAAGGTGGATTATAGAGGGTTTATTGAGTGATACATGTGATTTTTAATCCCTATCTCTATCCAATTTCGTTCTTTTACATACCCTTTAATTTCAGTGAGATAGAGATAGATTTTTGGTATGTATTCCACCAGATCATTACTAAACTGGGTTTTGATGTTGAGGATTTAGTGTTGCTTGACATGGGAAGGATCTAAGAGAATGAACACTTGATTTATCATTACATTTATTTTGTAATATGATATATTAATTTTTTTAGTTTATCTATTAAATTTTCAAGGAATTCGTTGATGAATTGAAGTAGAGTGTTAGGAATGTTTTTGGTATTGGGCTTAAGGTGTCATAATTTATCTACACCAATTTATCTGTGCATTGGAATCCTTATTAATTTTATTAAGTTTGACATTGATTATTACTATTTTAATTAATATGGATTAATTAGGTTAGTAATTATAATTTTACAATAACTAATTAATGTTGGATTTTGATTGAGTATTGGACACATGTGGATGGTTGATTTCTATGATGGTCTTAGTGTAGCTTGGTGAAGAATGAATTATGTATGCTTAAAGGGATACATCCATTATTATCTTTAGTGATGAATAATAACAAAAATTTATATATTTTTTAATATATTGAATGTATTATAAGTGCATATAAAAATATGAGAGAGAACTGAAAGGTAATCCTGATGGGTTTTGTTTATCTGGTGAGGCTTTGTATTTATTTATAAGTCTTTACATACTTTTATATGTATATTATTTTTGACTAAGACATTGATGAATAAGTAACCTATGTGACAGTCTTGGTTTAAAAATATATGGCATACCTAGAGGTTTAAATTATTTCATCTATGGATAACATAACTAAGGAGGGTTGAGTAGTTGTATGTTTTAGTCAGTTAGAGAAGTTTCCTGGGTTGATTCTGTTTGATTGTTATAAAAATGGATTATGAGATATGAGCATGAGGGGGAATTCGAGAATGACCTAGGATGGATCCAATTTTTTTTCCTCATGTATATAGTGATTTTTTTGGGATACCTATAACACATTAGGTCCCTCAAACCTTACGTGTTGAGTAAACATCCACCAATGTTCATGATACAATGAAATATTGAGAGATACTTAGGGAATGGATTAATGATGCGTTTCCCGATCCTTAGTTAATACTGCGATCCTTTTATGTCATTCATGAGTGTTAATTAGTTGTATAAACTCAATATTGGTTTGGTAGAGTAGATATATATCCTTTTTATAAGACATTGGTTCGATTGGGGATATATAAACCTAATCCATATGAGATGAGTAGTTTCATGAGATAATAAGTTAGGTCATGGGAGTCCAATCCTGATGTATTAGAACTACGTGTAATACATCAGGGAGTGAGTATCCAAGTAAGAATTTAAGTTATTTGAAGTAAAACATTATGTTATTACACATTTCCAATTGATATGATATGAATTAATATGCACAAATTATAGTGTTTTTCATTAACATAAATGTTATTATTTTGGTGTTGGGCCATTTATATCGTGTATGGTCCCAGTGGAAAATATTACACCTAATACTTATGATTTTTTGAATGATCATTAAATTTTTTTATTCTCAGGGATATTTTATTCACCCTGGTGATTATAAAATAGTGACACATTATACACCTAGTAATTTTATCATTTCACTGAGTGGTGATTCCTCATTAAATTATTACTATATCATTAACCCTTATATTTTATGGTGGTATATAATTCTATCATTTAAACATTATTATACCCTTTTATGGTGATTTTTCATTTCCCCTATGATATACCATTTATATGGTGTTTTATGGTTCTATATCATTCATATTGTGGTGTTTCATTTCCCTAATTATTATGTGGTTATATACCATTCAACATGAGACATAATTATTCCTATTATTTAATAGTTATATATCATTTTGATACACCATTCACACTATTTTTATATGATAATATATCATTAACCATGAAATAAATGATTCACAATATTTTTTATGGTGGTTTATCATTAACTAGGGAATACATTTTTCCACCTTTTTTGTGTGGTGATGTATTGTTCACCTAAAATTACATCATTTATCTTGTTATTATAGGGTGACATATTATTCACTTAGTGGAAAATCATTTTCCTGTCTATTATGTAGTGATACACCATTAATATAGATACCCATTCTGAATAAATTATTACACTATATTATATCTATATTTAATACATTACATCTCACAAAATATTATTTGAATCAAAAAATTTATGGTTTATTGTCTTTAAGAACTAGATACAAAAATAACTCATTTTACAACCCTTGGGATGTTTTTTGATTAGTCATTCCATTATAGACTCCCCACTATACATACTATATATTATACCCAACTTTATAAATTTGGGAAATGGAAACCAAAGAAAGGGGGGAGATCGACTATTTAGTGTGGGTAAACATAATTGTTAGCTATCAAATATAAAATTTGAGAATATATCTATACTCATGGTACACATGAATCTTAATCCCAAAAAATAGATGATACATCATGGAATATTAATTTCCATAACATAATACATGAATGAAAAGATTTTCAAAACATTAGTCAATAAACATGATTCATGGGATCATAATATAAGTGTAAAAAACATCATTCAAAAATGGATAAAACAATATCATTAAGAAAAATTACTTTCATGAGTCACATGCACATTCAACCATGATTTTTAGGTGAATTAATTATAATATTGTATACTTTACCTTCAAGAGTCACTTGCTTACACCAATGCTCACTAAAAACGAAATTTTATTGTATATACATTTCTCATTATATTTAAACTTTTATCCAATTCATTGGAGGGATTTATATGACCCCTCCCCTTATTCATCCAAATTAGTGAGTTCCACTTGAAAATCATTGACCAATCTCATCAAAATGAACCCATTGAAATAAAATAGGATTCAAAAAACATTAAAATAAAAATCAATCACTTTTTATATATTATAGAACACATGGAAATAAAATGTGTTGCATATCATTTTAAAATGAAATAATATATAGAAATCAATAAAAAACGTAAGAATATAAACCCATGGAAAATAAATAGGTATCCAATGACATCAAGTAACATTCTAGGTAAATTTCAATCAATTAAGTTAATAAATATTATAATATTTACATTTAGTAGATAAAGTTTATATATTTAAGATAATAATTTCCATAATAAATAGGTTTATAGAATATTGGAAAACAACCATCAATACAATGAATCAATAAATTGGGTATTCATATAGGAATGACTTTTGAATAAAAATCAAGGTTACACATTGAAGATTATTATGAAAGAAAAAATAAGAGGTGGATAACCTATCCAAAAGTGGACATTACATAATCCATCAATATAAATAAAGCAGATGATATCATTTATTGAACATCCTTTATCAAGTATAATATATTTCAATAATCAATCACTCAGTTGAAATATAATTTTAAATAGTGTTTTAAAAATATCTTTATAAATAAAAAATATCCTCTTACTTTTGAAATTATTTTTAATGAAATCTCTTATAAAACATGGATAAAAAAGAATTTATTTTAGAAAACCTGAAAACTTATAGAAAATGTTTTATATAGAAATCAAAATTTGGTGGAAATATTTTTTACACGGATTGGAAACATTAAATAGTTTTTAAAACACATGTATAGTATTATCACAATAAGTGGGAGTTATATGTGACATTAAAAAGTTACACTAAAAATTGGGAAATGGAAATTGAAAAAAAACTTACATTTAAAAATAAACTTTAATAGTAGATAATTTAAAAGATATAAAGGTTATCAAATTAAATTTTTAGTGGAATATATACATTTGTGGGAATAGAAAATATTCACAAGGAGGATAAAATATTATTTAAGATGATGAAAATTATTCAGATCAATGAAACCATTTTGAGAAAAAAATATCAATATAAAATAATTGAAAAAAGCATTCATATTCTACCATTAACTAAGATAAATTTACATTAAATATTTTTTTTTAAAAACCTAACATGGAAGAAATAATTTCAAGAATAAACATTTTAAATCAATGAAGAGAGATTTGTTATAAAAAATCCTTACTTTAATAGTAACACAAGAAATAAAAGAAAAAAAGAGAAATTTAACATTAAATTGAAAATAAAATATCATAATATAAATTTTATTCATTATACATGATTTAAATAAGGTAGTGAATAAAAAATCAAAGTAAATTATCTTTTTAAATATGAAATATGTCATAATAAATTGTGATTTGACATAAAAAACCACTTACATCGTTAAAATAATTTCAGTTAGAACCCTGTGCAGGATATGATTAAAAAAACATTGAATAATAATAATATTGAAAAAGACATTATAAAAAATATTAAATTGGTAGTAGATACACGATTCAAAAGAAACATGGTGTGTAATATAAATATTTCTCTAAACATGAAATTGTTAGACAAGAAACCATTTCATTATTTCATTACACAGTTGAATGAAATATATCCTCATTTATTATAGAAATAAATATATTAATCAAATATTTTATAAAGTTTTTCATGTATATAAAATTTTAAAAACATTATTTATAATTTTTATCTATATATAAATTTTTTATTTATTATCTATTTTAATTATCATGTTTGAGTAATCGTGGTTGTTTTGAAATAGTTTCATAAGTTTAGGGTTATTATTCAGTCATCTCCAATATTACATTATTCCGAGATCTTAAAAATTATTTTTTATTCTTAATTATTAGTAAATTTAAAATTTCATTTCATATGTATCGTAGTTATTATTCATGAAGACAATGTTGGTGACAATCTTATTTCAATAATTTATAATAAAAATATTCCTTATCAAAATTGAAACGTTAAATTTATAAGTGACCGATACAAAAATGAATAATAATATTTATTATTTATTTATTGATACCCAATAATAATAATATTTATTTTTTTACAAATACACAATACAAAAAAATGTTGACATCATATTTTATTACGTATATTATTAATTCATACCATTTTAACGATTATTTAACCAAAATATAACAAACATTATAGCATATGTAAATAGTTTTTTTTGTGAAAATAAATTTTATACATAACATGATTTTAGTTATTATTAAACTATACTAATTGATATTTATCATTTCATTAGTTTTTGAAATATTATATTTATTTTCATTTCAATATATATTTTATAATTTGATTACTTCTATATTTTTCTTCCAATTAAATGGATATATATAAATTTTATATATTGTTTTTTTTGGTTTTTTTAGTTTAGATTCATGTATGAAGAAATATATTGAAAGAAATATTTATATAATAAAAATTCATTGTGAAATACTAGGTTATTTCATTCCCCCTAAAATAAATTACATCCACAAAATTTCATTTATTCACACTAAATGGAAAAGGTAAGAGTGTCCATCAGATAGAAAATACTAAAAATTAAAATTTCTAATATTATTTCATCCTCTCTATCTTTAGTTTCACTAGTAAACTCATTTTCACCTCAAAATAGAAATATAGCTAGTGTTTATTTCTTCTCTAACTAGTTGTGCTAAATACCCCAATATAGCTGGAGAAATTCATCATAGGGAGTTTATAGTAATGCTTATATTAATTGGTGATCATGAGTTGTTTTATAGATGTTAATTTTCTATATTAGTTATTATCATTATCATGAGAGTTAATACATTCCTAATATCACATCAATTTTTACTAAAATAATGGTAAAATGATTTATAGGAATCAAAATCCTCTAAACATGAAGAGTTATATACTTTTGACATAATAATAATTCCATTGTTTGTTTTTAGATTATATTCAACATGTAGTTACTATGTAGGTGATTTTAGGTTCATGAAAACAATCTAGATAAAATGGAGTGGGTTAAACAAGATTCAATTATAAAACTCATAGTTTTTAAGCGGATGATTGGTGTCCTCTACTATACATCATTTTTATAAATTTGATCTTGTATTGTGTTTTTATAGAATTTTGTTTATTTTCATGGTCTTGGAAATTTTTGAAACCCTTCATCAACATTATCAATTTAGTTATGGAATTGATTTGGATATTGCATATATTTCCTATATTTATGACATTGAACTAATTGTGGTACTTATAGGGGAACACTATATAATTTGATAGCGTCTACTGGGATCTTCAATTTTCCAGGAATATTAGTTTCTCAATTCAATAATTTTCTAAACATAAAATATCTCTTAATTCCATTTGGTGAATATTAAAGTATTTTTTAAACAAAGGAAATTAAATCTTAGTTTTATCCGCATATTCACCACCAGAACTTCCATGAGACTTGATCCTTATCCTTTATGGTATTTTGGTAAACTCAACTAAGTTTCTCTTATTAATAATGACTCTTGATATCTAGTTTGGTATTATAATAATATATATCACTCTAAATATTATCCAATCAGGTTTATAATTGGGTCATTCACTTTATTTTCTATAACATCCACTGATAAATTTTTTCATCTATGATTTAGCAATTTCTAATGGAAACATTTGAAAACATGAGTGATGATCACCATTAGCGAGTTATTTTAAGATAATTACATGAAAAATTTAATCCAAAAATGTCTTACTCCTCATAATTATTACACAAGAATTATTTTAACCAAAATCACTATTTGTGAAATCATGGTATCTTTATGTTGGGTTCTATCATATTTCATCTCTTAACTAATTAAAAAAATAAATCCTTATTATTTTTCTTATGGTGAATGTGATTTTATAAATCATATCCACTGGGATTTCTAAATGAGGTGTGCAATTAGTCCACTTAGTCATACACCATGTAATTATTGAGTTCACTCCCTAAAACCATATTCAGGGATATTACCCCTAGTTAAATATGTTCTAGAGTGTATATCCACTTGTAGAATGTAGATAATTATTTTATTATAGTGAGAACCAAATAATATCTAATTTACCAAATATTTAGGATCATATACTATACCTAGACTTATCCTCTATACTTACCCCTATTGATTTCAAAAAATATATCTTAATATTTTCCCTATATAGTTACAATAATATTTAAAAATAACAAATTTGTTCTCTGATACCAAATATAACAACCCAAGAGAAACATATATATTTTACATTATCTCAATTATTTAAACATTACACATCTCAATGTAATATCATAATCTATAGAATGAAAGATTTAGTTTCATTGGGTAATATATACCTAAGAAACATTTTTTACAATAATTATTGACATTCCTCCATGATTCATCCACACTAGCCTCCATTATATACTTCTAATATATCATACTCTTCTTTATAACCTAGGTAAGTGGAATCATTAGAAAGGGGTGTTCTCAAAAAAGCTGTAATTGTAAATTTAAGAAATAAAAAATAGAGGTAATAAGTGATAATATGATTAGTACATGGATATAATCAAGATAAATTATAAGTTACACCCAAAAAATCACAAATCCAACATCATGGAATATAGATTTTCATAACATAATACATGAATAAAAAAGAGTGTGGAAAAAAATTCAATAAACATAATCCATGAGAGAATAAGATACGAATATATAACATCATAAAAAAATGAAAAAATAATTAGTATAGTAAAACATTATATTTTTGAGTCACATAAACTCTCACCATTTCTTGTAAGTAAATGTAATCATACCCATTAATACAACACTTCTGTGATCCACACACTTTAACCCATACATGAGAAAAATAAAATTATGTACTCGATTATAGATAACATGATATTTAAAATGTTCATATATTCATTAGATGGATATATTGGACCCCACCCATCATGTATCCACACTTTTGAGTTCTTGAAGAAAATCATTAAGTTATCGCATTATAAAAAACTGATGGAAATAAAATGGAATTAAAATTTTTTAAATTAAAATCGTTAAATTTTAATATCATAGTGAACCCATAGAAATAAAATGGGGTTCATATCCATTTCAATTGGAATAATAAAAAGTAATTACCAATAATAATAACAAGATAAACAGATGGAAAATAAATTGGTTTCCAATGACATCATTTAACCTTCTAGGTATGTACAACTAAATAAAGTTAATATAGAATATTATATTTACCTTATATAGATTAGTAATATCTGGTTATGATAATAATTTCAATATAAAATCAATTTATTGAATCTAGGTAAATACCATCCATTCAATTATTTTTTTTATTAATGTAGGAATGTAATTGGATGAATAATTATTTTTATATAGAAAAGAAGATTAGTAAATATAGTGGAAACAATGGATCATTTCTATAAAAGTGAATAAAATTAAATAATCCATCCAAATAAATAATTTTCATGATTAAATTTATATAATTACCTTAATTATGTATAATAAAATTTGAATAACAGTGACTTAGTTGAAAAAATAATTTTAATATTTTTAGAAAAATCATATTTGAGATAAGAATTATCCACAATCTTTTTAAATAATTTTAAAATAAATATAAGAAATTATAGGAGAAAAATAATTTCATTCTTAAAACATGAATATAGAGAGGGAAATGTTCAACAAAAATGAAAAATATGCATGAAAGATGTGTTCTCCTAGAATAAAAACATAACAAAAATATTCCGGAAAAATCATTAGCATTATTGTTTAAAGAATAAGTAATGAGTTACTTTAAAAATATATTTTAATAATGGTGATGTTAAAAAATTTAAATAAAATTATAATTGAAAATGTAAATTTGAAAAATTATACTTGATAATATATAAATGTTATCAAATAAAATATGAGGTGGAAGAAAAATATGTTTATCATAAACGATAAAAACCCTTTTAATATTTTGAAATGATAATGGTAAAAACCCCAATTATAAAAAGTGTAAAAAGAACCTTCAAAAAGAGTTGAAGAAAAATATAGAGGTCAAATTAGATAACACACAATTAGTTTTACAACTATAAAAGTGAAGATTGCTGGGAAAGGGAAATATATATAAAGAGAGGAAACTATCATCGGAGAGGATGATAATTATTTTGAATATTGATAAATTTTTGGGAAAAAATTTTTTATCAGGGTAAAATATTTGTAGAAAAAGATCATTTTCCACTCTATAATATGATGAGTTACTATTAAATAAAATAATATGGTGGATAAAACCAATCTTGGAAGAATGTAGTTCATGAAGTCACATTTAAATGAATGAAGGCAGTTGAGTTAAGAAAATATCTTATGGTAATAGTAACATAAGAAGAAAAATAACATGAGTGAGAGTTACAAATAAATAGAAGTTCAAATACCATGAGTAAAAAGATATTAATTATACTTATCATAAATATGGATGTGAGTAAACCATAAAAATAAATCATGGTGCACAATATCCAAAATGCCTCAAGAAGTTAAATTTGTGGTAAAAAACCCTTACAAACATAGAAACTTTTTCTATCAAAAACACGTGCATGATATTATTAAAAATGAAACATTAAATACAATTAATAATATATGATCATGATAAAAAAATATTAAATTAGAATAATATACATAATTTTAAAGAAAAAATGATTCATAATAAAAAATATTTCTCTTGAGGTGAAAATTTGAGACATAAAACACATCCCTTGTTTTCCCTCTTAGTATAAGAAACTGCAAAATCATATTTAAAAAGCATAAATATCAAAATAACCTATTAAATTTCTTTTTGAAATATATTCCCTTTTTATAAATTTCTTTTATAATTATTCTTTACAATTATATTAGTTTGTTATTATATATT
Source organism: Viscum album (assembly GCA_963277665.1). NCBI lineage: Eukaryota > Viridiplantae > Streptophyta > Magnoliopsida > Santalales > Viscaceae > Viscum > Viscum album. Next base: position 26,172,419 of record OY728151.1, read on the forward strand.
TTGAATATCATGTATGAGTAATACGGATTATTTTAAAATATGTTCCGAATCGTGGTAATGTAGTTAATTAATCTCTAAAATTTTATCATTAACAGATCATAAAATGTTCTATAATTGATAATTTTTAGATTTATAGTTTTATAATTTCATTTTATATGCATTTTAGTTATTATTTATGATGATAAAGACGATGATGAGCCTATTTTAGTAATTTACAATGAACAGATGATGTTTTTTTGACTAAAGAGTAAAATTTTTATATTACCATTATGGAAAAAATATTTATTTACTTTTTTATATAGAATATTATGATTTCAGTTCCATCATTTATATAAATTTATTATTTTTTTCCTTTTGTTGGAAAAACGAACTGAACAAGAACATGATAAAATCTATTTGTGAGTATTTCTCTAAAAGATATTATTTTATTTTAATATAATTAAAAAAAATTAATGCAATTATTTAGATTCTATTATGTTTTTGAATCATATTTGGGATTATTTAAGAGAATAAGTTAAATAAAAAATAATCAATCACTTATAAATGAAATATTTTTTTTATTGGATTGTTAATTTTAGGTTGTTAGTTTTATAATCAACACTTATTTCCATTATTACGAATAGGATTACAAATTTTTATTTGTATAACTAAATTCCTTATATAAAAAAATTCAATTCAAAAAACTCATCTATGAAAAATCCTTGATATGTGGTTAGGAAACAAATGTGATGCTCATAGAGGTGATATTCCACATACACGCATTCACACCATTTTCATTTTTGGATCGAATAAGAGTGGAAAAATATTGGTCATTCCATAAATATAATAAAATTCCAATATATTATGTATAATTATGTCATTATATACTAATGGTTAAAATGGTCTGTTGTAGGGTGGATTAGAATGATAAATATTATAAATAAATTTTAAGTAATGATTACATTGGGAAATTGGAACTTTTATTGATTTATCCTTTAGAAATGAATAACTTGAGGAACATTAACAAGGATAGAGAATACACAACGTGTATATTGGTCATAGAAGAAGTAAATAGGGTATAGATTTGATGGAATTTCTATCTATAATTTTTGATTGAAGTGGGTCTAATTGATTTCCATTTATTGGTGAAAAAGAAGGACACATGTTTGGAAAAGAATTTTTTTAAGGGATTCACATAAAATTAAATGAGTGTTATATGAGTTAGGTGGTAAAATGATACTGAGACCATTAGGTTTGAATTATAAACCTAAAATGTCTAATCAATAATGTTTATGTGTGAAATTTATTTAGTAAAATTCAAGTCGCATTCAATTAGTTGTTTAACAATTATTAAACATGATTAAATATTAATCATGGTCTTTATGTCATCACTAAAAATATAATTTGGACCTTCTAATAATATTTAAAAATTAGGAATAATAATTTTGACTCCATTTAATATAATTATATTTAAAAATACGGTAAAATTAACTTTTAAATTAAATAAAAAATGTGATTAATTTTTTTGTAGAAAAATATGTTTTAATCATGAAGTGTTCATAATATTATTAAACATTAATTACTAAATAAATAAGTAATAATTTCATTGTATATATTATTAAAGACCTTATTATAGTATTTATTTTAAAATAGAGAAACTTAATTTTTAGTCTTATTAATTAGAAATGTATTATTCCTTGAAAAATAACTATTTTACCATGGTTATCAATACTTATCTTGGTAACGTAATTTAGTGACCAAAAATAAAAATGATATAATTAATTTTTTTATAAAAATACAAAACTCATTTTATATGATTAAATTTCCAAAATTGACATAATTAAATTTTAATATATATGCATAAAAGAAATTATCAGAAACATGTAACTTTTAAGCATAAAATGAATTCATTACTAACCTATGAATAACAATTTTGTGGATTGTAAATTTTTTTATTATATATATTATCAATAAATTACATATAAATAATTATTTAAACCTCATATAATAAACTTCATAGTTCATGAAAAAATAATTTTCTATAAAAATATATTTTACAGATATCATGTTTTTATTTTTTATTTGGCTATAATAATTGAATTTTATAACTACATTAATATCCTGAAAAAATATATTTATGTTGTATTTATACACATAATTAATAATTTACTTACCTATATATTTACCCACCAATTCTAAGAAAACATTTTAATAGTTACATGATGTTATGTTGTTCATTTTGGTTTAGTGTTGTGTGTGATGTAATTTATTGAATGATATTTTTTTATAGAAATTGCATTATGAAATATTGGTTCTTCAAAATTCACTAAGATATACCTTATTAAACAAGTTTATTTAGTTGAGCCACATCAAACCTAGGAGATTGATGGTGATGTAATTTTCATCTATGATACAATTTGCTGAAATATTATTTACCTTGACTATTATATGGGTGATGCATCATTCACCAAACTGTTATGAAATAGAGATGGGTCATTCTATTTTCCCGATGACATTAATTATTATAAATCATTCACACTACATTTTGTTCAAATAATGGGTACATGATCTCATTCAACCACTTATCAAAGTATGATTGTGATTATAGTTGGGGTGTATTTATGAGTACCGAATGATATGACATGTGTATGTATGTAGTGTTATGACTGAATTTCATTTAGAAAATTGATTAATATATATAATATATATTGTTAGGTACACCATTTGTGTTATCCTACTGAGTTTATATTCACACCCTCCAAATGAACTTTGGTGTGTACCCATGACATATGTCTACCATATAGTTTTAGTGATGTCTTGAGTACATGTTGTTGTGGTGGGAGTGATAAGTGATGTTTTAGAGTCAGGTTCACGAAAACGTTGAGTATTGTGTGGGTATCAATTTGTTTATTTATAGTTTTTATCATCAATATGATCATTATTTGAAAGTCTTATATATACCGTGTTACTACATGATAGAAATATTCATGATTTTATAGATTTAATATTTAATTTTTATATATTGGTTTCCAATGTAATTCTATGTGTTTCACTCTTACAAGAAACATGTTATGGAGTTCTTGTTTTGGATATTATTGACTGTAATGATTCATATGGCCGTAGTCTCCCTAAATGATATATTAAACCCTAAATTATATTTTATATACCTTGTTGTATTGGGAATCACACATGAGGTTATATATTTACCCTGGTCTAGTGCTGTTATGATAGTTTTTTCAGAACGTGACACAATTTATGAACATGGTAATCATAGATAAAGGAAGGATGTCTTACATTACTCAAATGATTCCCCAACCATCTATCCCTAAAATGATTAAGGAAGATCAAAAGGGATGATGTAGAGATAACAAATAATGTTTATGAAATAATAATGGGAATTTTTTTGGATTTCAAACATGAAATATATTGTCTTTTATGATTTGGTACATGATTATGTGTACCATTAGAGCTTGACATAATGAAGGACATATTAGATGGTAATTGTTGATCATAATTATCTATCAACACAAAGATAATAATGGCTTATAAAGATCTTTGGGAGCATGTAAAGTGGAAAAACATGAATTGATAGATTACTAAAAATACATCAAGGATCTTGGTATGCAATAAAATTGAGACAATATTACAAAATTAAACGGGTTAATTTAACCATGACCCCAAATAAAATGGAAATGCAAGAACAATTCCCTCAATTTATAGTGGGTTCTTGAAGACATCCCAACAAAATAATTCAATATAGACTATATTGGATCATCATACAATGTCTACTCATTTCATATCCTCTCCCAAAAACATCTTACTCTGTAATCATTTCAATATATATAGCTAAGATGTATTGATGGTACATTGAAGACAATTATTGATGTCATAATATCAAGAACTATTGTTCAACTCAATTTTTTAGAAATTTATTCATCATTCATTGAAAATATAGGTGAACATTGATAAAACTTTTCAAAGAAAAACATATACACAATTTGATAGGATATTCAATACACATGAAGATATATAGATATCCTATTATTTAGGCTTCAAAATAGGTTGGGATCAATATCTTCCTTCGGTAATTTTATCATATGATAATATATTATATATAAGAATTAATATGGTAAATTATAAATTACAATATAATAAAAATGACATAAATACAATATACTGAGATAATTCTATGAATCAAAAGTTATTATAACCAAAACTATTTGACTAAATTTTAGAGATGATTAAAGTCATTTAATAACACATCAGTTTATCATAGAGTAAATAGAAGTGAAATGGAAACAATCGTTCATGAGACATGAAATTTATGGTTAGAGATAATGTTTTCCACTATATGTCCCCATTTAAAATATTCAATAGGTTTTGGAAGAAATGAAATCTATGTATCAAATATATTACCCCCTATTAGATTAACGATCATGTTAGATATATAGCTTATCAACTAGAACCCCTTTTAAATTTTACTTAAGTATGTATTGTGTTATACATGTCCATCTAGAGGAAGTACATAATAAACACCTTTCATATACTAAATCTGGTGGTGGTATAATTTGAGCATGTTATCACTTATAAGAATCACAAAGTGATGATCTTGGATCATTGGGAAAATGATCATTAGAATAAGATAACTCATAGAGGTTTTTTTGGAACTATAAGAAGTTATGAAATAGAAGAATGTTATTATGTTTTAATCTTGAAAATTTAATTGTAAGTTCAAGGATGAAATTTTCAAATGGGAGAAAAATATACAAAAATTATTTTTTCAATATTCAATATTTCCCAAAATATTTTCAAGTGTAATATTTAGGTTTGGTCTATAGTATTAAACACATTAAACCCATAACAAAAATGAATATTATTTCTACTGTATAGAAAATTGTATATAAAGGAAAAATATACCCTATAAAATTGTAAATAGTAAAATTTGAAAATAAATACGAATAAATAAAAAAATTAAAATTCAAAATTCTAATACATTATGATCAACGAGAATGATCACCAATGAGAAAAGCTCTATAAAAATAAAACAAAACTAGAAATATTACAATAATTTTTTAAATAATGTACATAAATAATTTATGTAAAATAAGTGAATTAATTTTATAGGAGATATGAGGTTTTGATATGGGAAATAAATTTTATATGAAAATTTTGAATAGTAAATAACACTCATAAATAACAACTAACCATTGAGAATAGTTACTTCTAATTGGAAATATTAATTGACCATTGGAAATAGTTAAATATCTAATAAATTTTTTTACAAGGTTAATAATATTAAAAATAAATATTATAGTAACATATTTTTTTATAATCTTATAAATAAAAAAATTAAAGATTATAGATTTTTAATACAACATATTATTTAAATATTTAGTAAAAACAACAATTCATTATTAGTATTTCATTATCATAATTATATATTATAGTAATATTTCTTTAATAAAATGTACTTCATTTTTTATTCTACATTTTGTAATTTTATTAGGGTATATTTTTGTTATTTTTTCATGTTTCATTTATTATGAATAAAATAATATTTTAATTTTTATATGATATATTTCTTGACATAAAAATGATGTAAAAATGATTCATTAATTACTAAAACATTTTTCATATCCTAATATGGATAATGTATAAAAACATTCATCTAAAAAAATTATTTTGAACTTATAAACCAATATAAGAAATATGAAAATCAAAATTATATTTTTCTCTATTAAAAAATTTTATTGTTTCATCACATTAAATAAATTCTTCCAAAGATACAAATAAATATTATTAATCACAATAATTAATATTATTCATAGTCTTGAGATAAAATAATAAAATACTCATTATTTTATTCTAGAATAACCCAACCCATTATCCTATAAATACACCCCTCTTCCACTAATTCCAAATCACGTCCAAACTCTGTCCCTAAAATATTTATTTCAAAAACAGCTCCTAAAATATCACCCACTATGTTTCTATTATTCTATTAGAACCAAATGTCCACACAAAGACTCCTTAAAGAGTTCACCAAGGATATATCCCCAGTGAATATAATTTTTCTCTTCACAATTCATTTAAATTGTTATTTACATGATAGTTATCTTAAACACTGTACTAAAAATCTAATAATATTATTCAAACATTAAATTTATACAATAATTATGCTATTTAAGTAATTTCTTATTTTTTACTTCCCATTATTTTTTTAATAAAAAGTTCTCTCACATAGTGATAGATCTGTACAACCTATATGGGTGGAAAAGCATTTCTTAAAAAAAATTCAATGTAGTTATAAAGAAGATTTCTTAGAAAATTGATAATATTAGTAATCAAAATAATAAATATTTAATTCCATAGAATTATTATATTATCATAATATAAAAAAATAATATAATGTTTATAGTTATTTTAATTGTTTTTAAATATTTTCTTGAGGAAATATTTATCCTATGAATCTTTTTTAGCATGTCAAAATAAAAATTGATGAATTATAATACTAGGATGATAAATAAATTTACCGTAATTATTTTGAAATAATTAAAATGAGGCATGAACATCAATGAATGATATCGTCCTACTGATGTAGACCTATGAAAATAAAGCTATTATCTCAATGATTGGAATAATAGATAATATAAAAACTAATAAGAGAACAATATCTGAAAAAAAAGATTAAAAATAAAATTAAATAATCGGAATAAAATACTTTAATTAATAAAATTCAATTGATTATTTAATATGTTAGAGGAATTATCAGAAGTCCATTAGAGTAGATATAATATATTTTTCAAAATATATATTAATTTTCACATATTGTTTCACTAATTAACTTCATCTATTTTAATATTTATTTATGAACTTTTTTTGTCCATATTCCATAATTTTACCATATTTATTATTAGGATATATAGTTCATTATGATTCTCATCTTATTTTTTAATGAAAACCCATTCGATGATATAACTGAAACATTTCAAATTTATTTCCCTCTCTCATATTTCATTATTTTATGATTACTCTATATTTAACCTTATATTCATGGAATATGTTTTTATTATAAATTTATTTCTATAATTTTTCACATCTGATATGATATATTCCCTTTTTATTTTCAAAAACTATAAGATTCTCCATTTTATTAAACATTAAAAGTCCATTATGAAACCCATTTTATTTTCCTTGGTTTATTTCTTGTTTATTATAAGTGCATGATTTATGTGTCCATGTGGGATACAAAATAAATATATGTTATTATGTTATGGATGATCCTTGAATTATAGACTCCTTAAAAAGTATTTGGTAATGATTACATCTCATGAGATGATACATAAGGTGCGTGGAGAGTTAGCCTAACACATTATAGTGTTATGTATTAGTAGTGTAACACTTCTTGTTTTTATAAAATATCTTATATTTTATTTATCTTCACATGATTATCATGATTACCATGTTATTATGATACAATTCCTTCTATGATTTTCATTCATGAGACTCCTTTTTATTCTTCACTTTTAAGATTACATTATTTATGGTATATCACAATCATATTTTCCTTTTGTACCACTTATAAGGATTTTATTCTTACACGTTCATTATGTATGACCCAAATATGTCTACTTTATTGATGGTAGAATTATTACATGTAGGGGTGAATATAGAATTTGTAAATTCAATATTATGTAGTTTTTTTAAAAATATACATTTAATCTCCCAAAAGTCACAAAACCATGAAATTTTTAGGTGTTATTTAAGAACATAATTAAAAAATATATGAAATATTATATGTATAATACATGGGAAATTATATATTAGGTATATAAATGTATATAAATGTTTTAGTTCATCAACTAAAAAATATTGGTCTGTCATATTAAATTAAATTTTAGTGATGTTTTAAATTTATTATTAGTAATGGATGTATTTAAAAATGTTTTGCCTCTTTTTTTAGATAAGTAGAAATTTGAATGTCCAATCATGAGAGTTAAATAATCTGTCATTATGATTATAATGAAATTAAATATGGTTAAAAAAATATCTTGAAGAAAAATAATATACCTTTAAAGATTATAATAGAATATTTTTGTTGGTGAAATGAAAAGTTCTATCACAGAGAAGATAAAATTATTTATTGAGGGATCCCTAGACATTAGAAATGAAGATTCCTTGACCAACTAAGAGACATGTGAAATAATCTTGTAATTTTCATATTAGTTATTATTTTTTAACAAAAATTAAATTGTATTATGATTAATGTGTATATAATTCCCATTGTACATTTCAATATTATGAATATATACAATAAATTAAAAATTATGTTGTGTTAGTGATGAGAGATATAGACAATTATTTTTATAACTTATCATGTTTTTGTACATGAAGTATGAGAATGAATTTTATAGTTTATCATTATTAATTATATATAATATTTGCGAACTAATTTAATCTACATAATAAATCTTTGTCTCATTTTCACTTGTTTGATAAGAGAATACGTGATATTTTATATAAAGAAAAATTATTTATTCTTGTAATTCATGAGAAGATTTTTTTTTAATTCACATGGATTATAATTTTATTATCTAATACTATTAGAAACATAAATTTCAAAAATGGTAAAGATAATAATTTTTAGTGATTTTAGAATGAAAAAAAATAAATACCACATCTATATATTGATCAAAATATGAATTTTTTCATATTTTAATATAAAAAATATTCTTTTCAAATTTAATATTTTATATAGATATAATTTACATATAATATAATGACATCATATATGATATGATATTTAATATATATGTTGGATATGAAACTGAAAATAAAATAATTGTTTTTTATATGGTATAAAATATATTTTTTTATTAATATATTTTGTGGAATATAATTTTAGAGGTACCAATGAGATTTTCATTTAAAATATTGATGACAAATTTAAAAAAGTAAAAATATGATCTATAAATAAATGTTTTGATTTCTAAGATATCAGTTATTATCAATTGGAATTCACTTGGTGAACAAATAAATTTATCAATATTACATGAGATGTATTTAGGTAATATATTTAAATTAAATATCTCTACAAAATGATATATTGATAATAGTTATAATTATTTTATATATTAAATAATGTTTTTATTTTAAACTACAACCTCTATAGTTTTAACATATCAAAGATCAAATCCAATACCATATAAAAGTTGAATTCTTTAATATTTTTGACTACAGAAACAAGGTATATGACAATAAGAGATATTATCAAGTGAATTGTTTTGATTGAATGTTTAATGGTTGAATATAAGTTCTAGTAATATAATTCCTATCAATGTCTAAATATATTCTTTAAAATATATTATCAAAATATATATTCTTCTAGAATGGTCATTGTAGTAATTTTTTCTTTTGGTTTCATTGTGATGCAGAATATTTTGTATACTAATTTAGCCTGATCATTGAAAAAAATTATAAATAAAGGAAAAAAATGATAAATTTAAGATTCGTATATATAATGATTTAGTGCTACTAGATTTTTTATATTTTATTTCCGTCTATATTTCCCAAAACAATTTACACGATGAATGTAAGGTGTATCGAAAATGATTTATAATTTATAATAAAAGATAATATTCAAGATGTAATTCATTAATACATGATGTATAAATGAATTATATTAAACAATACAGTTGAAAATTTAATATGGTATACCTAATCAATGATTATTAAGAAATTGAATAGTTTTCAGTGTTTTGTAATTATGGTACTTTTTTGATGTAATGGGTATAAAATGTTTTACATTGATCATGTAATACAAAGAACGATTAAAATTGTATGAAGTTGAGTGATATGATATGTGATCATATACATTGATGTATTACCTTTCAAGTATTCAGTTTTCACAATAAATATTTACTTAGAAAATCAATAATGAATGTACTCGCCCATATCAGATTGACATTTTTTATAGCTCATAGTAGTAGTCAATGTCTTAGAAATATGGAAAATATGAATATTAATGATTTATTAATATAATTATATAAATATTTTATTCAATGATATTATGATTTTCAGTTGGTGTAAAATGGATCATGAGAATCGAAATTTTGAATTTGTGTGTTATATGACCAGAAAATGGAATGTTTTCCACACCATTACATCTAGAATAATTTTTATAACATGGGGATCATGTTTTCAAAAAATAGTGATTAATTATATATGTTGAAAGATGTTTTAACTAGGTTTAATTGTAATCACCTGTGTCATGAAATATTGACAGAACCTACCAACACTAGGTATGGGATAAACTAGAATGTTCTCCATTTTTTCCTTTCAGTATCTATTCAGAAACTTTTGAGTTTTATAATAGATTAATAAGTGTTGTTACATATGTTTTTATGTTTCATTGGATCTATATAGGTTTAGGTAATGTTAGGGTTATGTGTCATATAGTTTTGAACTATAAAGACCACCACGTGAGGGGTGGTTTTATTTAAAACCAAATCTCACCCACCCCCAACACTCACTTTTTTCACCCTTTTATCCTAATGTGTACTGTTCCTACATGTTATTTAGTGAACCCCCCATGTTCATCTCAAATTGGTTAGGGTCTAAAGACTAGATCTAGGTATTAATGAAATCATGAGAGACATTAACAATGAAATAACCTATCACCATCCATCATACATCATAAAAAACTATAACATGCATGGAACATAATTTATATATTATAACATTATAGTATAACACATTCATATATATGATGGAATGTCCATAAAAATGTGAACTAATACAAATAAAGTACCAGAGATTCCATCACATATTGAATAGATGTATGTTTAATTAGTGATGATAGGAGGGTGACCATCATATCAAGATATAAACTCCACAATATATCCAAAAAAACTATCCATATCTAGTATTAATTATCTTCCATCGTCTATAGAGTTTGATTTTTATGGAAAATGTGAAAATTTTGATTGTTTTCAGGTATGGGTGATCATAACAGTACACTATATGGTTATCAAAATGAGTGAGCCAACCCCATAATCATATAGTGTCTACTTGAACAATTAGTTAGTAAATTATTGGAAAAAATACATTACCTAACATTATCATCACATATGAAAGTAATCTTAACAAAACTACACATGGATAACTTTCATCACATTCACTAAAAAAATATAGAAAAAACTGTTGAAGATAACTAATCCTGAATCCTTTAAATTAATTCAGACTCAATAATTCATCATTGATTCATTGATCATGAGTTCTAGAAGAAATAAATACCTCTACCTATTTTTGAAGTAGTGTATAAAGAAAAATTGTAACATGTCAGTTATAAACATTTCTTAACATCATAAGAAAAACACATTTCTAGTGATATTGTTATATATTTGGGTACTGGAGTAACAAAACATATCTTGATATGAAACAATATATCTATTCATCTTATATCCAAGAGTAATTGGTATATGAAGAGATGGTACTAGTGTGTAATCATATATAATGATCCTAGCGCTATTAAAGACGAGTTTAAATACAATGGTTGATTACCATTTGTTACAAACTCATAATAGGGATGCTGAATTAATTAACCAACTATACCCATAATACACTAGAGATATTTTTTCAATTACCTATCTCCTCCAATTCTAAATAAATATATGATCCACCCATACCTTGAGAGGTGTGTGAGTAGGGGAACATATATATATATATATAATTACTCAGAATTTTCTACCTATAATTGAGGATGATAAAAAAAGTAATTTATTATCTCATTTTTTCCATATTCTAAGGGTTAGTGTGTTTTCTGAATCATCTTCAGGGAACCAAATTAAAATTAAATTACATCCTTTTATTTGTCATGATCCTTTAGGTCCCGTATTCCCACTTTATAAATGCAATAAATTTCTACAAATGAGGTTGATGGTGTGTGATATTTGATTGGAATGCGATGGTAGGATGTTGACCATTCCTTTCATAAATTCAACATTAGAACTCAATTCCTAGTACAAGTCTCCCATATTTATTTATGTAATTTTCATGTATCTTGATCCATGGACACTATAAAAGTGTGCACCTGTTAATTATATCACTAATTTAATTACTGTGGTGAATAAATTTATTTTAGAGAATGAGCCATCATATTCCAATAGACATCTTTGGTCATTTAGGGAATCTAAAAACATATTCCTCAGGATAGTCAAAGAGGGAATCCTTTTTTGACCACATATGTAATATTATGTTCAAAACCCATTACATAACATGTTCATGACATATGGAAACTTATGATCTTAACATAAGGAATAATATGTTCATTGCATAGGGAAACCCCTAACTAATTAATATAAGATATTCCTTATCATCTCAGGAGAAATCATGTGCTTGTTACACAATTTTACTTATGAGTGCAAAAAAAGGCATACCTATATTACCACCAGAGGCATTATTTTTCTAATCACACATGGTAACAATCATAAACATATAAAATAAGGATAGAATGAAATAATACCATGCTCATATTATATGCATTTTTTTCTATTTCTATAAGGTATTTCATGTTCTTCACAATAGTTAATAACATAGGATCATCAACTAAGGAAAAAGAAAGAAGATCCCATAATGGTCACTATAATTCAATGATATTTTAAATAAATAAAATTATTTTTGATTGCATATATGAAATGCAGAAATTTTTTCTTATAAAAAATGTAACATATCAATACTTTATGAAATTTTTATTTTTAAATAGATGCAATCTCGTTTATAGATTACAGTGTGTGAAACACCATGTTTAAATAAAAAATTAAACATCATTAAAATATTTTTATTTATATATAACCATTATAAACATTCTGTTATGTGTTTGGGTACGAATAAGACTAAATAAATTACAAAAATCATATGGTTTACACATGTATAATATAAATTCAATCATTATACATTGATTGTAAATAAAATAAGAACAATTTGAAAGGAAAAGTATTGTTTTTTTAGAAAATAACATATTTTATAAAACCTGATTTTGTTTCACTTTGAGATCAAAATTTAAAATAAATTTTCAACAAATTTTGGAAAAATAATTTTAAAAACCAACCTAATTATTAAATACAGTATATCAAAATTATATTTTCATTAATTTGTGGGATTTTTTTCGAAAATATTTGTTTTTTCAGTGAATAATTAAATTATTGTTTTAATAAAATTTTCATTTATTTTTAATAAATTATCTCTTAATATTATTTATTTTTATTTGAAATTAAAATAATAAATATTTATTTATATGAAATAAAATTAATTACATTTAAATCATCTTTATACTGGGTTGTAGTATAATTTTATTTTTAGTCATTAATACACATTTTTATGAAAACTGTTATGATGTTTATTATGTTTATCAATTTTAAATAATTAATATAACCCCTAATAAAGAATGGATTAAATTAAATGTATTGTTTATATATCAAAAAATAATAATTTAATTTAATCAAATTATGGGATTAATCTCTTCCATATAATAGAGCTTCTATGTTGAGTAGCTTCCATGAGGATGAGCATGGATCGTCTATGAGTACAAGTACAAATAAGATTTTTTATAAGAAAGTCCTAGTAGAAAAAACATAATAAAAAAATAAAACAAAAATAATGGAACCAAAAAACAACATCCCAAATTCCAATATTTTCAACCATACAATTTGAAAATTAAAATTTAAATTACATCTTACATATAAACAAAACCTAATAAAACATATGAAATAATCCTTCCAGGATCCTTGTAAGTGGTTTATCTCATCTTCATGATAGAGGATAGGGTCATAAAATTGATATAAATAAAAATTAATGTATTTAATAATTATTCTAATATTAATTACAAGATAAATTAAAGGAACTATTTGATAAAATTTAACCATGTAATTTTTTAGCTATTCTAATTGAAATAATTTAAAACATAAATATTATAAAAAAATATCAATATTAATTTAAACATTTTTGACGATGAAATTTATATTTCAAAGGAAGTTTTCAATTAAAAATATCATTTTCTGTACATGTAGCTAAAATTTAATAATTATAAATTATAAGTCACATTTGAGTTGAAAAATTGGATCCGTACTATTTTATTTCCTGTTATAACACTAAAGTAATTCCGTTCCAGCTTTAAAAATGATATGTATGAAAAACAATTAAAATTATTTATAATATTAATCTATTCAAATAATCATAAAAAAATTTCCAATATGTTTTAGAAATTCATTAACACTTTAACATGAATATAGCATAGCGAGCAAGTTGTTTTCACTTTTTGATAGAAAACACAACATCCCATTTCTACTAATATAAAAATTATAAATTTTGAGTGGTTATTCTTTAAATTGAATTAAAAATTTAAAAAATACATGTCTTGTACCCATCATGATAAGGAAATATCCAACATTTAATGAAATTATTTTGAAATATTTAAACAATATATACATTTATTTCTATATCTTTCATTGTCTTCAATAATCAAAGAAATATTTTGTGTATCAAAAAATACATTTATTGATATCAAATCATATTGAATACAATGTGTATAGACATACCTAACCAAAAAAATACATTAGAATTCGGTTTTATTACATTAATATAACATAACGAAACACCACTAAAAAATTGACCTGTTGTGATGATCTATTTTCGACGATCTCCTCGCTCTTCACCAATAGTCCCTTCCGAAGAACTATTTGTGATGGGATTCGAATCCCATCATAAATACAATTAAATAAACGAGTATCTGTGATGGGAGAAAGAACCCATCAAAAATACATTTGGCATATGTTCCTGCCAAAACGTGGGAAAGTGTATTTGGGAAATAAATAGGTTCCCGTCATAAAAACCCTTGGTTATGTGAAGTTATTTACATCATGATAATTTTCCCATCACAAAGAAGCATCGTAAATTATAGTGATTTAAGATAGTTTTCAATTACATTTCTAAATACTATATCGGTAGGTGAGTATTTGTGAATTGTATCATTGAAAACAACTTTTTAATCAGTACCTTGGTTATTTATTATGTGAACTATTTGTGATGGGAATCCTATCACAAATAGTTTTCTATCTACTAATATAACCTATATAGACCTCTAGAATTATTCTTCTTCATTCCCCTATTGAGATTATCTCTACTCAATGTTTCACTTATTACCATCAATAGTTCAATTAGATGATTAAAATTTAATAGAGAAGAAAATTTTGAGGTTTCTAATTTGCAAAAGCTTCATTTTGAGTTATTTATATACTTGTTAAAATTTTATTTTATTTTATTTTATATTTTAATATTACTAATTTTTATTTAGTAAGGTTAATTAGAAGTAATTACTTATAATTAGATGTAATTATTTATAATTACTTGTGGTTAGTTTAATTTAGAAATAATTATTTTTAATTAGTATTTAAGTTTTTAATTAAAAAGTAAATGGTTTTAATTTGAAATAATTAGTTTTAAATATCAGAGCGTGGGTTATAGTAATAATAATTACTTATAATTATAAAAAAAGTATTAATTAAAAGAATAAGTAATAATTTAGAGATCTAAATAATAAATAAAAATAATTTAGAGTCATTTAAAATAAATTATTGTAATAATAAAAATAAATGTTAAACCACTATAATTTTCAAAAAGTAGTAGTAATTAGTAAAAATAAATTGTGAATCAATATAACTTTTAAAATTTAGTTGTAAATAGTAATAATTAGTAAAAATAAATGTTAAATCACTCTAATTTGTAAAAACTAACAGTAATTATTAAAAAATAGTACCAAAATAAAACATTTTTTTTAAATTAGTTGTAATGATAAAAAATTAGTAAAAATAACTCGTAATTAGAATTTTTTTTAGTAAAACGCAATAATTAGATAAAATTTAAAAAAATACATAACTATTAATAATTAGATAGAATTGTTAGTAATGAATAAGAATTATTAAATATTACAAATAATTAATAAAAAATAGTAAAAAGTAGCAGTAAACTAATATAGTTGGTAATAATTAGCAGAAATTATTAAAAATCTATGGTAAATCATAATAATTTTTAAATAGTAGTTGTAATTAAAAAAATTAATGTTAAATAACATTAATAATTAAAAATTACTTATTATCAATCATAATTAGTAAAAATTATCAAAAATTATTACAAATTTGAAAATTGAACATTAAATCAATATAATTAGAAAAGTTTAATGTTAATTAGTAATGAATTGGAGTAATTAAAAAAAATTTATGATAAATAAATATAATTTTAAAAAATCAAGAGTTATTAGTAATAATTATTGATAGATCACAACAATTTGAAATAATTAATATCAATTAGTAAAAATTAGTAATAAATTTTGACAATTTTTTTTAAAATTATTGGTAACGAAACAAAATTAGAAAAAATAATAAGTAATCAGTAAGAACTATTTGTAAAACAAAATTCTTTGTTAAAAATTAATAAATATATGAGTTAATTAGTAAAAATTATTACTAATTATAGTTAATGAAAAAAATAATTAAAAAATATCGATGACTAGTAAAAATTAGTAAAAAGTAGCAGTAACCGAATAGAATTTGGAATAATTTGCATTAATTAGTTAAAATTAACTATAAATCACTATAATTGTTAAATATTGATTTTAATTATTAAAAATTATGTTAAATCACTTCAAATATTAGGAATTAATTGTAATTAGTCAAAAATCGACCAAATTACTGGTAATTTGTAAAAATTATTAAAAAAGAATAGTAAATAACTATAATTAGTACAAAATAATGTTAATTAGTAAAAATAACTTGTTATTAGTAATCATTATGAATAAATCACTATAGCTATTAAATATTTTTACTAATTAGTATTAATTGGCGATAAATAGTTATAAAAGACTATAATTAGTTAAAAAATTTCAGTAATTAGTAATAATGAGTGGTATTTTTTTAATAATTGTTCGTTATGAGTAATAGTTAGTAATAAATAGTGGTAATTAGTTTCACTAAGTAATAATTAGTGATAATTATTGTTACTTAGTAATAATTCCAATTTTTTATAATAAATTTGTATAAAACTAAAAATGAAATTGTTTGCCAATTTTGGGCTATGAGAAATTGAAAATTTGGACAAGGCAATAATAAATTGGTGTCATAAAAAATATGGAAATGGTTGGATTAAATTGGTTTCATCACCTGAAGATTTTAGAAACTATGATTTATAACTTCTTTGTAATTTACAGTATATTTTTTTTGATTTATATTAAAGTATACAAAAAATTAGTGGTAATTAATTCTAATTGAAACCAATTAATATTCGTTTTAGTTTAATTTAATATAAAATAATAAAATATATTATAAATTACAAAAAATTAAGTAAATTATAGATTTTAAACTGATCATGTTATTATAACTGATCAATTTCAGCCAACTATTTCCAAATTTTTCATTATGTCACTAGAATCATGGTGGGCTAGATGTGACACATTGATAGCTGCAATAATAAAAAGTGGAGTAAATGCATCACATCTGGAAATGGTAGCTACAAATTGGTGGTAAGAAAATTGATACATCGTTTGAATAAATTAGTTTCATCACCTGGATATGATAAAATATATGATTCTCACTTTTTTCATATATCATTGAACTTCTAATCATTTGGTTACTAGAAATGACCAATTTTTTCTACCCATGTCTAAATTCTTAATTAAGTCATCAGACATAGGAAAAGAAGGATAATATGCATCGATGATATCAATAGTAGGTGGAGGCGAGGCATCGATGATATGAAATGATTGTCATAAATTGGTGTAATGAAAAATTTGGACATGGTTAGTATAAAATAGTTTCATTCCTTGAATACTATAAAATATATGATTTTCACCTTTTTAGTAGATCATATAATTTTCTATCTTTAGGTTACTAGAAATGAACAATTTATTCCAACCATGTCCAAATTTGTCATTAGGTCACAAGAACCTTGGTAAAATGATTTGACATGTCGATGACATCACAAATACTAAGAGGAGGAGATGCGATGATAGTATGAGAAGTAACATGAGAATATGATGGAGTATTTTCAGTTGTTATTGTAAATTAGAAATATGTAGTGTTAATTAGAAAAAATTAGAGATAAATTAGTAAACATTTGCAATAAATTAGTAATCATTAAAGATACATCACTATAATTATTTATAATTAGTGGAAATTTTAAAAATTAATAACAATTAGTGTTAATTTTTTAGTATTACTATATATGACATTTTAAATATATAACTATTAAAAAGTAATGGTAATTTTTAATAATAAGTTGTAATTTGTTAAAATCTGCTGTAAATAGATAAAACTAAAAATATTTACATGTAAATTATAATTTTTTAATTTAGTAATCTTTTTTTGATCTTTTTTTATTACATTTAATTATTCCTAATATGTATATTTTATATTTTTTAGACAAACATTTAATAAGGATGTTGAAAAATGTCTATTATTTGATCATAATTGGGTAAATCATCATTGGAATATAGATGGTTTTGGTATAAATCCTATACATATTGAGGGTTTTAAAGACTTTTTACCATTTTAATCATAATAAATAGTGAGTTTCATAATTAAAAATCATGTATCCATGATTGATATGTAATATAAGAATTTTTGACACATTTGACAAAATTAATGGTTATCTATTAAATTTTGGTTTTCAAATAGATTATTTATTTTGGTATCATCAGGGTGAATATAGTTTAAGAAAATATATTGATAATTTGGTTCCATCATTCACAAGATCAAAATTTAGTACATGATGTAGACGGTCTATGTTTTCCAAAAATTGAATCTCAGGATGATATTTATTTAACTATCAAGCTGATACCATATCAATTTGATGAGCTGTTGAAGTCTCATGAAGATGTATTATAACCTAGTTTAAAGATAAGAAAATTTAAAGTCTATGAAAAATTTATGGTAATTAAACCAGGTAATGGAATTTTAAATAGTTAATTTGAACACATATTCTATTTTTTAAAGAGCTTTTACTTGAAAGAAATGTGTAACTTTTAAATTTCCATGATAGAAAGAGGCTGGTTAATAATTTGGTTCTTTGTTATCATAAGATTCATGCATGTTCAAATCCTTACATATTATATTATGGTGAAAATAAATCATTGGTAAATTTTCTTAAATGTGTAAAATTGAGGTAAAAAGAGGCCCAACAAGGTTTGTTTGGATTGATTCTTGTAAAATAGTTGATGCATTTCCCACTCACACCAAGATTCTAGTGGTTATTTAGGTCTCTTAACATAAAGGTATTGATGTCATGGAACAAAAAAAATACTTCAACCCAGTGAAATATTAAATTATCCATATGATGGTTATTCATGGGAACATTTTGATCAATTAAATCCATCTATTTTTTATGAATTCCAAAAAATGTGATTGGGTCTTTTTACTGAAAATTTCATTCCATTCAGTTCTTTTGGTAGTTGATATTCTTACTGAACCATCCTTTCACTCCGTATAATTTAGATCCTTGGATGTTTATGAATGAGCCACATATCTTTTTGAACATATTAATTATATGACATTGAAAAAATATTAGTTGTTTTTATTTGAATCCACTGATTGATGAGTTAAATATATTGTGGAGTAATGATATTTGTACATATAATGTTATTTCAAAACAAAACATACTAAAGAAAGCTACATTAATGTGGAAAATTATTGACGTCCCAACATATGTATTATTATCTTGCTGGAGTAATCATTGTCCAAAACTATATTTGCACTATATGACGGATATAAATGCGTTTATACTCATCAATGGAAGAAAAGCTTATTTTGTTGACTACCATCAAAAATTTAATTCCACCAATCATCATTTTTTGAAAAATATATATCTTTTCTTAAATGGAATCATTGATAGATATGGACCTTAAATAATGTTGACATGTATTTATTTAAAATATACTGTCTCTTAATTACCTCTCATTACATTTGGACCGATTATAAACAAAAAAACAAATTGCTTTGGGAAATAACACTATTGGATAAAATGGATCAATTTTTGCGATCTTCCATATTGGTTTGATTTGTTAGTATTTCACATGTTGGATGTCATGCATATTGAGTAGGAGTATTTTGATATTATACTTTATGTAGTTTTGGACACACCTGGTAAGATCAGTGATAATGTAAATGAATGATTATATATTTCCCAAATTTACAGGTGACCAGAACTTGAACTATTTTAAAATGACAGATAATAGTAGTTAATGAGGCTAAAAGCGGATTATATAGTTTCCAAAATAATTGTTATTATTTTTTAGAGTATTTTATATTTTAGGATTTGATATGGTAATGTTTCCAATTTCACTACATGTGTTTGAAATAGTCATATTACTAGATTAAGAAGTCATGATTTTCGTGTAATTGTGGAAAAAAATTTATGGATTGTATTTACATGCTTATTGAATTCTATAAATTGGGATGCGATAATAGAAATATGATATTTTTTCTATGAAATTTTAATGTTGCCAATAGACTATGATGCACCATGTAGACATAAAAAAGATGCTGTTTTAATTTTATTTAAATTGGAAACAATTTATGTCAGCTTTTTTTTATTCAACGAAGTACTTGATATAACATTTTTTATATGAAGTAATATGTGGAAGACTAGTACTGTTCTTATATATGTACCCATATGAGAGATGCATACATTATTTGATGAAAAAGGTTTTTAATAATGCATCGGTTGAAGGATATATTGTAGAAGCTTATTTTTAGGAGGATTTTTTTCTACTCCAATTATTTTCAATTTAAATATCCCTAAAAATATAACCAAATGGGATGCAATGAGTGAAATTTTGATGATAAAAGGAAGAATATATTATCAATTTTTAGTCTTCCCAAACATGTCTTGTAGATAATCAGTTTCCACCATTTCTTACATTGAAATATTTTTGAATATATTTCCAATGTCTGCCATTGAGACGATGTTCAATTCTGGTGCTTGTTGTGCCATGAATTAATTTTACAAAAATATTAATTATATTATATAGGTTTCACACAAAGGAAATGAGATAAATCCTAAACTATAACTTGGATCAGATATCTAAGGCCACAGTTGAGTCTGGAACATGGAATTTAACCTAAGAGAGGCATAACTTTCGTTGTCATGGGGCTATTGTGGAAAAATACACCCCGAGGAAAATTGTAATTAAAATAAATAAATTTAATTATTTAACCCCTGATACTGAATGAAGTAAAATTCAATTGGGGACTCAGTTTGGAAATCCATGACTTCTGTTGAGTTTAGAATGTGGTTTATTTCTTAGGTGTGAAATAAAAGTAGAGGACGTGATAGATTCATATTTTGCTCACCGAGAGAGACACTTATAAATAGAATTTTAATGTTTCAGATTAGGTTCAGTCCATAATCACCTTTATCTCTCTTAGAATATCTCTCTCTCTGCTCTCAATCATTGTTCACCATTCTTAATTGGATTAAGGATCAAAATCTGCCAAAACATTAGAAGATCGAAGCGGGAGCATCATAGATGCACCGAAAACAATGAACAACCACTTAGAGGTAGGATTTATTTCATTTTTAGTGATGATTCATGTTTAAAATTGAATATATATCCTTTGCCTCATGTTTTGTCCATTTCAAACTTAAATCATCGATGGATGCACAAACACGTCCATCGATACATGTTTGAATCTCTGTTCTTCATACATTTTTCTTGGGTATCTTCCATCAACTTTCATTCACAACAAAACATCGGCATATCAGGGATCTAAGGCCGGTGCAGTGAAGCCCTCATCGCATGGGTCTATGATCTACTAATAGATTTGTGACTGAGGGGAAAAATTGAGCTCAGTGGTCTACATAATGGACTACTGGGATGCCTCAAGCAGGGAATATTCTAGCAGTGGGCCATAATATCGGCGTCATGGGTAGGAGTGGAAACACCATCCTCTAGAGGTTCCATGATGTGGCAAGCTATATGGCCTGGTCGGTTGGCCTGACATGGTCTTGCAGTGAGACCTAGGCTGTGACCACCTCTACGACTCTCGCATGGCTAGTCAGATGGGTTTACACTAATGACGACCGCCTCATAGGCCGGTCTGCTATTAGTAGTGGGTCAGGCCCTACCTCGATGGGTTAACCTAGAAAATTGGGCTGGGTTCATACCTGGCGGGTTGGACAAAGAAAATTGTGTCAGCCAGTCAATCGCAGGTGGTCAAACATGGGGCGCATAGACTGTGAGTTGGTCCACCATCCCCATGATCCTCTTCTAAGGTTTCAAATTCCTATAAATTTTAAACTGAGCCTCTATTTAAAGCGTCGTCTAAAGAAGCATGTTCTATTCTTTGAGATTGATATTTTGAGATAGATTTGAGAATTTAGAATTTGGGATCACGACACAGGACCCACATTGACATGTTTGGGCGTGTTTTGCTAAAAAACCATATTCACCAGTTGTCAATTTTGTGAAATTAAATATCATTTCTTGCATTTTTTTCTTGTAGAACGTGATTATTACCTTAGTTCTAAATTTGGATTTAACATGCGAGGTGTACCGAGCATGATTCAGCCTCATGTGGTGTTCAATGACAATAGTGATCACATGACATAAACAGTGACTTCAGAGTGGAACCCTCTATATGAGCTGGGAATGGGTCCCTGAACACACTAGAGTGGAACCCTTTAACTGGTATGGGAATGAGACCTCTAAAAGTTTTCAATTGGAACCATATAGTCAGGCCGTGATGGGTCCTCGATGACACTAGAGTGGAACCCACCAGCCATGCTAGGCATGGGTACTCAACACTTTTTTGATTTTAACCCTCCAGCCGGGCTAGGTATGGGTCCTTGAGACACCAGAGAGAACCCCAAAGATAGGATGGAAATGGTTCATCAACTTTGAGACGACCTTCTATCTATGGATCAGTGGAGAGACATATTTTGACGTTGCCATGGGATCCCGAGTAAGAGGGGAGTAATCCACACGGAGATGCGTCCATTTCATTCAACCTAAAAACATGCTGGAAAGACAGAACCACACAAATAATATATTATCATGGTGCGGTTTTTAACACAATTTGACTTTCATTTTGTGGCAGACATGAGGAATACTTGGAATCGATGGTGGTTTCTCATGGGACTATTTGCAAACACTTTTCTTTTGTTTAGAAGTGAGATAGAAATCCCCTTACCATGTCATTGGGTTTCATTGATTGAGTGCTCACACACACACAAATATATATATATATATATATATATTCTATTGGAGTGCCCACTCTTGGGGTTCTGGTTACGCTCTCTCAAGGATAGGCGAAGACACGTGAGGTATGAAATTTTATTTCCGTGTCTAGATTCTCGTGGTCGGATGAGTCTACTCCCCTACTATAGGTAGAAAACAATAGACAAGAATTTCATTTTTTCACAATTTCTAGGTATTTGTGTTTGAATGAGCTTACATAAATTTTTTATTGGGTTGAGCTGATCTTGTTTACTATACTTTGTTCCACCTACTATTTTCCTTTACAACTATATCTATTATTGCTCCCCCTCCATTTCATGGCATCCTATTGAGTATATTTATATTCACCCCTACATTTTATTTATCTGTTTATATCGTGATTTATGAAGATGGTGTAAAAGTTTGATTCGGGACATCAGGGAGAGCAGGGTCACTATTGTGTGGACTATTGTGGGGGCCGTAGTTTCGATTAAGAGAGCAGGGCTACTTCATTATCTTTAATTTTAGTTTTCTATCATGTTGGGACACTGTTTTGGTCGGGCATGTACTTTTCCCCTTTTGCAGTTATATTTACATTATAGAATCCATTATTGTTTATTGGTTCATACAATCTTGGGTTTACTTTTCATCCGGTTTCATATTTTACTGGTTTCCCTCTGCATTTTTTCATTTAGTTGGATGTGTGTGTGTGTTTAGGTACTTAGTAAAAGGCCTCACTGAGTTTTTTTGTGCCTTCGATGCTAGTGACCATCCCCTGGCCATTGGAGGTGGGATTGGGGTCCTTACAGCAAGAGCCCCAACATGGGTCGGGTCTTAATGAAGTTGTATCAGAGGGAGGTTTATTACTTGGGAGGTTGTTTAGATGTTTACCCATAATAGGATTGGTTGGTTATAAGGAAACGTTGTTAACATGTCTCTAGAGAAGCTCTCAGGCCAGGGAGTCTAGTGATGGTTCGGTGGATGATGTAACCATTCACCATGACCCTGATTACCTGATTGTCCAATTGGCATGATGAGACATTTATTATAAACAAATTTGGAACATGCATCATATAGGATTGAGTCTTTCACTTTTCATGTTGTTCCATCTCCCCTTTCTTGTCTTCTTGTTATATGTATATTCTAATCTAAAGGTGGTAAATCATGATAATTTTTAGGATGCCTCCATGATGTTATCCAGCTAGGTTACCCACACTGGCTTGGGATGATGACCTCACGAGAGATGAAGCCTCATTACATGGCCCATAAGCGATCCCCTTCCTCTGGGTGGTACATTGGAATCACCTCCACTTGTGGAGCATTATTTAGTAATGGAAACATAGGCTAAGGATGAGAGCATGATGAGTGTGCTCGATGGGTTCCAGTGCTAGTGGCCATTGATGTTTTGAGGTTATCCATATCCCTAGGATGTAGAGGACTAGTTGGAGTTAGTAGTACACCTCTTCAGGGTGGTGCAGACACTAGCAGAATACATGGTGGCTTTGGCAGCCATCAATTTTCTTGGGCTGGAAGAGCACTTTTGGGGTTTTGTTACATGTATGCATGATAAGTCAGCACTCTCATGAGACTAGTTTTAATAGGTATTTTTCAAGGAGTACATACCCTTGTTCTTGTGCTCCATTAGGATTCAAGGGCGTCAATAGAAGTAGTAGGGATCCAAGATAATGGCTTCATACATGGCTTGGTTTGCTGACCAAACATTCTACTCCTAGGATATGATATGTGATTGTTAATTTCTAGCGTGAATGTTCAAGAAGGTTCATCTCCATGATATATGTGGTAGTATAGATACCATGTTCATCCCTACCTATGCTGGGGTTCTAGGGTTGGCACTTGTGAATTATATTTTACTATCAGAGGGGCTCTAGTTACATGGGCCAAGTAGTGGTCGCTTCAGAGTGGGGGCATCCACCATAGATGGAAGACGTTTGGTAGTAGGGACTTGGTATAGGAGATCCTTCCATGATCAGACTCTGCCATGTGGTAAAGAATCAAAAGGACCATGCAGGGAAACTGGTCTTCCTGAAGAGGGTCAGTGTTTTATGTGTGATAGGTGAGGTCCCATGACACAAGACTACCCAACCAGGTGAGATGATCATCCTGGGAAGGTAGCTAGTAGAGCACCACGACAGAGTTAAAACCACGATTAGGGTGGTCCTCATACATTAATTACTATCATAAGAGAAAGAGGAATATAAGTTGGGGTACAATGCTTTGGGATTCCACCACCACCTCCAATGGGAGATGCACGTCTGGCTCAAGGACCTGGCAGTCAGCGCCGCAGACAGATGCAAGCTATGGATATCCGTGATCC
The DNA here is from genome assembly GCA_963277665.1 of Viscum album. Classification (NCBI taxonomy): domain Eukaryota; kingdom Viridiplantae; phylum Streptophyta; class Magnoliopsida; order Santalales; family Viscaceae; genus Viscum; species Viscum album. The sequence goes on from OY728151.1 coordinate 26,197,993, forward strand.
TGAATCATAATAGATAATCCAAGGTACACTCTAGGTTTTTTATACTATTTCTTAAGAATTAGAAGACACATGGTCCATTCACTCTTTTATCTCATTACTCATATTATTGGATTTGGAGCTTCTAGTAGTGGTCCTATCACAATGGATTTGTCTCGAGGTTCATATGGGAAGTGCCTCTTCTGTATCTTTTTTTTGTCGACAGTGAGATATATCGGTTGGAGTAGAAATGTTCATATGGTATGTATTGGTTATCATGATGGAACATTATTATGTCATCATGGGAATGGATTGGACTTCCATAGTTCAAGCCTAGATTAGCTGTCACCACAGGCTAGTCAGATGCCTGCACACTGATGAGATGGGGTTCACCGTTATTGGTGAATGAGGCCTTGTAGTAGGGAATGCAATTTATATTAGTAAGAGACTAAAAATTTTACTTATGAGTTAGAAAGCGTGAAACTTGGTGTAACAGACTCTTATGGAACCTGGGTTCCTTCAGTTGTGGAGGATTACATAGACGTCTTCCCCGAAGATATCCCAGGACTACCTACAAAGTTGGAGATGGAGTTTTTCATTGATATGTAACTAGTTACTACCCTGATGTATTCATTGTCATATGAAATGAAACACAATGATCTCTAGAAGCTATGATATTAGTTGGAGTACATTTGTGAGAGGGGTTTCATCTGGCCCAGTGTGCCCCCCTGTGTAGCACCAGTTATGTTTTTGAAGAAGGAAGTCAATATCTTATAGATTTTCATGGATAATCATCACCTAAATGATTCCATGATAAATAATAAGTCCCACATACTGAGGATCAATGGCCTTTTAGACTAGTTTTAATGTTTTAGGTGGTTCTCCATGATCGATCTTATATCCCTAAACCACCTAGTATGGGTTATCATGGAAGATATTCTAAAGATAGACTTCCTTTTTATCTACAGTTATTAAGAGTTCCATGTGATTCACTTTGGTGTGAGAAAATCCCTCACCTTTTTATATCATTGAAGAACCAAGTCTTCCATCCATTCATGGACCATTTTGTTGTTTTCTTCATAGATGAAATAAAAATTTACTCGGTGCATGAGGAGGAGGACGCAAAGCACTTGATGATGGTCCTTGATATACTTAGAGAGCACCATCTTTATGGAAATCTCTTCAAGTGTTAGTTTTGGATACACAAGGTTTCCATTTTGGGGTATGTCATCTTTGAAAAGGGTTTAGCCATGGATCTAATGAAGATCGAGGATGTTCTTTCTTGGGATCCACCAAAGAATGTAATAGAGGTACAAATCATTCATGGTATGGATAGGTACTATATGATATTTCTGGAAGACTTATCTAGAACAACATCCCCATTGACCACTCTATTGTCGAACGGATAGTTGATTACCTAGTCTGAGCAGTGCTAGAAGGCCTTCGGGGAGTTGAGGCAGAGGGTGAAGAGCACTCTAGTTCTGAGACTACCATAAGAGGGTAGTGCATTCATAGTGTTTTGCGATGCCTTGGGAGTTGGGATCAGTTTCATCTTGATGAAATGACATAAAATTACCTCACACAGAATGAGTTAGTTGAGACCCCATGAGAAGAACTATGTGAATATTGGCTTAGAACTCACAACGGTTATCTTTTCCCAGAGTATGTGGAGATATTACTTCCTGGAAGAGTGCATTGTGGTTTTCTCAGACTACCAAACCCTCAGATACATCTTTACCCATAGAGATCTGAATTTGAGGCAGCGCGACTAGTCGGATTTCCTAAGGACTATGAGTTCATGATTGTATATACTATAGAAAAGGTAAACATTGTATCAAATTATCTTAGATTTAATTCATAGGCTTTCCTAGTGTAGAATGGTTTAGATCAGTTAACTTCCCTGCAACTGACCCTGGTGGAGTAGGAGGTTACAACTTTTTTGTAGTCTGTGCTGTTGATTCCTTCTCTCCATGAGCATGTGAGAGTTTCCCAATATGGATATATCGATTACTAAGTTCTATATGAAAATAAATCTGTAGGAAACCCTCCTGATGGTTATGCAGAAGGAATAAATCACAAGATCTATTTCTAGGGGAGAAAAATTATTCTAGTCGTGATGTGGGAGGAGGTGATGTGGGAGTTCCACTCTTCCCACTTAGCCGTATATCTCAATGTAGGGAAGATGTATGATGAACTTTAATGACAATTTTTGTGGTCCAAAATGAGATGAGGCATTGTTGAGTTTGTCTCAAATTTCCCTACCGGTCAGTAGGTGAAGGCTGAGCATCAGGTTCCAGCAGGTATATTTTAGCCCCTTGACACCCCAGAGTTGAAGTGGGGTGTTATATCCATGGAATTAATCATAGGTATTCCATGAATATAAATGGGAGATGATGAAATATGGGTGGTAGTAGACCAACTCACCAAGTCGGGGCACTTCCTTGCAATCAGTGAGTAGATTTTGGTGGAAAGTCTGGGGTAATTGTACTTACAGGAGATCTTCCACCTTCACGGGGAACCCTCGATTATTATCTTTGATTGTGACAATCATTTTACATAATAATTTTATAGTGTATTTTAGGATTAATTTGAGAACCGTCCCCCAATTAGTATGGATTTTCACCCCCAGACCCATGGGTAGACTGAGTGCATTATCCATGTGGTGGAGGATATGTTAAGGGATTACGTGCTGAATTTCAGCCGGAGATGGGAGGATCACCGAACGTTGGTATATGTTTCATAATAAAATAGATAACACTCTACTATCATCATTGAAACATTTTAATACCTATATGGGAGACCATGAGGGTCACCTCTATGCTATACGGAAATTGGAGAATCATTCCTCATGGGACTGAAGTTGGTGTGAGCCACGATAAAGAAGGTGCAGGTCATCTATGAATGGATAAATATGGACCATATTAGAGAAAAATTTTATGCAAACCACTACCATAGGCCCTTAGTGTTTGAACAGGAGGACCACATCTACTTGAGAGTTTCCCCACAACATGGAATGCAGAGGTTTGCGTAGGGACGAAAGCAATCTCTAAGGTTTTTTAGGAAGTTACAGAAAGTACAGATGGTTGATGAGGTTTCCTACTACCTTTCCCTATCCCCACAACTGGAGTGGGTTCATGAAATCTTCTACATGTAATAGATAAGTCAATACATTCATGATTCTATGCACTTCATCAATTGGGGAGATATGAAGATTGACGATAGATCCACCATTATAGAGATTAGAATGGCGACTGCAAACTGACTAGTGTAGAATTTACATTGATAGCCTACCCCCTGGTTTGTGTACTGTGGCATCACAGAAATGTGTAAAAGATTTATTGGGAATAGAAGAGCCATATGTGGGCTTAGTATCCTGATTTGTTTTCCTAGTTTTTTCTATTCGTGGATGAAAAACATGATGGAGGGAATGATATGTAGTCCCAATTTTAAACCTATAATACTTTGAAATATTTATATATATATTTCAGGAGTTGGGTGCTTAGACGACATACAATTACGAGGCCCAATATGAATAGAATTATGTTTATAAAAATATTATGTATATTTAATACTATGTACACAAAAGAAATGGGATAAATCATAACTGGAAACTCAGATTAGAAATTTGATTCCACAGTTCAGTGCGTAATGTGGCATTTACTCTAGGTGGGGCTTAACTTTTGTCGGTGCAGGACATTTATGGAAAAATCCTCCCAGGGGAAAATAGTAATGTAAATAATTAATCTTAATTATTTTACCTCTGATGACAAATATGTAACGCCCCAACCCTAGCTACCCAGAGTCAGTGCATTATTTTAATACATTGGCATGTTTAAATGGAATTATGTCCCAAAGGACCGATCAGTTTAACAGTCTTGGAAAATAGATTATATACATTCACATTACATTACAATTTCAAGCATAAAACACAACGTAAAAAGTTCTTTGATAACACCATTATTCCCTTTAGATTAACCCTGAATATCAATCACAATAAACATCTTGGAATCCTGGAAAAAAACAAAACATATAAAGGGGTGAGATCCAATGCTCAGTAAGGGTAAGATATACAGAGGAAGACAACATAAATATTAAGCATGTTGAATAATTGAAAACACATTCCTTTACCAATAATAAACATTAACACTTTTATGGATAGAATATGAGCTAAGTAAATAATGCCATAATAACACATAATCATGGGAATTCTACTATTCGAATGACTACATGAACCATAAATATTATTTTCATAATTAGGGAATGAATAATTTCAGACAATCTAAAACATTTTGTTAAGGCCTCGGCTAAGACGTCTAAAAATGATTAAGGCCTCGGCCAAAACCATAAATCAAATTGGGAAAGGGCCTCATCCAATTCCAAGTCTAGTTGTCTCATGAGACCTACCGATGCATCAATGAGCTATAGCGGGCTCCACCCCTCACTTACTAAGTCCAGTACATTCCTCATATGAAAATATTGAAATATAACATAAACAATCATATTAAAACTAGAATAAGAAATGTTAATACTTTAACCAGAAACCATGAATGTTATAAAAATTGAACATCCATAGTCAAACATATCACAAAACCTTCAATACAATATTGATGTTTTTTATCAAAATAAATCAACTTCAAACAAGTTTAAAATCCATCAAAGGATGTTGACATAGATGAAAATGATTTGTAATACTCTTTGACAGAAATATCTATTTTTTGTGAAAACATTTAAAAGTAACACAATTTAAATAGGAATACATTTAAAGAAATTTTTGAATAAAAGTTTCCCATACCACTTTGAAACTTTTCAAATGAATTACCATTAAAAAAAATTCATGTCCACATAAATAAATCCTTAAAACCCATTTTGAAAACATGGAAATTAATGAGAATGATTTAGAAGAATAAATATTTTACAAATTTAAAAAGATGTTTTAGTAAAAAGTTACTTAAAAATAATCCCTTTGAAAACTCTTTTATGAATATTGGATTTGATGATAAAGAGGTCCCAGTTGATACTTACGTAAAAACAACCTCGGATAATAAAGAGATTGTGAAATTAATCTTTACCTCGTTGTAAAGAATTGAGTCATATAAACAATAGTCAATAATAACCAAATGAATCACATAATATCATGAATATAAAATGAATAATGATAATATATATATCAAATGGAAGTACACAATACACCACATGCAATAAATAAGTATTGAACAATGGAAATCTCACGGAATTAAAAGTGAGATAAGAAACCCCTTACCTTGCACTTTCCTTTGGTCGAGGGTATGATTAACATCCTGTATAATGACCATAGTATGTTATTAATTTATACCATAACCATATTCATATTTATTATATAATACATGATTCGTTTATGACTTTATACTATGCAGTTAATAATGATTTCCATGTTAAATTATCATTTTGTGTAATAAGTACTTTCTTTATCGTATATGTTTTAACTTGTTATTCTTGATCATATAATTTAGATCATTATTTAAATGATTCTAGAATATAAAAATTGACTTATATATCATATATATTTAGAATACACATATTTATAATTGATTTATATAGTAAATGGAAGGGACCGTTTATGGAGACGGTGGACCGTACGTACGCGTAAACGCTGTTTCCGTTTTCATATCGTATTAAACAGAAGTAAGTGAATAATATTTAGGTAAGTACATATATAAATAAATATATATATATATATATATATGTCTCCATTATAATTATTATTTCATATATTACATATATATTAGTAATATATATTTTTATAATCATTGTTGAATGGTGAACCTGGAAATGACTCTCATCGTATCATCGAGACGGTAATCTGTACGTACGCACGAGCGACAATATAATTATTTTGATTTTAAATAATATAAAATTTGATGGTATATCATATATACAGAATAATTATCATGTTATATTCATTATTTACATCAATTAAACATCATTATTATACCAATCCAAATAATAATGTAGTGAATAACAATTACACCATGACATGGAGAGAGTAAGCCGTTACATACACACGTACGATGACATGTAATTCAAGGGATGGATAGAATAATGAATTTGGTTGTACAATATTTTTAATAACATCACAGTATATATCAGATACTGGAGTTATGATTTTTTAATGGAAACAACAAAGAAAAAGGAAGTGGAAGAAGAAAGGAACTAGAAAGAGGTGGTGAGATTTTTACCTCTTCTTCGGGTTCTTAATTTTGATTTGATCAAAAGGGATCCTTAAGTTGGCTTTGTGACTAATGGAAGGCCTCTAGGATGAAGTGACTTCAGTTGAGAGGATATTTGGTAAGGGTTTGGCCGAACCAAAAGGCTGTTATGGTGTGAATTAGTGAGAAGTGGGAGTGCCCTTTTATAAGAGGGGTGAAGGGCACCTTTGGAAAAGCTAGAAATATTATTTTTTAGAAAAATTATATTCGGTTTCTAATGGATAAAAACTTATTTATTTAGAGTATAAGGTGAGGATGGGTTGAAATAAACTCAACCAACAGGTTTTATATAGGTTTGGGTCACTTTATTAACCTTATATTTTAGTTTTAAGTCTTAGTTAATTAGTTTGACATTTACTATGTCTCTTTGTATTTTTATATTATATAGTTAATAAACATACTATATACATCCAAGAGTCTACCAAATGGTCCAATAATGATACAACTATCATTATATAAGTACTTTGGACGAACAATAGATATTTAGGAATAGATTATCAATTAATAATATAATATTTGTTTTAAAAACTCCTTTATGTCAACTTTGACACTATTTAATTATTGATTTTTGTTAAAGTCATAAAAACTTTATTAATTTTAAATAAAATTAATTACAGAAATCCTAGCATGTCATATTGACCAATAAAATTCGTTTAGGGCATCAAAACATTCAAATTATATATATTTTAACATTTATAATACCAATTATTTGATTCATTAATTAATAAAGAAAATACTGCATCATTATTTTGTCATAAATAAATATAATTATTAAATGTCTAAAAATTATAAATAAAATACAATTATATAGTATATCTTCTTATATTTATATGGAATATTTATAGTCTAAAATATAACATATATAACCCTACTTAAAAATTCTTTTTTTAAAATATATATGTTTATGTCATTTTAGTATTTACTTTAACTTAATTAATATAAAGTGTCTTTATCACTTACAAGTGGCTCCCTGGGGTCCCAAAATCGACCAAAAGACACCCATGGTCGGACATGTATCAAAAATTAGGGTTATGAAACGTTTTAAGGTAGATTAATATTATTATAATTTTATTTTTTTACCCTTTTTACCTGATTTACCCTTTAACCATGGTAAATAAAATATTTAACAGAGTAATTATTCAAAATGTAAAAAAATAAAAGTTATATATTTACACAAGTTGGAACTACTAATTATAAATATGGAATCCATTTTTCTAAATTTAAAAAATAGTAGTGGCATAAATTAATTTAAAATTAATTCCCTTTGTCAAAACAAAGTGTGTTTTTAAGAAATAAAAACCATCAAATGATTGGTACTTGCTTATGTCCAGATTAAATGTGAAATTAAGTTCAATGACCAACTTTGTATTAAATGGTAAAAATATAACCTAATTATACTCTAAAATCACTCAAGTTCATAATTTATCAGTATTAATTATTTCTATTAAAAATGTTGTTTTTAATTAAAATTTAGTAGTTTTCACTATTCATCAAAATATGAATGTAATCCGAAAAGTACCAAAAAATCACCCTAAGAAAATTTAGATATTCTGAATCAAAAAATGAATTCCATTTTAAAAGATATTATTTATAAAATTACAAAAAGTGGGTATAACTATTCCTAACGGCTAGTTTGATTGGTTGTGGTGTGTTAGAACTCGAAGTTGCTTATAACACATGCTATTGCATTATTCCAAGAGAAGCGTACTGTGAAAAATTGGGGTGTTATAGAATCAAATTAAAATAAAACAGGGATTCAGTTTAGAAATCTGAGAGCTCCATTGAGTTTAAAATGAGGTGTTTTCCTTGGCGCGGCATAAAAAGAGAGGGTGCGATGAATTTGGATTTCCACATTGAGAGGGATGATTATATAGAGATGTTTAAGGTTTTTGATTAGGGTTGGTCCCTAATCCCCTTTCCATCACTTAGAATCTCTCTCCATATCTCCTCTCTCAATCGTTCTTCACTGTTTTTCATTGTATTGAGGAGAAAATTCTGAAAAAACCTCGCCAGATTGAAGTGGGAGCTTCGTAGATGTGTCCCCAATGATGAACGACTGCTTCAAGGTTTCAATTATCTCATTTTGAGCTCGGATTCAATTTTTTATTGAATATTTGTCTTTTGCCTCCTGTTTTTTCCATTTTAAAGCATGAACACCACTATCGATCCATGTTTGAAACTCTGTTCTTCGTTCGTTCTACGCGGGTATCTACCGTCAACTTGTAGGTGAAACAAACCACTGACAAATCGACGATATGATGACATATTATTGAATACCTCAATGCAAGGGTGCCCGGTCTGCTGACATATTTGCAATCAAGCACTTGAATTGAGAGCAGTGGTCCGTGGAATGGATCAGTGGGGTGCCACCGTCATGGAAGCTGATGGAGTGTGGAGTGGCAGAAACAATGTAGTCCAGTGGTGCTGCAACATGGCGGCCCATGAGGCCTAGTTGGTCGAGTGGGCAGCGTCATGCGGAACGACGTAGGCAGCAATGGCCACCATGAATCTCGTGCGGCTGGTCAGTCGTGTTAATGCTGGGTCGTCCCATTGATGATAGCATTGATCTGCTCTCAGGTCGTGCTCCCATGGGCCAACCCAACCAAAGTGGTTCAGGCTGGGCCCAACCTCAATTGGCTGAGTCAGAAAATGGGCTTACCCAGCAAACCAGTTCGGATCCCTAGGCGACCTGAGTTGGCCTACGGTCGACCGCCATGGTTGCTGCTGTAGTGTGAGGTGTAGTTTGTTGGTAGACTACATGAGGTCAACTGTGGGGAACACCAACTGCGATGGTTTCTTTTTCGTTTGGCCATTGAGGTAGGTGGACCGATGGTGAGTGGGTCCACCGGCCTCAGACCCTCTATGAGGTTTTGAACACCCATGACTTCTAAATTGGGTATGTGTTTGATGAACCTTATACGGAAGCATGTTTATCTCTTTGAGGCATAAATTTTGAGATAAATTTTGGAATTCATAATTCAGGGTCATGATATGGTCCCTCCTTCGACCCATTAGGGTGTGTTGCAGTGAAAATATCCCTATTCACCAGTTGACTATTTTTGGAAAAATAAATAGCCTATCCTGCGTTTTTTTACATAAAATGTTATGATGACATTTTTCCAACATTAGTCATAATATGAGATGTATACTAAGAATGACTCATCTTCATGTGGTGTTTGACGACATTAATGGTCAGATGAAATCATCAGCAACTTCCGAGTGAAAATCTCCAGCTTGGTTGGGCATGAGTACTCAACGACACTAGAGTGGAACACTCCATACAGGATGTTCATGTGTCCTCATCAATTATTCGAGTGGAACCCTCCGGTCGGGCTAGGTATGGTTCCTCATTGATAATATAGTGGAACCCTCAAGTCTGTTCGGGCATGGGTCCTCAACATTTTTTTGAGTTGAACCCTCCAGTCGAGCTGGGTATGGGTCCATGATGATACCAGAGTGGAACCCCCAGCCGAGATGGGAATGAGTCCTCAACATTGAGGTGACCTTCTTACTACAAAGAAGAGTAAATATGTACTTTAATGTTACATTAGGCTAATGAGTAAGAGGGAAAATTTCCACACTGAGATGTCTCCTTATGACTTGACCAAAACCCATTAAGGGTATATAGACCAACCTAAAGAGGATAGTATAGAGGTGTGTTGTTTGAGCCCCATTGACTTACAATTCAGGGCGGTCGTGAAGAATACTGGGTATCAATGGTGGTTACTCCTAGGATAGTATGTGAATTTTTTCCTGGGCTGAGATATGATATGAAGATATTTTGACTCTCTCTTTGGGTTTCCTTGGATGAGTATATTTTTATATATATATCCTATTGTATTACCCACTCTTTGGGTTCTGGTTACACTCCCTGCTGGAGAGGCTAAGATGCACGGTGTATTCCACTAGCTTTCCATGTATAGATTTCTGTGATTGGATGAGTATACTCTCCGACTATAGGTAGAGAAGACTCGATGTGAAGTTAATCCTCTCACCATTTATATCTTATTATGTTTTGATGAGCTTACTTCACTTACTTATTGGGTTGGGCTATACTAATTTACTGTAATTTGTTCCACCTATTGTTTTCCTTTCCTATTGTATCTCTCACTTCTTTCCCTCTTTTTCAGGGAGTCCTGCTGAGTATGTTTATACTCACCCCTGCATGAGATTTTCCTGCATAAATAATGCTTTATGCACACAATGGGAATGTTTGATTTAGGTGATCATGGAGCTCAAGGTCACAAGTAACTAGACCACATACGGGGGTCACATTTTGGATTCCCAGAGCGGGGATTCCTTAGTTTATTTACATTCAGTTTTCTTTCAGGTTGGGACACTATTCTGGTTGGGTGTGTCTTTTTTCCCCTTTCCTTTTTTGTTTAAATTAACTTATCCATATTTTTTAGTGGTCCATGTATGCTTGGGTATACTTTTTAGTGTGTGGAATATTTTACTTCTTTCCCTCTGCACTTTTGCGTGGAGTTTGTTATGTGTGTATAATTGTACATGGCCAATGGACACCCAGAATTTGTTGTGCATTTGGCTCTAGTAACCACCCACAAGCCTATGAAGGTTGTATTGGGTTAGTTGTGGCATAATATATGACATGGTTCAGGTCGTGACATGGCTTTGGTGGAGTTCCTCAATGGTGTATTTTAGATGATGAACATCACAAGGCTCATACATGTGTTCTACTCAACACTCAAGAAATGAAAAGATTTTTAATGTGTGTACTTGTATAACTAATTATATATTTTTTACATTAATTAGTATTATTTTATTTTCATGGTATATTATAATTATTTCAAGAATCAATTTCCAAAAATTACAATAGCAATAATTGAGGAACGTGTGAAAAATAATTTTTCCTACTAGTTTCAATAACTAGAAAAATATATTGTTTACAATGATCATATAAAATAAATTTATTGATTTTTATATTTATAATTGTTTTAAAAATGTTCAAATATATCAAGATTCTACTAAAATTGATAATAGATTTTTGATTGAGTATCCCAGTAATCAAATTGATTAAATTTTATAATGAATATGTGGTGAATGGTTTTTTGATATCATACACGTGCATATAGTTAATAAAAATAGAATTGTTGTATTTTATTGAGAGGATCTAATCATATAGAATGTGATGTTTTACATTAATGGATTGATGGATGATATAATTGAAGTATGTTATCTGATATAGAATTATATAATGATGTTTAAATGTAATTATTTATATACTGGTGGAGGGATTGTGTGTCCATCAACATAATTGAATCTTTCATATTAAATATAAAAGCCTTCTTATAGTAAATTAACCATATTTATTGGATCATTAGACAAGTAAAAATTATTATTCATATTATTTTGTTGATTCAAGAGAGTTAATTTATTGGTGGAGAAAAATAAAAATGAAATCTTATAAAAATTAGTTTATCCAAACTGAATGTGGTTCCACTAAAGTGCAAGGAATTGATATTTTTAGGAGAAAACATCAAATCCAAATTTTCTATAATGATTCATGTATATCAATAATGTCTTCCAAAATTTATGGGACGATGATGGTGATTAAGTTATTAATGTAACAAAGGAATTTAAAATAGAAAGATTTGATAGAGATGAAACTCCTATGAGATTTATGATATTGAGGCAGAATTTGAAGATATTGACACTTTAAAATATTAATATGAGGATGAAGATAAAAATTGTCACAATTAAATTCTATTTATAATCATATAAAATATATATCAACATATAATACTATTTTTCAATTATTTGATGAAAATAGTTATTTCATATCTCAGATGACCAAAGATATTTTTTCTGAAATATTATTTGAGTTAGAGGAGGAATCACTACCTGGTGATGAGCCTGATTCTACATCATCTGACCCTTAGACTGGGGGTCATTTTTTGAGGGCTTGGAGTATTTTTTGTAAGCCCTCAAGATTTGTGGAATTATTTTTTTCAAATTAAAATTATCTTTTTGATATTCATCAATTCACGCAATGCTAGAAATAGTTTAATTTATATTAAGACACTATATTTTGGTTTATTCTTATGAAAACTAAGTTAATGATGAACTTCACACAGCATAAATTTTATCTTTCTTTATATAGAGCACTGGGGTTATTATGCATTCCTTGGGACAATGAATTTTTTCGATGTCTTTTGTAACACGCAAGACCGAGTTTTACCGAAAAATGATATATTATTTAACATATCCTACCCATTAAAAAAGATTTTATTAAAAGGTTTAACTAACTTATAAAAATCAATTTTTTACAAAAATATAAAATTAATTCATTGGATACAAATTAATTATAATTGTATGTGAAAATTGATTGAATATAAAGAAAAATATTATTATACCCATAATTTTTTTTACCCAAATAAATAAAATTAATCGAAATTAGTGAGTTATAGTAATGAGGTATATATACATATATATTATATATTCAATCAAATTTTTTTAAAATTCATCCAATAGATTAGATAGGCTTAAGATTATAAGAAACTCAATTTTATGCTTTAAAACCTATATTTTTAAAACGATAGTTTTACAACATTTAAATGGAAAACTCAATTTAAATTCCATTTTTGGAAGTCTTTTTAATTTAATATGTCAAATGAAACTTCATTTTTTAAATAAAAACATAAAAATTAGTTTAGGATAATTTTATTTTCTTCTGTAAGTTTTCATTTTTTTAATGAATAATTTAAAATAATCAATTTTATATCAAAATGGATTTTTCAACTATTTTATTTCTAAGAAAAAATTATATTTTTAATTGATTTAAAATTTTAATTAGATAACATTGTTATCAATTAATCCAAATTAGGTCATTATTAATTAATGTCTCTTTCAAATTGGGTATATAAACTGAGAAATCTTTTGGATGTTTTAACTTTAAAAACATATAGTGTCGTTCCATCAACAGTGTTAAATTTAAAATTATTTCATCCACATATATGATTTGTATTTTTCAAAATGGGTTCCATAGTTTTAATAATCATAATTTAGAGTTTCTAGTAAGGTCAACCTAGTTTTTAGAAATAAGATGCGTGAATTCCGTTTAAATTAGTCACATTGATTAATGTGAAATCAAGATAACATGAAAATAAACTTAAATCTTGGGGGGCCAAATGACCTAGAAACTTGTCCAAAACCAATTTTGTAGAATTCTTTAGTCTATAAACCCTCCATTAATTTTTTTTTTCTATATAAATTTGTTTAGGTAAAAACAAGGATACATCTAACTAGTTTTAAAAAATGCTATTGCGTCCTTTCCATTCCCTCTAAAAGGCGACCACCTCTACCACTTCCTCACACCTCTAAAACCACTTAAGATCCTCCATGATCTTCCCAGTTCAATTTAAAACATCCCAAACTTCCTCTTTAAGGACTATAATTTTAAATACAAAAAATCCATGGAATCAATTTGGTGAAAACAAAAAGAGTTTTCCAATATAGAGATAACATCATTTCTCAAGATCCTTTATTTTATATTATTTATCTATAGCTCAAATGTATTTAATCCAGGATTATATCAAAACCCCATTATAGTAAATATAATGATTTGTTTTTATTCTATGTTTTTTACGTACACTTACACAAACTTCCATCTATTGGGTGATGAGCATACTATTTTCATGTACAGTGTACTACCACCTCATGAAATGATGACAGTTCATTTTTACCTTAATGGATCTCATGGTGGAAATTATGATGGAAAATGAATATATATTTGTTATATATAATATTTATTATATATTTAATCTTCGTAAATTGATTTAGAAAACATACATTTATACATTCAATTTAGTGTAAATACGATAATTCTGTTTGAGGAAGTGTGGACTACCTCGCCTTTAAAGTGATGTGATTCATTAAAACAGGTAATGGAATATATTATGGATGCATTTCGTGAAATTATGTTATATACTTGACATAATTATACTATAACTATAATTTATACATATATAAATATATGTATTTTGAATTCATTATTTATTTCAATAAGATTATAACAAGGATACAACATTCATGCATACGTATGACCTACCATCTCCATGAATAACTCATTCCATTTCATAATTCTATATTATATTGATTATTATAATATGAAAATATTTAATATTAATGATATTTATATTAACTTTTACATTATGAAACTCATTATATAAGTTTATGTTACCTAGAAATAAAAAATTAAGATGCATGTAAGGAATACGAGGATATTACCCGATATGAAACCTAAACAAAGAATTCATAACAAGAGGGTCATATAAAATCATAATAAAAAATATGGTATTGGATATAATAATATGTTTCATTTATAGATTTATAATAAATAAATATTTTTTATAAAGGATGTATGTACTAGTCTGACGAGTGTCAAGACAAAAGGTACGTGAATCCCATCTCACTTTTTATTATTGTGAGATACATGCTTAATTCACCACCCATTCCTTTAATGTGGTGTGTATAGTATGCATGACTTGATTATATGTTACATTTAATTATGTTTATTTTTTAAAATATAAATTTTATGATCTTTGTTTCAAGGGGTTTATATTTCAAAATTTACCAAATCACTAAAGTATTTTTCCCTAAATTTTCCTTCTCTGAGATAAATGCCATGTCATGCAGAAATATTTTTCCACGAGGAGTATATATTAAATTTTAAAAGTTATATCATGAACATACTTATTTTTAGTATAATTTATTATGAATTTAATTTTTTTTTATTAAATGGGGATAATTTTTCAAAGTTACCAAGTGGTATGACTTTATTGAAACAAATCTTCGTGTTTTGAGATAGTTTATGATTTTGCTTATTTTTACGAAATATTATTATCCATATCTCAATAACAGACATGAATATTCTTATAATGTGATCATTATTGATATATTAATGTATTGGTTCTATTTTTTCACTCTTTGGTACATAATATAGTTAAGAATGTGTTTTTAAGAAAGCCCGAATTTACTTCTCTCTTCGGCCAGAAATCTACGTTCCTTCAAAACAGTGTTTTATAAAAATGATTCCAAGAATATTTTACTATTCTAATATGATATTTAAAAGAATTTATTACCCATTTCATACATTTTTAATCAAAATTATTCTTAAAAATTAATCTCTTTGTCATTTTACAGTAGAGGAACTTTTCTAAACTTTTTATGGGGTAAAAGGAATGTTCAACAAGTATATATTTACCCAATATCGTGATCATAATTCCCTTAATGATTCCATTGCATGATTAAAAATTTATATTATTTAAAAAAAGAAATTTTTTCCTAATATTTTGTTAATTAATTATTATAATGTTGGTTTCAATAAAAATGTTTTTAAAAGGTTTTATTTTTTATAAAAAGTGATTTAAATGATTTTATAAGAATCCTTTATATGTTTCCAAAAGGTTGTTTTCAATGAACAATATTTAAATTACTTCGTAGATTATTTTATGGGCTCTCAATTTATTTTGAGGGAGAATGGTTATAAAAATTTTCAATATTATTTTAATAATTTTCATGGAAAATGGTTTAAAAAATGAATGCAGGCTTCCTTTATAAGGTATCAAATATATTTTCATGAAAATAGTTTTATGTTTTAAAATGAATTTTCCAATGAAGAAAATATATTTTACTAAATAAATGTTTTTATAAGATACTTCAAAATTATTTTATATCTAAGATGAAATTATTTCGTTTTATTTAATATTTTATGGGAAATGATCCATTGGTAAAATTCATATTCCTTTTCAAAATGGATCTTTTTTATGGACCAATGTTTATGAAAACCCATTTCCCATTCATGGGTTATATGTTTACAAAACCCGTTCCTCTTCCATAGGTTATATTTTTATGAAACATATTCCTCTTCTATGGGATATATACTAAAAAAACCTCTTCCCATTCAATGGGATATAACATGATGTATTCTTATAAAACCCACCTCCTTTTATGTGCTATTATAGGAAAAATGATTATGAAACATATGTATTTTCCATAGTTTATGATATGATTAAATATTAATGATACCCATTTAATTTCATAGGTTATGATATACTATTTAAGAAACCCATATCTTTCTATGGGTTATGGTATAATGCACGTTTTATTATATTGTAGAACATGTATTTATGATTCTTTAATGTGATGGGTGTGACCTATATCTCAATATAATTAATTAGGTAGTGAATAATATTTTATGAGATCTAGATGGTACATGAGAGGGAATCCGTAATCAAAAATAATATCTTACACATGAGGGAATCCCAAGACCAAAACAAGAGGGAATCTTATGACCGAAACAAGAGTGTATAGGGGTGAACATCCCAAGCCCAAAAGAAAAGGGTACAGGGGAGGGAATACCAAGCCTTATACAATAGGGTACATAAGAGGGCATCATAATCCCAAAGAAGGTACACAAGTTATTATCTGAATCCAAACATGTTATGAAGGTATGGTAGGTAGCCTTGACATATGATTTTCAATATTTATGTGTATGTCTCAAATTCCATGATTTACTCCTATGTTATTCTTTCATCGAAAATGTTCTTCATTTACTTATGATTTATGTATTATGAACTAACAAGATTCATTCCCTGATTCTTTTAATGATATTTAATATGCAATGTATAATATTCAATTTTCATGATCACATTATCATACCCTTATTCTCATGTTAATTTTTACATATTTCCCATTTTTACCCTTATAGAGCATATGTGATCACCCATTTTTATGATTCCTTCCCCAGGATATGAAAATATTAATTAATTAAGGTGTTTATTAAAAGGGAGATAGTTAGTAAGAACCTATTGTAAGATAATTCCACTCACTCATGTATCAACATTTACACTTACAAGATTCCAAAGGCACTAAACTAATACAGTCTTTGGGAATCTATTTGTGTAACAGGTTAAGTTTTCCAAAAATGGGATATAATGTATATGAAATTTATGATTTGGTTGGTATAGTTGGTATTAGAGTAGTATATTAGTTAAAATTTTGATGTTAGGATGAGAAAATATTAGTGAGAACTATAAGGATATGTCTAGGGATTAGTCTAGGGATAAGGACAATTATAAGAAAATGTCATTTAATTTTGGTAAAGGATAGAGTAAGTGGTTTCCTTAAATTACATATATGTTTGGATACAACATGTGGATGTGGATATGGAATGGATATACCTAGGAGTAATAACTCTGGAAACACCTATTAGGCCTAACTCGATGTAATCTAGTACACAACAACATGATTTGCTTCTTACCTAGTTTGGAACTCCTGAGGATATGCATTGGGAATTAATGAACACATCACGATCCATAATGAATTATATAAATGTATTTTTCCTATAAATAACCCAGGATAAACCAATTATTCCATATATTATAGAAGATGTCAGGAATTAGACATCCTAAAATTAATTATTCATGATTAGGTGGTTTTCTTCTATAACAAATGCTTCTCACCCTATGGTTTCTGGTTTTAGTAAATAGAGAGAACTAGAAGAATCAGGGTTAAAATTGAATGTTTCATATTTAGAATGTGTAGGAATTATGAAAATATATTTCCCAAGTGTAAATATCATAAAGGTAATCAGGAATGTGGTATGAGTATTGGTTATACTTCTGAAGTTAAGGAGAAAAAAATGACATGTGAAAGGAATGTGATGTTCTCCTAGTATTTTATAGTCAAAATATAATGTATGAAAATATTTAGGTTAAGGAAATTTAATACATCATTCATATTTCATATTATATGAATGAGGTAATGAGGAATAAGTTGAGGGATCTTGAGTAGTAGTTTATTAATAATCTTTGATGAAGGAATTATTTATATTTTTAAATTCAAATATCATTTTATATGAATCATGTAATATATAATTATTTTCAAAATATGTTTTCATTAAGGATTTAATGGGATATGTTGAATGGTGATGAAGACATAGAAAAGTGATATTATTATTAAGGGAATGTAACTCTGACTAAATGAATGGCCCAAAGTTCGTTTTTTTATTTATGACAATCCACCTTTCAAGGGGTGAGGTGGAACCCTTACAAGGCCTGAAGGCTTGGAGACAATTACAAGACCTGTATGTCTTAGAGGAAATCTCCCAGACAATAAAACATGGAACTGCTCCTCCCCAGCATACGTCTTGAAATTAAACTCTTCCTTCGCAAGGATGGTCATCTAACTGTCCTTTGTAGAGCTAGACAAACCCAGTACCGATGGCAATGCCATGTCCTCTCATTCTTCCAATTTTGGTTAACTCTTCTATGGTGAATGTGCCTAATTTGATTGTTATTTTCAGCCTTGGTCCTTGTCGTCTGACTAGTACATCTGCATCTTCATGTGGCCCGAAGGCCTTGGGTCGCTTGAAAGTGTTTCAGGGCCCGAGGACCAAACTAGTGGCATAAAGGCCCAGATGGATGAATAGTTCTGACTGCTACAGCATTGAACAATACATGCTATAATGCCTACTACAGTACCGCTGCTGTGATTAATATTGTACCGGAAATATGTCTCCACCTAGATAGCGTTCATTAGCCTGGGTCTAATTGCTAATTTGTTGAACATTCAGTTTATATTATCAAGGATTATGTATAAAAATTCATGGATATAGTGGATATATCTATTAATTTTCATAATAAGTAAGTATTAATGTTTTATGAAATATTATATGGTAATTTAGGTTATAATCATGTTTCATAGGAATAAACATTTAGGGTATTCACATTTTTGGAATATAACAATCAAGAGATATTTTGTGATATATGGGGGATCAACATTAAGATTATTTTGTGTCATTAATTATAAATATTTTCATTTTCATCATCCAAAATGTTATAAGGTTAACCATTTATGTGATGTATAAGTTAATGTTCAGATGTTGTTTGTGAGATTATAGTATTATCTCACCATAGAGGGATTTATAAAAATCGGATAACATGCTCTAAATTTTTTTTGTTGATGGTAACTGAAGAAATATGGGATGACTTACCAGAGATCTCATGATCTACTAGTTCTTCATGATTGAAAAAATCACCATTATTTTTGAGAAATAGGTGAAGTAGAAATTAATCAAAACATGACCGAATGGAGAGATTTTACTTATAAAATTGGAAAAAATCAAGTAACAATAACTTCTCATGAAAATTATTCTTCCTTAAGGAAATGATCTCAAAACCTAAATATTTATCCTAGTATGTTATTTTTTAATGAATCAAATTGTACCTTATATAATCATATATTTATTGCATTGAGATAGTTAACTTTTTTCTGACCAAGTTCTATATCACTCTCCATCATAACATGATCGTTATATTTGTCTTTGATGTCCTTGTTTTTACTTCCCAAATATGTTCTCTATTATGCGAAGCTATTTATGAGTTACTTTGGGTAACCGTTACCGTTCCTGATTTTATTAAGGGAGTTTTAGTGTTAATTTTTATGATGTGGATTTCTATGAAAGGAACTATCATGTATTGAAACTTGGATAACCCAAATAAATTTTGATAGAGAAATTCATTTTCATGGTGGGGGGGGGGTATAATATATAACCCATATTTTTTTGAATTATTATTTTTTTGAATTAAATTATTTTTTTAATATTTTTCATTTCACGCAACACAAAAAATATTTTATATTATATTAAAAAACTTTGCTTGTGTTTCTTCATATATATAACCAATTTAATCATTCAATAAATGAAACATAAATTTTTTCTTTCTCTACACATAAAATTGGGGTTATATTGCATTACATGCAACAATGACTTCCCCCGATGGCCTGTGTAATATTTAAGACATATGTTTACCGAATAAGGATATATTATTTAATATATCCTAGTTGTTAAATGATTATTTATGAAATTAGTTAAACAAATTATGAATATATATGGTTTATAGAAATATAAAATTAATTAACTGTTCAAAAATTAATTATAAATGAATATGAAAACCTATTTAATATAAAGGAAAATATTATTTTTCCGACAAATTTGTTTTTCTATAATAAATTAATTAATTTCAATTAGTTAGTGATATTAATGTGATATATATATATATATATTATATTTATTAAAATATTTTTTATATTTATCCAATATATTTGATAGTATTATGATAATAACATGCCAAATTTTATACATAAATGCCTATATTAAAAAAAGTACTCTT
Source organism: Viscum album (assembly GCA_963277665.1). Classification (NCBI taxonomy): domain Eukaryota; kingdom Viridiplantae; phylum Streptophyta; class Magnoliopsida; order Santalales; family Viscaceae; genus Viscum; species Viscum album. Next base: position 26,218,406 of record OY728151.1, read on the forward strand.
ACCTATGTTAAATGGATATCCGATTTTAAATCCAATTTTTTGGATCTTTTATACATTTATTATGTTAAAAAAACATTAAAATTTAAATAGAAACATATAAAATTTAGTAGGATAAATTTTGTGTATTATTTGTAATGTTTCATTATTTTAATGAAAAGTTAAAAATGTTGATTTTTAATTCTTAACTACATTAACATAATATCTTTTTGAGGATAAATTATATTTTAAATTGATATAAAAGTTCAATTTAATCATATTTTTATCAATAATATAATTTAGGTCATTTTAAACAATTTCACCGTGAAAGTGGGTATAAAAACATAGAAAACATTTAAATCTTTTAACTTTAAAAATTTACAGTGTTTTTCCTTTAGCGGGATTAAATATAAATTAATTTTTACCAATTATGTGATTGGAAATTGGAATAAATGATTCCATATTTGGAATCATAATCATTTAAAATGTTAAAAATGTCAACATAATTGTTGAAAGGAATATTAGTGAATACAGTTAAAATTAATTATAGTGATTAACGTAAAATTAAGCATAAAATTTAAATAAACCATAAAATCAAGGGAACAAACGACACAACCACTTTTAAAAAATCAGTTTGATGGATATATTTCTTCAAAAAACCTTCCCTTATTTTTCTTGGGTTTTATATGACTTTTTAGGTAAAAATCTGGATACACCTATCTTGTTTTAAAAAAGCCACATGTGTCCTTTACCTTCCCTAAAAACCACCACCACATGTACAAATTCCTCAAACCTCTCATCCCACATATTTTTGGAAAATATCTAACCAATTCACTTCCCAAAATCACTCCCTTACTATTTTAATTCCTACCTCGGATCAGAAATAAATACAAGGAATCCCTTTGGTGAAAACCACAAGGAGTTCCCCAACAAAGATGCAACATCCTTCCTCAATATCCATTATTTTATTTTATTTATCCACACACCACACTCTAAATTTTCCATTATTATAAAAAATATTATTTTAAATATAATAATATGTATTTATACTAAGGGTTCGACCAAAACTTACAAAAACATCTATCAAAAGGGTAACAAACACACCTTTTATGTTTACGACCAACTACCGCCTCATGAAAGTGGGCCTGTTAATTTTTTCATTACTGCATATCATGGTGGATATATGATGGAAAATATATTTATATTTGTTATATGTTATATTAATTATTTATTTAGGCTTATTTAATCCTTTTACAACACATACCGTTATACTTTCCATTTTTGTAAATACAATAATTTCATTCGAGTAAGTGTTGACCACCGCCTCCTCAAAGTGATATGATTCGTTCACAAACTACATGGAATGTATCAAGGATGGATTTAGTGAAATTATATGATATATATGATATAATTATACTGTAATAATATTATATACATATATAAATATATGTTTTTTTTGTTTCCTTCTTTTAGTGCGATAATTATATGGACGCATCGTTCATGCGTATGAAGGACCTACCGTATCCATGAACGGTGTATTCCATTTCATACTTACATATTTCATAGAATATTATAATACAAATATTTTGAATATAAATTATACTTATATCAAGTTTTGCATTATTGAAATTATGACAAAATTATAAGGACTATAGATATAAAAAATTATGATAGATGGGAAGAACAAAGGAGATATTACCCGAAGTGAAACCTTAACAATGAATTGTTAACAATTAGGTAATACTAAGTCATAATTAAAACATATATGGTATTAAATATAACAATATGGTTTTATTATATATTTATAAAAAACTTATTTTTATTAAAAGATAATAATGTATGAGTATGGTGAGAGTGAAGAGAAAAGGTAAGGGAATTTCATCTCACTTCATATTTCAACGAGGTACCTGCATCATTAAACACCCATTTATTTTATGTGGTGTGTCTAATATCCATGGATATATTCAATTATTACTATAAATACTTTTATTGTTATTTACAAATCCATTTAATGATCTTTCTTCCATGTACTTTATGTATCAAAAGTTACCAAATTGGTAAAGTAATTTTGTCTCAATTTTCCTTTTTTGAGGAACATGCAATGTCATGCACCTGTATTTTTCCAATGGTTTTATAAACTTACTTTTAAATGACATATCCGGAATATATTTATTTTCATGATATCATAATATTAATTTCATTTCATATTATTTAATGGAGACTATGGTTTAATGTTACCATGATATAAGAGTTTATTAAAACAATTTCATTTTGTGATGAGATTGTTTATGATTATGATTATTTGATAAAATCATATGATACATATCATAGGAACACTTGTGTATTTTATAATACACTATTTATTCATCATATATTCATGTATTGGTACCATTTTTATACTCTTTGGTATATGGGATAGTTATGAAAGGGTTTTTTAGAACGCCTGACATTACCTCCCTCTTCGGTCGGATATTTTTGTTCCTTGAAAACTATGTTTTCTAAAAAGGTGAAAAAATATATTCTACTACTATCCTATGATATTTAATTTAAATTTTTACCCATGTTTTACATTTTATACAAATTCATTCTTAATAATGAACCATCATTTCATTTTCCAATCGAGACACTTTTTATGCTTTTTACGGTGAAAAAAAAGTTTGAAATGTATAGATTTACCAACTCTCATTACCATCTTCCCATTAATAATTTTTTTAAAGATTATAATGTCATTTTTTATTATAATTATTTCCTGATTTTTTGGAATTTCCTTTTTATAGTATTTCAATGAAAAAGTTTTTATTTTAAAAAAAAGTCAATTAAATGATTTTCAAAATTCATTTATAAGTTTTCAAAGGGTTTTAAAAAAAATGATTTCAATGATTTCAAGGATTATATTAAAATTATTGAAAGTGTTGTCTTGGGTAATTGTGTTCAAAATGTTTTCATGATACTTTTAAAAATTTTCTAGTAAAATGTTTTTCAAAATTATTTCATCATTTATTTATAATATTTCTAGTCTATTATCATGAAAATTATTTTCAAATGGTTTTAGGTATTAAAAATAAATTTCCAAATAAGAAAAGATATTTTAGTGAATAATAGTTTTTAAAATATAATTCAAAATTATTTTACATTTATGATGGCATCAATTGTTGTTAGTCATACCTTTCCGGGAAATGATCAAAAGGTTCCATTCATATTGTTTCTCTAAATGGTTGATGTATTGATGGAATTATGTTTATGAGAACCTATTTCTCTTTCATGGGTTATAGCTATATGAAACATGATCTTATATCCCAAGTTAAATATCTATGAAACCCATTATTCTTACAAATGTTATGTGATTATGAAGCCCATTTCTTTTCAACAGGTTATACCATGATGAATGCTTATGAAACCTGCATCCTTTAATGGGTTATTCTAGAATGATATGAATATGAAACCGATATATTATACACATTTTATGATATTATTAAATTAGTATGATTACAATTTCATTTCATGGGTTAAGATATGTTATTGAAGAAACCCATCTCTTTTTATGCGTCTTGGTATGATTCATGATTTGTTTTATTGTGGCACATGTATGTATGATTTTATCTTGTGAAGGGTGAGACCTATATCTTCCTCAAATGAATTGGGAAATGATAAATATTTTATGATATTTATAATGCACATTGGAATTCATCCCAATCCATAAATTAGATGGTACATAGTTCAAAATCCTAATACTGAAACTATAGGCACTTTCAAGACCAAAACAAGAGGGTACACATGTCATCATCCCATGCCGGAAACAAAAGGCTACAGGGGGTAATCCCAAGCTAGAAACATGAGGGTAAAAGAGAGGGAATTCCAAGCCTGATGCATGTAAATACGTTATTAGAATAGTACTAACATGTTACGAAGGTCTTGGTATATAGACTTGAAATATTATTTTCTATTTTTTTTATGTATTCCACAAATTCCATGTTTTATTACTATGTTATGCTTTCATGGCTCATGTTCTTCATTTTTTTTATTCCTGTCTAATGAAATACCATGATTTATTAAATGTTTTTTTTAAGATATTTTATATGAAGGTTATGATCTTCAAATGTCATGATCACATTATCATACCCTTATGTTAATGTTTATGCTCACATATCTCCCATATTTACCCTTAGTGAGCATTTTATCTCCTCCTTTTTATTCATCCTTCCCTAAGATATGAACATATGTATTATGTATAGTTTGTCTAAGAAGGGTTATAGTCATGAAAAAACTAGTGGGAGATAATTTATCTCAGTCATGTATCAACATTTATGTTTCCATGTTTCCAAAGGCAATAAAATAATACGATCTTTGGGAATCTATTCAGGTATCTTTTTATGTGTTCTTCAAATGTGATGTAATATATCTGTACATTAAGACTAGGTTGTTATAGTGATAGTATTAATAGGTTGATTATTCCTTACCCAATCCTTGATCTATGTTCATTTCTTGAGTTAAATCTATGCTTGCAAAGTTATGATCAGTTGTGTAATTTAGTTATTTTCATTAGTTTTCATTAATTTCTTTATATATAAATTTTATGCATATTATTTTTGTTATTTCACAGATTTTTGAATATAGATGTTGTATAGGGTTGTTCTATATTGTATAATTGTTTTTTATATCATGTATGACATGTGATTAAATTCCCATTGATGTTCAAAACATCTTTTTTGATCATTGGATGGTACATAAATAAATAATATTTATTTTGAAAATTATTTTTTAGAAACTTGATATTATAAATTATTTTTATTGTTTATGGTATCCCATAAATTATGAATAATTGAAATCTATCTAGGAGGTCTATAAGGTCTTCATATGTGAGCCTTGACATTAGTTTTTTTTTGCAATATGAGGAGGAAAACCCTGAACAAATCGAGAGTGACATATTTTAATCAGTCTAATTGTGCCACCAACCAGATTATTTATCATCTTAGGTTTGCGATGGAATATGTTCATATTTGATGAGAGCTTGTTTTCCAAGTGGATAATATGTTGTTTGATAGAAATTGGGGAGGCATCAGGTGACACATCATGCTAGTAGTTTTATATTTAGTACCCATCAACGCGATATGGAAAGTACATTTTTTAATAATTTATATAACATTAAATGTGAACTAATTAATTTTTTCTCATATGGGAGGTCAAAAGTCCCAATATTACAGAGTTCAATGTTTTAGGGCTATTCACAATGATCCTTCCACTAGAGAGATTAAATGTTGTCTCCAGTTTCATATTGCTGTTAGTATATTTTTTTTGAGTTTTGAAATTTACTGCATATAATATTTTAACTATTGAAATTTTAAATTTCAATTGAAGGAGTCATATGAGGATTCAAATTCTCAGACACAGGATGAGAGTTAGGATGATGTTGAGGATCAAAACACTAGTATAGTAGGATTTAATGATTCAGTATGGATTTTAGAGACTCAGTATGGATTCGATAAATGTTAAGTTTTTAGCATAGACCCTTGATTAACACATGAGAATTATTATGGAACCGTTATGATGTCGTCATCCAATGGGGGGGATCTCATGGAGAGTCATAATCATCTGCTGCATAGCATGTGGAGTAAATTAGATGATATGGTGGTATTATATAGACCATTTACAGGGCTCAAGAAGATCTTTGTCAACAGCTGTATCAGTGGTAGGAGGAGATTCATCAATCAAAGGAGAATTCATATGAGTAGGTGATGGAGTACATGTGATGTATAAATTAGTTTTTAGTGAAGGATTTCCCTCCTCCACCTCCTCCAGATGACCCTCCCTCTCGTTGATTTATATATTTTTTATAAACATTCAATTTATTATTTTTTGATTTTTTATTAATTCGCATATATAAATATTTATGTATTTCATTACTTATATTGCTGTGATTTTTTATTTTATTACTTTTATTAATTTTTTTATTAATTTATTAATAATAATTAAATTATTATTATTATTTAGTTATTTTCATCAGGTGGATTGATAGGTCATAAATAATTATTTGTGATGGGTGAATCCTTCGTTCACAAAAGAGATTTATATTTACTAGAGTGGACAATATGATACACTGTTATCTGAAAAGGGTCCATTATGGTGGGACCCCATCACAAATTAATATTTTTGATGAGATCCCATCAAATATTTTCCACCACAAATAATTCAATTTATAGTTGTGAATTATGATAATAGATATTCATGGAAAAGACAAGATTTGGGTTGATGCCCAAAAAATATCCAGTCATAAGATCTATGATAAATCTCGTTAGAATCATCACATTCATTTAATATCCACAAATTTTATCATTAATCGGAAAATCATAAGATTATAATAAAAAATATAAATATGTTGATAATCTATTAAGTCCCAATAAAGTAGTATATGATGTCATAACATATTGTAATTGATTTTTCTATACAACATATCTTTAATATTAATACAATTCTATAAAAAAAATATAGATAAATATATAATGTTTAAAATGGGAAAAAATATTTAACACCAATTCGAAATAAATGATATAATATATAGATACCATTATGGAAGTATTTTATATTAGTAAAGTTTTCCGAACAAAAAATGGCTGATACTTAGTCTAACTATAGTGAAAAAATTGGTAATAAATGACACTCTTATTGACCCATCTGTAATATAAAACACTGTAACTCTAAGATGATGCATGATTATTCATTGATGATGAATAGTATCCCTAATATAATATATAATACCATATGTAAAAATATGATGTTGGGGATCATCAATATATAACTGACATTGGATAATAATTGTTAGAGGAAGAGGTGTATGAGATGGAAATATAGGCCAATGTGGAGGAGTGAAATATGTAGACGAATGTGTAGGAGTTGGATTTTTAGACTGTAACTATTGTTTCATGTATAAATTAATCTATTGTACAAAATATATAGTCCTATAATCTATTGTATGACACATATCAGGAACATTAGCTTCTAAAACATTTATTTTTTCACTTTAAATACTTATTACATTAATGAAGCTCTAGAATGACTACCCATTTTCTGTCTAATGCACAAAAATATTACCCTTTTACACAACTTATGTTGTCAGGATTTACCAATATATTTGTTAAAATACTCTTCATACCCTCCTGTATGACGGTATCTTGTGTTCTTTTCTTCTGAAGTATTTCTTCTTGATAGTATTTTAAAAATTCAGTGCTGAATCAAAAGATATAAATACTAATAATAAATTAAATAACTCCTTACAACCCACTTAGATACAATACTCGACTCTTCTATAATATATCTTTTTTTATAAATTGAGGAAATCTTATATTTTAAATTCCAAATAGGGGTTAGGAGGGTCAACGTTAGCAGATACATAATAATTGGCTCCAATGTTTATAACTTTTCCTCCATAATTTGGTCTTTTAGTTACATAATCCGTATAGATTATAATGTTTGAGGGTATTAATTATTAAATTGGATCTCATAATGAAATATACTCACTTACATTGAAGTAATGATAAAAAATAATTAATTTGATCATTATTAATATGAAAAACTTTTAATGGACAACATTTCACTTATAAAAATTTATTCTTTTTATATACTATTGATAAAATTTTTATATGTATATTCATGCGGAAAATGATATATATCACATGATTATTTACTTTTTCTTATAGAAAAATTGAAATTTACTGTTAATGTTAGTTTAAAATCTTTTTATCTCATAGTATAAGAAGATAAATATTTCTCCCAGTCTTCTCTAGTGTCAGATATACCTTATGTAATTTTATATGAAGGAAAACAGCATATATTCAAAAAATTAAATGATCGGTGAAAGAATAATGATGGAACTTACCAAAAGTGTATCCCATAATTGAGATATTTTTACTTTTTCAATATTTTTCTTATCATAAAAATTAATAACTTTTCCCCGATCAGGTATTGCAACAAAAGTATCAATTTTTTTGAATTTTCACTCCAAGGATTATCATTATCATCAAAATAAAAATATATAAACTAGTCCAAGCTATGAGAAACTAATAACTTTGGTAAATTTATGATTCCATTTTTACCAACCATGGAAGACTTATATACCCCCATGTAATTAGATGTATCATGTACATATGGATAAGGAGGTACTTTAGAAGAAGTATGAATATGACCATCCCTAGAGGCTCCATATGAATCATCCATTCAATCTAGCAATATCCAAAAAATAAAATTAATAAACAATTAATATAAAAATATAATAACTGAAATATTACATATAATAGTAATTAAAAAATTAAAATTGATACAAAAAAAGTAAAATTAACTAATTACATTTTTCATTTATATTTATTAAAGTAGTTAGCTGAAATTATAATAATAACAATGATAGATGAAATCATACCAAAAATGGAAAACAATAATTATGTAAATTATTATAAAAATACAATACTATATAAAGATTTTAATTTTAATTTTAAAATGATATAGAGAAAACAAAATAATAAAAAACCCCTCTTTATCATATTTTTTCAGAGCAGTCAACAATAAATTGATTAATAATACCAAAAATATAATTTATCTTATTTAATAGTAGTTAATAATGTAAATAGAATACTAAAAATATTTTTGAAACATAAAATCATACAAGAAAAATGAAATCAAAAACATGTTAAAAAATATATAAATCAAATAGTTACATGTATTGTTAAATTATTGAAAAATTATATAAAAAATGAAACTAATTGAAACCAAAATTTTGGGAATTGTTTAATTGTTTTTAATGAAATAAAAACAAATATTTATTAAAGGTTATTAAATTTTGAAAATTAAAATTGAAATAAGTATATTTTACCTACAATATAAGAAATTACTAAAGGATTAGTTAACCATATTCTTTTCCCATGATCATTAAATATAGACTAAACCATGTTTATGGAATGGTCATCAATATTTTCTTTTATTGTCTTTCCATGTAATTCGAGATCAAATATAAATCATCATCGTCATGTTTTTATCCCCAAAATATTTATTTTTTATTTTTATTAAAAATATTCCAATAAAAATTTGGGGGATGAAGAATATGGAGTTTTTAAAATTTGTTTCCATAAGAAAATGATCATATGTATATTTCATTATAGTCAAATTAACTAGTGTCATACCAAATTCATCGTGTTAAGAAATTGTTCATACTAATAAATCATATTACATTAAAAACTAAAAAATTAAATTTATTATAATCATACTCACATATTTCTTAAATAACATCCTATTATGAACCTGATATAGAGATGGAGTTTTTTTCCTTTTCCACTCAAAAAATACACTATTTCTAAAATCACCAACACCCAACTATTATGAAATGTACATTCTTGGTCATGATCATTGGTATAAAATGAATTATAATTATTTTTATACCATAAATTTATTATAATATTAAAACATGTGTCACTCTCTAGCCATCATGATGTTTCAGATGCATTTAATATACCATGCATGTTTTTTTTGAACCATGAATTTTTTTTAGTTGGGGTCATTCAATATCCACAACATTATTCTCTATATAAAATTATTTTTACATATTAATATGAAATGTTTTATACGGATGAGAATTATATATGTTATTTAAGATATATAAATTTAATTACTTTATCAGTTAACTACTCATTTATTTTACTTTCTATGCATCAATCCCCTTCCTCCAAAACTCCTCGAGAGATATAGAAAAACTAATGGTGTCCAATACATACATGTATTTTGTAAAAGTATTTTCAACCTCCATATAAATATAATTATTAAAAATAGAGGCTTTATGTCAACATTGATTCGTAACATATCCCCTAAATCTCATCAATATGTTTTAAAAGGATATATATGATGTTGATATATCGGTCCACAATGATTTATTTATCATATTAAATAAACCTATAAATTCAATATTATATAAAAAAGATATGGAGGAAAGAAAATTTTTGGGTGGAAATGTATAGAAAATGTGTCATTATCTAAATTTTTAAACAACTCTATTTTCGTTAATTTTTAAAAATTGAATTAAAAAAATAAAACACCATAATTATAGTCATTTTCACACAGAGGATAAATATTATATATACTGAATGTGGTAGGATTAGTACCATCATGAAGTGATAATCATTATATTTCATACATGTCATGATCAAATATTAGGTGACACAAATATGTTTACATTGGAATAATAACCCTTCAATAATATGAAATAATGGAAACAATGAAGAAAAAATTTTTTCACTTTTGGATAATGTATAATATGGCATGGGTCAGGTTATTCATATTCTATTTAGTGATAGAGCTAATTTCAATTGTATTTCCTTCACAGTAAGTCTAATCTTGAATTCATACAATCTTTATCCATTCCATTCACATATAAAAATGTTCAAATAAACCTATCATAGATATTATTCTCCATATACATGACATAAATTCTATGTTTGACCTCATGATATCTCCAATATTGAAGAAATAATTGATAATTTCTTCCAAATATTTGTTATCATTACAAATTTTTTTGTCATTCTGAATGTGACATCAATTATTTTCACCATGTCAAAATATTTATTGGTGGAAAATGATTTTGGAGAAATCTAAATTCATAGGAGTTATTTTTTGTATTCTTTATTCTTTTTTTAAGATTGATCCATAAAGAAAAAAACTACGATGAATGATGTATATTCTTTTTCCTCATTTTTGTAGATTATAATAAGATGTTTATTCTCTCAAAATTAGGAAGGATTTATACCCCTTAACACTATATCTATTAAAATTTCTATATACATGGAAGTCATTTATAGTGAACAAAATTGTAATGGACCGGTCCTCTCTGGTCCATTCCATTGTAAAAAATATAGTGTTTGAGGTGTTCTGTGTGGTCATAGTGACTCATTACAAGAGGTTTCAAAAAATGCATCTATTTTCCTATGGTGAGTCAAGATTAGTAGGTTGCATCACTAGGTCGTGTCAGTGGCTCATTGTCTCTGAGTGACATCAGTATGTGAAATCAGTGGGTGGTAACTACGAGTTGTGTTGGTCGGTGGTGTCGGTAGGTGGATTCAGTAGGTGCCATCGATGTGTGTCGTTGGTAGGTGGCATCGGTACGTGGTGTGAGTAGGTGTTATTGTAAGGATGTGTTAGTAGGTGGCATCGATATGTGGAATCAGTTGGTTGTTTTAGTAGGCATAATCGGTAGGTAGTGTTAGTAGGTGGCATTAGTGAGTGGAATTAGTAGGTGGAATTAGTGAGTGGCATTAGTAAGTGGCATTAGTGAGTGGCGTCGGTGAGTGGCGTTTGTGATCCCCTTCGCTGACTTGGCCATCGATGAGTCACGTCAGTGAATTAAACATTGAGGTGTCACGTCGGTGACTAATCCACCAGTAAATTGTGTGAGGGACTCTCCATTGGTATCTCACATCAGTGACTCACCCAATAGTTTTTTAAAATTCTATTTTCCCAGTTTCACCCACTTAACATTATATTTGACTTAAAATGAGTTTAAAACAATATTTAAGTGTTTCTAAAGGCATTTCAAATGATGTAAAATTTATTTTTCATTTCATTTCACCCCCGAGGCATTCAATAATAAACCCGCATGGTTTTTTCATGATCTGACTTTAATGGCATTTGAAACTATTTTCCCCATCAAAATAGGATTTGGACTATATAATGACCAGACCATTTCCGACCTTTTGTGTCTCCTTTTTCACTTTATACCATGTTTCCTATAACATTTATTTTCTGAGTGAGAATGTTTATGTGTTTCACCCTTGGATTGTTTCTTCAAGGATGTTCCTCCTACTGCTTTCACACCCCCTGTTTTAGAGCAAGGATGATTTGCTGACCGACTATTATTCTAGATAGGGATCCATTCATGTCTCTTATTTGGTGTATCATGTGGGGTGGGTGTAATAATTTCTCCTTGGGGGTATGGCTGAAACTAATTTCATTTTAAAAAATATAAATGAGGGGATTTTAAGATGATAATGATGATCGTACTATTTTATATATTATTCTATGATACTATTCAATCATGTCCCCTCCCTCCAAAGATTCCCCTCCCGAGCTAGAAATGAAGGATGAGGGATAATGACCCCTGAGTCCTACCTCTAGTAGGCCTCGAGGTGGCGACTAGAACCAATAACTTGATGGGGGTTCATAGTTTCCTTGGTCTATCTGGATATTACCATGAATTTGTAGCGGATTTCTCTCGAGTTATAGGTCTGTTGATCACTCTATCCAAAAGAGACTTGGACTTTATTTGGAGTTAGCAATGTCAGACAGCTTTCAGTTACCTAAAGGGGTAGTTGGTTAATACTATAGTGCTCTAGTTTCCAGAGGAGGGGGTGATGTTTGAGTTGTTTTGAGATACTTCCCTTCCAGGCTTGGGTTGTGTGTGGATGTAGAAATAAGGAGTGATCCCTTATGAATCATGGTAGTTATGTCCCCATGAATTTAATTACTCCACCCATTAAATGGAGCTAAAAGAGGTCATTTTTTTCAAGATTTATGGTGACATTACCTCATTAGGGAGTTTTTTGTGGTCTAAAAAAATCAATAGAGCTTGAGGTATATATTTTCCCTACGAGATATGAATATGAGACAATAGAGTTGGATGGTATTTCTCCATGACTAAGAATTTTAAATATATTAATCCTCGGAAAAGGTAGATATAAAGATGATTCTTTGAGTAGGAATTTGTAGAGAGAGGTAGTTCAAGAATCTACAGACACTCAGAAGACGATGGAGGAGTTGGATTCCATGCACTTAGATATAGGAATGGATAGTGGTATGGTTTTTCGGCATCAGATGACAGTGAATTCATCTCTGATGTAGTAGGTAGAGGATTCTTAATGGGGAGACTTGATGGCAAATGTGTTGTGCAATCGCATTGAATTGGGTGATGCTCCGGAAGGATGGACGTAGGATGGCCAGAATCAGATTTTGTTCCATGTGAGGATGTGTGTTTTGGTATCGATGCACGAGGGAGTCCTCCATGAGTTTCAAAGAACCCCCTCATCGGTACACTTAGTGGTTTCCATGACTTTTCATTTATTGAGTGAGCAGTTTTATAGTCTGGGATGAAGTTGTATGTGGTGGAGTTTGTGGATAAATACATGGTGTTCGAGTAAGAGAAGGCTTGAAACTGTGTTCTCAGTGGCTTTTTGTATCCCTTAGATATCCGCGAGTGGAAGTGGGATTACATATTGATAGATTTATTCGTACAGATGCCTATGGATCAGGGAGGCTGTGATGATATCTGGGTAGTAGTGGTTCGATTGATGAAGTCAGCACACATCTTGACAATCTAAGAATCAAGAATAGTGGATGCCTTGTCTTGGAGGTATGTGGATGAGGTGGTGCATCTTCATGGAGTTTGGAGGTCCATTGTATTAGATTGGGATACATGCTTTACCTTACAAGTCTAGAGGGGATTGCAGCATGCTTTTGGAACTCAGTTATTCCTCGGCACTTCTTTCCACCACAAAAGGATGGACATATAGAGCATACCATCCAAACATTAGAGGAAATTTTGAGAGAATTCATCTTGGATTTTTTTGGGTCATGGGTGTGACACATATAATTTATTTAAGTTCCCTTATAATAATATATATCTCCCATCCATTGGAATGGATCTGTTTGAAACCTTATACAGATGGCCGTGTTGTTCACACTTATGATGTAATGAGGTAGTGGAGATAACTGCTCTTGGTCCTGTGGTAGTACAGACTACGAAATAGAATGTTCATATTATCTCGGATAGGATGTAGGAAGCACAAGACCGAGATAAGTCATTTTTCAATCGTAGGAGGAGGGCCTTGGAGTTCGAGGTTGGAAACCATGTGTTCATGAAGGTTTTCCCTTGATGTGGCCCATGTAGGTTTGTTAAAGGGAGTAATCTTTTTATGAGGTTATTCAGACCCATCATGGTGTTGGAGAGGGTTGGAGAGGTGGCATACCAGTTGGAAGTACCACTATAGTTGAATATGGTCAATGAAGTATTTCACATCTCCCAACATCGACAATATCTTCATGATGACTCCCATGTCATTGACCATGGATAGTTGGATATCAAAGATAAATCAACATTCATGGAGAATCATGTGGATAACTTAAATCATTAATAGAATATTCCAAATGGATTAACCATTCTTTTGGTAAATGTGTTGTGGTGTCATAGTTTCCAGAAAAAGAATACATAAAGTGTGAAGCACATATTCAAACCTAGTTCCCGTATATGTTTTTGAGTTTGGACTTTTCATGTTTCACTTTTTATTTATTAAACTAGGTTATATATGATACGATTGGTTTTCTTGTTCTGTAATGTGCGATAAGGTGCTAACATATTAAAAGGGAGGACCTGACCCCTTAACAAGATGCATCAATGAAAATGAGATTAAACCAATGTTGGAGAGTCAATGCGGTCCAAATTGGATAATATCTTCACACGAAAGAAGGAATTCCCTAATTCATGTGTTTGGACTATTGGTTCTTGTGTGGGGAATATTTTGGTTGGATTGGTTAGTTGATGTTTGAGGAGGTGTTTTTGGATGTTGAGGTTTCACTCCAGCATTCGAAAAACATAGGGTGGTTTATCTTTGATATTTGGTGTGTTTGGTTGTTAGAAGTGATTTAGTTATGAAAATATCCTTGTTAGGTATCTTATGTTGTGGTTTTGAAAACCCCTATTTCTTATGGGTTGGTTTTGAATTCTCAAGGGAGATAATAGTTTGATAGGTATCTGATGTAATGGCCCAGAACACTTTGGTCCATTCCATTGAGAAAAATAAAATGTTTCAGGTGTTCTAGGAGGTTATGGTGAGTCATTTGAAGATTTCTCCAAAAATAATGTTTTGAAACTGTGAGTCATGATCTGTTGGTCATGTCGGTGGGAACATCGGGCACTCATTTTCATTGAGTGGAGTCTGTTGGCGGCATCGATGTGTGGGGTTGGTAGGTTGTGTCAGTGGGTGGCGTTGATATGTTGTGTCAGTTTGTGGCCTCCGTAGGTGGTGTCAGTAGGTGGTGTCTTTGAGTGTCATCGGTAGGTGGAGCCAATGAGTGGCCTCAGGAGGTGGACTTTTTGAGTGGAATCGGTAGGTGGCATTAGTGAGTGCCATCAGTGAGTAGTGTCAGTGGGTGTCATTAGTGAGTTGTGCGGCGACTCGGCCATATGTGTGTCGCTTTAGTGACTCAGCTAGCGGTGATTCATGTCAGTGAATAAGCCATCATTGATTCACATCGATGAATCACTATTGGTATCTTTCATTAGTGACTCACCAAACAATTTTTCAAAATTCCAATTTTCCTAATTTCACCAAATTAACATTCAAATTTTATGTAAAATGAGGTAAAACATATTTATGTTTTTATAAAGCCGTTTAAAAGGACATAATAATATTTATTTTATTTCCTAACACCCTTAAGTCTTTTAATAATAAAACTATATGGTCTTTATTGTGATGCAGCTTTAATGGACTTTGAAACCGTTTTACCCATCAAATTAGGATCTAGACAATATAAATCTGAGACCCTTCATTTCCTTGTTTATTTCCTTTTTCCCTTGCTAATGAGAATCCAAAAATCATTCTTCCCCGATTAATCATGTGTCTATGTTTCACCCTTGAATTGCATCTTCTTGGAGATTCATCCTACTGCTTGGACACCCCCTATTTCACCATAATGAGGATTTTTTGATCAGATAATGTTCCAGGTAGGGATCCCTTTGTCTCTCTTATTCCTTCCATCATGCATGGTGGGTGTATTAATGTCTTCCTGTGGGTATGGGTTAAACACATTTCTTTTTAAAATATATTAACGAATGGTTGGGAATATTATAATGATGATCATACTATTTTATATGTTATCTTTGATCCATGTTGTGATATGTATTTCTTGTATTCCTTTTGAAAATTATGGCCATTGGTGGTCTCTATTTGTGCACCTGTATGTCTTGTGAATACTTGTTATTGATTTCATGATGAATTTCAGTATGTATGAAATTTTTTAACCATATATATTCAGTTAAATAAATGAATTACCTAGGATTGAACTTGTTCTATGATAACCCTTGTTTTATCATAGTAGAACTAAATAATGAGTTTTGGAAAAATTTGAATACACTTTTCCTTGTTTGGTGTGGTTGTGTGATAATTGTGTTGTCATTGTTTTTATTTCTTTGTAAGGGTCTGTGGTCCCATTTTTGACAGTACGACTATAGTTGGGGAGGTGAATATGGTGTAGTGGAATATCAGGTTGAGAGACTGATTTATTGTGGAATGGATGGGCAGAGTTTGAGCAGTGGGGCTGGAGGTTTGGGTTGTGCAATGTTTATGTTATTGGTTGTGGTGTTTTTATATATAAGGGCTGTCAGGTTGGGTGTGATGAGGTGTGTTGTAGGTTTTGGCTGTAATTTTGGGGTTATCTTGTTGAGATAATGTACAAGGGGACATGAATTTGAATAATGATAATGCAAGTGGTTGTCTTGGGTTCTTTGTGGGGAGGAAATGTGAAGTGGGATGATTCATCACTGTTTTCTTCCTCTAATTGTCTTGGTGTTGAGGATGGTTTTGTGATGTGGTTGTTAGATTATTGGATAGGGATTGAATAAATGGTCAATTCTTCATAACATCGAAATGATTGGGTGTTAATCATTTTTTTGTTATCTAATTCCGAAGTGGCCATCATTCTTCCTGATATGTGTATTTTAGAGGTATCATCAAAGGTAGTTTTTTAGGATGGTTGTTGTTGGGAACCCCATAGGTCAGGATGACTGTTTTTTACCTATATATATATTGGTATTTCTTTTTGAATTATATATTCAACCAACCCTATTAGAGAACTATGTACCTAACACTCCCATTGTCATGTGGGAGGGTATCTTTCCAAAACATCCCGGTTGGAGGATGGATGAATGGACACCCTCTTTTCCTTTCTCCATCTTCTAGGTAGTTATATCCCAATAATATTTGGGTAGGTTGTGGTTTGTGAGGGTTAGGTGTGTGCTGATGATTTGTGTTTACCAGGTGTCTTCGGGATATGGTGTGGATTTGTAAAAAATGTGTGTGAGTGAGTTGTGCTTCCCTGGTGTTTCTGGGATGGGATGTGGTGTGGCTTGTGGCCTATGTTTCTATACGGGGGATGAGATGTGGTTATGAGGCCTATGTTTCTGTGGGAATGATGTGGTGTGATATTTTTGGAAGAGGTGACAGATCCAGGATATCTTCCGTTTTGGTGTGAGTTTGTACAATCAGCAGAAAGTGGTGCAGGATACCCTATCATCGATGTGCTCTATATAAATTTACTTGACTTGAGTTATTTTGTAATCATTCCTTTGGTGAGGTTGGGGTGGTTAGTGTACTTTGTTAGGTTCATTTGGTATCTTTTTTCTCATGGCGGCATTAGTATTATTCTCCACTTATGGATGAGAGAATTTGGGTTTCCTACTGAGTATACTTGTATAATCAACCAACATTATAAATCTACATTCATGTTTATTAGGAGAAAACATGGACCATGATAATAAGTACTGGATTGGATGTTGATGATAGTTGTTGTTTCAGTACTTATCTTTCCTTTTTCTGTTGTCTTTGGAGACTATTTCTTTTGTAACAATTTCATTTTAAATATGCATGAGGGATGGTTTGGCTCTTCTTTTATCTATATATATCTGTCTGAGAGTTGCTTGAGGATGGTAAATCTAATCTCCCAATCATTGTTACTATGAAAAGGGTAATGCCTTCCATTTTGTGAAATTTATATACCCTTGGTGCTGGTCACCTCTCTATGGCCTACTGGAGGTGGGATTTGGGGGTTATTATCCCACTTCCTTTATTCCCAGCTTTGGAGGTGCATCTTTGGAGGGAATAGGTCATGACAATAAAAATATCATATAGTCAAAAACTTTCCATTTTATAAGAATAATATACTCTAAAAAATTATTTCCATATAAAGATTCAAATAAAAAATTAATGGTGAGTAGAAAACATCAATATATTTTCTAGGCTCTTTTAGTCTAGAAATTTTTATACTATAAATAATATATTTCCGATTCATAAATAATTCAGGATATAAGTTGTAAATTAACAAAAAAAATCCATGAACTATGTTTTCTACTAAGTCTCTGACATGGATTCATTATATTAATACAGAGACCCAGTTTATGATTTCTAACTTCATTTCTGATTGATGGAATGTTTTGATCAATTTTCTTCCATTGTCGAATTATCCTGGATATGGAAATTTTTCTTCATATATGCACTACTCAACATTCAATATTAATTATTTTTCATCATATCAAATTGAGATATTTTTTTTAAATTATGAATTATATTATGATATGAAATTTATTTTAAAGGAGTCATTACAACCACTAAATAATCTTATGAATTATCATTCTACTTTTACCACGTTTTCCAATATTTTAGGCACTCAAACATACCTCTTTATTATTTCATATATAGGTCAAAATAGCTTGGGTTGGAATGTATCTGGTTGTACCCTTTACCCATTATTCATAGTATTTTATTCTCATTATAATGTAAATCTAGAAGGTCATTGTCTTTAGAAACTATATATTTCAACAAATATAAGAACTCTGAAATACTCTTTTCACCCAATCATCTTATTACATTCATGTTAATTAATATTAAAACCATTTAAAAAAAATACATTTTTTATGACTTGGATCCAATTTTTTTAACACCACCATAATGATGTTTTATTTTTTGTTCATATTTAGTTTCATCTACTTAAATATCAAGAATACTTTTTTTGATTTGATCTAACTTATCATCTTAAAAATCATCATCACCAATATATATTTAATTCTTCTAAATTTCAACAATCCAAATTCATGGAATGTAACATTTATTAAAACAATGAACAATTAAATGATATTTGATTTCTATGCATTTTGAAATATTCATATTTAAACATTTAATGAATGAAAAAAAAACATTTTATTATTTTTAAAATTTATTTTTTTTAAATTACAAAAATGAATTAACAAATTTCTTATATACAACACCTTTTCATAGTATTGTAATCCAGTTTCATCTTTTTCATTTCAATAAGATATATTAATAAATGAAATTACGTTGTAATATTTTTAAATTCAAGTTCAAATTTACTTTTATAAATAATAATAATAAATGAATCACAAAATATTTCAGAAATTGAAGAAATACATCATATTTGAAAAAAAAACACTTTGAAAATATTTATTTATTTTCCTTCCCCGAAAAATTCAAAAAAAATAATGGTATATAAAAATTGACATTGATTTTAAAAGGATTACCATATATTAAAAACAAATATTTGTTATTTTTATTATGTAATTTCATAATTATATATTTATTGTTTTCAAAGTATATAATGAAATACTATAATATAAAGTATAAAATACTATAAATTGACCAAAATGAAGATTAAAAAACATGATTATGAATAAAAATACACAACTAAAGTAATTAAAAAATTTAAAGGATGATGGGACTATAAAAACCTTCTTGATTAGACTCAGGAAAAATATATTCCATGGAAATAAAATTTAAATGCAATATAATCATTTTAATTTGATATTTTAGATTATTTAAAATATTTATAAATTTTCATTTAATATAAAAGAGAATAGAATTAAAATGATTCAATTTTTAAACATATATATAATAATATTTTAAATAGAAACAAGTAACAAATTAAAATCAATACAAAATTTAGACAGAATAAGTCCCTATTTAATTTAAGGGGGTTTAATAAAAAATGCATTAAAGTAAAATTATTTTAAGATTAACAATATTATCATAAAATAAGTTTTTCATTAGGAACATAATTAATTAGTAGCTAAGAAATATTTTTATCACAACATGATTATGAAACCAGCATGATCATAAAGATATATAACATCAATACATCATATTCAAACTACATAATTTACTACAACTTCAAAAAAATCATTAAAAATAAAAGAAATAAACACACCGTAGACACCCATTAATTTGACTATTAAATTTTTTTATAAATACCATTCATCAAATTTTTATTTAATAATACCATAATCTCAAAAAATTCATTCATCAAGTTAAAAAAACCATAAATATTTGAATAATTTGATTTTAAAATAAAAAAAATGTATA
Organism: Viscum album; assembly: GCA_963277665.1. Lineage (NCBI taxonomy): Eukaryota > Viridiplantae > Streptophyta > Magnoliopsida > Santalales > Viscaceae > Viscum > Viscum album. Next base: position 26,238,547 of record OY728151.1, read on the forward strand.
GATTTAAAATAGAATCAGAAAGGGATATCACTCAAGAAAAAAGTACAAATGAAACATTCATAAAACTAAAAATTCCATGGATTATTGGAAATTAAAAATAACGTATATAAACTAGAAAGTGATATTAGAGTGAAGTTGCAACCAAGGAGGGAAACAAATGAGAAGGAGATGATAATGGAGAAGATGATGAACATAGTTTTTAAATTTAGAAAGAGAAGGAATATAATGACTATTAACCAAATTTTTACATTTTAACTTGTTAATAATAATATTATAACCTATAATAAGAATGTGTAGTAAACTATAGGACATATAATGAAGATACTAGAGTGGGTGGAAGATGGTGAAGATATGAAATGAATACTGGTGAATAGATCTTAAAAGTGTTTTCATATTATGATTTAGGGTGTAAAATTATGTTTAACGATATATAAAATAAATTTGAGTCTAATAGAAAGTTAAAAAAAGGGTTATGGTCAAGCATATTGTATAAAAATGACTATTTTCAAGAAAAGGAATGAACATAAAATGATTTATCCTACAATTTTACAATTTTTTAAAATTATTTTATATTTATAACTTAATATGGGATATGACAACCATATTGTAAATTATGTAATATACAATGGGAAATATTGGTTTTAAACAACTGTTATTTAATAACCAATGTGGAAAATATATGCATCACATTTGTTATATCGGTTATTTTATAACCTTTGTGAACAATTATTTATAACATCAGTTATATATAATAAATTTTAAACATGGTTCATTTCAAATGAATTGGGTACCACACTTCTGGTTTTGGATTGTTTTCTTATAAACCCACAATAGTAGGAATCTAATTATAGGGGCCTCTGTGATTTAGAATTGTTTCATTGTTTCTCTAAGGTCAATCCATTTATATATAAAGGTACAGATTGTAAATATTATTTTCACTTTTTTATGTCACTATAAATGAAGGAAAGATAATAGAATGTGGTTATCAAGATCTAAAGCAGTCTCTGAGGTAAGGGGATAAAAACATTAAATTGAAAAACAATGAACCAACATTAATCTACTCACCAGTGTTTTAGTATATAATATGTTTTCCTATAAATGGGTAATGGACATCGATACCATTTGTTTTATGTTCATATAATACATACAATGGTGATATACATTTAATATCATAAAACTAGGATAGAGTGAATTGAAGTGAAACATATTACTTTTTGATAAACCTTCCATTAGTGGTAGATGTGATGTAATCCATATATATAGAGATCAATGAGTATTCACCCGTATAGTTGACTTGGGGAATATGCCTTCTCATTTATTCTTTCATGTTGGTGTTTTTTATAGGCATCATTAGTGTTATCAATGAAATAGACAAGTCACCTTAGAAGAAGGACTGAAGGAAGAACATCATTTTGAATGGTGGATCCACACTGGTTCGGGGGACATAGATTTTTTTCAATGCCTGGACCATATTCAAATCAAGGGAATATAGTTCTACTAGACATACATTGGATCTTTTTTTATGTTAACCGATCTTAGATTGCTATCTTGAGTGAAGATAGTTAAACTAAATTGTGATGACTTCTTATATTTCATATACAAGGGAGTATGTAGTCACTCCAGTTAAAGCCTAATACATCATCTGATATACACATATAGTTTTAGATATCTTATTAGGAAATATTATCTTATTTTCATGCACTATATTCGGAATAATATTATAGATGTTCATGTTTAACATGTTGATTTCACCATTATCTAATGTATGATTTCATTAAGTGTGTTTAACCTGATTTTATACATAGTGTATAAATTATTCTACATGGAATCCCAAAAGCTATTATATATTTTCATCAAAATGGTTTGAGTGATCCAAAACTAATTACTGATTTTGGATTTTAAGAACTCAACCATGGATATGGTATTAACCTCCTTAAAGGGAATGCACATGACCACTTTGAGAATAAGTTAGTGAGAGTAACAGTAAACTTTATTTATCATGCTATCATAGTTTAGTAGGTTCCCTTAACATCCAATCCCCATAAATAAATGGGAGAAGACGACATGGTGTAATGGATAGACTCTGGTAGTTAATTAATTATGTTTGCATGAATATGGATATCATGAAACTTATTAGTAAATTCAATCTAGTCATGAACCATGGTAGGATATAAGAGTCCTAATATCTATATTTTTTGGGGGATATTCATTCCTAACCGGTGGATCCACATAAACTAACATGAATGACTTCAAAACCAAGGGAATTTCCTTTCATTGGATATATAGTAGAAGTATTTTTCAAATATTTATAAGTATAAGACCTAATTTATGCTGGGGTCATCATATTGGATGAAATTTTACAAAAAAAGTAGTGTATTTTATAGTTCTTGGATTAGTCATATGGAAATGATTCATGATCGATGTATATGGTCAAATGAGTTATAAACCTGGATAATGTTTCTATAACAGGGTCATTTGAGAGCCCCTTATTGGAGGACTGAAGGAAAGATGATTCACCTTCCACATATCTATTTTAATAGTAAAAAAAGTGTGATCGATATTAAATGTGTCTAATTGATAACCAAATCATACTTGTAAGACTCTGTGAGATATGAGAATATGTTTAAAATGGAATTTACTCCACCATTCTAGGATCATGTTATATGAGTCACCATCGATTTAGAATGATACTGGGTCACTATTATGCAGGTATGCTCATTAAAATGGATGTGATATTATTTTATAGTAGAATATAAATAATTAATTTTCTTTTTAACCATATCAAAATCAAATGTCAAATGAATTTAAGAAACATAATTTTCAAGACCCAACAGATTCCGGTGATGTGGGATTGATACTTGGCCTCATTGTGGGTGAACGACTTTGAGAGGATGAATGAATATGGAATGAGATACTTGGAAGGAGTGATAATGAATCAATTGAGTCAATCCCAAATTATTATAGTTTTATTCAGTATTATCATAGTTGGGATTCATGAGGAACCATCAAATTACATCTACTAATTTGATGTTTCTTAGTTGAGAAAAATAATATCTTTTTTTGGGAAGTGAATTTCCAGGTAAAATTCCTCAATGTTTTGGTGCATGGCCAATATATCTTGAAATTCTAGACCCCGTGATATCCTTCGAAGGGATGTTCCAATTTTTGAACAATTTTTGGATCACTACACATGAAACTAGTGAGTCAATCGATTTATGATAGTTTAGAATTCACATCAACACATTAATGTGGTGGAATAACTAGACCTCACAATAGTGAAAATAATGATGTCACTTCTAAACCATGAAGACCAAGGAAATGAAAATCTTCTCAAGAAGATATTATTCAGTACCAATTTCAAAAAACATGACACTCAGATAGAGTAGACTGTAATGTTTACCATCTATAATTTATTGAGCCAATATAGAATTGAAGGATCATTCCAAGGTGGTCACATAAATCACTAGAGGATCTCCTAACATAGGCATTATCTAAACTAGAAGTCAATGGAAATTTATTAGGGGGTTTTAAAAAATGGAATAAAATTATTTATCCCACCTATAAGTGACACATTTCTTCATCATCATAAAAATGTATTTCACTCTCTGAGTAGATAGGAAATAAATGTATTTTGTATGAATATTTTTATAGTCCTCATAACTCCTGATGATTTCATAGAGGAGACATTCCAAAAATGTCCCTTTTATTGATTTTGTGGATCATGATGTCTCAATGTAATATTATAATTCCCTAAAAGTTCCCATAGGTATATCCAAATTCACACAATAATGGATTTATCATCCACTATTGTACAATGAGAATGAAAAATAATTACTCAAGACAATTGGTGTGGTTCAATTTTTAATGGAATTTCCCACCATGTCATCCACATAACTCTCCACTATTATTATGAGGATTATCTTAAAAGTACAAGTCATCGACCAATAGTACATTCATCCATCATTCATCAAGACAATGAATATACCTCAATAACAATAGGTTATATATGGTGTCCTAAATGAAACGTATTCAACATATTAATGATCTATATGGACTAGTATATACCTACAATACACTCCCATTATGTAGATGTATTGATAACTTATTTTTGATTCAATAGAAAACTCGGTTATTGATATAGGGAATTCTACCTTTTGGAAATATTAGGTGAGGGACCTGAAATTGACACAAACTCTAATATGTCTATTATCCTTCCTAAATGAGTTGATATTGTGCATCCACATAAGGTTTTGGACCTTTTAAAGAAGAAGTAATGTTTTTGACTTATGAAGATCATCCTCGACCATGAAACTAAGGGATGCGTGCATTCTAATATGTTCCCATTTGAAACCAAAGTGATCGATGGGGAGTCCAATATGGTGGATGAGAACCTACTGATCATAACCTAACATCTATTTATAGTTCCATGAAATAAATTTCATTGTTCTATTTCATGAATGAAACATACTCCTTTTCACATCTAGATACATGAAATCATTGATTAGTGTAATCCATAGATCTCCCTCAGTTATGAGGTTAACCCATGCCAAATCATCAATGGTGGCGGATACTCATTCTTCAAAGGTAGTATGAGCATCATCATAGTTCCCCTTGTTTAATTCATGAGGACTAGAGGGATAAGAGTACTCCTTAGTTAAGGGATACTATTTTATAGAGTCATTATCAAATGAAAAAGTATAATATTCATAATTGTATCCTTATACATTTGGATAGGTTGCCTCCATTGAAACAGAGGACGAGACACGAAATTCCATGAGGCCTTCACTAGTCGGTTCCTTCCTTTATATCATATAAATATGAATTGGACAATAACTATTTGGATATTATCAATATATAATGTTGTTGGGTGAATTATAATGTCCAATATCATCAATTTGGGGCCAATTCTAAACCATTTTATAATTACCATCTTCAATTTAGTGGGAGTATGAAGTGTTAAGGGGTGTAGTGCCACTATAGTATACCATTTCCCGATCATTGATGGATTAGTTGAAAAAATGGGGATACAGTAATGGGTAAACAATTTTAAAGTGGGTCCATGTATTAATCATTATAGTTTTTAATTTTGTTTCTTATGAGACAATAATGAATGAAACATTCAATAAAAATACCAAATTATATTTATTGACTATTTTTTAAAAATAAATTTTTCTTTATCTTGTCATATCAATGAAATTTCTATGTGGATGGATCTACATTGACCTGTATGTACCCCATCTTGTGGAGTGTATGATCCAAAATGGGATTGATCCCAGAGAATGTGTCTATCAAACACCGATGGAATTATATATCTTTGATATTTTCTAAATCCTATATGGGGTGTATATTCCATATGAGTATCACAATGTCATACTCTCTAAATAAATAAATTTTGGAATTATAGTACTCATTGTTTGGATTTCACACATGGAAGTCCATATCCAAAAAAACATTAACCTCAAACTCAATGGGTAACCTTTGGGAATTGATAAGGACTTCACATAGTTCATTTGATAGAAAAACCCTGCCATTTATTGAGATATAAGAAATTATACTGATGATAATCTTGTGTATATCATACATTCAATAATGGGGAATATAATTTCCCATGACTTCACTCCCCTTGAATTGAATCATAGATAGTCCAACCAGATGAGGCGAAGGTGTCTCTCTTACATATTTTGATTTCTTCAAGCAGTTTCCGTGTTATGGCTAGGCTTTGTACAAGAATACCTCTATCAAGTAGTCTACCAATCACATGGGTAGAAGATCTATATTGAAGGAGACTATATAACACACCATTAGACTATAGATAAGTTATATTATATTATTTTTTGGTTTTATTTTTATTTTCATGAATATATACTAGTTTGAGGGAATTTTGGGAACCCCAATGGTGTTTTGGGTTTGGGTACATGAAACCCCTCCATAACACCTAATGAATGAGATTTTTTGGTGTTCAGGGCCATATATTTACCTATTAGAAAAACGGATGGGATAGACACCAAGGATAGGTTATTCAATGTATATTTTATTTTATAGTCATCGTTGTGGAAAATGGGAATATATAAGCTCCTTGTGAAAGGGTTTTTGCATGATAATATGAGTCACTATTGGTGGGTGTTCAGCGGTAGAACATTATGATCTTTATTCCATATACCACTCTATGGTTCTTAAGTGTTCTGCTTGTCCAAAATGAGTAGATCTATTGATATCTTTCCATGAATCATGGTGTGTTGAGTTTCTTCTCGGGAAACCTAGAGGTACACCACAACATTGTGTAAGTTATTGTGCATGATATATTGTCTTACCTAGCTAGGTTAATAATGTGGAATTGTTATTTATTCCCTTCATTTAGTCTTATTATTATCAAACTGAATATTCTACTGTTGCTTATTATTTAATGAGTGTGTGAACCCCATGGAGTCCCTCACTTCATTTCTCATACTTATTTGATCCTCCATGATATGATTCTATGTGGCTTCTTTGCGTAAATAGATCTATTATCATGTATTCTATGTTTTTCCTCCCCATTTTACCTTTAGATGTTTATTTTTCCACATCAATGAACCCAGTGGTATTATATGGTCAAATTTAGGGTTATATTTTCCTTATTTATATGGGTTGTATTTTCTAGTGTTTTCTCAGGTTCCACTATCACCTACTGGACAATTCTTCATGAATGTACATGAATATAGGATCAATTTCAATTTATCTTATGCTTGAGGTTTTCTATTATATAATTAAAATTTACGAAATTTTATGATTTATATTTAAAATCCCCTTTTTTATAAAATTAGTCATATGTGATAATTTCATGGGATTTTTAAGTGTTTCAAATAGAGTATTCATAAGGAATAAATGTTTTCTATTGTTTCTCAAGGGTTACAATTTCTAAAAATGTTTTTAATACAATTTATTTATAAAATTCGTTATAATGGTAATTTTTATTAAATTAATATTTTAAAAGATGTATTTATGAAGGGTTAGTTCAAAAATTGGGAAAATGATATATTCTAGTTTTCAATGGGTTTTAATGAAAAGGGTGGGTATTCTGAAATGGTTTCTTGTAAATTTATTAATGAAATGTTTTTTGATTTGGTTATTTAAAATTTAATTTTATAGAAATGTGATGTATTGGAATACCATGTTTTATTTTTAATAAGTCCCATTTGGATAATTTAAATTGGATTTCACAGTGTTGGCATGAGACCCTAAATTACCCCATTACACTTAATGTGTGGATTGTTATTCAAAGGAAAATTTTAAATTTTGATGTTATTGGGGATGTTCATTATGAGGGTATAGAAAATGAGGTGAGATTTATTTTAAACATTGATCAAGGTCCATGTTTTATTGATTAACTCAATTTGTTTCTTATTTCAGGGGATCAATAGGAATTAAGTTGGAGGTCATGATTTATGCTACCATTTATAGTCTCACACTAATACAGTACCAATGTTTTTTATAGATCTAGTGTGCAGGCCCATGATTTTAGATTCTGTTAATTATAGTCAAGTGTCTTGTGGTAGGTATGCAATTTCAATGCCCTGACAAGAGAGACACTAAACGGTACCCTGAGATGATGGGTGAAATGTTCTCAAGAGCACCTCCCCGTACACAAAAACCTACTGACTGGCAATGAGGGTCTAAGTTTGTATATTAGAGATATTATACCCTCATAATTAGAGTAACAAAAAAGTATAAGAAATGAATAAATATGAGTAACCATAATATAAATCAATTTTAGTATAAAATCATATAGATTATAGTAGAAATATCATATAAAATATGTGTATGTCATGTGTCTATAAAAACCAGTAGGTAGTACATGGAAACATCCATCTCATATAATACATGTTTCAAAAGTACAAAAGTCCAGGAAATGAATATCTCTAGATATAATAAATTAAATATCTAGGTCCCATTCTCCATTATTCCTAAGAATAATCAATTAAAAATTACAAATAAGACACTCTCCCTTGGCCATACCTATATCCATGAAGTTTGTCTGGGCATCCAACAAAAACCCAAACAGGGTGTAAGATAACACTCAATAGTCCACCACCAATGATGCCTATAAAAAATAGAGTCTATGTATATAAGATAAATCAATGTGGAATATATATATGGAATAAAGTGATACATGTAAATGTGATACTTTTCAGGCTACCAAGGATCATTATAAATAAGAAATCGTAAAAATGTCCATTTTTATAGTAAGATAAAACACCCACAATAGCCTATGTCAATTAGTTCAGTTTCATTACTACATAAGCTAGATACATGGTATAAAATGACCAAGGAATCATCATCGAGTCCATGAAGAATCTCCATCAAAAACTCTGTATGTACTTGGGTGGATCCCAAGTTGCATGTCGATAATGAATGTCCAAGGTGATCCTGGAAATTCATATCATAAGAGTAAAACTTTCATAGGCATGAAAAGTAATCTAGATCTATGGAGCCTAAATTTACATAGATTCTAATGTAATAAGTATTCATGGTGTAGAATAATCCATGCAATCCAATATAATAATCATACATAGATTAGAAATGTCCATGGTATCCAATGTATCTATAACCATCTCATTAATGATTTCACAACTCATTCCATATTCATACCCAATCGTAGTGTTCTTCCAACTCACTCCATATTTTCCATTTATACAATTTATCCATTTTAATAACATATTATTAAATTAAAAATGACGAAAAATCTGTATACTAATATAACATTTAATAAATTAATGATCCCTCTAAAATGGTGAGCTCTGATGCACCCAATGTGGAGGTATATCTTGGGGAAAATAAGAAAACACACCTCACTAGTGGTTTGGGATGAGGTTGAAAACCTCAAACCATCACATGGTGCATAATTGGAAACCCAAAAAGGTAATAATAATTTAATCAAAGCATTTAATTAATTTTGGGGAAACTATAGAATGTCTAGAATGAGGAACAATGAAAGTGAGCTATTAAATAGTTATAAATTGAGGGAAAATGTATATATCAACAACCTTATTCTCATCGTAGAACACTCATCTAGTATTGGCTCCAAAATCAACACAGAATAGAATAATTGGAAAAAAAGATAAATACCATAGAGATAAGGAATATTATCTTTTACAAAAATAGAATCATTGATATAAATAAAAATAATTAATAGCATATGAGGAATATAGAACTCACTGATGTGGATCCAAAAAGGAAAACGATTCATGAATAAAATATTATACTGATCAAATACCCATGATCCTAGGTTATTATAGGAGAGGTTCAATGGATGAAGATGTACCTCGTTTTAACTTAAAATATAGAAGGGGAGAGTGGTGTTAAAAAAATAAGTCATTATGGGAAATATGGTAATTATACCAAAAAATAAAGGGTCATATTGTTTGGCTGCACAATTATCCAAATTGTTCGTAAACCATGTTACCTTCACTATTCAAGGAGGGGTATCTCATAGTTAATGCATGTTATTTTGAAAACCATATGCGAACATTGTATTTCTCCTTAACAAAAAATTAAAAATCCCCTACATGGGTGTGAGACATGTATTACAGAGTTTCAATCAACGATGCATTACAATTATTCTTCCTAAACACCCCACATTGTTTGTTGTAACCATACAACATAGTGTTCAAGATTTCTACTAAATGCATGGCCCAACTAATTCATCAAAAAACAGATCTACTAGGCTTTGAAAAATCCCCATACACCCTCAAAAATCTCATGAACTCATTAGTTATTCAAATTAGATAAGAACCACATAACTAAACTAAACTTCAATAGATCCATACCGCATAGAAAAACTTGGGATCTTACAATCTCTCCTTTTAAGATAAATCATCCTCAAGATTCTCTCATTACATTTGTAAATAATCCGAAAAGAGTTCTATCCATAGGGAACATACATCTTCCTCTATCTCCCAGGTCTCATTCTACACATGGATGTGATTCCATAACAATTGAACTATATGAAACGACCTTCCTATGAAAGCTTTTAACCTTGAATCAATGATTCTTATTAGATAATCCAAGAAGGATGCATCTACAAGTAATAATGCCTCATCTGGGTGTAATTTATGAGACTGTTATAGTGATAATACTGTAACTGAAATAGATGGATGGCATCATGCATGGATCAGTATCTCTAAGGTAGCTGAAAATGATAGGCTATTGTCTAGACTCTCTCTATAATCTCAAAAGGCATGACTTATCACATCACAATCATACATTTTCATTGAATTTTCAATTCCATATCCTTAGGGAGATACATAAAAACACATGATCTGCAATTTCAAACATTAAAGGCTTGAAATAGTTATCCACATATGATTTGTATATTACTATGTTGTAGCCATCTTTTTTTCAAATATGGAAAAACTAATGTAATATGTCATAGAAAATACATGGTCCAAGTTGTGCTTCCTCCCCTACCTCTATCCAGCAGAATGGTTATTTTCATGGCCTACCATACAATGAATCATAAGCTGTCATCTACATATTCTCTTTATTTCTATTCTTGTAGGATAATTCAACCAAGGGTATGTGTATCTCCCATGATCCCCTAAAATAGAGGTCCCGTGATCTATGAATTGCCTTTAGAACTTATATTGTGTACATATACATGCCATCAAATTGTGGGTGGTATGTCATGCTAAAAATAACCTTTGTACCCAACTCTCTTTGTAAGACTCTCTATTAAAAATGTGTAAACTAGGAACGCCTTTCAGATACAAGGGTATGGGGAACCCTATGATGGAACACAATATTAGAGATTAAATGTCTCTAGATATAATCTACTAAGAAGGTATCTTAGACTGTTAGAATGTGGGATACATTCATTAGTATATCCATAACAACCCATACATCGTCACAACTTCAAGGTGACGTCACAAAAATAGTTACAAAATCATTGGACACATCATCTGATTTCCCTTCGGTAATTTAAAACTACAATAAAATATTTTTCATTCACGTGTGTTCTACATTCACCCACTGGCAGGTGGAACACCTCAGGAAAAAACTATTCACCTCTCATTTCATACCCATCCACTAATAATAGTGACATAAGATTCATTACATATTGGATATTTCAGGATGTAGTTCCCAAAACGAGGCATTAAATTCTCATATCATCTTCTCATGTATGTCTGGTAGAACCCAAACATAACCATGTAAGCGTTTGATTTTAATCCTCTCCAATGGTGAAACTAGGAGGCATGTCCCCCCCTTCCATGTTCTCCAATAATTCTAGGACCTTATAATTACATATATTTCTCATCGCCAACCTATCAAGAAGACTGGAAGTCACTGCCAAAAATGAGAGACAAACTCTATCCATAAACATCATGCACTGCCAAGTGCATCTTAGAGAATAAGTCCATATAGTTCGATTCACTCATGGCCTCTAGAACTGCCTTGTCTGAGTCATTTGGTTCAGAATGTCTTCTACTACATTACATTTACTAGGAATATAGAATATCTTATAACTAAATGACCAAACACACTCTACCCACCTTATCATATGAAGGTCCAAGTCACATCGTGTAAAGATATATTTGAGGATTTTTTTGGTCCATGAAAACCAAGAAAAACATCTCCTAGAAAATAATGCCTTAAACAACTCTAGGCTTGGACTATATGTGCAAATTACAGATTGTGATATGTGTTATTCCTCTGACAATATTTCAATTAGAGATACACTTCTATCAAAACTCCACCCCTTACAGTAGGAAATGTCCCAACTCGATGCCTGAGGAATCATAGTAAACTGTATAACTTTTTCCAACCTATAATAGAATCATAATTAGTGATGAAGTCAATCTCCCTTTAAAATATTTAAGGGATGTCTTACAAGTTTCTAACTATATAAACTTCACACTATTCTTAATCAATAATGTCAGAGGTTATTCTTAGTGTGATATGTAATGTATTATGTGCATGTAATATCATGAGATCCCCATGAAACTATGTATATCCTAGTCGTGCTTGGGTTGATTTAAGGAAACCATAACACTCACCTTCTCTAGGTCCATAGATAATTCTGTATCTGAGATGATGAGACCCAATAAGTGAAGTATATCAATCCAGAACTGACATTTTTTTCAGTATGGAACACAACCTATGATCTATTAGTGTATTTTAAAAAATTTAAACATGTTTGGATTAATCATGATTAGTATAAGAATTCGTAAAATTTTGTTGAATTTTTTTTGAAATTGTCTAAATATGGATGGAAAACATCATTAATGAAATCCATGAAAAATACTAGTGTGTTCGGGTGATTGAATGACAAAAAAATACTCATAAATGCCTTAACTATTGTGAAACCCTATGTGAGGTATGTATGTCGACCTAAAACATAACCGGTGATAACCCGATCTCAGATAAAACTTCATGAACACCTAAGACATTTGAATCTAGTCGAAGAGGTCATCAATATGGGGTAATGGATGACAATTTATAACTATAAACTGGTTTAATTTTTGGTAATCCACAAATAGACTAATGTGTAATCCTTTTTCATGGAAAAATGGATTTGAAAACCCCATTGAAAATGTTTTGGTCCATATAAACCCCTTTGCTTCTAAGTCATATTATTTCCTCTTGAGGTCTGAAAACATACTAGTGGCCATCCTATAAGGATCCATTAATAGTATTGAAACTACTTCAACCAGATCAATCTAGAACTCCACCTCTTAATTAGGTGGTAAATTAGAAATTTTTCCCAGGAAAACATCCCTAAAATGATCTACTACATAAGGTAATTCAGACTTTCATATTCCCTAATCATCTAGAAAAATGTTATAAATATGGGTTTACAAGACATAAAACGAACTATGCTTGGGACCATCTCTACCCTCCAAGACATTCCACTGTCCCATTTGGATATCCCTACTTCTATATAGTGATATTAAAGATACCCTCTAGTGATAGAAATATATAAGGGAATGATAAGGAACCATAAAATCCATTCCAAGAATGATATAAAACCCTATCATCTTGGGAATAATGAGATTTTATAAAAATCTATAACATCCTATATTCATGGGTCATTACATTCACTAATGTATATTCATCGATTAAATCCAAAATAGTGTTTTGAGTGTCATAAAACCCTCATAAAATGGAACCTAAACCCCAAATATATTCTTAATAGGAAAAATTAATACTAATGTGAACCACCTATATTTAAAAGGGAATATACTAAAATAGAATCTACTAAGATCATACATCTCACTGTAGAAAAAACAATGCTGATCCCCTCGTGTATAGTTTGTAATGAATATATCTTTCCTAAAATATGGCATGTAGAAACATCCTGACTACCCAGTGCGGTCCCACTTATCTATATATATGAAAGTAGTTTCTATATCCTCTTCCATGACCACCCTCTCATCCTAAATGAGTTATAGTGCTCCAAAATCCATCCTGATGCAGATATGTGAATCCCACTCTGGAACCTAGAGTCGATGTCGATCCCATCTCACTATCCAGTGGAGGAAAAGTTCTTCTGAACAGGTGTATATAATCCATACTTATACAATCTTGGCACTCAACTGGGTGTCTTCCAAATTGGCTCTTCATGTGACCCCTCCTTACAAATTTATGATAGAATAAAGATCTACCATCACTCACACCCTAACTGATATTCCCCTCACTAGATGTGATAAAACAATAATTCATACATGCACACACTGAACCACTGGGTTGGGAAACATCACAACCATAATATTGGCCCCCCATCTTCCCTATGGTTATGTTTAGTAATAAGCACCCAATTCACTATCTCAGTTATGGTAGTTTACCAAATCATGTTCAACTACAATCGAATGAAATACTTTATACCTTACACTAAGCCTCTATCCCAAGATGTTTCAACATAAATATAGATTGCTAAAAATTGATAAATAACTATATGTCCTACCAAATACTGCATACTAATCATCATACTCAACTCTAGGCGTATAAATATACTAGCCCATTATTCTATTAGAGTCTATGGAAATATTTATTCACAAAATATTTATTTGAATTCACTCCATACCATATCTCAAATCTTATCAACCTAGTTTAGTAAATTGCACCAATGATTGGTTGATACTTGAATCATATATGTTGCATGAGTGAATATCCAATATGGATGAGTCTCTAAGAACTGGGAGATCAACAAATGTATCAAGAAATATCTTTGTAGCCTGTGGACCCCACCCCCAAAGTGGGTGGATTATGCTTCTGGAATACACATGTCTATTTTTCCATAGTCCTGAAAGGCTGGAAATCTCCCTAAATGGTATACATAATGTGCATGAAAGCCTCTCATAATGGGGAATCATTAACCACATCCGGGACAACAGGATGATCCACAATTGGAACTACTGGAGGTTCTCTTGGTGGATCAGGGAAACAACCTTTAGGGTATGGTCATAACCACACTCATAGAGATTATTATGAGGCTATCATTGTGGAATATAACAAAAACATCCATGTTCACCGTTCATAATGTTTTTTAAACCAATAAATTAGAAATATAAACATAGAAAAGGGACATACCTTCCTATAACTAGTCCATACCACCATGACTGCTCCAAAATCCAGGACTGGGTAATGGGAACTTTCTTAGTGAACAATAGAGACATTTACTACTACCCAATACAAATGTTGGGTATGGATCAAGCTCTCCATTTGACCGCACATTCCCATGTATGTGGACTATCATTTATAATTGGAAACTTCATTTAACAATTACTTTCCCATTTCATAATTCAAAATATTTTAATTTCATAATTTTGTTAAAATTATCCTTAAATTTTTGAATAAAATAGGTTACCATTTACAATATATAAGTCCCTATAAACCATATAAATTGAAGTGTGGAATCCATTTAATCCCAACCGTAACAAATTCTAGCTTATGCGACAAATGGTAAAAACTCAATGGGCCATAATTGACTACATAAGGTGTCTACTATATATTATAATGGAAAAAACTATTTAGGATACATAATACACTTTAATTATAATTTCTTTCCTTAATATACTATAAAAACATTAGATGATAAAAATTATATAAAATAAGGAACACATCATAAATTTAATGCAGTCAAGAAAGACATCCTATTTGGCCATCCATATACGTAGCATGCAAATTCTGTATGGTTCCTAAAATGATACATGATGCAATATTTAATTGTTGTAACCATTCAACGGAAAAAACCCATAATCATAAGGAACATAAAACATCATGTGTTTCACCCAATTTTGAATTACAATAAAAATAATATGGAAATTATAGAACAACAATTGAACATTATAAGAAACTTATTATTTACTATGAAAATGGGCTAGCTAATCTATAACATGACTTAAAACCATGTTCCAATTTGTTCACAATATCTGGTATGTTGTATCAAAGTCGTAATTCAACAAAAGAGACTATTTAAAACACATGTTAACAACCCTAATCGGGTGCCACTCAATAATTCCCGGAGATGGTGGGTCACATGGACTCATACATGCTTCCCTATATGATGGAGGTTGGTGACTAGTAGTGAGAGTCTAAGGTGGTACAGTAGGGTGTCTATAACATTATAATCATATTAACTTAGTGGTATCATAATTGAATATATATGAAAAATAATAACATTTATCAGAAGTTATAGAGAAAAATAAAGACAATAATAGGAATATCGTATATAGGATGAGTATGTATCGTATCTATACAATGTGATAGCCAATACATGGAATAATGGATCTAGTATAACACATGTATCAAAAGATCAAAAGAAAAAATGACTATCGTCTGATACAATCATTAACATAGCTTAGTCCTGCTCTCTTATTATCCTAACAATAACGAATCAAGCATCACAAATCAGGTGATTTCCCTAGTCCCTACCTTCATCCTCGAAGTCATTCCGAGTTCTCAACTTTATCCTGAATAATGTGCGAGGTGAAACTTAGTAGGCCACCACTAATGATTTGTATGAAAAATATTTTATGTACATATAAGTTAAAGGAGTGTGAAATATATAATAAAAATAAAGTGATACATGTAAATTTTATACTTCCTTGCCTGAGAAGTCTCATTGAAGACAAGAAATCATACGAAATATCCTTTTTAACGAATGATAAATCATCCACCATAGCCTATGCCGAGTAATCTAGAGTCAGGCCAACATGGACCAGAAATAATATATAAAATAAACATGGTATCCTCATCAATTCTAGGTAGAATCTCATTTGAAAACTCAATAAAGACATGGGTGGATCCTAAGTAGCATGTCTTTGAAGAATGTAAATGGTGGTACAAGAAAACTACTTCATAGGAGAAGAAATCTCTCGACCATCAAATTTATTCCGGATCTATGGAATTAAATGTAATCATTATCCATGTATTATAAATTTCCATGGAATCCAATACAATGAGTAACCCTAGAGTATAAATTTTCATCACATAAATTATAATCATAACTATCTCATTAATAATTTTATAACTCATTTCATATTCATACCCATTCCACGAGTTTATCAAAATCATTCATATTTTCCATTTAAATAGTTTAACCATTTTAATAACATGTAATCACATGGAAAATGAGTTATGGTCCTCTCTTAATAACAAATTTAATTCATTAAGGCTCCCAATAAAATGGTGATCTCACATGCACCCAATGGGGTGGTATATCATGGGGAAGATGCATAAAAATACCTCACTTGAGGTCCTGGTTGTGGTTGAAAACAACTAAACATCACATGATTATTCTGAAAAGGGATTTAAAAATATGGTTTTGACAATGGAGGAAAAGACTGAGAAAATTATTTTCAATGTTATTATTTTTTCTATCAAAACCATGTTTTATTTTTAGAAAAAAAGTGTCAAATCACACAATAGAGTTCACTGTAGAACTACCCAATCAATGAGTGTGAGTAAAATGATGACCCAAAGCATCAATAATAAAATAAAATAAATATGCTAATTGAAAACCAAGGAAATGTGATGTTTTTTATTCTTATATATACCGGAATATGAAAACCATATTTTATTATTATATTTTAAATAATAATAAAATAAAATATCATTTGAATGTAATAAATTAAAATCCTTGTTTAGATCCTAACAGATTAAGTTTTTTACAACCTCCATAATGCACTCATTGTATTATTCTGTCATGGTTTACTCTCAGGTGTCGTGGTTTTGGTCACCTTCAGTTGGAGTGTTTGGGTTATTTGGGGACACTCAGTTTATATATTATTAAGCATATCTAGGAGTCACCTGGAGATGGTTGGTAGTGGTTTTCTTTAATTTTTTTGTATTGATTTGGGGATTTTCTTGCATTATCCTTGACGATACATATCTTTTTTAGTTTACGTATTTATTTTTTTGACTTTTTTTATATGTTATAAGATTATGAAATTATTTAATCATATAATTTTTCTACATTGTGATTTTAATTATGATTTTTTTACTTAATATTATTCTTGATGGCATAGATTCCTAATATAAATAATGACTTTTCAAGATTTCATGGTAGAATTTATGAGGTAGTTATTTTTTTAAGGGAGAAATAATTATGAATGGTTATTCTTTGAGAACCTTTCACTAGTTTTCAGCCATGTGAAATCAAAAATTCACCTTAATTCTATTGCAGTCCAGCTCAAGTTATTATTTTAGTGGTGACTAGTTTTGATTCAGGAAAAAAGGTATTAGATAATAATTTTTTATTTTTGGATGTGTCTTGTTAAAAAATAGTCTAATATCTCCCTCATAACATAGGTGTTGAGTGTGAGGGAATGTCCTAGAAATATCTTATTCACACAAAAATGTGCGATTCCATTGGAGTATAGGAATTCAGTTTTGATGGGGTGTTTATTTATTAGTATCTTTTATATTTGTGTATTTGTGATGAGGAAATTTTGATTCCAAATATGTATACTAGTGAGTTTATGGGTCACCATGTGTTTTAGGGGAGGATGTTGAAGGAGAATAAGGGATTCATTGTTATCCCACATAGTTTGGTGAACTGTGTGGAGCCCATTCGGATGGTTTGGGAACCATTACAAATCCTGTCGTATTGTTGGTGCAAGGCATTCCATCCCATGTAGCCAAACTGTTTATATTTCTATTTATTCTCGAAAATGGGTGTTTCACCTATATATCTTTCTGAAATGATCAAAACATTTCTCACCATAGGTAATATGTTAATAATGTGAGTTTTTAGTTCTTAAATGATGTTATTGAATGTGATTTTGATTGAGATGCTAGCATGTATGTATGGTTTCATCAATTTATGTTTGGTTTTATATTTTATATTTTATTGGAATTGGGTTGTGTTGATTGAATTGAACAGTTTTTATGTTTTAGGTGGGGTTAAAGGGGGTTTCTTTTTATAAAATGGGAAATTTTGAAAGGTTGGGTTTTAAAATGGATTGTTTAAAATGGGGGGTTTGATGTTTTTCAAGGATAATTGAGTTCAAAATGTACTTTTCAAATTATATGAGGACAAAAAAGGTTATTGATAACTTGTGATATTTTTTATGTCACTGATTTTAAAAAATAGTGATTAACTTTTTTTAGAAAATTCACATTAGATTTTTTTTAAATATTTCACGGGAAATATATATTTCAGAAATGATAGTTTTTTTAAAGGTTGTGTTGGAAAAATTTAATGAGTGTGATACTTTTAAACAAATGTTTTAAATATGTTATCATTGGTTGAATTGTGTTTTGATGTTTTTGGGATTATGTGTTATTATGTGATTTTATTTTTGGAACATGTAATGATTGATTATCTTGTTTTTTGTTAGCTATTATATGTTTCAATAAATTATATTATTAACTGATAGGGTGGTTATTATCAATAGTTATTTTTTACCAGTCTCTTACATCCCCTATAATTTACCCTTTCATTTTTATTGGATCTACATATACATTAATGGGAGTGGTACTCCAAAGACTCTTTTTGGTCTCTATATATTATGGGGTCAGTGACCACCTTCCCTATATTATGATATAGGTTTTGATAATGATGTTTATTAGTTGATAATTAAGAGAGTTTTATCATAATGAGTTAAAATTTACTCTGAATCATTGAGTGTGATTCTTATGCATTTTTTTGAGGGACATGTGTGTTTTCATTGGATGGTATCATTCTCATGGTTAATTGCATTTTTTGTGTACACTATATTGATTGGTTTTTCCTTTTCTGGTATTGATGGATTATAGATTTGGGTGTTCTTGTCTACTTGGATTGTATGATTATTTTTTAGATGAGGAGGTTGGATTATTGATGTATTTTTATGGTTTGAGCATTGGAGTTCTTAGGTAAAGTTAAAGGGAAACTCAGATAGGTGATTCTTTTTGGTTGTTGGGAACATTAGGCTACTAGTTTTCTTTTTTTAAGGGTTCTCCATGAGTAGATGTTTTGTTTTTTAGGTTCAATTTTACTTATGGGAGAACTATGGCTATGGTCAAGAGCCCAAATTTTTTCTTGGAGAGTTTTTACTATGAATTCTATTTATCTATATATTTCAATTGGATTTCTTTCTTGGGGTTTTCTTGGTTACTTTTGTTTTTAGTTTTAATGATTGTGGAATCTTTATGGAAGTGTTGTTTTTATTTTCCCCATGTTTTCTAGAGAGATTTAGTTGGTCCTTGGGTGATTAATCCGCATTGATGGAATCAAGTATCTCTTTTTTATTCTTAAATATGTGTTATTATAGTTGGTTATTTGGTTTAATGCTCTTTATATCTCATTATTTCACTATTTTATATAAATTAAAAATGGGTTTGAAACAATACTCAGCCTCTATTTATCTTATTATTTTTCTTCATTGTCATAGTTCATTTAGTTAAATGATGATTCATAGATTTTTTGGGTTTATGATGATTTTTCCAAGAGGTTTTTTCTATTTTCAGTGGATTATTCCCTTTTATATTCTTTTAATTCATCCCCTCATCCAACCTATTTTCATGGGGTGTGGTTGAGGTTGATTTCTGAACACTTACTAATTTATTGAAGACATTAAAGGGGTATGAAGTTGTATAGTTGGGAGATTATAACACCTCCTACAAATTTAGTACTAATGTTTAATATTATTTAGGGTTATTTTGATTTTACTAGAATTTATGTTAGTTTTTGGATGTTTTAGGTAGTATATAAGTTGTTCTGGCTTAGGGAAAGGGGTCCACATTAGGTTGCATAGCGAAGGGGCGTTTTTTTGGAGTTTTGGTCATGAAGTATCGTTGTGTGAAACACCAAGTGTAGAAAAACCTAGGATTAGGATTTCATCTACATTTTCAATTAGGAGGTATACCCTATGGATAACAGGTGGATATAAACATCCATGGGTGGTATTTTTGGGTGGGGGTAATGGTCCACCCTTGGATGGAGTTGTGGGGTAGCCCATGGGGAGCTCTATGACACGCAACAACCCTGGGGTTGTGTGTTGATAAGTGTGTGATGCATATTCAAAAAATATAGTGAAATCCATCCCTATCCACTAATATATGTTTTTTTGATCCCTAGGGGTTTTACCTAAGGGTTCACCAATGTGTGGTGTAAGCCATGGTGGCCGACCTAGCTTTGTTAATTTCAATTGATTCATATTTCCCCCCTCCAATAATTTTAGTGGTCCAAAGCCCCCTTTCCTCCCCTTCCTCATCTGTTAATGCTAGGGATCACCAAAAAGGATATCTCACTTTCATTTTCCTCCTTATTTAAGTCTCTAGGATTTGATTCTAAGTGGTTTCATGAGGAAAATAACACATTTCTATTAGATTCTCTCTTATTTATTCTTTTTTACCTAAAAACTTCAATTTGTTGTTCTCCCACATACCCTTTCTGTAGCTAGGGTTATATCAATAGTTTTTCATTCTTTATTCTTATGGGAATTATTTTATAGTTCATTCTCAATATCCCTTTTCACCTTTTTGAGTATTCTTTACTGAGGGAATTGACATATGGACTTATTTTTGTTGATAAGAAGTATAAGTTTTGTTATCATTATTAAAATTCCATGAAATGGTATGATTAATAGTTTAAATTCCATTTATCATCAAAAAATATTTATATGTGATAATTGTATTGAATTTCATAAGTTCTTTAGAGATATTATTGACTTGTAATAATGGTTGTTCCAATGGTATCTTAAATTTTTTAATTTCTAAAATGGTTTTTAATAAGAATTTTTTGTGTTAAGGGTAACAACCCATAAATTATATATAGAAATTTCAATTCATAATATATATGTAATTAACATTATGTAATATAGATAATAAATATTAACATCGCCATATCATTAATTTTAAACCTATATGGTTTATAATATAAATTTTTTAATAAAAATCTAACTCATGGTATAGAAATAATAATGATTAATTTGATTCATTAATATATCTTTTTAAAAATCATTAATTTTCAAGAACATATATAGAAAAATAATTTCTACCAAATATATAATTTTAATACAGTAATATTACTTATATTTTTGGATTCATCAAGTGAATATTATCTAGGGGTTAATTTTTAGGATGTTTCTACAAAAAATGAATTTTGATGAAAAAATTAATTTTTTACAACGAATTTTATTTTATTAGTATATAAGAAAGAATTAGAAATTTATTGATAAAATAGTTTAACAGGAAACACTATTATACATATTAATGATATTATTTTAATTTATAAAACCTATATTTAATATTATTACAAAAGTAATATTATAATTCTAATAAATAAATGTTTTGGAATTTTAATTTAAATAAAAATTATTTTGGTAAAATTATATTTAGATTTTTTGGAAGTCATATAAAATTTAATTGTTTTCTAAGAAATAAATTTATAACGTAAAAATCATAATCATTAAAATGTTATCCAATATATAATTTTTATGCTAAAAATGAAATTTTTATAAGAAATATTTTTTTACGTGTCATGTGCACCAATACTAAACAGAATTTCTTCAATAACAAGAAATTTTATGTAAATTTTTTTTGAATGAACAAAATAAATATTTTTAAATTTGTGATTAAACTTAATTTTAGTGTTTCCCAATAAATTTATTTATGATTGTTGAAAGTTTAGTTACTGTTTTAATGATAAATTATGGTAAAATTAATTTACAATAGTGAAAATGGTTAAAACATGAGGAAAACATGTTTGATATTCGATGGTACATGGATTTTTGATATTATCTATTTCCTCCAACATTTATTGGACGTTTTTTCCTTTTCCAATGAATAATAGGGATAAATTATTGTAATGTAATTGGATTTTATAAAAATGGAACTCTATTTATGAATAAAAGGAGATCATATCCTCCCTAATTTCCCCCCATTAAATGAATTGGCTAAACAAACACTATACCTTAGTATTTCATCATCACTCTTCTCAGAACCTTGAAGCCTAGGACACACAAAAATACTACACTAAGGAACCATAATAAGATACCCAGGGATTAATATCCAAGAGAAAGGGAATACTATCAACAGAAATTTTCTATGTTTATTTATTCTTATACACCCCTCAGTACCCTAAATCCATGAAGGAATAATTAAAATGAAATTTTTAGTATTCTGAAAATGATATTATACATATTGAATATTGATTTTATAGACTCCTCTAAAATAATTGAGAAAAATTAAAATATCTTCATGCAAGTGTGAGAACTGCCACATCTAGGAACAACTTGTACTATTTTCCATGAACACCTAATATGGATGACATAAAAAATATATTCAGTTTGAAAAAAATGATATTTATAACATTATTAAAATTATTTTGGGATAATATATGAAAATATTTTTTTAATAAAAATAAAATATTTTTATAGAAAATTTAATATCCTTAAATGAACTTATCAACTATTCTTTCTCAATGTGGATTTATTTTGAGATAACCATTGAATCAGTATCAGTATTGATATAATGGGATAAAAAAGTAAATAATCCTACATAATTATTTATATCATGAAGTAATTTTTTAACCCCATTGACCACATTCAAAAAATGAAAAGTTTTGTTATGTAATTAACGGAAAAACTTCGAGTTACCGATGTAAGAAAAAATTGGATAAAAAATAAATAACAAAAGACAAAACTAGAATATAAAGAATTATATATTGATGAATAATGTTTATGGGTATATATTTAATGAAATCAATTTAATATATCACAATGTTAAGTGTAGGGTAAAAAGAACATTGTGGCCAAAGGGACGAGTCTTCTATACGAACCTCATTACATGTGGATTACACTCTGTTTTTTTTCCAACATTTTACACAATCTTAGTCTAGTGAACTTATAATATTTCATCATTTCCTTCTAATTATATGGTTTTTCATAATTTTTTAGTTCTATTCAATAATCTCTATTTAATGCGGGCCTGATTTAAGGGAATATCCCTATTTCTTGGCTCATGTAAAGAACCACACCAACACAATGTTTCAAATACATGAAAAACTTATAAAATAGAACATTGTTTTATTGTGAAAAATATTTTTTCAATTAATTTTTAGATAGAATAGTAATATATTTCCATATTTATATTTCCATTAAATTATTTCCTAAAATCTCTACCAAAGTTGAACCATTTTATTTATCTTCCCCATTACTTCTTATGAATTTTCTTCAATGGAACTCTGTGATCAAGAAAAGTGTCAATTTTATATTTACAAAAATAAAAAAAATTGAATACCATCATCTCTTGGGAATAATTATGATTTATCCTTGAGTTATTATATGAATAACAATTATAAAACCCAATTAATTCTCATGGGTCTCATCAAGATTATGATTTTAATATGGCTTCTTTTCCTAAAATTTCTCACATATGTTTGATTTTCATTATGTATACGGTGTGACTGAACATATATAGTCCCTTACTTCATTGGGTTATGGATTATATCTAATTTTATGTTATGTATGGTATTAGTGAGTGAATCAAATCCACAATAAGAAATTTTCAAAATTTTTATGGGAATGAGGATTTATCTTAATCCACCATGAGACATTTTAATCTATGATTATGAAAATGGGAAGTGAAACCAATCCACGAAGATAATTTTTAAATACATTCTTTGAAGTGACCCATGACTTGTGTTTATGCTTAAATTACTTATATTTTTGGAATATATTCCATGATTCAATGATATTATTTTTTTCATTTCTTTTTTCAATGTTTTCAATCTTTTCATCACTCTCATTATGATATTATGTTATTCCTCTTGACACTCAAGTTATGATTTATTTCTATGTTTATTCCATTATTGGGATTTCAAGATCAGCCATTTCCTTTTGTATTTTCCATATATTATCATAGTTAGTTTTATAATATCTATGGGTTCTAGGAGAACAATGTGGAGTTTTAAATAAATAAGTTTTGTTTTCATTTGAGATGACATGTTTTGGTATCTAATTTAACAATGAAAGTATAATAATATATAATTGGGTTTTATTTTTATAAATTATGTTATAAATGACGAAATTATGTATTTTTATTTATTTTTTAACTATATAAATTGTTTAAATGGTTTATTTTAAAGGAAATTTGGATTTAATGATTAGTATTTGACCATGTTTAGGAAATATATTTGATTATTGGTAGGTTTTAGTTTTCATTGGGTTTTAACGAATATGAGGAGTACTTTTAAGAGTTTTTAATTTTGGTTCATAATGAAATTTTTTTAAAGGGTAATTTGAAAGGAAATTTCAATGAAAATGAATGGATTTTCATACTGAGTTGGGTTTTCAATAAGGATTTTCTAACAATTTTAAATTTCATTAAATAGTATGGGTGTGATACTACTGATTTCCCACATTATTTAGTTATGTGTGTATTATGAACTAAATTGGTATATTTAATATATTTATTTTATTGGGGATGTTACTTATGATGGGATTATAGGTGACGTGAGGTTTAGTTTTGGAATTGATCTTATGGAACATTTAATAGTTTAACTCAGGTTATTGCTAAAATTAAGGAATCAATGGGGAAATAGTGAGAGGTTTACATTTGTGGGACACTATATATTCACACTAATAGTGTCCATTTAGTTTTTTAGGGAGAGTGGGGTGTGACCCCAATTCTATGTGTGGGGAATGCTATATTGGTGGCATGTGATAAGGATACAACATAGGATAACATTTTTCAGTATTAGGTAAATTCTATTAACATATTACCTTAGGAACTGTTGTGTTTTCCATATAACATGATGATTCCATTGGGGACTATTTTTTCCATTCCCTAGGACGATTTACCTAGGTTGAACGATTTCTCATATATACAAATTTTATCATATTGGTGATATAGAACGTTTTTACTTGATTATTCACCCTCATTTATAGCTGGTTCTATTAATATGTTTCTAATTATTTTTAAGAAGGTTCTTAAATATTTGGTATTGGAAGATTATTTAAAATAAGTTATTAATATATGAGTCTTAGACTTGGAAATTTTTTTTTAAAGTGATTTTTTTTCATTTTTAGAAATGTTGGCAATAGTTTTATAATATAAATTATGAATATAACTATTGTTTATACTTATATATTTTTGTATAAAAACTATTTTCAAATTTTATTTCAAAATAATATAAAATAAATTATCATTTTATAATAATAACACATCCTCCTTGGTGAGAAATTATTAAGATTTGTTTTTCTCACACACTACATACACAAATAGATGTTTGAGGCCCTCATGGTTTCATTTAAGGAACCTTGGATTTGGTATCCTTCATTTGGGATGCTTCCCTTATTTTAAAATGATTGATTTGGGAAATGTGGATCCTTGAAACAAGTCATGTGGAGGTTTTTGGTAGTGGTTTTCGGTTTGTAAATATTTTTTTGGGATATCCATGTATCAACTTTGGGGGACCAGATAATGTTTAGTTTATTTATTTATTTTATAAATTTTAATAATTATCTATAGTGTTTGTTTGGATTTATTATTTTATTTTTTATTTATTATACTAAAATTATTTTTTTAGTATTTGACATGCTAATTGATTGTGTGGATTCCCAATATATGTATGGGTCATGAAACATTTCCATATGGAATCTATGTGGTGTTTATTTGGTGTCTAAGGATATAATTATTCGCAACAGTTGATTATTTGAGATAATAGATGTGGTTTCTAGACCATAGTGATCAAGAAAAAACCAAGAGTATATCCTATGCTTTCTTAGGTTCACGGTCCGGGGGTGGCATGTGTTGGTTCACAACACGCAGCAAGGAAGGGCTATTCTTGTTGAGTATTAATAAATAATTGTCTTATGGGTTTAACAACATAGAAATAATTTTTATGGATGTAACCTCATGAATTATTCTTTCCAAATCATTCCTTGTGTTTACATGATAGTATTTACAAGAGGTGGATAAAAGATTTGGTTAGAATGATTCATGACATATCTCTACTCAAAATTAGACCCTTTTAATGGAATTAAAAGAGGTATACCCATACAATTCATTATAGGGGCCCTCTAGGATTGGATGGGTCACGAAACATCTACCCAATAGAGGGTCTATGAATTCCATGAGATATAAAAAATGATATTACAATGGTAAGAGTTTTCACTATAATTTTAATGATGTATCAATCCCTTGAGAGATTTAGAGGGATACAGAGATAATGAGACTCCTAGAGGATGGGGGATGACAATAAATGGTTGTAGTTGATTTAGTTATATACGAATTAACCCATGGTCTTCAATAATGAAATTTCAAGATACTCAATCATGAATTATATATTCTAATATCTCTCAAGCCTATTTTCACTCCCTAATATCATCATCATCATCATCAGGTGTTTTGGAGAAGTATGTGGCATACACTGGAAGGTCACCCAATTCCACAATTCCATGATCTACCATATATTAGAACCTATATTTAATGATGAAACACTATTTAATTCTATTTCTAAGGAATATATGGTTTGTTCCATAGTTGGGGTTGTTCTTTAACAAAATAAATTACAGTTTCTTGATCTACAGAAGTTTGGAATGTTCTTATTTGAGGTTCTAATGAAGAATACCATGGCCTAATATTTATTAAAGGTTTAGAATCTATTTTTCTTCTCTATGAAACTTAATTGGTGTTTTTCCAAGATATGGACCCAACGTAATATTGATTTTGAAAGACTATACCTGATGAGGCTTATTCTAAGGTTCCCATTAGATCTAGATCAATTTATGGGATTTATTTTTCATAACAACATATATTTATAAAATGGTATAATTTTATACATGGGTATGAGGAGGTACTCAAAGATACCATGGTTTGGTTTAAATTTTGTAATACTAATGTCATAGATCACTCTCAACGAATTCAAAAAATAAACCTAAAAACCCTTATAATATGTGGGTTAGAACTATATCACTCTAAATATTCTTCACAAACATCACATAAAAATTTTCTTGGGGGGTGTTACAGGTCAATAAATACATAAAACCTTTACAATAAGAAATGAAAAATCTGAGATGATCATTTTCCTACTGCTTACAATTAGAGAGATTATTGAAACCTACCTGGTATATGGTGTATCTAAACTGTTAGAGGAACTAATGGTGTAGATCCTCCTAGTTGGTGTTCGGTCTTCCGTACACATGAATTTACTAGAAAATGTGAGGTCCTTCTAGGGTTGGGAAAATAATAAAATCTTGGGTGCATCATAACATTATAGAATCCCTATCTTTAGTAAACATTGATAAGAAAAATTGGAATGGTGTTCCTCTAAGTCTCCTATATTATTTAAGGATGTGAATCATTGGTTTCAATTATTTAATGTTGTATATTTATAATAAAAAACATTTGGGTTTGGATAGATTTTGGTTTTTATTGTGACATGATTCATTTTTATAAATTTAAGATGAGATGTGAGAGATTATATAACATCATAATTGGGGGAATCTGTATTTATCTTTCACTATCTTGGTCAGCTATCTCGTGATGTATATTTGAAATGTTCCAATGGTTGGAAGTCACACAAACCCATTAGGGAGGAAACTGTGGGGAATACCAGGATATGACACTGCTAAGAAGAAGAATAAACATCAATCCTAGATGGATGTATGTAATCACATACATTATTCATAGAAGATTTACAGCGTTTATTAGGTATTCTGAGGGAGCACGATAGGAATACATTGATCATTTCCAGTCTCAGAACAATACACTCTTGGAGATTAATATTGATATTCACATAACCCTAATGATATTAGATAAATTAATTGACACAATAACCCATATCAGTTAACATTGAAGCCTAAAGATTATCCGAATATCAATATACTCTTTTCATTTTTCAATGTTTTAGTTGGTGGTTAAGTGTTCCTTGAATAGACTCTTAGACCCACAGGTTTTCACTGATGGAACATATGAAAACTGAATAAAGGATTTATATAATTCCTTCGATCTTGTTAGGGTAGATAATCATAATCATGTGTATAATTTCCATAATCATGCTTCTGTTTAGTAATGGATTGATAGTGAATAAGTTCATTGTAGTAATTGTCAGTGTTACAAAGTTTCTTGCATCATTTGGCTAGTCAATAACAAGAACCTATCATAATCATTGGGTAGAACTGAATTGATGGGTATCACATATCCCCATCCATTGATATAAACAAGTAGAGATGCATTTTCTATGATATGTAACAATAATATAAGACTCACAGTATAGATCCACATCATACCCTCATGATACCCATTCGAGTAATGATGTTGGGCTATAAGATGTTCTAGTATGTCAAAAGCATATCACCAAGAATAATAACTAAAAATTTATCATAAACTACAAGGAGTACAACCCTAAAATTCAAAAATATGAATGTTGTATCTGATAGAATATTTTACACAAAACAAAAATCTTAAACATATCATGAAATATATTTCTTTAAATTTAATTTATTCGATATCTTAGGGAACACACAACATCGAGTCTAAAAGAACCACAATATAGTATACTATTATAAGCTAGATATTTCAGAGGTGCGTATTAATATTAGTAAATAAATTAAAACAATTATGGTTATCCAATGATTATAATAAACCTAAGGATCAATTTTATAAAATGAAATGTTTTCAACAAAACTGTATATTTTCGGAAAGGTTATTTATTCGGGCATTTCACATAAAAATCAAAAGAAATTCCAATTTTTTAAAATTTATTTGATAAAATGAAATTCATTTTTTATATCATCATATAAAAATTATGTTAGAATTATTTTTTTATTTCCACGAAATGTTTCATTTTTCAATGAATAGTGATGAATATATATTTCTATTGAAAAATTAATTTTCATATAAATAATTCGCATGGTAAAATTCCATTTTAATTGTTTTTAAACTAAAACAAAATCAATATTAAATTGTATTTTACCAATAATATGAATTTTATTTTAGAAAAATTATTTCATTTGTAAAATTTGAATAATTTATATTATGTAACAAAGTCAATATAATTTTTTTACCAATAATTTATACATAAAATAGTGAAAAATAATTACCACATTTACAGTAAAATTGGGTTGACCATGGGGTTAAACTAATAGGATAACGGTTAAAAATGACCTTTCGACTTGAAATATATTATTTTCTTAACATTTTCCAAAATTATCCTATACAAAATTTAAATATAAGGCTTGTTTGAAGTTTTAGGAATGTGAATGAATTTATCATTTGGATTCATTTTGGATCTTTCTATGTAATTTCCAGGGAGGTCCCTTTCCCAAATTATAAAAGGGAAGTCTTTACCCTCACATATTGACACTTATAAACCTATTTTGATCAACAATACCATACCAGTTTTACTACCAAAAATCTTGATTCACATTTTAGACATTCAGGTCCACCCAAAAGATCATGATTTGGGTCTTTAATAGGAGATCCGATGGAGGATTCTCTTAGAGAAGGTAATTGTCTTAACAATTATATTTCATTTTCATTCTTATTTTGAAACCATAAATTATGTCTTAAAACATAAAATATTATATCACCAGTACATTCCATATAATTACATTTTATTATATTAATGGAATAAAATTTATCCATATCTGTGTCTAGTAAATGGGAAACAAAATTGATGAACGTGTGTACGACAAACTACTTTATCTCAAACTGATGTAACTCATTTTACATTAACACATCTCATAGTTAGATATAATGATGGAACTAAATTTTTCATAAATTATATATGATATAAATATGATTCTATAATTATAATATCTAAGATAAATACTTAAATTCCATCCAATTTATAAGATGATAATGTTGCTCGTGTGTACAGGAGACTGTAACCTCATGAATCAATGTGAATAGATTTCCATGTTGTTTTACATGGAATGAAATATGGAAAGAATTTATGAATACATGTGATATATATGAAATTTTGTTGATTATTTATAATTAATATATAACCCAATTTCTTACCCATTCTCTCTTAAATGAATTATATTGTTGTGTGTGTATACATATGACCTATCGTCTCCAAGAAGCTATACGATTTCTTTTCTATGCAAAAATTTTAAGAGTGTTTGTAATAATGTTTCTACTATGTAAATATTATATTTATAAAATTATTATAATTATTGATATTATGAAATTATATCTTATATACATGATCCATAACTTTCATTACAAAACTTATATTAGAAAACATGGCAATTATCACTGGAAACAATGAAAATAAATAAATATTATTAAAAAGTGGTGGTAAAATGTTATAATAGGACCATAAATTATACAAAAAATATGATTATGGGTAGTTTATAAATTAATTAAATACCTAAAACAATTACAAAAAAATTTTCAATCAGGTTTATATAGAGGAATGTTAGAGGTAAAGGACTTTATCTCTATTTCAGTTCTTTGAGGAATATTGTAATGTTATGAACCTATTTTATTATATAGTGTATATAATAAATTTTTTACATGTAATATGTCAAGTCCTTAATAATTCATGGTAATATATGATTCCATTGGAATTATTTCATCCAATGGTATTTTTAAATAATTTTACAATGTGGTAAATAATGTTATAACTCCATTTTTTCATTGGGTTATATTACTTCATTGTTTGGATTTGATGTTCGATGAATACATGAGAAATTAATTTTGATTAAATTATGGTGTATTTACAATTATTTTATGAGTACTAAAATTTTATACACATTATTTATGGATTTATTAATTCTCACATCAATGTTATGATCTTTGTAAAATATATTTTTCTAAATTTGCATTTCATGTAGTCATTTTTATTAATATGAATCAATTCATTTATACATGGTGTATATACTAACGCTCTGATTTATTTAACATGAATACGTATTTATTAATGATGGTTAAATTTTTAATTCAAGGATAATTTTTTTTATCATGGATATAAATATTTCCTAAACTATATATTGTTCCTACATATAGTGTTTATTTTGATGATAATCTGATTAGATGAAAAAATATTGATAAATCCAGGTTCATTACCTAATATATATATTTTTTGAAAAGGTATATTATTCATGAATGAAATAAATTATTCAAAATCGGAGGAATTATTTAGATAAAAAGTTACGGGTGGGGCCTGGTTATAGATATCCCCTCGAGGCATCAACAAATATTATGAGAAAAATCAGTTAAAAACTTTCTAGGGGGTTTTTACACTACATTTTCAAAATATATCATGGAAGAAATTTTCGGTAGAGGTATCAAAATTATTTAGATCATGATCTCCAATAATTAATAATTTTCTCCATTAAAAATACAATTATTATTATTATTATAATTCATGATATTTTTATTATGATATTATATATCAATGGATTTCATTCTTAGTTTATTGACTAAATGACATGTGTAATCAGTTATATTCCTTGAAATATTTATTATTAATTTTATGATTATGATAGTCAGGTTTTTAAATAAATGAAATTTTTATTCAATAATTTTCATTTCATTAGTGATTATTTTTAATTGATTCGTGATAACAACAAATTTATGTATCCCAAAGGGAGTTTGTTTGTCAAATTTTTTTTAACTCCTCTGTAAATGAAGAAGATTAATGGAATAATTTCTAGGATTATTTTTTTTCCTAAAATGTTTTTTTATTTTATTACCCTATGAAAAATGTCTTTCATTTATGTATTTGTTTCTCCAAAACATCTAATCTAATCGGTTTGTCAAGATTTTACACTTTTATTTCAATGAAAATATAATAATTTAGTCACCGTATCTGGTCATTTTGGGGTGATGTCTCTATAGTTGGTAATAGATCATGTTTAGTATGAACATTTGGAATTATTTCTGGAAAGTATAGAGTATGGAATATAACCATATAATAGACGTTAATGATAAGTATTGAATAAAAGATCTTTTATTTTTTATTGTAGATATTATGTGTTTTCCTAGAAATAATTTTCTATAGGAAAAATAATGGTTTAATTTGATCTAGAATAAATGTAACAAGGGGTAATAACTGCTAAAAAGGAATGTATACATTGAATAGAACATTAAATTTCACATGAAAATTAGTATCAATACACTCCTGGTTTGACACTACCAGGGGACTTGATTTATATATTTCACATTTTATTTACAAGACATTATAAAGGATTTTAATAGATAATGACCACGAAAAACCAAGTGTAACCCAATGGTGTCATAGATTTTAAATAAGGTGACATTATTTAACCTTAATTTAAATTATTATATAGGTTTCCAATAGTAATTATTGTCTATCACACAATTTATTTTTGTTTTAGTGAATTTTTGGAACCCTAAAGTGTCATGTTAACATTTAGAATAATGGAAAATGTATTGACTATGAGAAACGAAATTGGATGGTGACAAGAGTAAAAGATAACATGTTTATTACAAATTAGTTACCCTAAAATATGTTTGAAAACAATTCCTTAAAAAACACTTGGACTCAGCAAAGAAGAGAAAGGTAGATTTTTCTAAGAGATCTTGTGGTAGAGACCGTGGAATAAAATAGACTTACATTCATTCATTTCAGAAATCTGTAAACATAAACCTATGATAGTGAATAAATAGTGTAGGAAAATTTATTAATCATTTAAATGAAGGGAATAGATCAATGGATATTATCATAAAATTTAATCATGTTGTGGATGTAAATAAATATCATTATAGAGATCCATTTATTATTATTCATCTTAAATTTGTAGAACCTAGGAATTATATGATTGAATTACCTCTTCTAAAGGTTAACCCCTAGAAAAAATAAGGATAAATGTTCGAGTAAAATAGATGAGTTATTTTTGTGTTGGTATTGAAGAATTAAATTGAAAAAGTTTCCATACAAATGGTATTTTTGTTATAAGGGTCATGAAACATTAAGGATTATGCTGAATTTTGGGAGTATATATATTCATTAATTTATTTATTATGGATACCAATATGGGTTATTATTTGAATAGTGAGAATAAGTTCAATTTATTGATCACCACCTATTTAGTATTACTTTATGGGATTCTACAATTATTAAGGATTATTTGAGAGACATTTATGAAAATAAAACACATTAGTTTAGTGTATCTTTTACTAAAAAATTTATTTAATGATTAATTACCCTACATTTTTTGTACATAAGTTCTATGGAATCTATAAAATTTTTGGGTCATCATACCGTTGATGTTGTTCCAATTATGGGTTATTACACTCTTGGAACATTATAAGAATTATATTAATATTGTTTTAAAAAAAGAGTCACTTTTATACTGGGTGAAAACCCAATGCATCAAGAAAGGAAGTGGGGATTAAAATAAAAACAAAATGATAATAAGGGTTTATAACATACCATTGGACTACATGATAACCCTGTTAATATTTAATTATTTAAATTATTTGATGAATAAATATTAATGTTTAATCAGTGGTGTTACTATTTTGGATTAGCAGATAATTTATTTTTTTAGAAAACTTATGCTAACCATAATTATTTTTGAAAATAGTGAGGGGAAGAAGAAAATAATTTTCACTCTTTTATGGATATTGTGATCCATCAATAGTAATTTTTAGATATTAATTCATAATTATTTTAATATTTACTTTATGAAGTATGAGATGATGTGTAAATTGATAGAGTAATAACAAAAGCATTAAATTATTATCATGAAATATAAACACATCAATTATGTATTTTTCCTTATATTCCTATACAGTAAGATAATTCTCCATGCTTTGAAAAAATATTTTGAATGATAATTTTTTCCTATTACATACATAATCAATAAATAAAATGGTCATTTAAATCATCATAGATTTATGGTACTAAGGTCATTAAATTTCCATTTATCATTCAATTTATTTTCATCAATAATCTTTACCACTCTTTATAATTATTTACACTTTTGTACCATGTTTATATCCTCACATACCACCTATGTTCTCCAACTTGGAAACCTTGTTTTGTGTTATTCAAAATGAAATTATATCCTCTTTTCCATTATAAATAAGATGTTTTATTGTTAATTTTTATGATGGGGGTTTCCAATAATGGAATTTTCAAATATGAAGCCCATGATTTCTAAGCATAATGTCAAATTGTGAGAAGATAATTTGTTTAAGGTAGGGATAATGTAACACTGATACATTCTAAAAGAATAATTCTGTATTAAATAACATATGGAACATGGAATAGTGATCTTAAATAACATATTAAATATTTCTTCAAATTTAATATTTTCGATAACTTTCTGAACATGAAACCTTGGGTCTAAATGAACTATAATATATTATACCATTATAAAATACCTTTTAAATTGGAATATCAATAATAATAACTAAATAATGAAAATTATTAATAATTTTTGATTATAGATAAGATAATAATCATTTAAAAGAAATAGAAATGTTTTCGGAAATGTTTTATATTATATAAACAACGGCTTAATTGTGCATTGCGTAATAAATTTAAAATTATTTTTTTACCACATTCATAAAATTTTATCTGATAATATTATATCCATTATTTTAAATCATCTCAACAAATTTATCTCAGTGGAAATTTTTGTGATTCATTTGAAATGTTTCATATTTTGATGAATATTGAAAAATACTAAATTTTATTAAAACTGCCTTCTCATATAAGTAATTTACAAGGGTAAATTATATTTTAATTTTATTTCAAAGTAAAATTAGTTAAATTATATTAATATTTAAATATTTTTGGTAATTTTAATAAATTTTATATTAAATTTTGAAATTAAAACTTTATATACGTAGGAGAATTTCTCTATTGAAAACCTTATTTTTCATCACAACTACATGTATAATTTTAAATTGTATCCTACCACACCACTGAATTGAATTTGGAAAAATGAAATCCATGTTTTGAATAAATTTTTTTTATTATCTAATAGTTTTAAACTGATATTTGACCTAAATGAATTGTGAAAAAAATTAAAAATTAATTATCATGGTTAGTGTAAAAATGGATTTACATAGGGTTAAATTAGGATGATAAGGGATAAAAATGACTTACTAATGTGTCAAACTTTTATTTAATGAAAATATTTTCACATTATACTATCCCAAGAGAAAAAATAAGTTTATTTAAATTCTTTTTTAATGTGAATGACTTTATCATTTTGGATTATATTGGAAAATTCCAAAGTACATTCTAAGGTAGTCCCATTTCCCAATTTATAAAAGAGCACTCTATACCATTAGTTGTTAAAATCTCACTAGACCCTTTAACTCAAACTGACCCAGATCAAATCTACCTACAAAATATTTATCCACATTATAAATTTTATTTTGCTCAACATAGAAAAACCTTACGGTCATTAAGAGAATATACAATAGAGGTTTCTCTTAGAAAATGTAATTTTATTAAAAAAATCTCTTCCATTTTCATTATTATTTTTACACCATCAATTATTTCATAAAATATTCAACATAAAAAACCATTATCTAACATATAAATATACATTACTATTTTTATGTAATGATATTTATCCAACTCAACTAAAAATAAATAGAAAAATTAATCATCCATCATGTGTACAATAGACTACCTCCTCGAGAACTGATGTACTTTGTTTTCAACAACACCTCTCATGGTAGGATATATAAAAAGAGTTAAATTTTATATATAACCTTTATGTTATAAATATTATTCTATAATTTTAATATCACAAATACCTTCTTAATTTACCTTTATTTTAAAATAGGATAACATTGCTCGTGTGTACGACAGACTACTAGCACATGAAGTGATGAGAATCATTTTTGACATATGCTATAATGAAGTGTAATAAGGATAAATTAATGGTTATACGTAAAATTTATGAGATTATATAGAATATATAAATTTAAAATATCACACACTTCGTTAACCTTTCCTTTCTTAATTGAATGATATAGTATCTCATGCATACGTATGACCTACCATTTCTGTAAACCGATGCAAATAAGTATCCATTAAAACATTTAAGAGTGGTTATAATAATGTACATAATGAGTAAATATGAGATTTATTAAATTATTATAATTTTTGAGATGATTTAATTAAATCATATGCACAATACTTAGATATTTCCTTACAAAACACTCAAGATAAAACAAGGCAATTAATACACAAAATAAGGTAAATAATGATAATTTATCAACAAATAGATGGAAATATTTAATAAGATTATCATATATTATATTATAAGAATGATTGTGATTCTTTTGTAAATTAATAACTTGAATTACACAATTATGCATGGGTTTAATGCACATTAAACTAAAGGAAAGTGTGAGGTAATGAAATCTATCTCAATTTCCTTTCATTGATACATTATTTAATTTCATGAACCTAATTATTTTATATAGTGAATATAATACCAATTTGAAATATATTAAATGGATTCATTAGTAATTCATGGTTTTTTATGATTTAATTTGATTAATTTCATCAATGGTAATTTGACATGAATGTTACGAAGTGGTAAAAAATTTCATAAATAATTTATTTTCATTGTGTTTCATTACCTCTTCATTTTTCATTAATATTATAATATTATGTGTATAATTATTTTTTATTTTATTATTTTTTATTTAGACTTATTATATATAGATATACATTTTATACAGATAATCTATGTATTAATTAAATACCATATTAATATTATGATCATTAGAATGGATTTCATCTCCATTTGAATTTCATTAGGATAAATTTTGCTAATATACACCAATTTCATTTTATGTGGTGTATATAATAAACATTTGATGTATTTAATAAGAATAACTACTTGCTAATGTTTGTTATTGTTTCAATTTAGGGTCATACATATTAATATTTATGATGGATATTAATATTTTCGAAACCATATACCATTCCAACACATGGTGTATACATTGAATGTTATTTGATTAACTTGGAAAATATTGATAAATATATGTTCTTTCTTCAATGAGGATATTTTTTAGGAATATTATTAATGAATTAACTTGATTATTAGATATATTTGGATATCTTAGGATAGGAAGTTATGGGTAGGTCTCGATTACATATATCTCCCCATTGCATCGATAGGTCACATTAGAAATATCCATTGATCAAATCAGATAAGTATTTACCCAGAAGATTTAATCTATCTTATGAATGGACTTGATGATAGACTTATAATGATGCATGAAATCATGACATCCAATAATTAAACATGTCCTTCATTTCAAATTTAGTTATTTTTATTGTTATATTTAATATTTTTACTATGGTAATGTCTCTGAATACATCTAATTCATAGATTTGTGATTGAATGGAAGGTATTTCTAGTAATTTACCTTTACATATTTGTAATTACTCATATAATTAGGATATTCAAGTTGTTTTGTAAATAATATGTTTGTTTTTTAATTTAACAATCCATATTGGTTATACTTTTTTGATTCATGATAGATTTCACAGTATGTAACCCTTACTGAGAAGTCTAGATCACCCTTATTTTGTTTTCTTGCTTGAGGATATGATGAATAATTATTTAAATGAGTTCATGGATTCCAAATTAATCCATTAATATAATATTTATTTTATTTCACTATGTAAAATGGGTATCATGTATGTATCTGGTTCTCTAAAACTGCTAAACTGATCAGAGTGCCAAGATTTTACTAAATTATATATATGATAATGTATTAATGTCGAAACTAACTCTAGGATTCTAGTGCCCGCGTTTTCATACTAGGTAGGAAAATAGGTAGTCTATATTATGGTTTAATTTCACCCATATATTCTTTTAGAGGGATAATAAACTATTTTTAATTAGTGTATCTATGATTTACATGTGATGGGTTGAAGGTGGCCAGACCATGAAAAATAACAATTAACTGGAAAGGATATCCCACAAAATTTGATCATCATACACTTGTTTAGGAGGTCAGTCCTCCTCTTAATCACCCCAATCAATGATATGG
This sequence comes from Viscum album, assembly GCA_963277665.1. Taxonomy (NCBI): domain Eukaryota; kingdom Viridiplantae; phylum Streptophyta; class Magnoliopsida; order Santalales; family Viscaceae; genus Viscum; species Viscum album. Next base: position 26,276,971 of record OY728151.1, read on the forward strand.
TAAAACTGGAAATTAAAAGGTGGACGTGATGCTGAATAGCTCTATTATGTGTCCTCACACTGGAGAGGCATCACCCACAAAAATATTCAATGGGTGGAGGAGTATGCTTAATAATATGAAACTTGTTTTATTACCAACCTCATATATTATGTTGTGTTTATATACTCTTGTTAGTGAGGGAGTTCACTACGAACTCATGGATTAACTAATTTTTTCCCTTATATGAGATAGAACATCTATATCTTGATTTATTTCCTTCCTACTTTGTGGTAGTGGAGGAAAGAGATGATGATAGTGGTAGTAAGAGATAAACTGATGTCTCTGATAGGATTCCATGACAACCAATATATAACAATATTTTTGGAGGGACATAAGGACCATATGGAAGTAAAATTAAAGAATAAACATGAGTAGTTGATTGTCACTTTCCTTTAAATGTGTTGGATGGGGTGTGAAAATATCCCCATAGTATTGGATATTTTTAATTATAAATGATTAAGGGTGACCTAGGGTTGTTGATCCAATTGTACCTTTGGGGAAGATGTGGGGGTTCATTAAGTGTGAGATTATATGATTAATTTGGAGCTATTTCATGTGACTTATGATTGAAATGGTGAGAAAGACCTATGGGGTGGTTGGTAATCGTTTTACCCTTGGTAGAACCTTTGTGGAGTTGGAACTCTTTATCAGATTGGGTAACCTTATGTTAGTTGGTGGTATCATGGGGATGACCTATATTGTTTCGCCCTTTATCCTTTAGATGAAATATAAGATTGACAATGATGGGGACATAGGATGGGAGTGTTGACCCAGATCACATAGTGAGTATATGGGGTCTCCATACCAATATATGAGGAAAATGTTTCCACATACTATGGTAATAATGGAAGGGGTGATTCGATTGTTTTATTGGATACCAAATATATAGTAATTATGATCATTTACGAAGTGTTAATGATCTATGAAAAAATACAGGTGCCACAAAGTCCATAAATGGGCATGTGAAGAATGTACATCATCATCATACAGTCCTTATAGTGGGGAATTAATGTGTTTAAATTTATGATGGGTGCTGGTGAACCATAATAGGGACTTACAGTTTGATTATGGGTCTTCCACTAATTTATCCACCCCTACCATCATAGTGTATGGGAGAGTATTGTTGGTTCATTTTTAGGTAGAATGGGAAGGACGTGGTAGCTCGGTAGGGGAAAATTTTAGATTTATGTCAGATGATTCGTCGTCACTTGAAAAAACATCAGAGTTGGTCTTATTAGATAATGGTCCATAGAGGGGTTACCTATTGGAAAAAAATGGGTTTGTGTGACCCTCTATTTTTTACGTTTCTCTACCCTAGGAATGACATTTTCTAAAGATGGATGAAATATGTAACTCATTTAGATAACTACGGATAGAAAAAAATAAAAGTTCTTTAACAGAATAAATTTATCTTCTGATGATGATAAAATCTTCTACACAGATGACTCATCAAAATGTATTTATACCAAAATGTAGGAAATTTATCATTAGAACATTTTTAATCAGAAAGAGTAGGGCATAACTATCTGGTTTAATGAACTCCTGGTTAATTATAATCATTTATTCTTTCATATTATACACTAGACAGTATTGATGGATGATTCACATAGAAGTATAGATGTTATCATAGTTTTTAAATTCTATTTCATTTTAAATTACAAAGAAGAAACATTTTGAAATCTATTTTTTTCATGGGTGAGTGGGAACATGGACTATAGAGTGGGTAGAGTTATATCACTAAGCCTCTATTTTAGGAAAACACTATAATTAGTTTTCTCCAAGTGTGGTTTCAGGGCACATGGAATAAATCTTGGAAGAGGAAGGATCATGCTATCCTTTTTATGTTGGTTTTTAGAGTATTTAGAACGTCATGAATATTTCAAGGAAAAAATGATGTTCATATTTGTTGATGGAAATTCATAAATTCTTAATATTGAGTATGGTGGAGTTGGGATCACTCTTTAGAAATTAGGATAAAGAACCATCAATGAGGAGGGTATTTTTTGGGAGGAGGATCAATTCCTAAATTCAAGGAAGTTATAGCAAGGAGAGGTGGGTTAGATGGAAGTATCCATGTAGTGAGTTCATGATTAATACTAACAGTTCCATTAGTCTTAGTCTAATGTGCGGATGAGTGGTTGTACAAAATCTCAATAGCCCGATAGTTATTTCCTTTAATGGTTTTTATGTCCAGGGAGACCATCTACATGTGGGTGATAATGTAATTCTTATAGGGATCATGATCTTTCATTTTCACAATATCATGTTAGCAACTATCAAATTAGACTCCTTATTCATCTTCAACTAGCCTAATAACATGGTAACCACCCCTAGAAAACTACTTACCATATTTGAAGGTGAAAAATTCTCATCTATCGAGGTATCATGACTCATACATGGAATGAAGGGATTAAAGTGGATGATTTCTTAACATCTATGGGTACCCATGATAATCCTTATATGATTTTTTAAGGTTAGTTTCTCTATCCACCAACTATGTAAGTATGGTGCATGCAAATTCAATATGGATCCACTGCATTAGACCACCATTTTCATGTTTTTATCCTTATTTATTAATAAAATATTTTCACATTTAATGGAATGGATGTATGTTTACTTAAATAGTTGTAAGTATTATTTGGGAGAACATTTCCCCTATGATCTCTTTGTACATGATAGTGACTAATTGAAACCATAACATCCATTTGTTCATGTTTAATCTTATAGGTGTGGGATATTTTCTCTTCTATATATAGATGGATGAGGGTATTAATATCCTTCCACTATATGAGTTATGATTGTATTATAGTGCACTAGCCCCCATGAATAGTGGGAGAGGTGGCCACCAAAACTTGTGAATATATGCGTGGGATTATAAAATTTTTGGATAGCCTTTTACCATACCTATTTTTATATGGGGAATCTTGATTAGAATGACAATTGTTTGATATTATATGAGAAAAATTTGAATTCAACCATGAATAGATAATTTAGGAAAATAATTCCAACATGTCTGATTTTTTAGATTTCATTCATGATCAATAACAAAATTTCCCATCGTTTACCATTATAAGGATAAGGGATTCACATTAGGTCCACCATTGTATTCTCCAATGATTACAAAATAACCAATTTTCACTATTCACTATGTCCTTGGAATAGTTATTATCTTTCTAGTATTCAATTCTTACTTTCTAAAGCTATGTGGATTTCACCACCATGGGTGATGACGTTTTCTCTGTGATTAGTTGGAGAAGATTGGTTATTATCCCTTACATCAATATTTTCTGCTATGGATGTTATATCATAGTATAGGTCCCCCTCATAGGTTTAAGACATGAATGTAAATATTATTCCTAACAAAATATTTAAGTGGGCATCATTTAATTACGTCACTTGCATAAATATCTAGGTGGACTCCTTTTAATGGGGGGGAATGAGTCTCTAGGATTTGTTATAAAAAAATTATACGACTGATATCTGAAAATATCATCCATAGGATAGGCCATGAGGGAATCCTAAACAGACCATATAGGTAATAAAAGACTAGGAATCAATGAATCATATAGTTATCATGTGTGGAAAATTTTTCTTTCCACATAAGCAACATTATGATCATTTCCAAGGGAAACCATGAATCATCACTATAGGTGACACATGGTCATTATTTAAGGTGTTATATGATTTAAAAACAACGAAAAATAGGTTACTAACTAATGTAATCTCACTCCTATCACCTAAGGAATCCTATTCTGATCACATAGGATAAAAATAGTAGGATCAACACCTAAGGTGAGAATGAAAAAAATACCATAATCATATCATAGGATTTTTATGTTCATCACATCAGGTGTTTCAACATCATCACATGAGGAATTAATGTGGTATAATATCTCAAGAAATGGTGAAGTAGATATCATGATCATTAAATGGGATTTTTATACTTCTCACAGAAGGTGTATTATGCTTTAAATGTGATGCACCCAAGTTTGAAATCACAGGGTTGTATTTCTGATCCTTCCGGTGTGGTTATCCTATACTTACCATATAGTTTATGTTAGTCTTATAATACAAGATATGTTTAATTTTTTAAAATATTTAGGGGATTTGTCTCATCTATGGTGTTCATGAATGGGGTTTGGCACAAGGTTAAAGTCTAGTGATGATTCTTCCCATATAAACACAACATGTATCAGTCCAATAATATGTTTAAATTTCTATATGGATTATTCCTACATACACTAATAACATATTGGGTTGTGTATATGTGCGATATTCATGGGTTTGATAATGTATAGTGTGTATTTTGGGATTATATGGTGAGGGTATTGTATACTTCAAAAATATGTTCAGAGTTACAATCTCCCAAGGGGGTTATGAAACTATGAAAATATGGGGATTGAACCTCAAAGTTGTATCTTACAAAACCTCTGAGAAAAAAAAGGATCAATAAAAATTTATTTTTAGGGACACATATCGAAGTAATCTAACATGATTATACCATGATTTTTAATAATATTTGTGAATGAATTTTGTGTTATGAAATAAAGGACAACAAGGGATATTGTGGGGATTACATAGTGGGATTACTTAATTATAGGGGTTGTCACATTCACATCTTATGAGGTATCTTGTTATAATCACTCGAGGCATCCTTGGATCATCAATTATGGAATATTATGTCAATATCATAGTTTAACATCATATATTAACATCTTGAATTGTATATATATACTATAGTTTAACATATTGCACTGAGGAAGATTTATTTAGTTTAATATAATACCCCATTATTTTAAAATAGGAATATCATCTTTGATAGAATATATGATATGTAAAATAAATCATATAATTGGATGTAAAACCCACATACATTAAGATATATTTTATTTTAAATATATTAAATATCTTCAATTTCTTGTGATGCACCCAACATTAGGTTAAAATTAAACCTGATACTCTATTAAGTTTTTATTATTTAAACATGAATATTATAACCGAGACGTTATGTTGGTGGGTATGAATATGAATGAATAAATTAAAAAATAATTTGGTTAAGAAATTTATAAAATAAACTCAATGGTTGTATATTTATTTTAAATAAAATAAGACTCATTTGAAGAAAAACAAGTGATTCTCAAAAAATGAATTTTTCTAATGGACGCTTGAGTTGAACTTTGCATCTAAAATTTTAAATTTATTTTGACCAATTTTATAAAATTTACAAAAATAAATAACAGAATTTTGGAAATCTATAGTTCATAATTTCCTTTTGGTGAATTTTTTGGATTTTTTGTAAAATGATTTTTTTATTGAATGGTGAAAGATACATATTATTATTAAAAAATTACTTTTAGTTTAAATTAGTTAAAAGGTCAAATAATATTTGAATTTTATTTATTGTTAAATTAGATAAATTATTTAAAAGTTTTATAATTTATTTTATTTTAATATATAACATTTTTAATTATGATATAAGAACATTTTTAACATTTCACAAAAATTGATCAGAAAAAACATATTTTTCAGCACATCGATGGGTTAAATATTACATTGAATTTGGAAAATTCAATGATTTGAATTTGGAAAAATAGATTCCATAATATTTTTAAGAATAATTTATTTTATCTAATATGTTCAAAGTAATTTTTTACCATAACTAATAGTGAAAACAAATAAAATTAATTTTGTGGTTACGGAAAAAATGAGGTCACCTATGGCTAAACTAAGGTGATAAGGATTAAAAATGACATAAATCATCAATAAAACTCACTAGATGACCATAATTCAACCATAAAACATATAAGGGTCTATAATGGACCACTTTTAGGATTTTAAATTATATATTTGTTGATATCAATTTTTCATTCCAAAAATTCCAACTATGTTCTCTCCCCTAATTATAAAAGGATAACCTATCTCATCCCCCCATCATAGTTACAAAACAAATTGGATCAGACAAAAAATTAAAATATATATTTATTACATACCTACCTAATTCCAATATTAATTATTTTTATTAGTAATTTCTCCAAATATGGCTTTAGTTATAAACCTAAAGTGGCTTTACAATAAAGTGGTAAATTCTGTTAACATACATTTTTGTTTTATTTCTTATTTAAATGCATTAAAATCATTTTAATATATATTAATATAATAAAAAAATATCTAGTATATTGTTATCTATTAGTTAAATTAACTTATTAACCCATATTCATCTCAACTTCCAACAAATGGGAAATTAAACCATCGATCATGTGAACGATGGGAGAATGCCTCATGAACCAATGTAATTTGTTTTCTGTCACCACATTTCAATGATAGATATAATGACATATTTAAATGTTATATTCAATATTTATTAATTTTTTATACTTATATAATTATATTATCAAATATACATTCTTACTATCGATAATTTTTGGGATATGATAACATGATTGTGTGTATGGCAAACAACTATCTCTTGAAGTGATGAGATTTTTTTTCTATTACTGTTTTCATGGAAGGTAGTAAGGTTAAAATTAAATAATATTTTTAATATATATGACATATACATACTTACATAAATATAATATCACATATATCTTCTTAAATTAAAATATGTTGGATGAAAATATATCTGCTCGTGTGTATGTGTGGACTATCACATCCACATAGCGATGTGAAATGTTTTTCATTATATTTTTGCATTGATGGCAATAAGGATATATTTGATAAATATAAAATATATATATGAAATAATAATTACTCATGAAGTTTATTATATATTAATTTTTATTTTTTTGATCTCTTGAGAAAAAATATTAAGAACAACCATGCGTATGTAAGGCATACCGTCTCCATAAACGGCGTAATCCAATTTTGATCTATTAATTTTATAGATTAATATAAATAAATATATAAGTAATATATATGTTATTTATATCTTGGTTATAATAATGGTTACTTTATATAATATCATCATAAAAATAACTAAAATAACGACCTAAATCATATATGAAAAGAGATGAAATTATTACACAAAATTATATTTTTAACAAAGAATTGTTAATAAAATGGGGTATAAAAGACTATAAGTAAATCATATATGATATAAAATATATGTTTATGGTTCATTAATATATTTATTATAAAGATATATTTATTATATATTATGTATGAAAATTTAATAATGATATTATTCTTGAGGTAAGAGTTTTTCATCTAACTTTTACTTTCATCAGACATATGCCACCATCAACAGTTATTCCACTATGTAGTATATATACTAAAACATATTATATTTTATATAAATATTTTATTTATATTCAATATATTAATGTTTTATTTAATTTTATTTCATTAATGGGTTATATGATTGAAATGTTATCAAATTGGTAAGAGATTTATGTTTTAATCTCATTTTTACCTAGACAGTTCATACTTGAATTTACATTTAAGGATATAATTTGATAACTGTCTAAATAAACCTTAAATTTTATTATCCTCAAGTTATAATTAATTTCAATAATAACATTACTATATTCTTATCCTTGATACTTAAAATGGGTGAGAAAATATTTTTAATAAAACACAACTTCATTTCTCTCTTCGGCTAGAAATACTTTTTCATAAAAACCATTTTTTCTATGAATTACATTTAAAATGTTTAAAATATTTTAAAAATGGTTTATTATAGTTATTTTCACCCATTTTTTAATTTTTATATAATTTTTTGAAAGGAATCATCATGTATTTTTTATATCAAGGCATGTTTTTCATTTACCGATGTTATGAAAAGAATCATTTTTTGGATTTGTGTGACATAAAAAACACATATCACCTTCATTAAAAATAAATGTTTAAAATACTCCTGAATAAGATTAATGTTTTATTTTCATAAGAAATTATCATCATTTTTTGTGAACCTATAATTTTAAATGGTAATTTTCAAACTGAAAAAATTAATTTTCATCAATAATGTTTTAAGAGATGATTTTCTAGTAATTTATTTTAATCAATCACAAAAAACATTTTATTCTTATATTATACTTGGTTAATATTGTAATGTAACCATATTTATTATGTATCTCTATGATCTATGATTAGTTTAATTAGGGATTTACTATTTTATTATCATTAACCATTTTCCCTAGATGGTTTATGACAATGTTCAATGATTTGGTTATGTTTTTTCATTTTGTATGTTACCTTATCTTTATGAATTTTTGTGTTGATTATGTTTCAGAAATTTTATATGAGTAACTAATTAGACTTATTAAACAATATATGGGGACCATAATTATGTAGCCCCTCGATGCGTCAGTATGTATGATGAGATAACTCTGATGAAAAAAATTGAATGGGTTTTTACCAATATATATAATCTATCATTTTAAGGTATTTATTTTCTGTTTCAGATGTTTGACATTATTCATTCCCTTATTATAATATTAGTTGTTGATTTCCATGTGATTATTTGATTAGTTAGAGTATCCATGGAAAATTTTAATGCTAATGTGACAATGTATATGCAGATATTCTATCATCCTTTATTAATACCATATTATGATATAGTTATTGTTTAAATGGAATATTTTTTTTGTTATTTTACCTTTCCATATTGACTATGATTATTTAATCATCAAATATTCTATTATAAGAATACTCTTAAAAAGTATCTAACATGACCCACTTCTTATTTTTTATATTCCCCAAGATACTAAGCAGTGTTTTGTGCTTGATTTATAGGGATATGATAATGGGAAATGTGGAATCCTCAATTAAAAAACGTTGTTTATTTTATGTTTTTTAACTATAATGTTAATTTAATGTATGTATCAGTTTACCAAGACATATAAACTATTAAATGTTTTTTTATGAGATTATTGTTATCTTATGACGATGAAATAAAGTAATCACAGACTCTCAGAAACTGGGGTTATGGTATTTATAGTTGGTATAATTGTATGTTTAGTAGAATCCATGGTAAATATATTTAGTAAAACATTGATTAAGGAACATAACCTTATGATTGACATTAATGATAATAATTGAAGAATATACTAATGTTTCCATTAGGTATAAATTATGTGGGTTTTCTTAGAAATATATCCATGTATAGAGACAAAATGGTGATGCAGTTTTGGAATAGATATATCTAGGGGTAACAAATACAAAAAAGGTATGTCGGGAATGACTCAAGCATTACCTGTTACATGATAATCGGCCTTACTACGCACATAGGTTGACACTCTCTTGGGATATTCTTGGGACAATTCAAATTTTATTTACAAAACATCATAAAGTATTTAAAAAAATGATAACCAAGAATAAAATAAACCTAACATATTGTTTCCTATATTTAAAATAAGGTGTCATAATTTTGATATACTATTAATGACTCTTCATGAATATGTGATTTCCTATTATGATTATCATTTCTCGCACTGTTCATTTTGGTTTTAGTAAATAGATGGAACCTGAAGGAACTAGGTTAACATTGAATGTGATTGAAAATTTTGCGACTAGAAAGAAATGGGATGATGATTGGGGTGAAAGATATTTTTATTATACATATTTATTTATTAGGATATGTGACTAAAAAATTTCACTTTAACCATCTCTAATACTCACCGAGGAAGAGAATTATGGAGTCCATTAAGAGCTTGAATCATGGAGACTATGGAGGAAAAATGATTGATTTCCTTTCAGTCATAAATGTGAAAAAAAAACAAAAAAGAAAGTGTATCAAAGTAATAAAAAATGTATTTTTTATGGAATAAAAGGATACAATGAAAGTAATTTAAATGGGGAAAAACAAAATGTTCAATTTTATTAATGGGTGAGAATAATGGTCTTCCTATGGTATTATAAATGATTGAATGTTTTAAATTTTGAAATTATGAAGATTATAAAAATATATGTCTTTGTCTAATTCCTTGAACCCAGAATCCTATATCTGATTCATTAATTTATTACATTGGCATAAATAAAAGTTTCAAATCCCATTGGACCAAACAGTTTAGTAGTTTTTTGGAAAAAATATTACTTACAAGATACCCATAATACATTGGGAAAAAAATAAAAACATGTGAAAAAATCAAGTGAATTAAAAATCATCGATGAAATGTTATGAAATTATTTATTATTCATCGCATGTGGAATGGAATCATAAAAAGTATGATCTCAATTTCACATTAAGGATATTTAAATTGGAAGTAATAATTAATTTATGAGGGTAAATAAACATATAAAGATAAATAACTGATAATACATGAAATTCAAATAACTATATAAGGGATAATAATAATTACATTGTATAAAAATGAAGAAAAATTCTACTTAATATGTAAATTGAGATTTAAATTCATCCATAAAAATATCGAAGAAAAATCTCATGTAGAAATTGTAACTGAGTCTGAATGAGGGAAATGCTTAATTATTGGACTCTATATTTCTTTGGTACATATTACCCTAATAGTTAAGGCTTTTCACAAGATGATTTAGCATATTAGGTAAAAAAACATCATATTTGTCCAACATGATCCTCTTATGAGACTACTAATGCATCAATTGGTAATCTATAAGTGGGCCCCACCTGTATTGTACCTATCCGAAGCATTCATCATATATCGAGTGGTAAATTTAATTCATTAAAAATATACCATATCAAATACCCATATTAAAAAATAGATATGTCTTTATCAATAATTACAAATGGAAGGATAAGTTACAGTAAGGGTTGTTGGTGTTGCTGGATGGAAATACCATAGAATGTTCATTAAAACATTATTTAGGAAAATACTGTATAAGCATTCTATTGTCTCCCATACTACATTGAAAAATTTGAATCATAATTCTTGTAAAGTAATAAAATTAAATAAAATTTAAAATATTATGAGAAAAAGGAGATTCATGATATAACCTGTAAAATGGATTTATATACTCCGTATTAAAATGAATTGGTTCATACCAACAAATAAGTCTTAATGGAATGTAAATTTAGAAGAAGTCAATTACCTTGAGTCAAACTTGTCACAGGTGACTTTTTATTCTTGAATAATAAACATATGTTTATTATTTAATTTCTTATGATTATTTTTCATGTATATCATTAAATTTATTTCACTTATTATAATGTTTTAAACAAGTACTCAAACAATTAAGTTAATGTCAAGAGTTTTGAAAATATTCAGTTTCTATGTCAAAAAAACATTTTCATAGGTTAACTACAGTCAAAGGGGTCATTATATAATAATATTAAGAATAATAACCAGGAAATAATTATCATATTTATATGTTAATTATAATTTTAAAACCAATCTTGAAGAGTGGTTATGAAAAATTAACCAATGTTAGAATCATGGTGATGGTAGGTCATACATATGCATGAGTAACGTTCCCATTTTTCAGTGATCATTATGTAATGATGGAAAGTAACATTATATATTTAAATAGTGATAAATATATCAAAAATAACATGTTATTTAATCATATATACTTATATATCTAAATATTAGGGTGTAGTATGATTCACTACATTTTAAGTTGGAGATAGTCCACACATCCAAGAATGATGTTATCATTTTTTAGTATGTGAAAAAGGTAATAATGAAAATAATTTATTATATTTAAATAAAGTTAAATATGTCACTAATATAAAATATATTTATTTATGTAAAATATATTTAATTAAATCCATCCTTTATATGTTTCATGTATAGTGTGATCGAATCACATCCCTTTGAGGAGTCGGTAGTCCACACTTCCAAAAACGATGTTATCATATTTACAAAAATGCAAAAAAATGAAGGTAAGAGTTATATAAATATTTCACAATAATAAAGAAATTATAAATATATTATATATCATATATAAAACAATTCTACATCATACTCATAACCATGAATTGTGGTATTGAAAAAATGAATGACATCATTTCATGAGGCAGTAGTTTTACGTGCATGAACGGTATATGCATTACCCATTTGGTGGAAGTGTTTATAGTTTTAGATTTAAACCATATCATAAAACCATATAATTATATTTATTATAATATATTTTTATATAATAATATAATAATAATATTTTAGGTGGTGTAAAATTAAAATAAAACATTACTCTTTGAGGAAGGATTTACCTCTTCATTGCGCAACTCCTCTTCATTATCACCAAATGGATTCATTTTAAGGATTTATAATCAAAGGGAGGGTTATATTAAGAGGGGAGATATTTTGGGATATATTTTAACATATTTTTTTGTGTTCAAATGGGCATGAGAGGTGTGACTAAATTTGATGAGTGAGAGGATTTTTATAGAAAAGGAGGAGTGCCATTCTTGTAAATTCTTTAAAAGAGAATTCTACTGATCGTTTTATAATTTAAATTTTGTAAAATAAAAAACAAATAGTTACAATGAGGATAATGTATAAATACATACATCCAATGGATTTTTTACATGTTTCTAGGTCATTTAGGCTCTTATGTTTAAGGTTTAGTCCTTTCTGATGATATTTTTTTCTCTAAATAACTATAAATAATTTTGATCAATTTAAATAATATTTTTTTGTAAAAAACTATTTTTACCTTATTAGAAATTATAAACTATTATTATTCCATTCATGTATTCCACAATTCCTAATTTCAATTAGAGAACTGAAAAATATTAATTGAAAATAAATCTCCAAGACGGGACGAGAATGCGATGTTTTAAAATAAAAATGCTCATAAGTCTATGATGTTTTTATATATGTATTCATTATTAAATTGAATAAAATGTCATAAATTGGATAAATATATGTCAAATTTATCAAATTGATATATAAAATCAATAAATTTTTTTTATCCTTATAAATAAATTAGAATAAAAGCAATTATGAATTTAAATTCCGTATGCTTCACTATTCATCATAAAATGAAGCATTAAAGATTAATACCAATAATTCACCCTAAAAATAATTATGAAATTTTTATTTAAAAAATATATTTTTTGATATATTTTATTCATAAAAGTGTCAAAATTAATATTTAAGGTAGATAGACCTTTAAATGGTGATAAAACTACCTTTATAAAAATATAGGTTTTTATGTGTAATATTTTATTTGTTCTTATATTATGCTTATCAAATATATTGGATTAATGTAAAAAATAATTCATTGAATATAGTATATATAAGGCCCCAGCCTTAAACCTTACTTAATCTTGAGTTATTACAAGATTACACATTGAGGATCTTTTCAGGTTTAGAGTTTTAGAGAATTAGATCATGAAACTTTCATTACATTCCACATTTAAACAAAGTGGTTACATAAAAGACATTATTCATTCTTCCCATCAATGGAAACATATTGAAAATAAAACATGGATTCCTTCTTGACACATCCTTGACACTATCATCACATCATGTACCTTTCCCTTGCCCTGTGAAAAACATTTCAATAACTTGGGATGAGCATAAAAAGCTCAGTAAGGGTTATAAAAATATGGAAAGGAAACATGAGTTCATATATACATAAGAATGAAATCATACTTTACCCATAAAACATAGGCACTTTAACATACCTCATAAAATCATGAATAAATCATAGAAATCATAAGACATAAAGGTAACTTGAGGCATTCATAACATTATTACGTAGGGAGTAACCCTCTTGGTTAAGTTTGGAATACCCATCACAGTATATTCCCTAAAATATCTTCGGAGAAACCTTAACGTTTCACTCCTTCGCGTTACCCAATGCATTGGAGAGCTATATCGGGCTCACCTGCCCTTAGTTTATCACGGAACCACCCGTCTTCATAATAATGCCCAAGAACCATAACATAATCGTATCACATAAAACATGCATAAAGGAAACATAAAATTTCCACATTTCAATCACAAGATATCAATACAACACAAAAAACATTGTGAAAACCATTTCAATACCAAAATAAAAGAAAAGTAAAACATGGTATTTTTTTTTCTTTTAAAAATAAGGTATGGCTTGCAGAGGAAGCCGAAACTCAAATAACGGTCACGACGGCAGAGAAGTCATTGTCGCCGCATACGTACGACAAAAAAATTCCCTTTTTTCGTTTAGTAAATGCTTCGTATAAAAAATATTCCTTTTGAATAAACGTAAAATTCAAAGGGGTTTATACACCGTATAAATCAAATATGCCTCAATGAATGGAGATTTAGACGAAGTCCCATACCTCGTATCCGACTTGACCCGACCGTTCTTTAATCTCCTGAATAATAAACTTGAGTTAATCTCTACTTTCTTATGAACATTTTTCATGTTCATTATTCCTTTTATACCATGTTATTAACATCATGTATTCATTTAAGTTAATAATGTTCATTTTGTCGGTATTTGGTTCTTAAGTCAAAAATAGACTTCTTACACTTACATGTTGTTAATTTGGTCAAAGGATCATTATATCCAGAATGATATTAATGATTTGGATAACATATATATCATATATATTCATCATATACATGTATTTATAATATTACATCACATTTAGAGGTAAGAAATGAAATGCACCGTTCATGGAGACGGTAAGCCGTACGTACGCATGAACGCTACTTCCATTTCTATTTCGTATTTTATGGAATGGAATCATAATGATATAAGAGTATATTATAATTCCAGTATAATAACATATATAATATCATTATCTTTATCCTGTACACATCCCACATATGGTATTAACGAATCAAATCACTTTCAGGGGGCGGTAGTCCGCACTTCCTAAAATGAAGATATCGTGTTTACCCATAATGGAAACCATAAAGGTATGCCCAAAACGAAAAAAAACAGAAGCTTAAGGAAAACATAAACATATAATATATCATATATAAAAATAGTGACATCATAATGGCCACCTTTGAAGGTGTTAAATGAGTATTGAACAATCCTCGTTTCGGGAGGTAGAATTTCGCCATCCACGGAAACCGTATCTTCTTTAACGATTTGATGTAGTTGTGTGAGAGTGTAGCTCAAATAAATATTATAACAACATCCTAGTATATTGACGATACTGTTTTTGTTACAAAAGATGTAAATAAAAAGAGTTTAGGGGGTTGGAGAAGAAAAATAAAACAAATGAACATGAGAGAATGAATTACCTTTAAAAGTGTAACTCCTTTTGATTTGAGCCTAAAGGCTTCCTTTGAAAGGATTCTTCCCAAAGGGAATCCTCTTGGACGAGGAGAGAGATGTGGAGAGAGTAAATGGTCAGGTTTTGGCCGAGCCAAAGGCTTGATGAGTGTGTGAAATGAGGTAGAGGTGGGGGCCTTTTATAAGAGGAGAGGAGGGTCACTTTTGGAAAGTAAAGAAATATTACTTTATTTGAAAATGTGTTTCGGTTTTAAAAGGTACCACATTGATATAATTAGTGTATAAGGTGATAAGGGTTAGAAATCAACTCATCCAATTGGTTTTGGCCATGTGTAGGTTTTAGATTTTTCATTATCTTTTCATTTTATTTAATTTGTTAAATAATGAGGTCATCGCTGCATCATCATGATGTCATAAATAATTTAATTTATTTAAAGACTAAAAATTATAACAAAAATACTATGACTTAGGAAATAATTTTATCTTTCCAATGACTATTTATAATCAAAAATATGATCTTTATATCCCCATGTAAAAATCGTTTTAGTATAACATCTCTTGTTTGTGTCATTTTTACTTTAACATTTAATAAAAAGTTATTTATGTCATTTACCAACCAAAATGTCTCCATGGGGTCCCCAAGATTACCCATGGATTGTATTGGTCGGACATGACACAACCAATGAGGGTAGAACATGTTTCAAGCTCATCTTATTTTATTAAAGCATTAATTTTACCTTAAACTACACTAATTACCACTAATCGCGATTAAAAACTTAATAAGTTACTATTCACCAAAAAATTATTTTAATCTCATTGAACCACATTTTACTTCATAATGAAAACCATGTATGTCGTATTTTTGAAATTCAAAACACAATGATGGAAAAATTTCATTTAAACGGAAAATCAGTTTTTATAAGTTCCACTTAGTGGATTCACTATTCATCAAAAATTGATGTTTTTGAGAAAATTACCAAAAATTCACCCTAAGCTATATTTGATATTCCAAATTCAAAAATGAAGTCTATTTTACAAAATTCAATACATATAAGTCACATTAATTAATTTAATAATTAATTCCCGCTGTCATAGCAAATAGCGTGTTTTTATGAAACAATAAGTATCAAAAGATTGACACTAGTTTAAGTCCAATTTCAAAGTGAAATTGATTCCAATGACCACCATTGGATTAAACAGTAAAAATATATTCTAATTTCACATCAAAACAAATTCATAGAATAATCTAATCATATAAACAAATTATATTAAAAAGCAGTTTTGATGTAAAATGCAGTATTTTTCACTATTCATTAAAAATTGAACATTATCAGAAAAATAACAAAAATTCACACCAGGTAAATTTTGATGTCCCAATCATTAAGAATAAGTTTATTTTGAGAAACATAGTTTATAAAATTGTCAAAATATAGATTTAAAAATGGTTTGCCATCAAAAGGTAGTAAAACAATCTTTTAAGAATATTAGTGTATTTCATGCTTAAGATTGGATTTATTTTCATTTTAAGCCTCTAAAACACTATCTTAATCATTAATAGACATAGATAAAAATATCTATTATTCATTACTTACTTGGGATGTTACAACCTTCCCCCCTTTAGAAAATTGTGTCCCCGCAATTTATTTACTTATCGAATAAATGGGGGTACTTATCCCTCATTGCATTTTCAGATTCCCATGTTGCCTCTTCCATCAAGTGGTTTTTCCAAAAAAACCTTTACCTACTTAATCACCTTATTCCGTAACACTTGATCCCTGTGGTCAAGAATCTGGACTGGTTGTTCCTCATAAGATAGGTTCTCTTCCAGCTGAACTACCTCTGGACTCAAAACATGAGATAGATCTGGCATATACCTTCTCAACATCGAAACGTGAAAAACATTGTGTACATGAGATAAACTCGGAGGTAAAGCCGCTCGGTATGCAACTAATCCAACTCTCTCCAGAATTTCATATGGTCCAATGAACCTTGGACTCAACTTTTATTTCTTACCAAATCTCATCACACTTTTCCAAAGAGAAACCTTGAGAAAAACATGATCACCTACCTCGAAAGATAGATCCTTCCTCCGGTTATCTGCATAACTCTTCTGCCTGCTCTGAGCTGTTCTCATGTGTTTCTGAATCAGCTGAACTTTTTCTGCCATCTATTCTACCAATTCTGGTCCCATCAACTTCCTTTCACCCACTTCATCCCAGAAAGCTAGAGTTCGACACCGCTTCCCCTATAATGCCTGAAATAGTGCCATCTGTATACTAGAATGAAAACTGTTATTATATGAAAATTCAACCAAAGAAAGATGTTGGTCCCAACTTCCCTGATAATCCATAGAACAAGCTCGTAGCATATCCTCCAAGGTCTGAATTGTTCGTTCTGACTTCCCATCTGATAGAGGATGAAAAGCTGTATTAAAATTTAATTCAGTACCCAACGACTTCTGAAGGCCTTTCCAAAAGTTAGAAGTAAACCTGGGATCACGATCAGATACAATGGAGAGAGGAACTCCATGTAACCTGACTATCTCTTTAAGATACAAACGGGAAAGTTAATCAAGAGAGAAAGTATCTCGTATAGCAAGGAAATGAGCAGATTTGGTCAAGCGATCAACAATAACCCAGATTGCATTATTTCCTCAACATGTCTTCGGTAATCCCACAACAATGTCCATGGATATATTCTCCCATTTCCACTCTGGCACTGGTAAAGGCTGAAGCATCCCTTTCGGTAACTGCCACTCTGCTTTAACCTGTTGACATGTCAAACACTTCACAGTAAAATTAGCAATATCTCTTTTCATTCCATCCCACCAGTAATACTCCCATAGATATCTATACATCTTAGTACTGCCTGGATGAACTGAAAACAGAGAACTATGAGCTTCACATAACAAATCTCTCTTCAACCGTGAATCACAAGGCACAGACAATCTCTTCCCAAATCTCAAAACACAACCATTATCAATGTTAAATTCAGGCAACTTACCTTTCTGAACCAGCTTTACCTTTTTCTGCAACTCACTGTCTTGCTTCTGTGCTTGCTTGATTCTATCTGATAGAGAAGATCTCACTAATACCTGAAAAAAAAACAGAAGGACTTCCTGCACCAACAACTTCTTTGCCAAAGTTCATCAACTCTTTAACCAAAGGATCATGTTCCAAACGCAACATTGATAATGAAGCATTACTTTTTCGACTCAAATCATCAGCCACTTTATTTGCTTTTCCCGGATGGTAATGAATTGTACAATCATAATCCTTGATTAATTCCAGCCATCTCCTCTGTCTCATGTTTAACTCTTTCTGAGTGAATATATACTTTAAACTTTTGTGATCGGTATATATTTCACACTTTACTCCATACAAATGATGCCTCCAAATTTTTAAAGCAAAAACAACAGCAGCTAATTCTAGATCATGTGTTGGGTAATTTACCTCCTGAGTCTTCAACTGTTGTGAAACATAAGCAATTACCTGATCATTCTGCATTAGGATGCAACCAAGTCCTTTCAATGAAGCATCACTGTATATAATAAACTCACCATTCCGGGAAGGTATTGCCAAAACTGGAGCATTCACCAATCTTCTTTTCAATTCCTAAAAACAATCATCACATTCTTTTTTCCAGATAAACTTAACACCCTTCCGAGTTATCTTAGTCATTGGACTAGATAACCGTGAAAAATTTCTAACAAACCTTCGGTAATAGCCCGTAAAACCAAGGAAGCTACGAATCTCGGTTACATTTGTGGGTCTTGTCCATTCATCCATAACTTTTTTTTGCAGGATCAACAGTTATTCCATCTTTATAAACAATGTGACCAAGGAAAGAAATTTGTTGCAACCAAAACTCACACTTGCTGAATTTTCCATACAGTTTCTTTTCTTTTAATGTTTGCAAGATAACCCTTAAATGTATTTCATGCTCCTCTTTACTTTTAGAAAACACCAAAATATCATCAATGAAAACCACCACAAACTTATCTAAGAACTCATGGAAAATTATATTCATTATGTCCATGAATACAACAGGTGCATTGGTTAGCCCAAAAGGAATTACTACAAATTCATAATGGCCATATCTCGTACGGAACGCGGTCTTCGGAATATCTACCTCCTTTACCTTCAGCTGATGGTACCCTGATCTCAAGTCAATCTTTGAAAAAAAATGAGCTCCCTGGTGCTGATCAAACAAATCATTGATATGAGGCAAAGGATATTTGTTCTTAACAGTGATATTATTCAAGGCTCTATAATCAATGCAATGTCTCATAGAACCATCTTTCTTTTTAACAAATAAAACAGGAGCACCACATGGTGATGTGCTAGGTCTAATGAAACCTTTCTCTAATAAATCTTTTAATTTCTCCTTCAACTCTAAAAGTTCAATTTGTGTCATTCGATAAGGGGGTTTTGAAATTGGCTTAGCATCAGGAACTAAGTCAACAGTAAACTCAACTTCCCGATCTGGTATTATTCCAGGAAACTCATCAGGAAAAACATCAGGATACTCATTTACCACTGGCACATCATTAATCTGAACAGTTCCTTTATTTTCAATGACGTGTGCAAGGTAACATTCATTTCCATCTTTTACATGTTTCTCGGACTCTTGATATGTTATCAAAAGTAAGGGTTAATTCTTGAAAACAAATTGATAGTATTTCTGAAAAGAAACTTCTTTAGCTCTACAGTCAATCTTAGCATGGTAAATAGAGAGCCAATCCATACCCAGGATAACATCAAACTCTACTAGAGGTAGAACAATAAGGTTTGCAAGTAGGTTCTTTCCACAGATAAGGATAGGAAGATTCTTATAAATTCTTTTTTCCTCAACATTTCCCCCAGGTGTTTTTACCAAAGTTCAGGAGTCATTTCTTGAGATGGTATTCCCATTTTACTAGAAAAGGTTTCAGAGATGAAAGAATGTGTAGACCCCGAATCAAACAACACACTGGCATAATCTGAAAAAACAAACAAAGTACCTGATACAAATTCATTTGATGGCCCGACATCTGCTGAAGTAGTTGCAAAGGATTTACCACCCCTTTTTGCTTGTAGTCTAACTGCTTCCCATCACTCAAGCTCTTTGTCGGACACTCGTTTGCATAGTGACCCATCTCATTGCACTTATAACATTTCACTAACTGTAAATCGAATTTGTTCTTACCTTTACCTTGATCATTTTAAGTGCAATCACGAGCCTTATGTCCCATCTTACCACATCAGTAGCACTTTCCAGAATTCAGAAGACATTCCCCAGCATGCCTTTTGCCACATTTATCACAAACTGGAAACATAGTTCTCTTACCATCAGACTTTTTTGAAGAATTCTTAACTCTCTCCTGCTACCTCGGTCTCTTCTTCTGCTGGTTGTTATAGAACACTTGGTCATCGGCAAACTCCATTTCCACTTTCTCAGCACTTCAAACAATATTTTCATAACTTTTAAACTCACGAGAAGCTAATGCCCTTCGATATTTTTCCTTTAATCCTGAGTAAAAACGATTTATTTTACTATCAAGGTCTCGGATAAAATTTGGAGCATACCTTTCCAATCGAGTGAACCTTTCTTCATAGGCAGCCACTGAGTCTTCCTCTTGCCTCAATTACAAGAATTTCTTTTCCATCCTAAGTCGAACAGCCTTAGGAAAATACCTCTCAAGAAAAATACCTTTGAATTCATCCCAGTCAAGAGCATCAATCTCATTGGCATCCCTGATATTTTTAACCATAGACCACCACTGATCTGCTTCACCTTCCAAACGGTAAATAGCAAGACTAACCTTTTGATTGTCTGAACACCCCATGACATCAAAAATCTTCTCCAGTACTTTAATCCACCCTTCAGCTAGCACATGGTCATATGATCCTCTGAATGATGGTGGATGCTGCCTCATGAAATGTTCCACCACTGACATGTTCCTCTGCGGTTGATCTGGATGATCTCGTGCATGGGTACCACCACCATTTATCTCTTGAGTCAACTGCGCCATTACTGCAACAAACTGTTCAGTTCCAATTCTGACCATTTCTGGATGCTGATTCGGAAGGTTATTTCCTTCTTTATGCCTTCCTAGCACTGCTTCCATGTTTCCTCTGCGGAAAACCATTCTGAACAAACATGTCTTAGATGAAGCAACATGGTAATCTTCAAATTCTATATCATTTCAAAAACAATATTTTTGGATAATCATTTAATAGAATTCTAACTCCTAAAGTTATCTAAACCGACCATTGATACCAACTATAAGGACCCAGCCTTAAACCTTACTTAATCTTGAGTTATTACAAGATTACACATTGAGGATCTTTTCAGGGTTAGAGTTTTAGAGAATTAGATCATGAAACCTTCATTACATTCCACATTTAAACAAAGTGGTTACATAAAAGACAGTATTCATTCTTCCCATCAACGAAAACATATTGAAAATAAAACATGGATTCTTTCTCGACACATCCTTGACACTATCATCACATCATGTACCTTTCCCTTGACCAGTGAAAAACATTTCAAAAACTTGGGATGAGCATAAAAAGCTCAGTAAGGGTTATAAAAATATGTAAAGGAAACATGAGTTTATATATACATAAGAATGAAATCATACTTTACCCATAAAACATAGGCACTTTAACATACCTCGTAAAATCATGAATAAATCATAGAAATCATAAGACATAAAGGTATCTTGAGGCATTCATAACATTCTTACGTAGGGAGTAACCCACTTGGTTACGTTTGGAATACCCATCACAGTATATTCCCTAAAATCTCTTCGGAGAAACCTTAACGTTTCACTCCTTCGCGTTACCCAATGCATTGGAGAGCTATATCAGGCTCACCCGCCCTTAGTTTATCACGGAACCACCCGTCTTCATAACAATGCCCAAGAACCATAACATAATCGTATCACATAAAACATGCATAAAGGAAACATAACATTTCCAAATTTCAATCACAAGATATCAATACAACACAAAAAACATTGTGAAAACCATTTCAATACCAAAATAAAAGAAAAGTAAAACATGGTATTTGTTTTTCCTTTAAAAAGAAGGTATGGCTTGTAGAGGAAGCCGAAATTCAAATAACGGTCACGATGGCGGAGAAGTCATTGTCGCCGCATACGTACGACAAAAACATTCCCTTTTGTCGTTTAGTAAATGATTCGTATAAAAAATATTCCTTTTGAATAAACGTAAAAGTCAAAGGGGTTTATACACCGTATAAATAAAATATGCCTCAATGAAAGGAGATTGAGACGAAGTCCCATACATCGTATCCGACTTGACCCGACCGTTCTTTAATCTCCTAAATAATAAACTTGAGTTAATCTCTAATTTCTTATGAACCTTTTTCAAGTTCATTATTCCTTTTATACCATGTTATTAAGATCATGTAATCATTTAAGTTAATAATGTTCATTTTTTCGGTATTTGGTTCTTAAGTCAAAAATAGACTTCTTACACTTACATGTTGTTAATTTGGTCAAAGGTTGGTTATATCAAGAATGATATTAATGATTTGGATAACATATATATCATATATATTCATCATATACATGTATTTATAATATTACATCACATTTAGAGGTAAGAAATGAAATGCACCGTTCATGCAGACGGTAAGCCGTACGTATGCATGAACGCTACTTCCATTTCTATTTAATAGTTTCTGGATTGGAATAATAATGTTATAAAAGTATATTATAATTCCAGTATAATAACATATATAATATCATTAACTTTATCCTTTACACATCCCACATATGGTATTAACGAATCAAATCACTTTCAGGGGGCGGTAGTCCGCACTTCCTAAAATGAAGATATCGTGTTTACCCATAATGGAAACCATAAAGGTATGCCCAAAATGAATAAAAACAGAAGCTTAAGGAAAACATAAACATATTATATATCATATATAAAAATAGTGACATCATAATGTCCACCTTTGACGGTGTTAAATGAGTATTGAACAATCGTCGTTTCGGGAGGCAGAATTTCGCCATCCACGGAAACCGTATGTTCTTTAACCATTTTATGTAGTTGTGTGAGAGTTTAGCTCAAATAAATATTATAACAACATCCTAGTATATTTAAGATACTTTGTTTGTTACAAATGAAGTAAATAAAACGAGTTTAGGGGGTTGGAGAAGCAAAATAATACAAATGAACATGAGAGAATGAATTACCTTTAAAAGTGTAACTCCTTTTGATTTGAGCCTAAAGGATTCCTTTGAAAATATTCTGCCCAAAGGGAATCCTCTAGGATGAGGAGAGGGATGTGGAGAGAGTAAATGGTCAGGGGTTGGCCGAGACAAAGGCTTGATGAGTGTGTGAAATGAGGTATAGGTGGGGGCCTTTTATAAGAGGAGAGGAGGGGCACTTTTGGAAAGTAATGAAATATTACTTTATTTGAAAATGTGTTTCGGTTTTAAAAGGTCCCACATTGATATAATTCGTGGATAAGGTGATAAGGGTTCGAAATCCACTCATCCAATTGGTTTTGGCAATGTTTAGGTTTTATATTTTTCATTATCTTTCCATCTTATTTAATTTGTTAAATAATGAGGTCATCACTGCATCATCATGATGTCATAAATAATTTAATTTATTTAAAGTCTAAAAATTATAAAAAAAATACTATGATGTAGGAAATCTTAGTATCTTTCCAATGACTATTTATAATAAAAAATCTGATCTTTATAACCCCATGTAAAAATTGTTTTAGTAAAACATCTCTTGTTTGTGTCATTTTTACTTTAACATTTAATAAAAAGTTATTTATGTCATTTCCCAACCAAAATGTCTCCATGGGGTCCCCAAGTTGACCCATGGCTTTTATTGGTCGGCCATGACACAACCAATGAGGGTAGGACATGTGTCATGCTCATCTTATTTTATTAAAACATTAATTTTACCTTAAACTACACTAATTACACTAATCGCTATTAAAAACTTAATAAGTTAGTATTCACCAAAAAATTATTTTAATCTCATTGAACCACATATTACGTCTTCATGACAACCATGTATGTAGGATTTTTGAAATTCAAAACACAATTATGGAAAAATTTCATATAAACAGGAAATCAGTTTTTATAAGTACCACTTAGTGGTTTCACTATTCATCAAAAATTGAAGTTTTTCAGAAAATTACCAAAAATTCACCCTAAGCTATATTTGATATTCCTAATTCAAAAATAAAGTCTATTTTACAAAATTCAATACATATAAGTCACATTAATTAATTTAATAATTAATTCCCGCTGTCAGAGCAAATAGCGTGTTTTTATGAAACAATAAGTATCAAAATATTGACACCAGTTTAAGTCCAATTTCAAAGTGAAATTGATTCCAATGACCACCATTGGATTAAATGGTAAAAATATATTCTAATTTTACTTCAAAACCAATTAAAATCATAATATAATCATATAAACAAATTAGATTAAAAAGCAAATTTGATGTAAAATGTAGTATTTTTCACTATTCATTAAAAAATGAACATTGTCAGAAAAATACCAAAAATTCACACAAGTTAAATTTTGATGTCCCAATCATAAAGAATAATTTTATTTTGACAAACATAGTTTATAAAATTGTAAAAATATAGATTTGAAAATGGTTTTCCATCAAAAGGCAGTAAAACAATCTTTTAAGAATATTAGTGTATTTCATGCTTAAGATTGGATTTATTTTCATTTTAAGCCTCTAAAACACTATCTTAATCATTAATAGACATAGATAAAATATATATTATTCATTACTTACTTGGGATGTTACAGTATATACATATATATATTATTAACATCACTCAATAATTTTAATTAATTTAAATTATTAGGATAAAATGACTATTTGAGAATAAATTATTTTTTTGTAAAAAAATTCCATTTATATTAAATTGGTTCTTATAAAATTTCTAATTAATTTTAATCCAATGAATTAGGCTTTATATTTTTATATGATAGTAAATAATAATCAAAACCATAAATATAATGTCTTTTTTCAATCTAATAATGTTAAATAGTAATATTTTTAATAATATATTATTGTTAGGTAAAGCTCGACCTTACATGTTACGCAAGCCATGGAGGATAGTAAGTCTTCCCTATAACTCAGGATGACCTCAGTGTTCTATATAGATAAAATTAAAATTTATTCTAGGAACACAAAATAAATTTATTCTAAAATAATTATTTCATAGTCTTGGGGTGTTAAATTCTACACACCTTAAATAAATTGCATCCTCGCAATTTTAAGCCTATTTCAGTTATCAAGGGATTGATATTGAAAAATAAACCATTGTTTAAATACCCACATCTTGAATATGGTTCATAAAACATCTTCTTAAAGAGAGAGAAAATAAAATATAATTATCATATAACTAGGTTCCCTAGTAGGAGAACATAGGTGGAAAATAACAACATGGACACAAAAGAAAAGTATAACATTCATGTTATAATGAAGATCTCTAGATAACATTTTCAAATGAATATCGATGACTACAAAGACATAACCCACTATTATGAAATGAAAAATTATATCTTTCAAAATGATGATAATATGAAATCATTTTTGTTTCAATGCCATTTTTTCTATAATTGAGGAATTATTTCACTCCATAAGATTATAATTAAATATACATTTATATTTCCTTAACAAAACCATATCCTTTGATTGTTCCTTGAAAAATTTATACTTCATTTCATAGAAAATGTTCCATCATATGGTCATGTAATACATTAACCTCTAAAAGCATTTCCAAAGATCAATTTAAATAATTTCCTAAATGGATAACTTTTCCAAAATATTATGATCCAACACCTTAGAAGAAAGGTCACCGACATTCCAAAATGAACTTATAAAATGTCATGATGTGGACTTAAATTATCACATACCAAACATCTGAATATGGTAGTGACTTTAATTACCATAAATCCTTATTGCAAACATGAATGATTGTTATTCGTTAAATATTATATATATTATTTGATATAATAAATAAATTAAAATTTATGTGAAGTCCATCAATAATAGAATATACCACCTTTTAAATAAATCATTACTCAGTTCTAGAGTGTCAATACTTATCTGATTTACATTATCCAAATGATTAATTTAATTGTCCAAACATCATTTTCTTAACCATTGGTATAAATTAAGGATTATTTCTCCATCAACAATATAATTTATGATATGTTTTACTTTCTAAAAAATAAATTCTCATTATACCATTGAGGATATGATCTCAAATACACAACAAAAATGTATTTCAGTATAATCATAATATATTCCACATTTTTTCTAACTAGTAAATCATTGATAAAATATTCAAATGAAATAATTATTGAATCCAATCATAATAATATATATCATTATTATTTGTTTTTGGTAGTAGCATAATCATTACATTATCCATTATCCTATTTTTGGGTATATTCTATTGATGTATGAGATATTCATTTTCATAGTGTCCCATCTCCTTGTAGTGGAATAATTACATATTTGAATTTTCTTTCATTACATTAAAATAAAAAACATTGTGCCATTATTTTGCACACATATAACAATCTCTCATTCCATTCAGGCATGTTCCATGTCATTTCTTTCCATAATTATCACATGTGGGGAAATACTTATTTACCTTATTCCATTTATACATCTTTTGACATGCGATTGTATTATTTTATTTCTTTACCTCAAAGACGAAGAACATATATAATTCATTACCCATATCTTTATAAAATGATACAATCTCTTCATATGATCATAATTATTGGGAGACAATTTCTATTAGAAATATTTCCCTATGTCCATAAAATATATGACACTTCATTATCTTGGGATCAAGGACATTGGTGAGGTTCATGTTCCTTATTATAGGTTGCATTAAAAAATGATTACACACACTAAATTATTTCATATCATTATAAAACATAATTTATATTCCTAAAACTAGTAAAACCCATAACAATAAATGGAAATTTTATTCAGAGATAATCTAAAAATCATAAAAGTGGTTTCTATAGAGAAATTTTTCTTTAAAATAATTCCAAATGGTTTGTATATAAAATGAGATTTATACTAAGGATATCCCCTGAGAGTATCAAAATAGGTGCGTAGTAAGGCCTGTTGTCATTTACCAGGTTATACCAAAGTTTGGACTGATGCACCATGAGAGGTTTTTTACCTCTATGTACATATTTGAAAAACCATATCCACCTATAATATCTATATAGTGATTTATTTCAAGAAAGACCCTCCTACTCTCTACCTTACCAAAAATATATAATTTTTTTCTATAGTTATCGTCAATGTCTATCTTATGGTAATGTTCTATAATATAAGTTTTCTAAATCCATTTTCCATTGTTATTGCTAAAATTTATTTGTTATTAACTATAATATCCACACCCCAGAAGACTAGTGCTGATGATTTACTTTATTACATTAGCTTAGATACAAGGTTAAAATCCCTAGAGAGATAACAAAATAGTAGTTTTGGAAATCAAAAATACATAATTAATACTCAAAATACATAGGGAAAATAATATAAAAACTATAGACATAATAAAATGAAATAAACATCATACTCTAATTTTTTTTTCAAATATTTGTTAATCATAAAATGGGGAAAATACACATAATAGGGGTGCGATCAAGTTCTCAACAAGGTTATATCATGCAGATACAATAATGAATTGATGAGGGTAAATCAACATGGAAAGGTAAATAACTGATAATACATTCCATTCATTTAATTGGATAATTCATAATCAATATAGAATGGTATGAAACTAAAAATAAATTCAATTTAATCAATAAATATATAATTAAATGTATCCATAGATATGTCAAAGAAAAATATCATGGATGAATAGAAATTGAGTTGGAATAAGTGAAATGAATAATTATTGGACACCATGTTTCCTATATAAATGGTACCTTTACCATTAATACCATTCACAAGATAGTTAAAATAGTTGGTATAAACCTGTCTAATTTGAAAAACTGATTAATATCAGGATTATAATGATACATCTAGAGGCTATATATAATTGGGCCCCTCCCGTGTCGTATATTTCCAAATAATTCATCATTTATGAAGTTATCGATTTACATCATGAATAATGTGCCTATAAAATATCCATATTTAATAAGGGATGCATATTTTTTTAATAATTCTTTAGTGGAGGATATGTGTTAGCAAGGTATTTGTATGTTTATGACTGAATATACCATTGAAGGACCATTAAAACATTTTTTAGGGTAATAATCTCAAAACATTCTAATGTATCCCATAAGAGTTTGAAATATCTGAATCATAATTCCCATGATTAAATACCATTAAATAAAATTTATAATATACAAGGAATAAGGAGATTCATGATTTAACATTTCATATGTATGTATATACACATTGGCCTATAACAACAAATAATCATTAATGGAATGTAAATTCAGACGAAATACATTATCTGGGTCTGAATTGTCATGTCTGTCTTTATGTTCATCAATAAAAATAATATATTAATTATTTAATTTCATCATAAAATTTTTCATGTGTAACTTTAATTTTATTTCACTTATAATAATGTTGTAAACTACTACTTGAAAAATTATCTTTATGTCAGGTATTTTGACTATATTTGATTTATGTGTCAAAAATGATTTTGGTATGTCTACTATTGCCCATGGGGTCATTATATAATAATTTATAGAATAATAATAATGAAATAATTATCAAATTTATACATGAATTATAATTTTAAAATAAATCATGAAATATTTTTAGGAAATATGAACCAATGTTACAATCATTGAGACGTTTGGTCGTACATATGCATGAGTAGCATTCCCATTATTTAGTGATAATAATTGAAAGAAGGAAAGTAACGTTATATCATTAAAGAATAGTAATTATATAATAAATTAAATATTATTTAATGATATATACTTATATATATAATTATTATTGTGTAAATGGAATCATATCATGTTGAGGAGCACATATTCCACACGTCCACGACCGACTTTATCATTTTTTAGTGTGTGAAAAAAGGTAATAAATAAAATGATACATTATATATAAATAATTAAAATTATCTCATTAATAATATATATATATATACCATTTATGTCACATATTTTTAATTAAAATTATCCATTATACGTTCCATGTATTGTACGAACGAATCTCATTGCATTGAGGCATCGACAGTTCACCCTTCCACAAACGATGTTTTCATATTTACACAAATCAGAAAGAATGAAATTATGTTCCAAATAAAAATTAGAGAACACTAATACATTATAAATATCATATATATCACATATAAACTTTGTGTTCATCATAATTCCCAACCATGAAATATGGTAAAGGAATAAATGATAGACATCATTTTTAAGGTTGTAGTTTTCCATGAACGAACAATAAGTTCATTTTCCATTTGATATATGATTGTAAAGGTGTAGAAATAAACTTTTACAGAAATACTACATAGTATATTTTAAATATTATCATTATTATAATATATGGTAATAATAATATTTTTGGGTTCGGATAATGAAAATTAATATAACGATCTTGAGAATGGATATTGCCTCTTCTTTGGGTAACTCCTTTTGGTTTTCAACAAAGTGATACCTAGAAAAAATTTATTATAGAATAGAGGATTTAAAAAATAGCTGAAGTATTTTGGGAGACAATTTTAGAAGATTTTGGGTTAGATAAATGGATTGATAGGATTCAATAAATGGGTGGGATGAGTGCCTTTTTGTTGTGGTGGAGGAGTGGTATTGAAGTAAACTTTGGAAAAAGAAATTCAACCCTCGTTTTTTCTATATAATGTGGTCCCAATAGTAAAAACCATTTAATCCAAGGTAGGATATGGTAGAAATATGGACATATAATGGATTTTTTATAAGACCCTATGTAATTTTTCCACTTAATTTTATGGTATTGTTCTTTGTTACGATAATTGTTCTCTTAATCGCTGTAAATAATTTTAATAACCTTCAATAATATTTTCGATAAAAACAGAAGTTGAAATAATTATAAATTATAAATTATGATGATTAAAAACATGGAAATTATATTTCTAAATTTTTGGGAAATATGTGGAAAAGATAAATTTAATATTATTCCTATAGATGAGATAACAGTGTAGGGTTTTAAAGTAATAATGATCAAAATTTTATTTAGTTTTTATGAACAATATCAAAGTGAAGTTAGTTAAAATGACATAAACTTGATAAATATATTTTCAATTTATCTAATTAATTTTTTATAACATTCAAAAATTTAATTGAACATTATAAATAAAGTAGATGAAAAAGCAGTTTTGAATTAAAATAAAACATTTTTCACTATTTATAAAAAAATGAATTTTCAGAAAAAAATAAAAAACATAATCCTAAAATAATTTTTAAATTATAATTTTAAAAATAAATCTTAAATTTTAATATTAAATTAATAAAATTTTAGAGACTCTTATTTAATATTTTTTCTCCATTAAAAGGCTATAAAATTTCCTTAAAAAATAAAGGTTTTTAATTCATAATATTGGGGTTTTTATTATCTTATGATAATAAAATATATTGGATGAATGTAAGAAATATTTTACTGAATATGTATAATTTATATATATTATATTAGAATCAATCAATAATTTTAATTAATTTAATTTATTATGATTAAACGCCTTTCTAGGTATAAAAATAGAGTTTTTTAAAAACATTACATTTATATTCAATTAGTTTTTCTATTCATTTAAAAATAATTTTTAACAAATGAATTCAACCATATATTTTCATAAGATAGCTAATCATATTCATATCCTTCAATTTAACAGCGAGGTTTTAGCTTATTATATTAAATAACTATATTCTAAATAATATATTATTGTTCGGTAAAACGTAGTCTTGTGTGTTCTACACACCATCAAGGAAAATCAGTATTGTGTGAAATGAAAGAAAACCTATATGTTCCATGTAAATAAATATAAAAATTTTGTTTCATGTAATGTAAGACTAAATTTGTGTTTTTTACAAAATCAATCTATGAACAAAAAATAAATTTAATCTAAAAGGAAAATATTGTAAATTCTAGGGTTGATATATTTAGTGGAAAATATAACAAAGAGAACAATAGTGGTTTTATGGTTAATGGTTACAATACTGATGATTAAGAGAATAAAAATTACCTATGAAAGGAGGGATTTATTGAGGAATAATATGATGAATACTAGTTAATAGTTTAAGAATGTAGTGGAATGATTAATGATAATGTATTTTGATTGAAGAATTATGTGAGAATAGTATTTTATCAATGAAATTATTGTTTTTGAAAATATAAAAGGAAGTGGAAAAAAACCTTTTCGGGGTGCCACACAATGGTTCCCAAATATGGTATCTCACATGACCTCAATCCCACCTCCTTGTATACCAGAGGTTTCCACCTAGCAATGATGGTTAAATTCCAATCATGGAGTATAAATAACCAATTTATTAGAATAATACACAAACAAAAATAAATAATAAATAAAAAAATAATGATATAACATAAGATGAAAAAATCAAACATCATAAGATAACCAAAATAGGAAAAACTATATAGACACTGAATAAGGGATTTCATATTCTAAAGTACATTCCATGTGTCACAATTTAACTCAAATGCAATGAATCTAGAAACACCGAAGCGGGTACCAAACTATGTACGGTTTCCTCATCCATTAAATTTCTCAACTAATCCATCAAACATAGGCAATTTTCTCTTATCATATCCAACAACCATGAAATCTATCTGGGAATACATCCAGAAGCCTGAGTAGGGTGTGAGTACTACTCAGTAGTCCACCCACAAATATGAATATAATAAAATTCAGTCATACATTGTTTCTATTTTTATAAAAAAATAAATACAATTAATAAATAACCAATTTTCACATTATCAATTTCTCTATATTCACCCACATAAACCCTTGGGTTCCCATGTAGACCATAACTCTCAATACAGACATGAATTCCACTTTTACAATTAATTATCTAAATTGACACATGGATCCCATTATTACCATTCATTATCTTAGTTTACACATGAATTCCATTGTTACCATTCGTTGTATCAATTTTAGACATGAATTCTATAGTTACCATTCATTATCTCAATTTGCACATAAATTCCATTATTACCATTATTTGTCAAAATTTACACATGAATGAAATTATTACCATTAATTATATCAATACTCGTATACCATGGAACCTTTTAATTATTTAACTAATTAATTAATCATAATTATATCATTAATTTATTCAACAATAAATTAAACATCACAATCTCATTACTAATTCAATAAGTAGTCAATCATCTTAATCTCATTACTAATTTATCTATTATCTCATCACATCAATACCCTTAAATAATTCCAAAATTAATTTAGAAAATTTATTCCATTAATTAATTCACCAATTAATTAATGAATATCCAAAAACTCAATATAAAAAAATGATTCAAAAATTAATTATTAAATTACAAATTCTATATTATGATAATTAACTCAAAAATTAATTACCCCTAAATCCCAATTCAATATTGAAAATATATCCAAAATTCATTACGTCAAATTAGGATTCTCAGTACCTAATAATTAAATTAATAATTAATTAGTCAAATCTACCAATTCAATATCCCTAATTTTAAAAATCCATTATTAACTTTTTGAAAATTTAATTAATTAAATTTTTGAAACTAAATTTCTAATAATCCAAAATAAATTCAACAATTACATATAAGTAATAAAATTCATGAAATTGTGATTTTAATTATTCACCACCTATCTCAATTCATGAATGAGTATTTTCACAATAGAAATCTTCATTGGAACGAAATAATGACGTAGATCATGATATAGATTTGAAACCTAAATCCATTGTCCAATGAAAGAATATATCATATATCTGGATTGAGATTTGATAATCCTATATATAGATAAAAAAACCTAGAACTGGATCCAACAAAATAGAGGATAACAACCCACCAAAAGAATAGTACAAGAATAAGAGAGAGAGAAAATAAATCAGTTGGGAAGAAATAATATACATGATGAAGTGTATATCTACCAATCGAGCATCAAGTCACCCAGGAAGAATTTGGATGGACTTAGAGTCCCTCTTAGAGGCTCTGGAATTGAGAGTAATTGATTATGGGTCATGATATGGTGTTTGGAGGTATAAGACAAGGGTTCAACAATTTTTTTATAAAATTAGGGGGATTAATATCATGTACTCATAGTTTTATACTCATGGAACATGGTTTCCTCTAATTATGTTCCTACCCATATCCCACTTATAGGGGGTTCACACTTTATCCTTTAAGGACACACAATTTTAAAAATCATCTGTGAACAGTTCAAATCCCCTCTATCTAGTGTTTCACGGTTTTATGGGCTAGGGAGAATGATTAGGGAAAACCAGGCACCAAAAATGCATTTCCCTCATACTTCTATTTTTATTCAAATTCTCACCAAAAAACCCCAAGGTAATACCCAAATTAATAATACTAAAAAATATTCAATAGAGTACCTTCAAACAAGCTCGAGACATCACCAGAAATGGTCAGTGTTTTACATTATCACCACTTTATAATAGTTCTTCGTTGAGGTGTACTCACAAACATCTCTATGATTTCTAATGAAAAAGATTGGGCCACTATGCACGTATATATGCTTCGCTCTCCCTAGTTCTATCATGAACATGAATATGATGCCATAATACATGAACTATCAGAACGATCATTCCCCTCAATGTTTTCTCACTACGATTCTACACAAGTATTGGATCCTCCTTATAAAAAGTATCTATCCCAAAATTAATATCATCCACCTCGATCACGTGATAGTGGTTGTGGTGATACCACTATAGTTGTGACACATGGAAGACATCATGAATTGAACTGTATCTCTATGGAAGATCCAATCAGTATACCACTGGTCTGATCCTCTCCAAAACCCGAAGTGGTCCAATGAACCTGGGTACCAACAGTCCCTATCTACATATCCTGTGGTGAACCAATATAGGAGACAATTTTAGGAATACATGAGCACCCTATGTAATCTCTAGGGGTCTTCGACATCTATCGACATACAACTTCAATGTATTCTAAACCACAGACATGAATTTCTAAATAAAATATACAAGATCTGACGTCTCCTCTGTGAAACATAGTCCCTGCAATTCTAACTCACCCACCTCCATTATGTGTAGAGGCGATCTACATGTTCTACCATAAAGTGTTTCTTATGGTTAAATATCTATAGTTTTATGATAATTGTTGATATAGAAAAACATCCAAAAAGGTAGGTGTGTCACCCAAGACCCCCCCAAAGCCAAGAAAACATGCACATATCATATGAAAAAGAACCTATATAGTATGCTCAGAAATCCCATCTATATATGGCTGGAAAGTCATACATAGTAAAACATGTATACCAAACACATTCTTTAAGCCTTTCTAGAATCTTTAAGTAAAGAGTGAATCACAGTCTGAAAAAATAGTCCATTGCACCAAGGAAAAATAGACTATCTCTTGAACATACAGTTCTCCCAACTATTCCACCGACAATGTTTCCAATATATGAAAGAAATGTTATATCCTTTTCAAACTATATATAATAACCTAGATATCATCATTCTTCCTAGGAATCCTCTGATGAACCATAAAAAAATAAATGGTAACATAGTCCCACATCAATTATAGAAAAGGAAAAATATTCTATAAACCTTTAGGTTTTTGATGCTCAATGTTCACCTGATGACATGTATAACATCTTGTAATAAACCCCTTTATTTCCAGTTTCATGCCCAATCACCAAATAATTTGTCATAGGTCAGGATATATGTCTGGTCACACTTGGATGTACTGACCACATCGAGGCATGAAACTAATGCACCAGTTCCTCCTGCATATTCATAGTCACAACATCCTGATTCCTGATATAGATGATCTCAACGTCATCTATGATACAGTAGGAAGGTTACTCCCCACCTTCAGGTACTTCCCTCAGGGTCAAACATTCAAGATCCTCACACTATATATCTGTGAATTTTCCCAAAATTATGGTCTCTAATAAAACTGATACAAGAGTTATATACTCCTTTCTCTCTTGAAGATCCATGTGCATCTCATCTTGTAACGATATTATTTTCTAGGAAATACTAGAATTCTAAACTACATGATTTTTAGTTCTCATGCTCAAATCATCAGCATAAATTTTTCTATTTTTAGGTGTAATTTTTAGATAAAAATCAAACGAATGCCTATACTCAACCCACCATCAATTTCAAAGATTCAAATATATCTACGAGGAGATTTAATTTATGTTATTATGGTGTGTATACATAGTAGACTTCTCACCCAACAGATAATGTCTCCAAAACATCAAAACCTAAACCACAGTATCAAACTTGAGGTTCTGTGTAGGGTTGTTCCATTCATGTGACCTCACCTACTGAGTCCCATATTCCACAACACAATCCCCTGGAATCAACAATGCTCCGATACCTATCCATGAAGTGTAACAATAAAATGTCTACTCCTCACTTGTCTCAGGTAGGATCACGATTTTTTCCAAAGTCAATCAATTATTTTACTCCTGTAATGCTTTCCCACATGCTCTAGACAAATCAAACATTGTCCCATTTTTACTCAGGATAGAATGTGACAATTCTAAATAGAAAATTCCTGAATAAACCTCTAATAATATCTTCCTTATCCTAGAAATCTATAAATATCAAACACATTTTGGGGATACTCCCAAGAAATCAATGCCCAAACCTTCTTTGGGTTGACTAACACACCTTCCTCCAAGATTATGGGACTCAATATGTGTACATAATATACAAAACACTAATAGTTAGATAGCATGTGATATTTCCAATTCTCTCTCAGAATACTTAGGATGATGTCAATGTGTTGGGAATGATCCCCATGAGTCTTTAATCCCACCAAGTACCCATCTGGAAACACTCCTACAAATTGATCTAGGTAGGTACTAAAGGCTCTATTCATCATGGACAAAAACATTTCTTGTGTATTCTTTAATCTTACCGATTTTACAATGAACTTATATAGTCTATTCCCGATTCTAAGAGTTTTCCCCAATATATTAGAAGGTCAACCACTCAACTAATGATACCATGATCTCATTTAAATATTTGGTAAAAACACAAGCTCTTCATCCCTATAATGAATCTCGAGTCCCTTATTCTACACGACTCTGCTGAGATTGGTGCTCTTTCCTAGAAGAACCACATCAACTTCATCTACCAAATCATGTTGTAGAACTCCAGATAATAGGATGATATAGTGGAGATGATCTCATTCACACACCTTGGTTCTGTATTGCTCCTATATCACTACCTATTTGTCATGGTATCTTTCAGTACTTCTTATAATGTCATGTATTTTTGTATGATTGACACTGTAATGGCTATCAGGAATAATGTCTACAATAGTGGCCCTACCTACAAGACTGGTGACATACAATCCATGTAAGGTAATGTGTGACACTCTAATTAGAAAATGTTTGTGTGTCATAAAAGGAATTGATCAACACATATTTGTTACAATAATGTTACCAATATGAGTCTTTGCTGACATATCCAATCCAAAGGTTAAT
This sequence comes from Viscum album, assembly GCA_963277665.1. Lineage (NCBI taxonomy): Eukaryota > Viridiplantae > Streptophyta > Magnoliopsida > Santalales > Viscaceae > Viscum > Viscum album. The sequence continues at coordinate 26,313,811 of OY728151.1, forward strand.
TGAAAATATATAATCTTAAGGAAATATAGGATGATATTAAGGAATGTGATGATCTAAAATCAAATAAATATTTAGAAAAATTTGAGGAGATGATTAAATTACCTCCCACCATATCATTAAGAACTCCAACCTCAACATTTGTGACTATATAATCATATCCTTATTCGCTAGGCCTTTCCTAGGGAAAGTTTCCTTGATTCTTATAAAATTAATTTTAATAATATCCTATATATTTACAATTGTATCATTTTACAATGGTACCTTGATTATTTCTAATGAAATCAAGGTCTCAGTGGCCTTTTTCTCGACATTTACAATAAACACCCATCGAAAATATGCACGTTCCATGATATTTTGTTCCAAATTAATTGTGTAATGGAATTAAACTCTTCCCTTAATTCCCATTTCAGTATTTCTATTTTTAGATTGTTCAAAAACCCTCTTCTTCGATTTCATTAATTTAAAGGAATAGGTCCTGAATAATTACTTCTCTTCCTTGATAGCACAAGAGAGTATATTGTGGTATGATGAGAAATTTTGGAAGACTAGTTCCTTTCAAAGGAATGGTTTTAACAAATTAATGAATCGATCAATCATTCTCTTTGTATTTTGTTGTTAATTCATATCATTCCTTTATAACCTTTTGAATTTGTCCTTATATGTGTAAATTTTTTCTTCCTCTTTCTCTATTATATTCCAGAATTTCCTCTCCATATCCGCTCACAATTTGTGAGGGGAGAATTTAACAATGAAAATGTACTTAAAATCCTTTCATTTTGTATTTTAAATTTATTCCCCATCCTTTTTGATCTAAAATAATGAACACCCTTGACACACATCTCTTGATAGATGATAAAATTCAATGATCTCCATAGCTATTTCATTTCATCATAAATAGATAAATATATTCTCTACAGAACTTATCTACTAATCAGCTAAAAATGGGTCTGTAGCCCCTTAGAATGATGGTGGTATTTGTCAAATAAATCAGTATAACATTGTTACACTACAATGTGGATCATGTTTCTCAATTTGGGAAAGGATATTATACATAACCTATGTTAGTTTTCAGAGTATAGTTATAAGTTTCTCATCTCCAGTTGCAGTTGCTTCTCCAACATCATTATATTTCATAGGATGGAAATCCCTATATGTATTACACACATCAACACAGTTTCCATTCCTTCCACTACATTCCATTTATACAAAATGGAATCTACTAAATTATGTTATAATTCTTAATTTCAAACAAGAAAAATACATAACAAAAATTGAAAATTATTCATATATAATCTCATAATCATAATCTTGGTTTCATTGGGGAAATATTTACTTTTATATCCTTTAAAATAATTGTAAATAAAATGAGAATTATCATAAGGATAACCTCCTGGAGTTTCAATCCAGTTGTGTAGTAAGTCTCTTTATCATATATCAGGTTATGCTGATCAAGGCTTGACACACCATGTTATAGTTGTTACCCATATGTATATATGTGATAGAACCACTTCCACATGTATTATCTTGATAGGGATATATTTCTAGTAAGAAACACATAATATCTACATTAACAATATTTTAATATGTAATTCAATTATTTTCCTCAATTTATTTCTTAGGGTAGTTTTATGTAATCTAGGTTTTATACATTTCATTTCCAAGGGTTCTAATAAACTTCCATTGATACTAACTATAAAGAACATGACCTCAGTATCATAGTGTCAGATACTTACCTTTTTTATATTGGTATAATAAATAAGGAAGTCTCATCAAAAACAACCCAACCATTTAGTAGCATTAGAAAAACATATACAAAAATATGTTTCATATTACAACAATAAATAAAAAACAACATATAAACTTCATTTCAAAAATACATAAACTTCTAGATTATCCATGTAAGTCATTCATAATATATATCTTTTCATATTGGGTAAAAATAAAACATAATAAGGGGTAAGATTATATGTTCATTAAGGATATGTAATAATTAAAAATATATCATAAATAAATATAATCATTAAGGAATTGTGAATAACAAAAAACATATTCTATTAAAACATAATCTTGAGCATAATATGGAAGGGATAAATGATAATTAAATATTTACATAAATAATAAAATGAAAAATAAACTTATCCATGGATATTATACTCGTATAGTAATCACATGTACTATCAACTTTTAATATCATAATGAGGTAATGCATAATGTTGAACATAATAACCTGCCATCAATGTTTCATCAATGACAACATAAATGAGTACAAATTCATCCAATACCCAAACTATTTTTTATAATGAGACCTTCCAATCATTCAAAAAGACATATAAGTCCCCAACCATCAATTAATTTGTCCAATTCAATCCTTATATGAAAAGAATGAATCATGACATAGTCATTCATATTGAAAAACAAGCATACTAAATGTGAATACTTCAACAGTAAATAATGAATAGAACATCCACAGACAAATAGATCATTAAAAATTTACTAAAATATGTTATATTTTATATAAAAGTATCAAAATATATCATACATAAAATCCAACAAAGGGTGTTGAATTTAATGTAAATACTGAAATAAAACCATCAACAAAGTATTAAGAGAAACTACTTTTTTTCTTTGGAAAGAAGAGTTATTTTCAGAAAATAACTTATATACAATCATATTTTAATAATTATTATTTGATAATATAAAATTGAATGACAAATAATAAATTTTTAAATAATAAATTATGTCTATGTAAAGTGAATACATGTAAAAAGAGTCTTTAGAAATGAGAATATATAGTCTGGTTTAAGAGAAAATGTAATAAACTATTTAAAGTGGACAATGATTAATTGTTTGAATAAAACCAAAAAATAACTGCAGAACTATTTCATGATAAAATTTTTATTTTAGAAAAATTTATGTTCTTTATAGTAAATTACTGAGTTTATAGTAAAATGTGTATTAAATTGGGAAGTACCCTTAATTCCGGATTGATTATGAGGAGGAATTGAAGAGGGAATCTTATAAAACATATATCTCCCCATTATATAGACATCAACTGATGTAGATACATCAATTAATAACATAAAATCATAATTTAAAATATTTATATATAAATTACAAATAATTAAATTTAAATAAAGAGAGACAAATCATAATCCAATGAAAAATAGGGGTTTGGGGAGAATCCAGTAACTTTTTCCTGAAAGCTTTCAGCACTAGTACATAACATCCTAGATTATGAAATTAGATTCATTAATAATTTAAATTTAAAACAATTAAAAATTTATTTTGTATAATATAATTTTATTAAGTTCATTTATTTTCTTTTTGATGAGTTAGAAGTTTCAATTTAGTTGTTCAAAATTGTTCATTTTTTTGGTTTTCATGGTCTTTTCACATGTATTCATGTTTGAAGGATCATGTGTGATGGGAATAGTTGTGATGAAAAGAAATTATATAATATTTATAACAAATATAGAACATTTTATGATCTTCCAAAATTCTTTCTCCAAAAATGAGGATGATTAATTAAATATAACGTTAATGATTACTGCTTGTATTACATTGTCCACTTTCTGTTCATCACACACTGGTTTTGTTTTATTAATTAATATTAAGAAGACATAATTGCTATAGACCGCAAAATAAGTTCTAAAATACACATAGTAATCTATTTTAAAAATAAAAATGGATTTATTATTACACTTGGTTGTTTTATTAGATAAAAATAATTATATTCCATGAAGGTGGTGAATCGACACCTCACAGAGGATGTAATTATTTGCAGAATAAAAAAGTTAAGATAGAATAATTGATGGTGGATATACCATATTAATAATAAACTTATAGTATATATATTCAACATGAATTATAATGCATGTTTGGGCATAATATACAAGTAAATGATATTAAAATAAAATAAATTAAGTTAAATTTAAATGAATGATAGTAGATTTTACCTCTTGAATTATTCTCATTGAGAACTTCCTTTTGGAAATTTTAAATGGCCTATTGTGTGAGACCAGAAAAACTTGATCATGGGGAAGATATTTGGGAGATTTATTGGTCATAAATTTGGAAAGAATCATGTGTTTGTATTTTTGAGGAGAAGTGGTGGTGAGGGTGGTATTTATATTGGAGGAGAGGAGTGTTTTGTGACTAGTTAATTCAATTGTTTATTATTATGGATCAAGAATATAAATTGTATTGATATCATGAATTCATATAGTAAAGAGAGAAATAAAGTTTATGATTAATGTTCTTACATCATAATTGACATATGAAATAGTGAATCTATCTTATAATGCATAAATACTGTAAATTAGACTATTTCACTATTCACAAAGATTCAACTGCTTTAAAAAATCCCAAAAATTCACTATAAACATTTTTTGATGTTTATAATTAATAAATAGTATATACTTTATGAAATAAAATTTATAAATGTCTAAATATAATTTTTAATTAAAATCAACATTTATTCTAAAAATATAGATTTTAAAATTATAACAGATTTTAAAACAATTTAAAAAATTAATTAATATCTTATAATCATAAGACCAAAAAATATTAATTTATATATCTATTTCAGTAAATACATTTACTTTAAAAAGATGCATTAATTAAAATTCTGTAAATAAACATTTACTCTTGACAGAAATAACAACACTTAATTTATCATTTTAAATCATTTAATTATGTATACCAAGATAGAAACATATCGCATTTTTGTTTATAAGATACCAATTTTTTTATACTTTCCTAGGTGAAGTTACTATTATATTGATCATATTACTATTAATAATGGTCACATTACTATTACATCATTTATACTAAATTGTATATTATAGTTTTAAACTCAGTGTTGTGTGAAAATAAACTATCAAATATATTAAATTTTAAAAGGGGCATAATATAAAATTATATGGTGTTACAACCGTGTTATTCTCAACATAGAACTTGAAATCCTTGGAGTAAACATCAATTCACAAACCAAAATCCAATATAACCAAATTTAGGGATTCCACGGTAGTAACCATTGGTGAAAAGTAAACTCAGTACATGAAGTAAGGTACATATTTGGTGAATAGCATAATATATTATTTTAAATCAATGATATATTTCATAAAAAAGTACCAAAAGGAATGTGGATAGAATTTTTTTAAGCAATTAAAAAATTGATTCCCAAGTAATGTTTATCTAGAAAAATTAAGTCGCACCACTTTTTTGGAATGTCTTTAAACATGTACATTTCTAACAAGACCTTATATTCATATAGAGTTATAGGGAAATAAAATATTATTTTTCTCTATCCCAGCCACGATTCATATTTCTTAGGTCCCGTATCACTAAATAATAAAAGTGTGTTTTTCTATAGATTTACATTTAGTGATCCACATAACCAAAATATTTTGATCGATTTCCATTTTCAATGGCCTAGAAAACTTTCACGATACTCTCGACAAAATATTAGTTAAAATATGGTTTAAGTAGAGCCACATTATATACTCCATCATATCATTGGATCCTATATATCAAAACTAGTGGAACTTTCCTTAATCATGGAAAGAGAGCCATATAATTACCATATTGATTGTGTGTTCATCAAGGTTCATATAGTATGTCATTTGTCAAAACGAAAAAGTGAAGTTACTATTCTATATCACATTTCTAAAATAGCCAATGGATGATGAAATCTTATCGGGATGTCAATTTACAACTGCATGATACGAAATATTCAACAACCGAACCAACAATAATGCGTGGATAACATTTCAAGAAGTTGTTAACAATTATTTTTTTACCCATAACACAATGGTAACATTATTTAAAATATATATATATATATAAATCATTTTATGTTATAAATATCCTCTTTTAAAACACTGAATCTACATTTTAAATTTTAAAAAGACAAACCACATGAATCTGATACAATTTATAAAGTCTCATCCCCATCCCACTAGCATACACATGAATGAGATACCAATAACCTTAGGTGATGTCTCATGGACACAAAAGGCTATCAATTAATAATAAATGATTTACTATAAATTGGTTGAAATTTTTCCTTTAAACAAAAAAATCATACTAGATAATAATAAAAGGACATAGTATAATTAAATATATAAAACTAAAATAAACTCTGATAGCATAAAACTGATGATATTTAGAGTAGAAACAGGAGAACATACAAGCAGTTTACAGAAAAAACCAAATAAAAATGACCCTGGTACCATGGTTTTATTAATACATACTCCAATACTTCTCTATCTCTGAGATTTACCCACTAATGACCACAACATTATAATTATCCATTATATAATAAGGAATTCATTCTTTTATAATTATCATGATAAACCACATCTGCATATGCACAAAGGTGTGTTTGTATTGGTTTAGTATATTGAATCTATATGCAATACACCAGGGCCATTCAACATATTCGATGCACAAAGTTTTGTATATATTTGGTTAATATACCAAATACATATGCAATCCATCCGAACCATTCCACATATTCCACAAAGGCCATAACAAGTAAGAAATGTTTATATAAAATAGAAAGAGAGTATAAAACCAAATACCAGGAGTGATCAATATAAAATTTAAAAAATAGATAACATACCAAGTATACCTAGGAATAAACACTAACACACATTCCATATAGAATCAAATTGATCTCCTACTAATGGGTTTCCTCTAAAAAATCCAACTCATGAGTCGTAGTCATTCATTTAAACTAAATTCATCACTTGGTGGTTCAATATAGTGTCACCTGGTAGTCATTATATCCATGTTTGAACCAAAAATTAACCCTCATATGTAGAATGAATGAAAAATAAACATGATCATGATTTTTTTTTACCTCATTTAAATTTTAAATAATAATCCACTTTTCATAATTTTACCAAAAACCATATGGGAGACACCCACAACCCTTATGATATAACCCAACAAGAATGTGATAAATCATAAGGGTTTTCCTCAAAGTAATTCATAAAATACTAACAGGAATTATATTATGAAAATTAAAATCAATTTCTTGATCAGAGTTTACTAGGATAGAATCTATCAACCTTAAAATGCTTGTTATGAAGAATAACACTACAAACAATTAGATCTAGGGTCCTATTTCTATTCCTTATATGAAACTGAAATAATTTAATTGAAATCATCCATATAACATTGATCTAATAATTGAAACCTCATTCAAGTATTTATCTAAAATGAATTTTGGTAAAAGAAAAATATGAAGTACAAAAATTCTAACATTTTATAGCATAGATCCAAAACATGAATATATTTTGAATCTATAGACGAAAGATGATCTCAAAAATCTCAAAGATAGAGCCATGATATTGATGGAATTTTTAATTAGGCTAATATGAACTGATGGTCTCTTAAATTATTAAATCGGTTGGTCCTAACACAATTCATTACATGAAATTGGAATTCATGCATTGAAACAATGAGTTAATCAATATCATGAAAAAATTAGAATATGATTTTCAGGTCATGAATATTCTTTAGGTAATGAATCATATTAAGTATATATATCACTCTTTGAGGTATTAAACATACATAAATAGGTTTCTATGAAATTATTCACATAAAGTATTCATGAAAGAAACAACCATTAATTTTGAAAACAAACTTCTATATCCAAATTCAAGATATTTCACAATTTTCTCCTCTAAATACATCCATATATCAAAACCAAACATTATAAAATTTAAAAGGAATATGCATAATTTAAAATACACCTAAAATAATTAATGATACATGAAAATACTATGAAACATTCCAATTTATGCAATTAAAAATTAATTTAATAACTTTTTGTGAGATTATATTTTCTATAGTTTGGGAAGTTATCTATTATTTATTTATTATTAATTGAGTGGGGTTGGTGTTAATAGGTGAATGTGATATTTTTAATTCATATTGAGATAATTATATTTTATTATATGTAGTAATTTATTTTCTCATCATATTTTATATGTCATTGGAAACATCATGTGTCTAGGTGTGGTTTCTCCATACACTTACTGCTCTAGTTTAGTGTAATGATATGGAAAATGTTGTCAACTAAGTGATTTCCATTCCCAGGGGATATTTGCCTCTTTCAAGAAAATTTGGTTAATACTAATTTTTTGGATGTTTATTTAATATATGAACATGGTTGATATTGGTTCTATGTTATCTTCCCTCATATATTGTCTCATTGTCCATGAGGTTCCCTTGATGATAATGATTGTAAGGTTTTATTTATCTATTTATGTTTAGTGATATTAAGTTTTCATTATACTTTTTCACAAATTTTTTTAAGGATAATATTATCCATTCTTACATCATTTTAAAGTATATCCCTATGGAATGTTTAATCCTATATTCCATTACATTATATTTCCCCTTCCCCCATAAAAGATAAATTGTTTCTTATATTTGGGAAAAATTGACTCTAACATGAAAAGAATTTATTCAATTGAAATATATATATTAAATGTTTCAAATAGAAATTTAAAATAATAATTTTTTTATGTTTAGAATAGTTGGAAAATGATTTATTTTTAAAGGTCTTTCATGGGTATGGGAAGGATAAAAACAAGGAATATTTTTCTTATTCATATTATAATGATTATTTCATTTTAAATTTTTATTGATACAATGGATGATAAATGGGTTGTAATTCATAGATGTATATAATATTATTGTCACTTATTTTTATTCGTTTATGCTTGTTTTGGTTTCCTTATTCTTTTAAAACCATTTTATTTGATAGAGGTGATACAACCATGAATATAATGGTCATGTAAGATTTTGAGTAGAAGTGAAGCACTAATTATTTATTTTTTCATGTAAAATAAATCATGGTGGAGTTTATAAAGAAGAATGAAAGTATTTATTTTTATATTTAAATATATAATGAACATCGATATATATCACTTATTGTTTTAGTGATTGTGTAGTGATGGTGCTTGTTGGTTTAAGAATATAGTGCACGAGTTAGGGATAACCAAGATTGTTTCATGATAATCAAAACATGATTCCTCACATGCCATAAATTTTATCAAGCTCTCATTGAAAATTGGGGGGGGGGGTTCCACATGGAACCCCAACATGATCTCCTAGATATGTATCAATAATCCTACCATATGAGTAAACATAGATCATATGATCATAGAACAGATGGATATGATTCTTGGGATCATGTTTTTACTAGTGAAACCCACATGGATGATGTGTTTTTTTGGTTTATAGTCTAAACACTCCTATATGATATAAATTATCAATTTAGTATCCTTTTACACATGGTCAATGTTGGTTTTTATTCCACTATGAAATTGAAGTAATCAAAAATTCATGATGAAAACACAATATTGGATGTGTCTTCCATAGTGTGGTTGGTGTGGTTGTCTATTCATTTGTCAATCATTTGATCAAGTAGTGTTTCAAGGCTATTCCACGATTCTGAATGCACACTTCTACCACTCTTACTAGGGATTATGTGGTGCTTTATTATCTCCCCATTTGATTTTTTATTAATTGGATAAACTTAGAATATGTCTCTACACCACCCTTTATGGTGTTTTTTCAACACCACTATATACATAGGTTAACCATACTCAAAAACCTCATCTAAAAACCAAATTCCATACCCTAGTAAATCTAAACCCCTGATTTTAGATATACCCTATATTTTCCTTTATCCATTCATTAATTTCATCAATATTTAATGTTAAGGGAAATTCATGAATCAAAAAATTTATATTTTCTTGCATAGTATGATTCTAAATACTGTGATTATAAATGGGTTATATTTTTCTTGTTAATACCTTCCTTGAAATATATGGTATGGTTTAGAAAACAATTAAATAAAAATTCTGATAACAGATATGAAATATTTTCTAATGAAATTATCTCTAGGTTACCAAAATATTTTTTGAAAAAATTATAATTAATTTATAAGTAATGTTTTTTTATAATTGAAGACTAATAAGATTTAATTTAAATGGACTATTCAGTGTTTTTTATAATTAATGATAAGAGATACTATTAAGCTCAAATACGATACAATTAAGTGAAAAAACATAAAATATTTGGATGATATTAGTATTTTAGGATGATTCTAAAATATTTTCTAGCTCATACTATTGATTCATAATCTCATCTTATCTATAGTTTTGAAAATCAGTTATCACTAATGTTTTAAATACATTTTCACTTTTTTCACTATTTCTAATGTAATTAATGAAAATATGGTAATCCTAATTATGAAGTGTAACCATCTAAATATGTGAATTTTAAAAATAAGTTAAATTCACCATAATTATAGGAACTTTAGAGTATTTGGATAACTACATTGGTTGATATATAAAGACATGGAGTTTATAAAAATATCAAAAAGTTGCTTCATATATCATAAAAACATGACATTATGTTTCTTGAATCTAACCATTAGATGATTATCCAAAAATATAACTATGATTCAAGGAACCATATTAAAACATTTTAATCAATCAAATGAAAATGATTTTATAGTTTTTACTTGAATTCATTTATATTATTTTTTTGATAAATTCTCTTGATTTTAATTTTAATTTCATATTTATCTTTTAAGATATTACATTTTTGAGGATTCATTGAAAATTATATTGTTGTATATTTCTATATTCCCAGTGTCTCAAATGATGTTGATTGATGGTATCCTAGTGTAGAATGGAGTGTTAAGAATCTTTTTTTAGATTCTGGGAATTTTATATTTGGTAGGTAAAGTGATTCATTTGTAAAGACATAGTGGATCTTCTAGTTTTTTTATTTCGAGACTAATCAAGAAGCTTAAAATCATGGGATTAATGAATTTGGAAAGAAATAACTCTCGATAGGTTTTTATTTGAAGATATCTTGAATCGTCTCTATCAATTAACTATGTGATTTTTTTAACGTATAATTATAAAAAATCAATTAAAAGTTACTATTTTAGTAAATTACACTTTATATTTTGTAATATTTGATATAATAAATATTTCATTGGTAATATATAAAATTGTGATAGCATATTTTTTCACGTTTTTCAAAATATATTCATTGATCTAAAATATCAATTACTATCTTAATTTTGTGCTTACATTTATCTTACTCAATTTTTTGTCACATCAGATCATAAATTTTCTATTAAAATTTAATACTACAGTTGGAGAAAATGGATTGTTTTTTAATCTATAACTCACCACCTCTTGTAGTGTGATTTCCATCTATTTATTGGGCTAACAATTGGTATCAAAAAAGTATAGAACATTTGAGGCTGAACTTGATATTAAATTATATAACAATTACAATATCAAAATATATTTTTAGATTCCCTCAAAGAAACCGAGTTTTAGATAGAACACATTCTTGGTCCTCTTTAGTAACTATTATACTTGTTAGAAAGATTCATAACCAAAATCCAAAAAGACCACATATTTCTATAGGAATGGTTAATAATAGTTTAAAATAACGATGGATACTTTTATTATATATAATGGAGATGAAAATATCATTATTTTAACCAGAAGTTACAATATTCCGATGAAATAAATTTACAATAACGTTCATAATAAGATAAAATACAATGAAAGTTTATTTTTTCAGTTAGGAATAAGTTATAGTGTGATATTAAATAAAAAATGTATAGTTATGTTTCATATTTTTTAAATGATTTTGGAAATTTGAAAAAATATAAGTTAATCATTTCATTAATTTAATAGTTGTTGAAATAAAGAGAGTTATAACCTGGATATATTTTAAAGTTCTTAATTTAATATCTATAGAATGAATTGAGAAAATTAATTAGATTCTTATGACTATCAAGAATAGTTTACCATTTCTTGATGAGAAATAATAGTCTAATGATAAATATATATTAAAATTTATTCATATACTTCTATTGAAATGATAATCTAATAAAAATATTATTTATGATATAAATAATTCTAAAATGGTGCATCATAATAGATTTATAAAAAATGCAATGAAATAATAAATTATACACAATATGGATACTGATAAACAATTAATTATAAATAGACTACTTTTCATATCTATACATAGAAATTTTCATTAAATAAAAGATATTTCATGAAATATTTTAATGAAATCTTGATATTATAGTGATATTGAACCCACTGAAATATAAATTTTTAATATTCAAAGGAGAATGTTCAAAGGGAGAAATTTACAAAGAGGCTATTTAAATGTTTTAAAAAAGAAAATAGAAAATTTCGAAAATAAGTGTAATATTATGACTATCTTATATGAATAAATAAATCATGGTCATATTCAAATAGATCATCCGATTTTTTAAAGGAATGACATGATTTATTTAAATATGTATTATAAGAGTAATGAAAAGAAATGTCTAAAATCATTATATACAAGTAGTGGTAGTGAATGTGATACTATAATAGATAATTATTTGAATGATATTGATGACATTATGAAAAATCACCAGCCACTATAATAAATTCCTAATGCTTGAAAAATGTTTCCTGAGAAAATTAAGTATTGAAACCATAAAAAAATAACTTTTAATTATTTTTTGTCACAATGAGGACATATGTGATGAATATTGATGTTAATGAATAATTTAATAAATAATTTTATGAATATAAATCATATGTTTTATAGTGTGAAGATATATATTAAAAACATTATAAATAATGTTGAAATATGAAATATGAAGATAATGATTAAATGGGAAGCCATATAAAAGCATAAGATATATTGATTAAAGTATCTAAGGGAAATAAAAATATATTATTTTATATATAATGTTTGATAAGTAAATAAAAAATACCTAAACTATGATTAGAAGTCAAATAATGTTATTTATACAAGAAATGATAATGAAAATGTGGTTGGAAAATAAAATGAGATGAGTAAACTCATCGGAGAGATAAATAGTGAATAGATAAAAATTACTATGTTTATTAATATATTTTAGGGTAATATTTTTATAAGATCTTCTTAATTTTTTTTTAAAATTTTGATGAAAAAATACAATGTAGATATCTTAAAAATACCCTAAAACCATAAAAATTTAATAAAATCATTTGAGTAAATGTATAATATTCTATGACATGAATGAATTAAATATAGTGTTGGAAATAGATCCACAAAAATTTATTATTATGAATCAACGAAATCTTAAAAACTGAAGAACCTATTTGTTTAATGTTTCAATGGTATGGAAATTGGATGAAAAATTGACCATACTACAAATTTCAATATTTTGGAAGATGCATTGATTTTTTATCAGTAAATGTATCTATATATGAGAACTGTATGAATAAAAATTGATTCTGTTGATACTTTTATAAAATATAGATATTCCATACCTGATATTTCTCTAATGGATCTAATTTAAAAATTGAAATCACTGAAAAACAATATCCTAAGCCCGGTAATCCTCACTAATTTTTCTCTGTTAAACTCTATTATAGAGGGGGGGGGGTTGAACTTTATTTGATCATTTTTGGAGAACACTGAGTTCATTATATTTTATAATAATCATTAAATTTAAAATGGACATTATTTAAATTTCTATAACCATCTTCGATAGATTATGATCAAGCCTTGTAATGCATAGATATTTTATGGAAGGATTATTTCTTCTTTTCATCATTTTATTACTATTTAAAAAATATATTTTTACTATAGGTTCTTATTTTTTAATATATCCATAAATCTTTATCTATTATAACCTAATTAATATTTTCAATAGTTTTGATTTTGGGATTATATATAATTTTTTTTAATTATTTAAAGATAAATAATTTTTGATATTTTGGAGTTATCTTCTTATGAATGAGTTTATCTAGACCATTACATGTCCATGAAAATCGAAAAAATAAGTGATATCCTATTTCTTTATAAATAATACTATTGAAATGGTTTATCTTTTATACTTTTTATATTTATTGTTCATTCATTATTATTTTGGTTTTATCTATTATATTGTTTGTTTATGGTCGTCTTAATAACATCTAATGACGAAATGTAAACTAAGAATACATTTCTAAAAAAATAGGTGGATCATGCATGATATGACTGTCATGAATATTTATTTTAATATTTTTTCTAGTTTTATGGATCATATGTTATTGTTTTAAAGTGATAATCTCACAATCTATTTTATCCATGGTGAAAACATGAGTTTATCAAAAAGTTATTTTTTTAATTTTTATGGAATTATTATTTTTATGTTTTCTATATTTTGAGTAGAAATTTTCTTCCTATAAATTAATTACTTAACTTTCGTGAGTTTCCTGTAAATTGAAAAACAATGTTTATTCGTAACAATTATATGGATAAAACATGATCACATACCAAAAAAGGATGATGGTTCTCTTTTACATGTAAAAGAGAATTTTTATTAGAGAATCATTTGTCTCCAGAATGGAAATATGTCATATTGGATTCAAGATCTCCCTCATCCAAAAATATTATATTATGATACTATTAAAATTAAACATAGTTATTTTCTATACTTACTTTGGAATAATAAGTAGTTATTTTTTTTGAAATTCATCTCAGATTACATAAATTATATTTTTACAGGAATGATTATAATGAAGATATTATATTTTTCAAGGATGTTGAGTAATTTTTTTTCTTTGTTTCGTTCAAAATATGGATTCATTGATCTTGGTTCATATGAGAGAATTAAATAAAACCCTTTAAATTCTAAAACCTTTTTTAAGGAATATAGTTTAATTTAAAATATAAAAAATATTTTTTAATTCATGTTATTATGTTTTAATTCTTAAGATGGTTGTCAGATAAATGATAAGTTACATTGAGAGAAAGTGAATTGAAAACAAGCATAGTGCTCTATACCTGTATCCTTTTTATGAACAATAAATATGATAAAATTTAGAATAAATATTTTAATTGGTATAATATGAGAATGATTGAAAACATTTTTTTGAAATAAAAGAATATCATGAAAATATTTCACCTAGTCAGTTACTGGTATTGAAAAATCTATATTCCTTGGAAGGGTATGTTACCAGGGAAAAATAAATAGAATCCGATGCTTTTTCCAGTAGTGGAGATGTTTTAACTTCCCCTAATATTGGGTCTATGATGGATGTTCATCATAAAATCTCACCTTTATAAGAGTTTTCTAATTATGATGTTTAAAATAGTTCCACTATTTTATCTATAACTAAACATTTAAATCTATGAATTCCATATAATGATGTAAGTACCATCTTTGTAAAGTTAATAAATTTTCATAATTTAGTCACAAAAGCATAGAAAATGAAAATTATCATGTATTTTATGATGAAGGTGATTAAACATATTAATGATTTAAGGAAGATCTATCTTCATAACTAATCAATGATGTAAATGTTATCTCTTTGTAATGTGAATCCTCAGAAGATGAATACTCAAGGAAACACCTTCAGATTATTGCACTAATGAGAGACAATTTTAAGGCAATAGGTTGTTTTTACCAATTTTCTATGAAAATATTTTATATTGTTTATATTCTCCCAATTTCTGATTCCCATATGAATATAATATTTAACTATTAATCATTAATCCATTTATCTCAATCAATAAGACATATTTTCTATCATCTAGATAAATTAGAATTTGATCATCTTAGTTTAAAAGAGAACTGTGAAACAAGATTTCATGTCATTAGTAATATAATGAATTTTATGAAATACAAGACAAAGATATCAAATTTTTACGGTCCAAATTATATATAAAATAAATTAGTTTGATTAGATAACACTTTCCATTGTGGTTAAGAATAAAAGTGTCATTGGTCTTGAAAAAAAGTTAATGGAAGCCAAAATAGAAGTTTAAGGACCATTAAAGAGAGGTCCCACTCTAAATGGAAGATGATGAGATTATGTGCTTGATGATGGGTTCTCTAGAATCCATGATAGGGAATCCTTATAAAAGATAATAGTTTTATGATAATATAATATCAAAATATGCATAATTAGATTCCATTTAAAAAAATTATGATATTGATATATCAATTTTGTTTACTTTTAGGAGAAACCTATTATCTGTTTGTGATCGTTCTTATGAATGATTTACATTAAGATTCCCTTAAAGGAATATTTTTTAATAAATTTAAATTTCCATATACTTTCTCAACATTCAATGTCTACTTGAAACCAAATTTGTTAGATATATTTATTTTCAATAATATTTTTTAATTTCTATTGAATATATGATTAAATATTTTAACTTTTTCCTAGTAAATAATTTTTACCCTTTTATGTATAATAAGGATGGAAAGGTATTTGTTTCATTTTAGGGTCCCATTAAAATGATTTTAAGTATTATAAGAATACTTTATAATAATTTAACTTACAATTTAAATAGAATCCTATCTAAATATTCTTATTATTTATTCTTCTATATTATTATTTTATAATAGAAAAGTGTCATATAATTTAAATTTATTGAAAAATATTATTGTTTTTTAATTTTTCATAAATGGATATTTTTTTCTTCAAAAGATGATTTTTTTTATAAATTTTTCTTTATTGTGTTCTAATATCTAAAAAGGGGATTATTTTTGAGTTAGGTAGTCATTTTATCCATAGATTAAAAAAATAGAATAACACTCATAATATTAATACATTCCTTTTTATTTTAATTATATTTTTTTTGTATTGAATGAACCATTAGTAGTATTAATTATGAATCTTGAATTAAAAATTGAATATTTATTTTATCCATGATACATTTTTTGTATTTTGTAGCACTATAGGGATTCAGAATAACTTACTCAGTAGATATGGGAAATTACTGAGTTCATCAATAGATGATGAAGCTCGTGCCGATTCCATTACAAATGAACCTAATGTGTAACGCCCCGACCCCAGCTACCCAGAGTCGGTGCATTAATTACATAACATTGGCATGATCACAAGAAAGATCAAATCTCGAAAGACCGATTGGTTTAGTAGCCTTGGAAACACTAGATATATTCATAAGTTTTTCATTACATCATAAAATGAAAAACTAATACAACAACATAATGTTTCCACAGTCCACACTATAATCCCCTCATAATATCCCTGCAGGTCATTCATAACTTACATCTTCACTTCCTGGGAAAAATAAAACATAGAAAAGGGGTGAGCTCAAATGCCCAGTAAGGATAACAATATAGCGGAAACTTTCATCAATAAGAATAAACATTTAAGGCAATGTATAACTAAAACAAAAGCCTTTTAAAATTGAACTTCAACATAGTATGGCAAAAGTAAAATGAAATAATGCCATTTACTTGTTCACATGGATATTCTACTAATCGAATAATCACATGCAATATCAATAACCACTTTCATAATGTTGGAATGCATAATGCCAGACTATCATAACCACATAGCCAAGGCCTCGTGCCAAGACTACAAATAAGATTTTGTCAAGGCCTTGTGCCAAGACACTAGTTTGTCTCATGAGACCTACCGATGCATCGAGGAGCTATAGCGGGCTCCACCCGTCACTTATTAAGTCCAATGCATTCCCATATGAAAAGGTTTAAACATAACATAAACATTCGTATTAAAACTAGCATACGAAATGTCAATACTTTCACAATAAACTATGAATGGTATAAAAATAGCACATCCACAGTCAAACATATCACAAAACCTTCAATACAATATAGAAGTTTTGTATCATAATAAATCAACTTCAAATAATCTCAAAATCCATCAAAGGATGTTGACATAGATGAAATCAAAATTCTTTTTAAAGAAATATCTCCTTTTATTTTGAAATCATTTAAGATCCATATAAAATAAAACATTTTCTTTGAAAATATTCTTATAAGCTTCTAAGGAAAGCTTTGAAGATTTTATAACGGCGTAAAATAACCGCACCCGCCGTATAAGTAAAAAAAAACATTCTTATCTCAATTCTGTCGAAAAGGTTAAAAAGGACCTTGTTTTGAAAACGACGGAAAGATTCCTTTATAAACCTCTTATAAAAATTCAAACAAGGGTATAAATGACTTTAACCCATATTCTTGTAAATAGTAAAAATGTTTTGAAATACATTTCGAAGAAACATGGATGTGGATGATAAAGAGATCCCAGTAGATTATTACGTATAATACAACCTCGGATAATGAAGAGATTGTGAAATAACCCTTACCTTGTACTTTTCCTTGGTTGGGGTAGGTTAACCTCCTGTATAATGGTGAAATAGTTGTTATTAAATTATACAAGAATCATATATATTAATATGATATCATATATGATCTTTTAACATTGATTTGTTAATAATATCTTAGAATTATCGTCGTTTCGGGAGTTAACTTACTCATTTTCATTTATATGTTTTGTTAAATAAGCCATGGTTGTTGTATCTTATTCATATCCAGAATGATATACAGTCCTTAAACATCATTTTTAAATCATCAAATGATAATTATACTTGAATGGATACGATGGAGAATGAATCTCATCGCGTTCGTGGAGACGGTAGTCCGTACGTACGCACGAGCGACAATATCATTCTTTTGATATTAAAATAATATATAAATGGATGGTATATCATATATACAGAATCATTAACATGTTATATTTATTATTTACATGAGTTACACATCATTATTATACCCATCCAAATAATATTATATTGAATAACAATTACACCACGACGTGGAGACGGTAAGCCGTACGTACGCACGTATGGTGACATGTTATTCAAAGGGTGGATAGAATACTGAATATGATTGTACCATATTTATAATAACATCACAGTATATGTGAGATACTGGAGTTATTATTTCAGAATGGTAAGAACAAAGGAAGAAGATGTGGAAGAAGAAATGAACTTAGAAAAGGGTGGTGAAATCATTACCTCTTCTTCGGATTCTTCCTTTTGATTTGATCAAAAGGGATCCTTAGGTTGGCTTTCTGATCAAACTAAGGCCTCTAGGTTGTATTGAGGGATGTTTGGAGAGTATTTGGGCAGAGTTTGGCCGAACCAAAAGGCTTTGAAGGTGTGAAGAAATGAGAAGGAGGAGTGCCCTTTTATAAGAGGGGTGAGGGGCACCTTTGGAAAAGCTAGAAATATTAATTTATAATAAATTCATATTCGGTTTCTAAAGGCTCCAAAGTTTATTATTAAAAGGTTAAGGTGGGGATAGGTCGAAAACCACTCAACCAATAGAATTTAGACAGGTTTGGGTACTTATATTAACCTTATCTTTAAGTATTAACTCTAAGTTAATTAGTTTCACTTTTACAATGTCTCTTTGTATTTTTATATAATATGGTTAATAAACTTACTATATACATCCAAGAGACCCCCAAGTGGTCCATTAATGATGAACCTATCCTTATATAAGTCTCTTGGCCGAACCTTAGATTTTTAGGAATTTAATATCAATTAATAATATAATATTTGTTTTAAAAACTCTTTTATGTCAATTTTGACACTATTCAATAGTTGATTTTTGTGAAACTCATAACAGATTGATTACTTCGAAAAAAGTCAATTAAATCAATCCTAATATATCATATTATCCTATAAAATTAGTTTAATTCATTAAAAGTTTCATATTATATTTTTTTGGGTATTTATAATATCAATTATTTTAATTTTTCACTATTATAGTAATTACTGCATCATCTTTGTGTCATAAATAAAATAAATTATTTAATGTCTAAAAATTATAAATAAAATATCATTATGTAGGAAATCGTTTTATCTTTCTAATGAATATTTATAATCTAAAATCCAACTTATATAACCCTATGTAACAATTGTTTTACTAAAAGATATATGCTTGTGTCATTTTTGTATTCATTTTGACTTAATTAAAATAAAGTGTCATTATCACTTACAAGTGGATCCATGGGGTCCCAAAATTGACACAAAGATGCCCATGGTCGACCATGTATCAACCAATAGGGTTAAGACACGTTTTAGGGTAATTTAGTATTATTATAATATTATTTTTTAACCCTTATTTACCGGATTTACCCTTAACCATGGTAAATAAAATATTTACCGCAGTAATTATTCAAAATGTCTAAAAATAAAAGTTACCTATTTACACAATTTGAACATCCTGATTCCAAATATGGAATCCATTTTCCTAAATTCGAAACACAGAAGTGGCAGAAATTAATTTAAAATTAATTCCCGCTGTCAAAACAAAAAGCGTGTTTTTAAGAGATAATAACTATCAAAAGATTGACACTTGTTTATGTTCGGTTTAATTGTAAAATTATGTCCAATGACCAACATTATATTAAATAGTAAAAATATATTCTAAATATACTTTAAAACCACTCAAATTCATAATTTATTACTATTAATTATTTTGATTAAAAAAGTTGTTTTTAATTAAAATTTAGTAATTTTCACTATTCATCAAAATATGAAAGTTATCCGAAAAGTACCAAAATTTCACCTTAGGCTAAATTTGATATTCCGAATCCAAAAATGAAGTCCATTTTAAAATATAAAATATATATAACTTCAAAAAGTTGGTATTACTATTCATAACAGCTAGTTTGATTGGTTACGGTGTGTTAGAACTCGAAGTTGCGTACAACACACGCTACTGTTTTATTCAAAGGAAAGCGTACCGTGGAAGCTTGGGATGTTTCATTTTAAATTTTTTTATGTCTCCATTTAGTCAAAAGGTTTAAAATATTGTATTTAAAAAGGTTTCACTATCAAAAGTTGATAAAAGTGCAATACTGAAAATGAATCTGTTCTTGCATTATGACTAAGAAACTCATAATATGGATTCTAAAATTATAAGGATTATATAAAGTTTAAAATTTAGTTAATACTATTCATGACCTCTTTTAATGGCTTTTTTTTTTGGTAAGTCATGGTGCAATTGAACTCAGTGTTGCGTGTAGTGAAAGTTATTGAATTATTTTGAAGAAATAACACACTATGAAATCTTGGGGTGTTACATTCTCCCCTCCTTCAATAAATTGCGTCCTCGCAATTTGAAATTGTTCTTCAAAAATAAAAGGTTGAAAGTAGAAAATATATTTGTGGGAAAACCCACATCGGAAATTGGGTTACTAAAATTTAGTCTTAATATGAGGAAAAGATAAATCAAAGGGTCACCACCAAATTATGATCTCGATTAGGAGAACATTGGTGGAAATTAGAGACATATAATTGGAGGAAAAACGTAAATATTTATAGGTAGTGATTGAGGTCATCAATCACAAACAAGTGTATAATTGAGGTCCTTAAATTCATCAATCTATGATGATTTGAAATACCATCGGTTCAACAAAACATAGGGTATTAGGATAACACATTTTTGACGTTTCAAAATATCTTAGTTGAAATCCCACATCGAAAAATGAATTAATGGGGCCTCTATTTAAAATAAAGAGTGGAAAGTATGAAGATTACCGAAAATAACACATACTAGGGTTCCATGTAAGAAAATATGGATATGGAAGAAAAATCTAGCCATCAATTATCTGATGGAGAGTGGTAGAGAACATGGCTATGAAAAGGCCAACAATCCCAAAGCCATAAATTAGTGATGATTTAAGGTACCATCTAGGACAACATTTTTGTTCTAAGTTCCTTTTATTAATGATGAGGAATTTATTTATGATATTGGCTAAGATCATAAAAAGATATACTTAGTTTATAATTAGAGTTTTATCCATTAATAAATTTCTACCAAAACTCATCATTCACTCGTAAAAAAAATTCTATTTATACTATTCATAGAGGGTTCCGAATTTATAATTCATCTACCAGATCTTTTAAAAAACTACTTTATTTAATCCAGAACATCTCGTGGGATAGTGGTAGGTGATACACCCTTGTCGCCCTTTGGTTGCGGGTTCAAGTCTCGCAGCCTTTCCGGACGCGACGGGTTGCCGCCCGACCTCCGGGTTGTTCTTTTATGGCAATCCAAAATAATA
The DNA here is from genome assembly GCA_963277665.1 of Viscum album. Taxonomy (NCBI): domain Eukaryota; kingdom Viridiplantae; phylum Streptophyta; class Magnoliopsida; order Santalales; family Viscaceae; genus Viscum; species Viscum album. The sequence goes on from OY728151.1 coordinate 26,335,764, forward strand.
CAAACTAGAACTATCCAAAATACTTCTGTCCAAACTCACAGTCCAACATTCATAAGGAAGGTAAACATAATATAGATCCTTTTTACCCCGTAATAGCATATGAATACCTTCATCATGTATTACCATATTCCTTATTGATTACATTCATGCTCCCTTATTCCATATAGAATGCTGGATATACTTCATTAATCCAAAAATGTTTTAAACCCCAACAATGATGGAATATACAAATCATTAATCAGTTCCAAGGTAGTCAAGAATATCCAATATAATTTATCCAAAACAATCACATATTATTCCAAAATCACTACCTCAGTATCAGAACTAAATTATGGTTTATCATACTCTCAACCATATATTTTCCAAAAATCTATCATGCTAATGAGTCACTTTTCTTTGTTCCACACAATCTCAAGTCCTTAATTAAATAGTACTGCAGTACAATCCTTATATACTCCATAATTATTATAACAAGTACATTGTTGATACAAAACTCAATTGACATAATCAACATAAGAACTCTAATCATTCCTCTTCATCTGTGGTAGTATCATAACTTGATTATTATCCAATAGCATCATTTGCGGCATAGTCTGATGACTGGGACATAGGTTCGCGTAGTGTCCAAACTCCTTGCAAATGAAGCATTGTACATTTAAAACCATTTTCTTACCCTTGCAGTCACGTACTTTGTGCCCTTTTCCTCCACACTTATAACAAACTCCCATTCCTTTTAGGCAAGTTCCAGGGTGTTTCTTTCCACAGTTACCACATATGGGAAAATTCTTCTTTTCCCTCTTACTTTTATCCATCTTTCTCTCTTCCATCCTTTTCTTCTCTTTCTTCCCTTCAAAGCCATAGGACTCAGTAAACTCTTTACTTATTTTATCAACACATGATATTATTTCTTCATATGATGATAATACATGGGAGACTATTTCTCTTATAAATTCTAGCTTAAGACCATGAAAGATATGATCCTTCCTTCTCTTTGGATCATGTGCATTTCTGGAGTTCTCATTCCTTCTACTGGGCGCCATTTCTAAACAATGGCATACACTAGATCAGTTTATGAATCAAAATACATAATCCCATACTTATAAAACACTTAACATAAATTGAACTATTTATGGATAAAATCCATAATCATAAGAATGTTTTCTTTGAGGAAGTATATACTCATAATCCCTTCAAAATGATTTGTAAAGAAAATGAGAGTTATCCTAAGCATATCCCCCGGGAGTGTCGTAACCAAGAGTGCAGCAAGGCCCGTTGTCGTGCACCAGTTCCCGTTCGAGTCTAGCTCAAAGCGGTGTTTTCGGGTTTTACCCCTAGGTACATCTGTGCCAGAGCCGCCTCTACCTGCTCGTATCCAGACAGGGATGTATTGCTCGGAAAACTCACAAAATCTCTACAATACCAAAATTCTAGGAAGTTCTTCTATACTAATCCTCAAAGTTAATCTTAGGTCTACGTTCTCTAATCAGAGTTTATCTAAATCTAGATTCCAAGGTTTGTACTAAACTTCCTCTGATACCAACTGTAACGCCCCGACCCCAGCTACCCAGAGTCGGTGCATTACTTCGTAACATTGGCATGATCACAAGAAAGATCAAATCTCGAAAGACCGATTGGTTTAGTAGCCTTGGAAACACTAGATATAATCATAAAGTTTTACATTACATTTCAAAGTGAAAAACTACTACAACAACAAAGTCTTCATATCCAGAATGATATACAGTCCTTAAACATCATTTTTAAATCATCAAATGATAATTATACTTGAATGGATACGATGGAGAATGAATCTCATCGCGTTCGTGGAGACGGTAGTCCGTACGTACGCACGAGCGACAATATCATTCTTTTGATATTAAAATAATATATAAATGGATGGTATATCATATATACAGAATCATTAACATGTTATATTTATTATTTACATGAGTTACACATCATTATTATACCCATCCAAATAATATTATATTGAATAACAATTACACCACGACGTGGAGACGGTAAGCCGTACGTACGCACATATGGTGACATGTTATTCAAAGGGTGGATAGAATACTGAATATGATTGTACCATATTTATAATAACATCACAGTATATGTGAGATACTAGAGTTATTATTTCAGAATGGTAAGAACAAAGGAAGAAGAAGTGGAAGAAGAAATGAACTTAGAAAAGGGTGGTGAAATCATTACCTCTTCTTCGGATTCTTCCTTTTGATTTGATCAAAAGGGCTCCTTAGGTTGGCTTTCTGATCAAACTAAGGCCTCTAGGTTGTATTGAGGGATGTTGGGAGAGTATTTGGGCAGAGTTTTGCCGAACCAAAAGGCTTTGAAGGTGTGAAGAAATGAGAAGGAGGAGTGCCCTTTTATAAGAGGGGTGAGGGGCACCTTTGGAAAAGCTAGAAATATTAATTTATAATAAATTCATATTCGGTTTCTAAAGGCTCCAAAGTTTATTATTAAAAGGTTAAGGTGGGGATAGGTCGAAAACCACTCAACCAATAGAATTTAGACAGGTTTGGGTACTTATATTAACCTTATCTTTAAGTATTAACTCTAAGTTAATTAGTTTCACTTTTACAATGTCTCTTTGTATTTTTATATAATATGGTTAATAAACTTACTATATACATCCAAGAGACCCCCAAGTGGTCCATTAATGATGAACCTATCCTTATATAAGTCTCTTGGCCGAACCATAGATTTTTAGAAATTTAATATCAATTAATAATATAATATTTGTTTTAAAAACTCTTTTATGTCAATTTTGACACTATTCAATAGTTGATTTTTGTGAAACTCATAACAGATTGATTACTTCGAAAAAAGTCAATTAAATCAATCCTAATATATCATATTATCCTATAAAATTAGTTTAATTCATTAAAAGTTTCATATTATATTTTTTTGGGTATTTATAATATCAATTATTTTAATTTTTCACTATTATAGTAATTACTGCATCATCTTTGTGTCATAAATAAAATAAATTATTTAATGTCTAAAAATTATAAATAAAATATCATTATGTAGGAAATCGTTTTATCTTTCTAATGAATATTTATAATCTAAAATCCAACTTATATAACCCTATGTAACAATTGTTTTACTAAAAGATATATGCTTGTGTCATTTTTGTATTCATTTTGACTTAATTAAAATAAAGTGTCATTATCACTTACAAGTGGATCCATGGGGTCCCAAAATTGACACAAAGATTCCCATGGTCGACCATGTATCAACCAATAGGGTTAAGACACGTTTTAGGGTAATTTAGTATTATTATAATATTATTTTTTAACCCTTATTTACCGGATTTACCCTTAACCATGGTAAATAAAATATTTACCGCAGTAATTATTCAAAATGTCTAAAAATAAAAGTTACCTATTTACACAATTTGAACATCCTGATTCCAAATATGGAATCCATTTTCCTAAATTCGAAACACAGAAGTGGCAGAAATTAATTTAAAATTAATTCCCGCTGTCAAAACAAAAAGCGTGTTTTTAAGAGATAATAACTATCAAAAGATTGACACTTGTTTATGTTCGGTTTAATTGTAAAATTATGTCCAATGACCAACATTATATTAAATAGTAAAAATATCTTCTAAATATACTTTAAAACCACTCAAATTCATAATTTATTACTATTAATTATTTTGATTAAAAAAGTTGTTTTTAATTAAAATTTAGTAATTTTCACTATTCATCAAAATATGAAAGTTATCCGAAAAGTACCAAAATTTCACCTTAGGCTAAATTTGATATTCCAAATCCAAGAATGAAGTCCATTTTAAAATATAAAATATATATAACTTCAAAAAGTTGGTATTACTATTCACAACAGCTAGTTTGATTGGTTACGGTGTGTTAGAACTCGAAGTTGCGTACAACACACGCTACTGTTTTATTCAAAGGAAAGCGTACCGTGGAAGCTTGGGATGTTTCATTTTAAATTTTTTTATGTCTCCATTTAGTCAAAAGGTTTAAAATATTGTATTTAAAAAGGTTTCACTATCAAAAGTTGATAAAAGTGCAATACTGAAAATGAATCTGTTCTTGCATTATGACTAAGAAACTCATAATATGGATTCTAAAATTATAAGGATTATATAAAGTTTAAAATTTAGTTAATACTATTCATGACCTCTTTTAATGGCTTTTTTTTTGGTAAGTCATGGTGCAATTGAACTCAGTGTTGCGTGTAGTGAAAGTTATTGAATTATTTTGAAGAAATAACACACTATGAAATCTTGGGGTGTTACATAATGTTTTTGGAATTAGACCACAATAAAATTTTACATAAATAGATATATATTTTAAGGAATAAAAGCATAACTTACTAAGCAGATAATTGAGAATGAAATTATGATGATCTCATTATGTGATCAAACTACTTTCTTCTTTGAGATATTGAAGTCATTGTAAATTTTTATTATAATCCTTCTTCCAAGATTATACATTTCTGATATTTCAACGTAAAATCTATTACTATTTATTATTATATACTCTATCATTATTAGAATTTTTATCCAGGTACTGATATTGCTGATGATGAAGCTGAGTTTCTAGTTTGTTGGAGTGGATAAATTCTAATTGGGTTGATTGAGGGTTTCCTTCAGGAAGTTAGTGAACATATTATATTTTATACTAGTAGACACCTTTATAAAGGATTATATTTTAGTGCTTCCAATGTTACGGAAGACAGACCATTTGTTATGTTTATAGTCAAGGATTACTTGAATCATGTCTATTGTTTCCCCTTGTGATTGGGTTTAAAGAGAAATTTTAGTAACTTCCTTTAATGGTCAATTTATTATAAAATTAATATATTAGTCTGGTGGTGATCTTTGTTTGATCATAAAGACATGAATATAAAATTATGTTCATTAATAATTAATTATGTAACCTATAATATATGTAAAATTTATAATATAACATTTTTATTTTCATTTTTAACTGTTTTGATTTGTTAGGAGGTTCAATTTTATTGTCCGGGTCTGTTTTTCTTGATTGGTTTTAATGATCTGTTCATGTTTGGATAAAAATGTATGATGAAGGTTGTTTTACAGAATGGAAATGGTATGTTATTCATGAACATATAAGATATTACATGGGTATTAATACTAATTTTGTTATTTTTATTGAAGATGAATTATATAAATCTTTAGTGACAACCTGTTTGGTTAATCGGTGGGTTTTGATTAAAACAAACATTTTTTTCTTTATAACTTAATTGAATTTGTAAAAAAGGATTAAATAAACTTAACTAGGATATATTAAATTTTAAATAATCAGGTTCAACCATAAAACAAATGGTTTCATGACCATAATTACAGATTATAGAATAAATTGATAAACTTTTGTCCCTGCATGTTCTAAATTAACACATCTCAAATGGTGTTTTCAATTCATTAAAATAAAAGGTGGGGAAAAGAGAGATGATAATCAAATATCCCATAAGCATAAAAAATTCATGTACATGTATGGAAATAGAATTTTCATACTATTTGGATGAGTGTAGGTTAGGAAATAAAATAGAACAAAAGAACATAAAAATGAAAGAAAATAAATGAGGAATTTTACTTATTGAATCAACCTTCTTTGAGTGATTATTAAGAGGAAAGGTTTTGGAGATTTTAGGAGACCAAGGGAAATTGGACGCGGGGAGGATGTTGGGGAGATATTTGGGTAGAATATAGGGAAGAATCATGGTATGAGAAGAGTGAAGAGATGAGGGAGTGAGGGGATTTTATAGTAGAGGAGAAGAGGGTTTTCATATTATTCAATAATTAGTTAATTAAAATCCATCAAGTCCATAAATAGTGATGATTCCATGTCCATAAATAGAAAATGTGTCTTGTGAATTCTATCCAAGGGTGGTGACCTTATCCGTGAATCTAGTAATGCTATATTTATCTTATAATGTATATATACGGTAAATTCGTATTTTACAATTCATAAAAAATCCAGTATTTGAGATAAAACGAAAAAAATTCAACCTAACCATTTTTCAACATTTTGAATCAAAAAATGTAATTCATTTTTCAAACCTAATTTTCTAAATATAGACAATTTAATATATAATTAAAATCATAATTTATTTAAATGAACATTTTTAAAACATTTATTTACTTATTCCAAAATATAGGTACACCATACATTCACTTAAATATTATTTATATACAATCATAGGTAAGGTCACTATTCATTAGGGCATGTAACTATTCATAAGGGAAAAATTAATATTCATAATGATATTCTATTATTCCCCAAAAATTAGTTTGGTCACATTAAACTCCAAATAACTTACTGATCGTAATCGTGTAAGTCATATTTTTGAAATTCAAACCACAGATGTTACAAATATATGCTCAGTGGTCACATATCACATAATACTTAATTATTTTGTGATTTCACGTGATTATGACATTTTCATAAGAATGTAATTTCTATTGAAAAACATTGGGTTATTACTTTCTTCCCCCCTTATAAAATTTCTCCTTCTAAACTTCATTTAACATTCTAAACCATAAATAGTTGTAGGAACATTCCCATCAGTACTTCCTCTAGTTCACAAGTTGTCTCTTCATAATAATGGTTTCTCCATAGTACCTTGACCAGGAGATTAGTCTTGTTACATAGAAATTTATCGCTACGATCCAAGATCTTCAATGGGTGATCCTCATAAGAAATATCATCTTATAAATGTACCTCCTATGAAAAGGGTACATTTGAATTGTCAAGTATATACTTCCTTAAATGGGATACATGAAATACATCATGCACTTTGGGCATGGTAAGTGTATGTTCTTGTTGATAAGTCATATCCCCAACACGATCATGAATCTCAGATGGGCTGATGTACCTGGGACATAACATCCCTTTCCTTACAAACCACATAACCTTCTTCCATGGAGATACGCCTAGAAATAAAATGTCTCCATCTATGAACTCAAGGTCTCGTCGACAATTGTCTATATAACACTTTTGACGACTTTGGGCTGCCTTGATGTACTACTGAATGGTTTTCACCTTCTCATCCATTTATTTGACAATCTAAGGTCCTATCAGCTTATGCTAACTGCCATCATCCCAACATGTTGGTCTTTGTCAACTTTACCCATAAAGGGATTCATATGGTGTCATTTAGATGCTTGAGTTGAAACTGTTATTGAGTAAAAAAATTTAGTCCCATCATCCTTTGAATTCTATAGAACATGCTCTCAATATATCTCTCAGTGTTTGAATAGCCTTCTCATATTGTCCACTAGTTTTTGGATGATAGGATATATTGAAGTTTAGTTCAGTGCTTAGAGAATTTTATATTAATTTCTATAATGTTGATGTAAATCTGTGCAAGTTGGTCCAATGAGAATTCCTCACAAATTTGATAAAGTGAGATGTACTTATAAGACGGTCCACAAGCACCAAATAGCACTGTTTCGTCTTGATGTCCTTGGATGTCCAATTAAAATCTCCGTGGTAATGTTCTCCCACTTCCATGTTGGTATGAGAAGTGGTTGCATCATCTCTTGAGACATTTTCCACTCTTCCTGAACATGTTGACATATCGGGCACATTGATGTATATTCAGAAATCTCTCTTTTCATATTGTCCCACTAAAACTTTTCTCTGAGATCTCGATACATATTTGTGCTCCCTGGGTGGATAGAGAAGTTTGATCTATGTGCGTCATTCATAATCTCCTTCTTCATCTCTTTATTTCATAGTACACATAATCATGATCCCAATATTACAACTCTTTCCTCATAAATCATGAAATTTTAGGATTTCCCATTTCTAATAGCTTCTACCCTTTTCAGAATTTCCACATATTTTATTTCAGCATATTTTATTTTATCCATTATAGATGGTTGATAAATAATTTGAGAAAGGATTGAGGATGTTCCTACCTTAATGAATCACATGTCCATCGTCAAAAAAATCTAAGAAGATAAGATACTTTTCAATTCTCATCATTGATAGAGATTCATGATCCATTATACAAAGAGAATCTGCATCCTTGTTTACTTTACCAAGATGGTAGTGGATTGAGCAGTAATAATCATTGATGATCTTTATCCATCTTTGTTGGTTCATATTAATCTCTTTCTATGTGAATGTATATTTTATACTCTTGTGTTCATTTTATATCTCACAATTCTTTCCATAGAGATAATGCAGTCTGACAATCATCGCAATGATCCAAACTGCAAAATCCAGATCATGCATGGGATAGTTTTTCTCTTGTATTCTCATATACCTAGAGGCATAGGCTATCAAAATATCATTTTTCATTAGAACGAAAAATATGAACTTATTTTAATAATCAATTCATACCCAAAATAATTCTCTACTTTTTGGGAGTGTGAGTACTAGCGCAGTGATAAGACACTTTTCTCAACTCCTAAAATATTCATCACATTCCTGAGTCACATTACTCCCTTCAATTTATACTTATTTATTGTGTTTTAAAATCATGAAATGTTCTTCCAAAATCCACGATAATACTCATCTAGATCCAAGAAGCCACGAATCTATGTTACAGAAGTTGTCCTAGGCCACTCTTCAATCGCCTTTGTCTTGGAAGGGTCCACAAATATCCGTTTTCTAGTGATAACATGGCCCAATAGTGATGCTTTATCTATCCATAACATTAATTTACTATAATTTTCATACATCTTATTCCTTTGTAATGTTTCTAACACAGTACTCAAATTCTCCTCATATTCCTCCTTGCTCTTAGAGTATATCATAATATCATTAATGAAGACTACTAAAAATTTGTTGAGGTAATCATTAAAGAATATATTCATTATGTCCATGAAAATTGATGGAGAATTAGTGAGTCTTAAGGGAATTAAAATGAATATATAGTGTCCATAACTCGTTTGAATGGTAGTCATAGGAATATCTTCTTTCTTCACCGTTATTTAGTGAAACCCCAACTGAAGGTCCACCTTAGAGAAATAACTGGCCCCACAAAGCTAATATAACATGTATTATATCCATGGATGATGATAGTTGTTCCTCATCGTGATTTTATAGAGGACTCGATAATCAATGTAGATGAGGATTGATCCATAAATATTTTTGATGAAGAGGACTGGCACACCCCATAGTAAAGCACATGGGTGTATAAAACCCTTATCCAGATTCTCATGTAACTTCTGCTTCCACTCTTCCAGTTCTACAGTGGCCATTATATATGGAGTATTCAATATAGGCATAGATCTAGGAATAATTTCATTTCATAACTCAACTTCTTAGTTAGGAGGAAGACTATGAAACTCTTCCAGGAATACATCAATGTAATCCCTCACGATAGGCATGTCTTCAAGCATGATTCTCTTCTTTGTGTAAATCTTTTGAGCAAGATATGCATGCTTATAAGGGAAATATATTCACACTTGAGAGGATGATTCTAAAGGATATTAATCTTCCTTATTACACTTTTAATGAATCAGAGGGTGCATTGGGATATGAATAGTGATCTCCCTTTCCCAATATTTGATGTTGTGTTTGTATAAAGATATCCAATCTATGCCCAAGATAGCGTCGAACTCCACTTAAGTAAGTATGAATAGATTTTCTTGGAGGTTCAGTCCACAAACATTTAATAAAGATGTGTTATAAACCATGGAAACAATAATTACCTCATTCACTATTCTCAAAGATAACATCTCCTCCAAATTTTGATTCTGTGTTTGAATAGTTCTACTAAACATTGAAGATATAAAAGAATCCGTAGAACTAGAATCAAATACTATATTCATTATTCTTGAATGAATAACTAGAATACTTGTCACCACATAGTTGTTTGTCTCCACCTCTGCAGTAGTGATATTATAATCCCTTCCTTATTTCCTTGGAGGTTGTTGTTGATTGCCTCCAACAACCCTTAGCGTAGGGAAATTGTTCTCATAATGCCCATGCTCCATGTAGTTGTAACACTACACTATAGGTTGAGTTTTGATCTGAACCTTCCTATATTATTCCACATTAGCGGTATTTTTCATATCCCTTCAGTAGATCTTGGCTAGATGTCCCGTCTTTCCATATTTGAAGAAATTTTTAGTTCCCTTTGGATAGTTTCTTGGATTCTTCTTCCCACAACTTTTACAAGTGAGATATTCAGGATTCTTTCCATAATCGAATTTGTTTGTCAAACCAAACATGTTTTTCTCCATTTTTCAATTCTTATCCCTAGGTCCATGAGACAACTGAGATTCCCAAATCTCCATTTCAACTGTAAGGGCACAATAGACAATCTACACATAACTATCAATTCCTTGGATCTCCAACACCTACCGTAGACACGTCTTTATCCAAGAAAATATGCGGCCCACCTTTATTTTGGTGTTCATGAGAAATACAAAGGTGTACATTTCATTCCTTTAAAAGTTTTCATCATACCACTCTATGGACTCATCTTCATTTGGCTTGAGACTGAGTAACATTCTTTACCCTATGAGAATGAGGGTTCAAGGAAAATATTTATTGAAAAATATCCTCTTCAATTCCTCAAAATCCATGCAATCAATATCCTCTTGGGAATTTTTATTCTTGATCAGTGTCCACCACTGATCATATTCCCCATCAATACTATAGAACACAAGTAAAAATTTCTCTTCTTCTGAGCACTGGAGGATGGATAATATCTTTTTAATGGAGTTAATCCTTGATTCCGTGGGGAGGGGATCAGAAGATCTGGTAAACATTGGAGGTGTTCGCCACATGAAAGAATCTATGATAACTTTATCATTCCATCTTTGAAGAGGGTGTTCCACATGATTCAATTTATTATTCATAATATGATCCAGCGGAGAATGTACTGTCATGAAGTTTTGAGCTCTTATTCCTGTCATATCAGGCATATCCTTAGTTAAATCATCATATTTCCTATCACATTGGTTGTTGGAACATGTTCTTCTATTTCCTTCCGTTAACGAATAAAATAATTTATATTTAGATAGATTGAATGCATAGTTATTTAGTATAAAATGTAAAAATTGAACATAAAAGGATAAACATGTAATGGAGCAGTATATCTTAACTTGTGATTCCTTCGGTTTAAATCAAGATTATCCTTGATATACTTATTAACATATATTCTTATGGGATTTTTTTATTCCCTTAATAATGGTTTGTATTAACCTCATGAATTTACCAAGGAATCTTCCCTAGGAGTATCAAACGAATAGTTCAGCAAGGACTGTTGGCATGTACCATGATAACCCAGGTCAAGCCTAAAACCCCTTATTAGTGTTTTCACCCCAAGGTAAATTTGTGCCAGATCCACCTCTACCTCTTTTTATCGAGACAGTGTTGTATTTTCATGAAAAACCACTTACTCTATATGCACCAAAATTTATGGATGTTTTCTTATACATCGTCTCATCCTTAAGGTATGTAAAAAAGTTTTCTATTCCTAATCTCCAAAAATATCTTTACCATCCTCTGATAACAACTATAACTACCCCAGAATTTTACATAAAACATTACATGATTTTAAGTATAATTAAACATCCGAGTGCAAGACAAGGATCATATAGTCTAGCGTCGTGAAATACTAGGTACATAAACTGAAATAATTGGACCAAATAACAAAATTATTTATTTAATATACACAAAGTGCTCCTAACATCCTTTTATCCATTACATATACATAGGCTATCCTAGGGAACACATTAATGAAGGGATGAGCTAAAAATCCCATAGGGAAATGAACATAAGAATAAAGCGTAAGCACATGATTTGGGAGGCATGATATAATGATATCAAAAGCATGGAACATATGGAATAATATAAACATGGATTCATATAACATTGGGATAATATGAAAATGGGATCATTTTAATATGGAAACCACATAACACATGTCTTTAGTACGAGTCAATGCTATTCACCATGATCGTTTTCCATAGTAGCACAAGCCAAGGCTAACCTCCAAGACCGTTGCACATAACATCTCATGAGACTTAAATTTACCCAATGCATTGGATCAATATCTGGGTAAACCCATCTTATAATTTTCTTGAATGTTCTTTCAACATAAAAAATAATTCATAATCAACAATACATAAACATAAGGGGACCCAAGGAAAGAAATGGGTGTCATAATCATGTCAAAATGAATAATAAATAGGGGTATCATAAAAGTGTCCATGAGAGAAAGGAATTAAAAAATATGTGTAAATTAAAAAGGAAAAACAAGAATATATCTTGTTAAGTGATGTTAAATAGAATCCACAAAATGTAAGAAGTGTATTTAGGAAATTCATAGCGTTAAATCATTTTAGTGTGGTTTTAAGGAAAACACTAAAGAGATTTTAAAATAAAAAAGCGAAAAATATTTATATAAATCCTAAAGTGAACCAATAATTTTTCATAACCAAAATAATGATTTTATGAAGACAATTTTGGATTAAAAAATAGTATAGAGGGCACTTGATATTGGGTAAAAATTTGGGAAGTTTCTCTTAAAACGAGTTTGCTAGCTGGGAAGTGTCATGGAGGAAATCCAATAAAGAATGTATATCCCCAATAGAAAATGAGATATAGATTTTGAAACTTGAGTTTGGATCATATATGAACAATTTATAAGTACTACAAAATTGAATATAAAACATCCTTTGGGTAAAAATAATGATAGAGCAACCTGAATGAATAGAGGCGGTTCGAGTAGAATTCCTTATGGATTATTGACATGATATCTGCTGTACTTTAGATGGATTAATGAAAGAGAAAGGGATTTTGCATATTTTATAAATAATGATGAATTTATGGTGTATTTGTGTTATATACCCTATAATTATATATTACCTATAAAATGGACTAGCGTAGAGGACATTCTTGAATAAAAATGGAATGGTGAGGATCCCTTACCTTAATTCTGGTGGTGATCTTCTCTTGATATTAATGACCTGCATAGTAAAATGAGGTTCATTAATTGATAATTAAATAAACTATTATATATTAAAAATATTTATTATAACCTTTTTAAGTTCATTTATAACCATTTTGACTAGTTAAGAGGTTCAATTTCTATGTTCGGGTCTATTGTTTTCATGGTTTTAATGATTTGTTCATGTTCGGATAAACATGTATTATGAAGGTGGTCGTCCAGAATATAAGTTGTATGTTATTAGTGAAAATAACTAAGATTAAAGGGTTACAAAATTAATTTTTCTATTGGGAGTGAAGTTGAATTATATTAAACTTTAGTGACAACCGTTTTGGTTAATCGGTGGGTATTTATTTCAATGAACATGTTTTTCATTATAACTGAAATACATTTGTACAAAATGGTTATGGAGACCTAAGTAAGATATATTACATATATAAAAATCCGGTTCAACCATAACATAAGTGGTTTTACGACCCAAATTAAATTTGATTATATAAATTGTTATACTATTGTCCTTGAATGTGCTAAATTAACACATCTCAAAAGGTGATTTCATTTCTTTGAAATAAAAGGTGGGGAAATGAGAGAGGATAATGATATATCACATAAGAATAAAAAAAATTAATTATATTTATGGTACTTTATTTTTCACACCATTTGGATGTGTAGTGGTTAGGAAAGAAAAGAAAATAAAGGAACATAAAAATGAAAAAAAAGATGAATTTTTCCTCTTGAATCAACCTTCTTGAGAGCTTCCTAAGGGGAGAGGTTTTGCTATTTGTAGAAGAATAAAATTTGTTGGACATGGGGATAGATTATTGGGGAGAGATTTGGGAAGAATATAGGGAAGGAACAAAGGTTTAGAGAAGTGAAGTGAAGAGGGAGTGAGGGGGGTTTATATAGTGGAAGAGAGGAGGGTTTTCATAATTTTTTAATCATTAGTTTATTAATTTCCCCCATGACCAGAAAAAGTGGTGATTACATTACCCAAAATAGTAAATGGTTCTTTTGAATTCTATCCATGTGTGGTGATATCATCCATGATGCTAGTAATTTTCTACTTAGCTTATAACGTATATATATGGAGAATTATAGTATTTTACTATTCATAAATGAAATCAAGTATTTTAGAAAAATCTTAAAAATTCACCCTAACCCTTTTTCTATATGTAGAGTAAAAAAATGAAATCCATTTTAAAAAATAATTTTCTAAATATGAATAATTTTATATTTAATTGAAATCATAATTTATTCTAAAAAACAGATTTAAAACATGTATTTACTTATTCCAAAATATAGGTACACCATACATTCACATAAATAATATTTAAATAATATTATAGGTAATGATACTATTCATTAGGGTATGTCACTATTGATAAGGTTAAAATTAAAATTCATAAGGGTATGTTACTATTCATGAAAAATTATTTTGTTCGTATTAGACTCCAAATAACTTAATGATCGGAACCGTGTAGGTCAGATTGTAGAAATTCAAATCATAGAAGTTACAAAAATATGTCTTGAGTTCAAATATAACATAGTAGATAACTATGTTGTGATTTATTGTCATTATGAAATATTTATAAGAATTTAATTTCAATTGAAAAACATTAGGTTGTTACACTACTGTCTTATGAAATTATGTAATGTTGAAGACTCTCTTAATAGAATGTATCATGTGACCATCTCAATGATCAAAATTGAGAAGGATCCAATATTCTCTAACATGAAAATGATTGAAATGGGAGTCATAACAGAAGTAACATCATCATTAATTTCTCAATGTTTACTCAACCATATCTAACGAATATGATAGTTTTTTCTCAAAGAGATTATGGGGAAAGATACTTCTTAGACAATAAATGGTTGGGAAAATTATATAAATAGTTATGAAATTTCAACAACCCTTCAGTGCTTCTCACAGTCCATTACAGAGTTATTTAGAAAATCCTCAATGTGACCTACTATCTGTGGTTGGAAATAATGAGTTATTCCATATATCTACACAGTAGAGAGTCCCGAGATTTCAAAATATGGGTAAACTGATTTTTAGATACATCAAAGACATTTATCTTTTTGATTGCAATAAATCCATGCCTTATTGACTATCACTCCCACCATGCCTGTGTAAATTAACGAAAATAATCACGTATCTATCTTAAGGGATAACATACCAAATCCCTAAAATGCATTGGACATATATGTGCTAAAACTGGGAAATTATGAAAACCTTACTCTTTATTTAACATTAAAACATGTTTTATTACATAAAAGTATACTTTCTATATCCCAAAATATCAATACATATCGTGTATTTTTGAAATATTTACATTACATAAAAATACAAAACATGGGATACAAAAAATTATTGAAAACATCCTTGACATGATCATAATATTCCAATAAACATAAAACTGCTAAAAGAATACATAAGAAATGATTGATATATAAAGCCCATTAAGTGAATAAAAATGGAATATCATGAATATAATGATACATGTTTTACAATAGAAATTTAAAATTTTCATAGAAGGAGTTGGAATAATAAAAAAGAATATTGAGGAATGATATATCATGGTAATCATAAAGGACACATGGGAAATGTGGAAAAACTAGAAAACAATATATAATAAACATTGTTCAAGGTTAAATAATCCATGACCTCATAGTGAAAAATGTCCCATAAAGGAATATTATTCACTCTCTATCCCAACCTGACGTGTCATGATGATAAACATTACCCAATTCATTAGATTGTTTTCTGGGCACACCCATCATATTCATTTCATTCTCATGCTTATGTGTTTCACATAGATCCTAAAACATGAATTCATTTATAATCATAATTTATTCCATGATTCTATAGTGGAGAATAAATTAATGTATTTCTAGAATAAATAGGTTTATGTTAATAATGGTGAATTCCCTTGATAAAAAATGGTTATGGTATTCACTGCATATTTGTTTTGGAATGGAAAATTTTTCTGAGATTTCTAAAGCATAACAACGTTACATAAAAATTTATAAATTTTTTTTAAAATAGATAAGGTGGTATATAATAATTTAAAAATAAAATGGTCAATAATGTGGTCATCTAAGCAAATTTAAAACATTAGGAAATTAAAATATTATGCATAAGTTCATAAAGAAACTTGAATAAAAAAGCGATAGTGATGATCCATTACAAGAATTTTGGTATATTATTGGGTTAGGTAATGGTAAAAATGGGGGATGATAAATGATACATCCAAAAAATAAATAAAATTTACATTATGGTATTTATTATAAATGAATGAAAATATAACCATTTTAAATTATAATAACTAACATCAAAGAAGTTGGTTGAATTTGAAAAGAGAAGAGGAAGGTCCCTTATTTGAATGTGTGACTCCAATGGTTTGGGAAGGAATTATTGAGAGATTTTGTTTCCTTTGGGGGACTCTCATGACTGGAGAGTAGAATATGGATGTTCAATAAGTATTTTGTGTGATGAAAATGGGAGATTGGGTGAGTTTATATAGGAAAGGAGGGTGTTTTCATTATTATTTATTTTTTGAACTCTACATAATAAAATATCCAGAACCACAAACCATTACATGATATTTTCACATTGTATCTTCTAAATGGGAGTGGTTTAAATTATTTTATAATTTTAAGGGCCTAATCTATTAAAATATTACCATTGATGTTGTGGAGGTGAGTAACACTCTTCAAACATGATTTTCAAAATCTAAAATATATCATACGTTTGGGAGGATTCTTGAAGGATTTATAAAATAAATAAAATAAATTCAGAGTGAAATTATATTAAATTAAAAACGTGTATTTTTTAGTGTATACCTTTTATACTAATTATTACAACACTTTTGGGTCATTATGATGTCATAGAAAACAATGTATATTTATCTGGTATTTAATTTTTACCTGAAAATTCGGCTATATCAAAAAATTAAGAAAAACTCACCATTGGATATTTTATACATTATTATTAAAAAAATAATTTTAATATGATATTAATAATTTTCTAAATATTTTAATTTACATTATTAAAATAATAACCGACATTTATTGAAAATTATAGGTTTTTTGGAAATAATTGTTTCCAAACACTAATAAAACAGTACATTGGACTTTATAAAAATTATATGATCATTTATATTTGATAAAAATTATTTAGTAATAATATATTACATAACTATTATTTTTTTCAAAAATCGATTAATTCATAAATTAATTAATTGAATATGAATATTATCAAAAAAATTCATTTTTTGTATTAATGTATTGAAATTAGAATCATTTATAAGTTACAATAATAGAATGAAAATATATTCATTATTTTATGAAAACATAATGTTAATAAAAATAATTATAGAGTCTTGATATATATATATTTAATACATAAGCAATCACCCTGCTATTATTGTGCATGATAGTGAGATTTTCATGGGGTGGTATGATGAAAATGGTTTGGGCCTGGATCTCATTGAGATTGAACTTATCACATAAACAGATTTAACCATGCTTGTGTTTTTGGATATTATATTGGGTTTGGTCAAGGGAATGCCCAGAAATCCTATCTCCCTCAGAATCACTGATAAATGGGCATCATTGGGAATGATCCTACTGGTTGAGGCCATCACTTCCTTTGTCTGTGTCAATTAGATTTGTTAAAACCCTATATTTATACTAATAATGTGATAACTTTTCAACAAATATATTATCAATGATAATTATTTGTAATGGAAAATTAAATCTAATTGGATATAATACAAATTTCTGAGTTCTTCTGTTTACTATAACTATATTACATATTAATAAATTTAAAAATAAAAAATAGTTTTTCTATTAAGAAAAGTTCAGTTCATCACAATCTTCCTCCATTTAGAAATTTGTCCTTCAAAATTTTCTTTTCCCACACTAAAATACGAGCGTAACTATTTTTCATCATCTCCTCCAGTTCCCACATTTCTTCTTCAAACATTTAGTTTCTCAACAACTAATTTACAAGGTTCATTGCCTTATTTCATAGAACATTTTATATATGATTAAAGATCTTCACTGACTGCTCTTCATAGGAAATATCATTATCCAATTGGACCACCTTAGGACTGAGTACATGTGAGTGGTTTGGTATGTAATTTCTCAAGAGGGATACATAAAATATATCATGTACTTGAGATAGTATCGATGGTAGTTCTAGTCTATAGGCCACCACTTAGATGCGATCAAGGATCTCAAATGGGCCGATGTATCTTGGGATAATATTTAAATTCTTTCCAAATATCATTACCGTCTTCTGATGAGATATAAAAAGGAATTCCGTGTATCCAACATCAAACTATAGGTCTCATCGACTATTTTCATCATAACTCTTTAATGGACATTGAGTTTCTTTGATGTGATGCTGGGTGGTCTTATCCTTCTCAACAATTTCCTCAACCATTTCAGGAAAAAGAATTTTTCACTCTCTGACATCATCCAGACATGTTGGTCTTCTACACCTCTCCCAATAAAAGGCTTTATAGGGAGCCATTTGCAAGCTTGAGTGGAAATAGTTGTTGTAAGGGAACTCGACCGATGGAAGATATTGGTCCCATCATCCTTGGATGCCCAGAAAACATTCTCAGAACATGTATATCAGTGTATAAATAATTCACTCAGATATGCCATCAGTTTTAGGAAGATAGGATGTATTGATTTTCAACTTAGTGTAAGAGCATTTTGGAGACTTTTCTAGAACTTGGTGGTGAATCTTAGATCTTGTTCAGATATAATTTATAGTGGTACTCAATTTATCCTTAAAACTTATATGATGTATATCTGTGAAAGTTAATACAATGAGTAGTCCTATTGAATTTCAATAAAGTGAGTTGTCCTTTTTACGTGATCCATAACAACCCATATAACATTTTTTCCCATCGATTTTTTACAATTCCCTGTGACAAATTCCATGGATATTTTCACCCATTTCCTTGTTGGTATAGATAAGGGATTTATCATAAAATTATACATATACCTATCATCATTCACTTTTATAGATACAACGAACATTAATGTATATTCATAAATCTCCTTCATATTGGCCCAAAAATTGTGCTCATAGAGATCGTGACACATATTTGTTCAACCTTGGTGAATGGATAAAGTGGAAAAATGTTACTTTTCCAACATTTCAATCTATAATATAGGATTTTATGGAACATATAGTCTTGAAACAAAACTCACAAATCCCACTTCATTAATATTGAACTCCGAGTATTTACTATTATTTAAGGATTCCACATTCCTTAAAATTCCCACATCATTTCACAAAGCATCATTCTTTTTATCCAAGGGGGATGGTTGGGAAATCATTTGTGGAAGGATTGAATAGGTTCCTTCCTTAATGATTCCCATGTCCATCCATTTCATATCTATGGTGATTGGATCCTTCTCAATTATCATCATTGATAAAGGTGCCTGATATTTTTTATATAGAGCATCCACCACATTATTTTCTTTACCAGGATGATAGTGGATTGATCAGTCATAATCCATGATGATATATAACCATATTCATAGTAGAAAATTATATAATTTCTTTGTGAATATATGTATATATATATGAGTATCTTCTGATTAGTGTATATCTCACTCTTCTCCCCTAGAGATAATGCTGCCATATCTTCAATGGAATGATCACCAATGCCATATCCCGATCAAGTGTGGGATATTTTTTCTATTGAATTTTAAAATAACATGAGGCATAGCCTATCGATTTATCATTTTTCACAAACAGACAACCCAATTCCGTCATTCCAACATCACTGAATACTATGAATAGTTCCCCACTTGTGGGTAGTGTAAGCATATGTGAAGTGATAATCCTTCTTTACAACTCTATAATGATTTCATCATATTATTTATTCCATGAATCAGTTAAAATTTATATTGTTAAGAGGGTTTTATAGTCATGCTAATTTCTAACAAATCAGAAAAAAATTGCATGTAATCCTATGAAAATATGGATATATATCATTCATGTTGGCCTCAAAAACCCTTAAATAGAATCATTACTTGAATGGTCCACTTCTATCATATTGTTTTTGATAATATTCCCTAATAAAGAGAATTAAATCAACCTAGAATCACAGTTACTATACATATAATGATGCCTATCCATTCAAAAGATATTTATAATAGTATCCAAATTCTCTTCACACTCCGCCTTTATTTTATTCCATATTAGATCATCATATATAAATACTACCAGAGATTAGTTGATGTAATCTCTAATGACTATATTCATTATGCCTAGGAATATTTCTAGAGCATTAGTGATTCCGAATGGCATTACTATGAACACATAGTGCCTTTACCTTGGATAAAACACTATCTTGGGGATGTCTTCCTTCTCTTCCCATACTTGGTAACATCCCAACCAACGATCCACCTCGGAGAAGTATTGTACTTCACAGAGCTTATCGAACAAGTCATCAATATAAGGAAAGGAATACTTGTTCATTATCATGGTCTTGTTGAGATCATAATAATCATTGCGAAGGCAAATTATCCCATCCTTATTCTTGATGAATAATAACGGTTCACCCCATGCTGAAGTAATTGGGTATATGAGACCTTTACCAAGATTCTTATATATTTCATTCATCATCTCGAAAACATCCACTACATAAATTCTACATAGAGTCTTAGATAATAGCAACACCCCAAGAATAATATTGAATAAAAATTATACCTCTCGTCTAGGAGGAAGACCATAAACTTCCTCAAGCAACACAATAGTGTATTTCCTCACGATAGGCGAATATTTAAGATTATCCTTTCCTTAGAATAAATCAATTTAGAATGATATTCTAGCTCATAGGGAAATAATATCAATGCTTTAGATGATGGTGGTAAAGAAGATTCTTCCTCATCCATACACATGTACATAATCATGGGTCAATTAAAAGTGAAGAGAGTGATTTCCTTCTCACAGTAATGTATGTTGGCTCTATACAGGGAAGGCCAATCGATGCCTAGAATTGCATTGAATTCAACCATTGTAATTATGAATCTTTTTTCTCAGAATTTATTACCAAAAATTTTGATAGGAGAGGACTTATATACTAGGTATGAAATAATTCCACCATTTTCCATTTTCTCCAACAACTCTGCTTTCATGCAATGTGGTGATGTCGGGATAGTTGTACATAATATTCATGATATAAAGGAAAGTGTAGAACCATAATCAAAAAGTAAATTCTCTATTTTTGATTGAATAACTAGAGTACCAACCAACACTTCATAGTCACTATTCAATTTAGTGGTAGGTGTGGAAAAATTTCTCAGTTACTACCTTGGAGGTTGTTGGTTTTCCCCGAAAAACATGGCTTAGTGTATTGATTTGAAAAGTGTCATTGTTCTTTTAAGATGATGAAATTGACATTGCACTGGAGGTTTACTAGAGAGTTCCTTTCATATGATTCATTACTAGGTTCTATTTTGGGAAAACTCTAGCAATGTTTCCTTCCTCCCCACACCTATTGAATATCTTCTCCCCCTTAGGATATTTCTTAGGAGAATCCACCAACACATTTAACATGTTGGATGTTGAAATTTCTTATAACCATTAGATTTATCTATCATACTTCTTGAATTAAACTGAACTTTCTTCTACTTATCCCCTAAATACCCATAAGATTCTCTGATATACAACATGATTTTGAGGTCACATCAGAAAATTTCCTCACTCCCATTAAATTCAAAAATCAAAAAGGATTTTTGTAGACTAGGTTTTATCCCACCAAAGAAGCGATCAACCTTGAATTCATGGGTAAAGATAAATCCTAACGTGTCTGAGAAATTTATTTTCATTATTTATTCATAAACCATGATAGATTCATTATATGTGTTCTTGAGGGAATGGAAATCCCATTCTATTCTATGTCAGAGGGTGTGAGTAAAATATTTATTAAATATTTTTTTTAATTCCTTCCACTCCATCACATCGATCTCTTCCTTAAGATTCATATTTTTGATCAATAAACACCACTGGTTGGCTTCTCTATCCATATAAAAAACATTTAGTAGAACCTTTTCTTTCTCTGAACATTAATGGATTGGGAAGATCTTCTAAATGGAGTTGATACATTATTACGTTGTTAAGGGATCAGATGTTGCATTTAATGTAGTAGGACTTTATCTCATGAAACTCTCTGTTGTAGCTTATTTTCTCTTAGGGATGATTGGTAAATACAATTAATCTTGGTTTTAATTCAGAACCTAGATTAGATTAGAGAGAGTATCATGAATATGTGTTTGATTTCTTCTCTCATTAGGTTGGGCATCTCATTGGTGAAATCATCACATTTACTATTACATCAATTGCTAACCAAATTACTCTTATTACTGGCTATTGGATGTAATAAAATGAAAACCAATGATGGGTTTTAAAAAAATATTAAAATCATGAAGGAAATATAATCACATTAAATAGAAAACATATAAATTACATTTATTTCCATAATTTTTCAATTTATAGGCTTTAATCTTTGTTATCCATGATCTATTTCCTAACATGTATTATTATGGTAACTTTTGAGTTCCCTTAATAATGGTTTGTAATGAGTTTATGAATTTACCAATGAAAATCCAACTAGGGTTTCAAAACATGGGAATAGTAAGGATTTTTATCAAGTACTAGGTTACCATTAGTCGGGCCTGAGACACCTTATAGGAGTTTTTACTGCATGGTACATCTTTTCTATAACCACGCACACTTATAGTATCAATAAATGGATGTATTTTCTTGATAAACCACTTATTATATACTTAACAAAACTCAGGTTTGTTTTCTTATACATAGAAATATCTGTAATTGTTTCTCTATAGTTTTCTAATATTAATCCCAAAAATAAACGAACATTTTCTCTATTACCAACAATGAACACCCTGCTCCATAATTCACATTAATACATGTGTTGTTACGTAAAAGTACACTTAATAAAACCCCAAGGGTTGAGAAGTCTAGTTTCATTAGGAATTAGGTACATGACATTTTAACTTATAACATGGGATACATAACATTATTAAAAGCATACTTGACATGGTCAAAATATTCCAATGATCTGAAAACTGGATGGGATAACATGGGGAAGTACCTATGAAAGTAGTGATATTTAAATCATAGTAAAGGAATAAGTATGGTGTGACATTGAGATAATGATACATGTTATACAATAGAAATATCAATTGGGAATAGAAATAGTATTAATCATAATCATGAACAATGTGACATGATATATCACAATAATCATACAGGCAACATGGGAAAGATTGAAACAACTTAAAACACTACATCATAATCCTATGTTAAGGATAAATTCACCAATTACTCTTAGAGTAAAAATTACCCAAAAAGAATACGGTTCAATCCCTATCCCAGTATGAAGTATCCTAATACTAAGCACTACCCAATGCATTTGAGCGCTATCTTGGTGCACCAATCATATTCATTTCATTCTAATGCTTAAATGTTCCACATAGATCATAAAACATGGATTAATTCATCATAAAAAATTATTACATGATTATAGATTTTGGAATAAATATATGTATGTCCCCAATAAATAATTATAAGTGTATAAAGGTGAATACCCATGATATAAAATTGGGTATCATATTTGTTTCGGTGCGGATGTGCGTCGGGTTTCTGTTCCGACGCTGTTCTGCCAGGACGCGTTCGCGCGTGCACCCGTCGACCCGAGGGGATGGGCGCGCAGCTTGTGGCCCCGCAGTCCCGCTTTCCAAAGGCGGGCGACATCCGTCCCTTATTCAGGGGCGTATGCTCCTTGATCGAAACCGGGATGATGGGATGTCGGCTCCTCCTTCCATGGATGTCTCCTTGGAACTCGTTACCTAATCCGGGTCTCCCTCATAGATTTAAGACGTGCTCGTGAATCTCATTCCCGGCGCCATGTCTCCATGGACACCGGTTAATTACGCTGCTTCCGCCCGGACGCTCCAAGGAGTCTGGTCGGGGCAACAACCTACGGTGAGGAGACCGGGTAGCTCTGGGTGCTGGGGGCGTGTCTTAACACTGCGGCTCTGCATGTCTGCCTTCCGTCCCTAATAGGGCTTCTCGAAGGTGTGATGGCCTGAGGCATCCCGCGCTGGGTGCGGGGAACTGTGTTACCTGAGGTTTTCCTCAGCTTCCCATGTTTAGCACGGGGTATGCCGCGAGTTTAACATCCAGCGGGGATGACATCGGACTGATCAACACGAGAAGTGGATCAGATGACAGAACCCTTTGCGGGGAACCTCCGATGCTGGGGCCAGCACATGGGTGGCTTCCCGAGTGAAGTGGAGTGGAATGAAGTGGAATGACCCCACCGGGATGTGGCGGCCCGGGTAATGATCAGGATGGATGATGGAGTGAATAGCTTGGACCCCGTAGGGGCTTCCTACGTACCGCGCGTTAGCGCGGATCAAAGTCAGCGTAGTTCGGATATACAGTTTAACGTCATGCTGGACGTCGGCAAGCCGACTCACGAAGAGGTCGAGGCTACCGGGCGGAGGATTGAACCGAACCACCTCGCACAGAGGGGGACGGAACGGCCGGGTGGATCACAGTTTCACGTCATGCTGGACACTGAAAGGAGAAAAAGGCAGTGGGGAGACACAATGGAGATACACATGTGCAGTCTCCCACAAGGGAGGATTCATAGGTGAATCGACGCAAGTGTGAACCCGGGAGGGGTCCACTGATGGACGAACCGACGTGAATACGACCGGGACGACCTGGTGGTGGGCTTGAACCTCGGAGAGGCTTCCTACGTACCCTTTTTAGGAGACAGGGATCAAAGTCCATGTAGTTCGTTCTGTCTGTAATACTCTACCCCCTTGGGCGAAGGCCACTCCAATCCCGACATCCCTGCAGAGACGAGCGGGTGGGGGCCACATCCAAACCGGGAGGGGGACCCTGCGTGCGAGGCACGGGATCGGGCGACGCGGACGGTTTAGCGTCTTGCCGGACGAAGTACAGTTTAACGTCGTGCGTTGAGGACGAAGCGGACGGTTTAACGTCTTGTCGGACGAAGTACAGTTTAACGTCGTGCGTTGAGGACGAAGCAGACGGTTTAACGTCTTGCCGTACGAAGTACAGTTTAACGTCGTGTGTTGAGGACGAAGATGCTTGGCAGTTTAACGTCTTGCAGCGCGGACGAGGTGCAGTTTAGCGTCATGCAGGACGAATGCTGAACAGTTTAACGTCTTGTAGCTCGGACGATATGCTAGGCAGTTTAACGTCGTGCAGCTTGGACGTGGTACAGTTTAACGTCATGTTGGACGAAACACTTGGCAGTTTAACGTCTTGCAGCGCGGACGAGCGTGATGCCGCCGATGGGTTCGTGTCACTTCACGCGAGCCTGGAGGGCCGCACGGGAAGACAACGCACGGTGCGGGCACCCGGGATGAAGATTATTGGGTGCCACGCAGGCGGGTACCCTCAGGGGGTCAAAGGGGGCGACCCCGGTGGATTGCGCGCAAAAGAGAAGTTTGGCGCGCAATACCACGGGTCGGCGCGCAAATGGGCAGGCTGGCGCGCAATTGGGCCAGCGCTTTGCGCGCGGAAGATGGAGATTGCGCGCATCAGGCTTCGGATAGCGCGCGGGGGAAACAGCTCATTCTTTAACGAATGGCCTCTTAGTAAGGGGGGGTGCGCGCAATCGGGCTGGATTGCGCGCACCCGGGGGAAATTGTGCGCAAGAGTCTTCTTTTGCGCGCGAAGGCCTTTGGGTGAAGAGTTGTTTCAAAGGAAAGGAGCCAAAGGGATTGCGCGCGATGGGGAACCCCAAGGCTTTGTTGCGCGAAAGAAAGGAGGTTACCTGAAGATCGGCATTGCGCGCGGAGGGGGTTGGATTGCGCGAACGAGCGACTCTTCGAATTCCGGCAACCTCCAAAACGTCGGGGGTCGCCTTATATTTATAGGCAACCCCGGGCGCGGAATCCGGTTCGCGGGCGCGGAATTTCCTTCGCGGGCGCGGAATCGGGCCCGGCGCGCAAGGGAGTCGCGCGGGCCACGGGCGCGCAAAATTGCGCGCAGGCCCAGCGCATTGCGCGCTTCCCGGGAGGTTTGCACGCCTGACTTCAACTTTGCGCGCGGGTCTCCAAAATTCCGCGCAAGGCCTCCGGGCCCTCCGAAACATGCTTCCGACTCCAAATATGACCTCGCTTTCCGCATCCAGAGCTTCGTTTGGGAACAACGGACTTTTCCGGCGTCTACTAAAGCCCCCCCTCAGAATCTGATCGGCGAGAGGTCGCAACGATCGGGTTCTGAGGGAGACGCCGGAATGCCGAAGTCCTGGGTGGCGCGGGACTGTGGCGCGCAAAAAAGGGTGTCGGGCGTGAAATTCGCTGTCGCGGTCGCGCAAAGTGCTTTCCGCGCAGCGCGGACACCCCGCCTCGCCTATAAATAGGGGCCCTGGGTTTCTAAAGAAAAGAGGGAGGTCATTCCTAGGAAAGGAGACCTCAGACCCAATCAATGTATCATCCCCCCAACTTGTTCCGACACACAAGCGGGACAACGCTAGGGGCGTTAAGATTTTATCTAAACATAGGGAAGTGAGAAAGGGTGAATCGCGTGTCCCGAATTCAGAAATCCACGACGGTCGGCCTTCCAGGAAATGCCCAAGACGGCAAGCGGACAATGGATCAATCGACCATACTACTGCAATAGACGGACCGAAGGTCATCATTCATATTTCAGGAGGTGGATCACATGTCATCATCAATGCCGCTTTGGGGGTTCCTTCAGGCACAAGGGTGGAAATCCGAATCAACAGGGCATGCGAAGCGTGGAGCGAAGTGATGAATTGTTCGGACAGAATATAACACTCCCAAAATTGTGCCACCGTGGGGAAAGCGTATTAGGCGGATGCACTAATCTGGCCGTGAATCACCCCAATTCTCAGACAGAACCTCTTCGACGAGGCAACTGTCGCTTCCCATCATTGCAATGGGGCATCCCGAGCTGATTCAGGGAGAATATCACAACCGCACCACTCTACCAGAAGCCAGGCCAAATGACCGGCGACGAGGTGGGTCAGGACTTAGCGATCCCTGTGGCTGGACCCGAGTCGAGATGCCCGGGCGTTCCTACATACTCCATCAGGCTGGAGATCAAGCCACACGTAGTTCTGAGAGTGTAGTTTAACGTCATGCAGGACGTAGAACCCCGATTAGGGAGATCTTAGTTTAAAGTCATAGAGCTCAGTCCATAGGGGCAGATCCTAGTTTAAGGTCTTATAGCTCGGACCATAGGAACCTCAAAGTACGCCACATCGTTGTCCTATTCCCTGGATATGCGAAGATGCACTGAGGGATATTGTCAAGAGTGTCGAGATTCTGCCTGGTCAGAATGGGAGGTGGAAAAATGTGAATCATGCGGCCATTCACTCAAGGACTGGGGGCATCGGCGTAACGATATGGGAGTACTGCCGACCTTGGCGGAAAAGCAGCATCAATATCGCACTGACCGTTGATGGAATGAGGCAGCAAACGAGCATCAACCGCTCAAGCGCAGGATTCATATCGATTTGCTGCCCGAGGCCCTTGGGGGCACCAGCCCGAGTCGGTGGGAGAGAACTGAGGCATTGTGTCCAGACCGCTCACGGGGGCTCCACCCAGGGCGTAGGCGATGGGTCCGAATGAAAGGGAGCACGAAGCCTGAAAAGTGGAAGGAACCTGACCAAGCTGAACCTGACCCTCCTAGCAATAAACTAGAGTACTCTTGACACCGGTGGACCACTGCAAGGGGTCGAGGGACACGCCTTGAGGGTGACCCGAAGGCGGCGGATTCCCCAGAGAAGGGGGAACCTCTAAGAGGTGGGGGGCTGGACCCGAATTTTCAAACATCCGGGCGTTCCTACGTATCCCATAAGGATGGGAATCAAGCCACACATAGTTATGGAAGCGCAGCGCAACACAATCGGGCACCAGCGCTGGAAGGGGTGCGGGTCTGGCCCTCGCACCCAAAGAAGCGGTATTTGATATTTCTTGTTTGTCCTTAAGGGTGGATGGTTTTTCTTTGTGCAGCGACATGCCTGTGATTAAGAAACCCCTGGCGTCGCCACAATAATCAAGCCATGAAAGGCATTGATAAATGGCGTGGTTATTAACCAGCGCCCAACGTGACTGTCCTCTGAGGAGAACATCACGATGCAGTGCCGTTTCTCGTCGGGCGACCAAGACGATCACAGTTTACGGTCGTGTGGTAGGACCAGAAAACAGAGTTTAAGGTCGTGTGGTTCGGACCATGGAGGAATCCGCTTATTGCGATATGGCGGACCCAGCGGAGGTGGGAGCATACCTAGCCCTGCGGTCACGCACGATTCCAGGAGAAGGATCCTGGGATAGGGGCCTGCGTATGTCCATCACCCGAGGGGCAGAGATGCTAGCCTCCAGCTATACTGGGCCCAGAACGCGATTGTTCGGGTGACTCCTTCCTCTTTATGGGGACGAGGGTCCAGCTACACATGTCCCTTAGGGAGGACATTAGCATATATCCTTGGTGCTCAGATCGTGGGAGCCTCGAAAGACACCATTACCCTGGTTGGCCTGCCTAACGTGTAAAGGTGTACTGAAGGTCAGTATGAAGAGAGTGTCGAGATTCCACTACAACGCACAAAGGTGGTGTGTGATGAGGACTGCGCAACCAATGTTCAGATCCTGAAAGAGCCGACATGGAGATCAAGGATGTCGCTGACCATATTCGCAACACAACATCTGATCGCGTCAGCCTAGGACGGGGCAAGCAAACGAGCATCAACCGCTCAAGCGCAGGATTCATATCGATTTGCGGCCCAGGACCCGCCGGTAAATTGACCCGGAGCGGTAGGAGAGCACTGAGGCATCGTACCCAAACCGCTAACGAGGATCCCTTTGAGTGAAGGATCGAACAAGAGGAAGCGCGAGGCCCGACAAGCAACACAGTACTTGTCGGGATTGAATCCGACACCACGGGTCATAGACCTAAGTACCCAAAACATGTTAACAGATCACCGGAAAGGGTCGGAGGACTCACCCTGAGAGCAACCAAAAGACGGCAGATCCCCGTGATCAACCAAGAGACGGGGCTGGACCTGAAACACAAGCGTCCAGGCGGTCCTACGTTTCCCATAAGGATGGGAATCAAGCCGTACGTAGTTCTTGGGAGGCAGTTTAACGTCATGCAGGACGATGAGGGGTGTGAGGTAGTCCCACACACGGGGGAGGCGTACGGCATGGCCAGTAGACCAGCGTGAATGAGGGCATAGCCCCGCGTTCACGCCATACGCCTCACACAAAAAGGACGGGAACTAGGGCCAGAGGCCCAACGCGGGATAGAGATTCCCGAGAAATGGGGCTAGGCCTGAAACATGAATGTCCAGGCGGTCCTACGTATCCCATTAGTATGGGAATCAAGCCGCACGTAGTTCTTGAAGTGAAGTTTAACGTCATGCAGGAAGAAAAGAGAAAGGGGGAGCGGAAGGCATCCCCAAACGTGGGGGGCGTACAGCGTGGCGAGCAAACCGACGTGAATGAGGGCATAGCCCCGTGTTCACACCATACGCCGCATACCCAGAGGCAACTGGGCCAAGGGCCCGAGATGGGATGAAAATTCCTGAAGGATGGGGCTGGGCCTGAAACATGAATGTTCAGGCGGTCCTACGTATCCCATAAGGATGGGAATCAAGCCGCACGTAGTTCTTGAGGGGCAGTTTAACGTCATGCAGGACGATGAGGCTTGGCAGTTTAACATCTTGCAGCGCGGACGTGGTACAGTTTAACGTCATGTTGGACGAATGATGAACAGTTTAACGTCTTGTAGCTTGGACGATATGCTAGGCAGTTTAACGTCGTGCAGCTTGGACGTGGTATAGTATAACGTCATGTTGGACGAAACACTTGGCAGTTTAACGTCTTGCAGCGCGGACGTGGTATAGTTTAACGTCATTTTGGACGAAACACTTGGCAGTTTAACGTATTGCAGCGCGGACGATATGCTAGGCAGTTTAACGTCGTGCAGCTTGGACGTGGTACAGTTTAACGTCATGTTGGACGAAACACTTGGCAGTTTAACGTCTTGCAGCGCAGACGAAGTGCACTCAGGCTAAGTATTTCTTGAGGAACCTAGTGTTGGTGGGAGGAGTGACACGCTCACCATCCATAGTTGCTAGGGAGTACGCGCCATTGGGATAGACCTTGTGGACAACAAAAGGTCCCTCCCACTTGGGCTCCAACTTGGGTGGCTTCCTTCCGGGGATCATTGGTGCTCTTAGGGCCAGTACAAGGTCACCCTATAGGAAGGAGCGGAGGCGATCCTTCTTATTGAAAGCTCGAGCCATTCTGCTTTGATTCCTCTCCAAGTTGTGCAATGCGCGAAGCCTATTCTCATCCAGTGCTTCCAACTCGACTAGACGGGCTTCAGCAGCTCTGTCCGGCACTTGCTGGTCGTAGACCGCAGTGCGCAAGGACGGTAACTGGATCTCGATGGGCAGGACGGCCTCAGCTCCACACACCAGGGAATAAGGGGTCATCTGGGTGGAATTGCGAGTCGTCGTCCGATAAGCCCAGAGGGCGTTGGGGAGCTTCTCCGGCCAACTCTTCTTGTTCTGACCAACCATCTTTTGCAGAGTGTTAGAGAGGGTTTTGTTAAAAGCCTCAATCTGTCCATTCGCCTGCGCATGATAGCGAGATGTATGATTCGAGCGAATTTTGTACTTGGCGTACAACTTCTTCAACTCGGCTGCTTGTAAATTGGCTCTGTTATCCCTGAGGATAGCGTGAGGCACTCCAAATCGATAAATGATGTTGGAGGTCACGAAGTCAGTGATCGAACAGGATTTGACCTCTCTGAGCAGAATCGCCTCTGCCCATTTGGAGAAGAAGTCAGTGGCAGTCAGAATGAACCGGCACTGGCGAGCCGTCGCCAGCGGGTAAGGTCCCACAACGTCCAGAACCCAGACTGCAAAGGGCCATGAATACCTAGAGGTATGGAGAGGCTCCGGTGGCCGGTGCACAAAGTTCGCATGAACCTGGAACGCATGGCACTTCCTAGCATACTCGATGCAGTCATGGATTATGGAGGGCCAGAAGTATCCCAACCTCCGAATCTGGTGGGACGGCTTCGGCCCAGTCTGGTGGGCACCACATGAACCAGCATGAACCTCCTGCATGACTCATGGGATCTCAACTCCTTGAAGGCAACGGAGGAGAACACCATCAAATCCGCGCCTATAGAGGATTTGCTCCAGGCCGGGACTGCTCTGGAGGACAAACTGCGATGCGCGGCGTCGAACTCGCTCACGATCGGCCCGATCCGATGGGAGAATGCCATGTTGGAGGTACTCAACCAAAGGTGCCCTCCAATCAGGGGCTGATTCGACTGCCATATCTGGGGTACTCGGGGCTCCGGGCACAGGGGCAACCGTGGTGACATTACTTACCGACGGGCCGCGATCTCCCTCCTGGATAACGGGAGCGATGAGCCTGCGGTGCGTCACGCGGATGATCAGGTTGTCCTGTTCAGGCTCCGCGAGTGACGCAGTAAGGCTGGCCAAAGCATCTGCTCGACCGTTCTGCGACTGGGGAATATGGACAATTTCTGGCCGAGAAGGAAACTAGGCCATCAGGAGGAGGGTGCACTCCAGCAATGCCATAAGTTCTGGCTTCCTGACAACATAGTCGCCATTGATCTGCTTAACGACCAGCTCGGAGTCCCCTTTCACACACAGATGGGGCACGTCGATCTCGAGAGCTAACTCGAGGACGATGATGAGGGCATGGTATTCCGCCTCATTGTTGGTACAACCCTCTGAAAACAGGAAAGAGTATGGCAGCACGGCTTGCTCCGGGGTAATGAAGACGATACACAAACCCACTTTGTTGAGCTTAGGATTATCGAGTCTTCTACCGGTGGGGCTCCGGGAGGCACCGTCAAAGTGCATCTGCCAGCATGGATCGGCTCGATCGACCGAGAGAATGGCCTCATCAGGAAAGCCTAGATCCAGCGGATGATCCACGGAGGTCGGGTGAGAAGCCAGAAAGTCTGCCAATGCTTGCCCTTTGATGGACTTCTGAGACACATACCTGATGTCGAACTGCTAGAGAATCACAGCCCACCGCGCTAGACGGCCAGTCAACATAGGCCGGCTCAGGATATATTTCAACGGGTCTACCCGAGAAACCAACTGTACATCATGGTGCTGCAAGTAGTGTCGTAATTTCTGTACGGCAAATACGAGCGCCAGGCAGCTCTTCTCGATGGGGGAATACCTAACTTCCGCATCGAGGAGCATGCGACTGAGGTAATAGAGGCTATTCTCTGTTCCCTCATTGTTCTTCTGGGCGAGAAGGGCACCAAGGGACCGTTCCAGGGCGGTCACATAAAGGACCAGCGGCTTCCCGGATATAGGCGGCATCAGAACCGGAGGTTGATGCAAGTACTGCTTGATTTTCTCGAAAGCGGTCTGACACTCTTTATCCCATAAAAAGGTGGCACCTTTCTTCATGATCCGAGAAAAGGGCTTACACTTGCCGGCCTGATTCGCGATGAATCGGCGTATATAGGCTAAGTGGACTTGGAACCCTTGCAGTTCCCAGATGTTACCTGGGGGAGGCATCTGACTAATCTCCCTGATCTTCTCTGGGTCGATCTCAATACCCCGGTATCTTACCACGAATCCAAGGAACATTCCGGAGGTGACCCCGAAGGCACACTTCAACGGGTTCATCTTCAGGCAGCGAGACCGGAGGAAGCCGAACACTTTCTCAAGATCTTTGAGATGGTCCTGACACTGGCGCGATTTGACCACCAAGTCGTCGACGTAGCATTCCACCAGTGTGCCGAGGATTGGCTTGAATATGCGGTGCATCGCCCGTTGATAGGTGGCACCTGCATTATTCAGGCCGAGGGAATGACCTGGTAACAAAAGATACCTTGGGGGCCCTGAAGGCAGTGAACTCCTCATCCTCAGGGGCCATCCGGATTTGGTTGTACCCGGAGTATCCATCCATGAAGGAGAGGGCTTGGAACCCTGCCGTGGCGTCAATCAACAGCTCTGTCACCGGAAGGGGAAAATCATCCTTCGGACAGTGGCGGTTGAGATCGCGGAAGTCGATACAGACTCTGATCTGCCCATTCTTCTTCCTAACCGGCACAATGTTGGCCAGCCATTTGGGGTACTGAACTTCCCTCACGAAGTTGGCTTTGATAAGCTTGTCAACTTCGGCCTCAACCATGGCACCGTGGAATGGGTGCATCTTCCTGGGAGGCTGCTTGAACCCGCGATGGTTCGCCGGGAGACCAAGGCAGTGGACGGCTACCTGGGGATCTAGCCCCGACATCTCGTCATAGCCCCAAGCAAACACATCACGGTGCTGCCTGAGGAAGTCCACGTACTGCAGCCGCTCCTTAGAGGACATGGCGGAACTGACCAATGTGGGTCTTGGATCTGCTTCGGTTCCAAGGTTCACCTGTACTAACTCATCGACCGTGGTGGAGACGCCCTCCTCAAAGGCTGGGGGTGCATCTTCCACGTCCTCTCCACTCGGGGAGGGATCGTCCACGGGAGAGACTGCATTGGAAACTGCATTAGGGCTACCAGATCCTGCTGGGCCGCCGGTTCTGGCATGGGCGGTCGCGGTCATCTTATCAGGAGACTCACAGGCCGTCGAGACCATGGCTACGTCCAACCGTTGAATCGGGAGGACGTAAGCGTCATCCAAGCTTGCCCAGGGATCACTTGCAACAGCGACAGGCTCAACCTCACCTGCCAGGATCTTCTTATCCTTGCTCTTGTAATAGTCCGCGTCCAGATAGCGGGCTTCACATGAGGCAAAAGGAGAGGCATCTCCCTGAAGCACGCCTACTCGACCATTAAGGGAGTATTTAAGGAATTGGTGATATGACGAGGGAACCGTCGCATGAAGGTGGAGCCATGGCCTGCCCATCAATGTGTTATACGCAGTGTCTTGAGAGATTAACATGAATTTGGTGTTGGCAACCAGGTCATCGAACTGGGTCTTCAAACGTATCTTACCGACCGGAGTTTTCTCGGTGCGGTCATACCCCTGGATCCTGAGGTCGGAGGGAATCAAGTCATCCTCAGACAACCCCAATCTCCGGAGCGTCCGAGTTGGAATCAGGTTATTCTCGGACCCCGTGTCGACAAGACATCGCCGGACTTCAAGGCCATTGAACTGGCCAGTGACATACAGCGGACGAATGTGCCCCTGTATAGGAGGGTCTTCATCCTTACCAGAGAACGAGATAACTGCCTGACATTCGGCGTCCTCAATCGTTTCGGTGTGAAAGGCCTCTGCAGCCGCAACCTCCGTCTCAAACTGGAGGGGGCTCTTCATGGATTCAGCGAGCGCCTCACGCATCTCAGATGACATGCGCAGAGCCTCAAGGATGGAGAGCCTCGCTGGGATGTCAGCCAAGTGCTTCAGGACATCATACTTTTTGGCCAAGCGCGAGCCCCTGGTTGCAGGAGGTTCCTCTGCGGTTGGAGGCATGATGGGCCTTGCCGGTTGGACCGGTGGCCGACTGGTGCTTGGCGCATCTCGCTGTTCATTGGTTGAAGCCCGGGAAGTAGTCACCGTACTGGGGTCAGGAGGCCGGGATGGACTCGTGGCAGGGCGGAGTTGATCGCGACGCGGCTGAGGCGGTTCTGCCTGGTCCCACACCACAAACAGTGGCGGAGGCGAATCCGTCATCCCCGGATGGGGGGGCTGCGCACGCTGAGCTCGGTTTTGAGCCTGCTGCCTAGTCTCAGTGGCGTGCACGGCCTGGCTGGAGGTACCAACTGTCTTGCCCCATCGACTCCTATTGTTGCGGTTCCTCCGACGGTAGCGACGACTGGGGACACTAGGGAGGTCCACCTGGTGTTCTTCAACGTCAGGAACCGAAAAGGGATTTACCAGCTCGACGGTATTAACCGAAGCGTACCCAACACTGTCATCGGACGAATCATTCATCACCGGGTGGATCCGGGGAGGGACCCCCATCTCCGGGGGCATGAAATCACCGAGAGTGCGGGATAGTGGCGGAACTGGAGGGGCGCGCTCTTCCTTCTTGCGCCGCCGCCGTTTGCTCTTCTCGGAAGAGGCAGGCAGGGACGACGATGCCGAAGCAGCACCCACAGATTCTGGGGGCTCAGGCTGATTCAAGCGCGCACGGATGATTCCATGGGGGGAACCCAGGCCATCGACGCCTTCCGTGAGGGGAACCCAGGCCATCGACGTCGTGAGACGGAGTGCCCGATTTCCCTTCCCCAGCCCCTGGCGGGTTTCGTGCCCTGGTGCTGAATGCTCAGCCGGGCAACATGCTGGTCCACCAATACCTCTGAAAGAAATCGGTCTTCATATTGAGGAGAAGAGATTCACGTCGGGTTCACCAGTTTTCTGTTTCGGTGCGGATGTGCGTCGGGTTTCTGTTTCGACGCTGTTCCGCCAGGACGCGTTCGCGCGTGCGCCCGTCGACCCGAGGGGATGGGCGCGTGGCTTGTGGCCCCACAGTCCCGCTTTCCAAAGGCGGGCAGCATCCGTCCCTTATTCAGGGGCGTCTGCTCCTTGATCGAAACCGGGATGATGGGATGTCGGCTCCTCCTTCCATGGACGTCTCCTTGGAACTCGTTACCTAATCCGGGTCTCCCTCATAGATTTAAGACGTGCTCGTGAATCTCGTTCCCGGCGCCATGTCTCCATGGACACTGGTTAATTACGCTGCTTCCGCACGAACGCTCCAAGGAGTCTGGTCGGGGCAGCAACCTGCGGTGAGGAGACCGGGTAGCTCTGGGTGCTGGGGGCGTGTCTTAACACTGCGGCTCTGCATGTCTGCCTTCCGTCCCTAATAGGGCTTCTCGAAGGCGTGATGGCCTGAGGCATCCCGCGCTGGGTGCGGGGAACTGTGTTACCTGAGGTTTTCCTCAGCTTCCCATGTTTAGCACGGGGTATGCCGCGAGTTTAACATCCAGCGGGGACGGCATCAGACTGATCAACACGAGAAGTGGATCAGATGACAGAACCCTTTGCGGGGAACCTCCGATGCTGGGGCCAGCACATGGGCGGCTTCCCGAGTGAAGTGGAGTGGAATGAAGTGGCATGACCCCACCGGGATGTGGCGGCCCGGGTAAGGATCAGGATGGATGATGGAGTGAAGAGCTTGGACCCCGTAGGGGCTTCCTACGTACCGCGCGTTAGCACGGATCAAAGTCAGCGTAGTTCGGACATACAGTTTAACGTCATGCTGGACGTCGGCAAGCCGACTCACGAAGAGGTCGAGGCTACCTGGCGGAGGATTGAACCGAACCACCTCGCACAGAGGGGGATGGAACGGCCGGGTGGATCACAGTTTCACGTCATGCTGGACGCTGATAGGAGAAAAAGGCATTGGGGAAGCACAATGGAGATACACATGTACAGTCTCCCACAAGGGCGGATTCATAGGTGAATCGACGCAAGTTTGAACCCGGGAGGGGTCCACTGATGGAAGAACCGACGTGAATACGACCGGGACGACCAGGTGGTGGGCTTGAACCTTGGAGAGGCTTCCTATGTACCCTGTTTAGGAGACAGGGATCAAATTCCACGTAGTTTGTTCTGTCTGTAATACTCTACCCCCGTGGGCGAAGGCCACTCCAATCCCGACATCCCTGTAGAGACGAGCGGGTGGGGGCCACATCCAAACCGGGAGGGGGACCCTGCGTGCGAGGCACGGGATCGGGCGACGCGGACGGTTTAACGTCTTGCCAGACGAAGTACAGTTTAACGTCGTGCGTTGAGGACGAAGCGGACGGTTTAACGTCTTTCCGGACGAAGTACAGTTTAACGTCGTGCGTTGAGGACGAAGCGGACGGTTTAACGTCTTGCCGGACGAAGTACAGTTTAACGTCGTGTGTTGAGGACGAAGATGCTTGGCAGTTTAACGTCTTACAGCGCGGACGAGGTGCAGTTTAGCGTCATGCATGACGAATGCTGAACAGTTTAACGTCTTGTAGCTCGGACGATATGCTAGGCAGTTTAACGTCGTGCAGCTTGGACGTGGTACAGTTTAACGTCATGTTGGACGAAACACTTGGCAGTTTAACGTCTTGCAGCGCGGACGAGCGTGATGCCGCCGATGGGTTCGTGTCACTTCGCGCGAGCCTGGAGGGCCGCACGGGAAGACAACGCACGGTGTGGGCACCCGGGATGAAGATTATCGGGCGCCACGCAGGCGGGTACCCTCAGGGGGTCAAAGGGGGCGACCCCGGCGGATTGCGCGCAAAAGAGAAGTTTGGCGCGCAATACCGCGGGTCGGCGCGCAAATGGGAAGGCTGGCGCGCAATTGGGCCAGCGCTTTGCACGCGGAAGATGGATATTGCGCGCACCGGGCTTCGGATAGCGCGCGGGGGCAACGGCTCGTTCATTAACGAATGGCCTCTTAGTAAGGGGGGGTACGCGCAATCGGGCTGGATTGCGTGCACCCGGGGGCAATTGCGCGCAAGAGGCTTCTTTTGCGCGCGAAGGCCTTTGGGTGAAGAGTTGTTTCAAAGGAAAGGATCCAAAGGGATTGCGCACGAAGGGGAACCCCAAGGCTTTATTGCGCGAAAGAAAGGAGGATACCTGAAGATCAGCATTGCGCGCGGAGGGGGTTGGATTGCGCGAACGAGCGACTCTTCGAATTCCGGCAACCTCCAAAACGTTGAGGGTCGCCTTATATTTATAGGCAACCCCGGGCGCGGAATCCGGTTCGCGGGCGCGGAATTTCCTTCGCGGGCGCGGAATCTGCCCCGGCGCGCAAGGGAGTCGCGTGGGCCACGGGCGCGCAAAATTGCGCGCAGGCCCAGCGCATTGCGCGCATCCCGGGAGGTTTGCGCGCCTGACTTCAACTTTGCGCGCGGGTCTCCAAAATTCCGCGCAGGGCCTCCGGGCCCTCTGAAACATGCTTCCGACTCCAAATATGACCTCGCTTTCCGCATCCGGAGCTTCGTTTGGGAACAACGGACTTTTCCGGCGTCTACAATATTCACTACACAATTTTTTTATAATGGAAAATAATGGTGAAATTTCAGCAGCATAATGATGTTACATAAAAATTAATAAAAATTATATATGAGAGAATAAGGGGTATATAATAATTTTAAAATAAAATTTAATGTAATGTGGATAAGGAAAGTAATTTACCAACATTATGAAGTGGAATTATAATCCATATGATCATAAAGAAACTTGATGAAAGAATGGATGGTGAGGATCCCTTAGGGAATTTTGGTATAGTAAATGGTTAGGTAAGGGTATAAATGGGGGAGGATATATGATACCACAATAAAATAATAACAAATGGACATTAAGGTAATGATTATAAGTGAATGAAAGTATAACCATTTGAAATTACAATGTCTAATTTCAAAGTAGTAGCTTGAATTTGAAGGGGAAGAGGACCGTCCCTTACATGAATGTGTGACTCCAAAGGCTTGTAGAGGACTTATTGGGAGATTTGGGGCACATTGAGAAGACACTAGATAGGGGAAGGATGAGTATGGATATTCAACAAGGAGTTTTATTCAAGATCAATGGGATATTGGGTGGTTTTATATTGTAATGGAGGAGGATTTATTTATTATTTAAGTTTTAGATCTATGTAATAAAATATTCAAAGCGACCAACCATCACATGTTTTCCAAAAAAGTGGAGTCGGTTACATTACATTATATGAATATGGTATGAAATTACAAAAACATTACTATTATTAATTTATAGGTGAGTCACACTCTTATATAATTGATATTAAAACCATAAAGTATATCATGCGTTTTGGAGGATTCACAATGGATTTCTAAAATAAATAAAATAAACTTAAAATAAAATTATTTTAATGAAAAAACATATATATTTTGTTATAGAACAAATTTATAGTAATTATTATGTAATTTTTGGGACATTATGATGTCATAATACATATTATATATTTATACGGTATTTAATTTTAACCCGAAGATTTTTCTATGTCAAAAAGTTGAGAAAAATACACTATTGTATAATTTAAATGTTATGATTCAACAAAATAATATTCATTTTATCAAAATAATTTTCGAAATTTTTTCATATTTTATTTTAAAATAATAACCAACATTTATTGAAAATGAATGATTTTTGGTAATAATAGTTTTTGAACCCTTATAAAACATTACATTAGATGTCACAAATATTGTATGATCATTTATTTTTGATAAAAATTCCATAATAATAATATTTTATTACAATATTATTTATTTCAAAAGTTTATTAATTCAAAAATTCATTAATTGAATTTGATTATTAACCAAAAATAAAATATGTGCTTTGTTACACCAAAATAAAAATAATTGAAAAATTTACAATACTAGGATGAAAGTGTATTCAATATTGAATATAAATTAATATATATTCCAATATTTCTAGGGTATTGATAAATATAACTTTAATAAACCAGAAATCTCCCTAAGTGTAATGTCTGTGATCGTAGGATATTAATTGGGTGGTTCAACGAACATGGTTTGGGTCATGATCTCAACGATCTGGAACTTATTTTGTAAACAATTTCACTCATTCTTAAGTAATTGGATCTATACATTGTCTTAGTGAATGTAATATAATAAAAAATATACCTCCCTCAGAAGATTCAACAAATGGGATTCATAGGGTATGATTCTACTATTTGATTTCATCACCTCGTTTTTCTCTGTTAATTGGATTTTTTTAAAACCCTATATTTATATTAATCAAGTTATAACTATTCAATGATTATATTATCATTTATAATGACTCTTAATTTTCAATTAAATATGATAGGATATAATAAAACCAACATTGTGCATGAATTTTTTTATAACCATGTTAAGTAATAATACATTTAAATAAATCAAAAAGGGTAATTTTATTTATAATAGTTTGGTTTATTAAAAACATGATATCTTCGTTACGGAGAAGTCAACGAAGATAATGGATTATTGAGAGAATGGTGTTTGAAACAAGAAACATCACCTAGGAAATGTAATATAGCAAAATCAAAAGTATGAAAAGAAAATATGGTAACTGGGGGAATCCTTGAAGCAGAAGAAACCTCACATGTTTTCACTATTGTATGTAAAATGAAAATTTTCAAGTGAAATTTTATTATGGTCAGATGAATTTAATGACCTATAATGAACTCAAGGGAATAGTTTTTTTATTATAAAATAATTTAATATTTAATAATATAAAATCATATAATTCATCTGAACTAGAAAATTAATCCAACTAGATTTTATTATATTAATTTAAAAATAAAATTTAGAGAATGAATATGTCTATAAGAATTTAACGCATTGTAATTGTAAAAAAAATAAAAAACATAGATAATAGTAATAAGAATACTAACTTCACATATGGTAACGTAAAATAATATTACATAATTTTATAAAATAATAATATCATATAGTTATACCACGATACAATTAAATAAGTATTCTAAATATATAAAAAAGAGTTCATATTTTTGAAAAAAAAAAATTTCTATTTATAACAGATATAAATGGATAAAATAAATTATATATTATTAAAATTTTTTCATAAAATAATATTAACATTTTTTATCATGATAATATAATTTTAAGAGACCATAATTTTCATTTAAAAGTTTCTAAAAATTGATTATCACATTAAATTTTTTATTTTTCAACTAAATTGTGATTTTAATTAAAATTTTAATTTCCTATATTGAAAACATTATTTTAATATTATTTATTTACTTTTCTAAATATAAACCTAAAAACCTTTTAGCGATAGTTTATTCTATCTTTTTGATAATAATTGAAATTTTTTAAATAGTGTTATATAGTGAAATATGATATGTAACAATATAAGATAAATGAAAAAACTTTATTTTCATGGATACTGTAATAAAAAATTACTATGAACTCATACGAACAATTTACTATATATATTTTTAATAATTAAAACTATTGGTATCATTGATCTTAAATAATAAACTATTGAATACAATACTCAAAACACCCCCAGTCTTCTCCTTGTTAATACCACCCCCACCCCTTGTCACAAATTATTCAACTTGGATATTGATAAATATCTTCTCAATTCATATTAAAATCCCATCCTCCATGACATTATTTTAATGTTATCATCCAAATACTATTCCATGGAGCTTTAAGGGCCCCCCTAAATATAGACAACCAAAGGAAGAGGTAATATTAACGACTAATCGATTTCAATTTTATTCTTCTCCTACCACCCCCATGTGTTATACATAAACATAAAAATATTAAAATTAGTAACATAAAAATAATAGTAATTATTATTATGGTGAGATTTATATCTTATACCCTTCCATACTCTATTTATAAAATGAAAACGATGTTCACAATATGGTTCATTCACTAATTCATTGAACACCATACTTCATTTTTCTACAACAATATTAAGGATGGTTATAGAAATAATATTATTGGTAAATATGATTCTATGTATTATACTATATCATATTTTATAATTTTTAATTTTTTATGATCATTTAATTAAATAAAATTAATTTTGTTCATGACAGTCAATAGAATGACCATAATGAACTAAAAATACAACGTTAACGATTTTACTAAATGATTCATCCCTATTTTAAACAGAAAATTTGAATGTGACAGAATTAAAAGTATATATGTATATTAATAACATTTAATTTCACATTTGTAGTTTTATTCTTAGTTTATAAAAACATCAATAATTATGCACTTATGATCCGACCATGGATGCATGAAATGAACCCTTTTAGAATAATGAAATTAAACATTATATATCATTGAAATTTTTATAAATGAAAATAATATAATTATAGTAAGTAAAATATTTTTGGAAAAGTTTATAAGTTAATAAATTAATGAATCTAATTTTATTATCAATGGTGTTATATGAAAATTTAGAATGATTTAGGATCCTAAGGCTAGGGATATCACTGAACAACCCTATTTTCATTGGGTTATTATTTATCTATTAATACCACACTATAAATATATATTTTAGATATTTCCTTATTCTATATTATTTATATGTATTTACCAAAAAGTTACCTAATTCAATTCACCTTTATTTTATGGGTATGTTCATGGTTTAAAAGGCCCCATTCTCAATTTCCCCCAATAAGAAAACCCAATTAAAAAAGACCTCTCAGTTTTCTACCCATTACAATATACAATCCTTAAAATGTTTTAAACTACCACTTGTTTTCCAAATTTAATCTTATAATAATTGAAAAAAAATTAGTTCATTTATGGTTTTATAGATATTATTTTCCCTTATCTTCTATAAAGGTCCATTACCCGTTTTATTAAAGCCCCAGTTATGTAGTATATTTCTAAATGGATTTCAGGACTATTTTTTCTATATGAACTTCAATTGGGATTCATTTCACTATAAAAATACTATTAAAAATCCATGAAGCCTTAAATACCTTATTTCATGGAATCCATTATGATATTATATTTTATTATGATATATGATTTGGTTATACAATCCATTTCTTCTATGGTAAATCCTTTTATTTATAACATATGTTTTCATTACACATGTGGAACAAAAATTCTCATACAAGTAATTATGTGTGTACCTAGTTAGGGATCTAATTAATTGTGTATTTGTTTCTCATGAGATAATATTTATGGGATAAGGGAGTAAACCCAATCAATGATTAAACTATATTCTCCATGTGATGTTGTCATGGCTCTTAGACTTTATTTTTTCTTAAGTCATGTTTTATGTTTCCTAAATATTACTATGTTTCCATGATTTTACAAATTGTAGTTATTTATTTTGTGAATCTAGAATATTATTCATGACAATTTTCTTTTATAAAATCATGTTATTCCTTATGACTCTTATTTTTTGCTTCATTACCATGCATATTTACTTACCCTACTTTATAGCTCACCCATTTTTATTATGCATTCTCGTGGTTGTACTTTGTAGTTTTAGGAGATCAATGGGATTTATGATCTGACTATAAAAAATACCACAATGATTTTCTATTTTGGATTCATATTTATGTTCTATGTATATATTCTCCCAAATAAAATAGGCATATCAATAAATTTTATTCATTTATTATATAATTATGTTAAAAATATTGGAACAATGTTTGAAAAGGTATTGTTTCATTATAATAGTGGCCTATTAAAAAGAATAAAATAATCCTATATTTTTTTTCATTAATCCAATTTACCCAAAGATATAATCTGAAAGGTTCCCAAACTCAAT
Organism: Viscum album; assembly: GCA_963277665.1. Lineage (NCBI taxonomy): Eukaryota > Viridiplantae > Streptophyta > Magnoliopsida > Santalales > Viscaceae > Viscum > Viscum album. The sequence continues at coordinate 26,378,994 of OY728151.1, forward strand.
ATATACCTTTCCACTTTTCATGTGAAGAACTACTATATTACAAGACTCATATATTACATATTCATGTATTCCAATATATGGCTCAAATTAGGTGTTTTAATTATCTATAAATTCCAATTTTAAGCAAAGTTGTTTAACTAGATGTTTTTAAATCACTTATGAATCCAATTAAATGGCTTATGTTAAATATTCAATAATTATAATATATGAAAGATATGTTATTTCAATATTACTGAGTTAATATTTTACGAGGAATATTATTTTGCCTATGGTTTATTTCTTGTATGATCAAGTGGATGGGTTGAATAATATTCGTAATCTTCGTATATATGTACTCCAAGTGGAAAGTTTTAACATTTTCAAACATCTAACATGAAAATTAGGTATTTCTAATTTTCATGATTACATAACATTGAACAATTTTATAAACTCACAAAGATAAATCATTCCTTAATGATTCATTTAGAAACAATCAACTAGTTTTTGTCCCTAGGATATCATAGAATATAATTGAGGAAAATATATATATGATTATGGTTGAGGGAATGTTTAGGATGTCTCCTAACAAGTTAATCCAAAGTAGTGTTATCTTTATTATTTCAGATTTCTATATAGGATATAAGATTGGGAAGACATTAGAATTATATTGAAAGGGCCTAATAAATCTATAATTTATGTAAGATAATGTTAACATGTATTTATTGGATATGAACTATTATAATTTTTAAGGATTTTGTGTAAATATCTCCAATAAATCATGGTATAATTTTAGTGGTGGTAGAGGGCATTGATGGTAGCCTATTTTTTATTTTTTTTCCAATCATCATCTGGTTAGTGGAACATATGACATGTGATTTAAGTATTTCATTATTATTTATATAAATAAATTTAGTTTTTTTGTGTACTTAATAATTTAATCAATGTGTTCTTGAATAACATATTAATAGGCTATAAAAATTTTAAACAAATTACAAGTTTATATAGCATGTAATGGGTGTTTTTTCTCCCTTGATACATGATCCATGGATATATGTGAATTTTTCAAGGGTTATTATTATAAAGATAGTTATTTATTTTAATTTTGATCCGTGAGCAGTTGGGAGAATTTTTTTTGAAACGTTCAAATGTATTGGGTGCAGTTTTAATGGAAAAATAGATTTTTACTATTTAAGGAAAAGGAAATTGTCTCCTAAACATTAGTTATTAATGAAATATAATTATAGAATATTATATATATTTTTGATGTAGACTGAAATTATAATGTTTTAAATATCTAATGAGGGATTGGTTTAAGTTCAAGATTATGATCCATAGCTTAGTATATGTGTTTGGGTATGATTTTGAATTGATAATGTTCTGGAGAGTTAGTTTATTTTGGTTGGTTGACTTGAGTGTGTTTATATCAAAACCATGGATAATGTTTTGGTTCATTGGTAAGTGAATGAGAGGATTAACTTTAGGATATATTACATTAGGATTAAGTATATAATTTTCTGTGTCATTCTTTCAAACACAATAATATATGAGTTGAGAGGCTTTCCAGTTTATATCATTGGGTACTCTGTTTTTTATATTTAGTTTTATAAGTTCCTAAAATGATTTTTTATCATAATATGATTTTAAGTTCATGTAATGACTTGGAAAGATAATAAATAAAATATTATTAATACCCATTTAGTTTTATAAATATATTTAAGTATTTTTCCCCTAATAAAAATATATTTATCTATAATATCGAGGAACTATCCTATCTAGAAATATAGTATCATGATAATGATATTAAATTTGGGAAATTGGATTAGAGACGTATAATTTATTTTTGAATAAATAGATAATCCTAAAACGTTAAGTGTGGTATTTAATATGGGAAATTAAATATGTGTGTAAAAGATAACCATGATTAATGAATATTAGGAGGAAGATAATCAAAGATGAGTTTATAGCATTATTCCATGAGGTGATTATATGAGTGAAATATGTTATAATTATTTTTAAAATCATTATTGTTGATGTTATTTTTAAAATTTAAATGAATTCTTATGTAATATAATTTAATAATGGGTTAAGGAATTTCTCTCAAACACATATAATTTTTAGTATCCTTCATAACATAATTTTGGTATATAAGTAGTATTTTTATGTAGAGTTAGAAAGGTACTCATTATTTTATATTTTTTAAGAACTATTAATGGTTAGTTATAATTTTTATCAATCTGGTGATAAAAGGGATGTTTAGGATTGTACACCCGTAGAGGTTGGGATATCCTCTTTAATACATGGTATAAATTTTTTGGTGTTCTTAAATAAGGTAAATATATGAATGATTTGAATACTATGTCATAAAGAGTTTAATGAATTTTATTTATATTTAAATATTATTTACATTTGAGTTTTTTTGTAAACAAATAATATTTTACTATTATTACACAAGATAATTGGGTAGGTTATGTATAAAAAATCAAAAAAACCCACCGACCTATAGTAAATCTACTCCAATGCATAAATCAAATAACCATAAGTACAGCATATAATCATTAGTACTAATGAAATGATGGATGTTGGGTTTATCAATTATAAATAATTATAGGTATGTATAATCTAATAGTATAGAGTACACCATTAACTATTTGTGTGTATATAAGATTTTTTATATTTTATATATTGTATTTATAAATCCAATGTCAATGGTATTGTATATTTCTAATTATATTATATGTAGTATTGAATAACATGGTAATAATCTACAAAGGGTTTGATAAATGGATAAAGATATTTTATGATGGATATAAAAACAACAATTTCATTATATATTATATATATTTGAGTATTGTTTTGTAATTTTAAAGGATATCAGTATGGTCAGTGTTAGACTTCTCTAATGTTTGATGATTGAGCTGGTGGTTAGATAAGGATGTAAAATTATTGTTCCTACTAGGAAACTATTATATTAGTATCATTGAACTAGTGAACCAACTAGTGTACCAAATCTCATACTAAAATAAGGAATCAAATTTAACTTTGGTATTGATGATTGATTAATGATTTGATGATTAGTTTTTTGACAAAGAAGAATAATGATAGTAAAATAGATTTTGAAATAATTATTCGGTATAAATGAATTTAATTATATTTAGGGAAACATTGTTGATATGGGGGCCTATTATTGTTTTACTATTTAATAAGTTGTTAAATTTAAGAGGAAAGAATGCGAAATATATTTATTTGATTATATATATATATATATGATTTCATCAATGATGGAGTGAATCTGTTATTTGGTGTACTATTTTAGATATGAGTAATACATCATACTAATAATATATAACAAGGACAAAAATCTTGAAAATAGTTTATTATATTTATTTCATATTCGGTGACTTGAGATGTTATATTAAATTTGTAGAAATTGATTGATTTGAATATGGAAAAAAATTATGCACTTGTCTCTTTCTTGATAAGTCCTATAGTAAGGTGTTATAGAGACACCAGAAAAAATTCTTAGGGACAGAAACTAATCATTGTTTGAGGTAATCTAAAATATAAGTAAAGTTTTATTTTTGGATCTAAAATTGAATTTTGAATTTTTTAGAATATATTTTTAATATTAGTTACTTATAAAAGAGTTTTATTAGAATTTTAAGAGGATTGTGTTATTAGTGGGTGTATATGGCATGCAATTTTGGGTCACAGAGGCCAAAAAGTACCTGGTAGAATATCATCGGGTGCCATGTGAGTGATCTAGATTGGGAGGCATCCCAAGAGTACTATCAGTTATTGGTGGCCTCGTAATAGATAACACAAATGTTAGATGTTTGTTTTTTTAAATATAAATAAAATTAATTTACATTGTTTTTAACTGAAACAAAAATATACACTCCATTACCTCTCTCTCATTCGACCACTTGGGAGAGACCGGTGTCCAATTATATCTTCTCCTATTATCTACTCCAGTTTTCATCTCCCTGGATTGGTTTCAAATCTATAATATTTCTATAGTAAAAGCGTCTTTGTATTAGGTTTATGACATCACATTATATTACTTATTGTTTTCATTATGGTATTTACTAACATATTTTAAAATACATATTTTGATAAATTTTTATTGATTCATTATTTTTAAAAAAATTTATGAAAACCAATTAGTTATTTTTGGTAGATAAACTCCTTGTATTATTTGGTAGGTGGTATTATAATTTTTCATGAAATTATATTTGTTTTCATGTTGGTCATAGTGTTGATCTTGATTATGCTGGTGTGTGTTTCCCATGATTTTTCCCTAATTCCTAGGTTCTACTTCAATGGTTTTTTATTTCTCCATATATTGTAGATAAACCCAACTAAAATGAAATATATTGTATTAAACTTTTACTTTCTCTATTAAAAGATACAATGTTAGTCCATAATTTGATTTAGGACACTAAGTGGTTGGTTAATAGTAAATTATGCTTTGAAGTCTGTTTTTATAATTTAATAAATTTAGAATGTATATTTAAGATGATGATATATATTTTATTGAAAGGTATAATAATGTTATCAATGTTTTATTAATTTATGACCATTGTTTAATTAACTAATACCGATTGGAGATTTTTTATGTTAAAAATTTTCTGAGACCTTATTCACTCTTATATGTATAATAGTGTAGGGTTTTTATACTTAGGGGACATGATACATGCTTTATTGTAGAATTGGATTTAAAAATTTATAGTTGGTAATGATAATAAATTAATCCAATGAATCATGTTACTTTGGGAAAATGTTATACACTTCCCATTGTTTGTAAAAAACCATAATGTTATTGAGTGATAACTTCTTGAGAGGTTTTCCCAACAGAATCAGTTATAAAAAGAATAAATATGATTTTAATGACTTCAAACTTATGGAAAGGATAATTTATTGTCATGATAAATTTGTTACATAAACCTAGAGTGCCTTTACTGGTGACATATAGTGAAGAGATATCCCCTTCTATCTTTTTAAAGATTACTTGTTAACATATGGATGGAGAATAAGATTGACTGAGACATAATGAAGAAATAAAAAATTTTATCAAATTTTTTGACACTATTTTATTGATAATTATCTAAACAATTATAAAATATGTATTTTGTTATACTAATTTATACTATGTATTATTTTAATAAATGATATTTTATTTTGAGTTTTGTATATGTCTTTATCTAGTACATATAACTTTATTGAATAATTTTTATTTATATTTTTATATGAAATTTATTATATAGATATTTTTTATTATTTTTATATTAAAATACATGATTAGTTATTATTTAAAGGTTAAATTTTAATGATAAATAATAAGATGAAGTGAAATGGACGAGGATTTTTATGTCACTTTTCCATAATTTAATATTGTGTGAGTATCTTGCATTATTCCCAACAATGAATTAAAATGAAAAATGTCTTAACATAATACAATTGGTAAAACTTAATATGATATTACAGATGTTAAATTAGAGGGTATCAATATTATTTATAACATAACAAATTAATTAAATATCTTATAATAAAACAACTTCCATTTAATGATTGGTGATACAATTTTTTTTCTAATTTTTTTTTCACATTATGTTCAATAATATAAAAGTTACATTTTTTCAAATTTATAAATTTTATTTTGGAATACGGATTAAATATTATCATAATGTTAAAATTATATTAAATGTTTCATTTGATTTTTAGTCTTAAAAATAGTGATAGTATGATTATATTAAATTATTTTGATAATAATGGTACATTTATTTTCAAATATTTTTTCATTGATATTGTTTTATTTTTATCTAATAGAATAAGTAAAAATATGGTAAATAATGATTCTAAAATTATGTGTGAAAACCTATATAATTTTATTAAAAAAATATTTAATTTTTATTATATTCTACATATGATTTACAACTCATAATGGTAAAAACATATTTATCTGCAAAAAAAATTCTTCATATATAATTTTTTTGATATAAAAGTTTATTTTATATAATTTTGTAACTCAATAAGATGAAATGGATATTATATTTAGTTTTAGGAAACCCAAAATTTTTATGATAGGAGAAGTTAAAATTTTAATAAATAACAAATTACTTGGTTAAAAAATAGTTAACAACATAATAATGAAAATGGTAAATTGTAAATACCAAATGGTAAAAGACATGAAACATGCATAAAACAAGTGTGTAAATTTTTTTTGGATTCATTGAAAATATCATAAATTAAATTCCATTATTTGTCCCTTTCTGAAAAACTTAACCTTTAATAGTGGGGTAATATTGTTGAAAAGTAATGGGTATTCAAAAAAGTTCCATTTTCTTCCCAGATAAAAGTTAAACACTTCCAAAACTTAATGTCACATGTATACATTATGCAATATTATTTTAATTCTTACATTTATCCCTTAGAAGATCTTATACCATATTATTCAGCTTATTTGGGCATTTAATACAAACAACCGTCCATAAGCATTATATAATGTAGCTATTTAAACTATATTTAACTTCTTTACAATCCCAGAGATCTTTTCAGTTTAATGTTTTAGATTGTTTGGAGAAATCTCATACATATCATCTGAAAATAATACAATGTGGGTACCATTAAAACCATATCCATTTCTTCCAAAACCTAATTTATTTTACACAAAACAACAACATTATTCCTTTAAAAAAATATCATAACATTTTACATGACTTCTTTCTTTATCTTACACATCCTTATAAAATATGAAAAAAATTTAAAAACATGGGATGAGAATAAAAATAAAATCATGGTATATAAAAAGAAGGAACGAAACCATTAGTCCATGAAAACATATATCCATATGAAGTCATTTTCATATAGACATATTTCACACCCTAATATACTTAATTTGTGAGAAATGAGATTTACATAAATCATAGAGGACATAAATTGAAGAATAAAGTTATCTCGGTATACTAGATACTTATATTGTAACCCTCTTTGATACCTTATGAATTTTTACTCTCAGGACTACCTTATATTGTAACCCTCATGGCTACCTTATGGTGTTACCATCTCAATTCCACATGGAGTAACCATATTGCTGACCTCCAACTAACACATAACCAACAAATTATAGGGAGATATAGGTCCCAACCGTAATCATAAAAAAATCCCATTAACCATAAAATAATCATAAGACATGAATAATTTCACAAAAACATTTCTTTTGAATTTTGTAAAATTGAATTTTAAAAGAGGATTTTTAAAATAAACCCCCTTAAAAATATCATATAATTTAAGAGAGAATTAATATAATGAATTTATTAACTATATAAACTATAAATTTACATAATAGATATTATTAAGAGTCAAATTCGTTACAAAATTAATCTTTTTACCTCATAATTAATGAAAGAGAAGGTTAACCCAATGAATGGAAACTGGGCTTGGAATTACCTTACCATGAGTTCATCTTACTTTAAACATATTTAAACCTCCAGTATAATGGTTAAAAGGGTGTTTTATATATTGTAAAGAATTATAATCATGTTTATAACAGCTTATATGATCAATTTAGCATCATTTGACCAATTTATTAATATTATTTTGTTTTTTACATTACATCTGGTGCATGCATTACATGATTTATAGGTTCGGTTCGTAATGTATTTTCTTGAGGAATGGAGGAGAAACTACAGAAGTGGATTGAATTGGATTTTATATATTTCCAAAATATTAAATTATTTAAAAAATTATTTTCATTATGTTGTCTTAGGATTAATCATTAGTTAAATCATTTGTGATATTTGTGTTTATCATTTTGGCAGTTCTTTAATAATCATGAACTTGTTTCATTATATAACATTAATATTATGTGTAAAAGTTAATTACAGAACATAATAGAGACAATATCATACAATATAAAACTATTTTAACCATTAAAATGGGTTTACAATAATCATAGAATAATGTTAATTAAATTGAGGACACATCATCTAAAATGTCAATAAATCAACACATCACAAACTATGTTTTTTTATAATAATAGGAAGAGGAGATGAACAATGATGATGAATTTTTCCATAAAAAGGAAAAAATACAATGTATATATATAAGAGGATTTATATTTCCTATTAAATAATGTTATCAGAATAGAGTATATGAAAATAAAATAATTTAAGAGAAAACATAAGAAAATGAAAGATGATCTTTACCTCTTAATGTCTTCTTGTTGAGATCCTCTTAAAGGACTTTGGTTTTGGCCATTTGGTGAGACCAAAAGGTCATTAACGTGGGGAATAGCCTTGGTATGTGGATTGGGCAGAATTTTTAAACTTTTCAAAGCTTTATAGGTGTTATAAGAATAGGGGGGAGGGTGATATTTATAGTGAAAGTGAGGTAGTTTTTGAATAATTTCAAAGGAAACCTCATTAGTGGTATTTGTAAAACCTTGGGGTTTCCCATGGTTTTTTCTCATGGTATTGGACCCATGTGACACCTCATATCACATTTTTATCCTCAAGATTCTACCAGAATGTTTACAACAATGTTATATCATTATAATGTCATCAAACTCACCAAAAACATAAAACAATATTTTTTCTATTCACTGAAAATTACACTATCTTAGAGAAATCCAAAAAAATCACCCTAATCATTTTTCGACAGGTATAATTAAAAAATGAAATCCATTTTTTGAAAATAATATTTTAAATAAGTTTAATTTAATTTTTAAATAAAATCATAATTATTTCAAAAAATAATAATTTTAAAAGTATAACTCATTCTATATCACCTTCAAAAAGTAATCAAGATATCATTATCTTATAAACCTAAGAAAATAAAATAATAATATAATTTAACATTCATAATGTTCATATTACTATTCATATTAGTATACATAATGGTATGTTATTATTCAACAAGAAAAACAAGTTGGTTCTATCAGCCTCTAAATAACATCCTCATCACAACCACTAATGTGTTTTTTTCAAATTCAAATCATAAATGCGAAAAAATTATTCTTAATAGAATGTTTATAATAATATCTTGAAAAACATTTTTCATTATGTATATATTCAGTGTTTAATTCATTTCAATATACTTTTAACACCTTGGGGTATTACATTTATATATCCCAACCACTTTAAAAATTTAGCAGTTTTCCAGACAAGATTAGTTTCATATATGTAAATGTCAGAATTTGCATTAGCTTTTGTTCCATATTTTATTTTTTAAGTCCCCCAAATCCATATTACAGTATTAAATCATTATTTATACTATGATTAAATATTATAATGTTAAATTATTAATTATTATTTATTCCACCCCATTCACTTATAAAAATAATAGAATATCGATCATGTGTATGTGTGGATGAATTCATCCACGAAATAATGATTTTTTGTATTTTATCTAAATTTTAATTTATTATAAATATTCTATAACATATTTTTCCAAAAATAAAATGTATCTATGTATTTAATTATTATTTTCTGAAATTATTTAATTTCAATGTAAACCATTTCATTACAAACTCACCAATCGAATTATAACCTGTTCAGATTGGGACATTTAATCAATCTACATGAATGAAACTGTAAAAATTACCATAGATTAATATAGAAAAATAGTTCAAAAATATATAAACTTATATATTTTTTATTATTATTAAATGTTCATATTATTATTTAATCAATTATTAATACACCAACTTATGTTTTTTATGAATTACCAAAACAAGAATGTCATTAAATTCATGTTCATATAACTAACTATGATAGAATGGGATATGGAATATATAATTCAATAAAAAAATAACTATTATATTACATTAACTAATCTATTTATGATATAATTAATATTAATGAGTAAGTATAAATATCTACATTATAAAACATATATGAAATAATCTAAAATTACTCTCACTCGATGGTAATGATATTCTATTATTAACTAATATATTTTACCTAAATGATAATAAGTAAATTATTTAAAAATAAATACATACTAATAAATTTCATTAATAGGTAATTAAGATAGTTATTTTTCTCTATGTGAGGACAGAGTATGATCAACTAAAATGGAATTCAAGGTAAGTGCTTCATTGTCTAAATTCATGATTCATTTGTTCATGTTATTTCTTATATGTATATATTATTGAATATTTATTTGTTCCTACTATTAAACTATTTAGTATGTAATTTCCTTCTTTTCTCTTTGTAAATTAAATATCCAAATCAATAACCGTTTATTTGAGAGGATTTTTTTTCAAGATAATAATATATTTTTTGTAAGAATAACTCCCATTCTTAAAAATGATTCTTTTTTCTAATACACACAATTTCCTAATATTTTTTAAATTTATTTCAATTAAATTATTTATTTTATTATAATTTAATAATATTTAACTTATCTTATTTTATGAAATTATTGTTTTGAAATGTTTTTAAGATGTGTTAATTTTCATTAAAACAAGCTAACACCATAATAAATGAATTTTATTTCTCTATTTACCGATCTTGATATATTAGCATTATTTTTTTATTAAAAATAAATGATCTAATATTTTATATTTTTAAAAATAATTTTTTCAAAACTGTTATCATTTCATTATAATTGTTTTTAAAATAACATAAACATCATTTTTTATTACAATGCTTGAATGATTTTGTGAAATAAACATTTTATTATATTTTTTCCTCCAACATTTATATCAAATGGAATATTTTTTTGATAAGATTATATATATTATCATGATATGATTCATATTTTAAGATGAGGTTATTTATATGCTAGGATTTTTTAATATCATGTAATGTGGTATTTTTTAAATGTTTTAGGAATCTATTTTTTTAATTGTCTACTTTATTATATTATGATAATTGATTTTAAGTGGGAAACACATATATATGGATGATGAAAAATGGGTTCCCATATCACCGTGATATTCATTGGCTTAATATTATCTCTCGTGAGATAGTCAATAGTGGACATCATGATTTTGTTCACATAGTTATGGAAGAAATTTATTTTCATACGTATTCAAATGTGGTTATCATGAATGTTTTCACATAAACAATGGAATAATTAGTTTGTTCATAATGTTTATCATATGTTAATGATTGTGGTAATTTTCAAATATTTTTATGAAGTTGTAAAACAAGTACAATTTTTTATAAAGTAATTCCATATTTCATTAATATTTTTAATTTATATTATCTTCCAGGTTTTTATCTTATAACTTTTTTAGTATATTTTTCACTATTATGTCATGCTAAAATGTTTTGTGATTTTTGAGATGTATTTTGAGAAGTTTATTATTATTCTTCTTATTTAATGATATTTCTATGCTTATAAATATCTAAATCATTTATTATGATTATCATATATTATCTCATGATATTTTAATAAGGTATTTATTACTTCAACATCTTTTTATACAAGATTATGATCAGATACAATAGTGGTAACAACCTACTATTATCATTGTCTTCAGAGGGAGTGTTAAAGTTACTAGGACCTAAGATACATCACAAAGATTCCAAAGTTGAGAAATAAATTATGAGGGAATAATTTTAAATTTGGGTTATGATTTTCAATTTTAATATAAAAAACAAACGATCAGACCGTCGAAAAATAAAACACTATATTATCAAAGGTAAAAATTAAATATAATAAAAAAAATTCCTTTTATTTCAAATCCAACCAAAGAGTACCACAATAGAAAAAAAACTAACATCATGTTAATAGAGTAAGAACAAATTATCAAAACTCAAGATATCTATATGACTCCAAGGTTCAACATGCTTGAAGATCCAACATAACCAAATTGACCAATTATCACATGTATTACTTACGATGTGTGACAATTTACCATTTCATGTATCCTGATAGTTGATATTTTCCAAAGAAGCCATGTTATAAAGAAGGGGTGAGTAATAAATCTCATTAGGTTTTCCCTGATGACTTACCAACTCATGCCACTAGGATATATAATGTTAAAAAAATTTATATAAACAATTTATATTTTTTATAAATAGTTTATATCAAAATATAAACATAACCCAATGTAAATAGTTTCCCATGGAAAGAACATAAAAAATTATTTAAATAATTTAACATTCTATTTTGGCATAACCCATTCCTTTCCACACAACCAAACATCCAACCATGAGTAAAAACCATGGAACTCTCTATTCTTGTGAGTGGTGAGTTATGCTTCTACTAAGACATCACTTAGAGGACAACTTTGATGGGGGTACATGAAATCCATATACATCGCATCCTTTTTAAAGGGGGTACTTCATGAACATATCCATCATAATTCATATGAACACATTCCACACAACCATTCCAACTCATACCAAATCCATGAGTGTTCAAACTATTCAATAAAAAATAATTTTTTTATTGAACCAATTTTTTTCATGTAGAAAAACCAATAATTATATTCAAATCAAAATTTTAAAATCATTTTATCAAATAAACTTTCAAATAACACACCAATTTTCAAATTTACATAAGAAGTTACTTAAATGGTTTTCAAAAATTATTCTATACTGTACAGAAAATCAATTTCAATCAAATAAATCAATTTTAAACTAAGCATTTAAGTTCAAGGATATAGGACTCAAGATTGAGTCCACATACCTTGGGAGTTTTGGCCAAAATGAAGAATGATATGAAGAATATTCATGTAACTGGTATAAATATCAAAAAACCCACCTTATATATCTTACCCTATCAATAAATACTGATCCAAAACAAATTTGTAATCCAATAAATTATATACACCCATGACATGAATCATTCTATGAAACCGAGAGAAAGGGTGAAGTATATATAAGAAAACACCATGAACGAAAATGAGAGATCACTTAAAATGAGGAATACACTTATAATCAAAAAGGTAAGCCTTCATATTACATACAAATTAGTAGGAGAACCTATCTTGACCTCTAAGAACGAAAAATACTGATTTATTGATGCATAGGTGGAGAAATGAGTGTGTTAATTGGAAAAATGAGTGGGATAAACTTTTCAAGGAGGTTGTCTTTTTCTGTATATACTTTATTCACACAGTCAGCCAAACCATGAGCTAAATGTATATTAGATAGTGAATTAATGATGAAACTTGTATGATTTTATTTCACTATTACAAAAACATGCACCAACCATGGAAAGCATCATTGTCCAACAAATTTACAATAAGACATGGTTTCTCCTAGGCCTCCTCATGGTTTGGAAAAACCATATGCAGACCAGGGGCCATAGCTTTTTACCATGTATAACTATGCATAGATTCTTTCATGTGTTTCATAGTTTCATCAATCTATGAACGATTGGTTCAGCAATATAAAATACCCAAAAACTCTAAAAAATTTATCCAAGCTCTCTCAAAATCAAACCATATACTATATATAATTAAAAGTAATAAATAAATGGTTACGTACTTGAAACTGGTGGTGCAACACTATGAAAAGATTTCCCTTACTAGGCATATGAGGTCACCACTTTGTTATGATTCCATTACCTAGGATATTGAAATTATTATATATTGTGTGAAGTATATAAAAGGGTCTAGAAGTGTGCAATTGTGTAGAATTTTTTCCACGAATTTTAAAATACTTTTTGGTAGATATTCTCTATGAAACTAAAACTTCAGGACTTTAGGTTGTGTGACTGTTTATTAAATGTATTATTCAAATATTGAACTAAATTTATTGTTGGTGTATTATTTATCATGGGTAACTTTATATGGAATCAGTATATGGTTATTCTATTTTTAGGATTGGGTGTTTGAAACAGTTTTGAATACCCTAAGGATACGTCTATGGGATATGTATAAGTATATGATATCTTACTGAAGTCTTAGTAATGAAGTGATAGCCTAAACAATAAAGTGTTTGAAAATGAAATATTTAGTATTTAATATTTATTTATAGGTTATGGAAGGAGGCGTTGTCCAGTTGAGCATGGGGCATGAAACTTGATGGAGGGGACTGGAGGTGGTTCTCTGATGGAGGATGCTTGAGATAGCGCCTTGATGGTTGTGGCTTGTGACGATGTTTTGAAGTAAGTGGTGGATGATAGAACCCTGACCGCAATGGGGTCACTATTTCTTGGACCCTAATGGTTGGTATGTATGGGGAGATGAGAGGTGATCATGGGATATGTGTTTTACCAATTGCGACCTCAGGGGGAGATCAAGGTCCAATTGGTGAGATGGCGACATCTTTGGTGGGTGACATCGACCTTGGATTGTAGGGTGTCCCACTCAATGGTGGGTACAAATATAGCAGCAACAAAAAACAGGGTAGATCAATGATAGGTATGTTTATAGAGTCTATAAATTACCTTTTTTGAAGATTTCTAATTTTTTCATATGGAATAATAATTATGTCGGGCACCAGCGATATGGTATCCTAGTGGAGAAAACCTAATGGTTAGTGGTTTCAATTGTAAATTGTGATAGCACACCGATGTCAATGATGATGTAAGATCGACAAGGATGGATCTTGGTTTCAAGATGGTGGAGACCATTGAATATGGGTATATCTATGATGTCTTTTTCTAGAATATTTAGATATGCTATTTTCATGGGATGGATTTGATGGGCCTATGGTTTTGGGAATTTAGTGAGAATTTTTGCATGTATAATATTAATAAATTACATGGATGTGGTCAGTATTGACTCTGGATAGCGGTTGATGATGGGGAACTTCCTAATGATGGGTTTTGATATCATGTGAATGTTGTCGACACCATGTGGAACAAGAGAGTAATGACTTCGGGTGCTGTGATAACCTTTGGCTTTAGGGAGTGTCGATATCGGGGCATGGGAGACATTCAGTATATGTATCGATCTATGGATGGTTTGTATTGTTGGAGTTATCTATTGATGTTATCTGAAGTGGATGGTTTCTAGTGAAAAATAGAATGGACCTTAGTCATTCTGTAGTAGTTGAGAGAGGGAGTGGTATCAGAAAGTGGTTGCATCAGACCATTGGGTCATGGGACCCAAATAATGGACCACTAAGGGTATTTTTACACTAATGAGTTTTGGAATGTAAAATAATGTGGATGAGGATACTAGAATCATCTTATTTTTTTAGGTGGTGCTTACTTTCTACTTTTATGTTTGGAGGTAATTTTTTGTACCACATTATTTCTGTTGCGGTCATTATTTTCATAATAATTTTTAAGATTGAGCATTATCCGATCCTGAATACTTCTACATAGTTACTGTGAGATTGTATAACAAATTTCATCTAGTTTTTGATATTAAAAATTTATAGAGGATCAAATAAAGCTGCACCCAATGTAACAATAAAAAAAATTGATTGGGTATTAACTTGATCATCACCTGGTGTATGAAAATGAAGCATAACTACATCCTTGGTTTGAAATCATAGTGGATATTAATTACTTAATTCATATTTTCATTATTAAATATTAATAAATATTTTAATATATAACATGTTTAGTTGGAAATCAAACCATTGATAACCTATATTAAAACATATATATTCATAGGTTAATGTGTTAATTTCATGTATCAAATAATTATTCTAATTTTATAGTTTTGTTATATGTAAATTTATTAATTTATGTATACTATTTTATAATATCCCATTAGTATATGAAATATATTAAACATTAAATACTATATTTAACAATGTTTTTAATGTAAAATAGTGATATTTTTCTCATGATAAAGGAAATGAAATTTTGGTTTGGATGAAAAAAGATTTTGTAATTCTCGTCTAACTTTATTAAGTTATGATAAAAAAATGAAAACCATTACGATCTCTTGAATGCACTAAGTAATGAAAAAATCACTATCAAGTCATTCCTGAGGCAAAATTGGACCTATTTTAGAAACACATCTAATCCACTCAGTGATGAGAAGATGGTCAATTCCATAGAAAAATATTTTTTTATTCTTTAATGATTTGAAAATGACAAGGCCATTTTGGCCATCATTCAATTATAAGGTGTTGCTGACCAGTGGGGGACTCATATTAAAGAATATAATGGAAAAAGATGGAGTATAAACTGTTAAATGGAAAGATTTAATGAATATAGTTATCCCTAATTATTTTCATTAGAGTCTTTACAAAAAATGTTGAGCAAGTGTCAATTTAATTTTTTTAATTTCTTTTTGATTTATATGCTCAAAACACCAACATATATTCTAATAACGAAGTTATATTATGTGAAGTTATAGATAATAATCATTGGAATAATTTTTTTATATGTTTATTTTTCATATCATAAATCCATGTAACGATATTTTATTTCTCAAAAAATATGTGTTCTATATGTGTTTATTAGAAGTCTGAAAACAATGTCCATACCATATGTTTTAAGTATAATATATAGTTTTCATACATAATGTTTGGAATAAAAGTATGGATGATGAATCCTATTTTTTAAAAAAATAAGAATTTTTTCGAAGAATAAATGGTTGATCATACATTCATATTTAACCAATCATATATTCGAAACATTAGTTTTTATATTTATCGCTACTCTGCAAATCCCTACGTTTGACTTTTTCAAATTTAGAGTTTTGAATTAAGGAATATTTCTGCATTTTTTATAATGGTCTCACTAGAATTAAATATGTATTAAAATATTTTTAAATAAATATCCAAAGGCTCATTTTCAATATATGAAATCATTCATATTCTTAAGCTATGTTATGAATTTCATTGAATTTATTAAAATCCAATATTCATGATTTTTAAGAGATATTTCAGGAGCTATTTGGATAAATGTATTTGGACATTATATTAAATATATTATGTTAATAATCTAGATATAAAAATTTTCATTTGAAAATATTAAATTTTTATTTCCACTAACGATAAAATTTGGAGACAAACATTATATTATTTTTATCCATTTAATCAACTCAACTGTTACTACTACGATATTTCTATTTTAATAATTTACCATAGATTGAAGAACTACTTATTAGAACTAAACTTTGATAAATCCTTTTTATGGTCAACCTGATATTTTATTTATTATGATTTAGGGAAATCATGTTTTCTGTTGGATAATATTGTTCTACTATACTTTATTGAATATCATTTTATTTTTCAGTTTCTATGAAAATTTAGATTTAAACTCGTATTCAAATTCTTTAACAAAATCTATTTTCGGTTTATGTGTAACATTTACTTAATAAATATTAGGGAGTGTTACCTTATCATAATATTATTTTTACATTTTTCATCCCTCTAAAAGAACATGAAGGCCCAATAAAAGCCTTATTATTTGATGGAAATAATTTTCATCAATTGTTGTGGTTTTTGGAAAAAGGAAATGCATGTGGAAATCACAATGATGGTAGGGATATAATTATTATAGTGTACTATTGGAACTTTACGGCATCAACCACAATACATCACTGTATTATTTTCATCATATGAATTCTACTTATTAGTCATCTTTAAGAGAGAAGAGAAGAACAACATTAATATTAAAAGGGATGTATTCATTATATAATGTTTTTATGGGAACACAGTTCACTCCCACATATGTGCTTATTTATTCAATTCAAACAAAAAAATTTGAATTAGTGGTTGGGTTCTATTAAATTTTCTATCTTTATGAAAATACTTAATGTTTTTTTAATGATAAACAATTAAAATTAGAAGAGAAGCATCATTGGAATCATTTTTTGGAAATCCTATAAGATTTTTATAATTCTACTTAATACCATCAATTTATGTGAGAATTTATACTGAAGTGGTTATATTTATTTTGAAAATAAAAAGTCAGAGTTATAGATCCAAACTAATTTTATTATCAATTGATAATCTCAGAGACGTTATGTTGAGGATCAGTGCACATAATTTTAATGTTGATAATTTTGGATGTTTAAAGTAACACATGATTATTTATTTAATAAATCATGGAGTAAAAATTTATTTATTTATATTCATGCTTTAATAACTTCTTAATGTATTTAATTAAAAATGTAATGACAATCATTAAAAATAAATTGTTTTTAATTCAAGAGCTATGAATTCTATTTTCAATAGATTAGGAACTGATGAATTTAATAAAGCTTTATAGTGTGCTACAACATATGAGATATGAAATACCATTAAATTACTAATGAAGGATCTAATAATGTAAAAAAAACTAATTAACACTATATTTTTAAATTTTATACATTTATTTTGAATAAATATGGAAGCATCACTTTGATGAATGGAATATTGATACTGGTTTTCAATGATATTGCTTCCTTGGGATATCCGAATTTAAAAATGGAACTTGATTTATGTTTTTCTAAAACAGTCCCATATAATTGGAATAGACTATATACTACAATTAATAAATCAATATAAGTAAAATAATTAAAATTTAAGGAAATTATTGGAAACTTGATTATATATGAATCTGAGATGCAATCCAAACCAGAAAATAATAGTTTTATCAAGAGTGAGTCTACATCACATATAAACACGATGGATAAATTGTAATATTCATGTTATCTAGATTTAGGAAAATAGTTATCAGATCTTTCTAAATCATTTTTAAAAAATTACAACAAGATAAGGAAAATGAATAAAAAAGATAAATGAACTGAATGCAATGCGAAAGGTCACACAAAAGATAACTATCATGTGAATAAAGATAAATAGAAATGTGAATATAAATTAAATGGGAAGAAAGTCATGTGGGATAAATGGATTGATAATTATAATTCCAGTAGTTAATCTAATATAAACATTATGGATAAGAATACAAATAAAATTGTAAATATATGTCTTATGGATCTTATAGATGAGGTACATATTTCTTACTCATTAAAGTATGATTAAGAAATATTTACACATGGTTATCCTAATAAATATTATTATCTTATTCAACTATAATCTTAATCATTCAAAAATAATAATATAAAACAAATAAAATCTAAGGATACTTTTTATATTATTAATTAATTATTAACAAAATATATTTTATATTTAAGATCAAATGGTTATTTTTTTGAATGAAAATAAAATTTAGTAACTATTAGAAGAAAATAATATTTTAAAACTACCCCCTTGCATGATTATTAGTTGATAAATATATAAGAATAAAATTCTTGGTAAAAAAATTTGTAATGAAAAACATGGTATTTCTTATATTAGTGAGAAACCAAAATTATATTGAAATAATTTTTCACCATGATCGAAGATAAAAAGAATATATACAATTAGTTTTTTCACAATATAATAAATGGAAATTATAAAAATGAAATATATTTTTAGAGAACCTCAGTTTTTTTGTATCAATAATTTTATTTATTCTAAATTATTATCCAAATTTGATTATGGAGTCTCCACTCAAAAGAAAAATATCTAGTTACATAAAACTTTTGTTTCTAACATTGCTGTAACCCAAAGCATATGGGGACCAAAAGGCACTTGTATTTGATATTTATTAGTTATGAATCACAATAAATCATTGTTATATCACTAAGAGACTCTTTGAAAATAACATTAATTTATATTTATAAATGTTTTAAATGCAATCATAATTGTATATTTTTTTAATCGAGGAAGTATTTCAATTAAATTTTAATATTCAATTTTAATGAAATAGTTGTTTTATATATGGGTAGAAAAAATTAAAACTTTTACCTTTTTCATATAAATTTAATTATACATAATTTTAAATTTTAAATCTTGTATATCTATAATATTCTATTCTATGAACCATCCTCTTAAACTATTACAATGACATTGTGAATACTGCTTAATGATTATCAAATTCCATTTATGATATATAAAAAATTACCTACAATATTTTATTATGTGGTTGCTTTTATGTTTAAAATATTTATCCAAATAATTTTTATATATAGCATATTACGATTTGTTTTCTTGGAATAGTTATAATTTTAAGGGATGAAAAAGTACTTATTTTTGTTAATCCAGAATCATCAAAAGAAATATGGGTTTGTTTAATGAAATTTTTTTTGTAATATTTAATTTCATTGTTTGTTTTTAATTTTTTTCATAGAATTATTATTCAATGACATGATGTTATTTATTCAGAAAAATATTATTATGTAAAATAATATTTTCAACTTAAATACATGAAATTTTTATTCTATCTATTAGATCATGAATATGAAATTTCGTATAAAATGAATTAGAACTAAACCTTTCTTTTAACCTTTTTGAACCATAACTTCTTCTCAAACTCTCTCAAAAACTATGTCTTCATTCTTTGAAATTCCATTAACATAGTCTTTTGAAGAATCCATTACCGAGGGCAGGAAGAGAACTCATACTTCATGCATAGAAATCTAAAATAAAAAAGCAACGATATTATTTTTCCAATGTTATGACTAATATATTGAGATAATAGTTAGTTTTTTTCATAAAGATTAATTAAAAAAATAGTTTCAATAAATTACATAAATACTTTGTATTGAAGAACTATAAGATCAACAGTCTCCAATGGTTAATGGTGGAATTAATTATATAGAGTTTATGTCCTTGTATAATCTTTTTAATGAATAAGTAGTGAAGCTATGTGAAGAACTAAAAAGGTCAATATAATATTACGATACGATAAAAAAATATTCTCTTTAAAAAGTATTTTTTTTATTCTATTTAACGTATAGAATTAATGTTTGTAAGAAAGGTCAATTTCTAAAGATGATTTTGATGATTCTAATGTGGTAATGATAAGTAAAAAAATAAAATTAGACATGAACTTGTTACTATGTTATATCTTAAAGAGTTAAATGTTTTTTAGTTAAATATGTCAAATATTCATTGATGGAAAAATGAACATTATTTTTTCAATGTAGAATAGTAGTACTATGATGATTTATTGATGATATAGGAAAGAGTGTTCAATGTTTATAGGGTGAATAGGAATCATTTAACCCTTCCAAAAGGCTCAACTATTTTCCACCACTGTAGAATATCCAATGTCTCGTCAAAAATGTTTTATTT
Source organism: Viscum album (assembly GCA_963277665.1). Classification (NCBI taxonomy): domain Eukaryota; kingdom Viridiplantae; phylum Streptophyta; class Magnoliopsida; order Santalales; family Viscaceae; genus Viscum; species Viscum album. The sequence continues at coordinate 26,399,948 of OY728151.1, forward strand.
ATATATGTTTGTCATTGTTTGAGTATCAGTTTGTATATATGGTTCCTATGTCTAATGTGAAGTATGATTTTTCTTAATTTATTTTTGATGTCACAAAATGTGTATAAATTTATAAAGAAATTTGTAGATAAATTTATAGTGAAATATTTAGGGAGAGAAATATTATGAGAAATTTATAGATACAAAATTATTTTAAGTAATATATACATATATGGGAATGTTATTTGTAATATCCTTTTTCAATATGATAAAAATAAAAAATTTATTTGAAATTTTTTTATTTTCATATTTGTAAATTACTATTTCTTGTATGTGGTTATTTTAATATTTATAATATGGATTTTGTGATCATCAAGAAGGTGGAGATTTGTGATCATGTGTTGATTACACAATTTAGTTAATTTGATTTTGATTTTGAGGCTCAGAAACACCCACATAAATGTTCCAAATTATATTTTAAAGTGAATTTAATGAAAATAATCATTATAATAATTAATTAATTCTAGAATTAATTTCAAATATTAAATCTATTGAAGGATATTTTATTTCACAAATAATAGGTATTACAGATGTGTTTACAAGATGTTTGGTATAAATATTCATACCCTATGTTTTGGGAAGAATGTATTGTTTTTATACCCTTTTTTGGAATAAATGTATGGATTAAGAACATTATTCTTTGAAGAAATAGAACATTTGTGAAAAAAATGAATGGTGCCTCATCATTATTTTTTTAACCTGACATATTCTATCATTCTTACCTTTTATGTTTATCCCAACACAAAAGTACCTACATTTGACCTAGTATAAAACATTGTTCTAAATTATAGATTATTCTATTTTTTTAGAACAATATTACCAAAATTAAATACCTCTTTAAAGATTGTAAAATACCGATTCAAATTATCATATTCAATATAATAAATCCTTTTCATTTATTAGGGAAGTAATAAACATTTTTATAATTTAAATTTTATATTATTGTGGATTTTTAATGTAATATTTATCCAGATGTTTTACATGAATTAATTCAACCATAATATTAAAAAATAGATATTCTTATTCTGGAGATATAGATATGAATTCGAAAATAATAACATGTCATCACCTATAAAGCTTCGTATTAGAGACATAAATATTTCGATTCTTATCTATTTGACCGACTTTACTATTACTACTACTATATTTATTTTCCAATCATTTTTTGCAATTTGACAAAGTAGTTATGAAAACAGCACATTCGAGAAAAAACTGTTTGATCATATTCTTAGTTTCTTCTCAATTTTTTTGTAGAAATACTATTTAATGGTGAATTATATTTTTCAACTAATTGTTTTGGAAGATCAAATTATTTCTATGTTTAATATAAAACAATGATCTAAACCAATAATCATCCTCCTCATCGTAATCTATTTTATATTGAAAATTTTACTATTTACACTCATTCGTGGTTGAGTTTCATATTCTAATACTAATATGTGGATATTTTTTATCCATATAAATGAACCCAAACGCCCTATAAAATCCTTATTTTGAGGTGTAATATTTTTTAACTCTATTGTAGAGGTTCCTGTGAAGAAAACCTTCATTTTAAAATCACTATGCTTATGGAGAGAGAATTGGTGGATTAGAATAAGGGTTCATTGTTCCCTAAATCACTATAAATCACAGGGTTCTTTTATTAAAAAATTTTCATTACTCACTCATATTTAAAGGAACCCAATTCTCCCAAACTATTCTATTGTTTCCTTAATCGTTCTAACCTAAAACAAAAACGTTGAAGGAATTCATAGTATTGAATAAAAAGGGGACGAATCTATTGGACTATGTGAACATTATTTTACTAGGCATATGAGTTATGCCTCTAGATTCATCTATGATACTAAATGTAAATTCAATAACATCATTAATAGATCAAATTATATATTTGTAATTTTTTTAACCATAAGAGGCTTGGAAGACTATAAAGATTTATCTCAATGTGTCCTTAATATAGATATGGAATGTAGAAATTTTTATTATTTTAACGATAATAAAAGTAAAGTGGAGTATCAGGGAATATTTTATGATAAGGAATATGGTTGGAATAATGTTTATATTCCTATTTGTAACAAATATAAGAGGAAAAACCTAGTTAATTTCCTCAAAAAATAATGGTTTTCTTAAATTACATTTATGTAAGACTTGAATCACACAACTATAGAACTATGGAAAAGGGTATGATAAACACAATAGAAGAGAATAACGTCCTAGATAATGATCTCTATGATTTAACTCCCCATGATTTTACAGTATGTATTTTTTTTCGAAAATCTATTCTCTTCGATAGCTTACGTTTCTCGGATCAACGAGTTTAAGAGATGTCAATATTTTTTATTATTTTAGAAAAACCCTTGTTAAATACCTATTATATTCATTGGATTTAATATTATTAACCACATTATTAAATATATAATTATATAGGTCATTTTTGATGTAATAATTTTTTCTTAGTAAATAAACATATAACTTTCTATGTCATTTTGATCTATATATATATGTTTTTTTTCAGTAATAGTATTTTATATCCTTATATATGAATATATATATAATTGACCTAGAAATTTTTATAAAATTTATTTGAAAAAATGAAAATAATTATTCGATTTAGATTGTCAAAATTATATTAGGTTGATTTTTTGAGAACCTTCTGAAAAGAATAATATTTCAATGAGTAGTAAAAAGTACTAGTTTCACTATAAATTTCATTTAAAATTAATAAATTAATAAATTTAAATTCCCAATTATGTTTTGAATATTTTTTAAGTAAAATTTGTTTTATTTATTTATATTTGAACTAGTTAAATTATTTTGAACCATCTTTATATTTTATATTATAATAAGTTTAGTTTTTGATAAAAAACATGATATTTTGAAATTTTTTCAAGTACAAAATCTTTAACATTTTCAATTAATTAAAATAATAACTAATGGGGGAATGTTTTAGATTAAATTAATAAAGTATATCTCAAGACAAATTTATTTTTTATCATACAATGATAACTATTAGTCAGAGTAAAAATGAAATATTAATTTTCTTGAAAAATATACTTCTTGAAAAACTGAATTTTCTTCGCATCTGCCAGTTTTGTTTCAAATATTATTTTTATAATTTTATGAATTTAATTTGAAAAAATGGATTCCATATTTATTGTAATATTTTAAAAATTAGTTTTCAATTTTATTTTAATTTTTATTCATAATAGTTACTATAATAATAAAATTATTTACTGTAGTATAGGTAAAATAATGAAACAGATCAAAGTAAAAAAGGTAAAAGACTAAAATAACTACAAAATACAACATTAAATGGGTGTTTGATGTGTTTCTAGACCATAAATTTTATTTAAAATAATTATTTTCAATATAAATCATCATAATTGTTCACATCATAATTTGGTTGTATATAAATTTAATATAGTACCACTTTAATAACATAAATCCACTCCTCGTCATGTGTAAATACCACACCTCACAATCCCCTTTCTCATAAAAGGTCATTATGATACTAAAATATATTCCAAACCCACTCCATACAGGTTTATTCATGTCCATGTTCATGTGATCTCATCAAAATACCAATTCCAAAGTCCTTAAGTGATCCTTCACGGTGATGATATTCAAGAGGTAATTCTCTCAAAACACCTCTCTTATTTAATTTCATTATTCTACCTTATCCTCACCTTCTTAATAAATAAGTAAATAATAAATATATATTAATTTATGGATTTTAATTATATATTATTAATGGAATGAGTTATATAGATCCCTTTTTTACCTCCTCTTATTCACAAAAATGAAACTATTTTCCTAATTATGTCGGTTAACCATCTCAGAAAATAATAATTTTTTACTCATTTTCTACCTTCATGGATAGTCATAAAAGAATCATTATCATAGAATTTGATTTTAAAAGGTATAATATGACATATTTTATGTTCTGTAACTAATATATATAAATAATATTAAGAAATTAAACTAGATCATGATGGTTGAAAATCCTACCAAAAATAAACTAACTACCTATTAATAAAATTTTATCAAATGAATCATCCTCATGTAATAAATTGAAATCATAAATGGGACCATTTAAACTTATGTATGTTCATGAATACTATTTAATTTCATTTCTAGTGTTTTCATTCCATTTTATAGGAATATCAAAAATTATGCATAAATGAACCACCCATGATACTATGAATCAAACGATCCTGAAACAATGAAAATAATGAAATATTATTAATTAAGGGGTGATAAGATGTTATAAAAGCATCATATAAGGTATTATATATATGAATATAGTTTTTTAATGATTTAATAATAGAATTTAAACCTTTATTCTTGAGTTTATGTAGAGACCCGAAGCTTTACGTACATGGACATTACATTACTTTTGCGGAATACTTAGTACATAACAAACACACACACACAAGGATCGTAATAGTTTAGTGTCTTTGGAAGCTCGGAATATAATCTTCTAATCGTGGTGAATGATCTTCAACATCTCCCATAAAGATCTTCTTTTTTTTATACCTAAAACCTTTCTTTATACCCTGGGGAAAATAAAACATAAAAGGGTGAGCTCAAATACTCAGTAAGGGTAAACAAAAGAAATAGTAATCACATCATATTCATAAGAACCTAACATTTTGGAAATCATGACCTTCAAAAGAGAGCATAATTTCATAACATGGGATAAATCATAGTAGTTTAATGAAATCCTAATAATAATAACATAAAACATGAAACTTTGTGGCAGACACACATAATCGTAGAGAATAATATCTTATTAGTCAAGACTCATTGCCAAGACTATCTTAGTAGACAAAGTCCATTTATGAACCGAGTCACCCTCGTTTCAGTCCTGTTTCACTGAACCGGTATAACAAACCTTTCCATCCATGTCTATCTCATGAGATATAAAATCTTTACCCAATGCATTGGAGGGAGATATAGGTCCCACCAATATCATTAGGATACCATTCTTATGTGTGCCACAAAATCATAAACCATACATCATAGCATAACCCATGTAATAAAAATGGGAATCTAAAACATCATGACATCATAAAACAATTCATATAAGATAAAAATAATTCCATCACAACATAATCAAATCAATGTAAAAATAGGGATAAAAACAATACCCTTTATTATCGTAGATGGAAAATAATTTTGATAAAACACTTGAACTCCATTCTTGAGGAAAATATCCTTTCTACTTCAAAAACACTTTTACTTTCTTATTAAGTAATAAAATTATAAACTAAAATAAGTTGATTAAAAATAAACTTGAAAAATTTTAAAGGAAGCTTCTTGGAAATAATGTTTTAAAATTCCATTCATGCCGTATAAGTTAAAAAAACATTTTTCTCGTACTTTTGTCGGAAAAGTCAAAAAGTACCTCGTATGAAAAACGACAAAAGATTCCTTTCATATATTTTACTAAAATTCACCGAAGGGTAAAATTGGATTTAAACAATTGTAGGTGGATGGAAATAATATTACATATTGAGGAAACATGGATGTGGATGATAAAATACACCCCAGTAAATACCAATGTATAAACAATCTCAGATAAAAATGAGATTGTGATATTTTCCCTTACCTTAGGTCCGATTTTCATCGTAAGTGTCCGCACCTCCTGTATAATGATTTAAATAATGTCATTTACTTATTATAGAATCATACTCATTGTTATGATATCATATATGGTTCACTTATGGCTTTATATTACTCGTTTTTTTGTAAATTACATGTTAAATAGCGTTTTGGGTAAAATCGTTTAATTTGTCGTCTGTGTATTGACATGTAATTATTAATATGATTACTTAGATCATGATTACTTAATTACAGAATATAAAACATGATTTATATATAATATATATTGAGAATATATACATATATATAATAGATCAGTAAATGGAAAGTAATACACCGTTCATGGAGACGGTAGACCGTATGTACGCATGAACGCTGTTTTCTTTTCCTTATTGAGTTGAATGGAATTAAGTAGATGACATAAATATATATACAAATAAATCCAGAATCATTATTATTTCATATATTTCATTATTACTTATTATATATACTTTATAATCATTCATTAATGGTTAACGTGGAGAATGAATCTCATCGCGTCGTGGAGACGGTAGTCTGTATGTACGCACGAGCGATGATATCATTCTCATGATCGTGGAATTGTATTGGAGTGTATGTATACTATTTAAGAATCAATATCACTTTACAATAATCATATATAGTTATTATGTACACCATTATACCCATCCAAGTAAGGTGGTGGTGGAAAATAGATTACACCACGGCGTGGAGACGGTATTCCGTACGTACGCACGCGCGGTGATTTTGTTTTCTGTAGGATGGATAGATGGTGAAATAAGGTTGTTTCATACTTATAATAACATATCAGTATATGACTGATACTGATGTTATTACTTCATAATGAAACAACTAAAGAAGAAGAAGTGGAAGAAGAAATAAAGATGAAAGAATCGGTAACGAACATTATCTCTTCTTTGAAGTGCTTCTTTGAGACCTTCTTTTAGGGCACTAATATTGGTCATTGAAGAAGACCAGGACCTCTAGGTTGTCTCTAGGGAAGTTTAGAGGAGAATGTGTAAGGGGTTGGCTGAGATTGAAGGGTCAATGTGGTGTGAGGAAGAGGGGAGGAGGTTCCCTTTTATAAGGGAGGAGAGGGGCACCTTTGGAATAAGTAAAAATATTATTTTATTATAAAGTAAATTTCGGTTTTTAATAGCTCCAAATTGATATATTTATATGATAAGGTGGGTAGGGGTCGAAATAATCTCATCCAATATAATTTAGACAAGTTTAGGTATCAATTTTAACCTTATCAATTAGATTTAACTTTAAGTTAGATAATTTATCTTTTACTGTGTCTTCTTGTTTTCTTACACTATAAGGTTAATACACATACTATATCAAGACAAACGAACCCCAAGTTGTTTATTATTAATATATATAACCTTATCAAAGTCATTTGGACGAACCTTATATTTTTTGGGATAAAATAACAATTAATAATATAATATTTGTTTTAAAAACTATTTTATGTCAATTTAGACACTATTTATTAACTGATTTTTGTGAAAATCATAACAAAATGATAAGTTCTAACAAAGTTAATTAAATCAATACAAACATTCCATATTGACCTAGAAAATTAGTTTAATTCATAAAAACTCTCAAATTTTATTTATTTGTGTATTTATAACATCAATTATGTCAATAGTTCATTAATACGATAATTACTGCATCATCATTGTGTCATAAATAAATTAAATTATATAATGTATAAAAATTACAAATAAAATACCATTATGTAGGAAATCGTTTTAGATTTATAATGAAAATTTATAGTTGAATTTATTTTATGTATAACCTATATTAAAAATGATTTAGTTATTAAACATTGATTTTAACTATTTTAACCCTTCTTTAAATAAATTAATAATAAATGTCCTAATCTAATCCAAGTGGGCCTAAATGGTCATATTTTATTCCTAAGATTGTTTTTGGTCTAATTACACTTGTCCAAATGAATTAGGACATGTGTTAGAGTAATAATAATATCATTTTTACCCTTAATTACCCTATTTACTTTTAACCGTGGTAAAAAAAAGTAAAATGTTACTATTCACCAAAAAATTATTTTCATCTCATTGAACCACATTTTACTTACTGACATCAACCATGTATTTCGGATTTTCAAAATTCCATTCACTGAAGCGGTAAAATTAAGTTTTATGAAAAAATCATTTTTTTAACTACCACTTAGTGGTTTCACTATTCATCAAAAAATGAAAGTTTCTGGAAAAATACCAAAAATTAGGCCTAAGCTATATTTTATATTATGAATTCAAAAATGATTCCTATTTTACCAAATTCAAAACATATCAGTTGCCTTAATTAATTTAAAAAATTAATTCCCGTCATCAAAACAAATAGCGTGTTCTTAAGAGATAATAACTATCAAAAGATTGACACTTGTTTATGTCTGGTTTAAATGTGAAATTATATTCAATGACCAACATATTATTAAATTGTAAAAATATATTCTAAATATACTTTAAAACCACTCAAATTAATAATTTATCACTATTAATTATTTCGATTGAAAAAGTTGTTTTTAATTAAAATATAGCGTGTTTTTACTATTCATCAAAATATGAAAGTTACCAGAATGATATGAAAATTTATCCAAAGTAAATTTTTATTTCATGATTCCAAAGAAGAATTTTATTTATTCAATTTTAACTTATAAACATGTCAAAAACTAGATTTAAAGTGGGTGCGCCATCAAAAGGCAACAAAACTGCATTTTTTTTTAAAATACTTATTTTACCAAAAAAAAATATTTTGTTCTTATACCATGTTTTAGAAAATGTGAAAGATGAATAATAATGTTATAAGATTCAAAATTTAGTTAATACAATTCGTAAAGGCTGGTTCATAATAATATTATAATAGCATATCGTTGTTCAGTGAAACTCGTAATTGCGTACTACACATGCTATCGAGGAAGGTCACGATTGCGTGTAATGAAAGGCAAGTCAAGGATGCATGTTGTGAAAGCTCCTTTTGGTGTAGCATACAATTCAAGACATTAATGAAATTAAAAAGAATATTTTTCATAAAATCTCGGGGTGTTACATTCCACCCCCGTTAAAATGAATTTCACCCTCGAAATTCGTCGGGGTTATAAATGGTTTACTATTAGAATGTTTCTTTAATAGAAACCCACATCGTAAAAATAAATACCAAAACCTATCTTTTTGAACAAAAGTATGAAACATAACGGTTACCCAAATAAACTAATCACTGGGTTTCCACATACGTGAAAATATGGATATGGAAGAGAAATCTAACCGTCATGTTCTGATGGAGAGCGGTAGAGAACATGGCTATGGAAAAGCCAGCAATCACAAAGCCATAAATTTGTGACGATCTAAGGTACCATCTGATTCATCAGATATAAGAGCACTAGGACATCAATTTTGGTTTTCAAGATCATTTCACTAAAGTTGAAGAAATTGGAATTATAAGAAATACTTTCGTGTTAATATTATAGTCTCACTGTTGGTTGTTCTTTGGTAAATTTCCACTTCATCTCTTAAAGAAATGAAGTTGAATTTTTCATTCGTGATGTGTTAGCAGATCATGTGATAGAATGATGGGTCATTCCATCTATCTTAATCCAAAGGTTAGAAAAGTTATCAAAAAATACATAAGTCCATCTATAGTGAGATTAATCAAATAAGGTTCCTAAAATGGACTTATACTTCATATATCATACTGCTTAATATAATAAAACTAGTTTCTACTAAACAGGGACTTCTTGTAGGCCAGTGTTTGGTGATAAAGGCCAGTCGCACTTCGGTTGTGGGTTCGATTCCCATAGCCTTGTCCGACGCGATGGGCTGTCGCCCGTCCTGTAGGTTGTCCTTTTTCTAAAGCTATATCACTATAAAATCCCATCAACAATATCAAAAAAGTATTATCCTTAAACAATACTAACTTATGTCCAACATAATCCATTCAAATCTTTAGGCTTATCTAAAATACTTCGGTCCAAGCTCATAGTATAAAGAAAATGATCACGTGAATGCCATCATTTATCCCCCATATATCATAAGATATGTCTTGTTGGTCACATTCCAAGCATTCAAAGGCCTTAATCACGTGTTCTCTTGAATACCCATTGAACCTTATTGAAAACATGAATGCAGTTAAAAGTTAACACTTTCCACATACCAAAATCCAAAAATTCTATATACTCAATCCATTACATAACCTTCTCCTGAGCTCATGAATAATATCAAACATTTAATTTTGTCCTTATCCCTTCATTTTGCGCATATCATCTATATTCCAAATATATCTGAATAACCTTTCATGGGTACTGGTTACATTAATCATTCACTTTCAAAACTCAAGGAAAGACAACAGTGTAACAATCCTTAGATGTCTCTTTATTCCATAGTACCATGAGATTACTTATACAACATTACACATGATAAAAAGGTAATCATTCCACTACATTCTTAAACCATTGACTGAGCTTCAACAATTCTTTCATCTCACATATCATTTGTAGTCTCTTCATCATCATCATCATAAATACTACCCATACGACCATACTAATTCTCTTCATGAGACTTTCCCTTAGGGCATTGGTTTGAATAATGCCCGTACATTCCACATTTAAAACATTTAACCATTGTTGATGTCGTAATAATACAATTATCCTCATCCCTGATGTTAACTAAACCTTTTCCTTTTCACTTACTGGCATTGTGTCCTTCTTTTCCACGCCCAAAGCATCTTCCAGTTCCTTTTAAACATTCTCCTTGATGCCTCTTCCCACATGATTTACATAGGGGAAATTGAACTTTCTTTCCTCTATGATCATCATGAAACTCCATCTTTATCTTATTAGCCGAGTCAGGAAACTTACCAAATTTGAGTTTATTGATCATATTATGAGATTGCTGATTCTGCATAATAATGATGGTTGGACTTCAAAATCCCATTTCATTTGGTTTCTCATGAATAATATCATTCCATTGTCCATAATATCCTCCATTATCGTGAATCATCTTGTTTCTAGCCATTTTCAAAAACCCAAAAAGAATATTGTTAGAGGAAAAAATCATAATAAAGGGGGAGTAACTTCAATATATAACATCTTAGGTTAAATTCTAAGATCGTTACCATAGTTTTAGGACTATATCCTACATGTATACTTATCCTTCGGAGAATCCCTAGACATACTTTAGAAATATCTCTAGGGATCTTACTGACGTTTTCGCATCCTAGTTTCCAATGCATGACTAAACCTTTCCTCCGATACCAACTGTAGAGACCTGAAGCTTGAAGTACATAGACATTACATTACTTTTGAAGAATACTTATTACATAACAAAAACACACACACAAGGATCGTAATAGTTTAGTGTCTTTGGAAACTCGGAATATAATCTTCTAATCGTGGTGATAGATCTTCAACATCTCCCATAAAGATCTTCTTTTTTTTAACCTAAAAACATTCTTTATATCCTGGGAAAAGAAAACATAAAAGGGTGAGCTCAAATACTCAGTAAGGTTAAACAAAATAAATATTAATCACATCATATTCATAAAAACATAACATTTTGGAAATCTTGACCTGCAAAAGAGAGCATAATTTCATAACATGGGATAAATCATAGTAGTGAAATGAAATCCCAATAATCATAACTTAAAACATGAAACATTTTGGCATAAACACATAATCTTAGAGAATCATATCTTATTATTCAAGACTCATTTGCAAGACAATCTTAGTGGACAAAGTTCATTTTTGAACCGAGTCACCCTCGTTTCAGTCCTGTTTCACTGAACCGGTATAACCTACCATTCCATCCATGTCTATCTCATGAGATATAAAATCTTTACCAAATGAATTGGAGAGAGATATATGTCCCACCCATCTCATTATGATACCATTCTTATGTGTGACACAAAATCATAAACCATACATCATAGCATAACCCATGTAATAAAAATGGGAATCTTAAACATCATGACATCATAAAAAAATTCATATAAGATAAAAATAATTCCATCACAACATAATCAAATCAATGTAATAATAGGGATAAAAACAGAACCCTTTATTATCTTAGATGGAAAATAATTTTGATAAAACACTTGAACTCCATTCTTGAGGGAAATATCCTTTCTACTTCAAAAACACTTGTACTTTCATAATATGTAATTCAATCCTAAACTAAAAGAAGTTGATTAAAAATAAACGTGAAAAATTTTAAAGAAAGATTCTTGGAAATAATGTTTTAAAAATCCATTCATGTCGTATAAGTTAAAAAACATTCTTCTCGTACTTTTGTCGGAAAATTCAAAAAGTACCTTGTATGAAAAACGACAAAAGATTCCTTTCATATATATTACTAAAAACTCACCGAAGGGTAAAATTGGATTTAAACAATTGTAGGTGGATGGAAATAATATTACATATCTATGAAACATGGATGTGGATGATAAAATACACCCTAGTATATACCAAAGTATAAACAATCTCGGATAAAAATGAGATTGTGATATTTTCCCTTACCTTAGATCCGATTTTCTTCGTAAGTGTCTGAACCTCCTGTATAATGATTTAAATAATGTCATTGAATTATTACATAATCATAATCATTGTTATGATATCATATATGGTTCACTTATGGCTTTATATTACCCGTTCTTTTGTAAATTCCATGTTAAAGAGCGTTTTGGGTAAAATCGTTTCATTTGTCATCTGTGTTTTGACATGTAATTATTCATATGATTACTTAGATCATGATTACTTAATTAAAGAATATAAAACATGATTTATATATAATATATATTCAGAATATATACATATATATAATAGATCAGTAATTGGAATGAAATACATTGTTCGTGGAGACGGTAGACCGTACGTACGCATGAATGCTGTTTTCTTTTCCTTATTGAGTTGAATGGAATTAAGTAGATTACATACATATATATACACATAAATAAAGAATCATTATTATGTCATATATTTCATTATTACTTATTATATATGCTTTATAATCATTCATGAATGGTTAACGTGGAGAATGAATCTCATCGCGTCGTGGAGACGGTAGTCCGTACGTACGCACGAGCGATGATATCATTCTCATGATCGTGGAATTGTATTGGAGTGTATGTATACTATTTCAGAATCAATATAACTTTACAATAATCATATATAGTGATTATTTACACCATTATACCCATCCAAGTAAGGTGGTGGTGGAAAATAGATTATACTACAGCGTGGAGATGGTATTCCTTACGTACGCACGCACGGTGATTTCGTTTTCTATAGGATGGATAGATGGTGAAATAAAGTTGTTTCATACTTATAATGACATATCAGTATATGAGTTATACTTATGTTATTACTTCATAATGGAAAAACTAAAGAATAATAAGTGGAAGAAGAAATAAATATGAAAGAATCGGTAACGAAAATTACCTCTTCTTTGAAGTGTTTCATTGAGACCTTCTTTTAGGGCCCTGAAATTGGTCTTTGAAGAAGACCAAGACCTCTAGGATGTCTCTAGGGAAGTGGAGATGAGAATGTGTCAGGGGTTGGCCGAGCTTGATGGCTCAAAGTGGTGTGAGGAAGAGGGGGAGGAGGTGCCCTATTATAAGGGAGGAGAGGGGCACCTTTGGAATAACTAAAAATATTATTTTATTATAAAGTCAAATTCGGTTTTTAATAGCTCCTAATTGATATAATTCGAAGATAAGATGGGTAGGGGTCTAACTACTCTCATCCAATAGAATTTAGACAAATTTAGGTATCAATTTTAACCTTATAATTTATATTTAACTTCAAGTTAGATAATTTAACTTTTACCGTGTCTTCTTGTTTTCTTACACTATAAGGTTAATAAACTTACTATATCAAGACAAACGAACCCAAAGTTGTTCATTATTAATATATATAATCTTATATAAGTCATTTAACCGAACCTTAGATTTTTATGAATAAAATAACAATTAATAAGATAATATTTATTTTAAAAACTATTTTATGTCAATTTTGACACTATTTAGTAATTGATTTTTCTGAAAATCATAACAGAATGATATATTCGAAAAACGTTAATTAAATCAATAATATCATTTCATATTGACCTAGAAAATTAGTGGAATTCATAAAAAGTCTCAAATTATATTTATTTTGGTATTTATAACATCAATTATGTCAATATTTCATTAATAAGATAATTACTGCATCATCGTTGTGTCATAAATAAATTAAATTATTTAATGTCTAAAAATTAAAAATAAAATACCATTATGTAGAAAATATTTTTATCTTTATAATAAATATTTATAGTAGAATTTATCTTATTTATAACCCCATATTAAAAATGATTTAGTTATTAAACGTTGATTTTAACTATTTTAACCCTTTTTTAAATAAATTAATAATAAATGTCCTAATCTAATCCATGTGGGCCTAAATGGTCATCTTTTATTCCTACGTTTGTTTTTGATCTAATTAGACTTGTTCAATAGAATTAGGACATGTTTTAAGGTAATAATAATATCATTTTTACCCTTAATTACCCTATTTACTTTTAACCGTGGTAAAAAAAAGTAAACAGTTACTATTCACCAAAAAATTATTTGCATCTCATTGAACCACATTTTACTTACTGACATCTACCGTGTCTCTCAGATTTTCTAATTTCCATTCACATAAATGGTAAAATTATGTTTTATGAAAAATTCATTTTTTTATCTACCACTTAGTGGTTTCACTATTCATCAAAAATTGAATGTTTCCGGAAAAATACCAAAACATAGGCCCAAGATATATTTGATATTATGAATTCAAAAATGATGTCTATTTTACCAAATTCAAAACATATCAGTTGCATTAATTAATTTAAAAAATTAATACCCGTCGTCAAAACAAATAGCGTGTTCTTAAAAGATAATAACTATCAAAAGATTGACACTTGTTTATGTATGGTTTAAATGTGAAATTATATTCAATGACCAAAATTGTATTAAATTGCAAAAATATATTCTAAATATACTTTAAAACCACTCAAATTAATAATTTCTCACTATTAATTATTTCTATTGAAAAAGTTGTTTTTAATTAAAATATATCGTGTTTTTACTATTCATCAAAATATGAAAGTTACCAGAATGATATGAAAATTTATCCAAAGTAAATTTTTATTTCATGATTTCAAAGAAGAATTTTATTTTGTGAATTTGAACTTATAAAAAGTTCAAAAACTAGATTTAAAGTGGGTGCGCCATCAAAAGGCGGCAAAACTCCATTTTTTGAAAAAATACTTATTTTACCGGAAAAATTTATTTTTTTCTTAAACCATGTTTTAGAAAATGTGCGAGACGAATAATAATGTTATAAGATTCCAAATTTAGTTAATACTATTCATAACGGCTAGTTTATAATAATATTATAATAGCATATCGTTGTTCAGTGAAACTCGTTATTGCGTACTACACACGCTATCGAGGAAGGTCACAATTGCGTGTAATGCAAGGCAAGTCAAGGATGCATGTTGTTCAAGATCTTTTTGGTGTAGCGTACAACAGAAGACATTAATGAAATTAAAAAGAATATTTTTTCACAAAATCTTGGGGTGTTACAGTTTAAATTACCCAAAACTAATCGTAACTATGAGGTATGGGTTTCACATCTCATTATAAATTCTGTTGGATATATGTCTTACTCACAACTAATTTATAATGTGTGTTTTATATATAATTTAATTTTATATATTATATCATGAATCAAATTATATTAATTTAAATTATTGTTTTATTTTATAACTATTACATTTATATAGAATATTATTTCACTCATACAAAGTGGTAAGGGAATTCTAAACCCAATTTTCACTCATAGATTAATCTTTATCATCATTGATTATATAATTCTATGATTATGTGTGGAAATAATAATTTTTATCTTTTGAATTTATTTCCACTTTTATGTTGATTTATATTAAATAATCATAATAGATTAACTTTATTAATGATCACATAAATGATATTATATTTATAACTGGGTTTCTTTATAAAATTATCTCTTTAATGTTTCCAATAAATCTATTTTTTTCATCCATTTCCTTGTTTTAGAAAATTTTTTCCAAAAAATTTATTAATAATTTATTATAATTTTTTAAATTAATTTTTTCTCCTGGTTTACTTTATTAAAAATTATTTTAAAGGATTCATATTTTATGTTTTCTAAGTGAAATTATTTATGACTTTTTCAAAATAAATATAGAAGGAAGGATTTTCTATATTATATGGAAATATATGATTTTACTACCATGAAGGCTTCTTAATTCCTTAAATAATCCTATACTTGAATAAAATTTTATTTTCATTTTGTTTATTTTATTATTTCATTGAATTCTAAATGAATATTTTCAAATTATAAATGATATTTTCATCAATATTTTTTTCACCTGAACATTTAAAAAATTCTTTTTTTCATCTCAAATAACATTATTTTAAGTTATTTATTCATTAGTAGGGTCATAATTCGAGAATAATATTCTTATTATTTTTATGGTTGGTTTATTTATATTATGGAATGATATTTATGATACATTTTTCTTTTTCATGGGTTATGCAATGATGAAATGTTTATGAAACCCAATTTATTTTCATGGGAAAATATATGAATTATATTATTTTGGAACACATATGTTTGGTTATATAGTGAGGGGTGAGACCTATCTCTAACTCTAATGAAATGGGTAATTATATTTTATCTCATGAGAAAGGTAGGACTTGAACAGGATGTGAACCCAGTTTAGTGAATGTCTTTTTCTGCTATGATAGTATTATGAATGAACCATGACTTCTATATAGTTTGGGGGTGAACCCATTCCACTATGACAATCCTGAAAAATATCATTGACTATTGATGAACTTATTTTATATTGTTATGTGTATTCAAAATTCTATATATTATGAAAATATTAAACTCTCGTGGATAATTTTTATTATGATTCATGTGTTATGAACTAATCCGATTTATTCCATGACTAAAGATTATGATCTTTGATATGAAGGGTCAAATTTCCAAATGTAATGTCCTTGTTCTTATTCCATTGTGCTTATGGTATGATTGATATCTCTTTTTTTACCCTTATAAAGAATCTGATCTCACCCTTTTCTTATGATTATTTTTCAATTGATATGAAGGAATGTATTAATTATGAATTGTAAAAAGGGTTCTTGTTATGAAGGAATAATATATAGATGATGTAGATGTTTTATATACCTGTAGTTTTTTTCAATTTTTAAAAATACACTACACATATATGGTACTCTCTTTGTTTTTTTGTATAATGTAATGATTATTCATGTATTTACATGTGATATCTACGTATGAAAAGTACAAGTTGTCATAGTTGGTATCATATCTAGGTTTAGTTATCTTTTTGAAAGTTGGATGAGAAAACCATAAGTAAGATCTATAAGGATATGTTGTGTATATGTTATAATTTTATAATTTTGGTAAAGATCATGAATTAATTATTTTAAAACCAAATGTGCCATAGATTGAAATTTTATAAGGAATTTACCTTGAGTAGCTGGTCTTCCAATTATGATTACTATTTCTCACAGTATTATTTTCAAGTTTTAGACAAAAGATAGAACCAATAGGATTCATCTTAATAGTTAATGTGATGGAAAGTGGAATGGTCTTCCCGATTAGAAACCTAATGAAAGAGGATTTGGATGTAGAATCCTTGTAATTATGAATAATAATAAGTCTCATAATATAATCAATAATATCAACTCTGGTGAGTTTCCTAACCTATCTAATAAGAAAATTATTGAGTTTCTTCATGATCACATAGGAATGAAAGTTCAATTTTCCTCATGTAAAGCCTGTCCAAAGAGGAACCAAAGAGAATGCTTCAAAGGAATCATATGCTTCATTAGTTGAGGGAAAGGAGGAAACAATGAAAGTAATTTTTAAGGAAATTTGAAATGTTCATTTAATGAAATGGATTAGAATAATGGTATTTCAAAAGAATTATCGACAGTTAAATGTTTTGAATGTGGAATCTATGAGCATTATAAAAATTCATTTTCTAATGGGAAATACCATGGAAAGAATCATTAATGTTTTATGAGATTTGGTTATTTTTCAAATGATAAAGTTACAATAAATGATATATGAGATGGATGAAGTGTGAAGGAATAAAATTATTAAGTATGGTTAATTTATTATGTTGGAAGTGGAATCATTGATTGTTTATTTATTGGATCTCAATAATAATGTGGTTGAGAAAATTTTATGGTAATATAAAATAATGAAGAATATAAGAATTGTTCAATTGAAGTTTTTCTTTATTTAATTTAAAATTTATATTTAATAGTACTAGTATTCATTCAATGTGACTGATGCGTTAAGGTGATATTTTTGGAGAACACATGAATTAGTGAAAGCTAACGATTAAGATGTGAATTATAATAGGATAAAAATGAGATAATGATATGTGTTTTTGTGATAAAATAAATGGTAAATTATTGATTATGTTGTAAAATATTAGTAATATAATTAAAATATGGTTTATCCATGGATTTTATATAATTGTTTATATGAGGAAATAATTAATTTTTTTGAAGAATGCATGTTTTCACTATTTTTATTGAAATTATGGTTTTTACTAAATTTTAAGAGAATACCTGATAATTATATTCACATGTTTGGTGAGTAAAAATTAATAAAAACATCATTTTATTTAGGGGATTAATGATAAGATGATTATAAAAATTTAGTGAAATTTATTAAAATGTTTTTTAATGTTTCAAATGGGTAACCATTTAGGAAATTGTATACATTCAAATTTGGATTCGGTTTTATAGATTAATATATTACTTAGCCATATGAAAATTATTGTTTATCAGTTAACATGTTATATAAATTTTTTTATGGTGATAACAAGAGACAAAGGAAGAATTGTTATCCAATTATGTATATTATGATCCACTAGTTATTCAATCATTATATTTAAATGATCTTCTCTAGGAGTATTAAATGAAGTGGAAATTGGTCAAGATGCATATAAAGAGTGGGATTGTAATTATTAGTTTAAATTATGTATTCATATCTTCTCAATTGATTTTGAAAAAAAAATTATCCTATTATCATCATTTCTGATGATATCAATGACTATTTTCAGTCCAATTTGTAATATGGTTTTTGATTTTAAATTTTATATTATGGGGAAGTTATTATTTTGAAATTCTAGGTCGTATTAGTGTAGTAACTTATTTATTGGTCATTCCACTGAATCTCACTCAAGATTATGAACTGTTCCATGTATCTCGATTATGGATTTACATAAATAATCCTTTATATATACTAAAATAAGAGTACATACTATTGAATCATGATTTTTCATATAAATAAAAAGTCTTAGATATTATTGACCATAGATATAATGTTCTATAAATTAAGACCACTCACCTGGTTAATGTTTTGTGGTGAGACCACCAATTTGAGGAAGCTACGTCGGAACCTTAGGATGTGATGATAGAAATGTAGACACACATATTTTTATACAAGTGATTAATTTAATGCAAAATATTTATTTTAAGGGGGTTATAATTTTACACCTCAATATTTTATGGTTTATCATTTTTTTTAAATAACTTAAATCTCTTTGATAGCTTATGTTTCACATAATATTGAGCTTTAGTGAACTCTGAAACATAATTATTTAGACACATCCATTATAACTTGGCCTTCAAATTGGTTGGAATTATTAGAATTAACCAAATTATGAAATATATATCTTTGTAAAACATTGTTAATATCGTACTTTATGGTTATGAAATAAACAACTACTTTTTAGTAAAACCATTATGATATTCATATACATATTTTCTTCAAAAATGGAATTTATTTCATTCTAATAGAATATAAATATAATTGATTTTCAATATTAAAGAACATTTATATAAAAAAATGAACAGAAGTTTTGAATTGATAATGTCAAAATTATATAAGTATGGATTTTTATAATCTTATGAGATGATTAATTTCCTGTGAATAGTAAATAACAACATAATTTCAAAAAAATGTCATTTATTTTCAATAAATTTCGATCTTTTAAATTAAAATTATGTTTTAGACATGGATTAATTTTAAAAACATATTTTTTAGTTATATTGTAATAATTTCAATTAATTTGAAGCAATAATACATTTTGTCAGTGTATATGTTTAATTTTTATGTTGAAAATGAGATTTATCCTAAAACTGTTTTGAAGTACATAATGTTTAACCTTTTTAATTAATTAAAATTAATCCTAAATATAAATGTAATAAAAGAAATTTATTGATTATATTTCATTAAATATTAAAATAGTTTAATACAATGATAATTATGAGATATATAATTAATATAAAATCATATTTTCTTGAAAAATTCAATTCATAAAAACCCAAACTTTCATCACATTTGATAGATTTGTTTTAAAAATAATTATTCAAATTATGTGAATTTAAGAGGGTTATATGGATTACATATTTTAAATTATGGGTTCTTATTTATTTTTTATTTCCATTTTAATTTTTATTAATAAAATTGCTACTATGGTAAAAAAAATATTTACAATAGTAAATGTAAAATAATGAAATATGACAATGTTAAAAAGTAAAAAACAAAAAAATGAAAATTTTAAACGGGTGGTTGAGATGTTTAGCAAACATAAAGATCCATTAAAGTATTAATTATAATTTTTTAAAAATTATTTCATCCCAAATGCGGTTGTCTGAAAATGTAAAATAATCATTATTTAATCACTTAAAACCACCCCCTCTAAATTATAAATACTTATCCTCACCACCTTTTTTCCCTCATGGTACATGAATATCCTAAAATATCTTCCAAACCCTATCCTACAATATATATTCACTTTAATGTTCTACTAGTCTAACAAAAATACCAATTCCATTGTCTTTAAGGAATTGATCAATGTCATGATATTTAAGAAGTAATTTTAACAAAACACATGTATTATTTTGTTTTTTTTTCTTATAAAGTTTCATCACCTCTATCAACAATAAAGGAATAGTAAAAACAAAATAATTTAGATAATGTAATTTTAGGTATCTGATGGAATATATTATATACATTCCATTTATTAACTCCTATTAATCAAATAAATTAAACCACTTCCCAAATTATTATGATTAACCATCCCTGTGAATATTGACTTTTTTTTGAAAATATCTTTTCTAAGGATGAGAAAAATAGAATTATTAGGGTGAAATTATTTTGAAAAGTAATATTTTATCCTATTTCATTTTATCAAACAAAAATATATAAATAATATTAAATAAAATGATACATGTTCGTGACGGTCTGAAAAACTGCCAATAATAAACATAACAATTATTATTAACATTTCATCAAATTAGTCATCCACATTTGTGAAATAAATATGATATATGCTGAAAAATAAATATAATTAAGTGAATTAATATCACTTTATTTCACTTCTTGAATTTTATTTTGATTAGAAATGAAAATTCATAATTATACCCAAATGAACTGACCTTGAAACCATGAAATGAACGTACTCAAAACAATGAAAATAATGAGATATTATTGATTATGGGTTAGTAATATTTTATAAAATTATAATATAAGGTATGATAAATATTAATATGGATCATTAATTAATTGATAAAATTTTTTAAACCTTTTTAAATGTGGTTAATTCATGAATAACTAATATTGAGTGTGATGTATGGGTTTCTCATCCCACTTTTACTTCTATAAGATATATTCCTTATTGAAAACTTATATATTATGTGTGGTGTATATATAATTACCATTAATATATTAAATCAATAATCAAATTAAATTAATATTATTAGTTGTTTCATTTTATAATTATTACTTTTATGGTGCATATGATTTGGATGATTTCAATGTTGTAAGGGAATTCACAAACCAATTTCCATTTTTATTACTTTCAAAATATAATTAATTGATTATGTCATACTCATATTATATGGGGAAATAATTTTGATATTTTTTTTATTTTATTTTCAAATTTTTATGTATATTTTTATATTATACACACAATCAATTAATTTTATGAATTCTCACATAAATGATATGATAATTATAAGTGAATATATTTTAAAAATTATTTCTTAATGATTCCCTTAAAACTCAATTTTAATTCGATGTAAATGTTTTTTAATTTTTAAAAATACTTTACCATGATATTATTTATGATTAAATTAATATTTTTTTCATGGTTTAATTTTAATAAAATTGTTTCAAAGGCCATTTTTTTTATTTTCTATTATATTTTTATTATGACTCTTCTGTAAAAAAATACAAATGGAATGATTTTGAACTTATATGGAATGTGAGAAATTTAATACCATCATAAAGTCCTAATTACATGAATATTACTATATAATATTATATCTTTATTTTCAATTTTTTTTAAAATTTTTCAACAATTTAATAAAATATTATCAAAACAGAAATGATATTTTTATGAAAAATTATTTGAAATGAACCATTAAATTCATAATTTTTCCATCTCTAATAAAATTGTTTTTATTTATTTGGGATTTATTTTGGTTATGATTTAATTATAATCACCTTATTATATTTATGTTTGGTTAATGTTTATGGAATTATGATATGTATGAAACTTGTTTCATTTCCAAGGGTTAAGCTATGATGAAGTGTTTATGAATCCCATTCCATTTTATGTGTTATGATATGATTTCTGTTTTTCTGGAACACGTATTTATGGTTTTCATCATTTTATTGGTTGTAAATATATCTCTATTTAATTAATAATGTAGTGATATTATTTCTCATGAGATATACTAGACTGGAATAAGAAGTGAGATAGTTTTAGCAAATTATATCATCTGATATGATAGTCTTGTGAGTAGACCTTGAACAATATGATGGTTTAGGGAGTGAACCCATTCCACTATGGTAGTCTTGGAAAATACCCATTACAAATTAGGAAATGTTTTTATATTATTATGTGTATGCTAAATTCCTTGTATTATGTCAATATTATTCTCCCATGGATCATGGTTTATTATAATTGATATTTTTGGAACTCATGATAATTATCATTGAGATTAATGGTATAATTATCAGAAGTAAATTTTATGTTCTTATTCCATTTTTATTATGTTATAATTGATATCTACCCTTTATACCATTACTAATAACATAAACTCACCCATTTATTTTTATGTTTATTTTCCTAAGGATTTTGAGTAAGGTATTATGTATGACATGTTAAAATGGGTTCTAGTTATGTAAAAATATGTGGGATACTATTTTTATGTTATATGAAGTAGTTTTTTTGTTTATAATTTTATAATGACACTGAAAACATATGGTTTTGGTGTGTTTATGTAATGCAGTGTAATGAATTTTCATCTAATTAGATGTAATATATATGTATGAAAGTTACAATTCATTATAACAGAACCAAAATGATTCAAATATAATTACTTTGGAAATCATGAAATCAATGCCTCATGCCATAGGCCAATACTGACAATAAGAACTACAAATTTCCAAAACCGATGTAACAAGGATTGGAATTATTCAACACTAATAATTAGGAAGATCAAAATAATATGGTGATTTAGGAACACATTATCACATTTTTATATATGATAATACCATAATTGATTTTGATTTTTAGCATTATTTCTTATCAAACATCTTTTGAAAGAATTTGAAATAAAAACATTAATAATTGGATATTATACTATCTATAAAAACTCATTGGTGGAAAAATGATCACATAAAAGGTATATAATTTTGATTTGATTGATATGTGTTGGTGGATAAATACATGAGATATAATTCTTATTCCTTTTGTTAAATTTGAAATAATTATTTTTTAATGATTGGCTTTTCCTACAAAAAACACTAATAATATTTTGGGAAAGAGAAGTGTAATTTCATATCTGAAATAATCCTATTATAAATTCTATTGAAAAAAATATACAAAATGGGTTATGATTAAAAACAAAAATGGATTCTTAAATAATATTATTTAGGAGGAAGTCAACATGGATAAAATTCTTATTGTACAAGAGTATATTGATGTTTATCTAGATAAAATTCATTGTATTCCCCCAAAGGGTGATGTTTCTTTTATAATAAAACACATAAAAAGATACATCAATATCTAAAAAATTCAATTAAAAATGGATCTCATTGAATCATATAAATTAAGGAAAATATATAAGTGAATCTAGACAGGGATTATATATTTGCTAGTGATTCATTGTATAACAACACTAGTCTTCTAGACCTTTTTTTGAATAATTAAAATATTAACTTATATATTTCAATGTATAATTTCAAAAATTGCAATCACAAGGAACAAAATTATCATACATTACACATACCACTTACTTGGTGTATGATACACAAAACACCACTATGGAATACAATACACGCAACACTGAGTGGGCTTACGATACACTCAACATGGAGTTCTTATGAAAAAACTATTTTTATAATTATATAAATGAAATAATTATAACTTATCTATTAAAATTAGTTCTATGAATAATAATAACGAATTCTAAAATATAGTTTTTTTTTCATATTAATAAAATATATTAATTTTAAAAGATATAATTTTTGGTATGTCCTTCTATGTTTAAAAATATACTTTTCTCAAATGATCAATTTTAATGCCCTTCTAGGAAAAATAATGAAATAAATTTTGGAAAAATTTATAAATTTAACATGATAAAATTGAATTTAGTATTTAATTTAGAATATTTAAATTATCATACGATAAATTTTTGTGATTTTTCTGAAAAACTTTATTTTTGTATGAATGGTATAAAATACTAGATTTTATATAAAAAATTCTTGTTAATGTTATTTATTTAGAAGGATAGAATATATTTTAAATTGGTTTAATTGTTTAATTATATAATAATTTTATCATTTAATCAAAATTTGATCATTGGAACCAATTTCACATTGAAATTAGATATAAACACTTAGCAAACATTTGATCATTTTTACATTAAAACCCACATTAATGAACCAACTGTGAGATTAATTTTAAATTATTTTTTGTCACTTATATGATTATAATTTTGATAAATTGAATAAATATTTGGAATAATAATAAATTATAATTTATAATAATGTAAACTTTGTTTTTTACCAAAAATATATTTGAAAGGATTAAAATTAATTACATCAGTTATAGGATAAATTAGGATAACAAAGTTCAAAATGATATATATAAGACCCAAAAGTCATAGAAACTTTTGAAACACCCTTTTAATTCCCATTTTATTTCAATAAACCTTATATTATTGTGTTTGGTTGGTTTCATATGACTTTTTTTGGTAAAAACATGGGTACATCTAACTTGTTTTCAAAAATATCAAGTGTGTCATTTCTCTTCCCAATAAATGACACCACCTCTACCCACATAACCACACATATAAAGACCCTTGGCACGGCCAAAATTTTCTAAATTAATCACCCATGTTACCTCTTTTATTTATAGGATCCTTAACTTGGGCAGAAGGAAACTGAAGAAATCCTTTTTCCACAAACCAAAAGATATTACCCAATTAAGAGGCAACATCTTCTCTCAAGATCCTTTCCGTTATTTTCATTCTCCACCCTAATATATATTTATTAGTTTTTTTAAGAAAAATTATCCTAAATATAATTGGATTTTTTATGTCTATGTGTTCTACTTACACTTAAACACACCTCCATATAAGGGATATCGTACATACAATTTACGTGTACGGTGAACTACCGCTTTACTAAATGATGATAGTAAATTTATTCTTTACCTCCTATCATGGTGTAAATTATAAGACACTATATTTATATATTTTATATATTATATTTATTATTTATTTATGTTTATTTATTGCTTTTACAACACACAAATTTTATACTTTTCATTAGGTGTAATTATGAAAATTTTGTATCAGGATGTTTGGACTATCACCCCCTCAAAGCGATGTGATTCATTCAAAAACTAAATCAAATGTATTAAGGATGTATTTAGTAACAATATATGATAAATATAACATTATAATTATAATGGAATGATGTTATATACAAATACACTTTTATTTCATTTTCATTCTTTATTTCAATACGACAACTTAACCTGAAACAATGTTCATGTGTACATACGGCTTACCATCCACATGAATAATGAATTCAGTTTCATACATATTAATTCAATAGATTATTATAATATAAATATTCTTTATATTCATGAAATCTATATCATTATTTTCATTCGGGAATCATGATATAAGTATAAAAACCTATCATATAACAAATTAAGACAAATGCAATGAACCTAGTGAATATTACCCGAAGATAAACCCTATCATGGGATTCTTAACAAGAAGGTAATATAAGGTAATAATAAAACAATATATGGTATTATGTACAATAATATTCTTCTATAATATATGTATACTAAACTTATATTTATTATATTGGAATCTTGTAAGAGTATGAGGAGATTCATGAAACAGGTTAAGGGGATTTTATCTAACTTTGTATTCCCATGAGATACGTGGTATTTTCTATACTCTTTCCCTTTGTATTGTTTATGAATTTCTAGTGACACTATTATATGTATCTTATGCCTATATTAATGTATATCTACATATCCATTTTATAAAATTTCATTCATGGGATTTAAGTTTCAAACTTTACCAAATCTGTAAAAAAAATTGCCTCAATTATCCTTATTTGAGACTCATGTTTTGTTATTCACCGAAACTCTTTTTTCAGGTGTATATAATTCCATTTTATAAGTTATATCATGAATATAGTTATTTTAATGATATTTTATGCTTCATTAAATTTCTATTTCTTACATGTAGGGTATGATCCCATGTTTCCATCTTATAAGATTAAATTGAGATAGTATCACCACTTTTTGAGATTGTTTATGATTCCTTCAATAAAATATTTGATCTATTTATCAAAAATACTCACGAGTTTCATTATACCTTGCTTATTAATGATATAATAATGTTTTAGTATCACTTTTCCACTCTTTAGTACTTAATATAATATTTTATGTAAAATTTCACCATCTCTCTCTCTTTGATCAGAATTCTAATATTTTAAAATAACCAAGTTTTCAAAAATGTTTTCAAAATATCATTGAAAACAATTTTCAAGGAAAAAGGATTTTAAAATTGTTGTATTTATTTAAAATCATCTTTTATATATTTTTAAATATTATTTGAAATAAATTTTTCTGAAAGGTTTCATGCTATAAAAATAATTTTTCATTGAAGAACGAATATTTTCATCAAGAAATTTTTTTGAAGTCCTTTAAAAATTACTTCCATTATAAAATAAAATCCATTGATGTTACTTGTGAATTTATGTGGGAATTATTCAATGTTTCCATATATATTCTTTCTCTCAATGGATTATGTTTTTAAATCATGGTGTTTATGAAACCTCTTTATCTTTCATGGGTGATATGATTTTGAAACCCGCTTCATTCCACAAGTAATGTTTATGATGAAATGATTATGAAACCTATCACTTTCCATAGGTTATGATGTTATTTAATGTTTTTAATACCAAATTCTTTTCACGGGTTATGGTATGACTATTTATGATCTTGTGTCAAATGTATGAATGATTTCACTATGATATCGGTGGTATCTATATCTTCTTCCAATGTATTAGGTAAATATATATTTCTCATGATATAGACCATGCTGGTATTGGGAATGAACCTTGATTAATAATATGGACATGTGACTGAACCAAGGCTACCAAGATGATATTAGAAGTGAACTCATTCTAATAATATGGCCATAGGATTGAACCGTCCCTTCAAAGATGGTATGGGGGTGAACCCATAATACCAAGATGGTTATAGAAGTGATGAATTGGATACTATGTGTCACGACCCGTCCTCGGGGCCCGTGCCATGACTAACCCAAGCCCGGCTTCCATAGGCCAGGGGCTGGCGACTAGCACCAAGGAGAAAATCCCGGTAAAAGGGAATGCATTGCCTTTGGAAATTAAACCACAAACACCATAGAGAAAGCAGGCAGAAGTAAACACTATGTAAAAACTGGTACACCAGTAAGTGTGGAAGGTAAGTGGGCCAGAATACAAACCCAAACTGAATGTAAAGTACAACTCGAAAGGGAAAACAGAAACTGAAAAGTAAATCCACAACATTGAGCCATCCACTGGAAGTCCCACCTGAATGGTGGGTACAGATAGCCTCCACTGCTCCTCAGGTCCAGATGACCGCTCAGAGTACGTCCCACCCAGTGGTCCACCTCAAGGTACCGTCCTGCTCTGTAAGCCTCCACCACGATCAGCGTTGTCCTTCGTCTGCAACCAACACATCATAGTGCGGGCATAGCCCGTGCAGGGGTGAGTATAAGCTACTCAGTAGGGACCCCGAGACCTACGAAGGTCTCCCAGAATCCACAAAGGATAATCCAAAAATGAAAGATACAATCACGACGTAACATCCGACACTACATAGGTATATGCCTATACATATACCTAAGTCATCAATTCTCGTTCGACTCCAACATCCGAGCCCAAGTACAACCCAGTCCACACAGGAATGCAAAACGTAAATCCACACAGGATAGAACAACACAATCCACAAAGGAAAGCAAAACAGGGTTTCCGCTCGCACAGGTATACTTCTTCATATGATGATAATGATGACCAGATATTTCCACTGATTCATCTAAGTCGTCGGACCCACAAAGGATCGATAGGTACTGACCACCGCAATGACCCACAAAGGATTTGACCCACAATAGATCGATAGGGAACTAACCCCCGTAATGAACCACAAAGGATCTGACCCACAATGGATCGATAGGCATCTAACCCCCGCAATGACCCACAAAGGATCAGACCCATAGAGGATCGATAGGTAACTTACCCCCAAAAAGACCCACATAGGATCGGACCCACACAGGATCTGTAGGCGTAGTCCCACACAGGACCGCTGAGCGCTGACCCACATAGGATCAAACCCACACAAGATTGGTAGCACTAACCCACAAAGGATCGCTGAGTGTTGTAGTCGTCATCGAATCCACAGAGGATCTCTGCACAGCCGGCGTCGAATCCACTGAGGATCTCTGCACAGTCGTCGTCGTGGTTGTAGCCAGCTCTAGGGTTCCCGCACATAGCAAGCTCGTTCTGGAGGGTCCGCTCCACGAGCCGAGAGGCTGATACATCAACTGACACATAGTCCAGAATTGATTTATCCAAATGTTCCGTATCGTCAACTGGAACTCAACGTCGCAGACGACACGTCAATCGGACGCCCGGTCTGAGAGTTAATGGATTTTTCGTTCCAGGGGCCCGGTTGATTTTTAAGGAAAAACCAACCCGACCGTAGTCCACCTGCATCCAAACCTCGGTAAGATTTAGCCAAAAGATCTGTCTCACTTAGAGGAATCCAACAACGTCGACGACACATCAATTGGATGTCCGGAGCTCAAGATATGGGTGTTTCCGCTCCGAGGGCCCGGTTAGTTTCGTGTACGAACCAACCCGGCCAAACACAAAGTATTCCGAAACCTTGAGTACGATATAACGAAACAACCGTCTCGATCCATGGATCGCAACGCCGCTGACGACACATTGATCGGAGGCCCGTATATCAAGATACGGGCAAAAGACCGAAAAGGGTCCGAACTGGGGGGTCTGGGCCCGGACCGACCCGGCCGGCACGGCCCGGCCCAGCTGGGCGCGGCCTGGCCCGGCGGTCCGGCCCTACGGCTCAGCCGACGCGTTGGCGCTAGCCAGGCGCCGCGGAAGGCAGCCGCGGCCCCCACGCATGGGGGTCGCTTCGTGACACCCGGACACGGCTTAAGTCGCGTCCCTCCTCCGCGGTCCTGCGTGGCCGCATGACCGGCCAGCGCCGCCGTGCTGGCGTGGCGCGCCGGCAGGGGGTTCCGCGGACCACCAAACGCTCTCCGGTGGTCCAATTTGCGCGAGGTCTTCTTCAGTGCTTGTCCCAGGACTCGTTCTTCACTGCAAAGCCTTCAAAATTAACTTTTGGCCCTGTTTGTCGTCGCCCGCCAATCCGCGCATAACAAACAAAAAGGGAGGTGGGTTCGGACTCGTTCGTTGGTCTGCACCCACTGCGTTAGCGGTTTTTAAAGTCTCACAACAAGAATATTTAACAACTGGGGATATAAATCATAATGATTTAAAAGGAACAACCCCTACCTCGACGTTGTCGTTGGACGTGAGTTCTTCGCGGGATTGACCGTCGCAGAAGAAGAGGATCGTCGCGTCGCGGAAGGGCGTCGCGTCGTCGCGGTATACGACATCGCTTCGATGATCTCCGAGAGGTAAAGAAAACACACAGATGTAATTTCACGAATTAAATCAATGTCAAGGATAAAATCCACAAAGGAATTTAAAAGATTTGAAATCTCCTACCTCAAGCAGTTGATTGAAGATTTGAAACGGGGAATGAATCGTCGTGGAAGAAGCGTCACAGAAGGAGAATCGTCGGTGTTCTTCGTCACCTTTCATCGAAGGTCGGCGTTATTCGCATTCTTCACGTTCTTCGCGTTTTTTCGTTCTTCGCGTTCTTCGCATTCTTCGCGTAGAAAGATGAAGATCTTCTAGCTTCAGATATTTCTCCAAATCGTCTCAAAAAACCACACCCCAGAAAAAAGTGTGTTGGTCTTATTTTATTATTATGCCAACAGTATGAAAACATGTTAAGAAACAAACAAATTAATTCATAGAATTAAATACAATGAACTAACTGCCCAATTAATAGGGGCGTTAAGAATTTAAGAAAACACTCCGGTTGACTTTCATTTAAAAAGGGTTTTCGCGGGTGCATTACATAGAGGAAAAGAAACGGTGGGGATCGTGCAGGCAACATCTCACAAACATCCTGCCACGAGTTTAGGGTATTTTGGGTTCGACCCAATCCCCTTCAACTCAGCTGAAGAAGCTTAAAGTAGCTTTAAGTGGCTTTAAGTGAAATAAAATAAAGTTGTTGCACCACTTTATTTTATTTTTTTCACTTAACCCCAAAAAATTAAAAACCACACCTGAGAAAACAAAACTCCAGAAGAGGCGTTTTTATGAAAATACTGGCGCTGCGATTCCATCGGTGCCCTCAGAATTCGATTCCGAGCACCAGTTCAAAATTTAGAAAAACCCGCTCGTTCGTTCATTGAACGTACCCGAGCCAAACATCGGAAAATGATTCCGAGCACACCGGGTCTCGGAATCAGGTTCCGTCTGAAACTGCGTTGATGTAAAATTCCAAAGAAAATTAAGAAATAAATTTTTCATGAAATTTATGGGTCTTTACATCACTCCCACCTTAGGGATTTACGTCCCCATAAAGATATATCATAATCTAGTGAAACAAATGGGGGTACTGAGCACGCATCTGAGCCTCCCGCTCCCATGGGCTCTCCTGGAGGTTCCCGTGCTGCCATCTGACACACACAAGAGTAATCGACCGTCCACGTGGGACCCGATCCTGTCGATTCTCGATCTCCACTGGGACCTCTACAAAAGTCGCCCTATCATCAACGTCTAGCTCTCCATGGTCAATGTTATGTGTCGGGTCGTCCACGTATCTACTCAGTTGAGATATGTGGAAGACGTCATGCACCTGGTGCAACTTAGGTGGTAGAGCAAGGCAATAAGCCACCTTGCCAATCCTGCTGAGGACCTGGAATGGTCCGATAAAGCGTGGAGACAACTTTTCACCATGGACAAATCTCCGTAAACCACGTAGATGTGAGACACGTAAGAAAAGGTGGTCGCCATCCTCAAACTCTAGTGGCCTCCGCCTCTTATCAGCATAAGACTTCTACTAGCTCTGAGTTGTCCTCATCCGCTCCTGGATGACCTGGACCTTCTCTGCCATGACCTGGACCATCTCTGGTCCCACAAGTGCTGACTCCCAAGGGTCTGTCCAGCACAAAGGAGATCTGCAAGGTCGGTTGTACAACGCCTTGTATGGTGCCATCCCGATGGTGGAGTGGTAGCTATTGTTGTATGAAAACTCCACCAAGGGTAGGTGGTCCTCCCAGCTGTGACCAAAGTCTAGGACACATGCGCGGAGCATGACATCGAGAGTCTGAATGGTCCTCTCCATCTGACCATCTGTCTGAGGCTGAAAGGTGGTGCTCAGATGTAGCTGCGTCCCGAATGCCTCCTGCAACCCCTTCCAAAGCTGGGAAGTAAAGAGAGCATCTCGATTGGAGACGATAGATGATGGCACACTATGAATTCGTACGATCTCCTGAATGTAGAGACACTGCAAGCTCTCCACTGAGCCATGCTCTCTGATGGGTAATAAATGAGCCGATTTGGTGCGTTGGTCGACAATCACCCAGATGGAGTCATGACCTCTGGAAGTGCGTGGAAGTCCAGTCAAAAAGTCCACAGATATCCCTTCCCACTTCCACTCCGGGACCTCCAAGGGATGTACCAAGCCTGCTGGTACCTGGTGCTCTTCCTTCACCTGCTGGCAGGTGAGGCCTCGTGAAACGAACTCTGCCACAGCCTTCTTCATGCTCGGCAACCAGTGCTGTCTTCTGAGGTCCTGGTACATCTTCTCCCTCCAGGATGTACCGCCAAAGGAGAAGTGTGAAACTCTCTTAGCACCTCCTCTTGTAATGCGATGGGTACTAAGGTACGACCTCTGAAAAGAGCATCATGCTCTGCTCCAAAAGAGAAACCATCAGGTGCATGACCTAAGGATATCTGTGCATGTCGCGTATCATAGTCAGCGTCCCCACGATGAGCCTCTTTGAACCGTTGTAGTAGTGGAGGAGATACTGTGAGAGACTGAAGGAAGGCTGCGCCATCTCTATCCACGAAGGATATCTGCAAGGCGGCTAGCTACTCTGTCGCCTCCTCAAGTAGCTGAATGCCCATCCTCCAGCTGAGAGCATCAGCTACAACGTTCGCCTTACCAGGAGTATAGACTATCTCAAAGTCATACTCCTAGAGTAACTTGAGCCATTGCCATTGTCTCAGGTTCAGGTCCTTCTGAGAAAAGATGTACCTGAGACTCTGATGGTCAGAAATGACTATAAAGTGCTCTCCCATCAGATAGTGCCGCCATGTATTCAGAGCAAAGACCACTACTGCTAACTCCAGGTCATGGGTAGCATAGTTTTTCACATGCAGCCTCAACTGACATGATCCATAGGCGATCACTTCCCGCTCTTACATCAGGACACATCCGGTTCTGGTCCCTGATGCATAGCAGTAGACTACATACCGTACTCCCTCATCAAGCAACCTCAAGATATGGGCGCTGGTAAATCTATTTCTCAGCTCCTGGAAGCTCTGTTGACATCTTTCAGGCCACACAAAGGGTTTCCCCTTCTTCGTAAGAGCTGAAAGTGGTGCCGCAACTCTAGATAAGTCGGGCACGAATCACCAATAGTATCCGGCTAGTCCCAAGAAACTCCGCACCTCCATCATGCTCCTGGGTGGATCCTAAGCTAGCACTTCCTCGATCATCACAGGATCCACTTCAACTCCCACCTCAGAGATGACGTGCCCCAAGAAGTGGACCTTACATAACCAGAACTACACTTCGAGAGCTTGCCATAAAGCTGGTGCTCTCTGATTGTGTCTAGTACAACACGCAAGTGGTAGGCGTGCTCCTTCTCAGTAGTCGAGTATATAAAAATGTCATCGATAAAGACTACGACAAATCGATTGAGGTATGGCTGGAAGATCCTGTTCATGAGGCCCATGAACACTGCTGGAGCATTGGTTATGCCAAATTTCATAACCAAGAACTCATAGTGGCCATACAGACATCTGGAGGCCGTCTTCTAAACGTCCTCGTCTCGAACTATGAGATGATGATAGCCTGACCTGAGGTCTATCTTTGAGAACCACCGTGCTCCATTGAGCTGATCGAAGAGGTCATCAATCCTCGGTAGTGGATACTTGGTCCTCACTATAACCTGGTTTAGGCAACGATAGTCGACACAATGTCGCAATCTCTCATCCGCCTTCTTGGCGAACAATATCGGGGAAGCCCAGGGTGAAACACTGGGTCGGATGAATCCCTTGCCCTGCAAGACCTCCAACTGTACCCGTAGCTATCAAAGCTTAGCGGGGGCCATCCGATATGCTGGAGTGGATATTGGGGCTGTCCCGGGGTATAGATCAATATAAAAATATACCTCTCTACGAGGAGGTAGTCCAGGAACGTCATTGGGAAAGACATCTGCATACTGATCCACCACTACAGGAAAAATAGGACTCCGCACGTCAACTACTCCTAGGATGAGGCTATCCAACTGATGATTGATGTTTTTTCCTCTCCTCTGCGGATGTCCGTCCAGTGCTGTGAAGGCTCCCTTCTCGCCGGTGAACGATAACCTGCTCCCGTCGGTGCGTACATATTGCACCTTGCGCCTAATACAGTCAATCTGTGCATGGACTGTAGATAACCAATCCATGCCCATGATGACGTCGTAAGGCCTCGACGCAACTACAAGAAGATCACAGCTGAAACTCTCACCTCCTAGAGTAAGCTCACAGTACCGGCACCAGTGCGTAATCATCGAGTATGCTTTCGTAGGAGTCTCTAGCCGTAAGGATCGAGCCAACGGCTCTGTCAGAATCTCTGAGCTCTGAACAAGGGCAGCAGCTATGAAAGTGTGACTCGATCATGTGTCTTTAAGAACTACAGCAAGGGTGTAATAGACACAGATAGTACCTCGAATCATCTCGGGCGCGTCGTGGTCGTAGGCCTCCGCAGTTTGGAGTTGTGCATGTATCTACCTGCCAGCTCCCTATGGCCGGGGTGGACCTCCCAGTGGTGGTGGTGGTAGAGCCCCAAAGTGTCGCCCACCACCTGCTACTCGGCTAGCTCCCTTGCCTCGTCCGACTCCTCCCTGCGGACCACCATGGTCGACCCTCCGCCTCTGCCTGGGTGGCCCCTCAACCGTCTGCTGCTCCTCGGCACGGTGGGTCGGGCAGTCCCGAGCCATGTGAGCCTGCCTGCCGCATGTGTAACACTGCCTGCCTCTCGAAAGACCGGCTCCGCACTCTGTGCCCCGCACTACTGAGCCAGTGTCCTGATGTCGACTGCATGAGGGTATAGTCTAACTGGACCCCAGAGTCATCCGTCAACTGCCAGCTACAGAAGACTCTGCTACGTGCCGCCCTGCGGTAGGTCTCGCTGCTGATGAAGGCTCAACAAGAATGCTCTCGATCAAAATGGCTTGCTCTAGTACTCCTGCCTGAGTTGGAATGCTGAGGGAGATCATCGATGCCCTAATCTCGTGTCTCAATCCCTGCTTAATGGTCCAGGGATGGAATAATGGGTCCTGTACCATGTCGGTTGAGTAGCGAGAATGATCGGTAAATCTTGCCGAGTACTGGGCGACCGTCAAGCTGCCCTGCTGCAGCTGAAGAAGCTCATGGATGCGCACCTCACGGAGGGTGGCTAGGTCGAACTCTGAGCAGAAGAGGCCCTCAAAGTCTGTCCAGAGAAGAGATGCCTCATCGTGCACCTGGAGAATCAATATCCACCATCGGCCTGCTGCCGGGTGCAGTCGGCTCGCTGCGAGGATCACCATGAGGTCTGCTGGTGTCCTCACTTACCGGAAAACTCGTACCACTGCCTCCAGTCAGTCCTCGGGTGCCTGGGGGTCCGTCTCCCCGCGGAACCTAGGTGGTCGTTGGTGTTGGAACTCATGCAGTGCACTAAAAAGGCGTGCATCGTCAGTGGCTAGGGCTGGAAGCATCGGTGGCTCGGTGGTTAAAGGTACCGCCGGTGCCTCAGCTGTCAAAGGGCCCTGCACCGAGGCCTCGTCGATCGGTGGGATGTCGTCACACTCAACTCTAGGAACCCTAGCTGGCTACCTCCATGGGGCCATCCTGAAAAAGGAAACAGATGCGCCACTGTCAGAACAGTATACTTGGTGATCGGAAACAAAGTAATCACAAAGAAACTTGGAACACACATGCAATCAATGTTTTCGTGCATTATGTCGGAAATCAGATGTCAGGGTCCTGGTGTATGGATACGTCGGCCGCCGCACCAACACTGGACTCCTTGGACTAATAACCACACCCAATATGCTAAACACTATTTCTTCACATTAAAAAAAAGATCAGAGTCCCATGTTCTACGGTAGAACCGAACTCCTCTGATACCAATTTGTCACGACCCGTCCTCAGGGCCCGTGTCGTGACTACCCCAAGCCGGCCATCCATTTTCCAGGGGATGGCGACTAGCACCAAGGCGAAAATCCCGGAAAAAGGGATGGCATTGCCTTTGGAAAGTAAACCACAAACACCACAGAGCAAGCATGCAGAAGTAAACACTAAGTAAAAACTGGTACAACAGTAAGTGTGGAAAGTAAGTGGGCTAGAATACAAACCCAAATTGAATGTAAAGTACAACTCGAAAGGGAAAACAACAACTAAAAAGAAAAGCCGCAACGTCGAGCCATCCACTGGAAGTCCTACCTGCATGGTGGGTACAGATAGCCTCCAATCCTCCTTGGGTCCATCCGAACGCTCTGAGTACGTCCCACGCAGTGGTCCACCTCCAGGTATTGTCCTGCTCCGTAGGCCTCCACCACGATCAGTGTTGTCTGTCGTCTGCAACCAACACAACGTAGTGCGGGCATAGCCTGTGTAGGGGTGAGTATAAGCTACTAAGTGGGGACCTAGAGACCCCCAAAGGTCTCCCAGAATCCACAAAGGATAATACAAAAAGGAAAGATGCAATCACGAAGTTACATCCAACACTGCTTAGGTATATGCCCATATATATACCTAAGTCATCAATTCTTGTTCGGCTCCAACATCTGAGCCCAAATACAACCCAGTCCACACAAGAAAGAAAAACGTAAATCCACACAAGATAGCACAATAGAATCCCCAATGGAAAGAAAAACAGGGTTTCATCTCACACTAGTATACTTCTTCATATGACGATAAAGATGACCAGATATTGCAACTGATTCATCTAAGCCGTCAGACCCACAAAGGATCGATATGTACTAACCCCCGCAATAACCCACAAAGGATATGACCCACAAAGTCTCGATAGGTAACTAACCCCCGCAATGACCTACAAAGGATCTGACCCACAAAGGATCGATAGGTAACTAAAACCCGTAATGACCCACAAAGGATCTGACCCACAGAGGATCGATAGGTAACTAACCCCCGCAAAGACCCACACATGATCGGACCCACACAGGATCTGTAGGCGCTGGCCCACACAGGACCACTAAGTGCTGACCCACACAGGATCAGACCCACATAGGATTAGTAGCACTGAACCACAAAGGATCGGTGAGTGTTGTACTCGTCGTCGAATCCATTGAGGATCTTTGCACAGTCGTCGTCGAATCCACTGAGGATCTCTGCACAGTCGTCGTCGTGGTCGCAGCCAGCTCTAGGGTTCCCGCACACAGCAAGCTCGTTCAGGAGGGTCCTCTCCACGAGCGGAGAGGCTGATACATCAACTGACACATATTCCAGAGCTGATGTATCCAAAAGTTCTGTATCGTCAACAGGAACTCAACGTCGGAGATGGCGTGTCAATCAGACGACCGGTCTGAGAGTTATTGTCATTTTTGTTTTAGGGGCCCGGTTGGTTTTTAAGGCAAAACCAACCTGACCGTACTCCACCTACATCCAAACCTCGGGTGGAGTAAGCCAAAATATCCGTCTCACTTAGAGGAATCCAACAAAGTTGATGACACGTCAATCGGACGTCCGGAGCTCAGGATATGGGCGTTTCCGCTCCGAGGGCCTGGTTGGTTTCTTGTACGAACCAACCCGGCCGAACACAAAGTATTCCGAAACCTTGAGTGTGATATACCAAAACAGCTGGCTCGATCCAAGGATCGCAATTCCGCTGATGGCGCTTCGATCAGAGGCCCTTAGCTCATGATACGGGCAAAAGACCGAAAAGGGTCCGAAACGGGGGGTCTGGGCCCGGACCGACCCGGCCGGCGCGGCCCGACCCTGCTGGGGGCGTCCTGGCCCGGCGGTCCGGCCGAGCAGCTCGGCCGGCGCGTTGGCGCTGGCCAGGCACCGCCAAAGGCTGTCGCAGCCCCCCCGCGCGGGGGCTGCTCCATGACACTCGGACACGGCTTAAGCTGCATTGCTCCTCCGCGGTCCCGTGCAGCCGCGGGACCGGCCAGCGCCGCCGCGGCATCAGCTGCGGCGGGTCTTCCCGATGGCGCGTCGGGCGCCGCCGCATCCTGGTGGCCAGCCACCACCGGCCCCCTCCTCCGGCCGTCGGCGCCACCGTGCCGGCGTGGCGCGTCGGCGGGTGGTTTCGCTGACCACCGGACGCGCTCCGGTGGTCTGATTTACGCGCAGTCTTCACCAGTGCTCGTCCCGTGACTAGTTCTTCACTACAAAGCCTTCAAAATTAACTTGCGGCCCTGTTTGTCATCGTCTGCCAATCCGCGCATAACAAACAAAAAGGGCGGTGGATTCGGTCTTGTTCGTCGGTCCTCACCCACCGCATTAGAGGTTTTTAAAGTCTCACAACAATCATATTTAACAACCGGGGATATAAATCACAATGATTTAAAAGGAAAAACCCCTACCTCGATGGTGTCGTTGGACGTGTGTTCTTCGCGGTATTGACCGTCGCGGAAGAAGAGGATCTTCGCGTCATGGAAGGGCGTTGCGTGGTCGCGGTATACGGCGTCGCGTCGACGATCTCCGAGAGGTAAAGAAAACACACAGATTTAATTTCACAAATTAAATCAATGTCAAGGATAAAATCCACTATGGAATTTAAAAGATTTGAAATCTCCTACCTCAAGCCGTTGATTGAAGATTTGATGCATGGAAGGAATCGTCGTCGAAGAAGTGTCACAGAAGGAGAATCGTCGGCGTTCTTCGTCACCTTTCATCGAAGGTCGGCGTTCTTCGCGTTCTTCGCGTTCTTCGCGTTCTTCGCGTTCTTCACGTAAAAAGATGAAGATATTCTAGCTTCAGATATTTCTCCAAATCCTCTCAACAAACCACACCGAAGAAGAAAGTGTGTTGGTCTTATTTTATTATTATTCCAATAGTTTGAAAAAATGTTAAGAAACGAAAAAATTAATTCATAGAATTAAATGCAACGAACTAACCGCCTAATTAATAGGGGCATTAAGAATTTAAGAAAATGCTCCGGTTGACTTTCCTTTAAAAAGGGTTTTCGCGGGTGCATTACTTAGAGGAAAAGAAACGGTGGGGCTCGTGTGGGACCCACCTCACAAATATCCTACCAAAGAGGGTAGGATATTTTTGGTTCCACTCTATCTGCTTCAACTCAGCTTAAGTATCTTAAAGTTTCTTTAAGTGAAATAAAATAAAGTTGTCGCACCATTTTATTTTATTTTTTTCACTTAACCCCAAAAAATTAAAAACCACACCCGAGAAAACGCAACTCCAGAAGAGGCGTTTCTAAAAAAATACTGGTGCTGCGATTCCATCGGTGCCCTCGGAATTCGAGTCTGAGCACCGGTTCAAAAGTTAGAAAAACCCGTTCGTTCGTTCACTGAACGTACCCGTGCCAAACTTCGGAAAATGATTCTGGGCACACCGGGCCTCGAAATTAGGTGCCGTCAGAAACTGAGTTCATGTAAAATTCCAAAGAAAATTAAGAAAAAAATTTCCTTGAAATTTACGGGTCTTTACACTATGAAAATAATATTATATGATTATGTGTCATCCAAAATTCCATATTTTATTCCCATTATATCCTTTCATGTCATATACTCTTAATTTAATTATGATTCATGTCTTAAAAACATTTAATATTTATGCCATTATTTTTTTTATGATCCTTGATATGTAGTGTGTGATCATTTATTTTCATGATCACATTATCATACCATTATGCCCATGTTTATGATAACATGTATCTCCTGTTTAATCTTAATGGGCCTATGAGACCTCCCCTTTTATGATTCACTTCCCCCATGATATTATGATATATATTATGTTTTAGGTTATCAGGAAGTGTTCATGTCTAGAATAACATAGTGGGAGATTATATTTCTCATTTATGTACCAGTGTTTATGTTTTCTTGTTTCCAAATACCCTTGAACAATTAGGGTATTTGGGTGTTTTTTTGTAAAATGGTTAAGTATTACAACAAAGATATGTAATTTTTATGTTTTAAATGTGAGGGACTCAATAGATGGTATTAGATTAGAGGTATAATTATCCTTTGGAACCTAGGATGAGTAAACATTATCGATAACACTAGGGATGTGTATAAGGATAAGCCTAAGGATAATGAAAAGTATAAGAAATTGTCCTAGAAATTTGGTGACAGATAGAGAGAGTGGTTTCTAAGAAATACATCCCTTTACGGATTATACAAGTGCATATGGGTTTGGCATAGATATAATAGGGGTAATAACTTCGACAACATGTTCGAGGCATGGCTTGGGGTAATCTGTTACATGTCAACGAGCCTTGATATACACCTAGTTTGATACTCTAGGGGAATCTTCTTGTGGAAATAACAAAAACAACATGAACCATTATGAAGTATTTTAATATAATTTTTCTATAAATATCCTAGGATAATACTAAAGAGGCATATATTAATGATGGTGTCAAATATTAGACATCCTACATATGATCTTTCATTATTATGATAACTATATTTTACTATATGAATTTGGTTTTAGACAATGGCTAGAACTGAAAGGAATAGTTTTAATAGTTATTTTGATGGATAATAAAAATATTTTACACTTGAAAACTTGAATTCTATGGGATCTAAATAAAAGAACTCATTTCTATGCTCACAAAACATTCTCATTCTATGAATCAATGTTGAATTCAAAATAAGGAAAGGGGAACAAAATTCGATTGAATTTTTCATGAGGCAATTCCAAGTTTTATTCTGATGGACATCTGATAAACTTATTGTAAAATAATGTATCAATACTCATGAAAATATATTATCCATTATTTAGTGTTTGGAGCATGAGAATATCATTTTGTTTATTTATCTATTAGAAGGCGAAGCATAGAATTGGTGGTCTCTAATCATTAATTTGGGGTAGAAAGATGAGATTTATTCTATGGATTGAGAAGAGTTCAATAAAATATTTTTCAATAATTAATTTCATCAAATTATTTATACAAAGATGAATAAAGAGTTACTTGATTTGAAGTAAAGGGATGATGAATTTTTCAGTACCTATGAGACCAACATGATGAGACTTGCATGGTATGATTCAAGAATTATCATCTAACCCAAAAGTAGAGTTTATAGGTTGTTCGGAGGATTAAATACATTAGAAGGGAGTTAAGAGATTTTATTGTATATGGAGAGATTGTGTCTTGTGCAATCAAGGTTGAAATAGATTTTGGCATCACATATAAATCTCATTGTTTTGACATAAAGGGAAATATAGAGTTTAATGGAAAATCTAAAAACAATGAAGTATAGAAGTTGAACTTTCTTTTATGCACTAGGTGTGGGAAGAAGCATGGAAGAAATTTCCTTAAGGGGTCTGATAAATTTTTTAAGTATGGAATGGAAGGTCCTCAAGTAATTGATTTCAGAAGTTATGGGAATAAGTTTTCTCAAAGTTCTAATAGAGAAAAATCTAGACACATTTAATATCCCATGACTTAGTGCTACAAGTGTAAGGAGAATGGAAATTATGATAACCACTGCCCCAACCCCAGGGATGGTGATGATGATCAACATCAGCAACCTCTTAAGTTGAAGGACACGGAGAAATCCCATGTAATCATTATTTCTATTTTGGGGGTGTGATAACGACATGATTAGAGGTACACATACCATCCAATATAGAACTAATAATGTTATATTTGATTCATGATCTACTAACTCTCTCATATATAATGAATTTTATAAGGGTGTTAATATCGCACCAAATCAACTAGATCTGTAATTTTCATTGAAACCCATAATGGTATGATGATTTCATCTCAATTCAATGATTCATCCCCAATTGTAGATTTATGTAATGTTATTCCTCATAATATTATGTTTATTCCTTTGGTCGAATCTGATGTCATCATAGGCATGGATTGGCTTTCCCTATAGAAATCACAAATGAATTTTCAAGGAAGGTATGTAATGGTTGATATTAAAAACCATCATATGATCATCCATAAATGTGAGCATATGTATGAACATCATATAGATATTACATCATGTGTATATGTCTTATATCACATTAATAGGGGTTGATTATCTCAAATGGTTGGGAATAATATTGACATCGATGATATTCCTGTTTATTGGGATTTTTTGGATATCATTCCATAAGAGTTTTTGAGTCGTCCACAAAAACGAACTGTTTAGTTATAAATAGAACTCATACCAAGTTGTACATCAATTTGAAAGACTCATTATAGAGTGAACCTATTTGAGTTTTAGGAATTGAAGAAGAAACTCCAAGAAAACCATGATAGCAGATTCATTCGGACAAGTGATTCACCTTAGGGTGCACATGTTATTCTTTTTTTAAATGATTGATAGATGAATTTGAATATGAATTAATAACCGGGATTTGAATAAGATCAAAATGAAAAAAAATTAACCTTCTCCATATTGATGACTTGTTGGATCTACTGTGTAGAACTCAGTATTTTTTGATGATTGACCATTATTCTAGATATCTTCAAGTTAGGGTTAATAAAGTGGATATACCCAATATAACATTTTTTAAAAGCTATAGAAATTCTTAATATATAGTGATTCGTTTTTGGGTTACTAATTCCCCTTCTATATTCATGGATTTAATGAATAGTGTCGTTATTGATTACTTTAAAATGTTTTTGGTAGTATTTTCAGAATATATTCTTATTTATTCAAATAGAAAGGAAGAAAAATAAGATAACTTGATAATTGTAATGAGGACCCTAAGGAAAGAGAAGCTATATCAAAAATTTATAATGTGTAAATATTTTATAGAAAAGGTTTCATTTTTGGTATATAATATCAATAGATGGTATAAATGTGGATCCATCAATGATATAGGATATTGAATGATTTCATAGGCCAACCACGATGATTGGGATGCATATATTTCACTGTTTAGCTGGATACTATCGATGATTTGTTGTTATGTTCTCATGAATATCTAATCCGCTAACTATGTTAACTCAAGAGGGTGTCAAGTTCCTCTAGACAATTGAATTTGAGGAACGTTTCATGGAACTGAAGAGAATTTGTTCAGTGCACATGTACATACATTACCATGTAGATGATAAGGGTTTGGAATCTATAGAGATGCATCCAAGATAGGATTTGGATTTGTTCTTATAAAGAATAACAAGGTTATAGATTATGCCTCATGATAGTCGAGGATTTTTGAGAAAAATTCTCCAACTCAAGATTTGGAGTTAAGATTGGCAAATTTTACATTAATTATACGCACACATTATATTTATCAGGAAAAGTGTCAAATATATACAAATCGTAAAAGTTTAAAATATATATTCACATATAAGGACTTGAACATGCACTAGAGAAGATGGTTATAGATGATAATTTATTATTATTTCTCAATACTTTACAATCATAGTGAAGTGGAAAAGGTGGATAATTATTTGATTATCATAGATCATTACAGCTTATCCATGCCAAATATTACAAAAAATAAAATAAAAATCGATTTTGAAATAATGGATCTAAAAATGTTGAATGAAGGGGGAAAATTATCATTCTCAAATGAATGTTAAACCCTCTATCAATGTGAATATTAAAGAGGTGTATAAGGAAGATAAATAAATCAAAATGAAATCAGAAATTTTCCTAAGAATAACCTTGATCAGAATGGAATGATATGGTTTGAGAATCATGTATGTGTTCCTTCCATACCAGATTTGGAAAAGGTGATGTTAGAGGAATCTAATATATCTTCATTCTCTATTCATCCTGGAAGTATGAATATGTGTAGAGGCTTGAGAGAATACTTTTGATGGGATGCCATAAAGAAAGATATCATGGAGTTTGTATCTCATTTTTGGTATTCCAACAAGTTAATGCTGAAAGACAAATTTTTGAAGGGATGTTGCATCCATTACCCATACCAGAATGAAAATGGGAGAACATCACTATATATTTTTTTGTAGGACTACCAAAAAACAATAAAGGGTTTAATTCCATTAGGGTGGTAGTTGATCATCATAGTAAGTCAGAACAATTCATTTCTGTCATAGAATATTTATCTTTGCATCACCATTCCAAGATATACATTAAAAAAGAGGCAAGGTTTCATGGAGTACCAAATTCTATTATTTCAGATTGGCATATGAGGTTTATGTCAATGAGATGGATATGTCTTCTATAAGAACTTAATACATAACTGGGTTTCATCACTACATATCATCCTGAGAAAAATGGTCAGTCATGAAGATAAATTCATACACCAGAGGATATGTTGAGATCTTGTTTATTAGATTTAAAAGGAGGTTGGGATCAATATCTTCCTCTATTTGAGTTTTTATAGAAAAATAACTTTCACTTAGTAATTAATATAGCATAATATGCATCACTATGTAGGAATAAATGAATATCTCCAATTTCCTAGGATGAATTTACATTAATAAATATATTGGGACCTGAGATTACTGAATAAATGGCAGAGAAGGTTATAGTCATTCGACATCACATCAAGGCAGCTCAAAGTCCACAGAAACATTATGTTGATAACCATCGGTGTGACCTAGAATTTGAAATTGGTGAAAAGGTGTTTCGTTGAACTCACCCTAAAATAAATTTATGTGATCTGGGAAGAAAGCGAAACAATTCCTAGTTATATTGGTCCTCTTGAGATTTATGATCTTATGAAGATAGTAGTATATTGATTTTAACTTCCTCCAAATCTATCTCATGTATATAAATAATTCCATGTATATATCCTAAGGAAGTTTATAATTGACCCTTAATAGTTAATGTACTTAGAGTTCATACCACTGGAGTATGATCATTCATAAAAGGAACAACCTCTTGAAATTCTAGACCAATCAGAGAATGTTATACAAAAAAAGACCACTCACCGGGACAATATTTTGTCGAGAAATAACCAGTTAGTGGAAGCTACATGGGAACTTAATTATGTTATGGAGTATAAGTATCCTCGTTTATTATTACCTGAGTAGTGATTTTCAAGGT
Source organism: Viscum album (assembly GCA_963277665.1). Lineage (NCBI taxonomy): Eukaryota > Viridiplantae > Streptophyta > Magnoliopsida > Santalales > Viscaceae > Viscum > Viscum album. The sequence continues at coordinate 26,444,825 of OY728151.1, forward strand.
TGAAATTAATTTTAAGGGGGTAGAATGTAACAGGCAGAGTTTTTGTGGACCATTTTTTTAAATAAATTAAATTTTCATTTATATCGTAAAATGCACTAATTAAAAAATTTCTTTCGCACATAACTTATTTTTTATGTGTTACACACAACACCGACTTAGAGTACTATATATTCAATACTAATATAGCATATGATACATGCAACTCTATGTTGGCATGCCATACATGAAACATTGAGTTTCTACAAAACATTTATTTTTTATAATTATTTAAATGAGATAATTATAACCTATCTGATAAACATAGTTATATGAATAGTTATAACTACATTTTAAACATATTTTATAATTATTTTATATAAATAAAACACATTTATAACAAAAGAATTTTTTTTCTGGTAAAGTCCTTCTATGAATAAAAATATTGTTTTCTCGAGTGAACTGTTATTAATGTCTTTATATGAAAAATTATAAAATTTCTTTTATAAAAATTTAGAAATTTAATTTTTTAAAATAAATTTTATTTATAAATTAGAATTTCGAAATTATATTAGGGTGAATTTTTAGGATATTTCTGACAGAAATAATTTTTGGATTAATATTGAAAATATCATGTTTTAATTCACTTTTTTGGTATATTTATAATTATTAAAACTATTTTTATTTTGTTTAAAAGTGTAATTAGATACTATTTTTCTTAATTAATCCAATTTTGGACATTATAAGAAACTTCATGAGGAAATGTAACATAAACATTTATCAAACTATTGATCATTTTTACTTTAAAAACACGTATTGTTGACCCGACTGTGGGTTTAATTTTAAATTTATTTCTAAGGGATTAATTTATGCGGGATAAATAATATTTTATATTAAGGAAAAACAAAATTGACAAAAAAATTTAGTGACTGTGAATACATTTAAATATATTAGTTAAGAGATAAATTAGGTTAATAAAGTACTAATCCATAAATATAAGTCCCAAAATGACCTAAAACATGTGCTACACCCATTAGAGGTACATTATTCATCTATACACCTTCTATTGTGGATTTTTTTATAATTTTGTATGAATTTTTTCTGGTAAAAATATTAGTACATATAATAGGTTTTAAAAATTGCTATGTGTTTCCATTCCATTCCCTATAAAAGGCTACCACCCCTACCCAATTCCTCACACCTCACAAGCCCCTTGGCTCCACTAACCAATACTCACATAATATTACAACATACCTCCCTTCCAACTATAAACAGTACCTTGGTCAAAATGCATCTCAATGAATCTTTTTGGCTCAAACAAAAAGGGGTTACCTGATTATGAGGTAACATCTTCCCTCAAGTTCCTTTCCTTTATTTCCCTTCTACACTCCTCCACTATCTTTATTACATTTTCTATAAAAAATGAAAATCCTAAATATACTAGGATTTTATTATGACAATATTTTGACCTAAATTTACAAACACTTCCTTCTAATGGATATCGAACACCCAGTTTACATGTAAAATTAATTACTACCTCACTAAACAATGATTCTTCATTTCTCATTCCACCTCTCATGGTGGATATTATGATAAAAATACATTTATATATGTAATTTATTATAATTATTAGTCGTTGAATTTTTTTAATCCAGTTTTAACTAACATATTTTGACATTCCATTTTTTGTAATTATGATAATTTCATTTGAGGAAGTGTGGACTTTCTCCCCCTCAAAGTGATGTGATTCATTCAAACACTACATTGAATGTTTTAAGGATGAATTTAGTGAAATTATATGATATATATATATGTATCATTATAATTATAATTTAATTATGTTATATACATATTCACCTTTGTGTAATTTTATTTATTTCTTTCAATACAAAAATTAAAACCGAAATGAATTTCATGCATACGTATGGCTTACCATATCCCTGAATGGTGTATTCAATTTTTTATTAAATTATGATACAGATTATTACAATATACATATAGTTGATATTACTTATATTTATATCAATATTTAATTTTTTTAATCCTGATATAATTATAAAAACCAATGATATAAAAAATTAAGACACTTGCGAAGAACAGATAGAATATTACTCGTAGTGAAATCAAAACATTGTATTGTTAACAAGGAAGTAAAATAAGGTCACAATAAAACAATATATTTTATTATTAATAATAATACTATTATTTCACATATTTATAATAAATATCTATATTTTATATATAAATATTTTTGGAATATGAAGTTAGTCAAGACACAAGGTAAGGGGGTTTCGTCTCACTTTTTATTCCTTTGAGATACATGTTATGTTTTCCACTCATTCCTTTTGTGATGTTTATATACATCCAATGATTGTATTCAATGTATATTATACCTAAATTAATGGGAATCAGCATATACATTTAATTATATTTCATTCATTGTGTTTATGTTTCAAAAATTACCACATCGGTAATAATGTCTTGTTACAATTTTGATTATTTGGGACTCATGTTTTGTTATGCACCAAAATCTTTTTCGAGGTGTATATAATTATATTTTACTTTTTATATCACTAATATAGTTATTTAAATTATGTTATAATATTAATATTAATTTCATTTTTTATATGTAGTGTATGATCCCCAGTTACAATGTTATATTAGTTTATTGAGACAATCTCATCGTTTTTTAAGATTGTTTATACTTTGGTGGAATATTTGTTCCATCTCTCATGTATACTCTTGATTTTCTTTATCCTATATTAATTCATGGTATAATAATGTATTATTATCACTATTAAAATCTTTTTTAATTAATATAATGTTTTTAGTCAAATCTCGGTGGCTCTCTCTCTTCGATTAAAAATTTAATAAATCTAGAAAAAAAAAATTTTGCAAATTTTTTCAAAAGATAATTGAAGAAAATTTTCATGGAAAAGTGATATTATTTTTTTTATTTTTAAATCACAAATTATATGTTTTGAACACTAGTTTCAAATAAAATATTTCCAAATGGTTTTATGTTATAAAAATTGCTTTTTCAAAAAATAAAATATATTTTCCATAAGAAATATTTTTAAAGTCCTTTTAAAATTATTTACCATCTATGATAACATCCACTGATGTTACTCATGACATAATGGGTATATTATTAAATGTTTACATTAATATTTATTCTTTAATGGATTATTTTTAGATGGAATGTTTTTTAGGAAACCTATTTCCCTTTAAAGGGTTGTACGATTCTGAAACCTGCTTTATTCCCCAAGTTATGTTTACGATGAAATGATTGTAAAACCTATATATTTATATTGGTTATTATATGATTTCATTTTTATAATACCCATTTAATTTAATGGGTTATGATATGATTATTTATGATCTTATGGAACCAGTATAAATGATTTCCCTATGATATGGGTGAGACTTATATCTCTCTCCAATTCATTGGGTAAAGATTTATATCACATGAGATAGACTAAGGTGGTATTGGGAATGAATCTTGAATACTAATATGGCCATGTGAGTGAACATTGACTACCATGATGGTATGAGGTGTGAAATAATGTGACTATAATGGAAATGGGTGTGAAACATTACATCCACGATGATATACGGGTGAACCCAAACTACCAAGATGGTCATGGTAGAGATTCCATGGATACAATTGAAATTATATTAAATACATATGTGTCTCCCATAATTACATGTTTTATTCTTATGTTATTATTTCATTTATTATTCTATTTATTTCATTATGATCTATGTATTATAAACTACCAATCATAATTCCATGATTCTCGTTATGATCATTGATATGTAGGGTGTGATATTCTATTTTCATGATCACATTCTCATACCCTTATGCTTATATTTATTCTGACATGTATCCATTGTTTACCCTTAAACAGAATCTGAGAACACCCTGTTTTATGTTTCCTTTCGCTTAGGTGATGAAGATATGTATTATTTTTAGGAGTCTAATAAGGTTTCTTGTCAAGAGAAACCCAATGGGAGATGATGTAGATCATTTATATACCAGTGTTTTGGCATACATGTTTCTAAAGGCACTAGAACAATTACAATCCTTGGGAATCTATTTGTATAATGTTTATGTATTCTGTAAATGTTATGTATTGTATATGTTTAAAAAGAAAGAGTCTCAATATTTTATGTGGTGCACCGGTTATATTTGTTAAGAGGAAGGGAATATAGATGTTTCATTTCATTTATTATTGAGTGTTTAATAAAATAATTATAATAAACATGTTTCCTTTGACCTGTATCAATTATCTATTCTAATGAAGCATTGTTACTTGATACATCTCAGAGATTGAATGTAGATCTAGATACCATAACCGATGGGTTAAAATGGAGGATATATAAATGCTTGATATCCACATGAGGTATGGAAACTATTAACTCATAGTGATTCATTTTTAAATGAAAAATTATCATGCTATTTTCCTAGACATAATGAATAGTATTTTTAGAGGCTGCCTAGTTCAATTTGTGGTTATCTTTATTTATGGTATTATTATATGTTCAAGGAACAATAAAAATCATTAATATAATAGATGTTTTTTAAACCTTGATAAAGGGGAAATTTTATGCTATATTAAGAACATATGAATTCATACTATATAAATAAACATTCATGGGTCATGTAACGACAAGAAATAGCATATAATTAGATCTATCAATGATAAAATTTATCAACCAATGGTCTATACCATCCATTATAACTGAGATCCTTAGTTTTCAATGTACTAATAAGATATTACCAAAACAATGTTTACATTTTTTTCATAACTATCAAATCCAATAACGATGTTAATATGGAAGGGAGTGATGTTCCTTTTAATGGAGGAATGTGATGGATGTTTCAAGGAATATAAAAAGATATCAGTCAACACTCTGGTACCAACATTACCCTACATTGAATAAGGGGTTTTAATATATATTGATGATATAAAAAAGGGATTTAAGAGTGTCCTCATAAAGAATGAAAATGTATTTTCTTATACATTATTCTAATTAAAGACTCTTGTGATAAACTACCCACCACATTATTTAGAGGTAGAGGTAACAGAAATTCAATAAAGTGTTTCTAAAATTATCTTTCTAAAGCTAAGTGGGGTATACATATAGACAAAAAAAGATTGAAATATATATTCCAACAAAAGAAGTTTAATATTATGATTTTGTTTGGATAGAATTAATGAAAGATAATCACATATCAACACATAACCACCTGGGTATGGTGAAAATATGGTTAATGCTCTGAGAGGGAAAGATAACACCACTCTATATAGGAGAATGATTAAAATAAATGAACTAATAAGGAATTTATAGATTATGAACCTTAAATTTAAAATGCTAGTTAAAAATCCAATCATTCCCAATGGGCTGCTCAATCTTCTAGTCACATAAAGATTAAAAAAGCCCTGAAAGATGATGTAGAGCTACATAGAAAGAAAATTAATATTCTTAACATTAGACTTTATAAATATGGAGTTAAATCTTTTGAAACATTGATATTTGTTCCATAAAAAAGTGATTAAAAAAATATTTTATATGATGCACATATCTCATACTTCTCATTTCACCAAGGAAGTATAAATATGATTAGAGATTCAAAACAACACTTCTGGTGGTATAACATGAATAGGGAAATTAATAAATACCTATTGCAAGAATTTTTGTGCCAATATGTTAAAGCTGAAAAAATTATAAGGGTACATTTCATCCATTTCCTATACTAGTATGGAAATAAGAAAACATCACCATATATTTCGTTATAGGACTAAGAAAAATATCTAATTTCTGTATTGATAATTTATTCATAGTTGATATCATTATGATTTTAGTTTATTTGATTGTGACGAATGAGGATTTATATCCTTATGAAATTTACTAGATATACCTGTGTGAATTGGTAAGTCTATATGGAGTACCAAACTACATTTAATCTAATTCAGATATGAGGTTTAACTCGAGGATTATGAGAATTATTCAGAAAATTTTTTGGGGAGATTTTAGTTTTAGTACTTGTTAGAATCAGCATATAAATGAAGAGGCTTGATGGAACATTCGAACTATAGAAGATATGTTGAGGTCTTATTTTATTGATTTATAGGGATGTCGGGATCCCCAACTCCTCATAGTAGAGTTACCTTATAAAAATATTTACCAATTTATCAATAATATTGAAATATATGATTATTTTAGTGGTAATAGATGTATGAATCCAAATAGATGGGATAAATTTTGAAATATGACACTGATTGGTCCTTACCATGTCAATGAATTTATAGAGATGGTTCAAACCATTTATTAGAATATGTTAGATGAATAAAATTGATAGACGAGTTATGTTGATAATCATCGATGTGATCTAATATTTGATGTTATTCAATACATTTTCCATTGAATATAACATTGAAAACTAGATATGAGATTTTGAAAAAATGGAAATTGATCTCTAGACACATATTTCCCTTTTTAAACCATGATTATATTGTGGTAGTAGCCTATTTATTATCACTCCCATCACACCTATGTGATGTTAATGATGTGTTTATTGTATCAATTTTTTGGATGTATATATAAGGTCAATACCATGTTTCAAGATTAAAATATATATAAATGCAACATAAACATTCATATAAATAACATCCAACAAAATTCATTGATCGAAGAGACCAATTTTTGATGAATAAAACCCCAAATATATTAAAAGTTATATTTTGGAATCATATGTTTGTGTAGGATATATGAAACATAAGGATTTTATGAGATAAAAGTATCCACGCTTAATTTTATCCGTTTAGTGATATTGTGAGGAAAATTTTAATTTTTAGTGGGTCCGAATAAAATAACCCTTTATTTTTGTTATTACTTTTACTAAATTAAATACCATTTCACTAGCTTGTATTGTACACAACACTTCGCTGAAATGAAATAAAAATTACCATAATAAAATTATTAAATAAAACAGTTATATTATTTTTTTAAATTGGTTGTTATTAATAGAATTAAAAACATTATAAAAATCACTGAAATTGGTATAATAAATGAAAGGGCAATTTATTATTTGAAAAAGTAATTTTAGAAAAATTATTTTTAGAAATTTAGTTTTCTAATATAAAAATTTATTTTTATCACCTTTATAATTTGTATTTTCTCAAAGGAATTACCTATTTTGAAATAGTTAGTGAAAATTATATAAAATTTTTCATTTTATACACTTGAATAAAAAAGGTTTATTCAGATAAAATTTAGATATAATTAAAATGGTGTAACTCTTATTTTCATTGAATTGTTTTATTAATATTTCGTAATTGTTATATAAATAGTAAAATTGAAATATTTTTAATTTTTTTAGAAATATTTTGATTAAACACGTATAAAACAATATTAAAGCACATATTATTGGTAACTAGTTCTAAATAATTTTATTAAAACATAAATGTTAAAATATCATTTTATAGAAAATAGTTTATCTGCAAATTAAATGTTGTAATTTAAAACATAATTTTTATTAGTATTTAGGACATTAATTATATTAATGTGATATTACTTTTAGGTTTAACACACTAATATTTTTTAATACGGGTTACCATATACTTTTAATAAAATATAAATGTCTTTGATAAAATCATGTTACCATGGTAAAAATGGTAAAATATAAAATGAAAATGCTAAATGACGTGAATTGTGCATAAAACATTTAGGTTAAATTATTTTGTTCCTCTATACACCCTAAAACAACCTATAATCCATTATTTACCTCTTTTGGAACCATTGAACCATGCATATTTTGATTACACTAATTAAAAATAACGGGCTATCACAAAGGTTCATTTTTATTCAATTATAAAATGGTTAAAATTCCACAAGTTAATTTCATATATATCACATTGAAATTATTCATGAACATTTCCCACACCACCTTAAAATTACGGAAAATTATAAGAGATGATTAATTTATTCTATGTAATTGATTCAATTAAATATAGTATTTATTTTATTTTTTTTGTTTTTACCACCCCCAAATACATTTAAGTATAATTAATTTACTATTAATAATATATTTTTATTTTCTTATATTAATTGAACAACCATAAATTTTTCCTTCCCATCATCTTATAAAGGTAGAAGAATATAGATCTTGAGTATGTGCATACTAGCACCAATTTAAAAAAATACTATATATATACAATATAAATATATATTCATTTTAAAATACTTTGAAAATAATATTAAAAAACATTACATGTAATGTCATTATTATTTTTTAATATCAATATTTTATTAATATATACTATTTTTAAATATAGACACCAATCAAATTATAATGAGTTCATATTTGGGGTAGTTTAACCACATATATGAATAATTATATAAATTTTTTTTAGGGATCAGTATAAAAAAAATACTGGTTTTATTAGATATTATTGATTATTTTTTATTTTGGAACTCTGATATTATTATATAACTGATTATTAATACACCACCCAATGTTTGTTAAGAATGTCCAAAATAGGATTCTCACTGATTTCATTTTTATATATATAACTCTCATGGAATGAGATGGGAATATTATAAATCAATATAAATGATCTTTTACATTAAAATATATTATATTTTAATGTTACTATTAATATCAATGAATGGGTATCAATATTGATATTATAAAACACACACAAATTAATAAATATTACTTACAGTTGATGTTATATATACAATTTAATTAATTAATGTATTTTCTAAAAATGGTTATAAGTGAGGTATATAAATAGAAATATATATGAATAAGATTATTTAATAGGTAATTATGATTTCAATGTTAATATTGAATGTGGTTATATTAAAACCAAATATACAATAATTTATTTTAATAGATTCATTAACTCAATTTCATATTCATTGGGTCATATTCCTTCCTACATGAATATACATTTCACAATTTCTTTGATTATTACATTACCATATTTTATATGGTATTTCATATTGTTCTCAAGGGACATTACTTCACATAATCAATAAAAACTTCTTAGAATAAATTTTTTCTGAAATTTAATTATATCATTGGTAAGAATAAATTTAATTTTTACTAATGTTTCTTTTTTTCAATGTGCATTGTTTTGCTATAATTTTTTATTAATTATATATAAATATTTATTGTCATTTTATATGATTAATATTTTCCTTCAACTATTCTACGAGATTAAAATATTTCAACACTTCCCAAAAGTAATATCTTTAAATAGTTATAAAAATATTATTAATGGGATTTGTTTTCATTATTTACCGCAATGTATATTATATTTATTTTAATTTTTTTAATATCCTTTATTTGAAAATTATTTTTATAATGTTTTCTAAAATACTCTCTTTGAATTAGCTATATATTTTTAAAATAATTTTTACTTATTCTTTTAAAATGATGTTTAAATAGTTTTTTTTATTTTTTACTTCTATATTTTCTCAATGGTTAATCACTAATGTAGTGATGTTTTGATCCTTATATATATATATTATGTTATGATTCATTTTGGGAAATTTTACTTTTATGTTTTATGATTTCTTAAGTTCATGTTATTATTTGGGTTTTAAATGTTTATGAATCCCATTTTTTTCTATAGATTCCTTAATATATAATATTTTTTGATTTTAAGTAGCACACATTTGTATATATGAAGAAATTTTGGGTCCAATATTTCCCTCTAAGATATATTTTATGTTAAAATCTCATGAGACCACAAAATATGTACATAGTGAGTTCTTTTTTCAATTAATTTGGAGTCGACGATGCCCTAGCGGAGCACTGTCGGCGTTGCCAGAGTGGCGATGTCCGCAGCTTCGTCCCCCTCTTCCCTGGCAGGGGGAGGGGGAAATGACTTCCTCTATACTTATCGGTTAGGCCCTTCTCCCCTTTCACGAACCGGACTTTCTTCCACCCTTTCCTTTTGTTTTTATTTTCCCTATGGTTCATGACCTTATCAATGGCTCGCAGTATCTCGTTCTTTCTATGAAGGAGTTCAATGAGGCCTCAGTCCTTCACCGGTTGACGCTTTTAGTCTGATTCAGTGGACTTCGTCCCTCTGTCAATGCTTTAGATCGGTTCATTTTTTATTCTTGGGATCTCCAAGAGCACGCAGTGGTGGGTCTCTTCGATCGGTGACACCTGATTCTTCGCTTCTCCTCAGAGGATGACTTGATAGTTTCCTAGTCATCAGCCCCTCGTGCAATCAATGGATTCAGTTTCTCTCCTCTCCGCTAGTCTACTAAACTCATAATGAATCGTGATGCACCCTCGGCCGTTTTTTGGGTAATCTTCCTGGATTTACTTCTTCCTTTCTAGAACTCCTCAATTATTAGGATGTTATGAAATATGGTAGGCAGATTTTTGTGTTCTAATAGTTGGAAGACAGTGATATGTCATTCGATATCTCCTTCGGTATGTGTTGAGGAATACATTTCAAATCCCCCCATGGATTGGATGTGGATTTCTGTTGGTGAGGAGTTTTGTTGGAGGCAAAGGGCTGTCTTCATATCATCGCCTGGTTTCTTCCTGGGATGCCAAAAATTAGGGCATTCGGTCTCTGTATGTTGCCACAGGCATAGGGTTCGACAATTGGTGATTGGAAAAAATGAGGAGAATGTGGTTCTTGCTGAAGCTGTGGAGAACCATAGGGTGCGGGATTTTGATAGTAGGTATGAGAAAGAAGAGGGCACGAGGGTAATCCAGAGATGGTGAAATACTTAGGGGAATTTGGGGTGCACCAACTAGACTTCATACATCTATGTCCAAGTGTCGTGGTAGTCTTCACGAGGCTGTGAGGTGTCTTGGATACTCCCCCCCCCCCGCAACAGGACCAGGGCAGGTGGTTCTAGGGACAATGAAGTGGATAAAGGTACTCGTGTCTCACCTACTGCTCACAATCAGGCTCCAGGGGAGGTTCCAGAAGATTCTTAAGCAGATGTCTCGGCTGCTGGGGTTGAGGTAAGAAAAATTCCATGCTCTTATGCAATGGCTATGAGGGCTGGATGTAACTTGGTCACTTGAAAGGTGTCTAATGGAAAGAATAAGTTAAAGGTAAGCCCGAAGTGGGAGAATATTTCACTGGGGAAATCAGGTCACTAGACTCCAGGAAGGATGTCAACCCACGAGGAGGTCATTCATGTATTCCCCTCAACAACTGGTTTGGGAACTTGATTAATGGAGGGGAGTCTCAGTGTCACCCCAAGGGCTCTTATGAGACTGATTCTGAGAGTGATGGTCGATTTTTTGAGGAAAATGGTTTGATAGGGGAGGGGAAAGACTTTCACAACCAAAGACGGAAGAAAAGGAACAAAGCGAATAGGGACCCAGGTTGATTCATTGTTTCTAGGAAGCTGAAACTAAAAGGTAGAAAAGAATACTCTTTTCTACCTTGACCAATGGAAACCCAGTCGGCTAAAAAAGTGAGGAAACCCAAGGATCTTGCATCCCAATCACTGCGGAGAGTGGATGGCCAACCAGTCTTGGTCACCGAGACACATGAGAATGAACCCTCTCAGTATGGTTATCAGCATAATCAGAGGAAATTAAATATAGAGGTGGTGATAACAAGGATGAAGGAGGATGCCTCTCGGGGTATGCAGAGGGTAGAAGGAACCAGGCCAACTGACAATTCAGGTGTAGTGGAAGTGGAGGTGAAACTAAGTGAATTGGCATCACCTACCATGTTGGGAGTAGAAGGGATGCGTGGGAAGACGAAAGGAGAGTATGTGATCAGGGAAGATCCATGGGACTTGCTTGTGCATTCAAAGGAGGGGATGGCTGAGAGGGTGGTTGAAATCTATCCTTCTGCCGAGATGTCAGAATGGATGAAAGAAATATCGATGCATGTTGACATGACCAAGGAACAAATTAAGTGGATTGACAAAAAATACAAAATCCTAGTCAGAGGATTCAACAACAAGAAAATTGACGAGGAGGATTTCTTGTGATCTTGGGGGAAGATGGATTCCCATTTGGAAGGCAATATCATACATGACCCTGGAAATGAGGTAACATCACTCTTCTGGAAATTGTTTTATGATAGTAGGTCTACTGGTTTTATGATGGTCTTTAATAATTTTGTAATGTGCTATAGTGCTTGACGGCTTGGGTGTACTTTTTGGTTTCACAATAACTCCATTAAAGTGTTTTTATTTATAATAAAAAAATATATTTTTTGGTGTTATTCATTCTTTAGAGAATATTTTACACTCTTTTTTTATTCTCAAATGTTTCATGATTATTGAGTTTTATTTTCAATAATGTTTAATCTTTTATTCTTTCATAATGATCATTTTATGATATTATGGTTCTATACATGTATTTTGATTATCATTTATGGTATCATGAACTTTTGATAAGATGTTTATCCCTTTATCATGTTCTCTATCTTATTTATTAGATGACAGATTATGATACATTTCAACCTTACTGGTATTCTATTCCCACCCCTTTTATATGTTTCTAATCCACAGTTTTCGAAGATTACTAATCCATGTGAGCTATTTAGAAAAGTGTCTAGAGGGATAATCTTATATAGAAATATTTTCTTCAGTGGTAAAATAATTTTTCATTGTATTTAGCAAAAAATATTCTAATTTGTTAGGTCCATGGTTATTTGACAATTTAATAAATTTAATACTCAAATCAGGAAATTAATATATTATATATGTTATGTATTTAAGGGTCTCTTTATATATAATACTTATTTCATTTATCATTCAACTATATATTTTATGTGTTTTGAGTGGTTAGAGTTAATGGTATAGAAATATATTAATATGATTAATATGATCCACTTTTTTAATGGAATGATAATAGTTGATAGTGACTATTGTGACCTCTGATAAGTTTTTATAGAACCTACACTCTCTTACAGTTTTTATCTTCTATAAATAGATAGGCTTTGTGGTTCCCTGACTTGAAATAAAACCTCTCCATTCCCATGGGATGGAATATTGTTTCCTTGACTAGTTTAATGATTCAACTAGGAATCTAGAATATGGATTAAGTTAACAATTTTTATTCTTGAGAAAGGATTGATGTATCTATAGTTGGTTTTCCATTAGTTTGCGAAGAAATTATGAAATTGGAGAAAATGCTTATGATTATTATTCCATAAATTTAATGTCTGAGTGGAATATTATTTCTATAAAGAAGAGTTATTATTCCTCTATTTTATGATATTTTGGAGAATCATTTCATTTAAAGCATTGAAATACATATATAATTTATTATATTATAGGAATAATTAGTGGTGGACTGCTGAGTTATATTGGCACACCATGTTTATAAACAATGGTGTATATATAGTTTAGAGTGTTTTACTTTTTGAAAGACAAGGCATATGGTTTGTATGAATTCATTGATTTTCTAGTAATAATCAAGATGCATATAATTGTTCTAAAAGAATAATAATCAAGATGTATTTGTATTTTGATAGTTATATGATTCATCTACTATTTCAGCACATCACTTTATTTATTTTTCTTACTAGTTTTTATTTTTTTGTCCTTGTTTCTCTCTAATTATATATATATGTGTGTGGACTATATTTATTTATTTTCTAACTATATTTGAATAAATTGTTTATAGTTTATATTATTATTAATATTTACCAATTAAACAAGGAATATTTGTGCATCTAGTAAATTATATTAAAATTAAGATAATTTTTTATAAATAGTTTTTTTAAGTTGTATCTTTATTAAAATTTGATATTTCATTAATTTAGTGATTAGAGTAGGTAAATAATTACTCAATTATTTATTTAGACCCTTGGTTGTAGTCTCCATCCCTATGTGATAATGGAATATATTTATTGTGTAATTGATTTTTTTCATCGATTGAGGTTTTGGTTTAGGTCATTAAATGAATGTTCTTATAAATAAGTAGGGAAACCATGAAACATGACTACATATGACATTTTTAGAAGAATTTCTGTTTTCATGATCTTTTATGTGGGTAGGTGGACCATGATTTTAAGAAAACTTTCATCATTTATTACATAAATTAACATGGAACCCCATATTCTAATACTATAACTCCTTTAAATGATATAGATGATCCCATCATCTATTTTTTGGTGATTCTAAATTTTTTTATTTATATAAAAACTAATTTTATTTTGAATTGAGTGGATTGGGCAATTAATTAATTGTAATTGACATTGATAGATAAATATTCCTTTTATCAATATTTAGTTTTATTATTATAACTCTATATTATTTTTTATTAGACCTATTATTATGGTATATTAATTTTTTTGTGGTGAATAAATTATACATTTTATAGGACTACATCCTGAATTTTGATTGTGTGTATATTGAATCTTGTGGAATATATCTAAATATAGAAAAAATAAGTTTGAAAAATTGAATTGAGGTTGGTGGTTAAATACCCTTATGCTAACATTTATTTCATTTTTATTTAGAATTTATTATACATCTTGGGATAATATATTAATGAAATTATGTAGTCATGATATTAGGATAAAATATTTAAATGGAATATGATATTGATTATATAATTTTTTTATATATATTTTAATGATTTCTATATATTATTTTCAATTAATGATTAAAATTGATGAGAAATGATTTTTATGATTTAAAAAAAATAAATTTTAATAATAAAATTTGGTTTTATAGAATGGAATATCAGACAGGTAACTCCACTAGGATGAATAAAACATGGTATTTTTAGAGAATTTTTAAATGTTGGTACTGAAAAGAAGTAAATTTCATTTGGAATTAAAAAATATAAATGTTCAATGTTGTGTTATGTAGGTAATGATGGATTAATTATGAATATTTTACGGGCAATTGGGATATCGAGGATTGATGTGGTAGACATATCATACACTATTCAAGATTCTTAATTAATAATTGGTTCCTTTTATAAATTTTAAAAAGGACTAATAATGTCTTAGGATCCATATATTTGACAAAAAATGAGGGTTGAGGAGTGAATCATTATTACACTTTATAATTTTTTGAATAAATAACATCCACCATTCAGGTTCATAAATAGACTCTATACTCACCCAGTAAATGAATTAAATTTTTATCATAATAATTTTAATGTGGTTCGATTCGAATGTGGATTATTATATCCTTAGTATATGATCATTGGTGTCTTATACATATATAAATACTATTTTAATATCAATATTAATCAATGAGTGAGTGTATAAGATTATATTATCTAATGTTATGAGATAAACCAATTCATATTAAGAACCAAATTATTGAAAAATAGAACAAAAAAACAATATTATGAAAGATCACCAAGTAAAATAAGAGTCTCTAATGTAATTATTGAATGTGATCATATTTCACTTTTTCTTTATATCATTCAACTTAGGAAATACTTTTCCCACTCTATCTTTTATAATTCTTACATCACCATCACATATTTTCATCATCATTCTCTTTTTATTTTAATTTAAGAACTCATGTCTACTTTTATTAGAGCACACGTAAAATCATGGAATAAAATTCCACAATATTAAAGGAATGGGTAACAGATAATTTTAATTAATTAATATCAATAATTATATTCATTATTTATATAATCCATTGAAACTATTAAAATACAATTTAAGGATGATGATTGATTTTATGATTATGTCACTAACTATGGAATTTCATTTATCTTAACATGAAATTAGAATCATCATTATATGAATCTGTTTAGTTTCTTAAAAAAACTTTTACATCTGTGAATATTCACATACATGTAACTATTAAAATTCATTGTCCTTTAATTTTACATATATCCAACTATGTTTTAATCATTATTAATAAAAAATTTCAAGATTATTAATACACGAATAAAAAAGGCATCATTTTATTTAATCATTAATTTTTCCAAATAAAACATTTTAAAAATTACTTGACTCTATAAAGAAGCTTACATATTCATTTAATTCTATTTTTACTCTTATATATCACAATATTTATTAATATGTGATCCAGAACAAATCTTCCATATCCTCTATAACTATGTAGTGAATCATAAGTATCATCAAATTTAATCTTATTTAATAATTGAACATTTGATATGATATTACATATCACTTGATTATTTTTACGGATGATCTATTTTTTCTTTAGGATATATTATTCGTCATCAAGAAGATGATACATATCATTTGGAAAAACAAATATTACATTTTTTTTCTTGAATGTTCTGACACATTGTTACTAGACATTCAAGAAATTTTAATATTATTACATATGAATTTTTTCCTTCTTAAAGTATGTCATAACACCATTAAAATTAATTTGAAACCATTTTAATACATAAAAAATTTATTGTCACTCAATCATTTTTATTTAAAAAATCACAACATTATTCTTTATGAGATAAATGATTCCCCTCATTCATTTGACTTTTAGTTCTTTACATTTCAATTTCATCTCATCTTAAATGTTCTTCCAAAATCATTTCCCTTCTCCACCCATCATTGAAACTGAAATGTGAAGAAAAATTTCTACCCATTAATGAAAACAAATACTAAGGTTCTTGATAGGATTTATCAAACATACATTTCAATCTATTTACAATAGATAAGTCAAGAAACAAGATGAAACATTTTTCCTTTTGTAGGATTCCACCTTGTAAGTAATATATCCACTTATAAACTAAAGAAAAAAAGAGTAAAATTATGGGTTGGGGACATATAAATATACCTTAGTGATATTAGGTAATTGTATGCACATATATTTGTATCCTTGTATTCATGAGAGTCGCATTTGTGATAGGTTTTGAATAAATTTTATCAATATGTTCAATGGATAGAAAAAACACCATCATTAATATTATTTTTGACACATTTTACTTTATAAAATTATATTAGATATATATGAACATTAACCATTAATGATGCAATATTTTTCACCGATATATTTATAAAACTTTGGTTTTTATAGCCAGTAACTAGTGTATACTAAATAAAAACATGCTTATTTTGAAGTTGAGACTTCATAAAATAACATTTTTAGATAATTGGAATGTGAATACACAATCATATTCAATTTAAAATAATGTTAGAGAATATTATCTCTTGTAATTTTATGCCACCCTTCTCTGTGTAAGGAAACATGATTATGTTGATATATAATTTCTACCATCATTATGTCCAACATGGTCTATATATATAAATCTCTGTAATCCCAAATCACATTCTAGATAAAAAAGGCTATAAAATGTTTCAATTTTTATATATAATCAATATATATTGAGTTAAATTATGTTATATCATTTTTACTTATTTATATATATATCATAAAATTTGTCAAATGAACAATTTGAGGCCTTGAGGCTATCAGATAAAAAATACCACCAAACATTTTTCTGAATTATTTCTCGTTATCATCATAAAAATCATCATCATTAATCCATTTATTAACATCTTTATTTTGTTAATATATCCCTATATCTGTCTACCTTATATGTATTCTCAATAACTTCTTTTTTAAAATTCTCTCAATGAAAAAAATGTGACCAGAATTCTTGATAATTTAAAACCCTGTAATCGAATCAATATCACCATATAAGGATATATATAATTTTGTCTCCACTAATTTTGAAAATAATTTGAATAGTTTTTTCATTAAAAAAAATGATATTATCATAGTCAAATAAAATCAAAATGAGAGATATAGTGTTGAAATTTCTCGTATAAAAGTTATTGTTCACATCCCCTTTTTTTAATTTCATGATCATATAACTTTAACCTTGTTTTAAATACGATGATTACATATCTTATTTTAAAATATATAAATCATTATCTAATTTCAATACATTTTTTTGGATATTATTTAAGATCAATTCAACAATGTTTCTCCATATAAAATTCTTCATTCAAATAATTGATAAATCATTATAATTATATATACGTGTTATTGAATTTTAAATGTGATTATACCCTATCATAATGTAATTTTACCATGGTACCCATTCTGTAAATTGGGGATAATGTTCAACTAAGTTACAACCATTAAATTTTCAGAATAGCACAAGAAAGGTAGCCTAGATTTTTTCTATGAATTAAAACATTTTTACTTAGTTTTTAAAACCAATTTTGTGGAAACGAAATTATTTTCATTATCTAAATGAAAAATATATTAAATTCCATTATTTTATATTTTATATAGTTATCAACTCATTACTGAAATTCAATCATTTTTCTCAAAATTCTAATTAACTTTTCGAGGTTAAACTGTTGAAAATAGACTATTATGGATTAATGTTATTATAATTTTATTTATTTTTACTCCATGATTCTAATATTTGATGATGTTTTTATTGTCAACATGATTCTTAAGTACTGAATTAGTTTATATCAATCTAAAATCCATATCCTTATTATATGGTAAAGTTGAATATACATCATCATCATCACTATCAGGAATTTAATTACTTTCTACAAAGTGAGAAATATTTTCAATAGTTTTAATTTCATCTTCACAATAATTAAAAATATAATTTTAGAGATCATTATAATTTTCAATTAAAAATTACTTCATAAAAATAAATTATTATCATAGTTTTGTTTTCATGGAATCTATATAAACATCAATTTTCTATATAGATACTAATACTAAATCTTTATCTTTCTCAAAAAATATCCACCACATATCCTTTAATATTGACTAGTTATAAAATCATAAAGGATTAAAGTGTTTTAGATTATATTTTTTTTCAAGAAAATTTCATATAGAGTGTTGTTTGAAGTTGGATGCAATAAACCCATGTTTTGAACTATTTATATAGTTAGAAAAGTTTTCTTATAGAAATAAATTAGAGTATCCTTATAATTTTTAATGGTTAATAGAAATCTCAAAAAGACATATGTTATAAATTTTATCAAATTTATTTATTGGATTATGTTACACTAAACAGATCCCTTCTAGCATGTTTTCATTATATTAATAAAATCATCAGCTATAAAACCCACTCAAATTTTATTATTTGAAATTATTTAAGGTAAATTTATTTTAGTTATTATCAAAACTGATAAAACTATTAAACATGATTAGTGAATTAGTATTATAATAAATAATCATAATGAATAACATAATAGAAAAGTTGTCATTAAATGAGATTCAATCAACATGATTCTCTTCCCAAATAAACATATTCCAAAATTAGGTAGATGACATCAGATTATACTAAGATAAAACTTAAACATAGGGAGGAAATATTCATGCGATACATAAGAACTGGAAGCTAAATCACCATGGTGAATTCCATTCATAGATGAAGTCCCCATCAATACGAGTGGAAAGGATACCTTCACAAAATCACAATATACAGTCTAGGGCCCCATGACTGGGCTCAACAATACCAAATATATCACCTGGTAGTATCTAACAATTAGGTCTAAAGGATAAATGGTTATATTGTCTTATATGATCCCTAAAAACTCAATCCTTCAATGTAATATGTCCTATCACACTAATAAATTACATGTATGGTTTGGAGAGGACATTGGGGAAAACCTCGATGTTCATATATTCATAATCTCTTAAATGAGCTTCAATCTAACAACATAATAACTGAAAGGTGTCCGCGATCCCATATGGGGCCTTTGTAGAGACCCGAAGCCTGACATACTGGACATTACATTAATTTTGCTGAATACTTAATACATAACAAAAAAAAGACACACAAGGACCGTAATAGTTTAGTGTCTTTGGAAACATGGAACATAATCTTCTAATCGTGGTGAAAGATCTTCAACATCTCCCATAAAGATATTCCACTTTTTGTTTCCTTACCTAAAACATTTCTTTTGATCCTGGGGAAAAATAAAACATAAAAAGGGTGAGCTCAAATGCTTAGTAAGGGTAATCATGGATAAAATAAAACATACCATATACATTTGAACTTAAAAACATGAACATAATGTTTAAACATCAAAATCATGAGAAGTGACATAAAACATGGAAGTATATAAGGCATAGATCATAAATAAACATTAAGAATGATAAAATAGCATGGGAATGAAACATGTAATTGTGGAAACCATTAAGCACATGATATGATTTCCATATTAGCCAAGGCATTTCTACCAAGACCATCTTAGTGGACAAAGTCCCTTTCTGAATCGAGTTCACTCCTCATTCTAGTCCTGTATTACTGAACTGGTTTAACTTGCCATTCCAGCCATGTCTATCTCATGAGATATAAAATCTTTACCCAATGCATTGGAGGGAGATATAGGTCCCACCCATCTCATAGTGAAATCATTCTTACTTGTGCCAGAAAATAAACTTAAAACATTCATCATAACCCAAAGAATAAAATGGGTTTCATAAACATCATCCCATCATTTAATAATCCATATAAAACAAATGGACATTTCATCATAAAAATTGGACCATTTAAGTCATAGAGACATTAAACTTGAAACATACACATATCAAATAATGACATCTTATATGGAAAATGGTTTTGATAAAACATTTGAAATGAATTCTTGAGGAAAATAACCTTTCTTCGTCAAAATAATTTTATTTTCAAAAAATGCCATGAACTTTTAAAATAAAAGTATTTTGTTTAAAATAGTCAGAAAATCATGTAGAGTAAGATTCATGAAAATGAGGCATTATGAAACTGTAAAAATCCGTTCTCGCCGTATAAGTTAAAAATAACATTCTCTTCGTACTTTTGTCGGAAAAGTCAAAAAAGTACCTCGTAGCGTAAACAAAAGAAATATTCCTTACATACCATGTAGTAAAAGTCAAAAATGGGTAAAAAGGACTTTAATAATACATGAAAACACTTATATAAAACATGGACACAGATGATATAAATAACCCCAGTAAATACTTACAAATAAGCAATCTCGGATAAAAATGAGATTTGTAAAATTATCCCTTACCTTAGGTCTGATATGATTCGTACGTATCTGAAACTCCTGTAAAATTATTTATATAATTTCATTGACTTATTGAAGAATCATATCCATTGTTATGACATCATATAGGGTTCACTTATGACTTTATATTACCCGTTCTTTTGTAAATTCCATGTTAAAGAGCGTTTTGGGTAAAATCGTTTCATTTGTCGTCCGTGTTTTGACTTGTAATTATTCATATGATTACATAGATCATGATTACATACATCCAGAATTTAAAACATGATTCATATATAATATATATTCATAATATACATATATATAATATATCGATAAATGGAAAGAAATACACCGTTCATGGAGTCGGTAGGCCGTACGTACGCATGAACGTTGTTTTCGTTTCCTCATTGAATTGAATGGAATTAATTGGATGAAATACATATATACATATACATAAATCTAGTATCATTATTATGTCATATATTTCATGATTACTTATTATATATACTTTATAATCATTTATGAATGGTTAATCATTGAGAATGAATCTCATCGCGTCATGGAGACGGTATTCCGTACGTACGCCCGAGCGATGACATCGTTTCCATGATCATGGAATTTTATTGGAGTGTATGTATACTATTAAGGAATCGATATAACATTATAATAATCATATATTGTTATTATTTACACCATTATACTCATCCAAGTAAGGTGGTGGTGGAAAATAGATTACACCACGGCGTGGAGACGGTATTCTGTACGTACGCACGCGTGGTGATTTTGTTTTCCGTAGGATGGATAGAAGGTGAAATGGGGTTGTTTCATTTTTATAATAACAAATAACTACATTAGTGATACTTATGTTATTAATTTATAATGAAACAACTACAAAATAAGTTGAAAAAGAAAGAAGCATGAAATAATCGGGAGAAGAAATTACCTCTTCTTCGATATGCCTCTCTGAAACCTCCTCTTAGGGCACTAAGATTGCTATTTAAAGTAGACCAAAACCTCTAGGATGTTTCTAGGGAAGTGGAGAAGATATGTTGTCATGGGTTGGCCGAGCATGAAGCCTCAAATTGGTGTGATGAGTAGAGGGAGGAGGTTCCCTTTTATAAGGGAGGAGAGGGGCACCTTTGGAAATCTTAAAAATAATAATTTATTATAAATCTAACCCCACATAAAAACCTCCATCAATGACTCATATTAGAATATTAGATGACATAGGGTTGTAATATCATCAAACAATAAAATATAGACATGTTAGGAATTTATTTTTAATATTATCAACTTGATTTTTCCTTATTTAATCAATTTACTTTTACTTGTGGTAATAACATTCTAAATTTTAAATTATAATAAATAATTACTAATTTGTTTTGAATTTTCCATAATTGGATACTTTATAACATTTTATACCCTATAAATTTAAATTTATAATTTTTAAATATTTTTGTGATTTTTAAACAGTTTTATAATATGTTATTTTTATAAAATAACAATAGTGTCAATTTTGACACTATTCAATTATTTGAATTTAAATAAAATATTTACAGAAGATATGTTCTAAATAAAAGCTTTAATAGAATAATAAAAGGTAATATATATCTATAAAATTAGTGTATAACATTAAATAGTTCATATAATATTTATTTTATTATTTTTAAAACAATTTATTTGGTTTATCTCTTAATAAAATAATTACTACAACATTCTTGTATAATTATTTAATATACTTATTTGTTTTATAAAAATTAAAAATAAAATCCTATAATGAATATAAATATATTAAATTTCACAATAAAACTGTAACTCGAATTTATCATCTTAAAATCACAATAGTTAAATTGTTATATTTATTAAATTATGAAGGTGACAACTTTGGCATCATTTAAAATAAAATAATTTAAGTGTCATAATCACTTTTATAAGACTCCAAACGGTTATATATTAGTTCATTGGATGATTAAGTTGTATATATACACTACCAATAAGTTTTGGTCTGGTTTTGGGGCCTTTTAATGGGAATTATTATTTCAATAAAAACTATATTACTGATTTTTCAATTAATAAATAATTTCTGCAACTTTAATGTATCACCATTAATGACAATTATTTAATCCCTAAAAATTCAAAATAAATTATAATGATGTATATAATTTTATAATATTTCTGGAGACTATTCATGTTTTAATATTTATGATGTTTATTATTAAATTAAAATTATTATACTTATAAGATTTAAGAGAGTGACATGTTGTCACTTTCATTGGTTTTAATAATAATTAAATTATTTTCATGGTCAAAAGTCCATAAAATGAATCTAATCCAACCCTTAGGTGATATGGGTATATTTTTAGCCATCAAATAGAATTTTGGCATGTGATAGGGTAATTTTATAATATTATATTTACCCTTAATTACCTGATTTACCTTTAACTATGGAAAATAAAATTTACCGTAGTTACTATTCATAATTCCCAAAAATAAAAAGTATCTAATTAAAATAATTTGGATCCACTGATTCCAAATATGGAATCCATTTTTCGAAATTCAATACACAAAAGTTTCAGAAATGAAATTAAAATTAATCCCATTGTCGAAAGAAAATGGGTTTTTCTTTAACACATTGAAAAAGATTGAATTGATTTAACATGTGAATTTAATGTAAAATCAATGCTAATGACATACATTATATTAAATGGTGAAAATATATTCTATTTATATTTTAAAACCATTCAATATTATAATTTAACCATATATATTATTGCGATGAAAAAAGTTGTTTTTAATTAAAATATAGCGTGTTTTTACTATTCATCAAAATATGAAAGTTACCATAATAATATGAAAAATTTATCCAAAGTAAATGTTTATTTCTTGATTCCAAAGAAGAATTTTATTTTTTCAAATTGAACTTATAAACATATAAAAAACTAGATTTAATGTGGGTGCGCCATCAAAAGGAGGGAAAACTGCATTTTTTTAAAAATCCTTATTTTACCCGAAAAATTTATTTTTTTCTTATACCATGTTCTAGAAAATGTGTAATATGAATAATAATGTTATAAAATTAAAAATTTAGTTAATAGTATTCATAAAGTCTAGTTCATAATAATATTATAATAATATATCTTTGTTTAGTAAAACCCGGTATAGCGTACAACACACGCTATCGAGGAAGGTCACGATTGCGTGTAATGAAAGCCAAGTCAGGGTTGCATGTTGTGAAAAAATCCTTCATTGTTTTGTATAACAGAATCCAACCATATTTCATTTATACATTGAATATATATATATATATATATACTCAATGTTTCATAGAATAACTATTATCAAAATTGTGTGTAACACGATCCAAGTGTTGCGTATACTGCAAGCTGATACGGTGTAGCGTATAGCACGAGGTAATCTTGGTGTAGCATACAGCATAAGACATTAATGAAATTAATTGAATATTTTTCATAAAATCTCGGGGCGTTACATTCTACCCCCCTTAAAATGAATATCTCCCTCCCAATTCTTCGGGGTTATAAATGGTTTACTACTAGAATGTTTGTTTAATAGAAACCCACATCATAAAAAGGAATACCAAAACATGGATTTAAAAACTAAAGTATGAAATGTAACGGTTACCCAAATTAACTCATCACTGGGTTTCCACGTAGGAGAACGTAGGTAAAAATATTGATATGGAAGAAAAATCAAACCATCAGGTTCTGATGTAGAGTTGTAGAGAACATGGCTATGAAAAAGCCAACAATCACAAAGTATAGATTTGTGATGATCTAAGGTACCATCTAATTCATCATATATAAGGATACTAGGACAACATTTTTGGTTTTCAAGATCATTTCCCTAAAGTTGATGAATTAAAAGAAATACTTACATGATTTTGGTACAATCTCACTGTTGTTTATGAATTGAGAAATTTCCACTTCATCCCTTAAAGAAAAGAAGTTGAACTTGTTATTCGTGATGTGTTAGTAGATCATGTGATAGAATGATGGTTCATTCCATCTCTTTCAAAGAAAAGGTTAGAAAAAGTTATAAGTCCATCTTATGGTTAGATTAATCATATATGGTTCCAAAAACGAACTTATACCTCATATATCATACCGCTTAATAAAATAAAACTTGTTTTTACTAACCAGGGACTTCCTGTACGCCAGTGGTAGGCGATAAAGGCCAGTCGTACTTCGGTTGTGGGTTCGATTACCACAGCCTTGTCCGAAGCGATGGGCTGTCACCCGTCCTGCATGTTGTCCTTTTTCTAAAACTATATTACTATAACATCCCATCAATAATATCGAAAAAACTTCTATCCTTAAACAATACTAACTTATGTCCAAAATAATCCAATTCAATCTTTAGGGTTATCCATAATACTGCAGTCCACTCTCATAATATAGTTCAAATGATTACCAGATATTTGATACCATCGTTGATCCCCATATATCATAAGATATGTCTTGTTGGTCAAATTACAAACATGTGAATACCTTAATCATGTATTCTCTTAAAGAATGAATACCCATTGAACCTTAGTGAAAACATTAATGCAATCAAAAGTTAACTCCTTCCACATACCAAAATCCAAAAATTATATATACTCAAACCAATATATAACCTTCTCCTTATATCAGTCATTAGCTCAGGAATACTATCAAACATTTAATTTTCTCCTTATCCCTTCATTATGCGCATATCATCTACATTACAAATATATCTGAATAACCTTTCATGGATACTGGTACCAATAATCATACACTTTCAAAACTCAAGGAAATACAACAATGTAACAATCCTTAGATGTCTCTTTATTCCATAGTACCATGAGATTACTTATACAACATTACACATGATAAACATGTAATCATTCCACTACATTCTTAAACCATTGACCGAGCTTCATCAATTCTTTCATCTCACATATCATTTGTAGTCTCTTCATCATCATCAACATAAATACTACCCATAAGACCATACTGATTCTCTTCATGAGACTTTCCCTTAGGGCATTGGTTTGCATAATGCCCATACATTCCACATTTAAAACATTTAACCATTTTTGATGTCGTAGCAATACCATTTTCCTCATCCCTGGTGTTAACTGATCCTTTTCCTTTGAACTTCCTGGCTTTGTGTCCTTCTTTTCCACACCCAAAGCATCTTCCAGTTCCTTTAAAACATTCTCCTTGATTCCTCTTCCCACATGATTTACATAGGGGAAATTGAACTTTGTTTCCTCTATTATCATCATGAAACTCCATCTTTCTCTTATTAGCCGAGTCAGGAAACATACCAAATTTTACTTTATTGATCATATTATGAGATTGCTGATTCGGCATAATAATGATTTTTGGACTTCCAAATCCCATTTAATTTGGTTTCTCATGAAGAATAGCATTCCATTGTCTATAATATCCTCCATTATCGTGAATCATCTTGTTTCCAGCCATTTTCTAAAACCCAAAAAGAATAGTGTGAGAGGAAAAAATCATAATAAAGGGGGAGTAACTTCAATATATAACATCTTTGGTTTAATCTAATATCATTACAATAGTTCTAGAACTATATCCTATACATATAATTATCTATAGGGACATCCCTAGACATACCTTAGAAATATCTCTAGGGATCTCACTAACGTTTTCACATCCTAGTTTCCAAAGGTTGACTAAACCTTTCCTCTGATACCAACTGTAGCGGTCTGGAATTACTTCCAGTGGACTATAATTGATACCTATCAGGGCACTCCATGGGCGGCTACACCCCCTGGGCGGGACACACCACCTTCCACAGTGGCAACCATTTCCTTATGAAGCCCTTGGGCGGAGATCCATGCTTCGTCCAACGCTCACATGTGAGAGTTCCCAAGGATCTGATACATTCCTACCTCCTTTTCCTCTGATACCAACTGTAGAGACCCGAAGCCGGATGTACATGGACATTACATTACTTTTGCGGAATACTTAATACATAAAAAAACAGACACACAAGGACCGTAATAGTTTAGTGTCTTTGGATACTTGGAACATAATCCTCTAATCATGGTGAAAGATCTTCAACATCTCCCATAATGATCTTCCACTTTTTGTTTCCATACCTACAACCTTTCTTTTGATCCTGGGGGAAAATAAAACATACAAATAGTGATCTCAAATGCTCAGTAAGGTTATGCATGGATAAAATAAAACATACCATATACATTTGAACTTAAAAACATGAACATAATGTTTAAACATCAAAAGCATGAGAAATGACATAAAACATGGAAGTACGTAAGGCATAGATCATAAAGAAACATTAAGAATGATAAAATATCATGGTAATGAAAGATGTAATTGTGGAAACCATTAATCACATGATATGATTTGCATATTAGCCAAGGCATTTCTGCCAAGACCATCTTAGTGGACAAAGTCCCTTTCTGAATCGAGTTCACTCCTTGTTCCAGTCCTGTAGTACTGAACCTGTTTAACTTGTCGTTCCAGCCATCTCTATCTCATGAGATATAAAATCTTTACCCAATGAATTTGAGGGAGATATAGGTCCCACCCATCTCATAGTGAAATCATTTAAACTTGTGCCACAAAATAAACTTAAAACATTCATCATAACCCAAAGAATAAAATGGGTTTCATAAACATCATCCCATCATTTCATAATCCATATAAAAAAAATGGACATTTCATCATAAAAATCTGACCAAGTAAATCATAGAGACATTAAACTTGAAATATACACATATCAAATAATTTCATCTTAGATGGGAAATGGTTTTGATAAAACATTTGAAATGAATTCTTGAGGAAAATATCCATTCTTCGTCAAAATAATTTTATTTTCAAAAAACGCCATGAAATTTTAAAATAAAAGTATTTTGTTGAAAATATTCATAAAATCATGTAGAGTAAGATTCATGAAAATGAGGCATTATGAAACTGTAAAAATCCATTCACGCCGTATAAGTTAAAAATAACATTCTCCTCGTACTTTTGTCGAAAAAGTCAAAAAAGTACCTCATAACGTAAACAAAAGAAAGATTCCATACATACAATGTAGTAAAAGTCAAAAATGGGTAAAAAGTAATTTAATCATACATGAAAACACTTTTATAAAACATGGACATGGATGATATAAATAACCCTAGTAAATACTTACGAATAAGAAATCTCGGATAAAAATGAGATTTGCAAAATTATCCCTTACCTTAGGTCCGATATGCTTCGTGCGTATCCGAACCTCCTGTATAATGATTTATATAATGTCATTGACTTATTACAGAATAATATTTATTGTTATGATATCATATAGGGTTCACTTATGACTTTATATTACCCGTTCATTTGTAAATTTCATGTTAAAGAGCATTTTGGGTAAAATCGTTTCATTTATCGTCCGTGTTTAGACTTGTAGTTATTCATATAATTACATAGTTCATGATTACATACATCCATAATGTAAAACATGATTCATATATAATATATATTCAGAATATACATATATATAATAGATCGATAAATGGAATGAAATACACCATTCATGGAGTCGGTAGGCCGTACGTACGCATGAACGTTGTTTTCATTTCCTCATTGAATTGAATGAAATTAATTGGATGACATACATATATACATATAAATAAATATAGTATCATTATTATTTCATATATTTCATTATTATTTATTATATATACATTATAATCATTTATGAATGGTTAATCATTGAGAATGAATCTCATCGTGTCGTGGAGACGGTATTCTGTACGTACGCACGAGCGATGACATCGTTCCCATGATCATTGAATTTTATTGGAGTGTATGTATACTATTAAAGAATCAATATAACTTTATAATAATCATATATTGTTATTATTTACACCATTATACTCATCCAAGTAAGGTGGTGGTGGAAAATAGATTACACCACGTCGTGGAGACGGTATTCCGTACGTACGCACCCGCGGTGATTTTGTTTTTTGTAGGATGAATAGAAGGTGAAACGGGGTTGTTTCATTTTTATAATAACAAATCAGTATATTTTTGATACTTATGTTATTAATTTATAATGAAACAACTAAAGAAGAAGAAGTTGAATAAGAAAGAAGGTTGAAAGAATCGGGAGAAGAAATTACCTCTTCTTCGATACGCCTCATTGAAACCTCCTCTTAGGGCACTAAGATTGGTCTTTAAAGTAGACCAAAACCTCTAGGATGTTTCTAGGGAAGTGGAGAAGATAATATGGCAGGGGTTGTCCGAGATTGAAGGCTCAAATTGGTGTGAGGAGGAGAAGGAGGAGGTGCCCTTTTATAAGGGAGGAGAGGGGCACCTTTGGAAATCTTAAAAATATTAATTTATAATAAATCTTACCCCACATAAAAACCTCCAAAAATGACTCATATTAGAATATTATATTTGATAGGGTTTTAATATCATCAACCAATAAAATGTAGACATGTTAGGAATTTATTCGTAACATTATCAACTTGATTTATCCTTATTTAATCAATTTAATTTTATTTGTGATAATAACATTCTAAAATTTAAATTATAATAAATAATTAGTTACTTGTTTTGAATTGTCCATAACTGGATACTTTATAACATTTTATACCATATCAATTTAAATTTATATTTTTTAAATATTTTAGTGATTTTTAAACAGTTTTATAATATGTTATTTTTATAAAATAACAATAGTGTCAATTTTGACACTATTCATTTATTTGAATTTAAATAAAATATATACAGAATATATGTTCTAAATAAAAGCTTTAATAGATTTATAAAAGGTCATATGTTTCTAGAAAATTAGTGGAGAACATTAAATAGTTTATATAATATTTATTTTATTATTTTTAAAACCATTTATTTGGTTTATCTCTTAAAAAAATAATTACTACAACATTCTTGTATAATTATTTAATATACTTATTTGTTTCATAAAAATTAAAAATAAAATCCTATAATGAATATAAATCTATTAAGGTTCACAATATAACTTTTACTCGAATTTATCATCTTAAAATCACAATAGTTAAATTATTATATTTATTAAATTATGAAGGTGACAAGTTTGGCATCATTTAAAATAAAATAATATAAGTGTCATAATCACTTTTATAAGACTCGAAATGGTTATATATTTGTTAATTGGATCATTAAGGTGTAGATATACTCTAAAAATAAGTTTTGGTCAGGTTTTTGGGCCTTTTAATGGGTATTATTATTTCAATAAAAACTATATTACTGATTTTTCACTTAATAAATAATTTCTGCATCATTAATGTATCACCATTAATGACAATTATTTAATCCCTAAAAATTCTAAATAAATTATAATGATGTATATAATTCTATTAGATTTCTGGAGACTATTCAAGTTCGAATATTTATTATGTTTATCACTAAATTAAAATTATTATACTTATAAGATTTAAGAGAGTGACATGTTGTCACTTTCTTTTGTTTTAATAATAATTAAATTATTTTCATTGTCAAAAGTCTGTAAAATGAATCTAATCCAACACTTAGGTGATATGGGTATACTTTTATCCATCCAATAGAATTTTGTCAATTGTTAATGTAATTTTATAATATTATATTTACCCTTAATTACCCGATTTACCTTTAACTATGGTAAATAAAATTTATCGTAGTTACTATTCATAATTTCCAAAAATAAAAAGTAGCTTATTAACATAATTTTGACCCACTGATTTCAAATATGGAATCCATTTTTCCAAATTCAAAACATAAAAGTTGCAGAAATTAAATTAAAATCAATCCCGTTGTCGAAAGAAAATGGGTTTTTCTTTAAAACATTTCAAAAGATTGAATTGATTTAACATAGGAATTTAATGTAAAATCAATGCTAATGACATAAATTATATTAAATGGTAAAAATATATTCTATTTATACTTTAAAACCATTCAATATTATAATTTAACCATATAAATTATTGCGATGAAAAAAGTTGTTTTTAATTAAAATATAGCGTGTTTTTATTATTCATCAAAATATGAAAGTTAACAGAATAATATGATAAATTTATCCAAAGTAATTTTTATATCTTGATTCCAAAGAAGAATTTTATTTTTTCATATTGAACTTATAAACATGTCAAAAACTATATTTAAAGTGGGTGCGCCATCAAAAGGTGGCAAAACTGCATTTTTTTAAAAATACTTATTTTACCCGAAAACATTATTTAGTTCTTATACCATGTTATAGAAAATGTGTAAGATGAATAATAATGTTATAAAATTAAAAATTTAGTTAATACTATTCATAAAGTCTAGTTCATAATAATATTATAATAATATATCGTTGTTTAGTAAAACCCGGTATTGTGTACAACACACGCTATCGAGGAAGGTCGCGATTGTGTGTAATGCAAGCAAAGTCAGGGTTGCGTGTTGTGAAAGAATCCTTCGTTGTTTTGTATAACAGAATCCAACCATATTTCATTTATACATTGAATATATATATTTATATATACACACACTCAATGTTGCATAGAATAATAATTATCAAACTTGTGTGTAACACGATCCAAGTGTTGCGTATACTACAAGCTAATACAGTGTTGTGTATAGCGCATGGTAATATTGGTGTATCATAAAACACAAGACATTAACGAAATTAAATGAATATTTTTCATAAAATCTCGGGGCGTTACAGCCTTGTTCTTGTAAGTTTAATGAAAAAGGTAGTAATTTTTTTCCATTATTGGGATATCTAGTTAAATATTCTCCCCCTACCATGGAAGCTTCCGTCATGAATGTGGAAAACCTAAATCCACTTTTTCCTTCATTGGAAGTAAGTATGCACTCAAGAACATGTTAAGGGAACCAGCTTTTTGGAAAACACAATCAATAACAACAAAAATGTCCATCCCCATTCGTTAATGTTATCTTTTTTAACCACATGCTAGTAATCCCCCAGAGTGCTAAAATAATTCTTCATTAGTGTGTCATTTTGGCCAGTCTGATCAATTATTGATTGAGAGTATGGGTCATCATTACATCATCTAAGGAAGACAATGACGTTATGTCATTATACATCCCACCTGATGTGGGTGCACTGCATATATTCTCCATGTCCAAGAGCCTAATGAACACATTTCCAACCATGTGGTGGGAAATATTTGTTTTTGTGATCCAATAAATAAATAGTTATATCATCAGAACCAGGTCATTTTAAGAAAATGACTTTAATATTAAGATAGCCTCATACATCCCAATTTTCTATTTCTCCTGTGAAAATTTTGTAGAATCATATTGTACCTAGATGGGATAACCCCATTCCATTCAACAATTGCCTCCAGAAAGAATGTATTAGTTGTAAACCCTCCAAAATAGTTTTCATGAGGTATACTTACCCATTATCAAATAGTATATATGAAAATCCAAATTGGGCTCACAGTTGTTCCCATCAAAGCATATGGGCGTGCACATCAGTATATGTCTATATTCATGGACACCATTGGTGATAAAGTATCCCCCTTAAGATATGTTTTCCTGGAATGTACTATGTGTTTTCAAATCAAGTAGGAGGATATGAAAGATTATTGGGGAAATGTAATGGGAATTTCATTGGTAAGAAAGAACATATAAAGGGGAAGAAAATATAAAAGGTGATAGTCCCCAAGATTTAATCTCGTCATACATATTGGTTTCATGTGAAGTGATCCATCTGAACAACAACATGTAGCATATACGCTTGCTAAAATAACGTCGGGATGTTCCATCACCTCGTTTTCATCTTTCTTGAAAGTATTATGATATTTATAACAGGATATGATATCAAACAGAAAAAAGTATTTGGCACATTTCATTTATAATAAATAAAATATTATAAAAAATAAACATATAGACCGATAGCATCATGCACATCACATGAATTAACAAGGAATTTTTGGTCGCATACCAAACATCAAAACCACATGGATCCTGAAGATCTTGTGGGTCACATGAACCCATAAGGAATTGAACTACCATAAGACCCCTCATAAGACACATGATCAAATGACCTTGATCTAGTCATATAATATGCATAATAGTCAACAGAACTTGTGATCAATTGATTTGATCCTAACGAACCCTTAGGATGATCGAACATCGCCATTGAAAAAGGTTTAATAATTATTGAAATTCTGTTTTTGGTTGGGTTGAGTGGGTACTGGGAAAAATATAAATAGAGAAGCAGTTATAATTGAATGGGATTGTGGTGAGGTCTCACCAAGGGATATTTCTGGGAAGGTATTTTCATGTGTTCAAGTGATGAATTAAGGGCATTAGAGCTTAGTAGAATGGATTATTCGATGAATTAATCCCTCTATAATCACTTATTTATAGAAAATTCCATGAAATATCGATATTTAGTAGTAGAAAAATCATTTCCCATGACAAAAATTAGAAAAATCAACAATGACTCAGGTGATAATTTACATTCCTCAGAACGATGACCTTGTCTTCATGGAAGATGCTCCTAGGGGGGTGGGGTTGTTTACGCCTACCAAATAAGAATTGAGAAATCCACAAATGAAGAGTTACATGAATATAGGAATAATTTTTCCAATAAACTAAATGGAGGATAAGGTACTTGAGATTACACTAATTATCTGAACACCTACAAGACACGTGGTCATGTGACCAATAGAAGTTTGAACGGACGGTCTAGCATTTCACATACCCTATAGAAGTCCCCATAGATCCCCTTATACATGTACGGGTCTTATAATAAAACCCCAGAAAATCACTAATCAGACAAGGGTAGCCAGATAGTATCCCATAGGCCATGTGGAATGTAAACGGGTGGATGTTTGAAAAAAAATTCAATAAACACTGGAACACAGGAGAAAAATATCTAAAATGTAGGACCCTCTTTTGGCTTTTAAACTCAAATAACACATCACCAATGATGAGAATTATTTTACTCAACAAAATCCATAAAACCTCACAATATCCCATACCCTTTCGAAAAATGTAAATTAAATAGAATGTGGAGAAGGTTGGAGCATATTATAGTGGTAAAAAACATGCGTTTTTCCCTTGGAATTTCACAAGACTCTATGAGAACCGAGTGAAATTTCTACCTCATCTCAAGAAAGCATGTTAAAATACCATCCTTATAATGAGAAGGGACAAGAATATGTACATGAAACATCAAAATTCCCATTTTTCTCTATAAATAAAATCTTATGGAATTTTACATGACATTATCATGTATCTATAGATGACCTTCAATTGGACACATGACCAGCCACCGATGTGGAGTGTGATAGTCTTCAACAACACTCAAGGAAACTCGAAAAACCAAAAAAATCATTTCAAAATAAATATGAAACTAAATGGGAAAAAGTAAGGAACCTATTATGGTCATAAAACACAAGTTTAATAGTGGCTCGGTCATGAAATTCCCTTGACAAGCCGACTTGATTTCACAATGGCCCATCGTAAATCATTCATTTTCTCATGAAAGGTTCAATAAAAGTGGCCTACGATCTTCTAAAAGCTCTATATTGGGCATCCTAATAATGTTTGGGAACATGGTTGTGTTTTCTAGATAATAATAAAGTCATTCATCATGTCAATATGAATCATTAGGACCCCATTAATTGTATATAACCAAAAAAAGAAGCGGTTGAAGGGATTATCTCAAATTTATTAAAAATCATTTGATACTCCAGGAAAGACTTATAGAGGGATCTTTCGAAATGTGTAATGTCGAATCCCTACACCAACTATAGAATATATTAGGGTGATAGATTCCATGCAAATAAAATAATAACCAAGGATTAATGGCCTATAAATCCCCCACCCCAATATGAGAAATGAGTCCAAAATGACAGATAGATGGATCATTCTTTAGAACCTTGGAAAAGTGTACCAAAGCACTAGAGAAGATTTATCAGAGTAGTAAACCTTATGAAAGGAAAAGAATTTGGTTAGGTTTGATTTGGTTGTTTTTGAATGTGTATACTCTTTTTCTATTACATGTTTGGTTACTTGGGGAAATTTTTTCCATGAAAATGTTTTCTTTTGTCTAATTAAATGTGATTTTCTTTTAAAATGTTTCTCCATGATAATGATTTCATACACTATATTGTATTGATATCTATGGATCATATCACATTGGATAGATAACTTATTTATCTACATTTTATTAGTTTATGAGGGTGTCAAAAAATTCATTTTTATTACTCTAAAAATTCAATTAATATGATGATGTAGTTTTAGAAACTATAAAACAATGAGTATTAAACAATTATGTTACTTATTTCACTGTAACATATACAGAAATAAGATTTTCATTAAACCAATTTTTTTAGAAATCCAAAATGATTATCATGATTTCATTAGTTTACATGTATGTATAATATGGTTGTTTAAATTGTGATAAAATTAATTTTTTTCTTTACTAATTTTTTAGAAATGTTGTTTTACAGAATGTTACTTGTTCAGTTTTTTTATTTTTGAAACAGTATATATTGGATTAATTTTATTATTGATTAATTTAAAACATTACAAGTTATTCTTCAAATAATTCTTTTTTACCAAATTCCGAATCAATATTTTAGAGCCACTAAAAATTTGTTGATGTTTTTTAATGTATGATGTCCATTTTCTTAAAAAGTTTGGGCAACCCTATATTCACAATATTGCAAAGCATGGCTCACCAACCCTACATTATTGTTAATCTTCCAAACACAATGTTACTACTCATGAATAGTGAAATTATAGTTCATCAATGCTAAATTACAGATCATTATCCATATGCTATGTTATTTTTCATGAATTTTGGAAAGTGTGTTTCATCAACCCTACATTATTGTTCATGAATATTGCAAAGTATGATTCATACCCTATGTTACTATTCATTCCACAAAGTATTTTTCGTACCCTACATTACTCTTCATTCCGAAAGGTGTGGTCCATAACCTACATTACTACTCATTCTCTACACTATGGTACTATTATTGAATTGTGCAAAGTATGGTACTTAAAACATAGGTTACCGTTCCTTCTATAATTACTGTTCATTCCGTGTGATTTGTTTAATTTATTTTATGAATATATATAAGTTATTTTATAGATTTTATGATTAAAATTTTACATTAAATATGAGGATTATAATCAAAGAGTATTTAACATTTTTACTATAATATTTATAGTGTAAAATTAATATTTTTCCAATTCCTTTTTTCCATTAATTAAGAGGTTCATAATTTTTTTAAATTCAAAATGATGAATTTACTTACATATTTTGCTGCATGTTTTGAGAAACTGTTTTAATTAATTGTAATTAAGTTTGAATGGATTTCAATCATTGTTTTAAATAATTTATAAATTTTATATTTTTAGAGATATTTTTGGAAGACTTATTGAAAAACTATTTTGAATTCATTTATTAGAGATTTATTATATAAGAATAAAGAATCAATAGTGCAAGGATTTTTATGGAGATATTTATTATAACAATTTATTCAATTTATATTGAATTTCCTAAGGAAGAGATGTTTCTTCAACTAATGAATATTTATTCTATATATATAATCAACTATTGTAGGAAAATAACATAAGTTATGAAGATAAAAAATTTCAGGACATAGGGGATAACATATTTGATATTCTACTTTTCAAAAAGAAAAGTGCTATAAACATTCAACCTTCTGTGTAATCTGAAACATCATATGACTCATTGTTTCATCCCCTATATGTTCTATCAAGTGATACATTAATTATACTTTGACTATATTTTCCATAATGAGATGATTCAATCTAATCATCAATAACCAGTACCTTTTCAATAATATTTTATCTTCTCATTCATCTGGTTGTGAGTGCATAATAATATTTCATATCTATTACATGAAATATATTCTCCTATTTATGATTTTTTACACAAAATAGTTATTTTTTATTATGTATTATTGGTTTGTGAATCATGAATTCTAATGTAAGGATTTAAGGGCAGTGACTCTCTATTTCTACAGTCAAGAATTTTTTAGTTGTGACTCCCTCTGTCGAAAGTCAGATTATTTGGGTTGCAACTCCGCATAAAAAAGTATGTGTCATGGTTATCCATCCACTAGAAAAGTATTTCAGAATTCGGTTACAATTCCACCATAAAAAACATTTTTTAGTGCACATGTATCCCTCGTATAGTAGAGATATATACGAGTAGAAGTACACCCACTTTAGACAAAACTATAATAAAAAACATAATTTTATTCTTTACACTTTCCATTAATAATTATCCTTTATAATTAACTCTAATAAATATTGAATTTATTAATTTATTTATTTATATTTTTGACATGGTCTATTCAACCCTCTCTAGGCCATATGTCATTACCCTTTCTGACCTAACATTTGGTATCATAGGGAATTACAACATAGATTTGATTATCTTTGTTATTATCTATCTAATATTCATTTTGGAATTATAAAATACCTCTCTATATTATTCTTTCATTTTAATTTATGATAACATTTTCATAGACCTCATAGTATCGGCACATGGTCTTATAAGATTGAAGGATTGAACAAAATAATTATGCTTGGATACTTCAAAAGCCAGATCACTTTGATGGAAAATATTATGGCTATTAGAGATCCTGAATGGAGACATACCTCAAACAAATGAGCATTGAGCATTGTTCTATCTTTTTAAAACAATATAAACTACCTGAATATGACCCATTTACTCGTACCAGAAATTATTATAGTATATATATTTTTAATTACAAAGTTAATATGTTATATTGTGCTCTTAACAGAAGTGTTTTTAGTCACATTTATTCTTATAACACAACTCAAGAAATATGGAAGATACTCGAAGTCCCTTAGCATGGATAAAAAAAATATTTTAACCAATATTGGAATTCTTCATGCTAAGTATCACCACATCAAGATGGGTGAATATGAAACAGTACCCCAAATATTCAATAGATTCACAAGTATTGTGAATGGAATGAATTCACTTGGATAAGATCTCGAAAATCAAAAACTATATGAAATATTCATACAGGACTTACCAAATAAATGGAATGAAAGTAAATATTACATTTATGGGAGAAATAATTTAAAAGAGAACACTATATATGACCTGATTGGATCACTACATCAGTATGAATAGTAATTTAACAACATAGTTGCCAACGAGAAATAAAAATAAAAGGTGTTTATTTTAAATCTATGAATTTTTTGTCTTCTGACTCTTCAAATTTTGATCAATAATAGTTTAAAAAATAATATCTATCTTAGATTATGACTGGAGTTTAAAAAATAATGAAAAATAATGAATTCAAGAATCAGATTAGAGGAAACCATTAAAGAGAATAATATAAGGGAGATATGAAAGATTTTACGAATTATATAGCTTCATATGCAACTTTTTATGAGTTTAGGGAGAAATTTCATATCAATTTTGATTATCCTAAACTAAATAATAAATAAAAATAAAAAAACTTAGAAAAAGGAATTGATCACTATTTGGAGCTATACAATAGAATCTAATTCTAGTGAACAATCCAGAAATAAAAAAGAATATGATAACATGTTTTTCGTGGAATCACTGGACAAGGATAGTAATTATTTTCTTCCTTATGAATATTGTTAGTCTAAATTTTATTCTGAAAACCCCACAATTTAGAAAATTATATTATGAAATTTAAATATTATGGAAATATATTTTCAAAGATACTGATTTATATAATAATGTTAATGAAAAATATGAAAAAATTGTTTCTAAAAAAAATGGTTTAGCATAATGTAAAACAAAGTACCACTACTTCATCAACATCTTAATGACATGTTTATGAAAATTTGAAATCTGCTCAAGATTCGATTAAAAATTTTAGAAAGAAAGTTGAATGTCAACAAAATTATTATCTACTTTTATTTGAGGTCTTCATAAATAAAATGAGATAATGTATGTGCCTAAAAAAATATATATGTTTTTGGTTATGATAGGAGATTAACTAAAATGTATAAAACTAATTTTTTTAAAAAAAAATTCTTTTACATCAACAGTTACATGTTTTAAATGTGGAAGGAATGGTTACTATGAAAATTATTGTTCAATTAGATATAAAATATCAATGGGATTTGAAAAAACTAATATTTCTGAATCCTTATTATCTAGAGTTCCTTAAAATACCTGTTTAAATTATATATGGTTACCTATAAATTTTGTAACTAGTCCCATTGGACCCAAAGTAAAAAGGGTACCAAAATTTTCAAGTAATTGATTTTTCTAGGAAAATGCCAGGGATGTCTCAAAAATGACATATGGTACCCGGAATTTTCATGCTATAGGCAGTTGACTAGAGACCCATCAATCTTTACTACTAACATCACATGTGATGGAGGCACTGTAACCTTTAGAGATATCTCCAATGTCAAAATAAAAGATTGTGGTAAAGTAGGTAATTTAAATTATTCTTTTATTCCTAAAGATCAATTTGTTTGACGATCTATAAATATTCTTATATGTATATAAAAATTATGGGATGTTGAAGTGGATGTTGATTTAAAAAATGATAAATTTTTTGGTTTTAACGAAAATTATTTATTATTATATGCTAATCAAAAAGCTAATATTTATATTATTGAATTTTCTATACTATATGTGAACATGTTAAGTGTTTTAATATTTTATAGAATGATAAAATCATTTTTCATTGAAATTTATGTCATATTAATCTCAGATTTCTACATAATCTCTCAAAACCTAAAAATGTGGTAAACATTACTTCCTTGATGAAAGAAAATTTTCATGCTTGTGGTGCTTGCATGAAAATAAAGAAAAACAAAATTTCATTTAGACCTATCAATCAAATAATTACGAATAGAACATTATAGTTGATACATATGTATTTATTTATACCCACTCAAAAAATCATTATTGGTGGAATGAAATGTAACTTATTTATTATTGATTATTAAAGTATATTTACATGGGTATAATTTCTTGATCATAAAAATGATACACTTTCTCAATTTTCTTCTTTTTGTAAATTTATTTAATATAAAAAGTCTTCATATATATTTCTATTCATAGCGATAAGGGAGGTTAATTTTATTATTTAGATTTTGAGTTTTTAGGTAAAAATAATTGTTATTTTCATAATTTTTTTCTCCTAAAACACTACAAAAAAATGTTATTATAAAATGAAAAAATAGAACACTTATTTAAATAGATCGAACAATGTTAAGTGAATATAATTTTCCTAAATATTTTTGGGTTGAGGCTGGTTTTTATGAATGTTATATTTCAAATAGAATTATTATTAGTCCTTGGATAAAGAAAATTTTATATGAATTATTCAAAAATAAAAATCCTAATGTTGGTTACTTTAGTGCTTTTGTTTGAAATGGTTTTCTACTAAATTCAATGAATAATTTAGATAAATTTGATGCTAAGATTGATGAAGGTATTTTTCTTGGTTATTAAAATAATAGTAAAGATTATAGAGTTAATAATAATATAAATAGGATTATAGATAATATTTTAATGTTATGATTGATGAACATAAGGTTAAATTAAATGATGAATCTAATTTGTTTGATGATGAATTTAGAGATTTTAATTTCGGTAAAGAAATTCATAAAAAAAAGAATGAATGAATCGTGGGGGATAATACACCTTCTCACCCAGACCCAAAATCATAGAGGATTAAAAAACATCATCTGATTGAATATATAATTGGATTTGTAAATTATTTTTTTAAAACATAAAATTCTATTTTAAATCTTGTTCTGATTTTTCTTTTATTTTTGATAATTTTCCTTTTAATGAAAATGATTCATAGAAATATGAAAACTATATTATTTCTATGAAAGACGAATTAAATCTTTTTGTTTAAAATATTGGTTTTAATTTAGAATAATTTCTTGAGGATAAGAAGGTAATTGGAACTTTGTGGTTATTTAAAAACAAGATGGATGAATCTAGAAATATTGACAAAAACAATGTAAGGATTTTTGATCAAGGATACTTTCAAGAAGAAGGAATATACTTTGAAGATTATTTTGAACTTATTTTCATGTTAGAGGAAATTAGAATTTTGTGGTATTTTTCTTGTTTTCATGGTTTTTGGTTATATCAAATGGATTTAAAAAGGGATTTTTGAAATGGTTTTATAATTAATGAATTTTTTTAACCCCTAATTCGTGAAATTGAAAAAATTTCCTAACTATGTTTTTAAAAAATCTAATGAATTGTATGGTCAAAAACAAGCACCGCATTCTTGATATGAAATTATTTCATTTTTGTTATACACAATGGTTTCAAGAAAGGAAATTTTGATCAAAATATTTTTATTAAAAGAATATCTAATGTTATTTTATTTTTTAAAATTTATATTGATGATACTTGTTTTGGATCAACTTGTGAAATACACTATAATGATTTTTATTACTTGATATCTTTTGAATTTTATGTGTGTTTATTGGGAGAATTAAAATTCATTCATGACTTCAAAATATTCAATGAAAAGATGGTATTTTCTTAATCAATATAAGTATGCTAAAGAGTTAGTTAAAATATTTGTACTTGATTATGCTAAATCTATGAAATCTTTTGTGGGCACTAATTTTGAATTATAAATTGATGCATCTGGTAAATGTTTTTTATATTAATTTTTATATAGTCATGATAGGTAGATTTATATATTTAACTACATCATGACCCGACATCATATTTTGTGTTTGTTTATGAGCTAAATTTAATGATGATCCTAAAGAAATCGATATTAAATCTATCAGAATAATATTTAGTCATGTTAAAGGAATTGTTGATTTTTATTTACATTAACCAAAATAAAACTGATTTTATTTAACATCTTATTCTGATTCTGATTTTGGAGGAATAAAAGTTAAAAGAAAAATCACAATAGGTATTTTGTCATATTCTGGGTAAATTATAATTTCCTGGTCTTATAATAAACATCTAACTATTTATTTCTATAATATATAAGCTGAGTATATCTCTACTACTAGAATATATGCTCAAATTTTATGGATTAAGAAAAAATTATGTTATTTGGGTATTTATCTGGACACAATACTTATTAATTGTGATAATACATCTATAATTAATGTTTCAAAAAACCCTTTGTAGCATTATAGAACAAATAATATTGATCATATATTTCATTTTATTATAGATCATGTGAACAATAGTGATTTTGTTTTAGAATTTATACATTCCAAAAATAAGCTATAAGATATTTTTACAAATCCTTAAGACTCTACTCAGTTTGAAAAAAACATGAATTTGAACTTTGTATGTTGGGATTAAAATTTTTATTACATTTTTAGGGGAGTTTGTAATCACTTTGTTGTTTATTTAAAAAAATGGGGAGAGATTACATGGTTTTTATTATTATGAAACATTTTTTGGGAGAGATATTTTCGGAGAAAATGTAACCATATAGAAATTTTGATTATAGCCATAGTTCAAACCCATGTATATAGGGGTCTAAAACATGACTATAAGAAATATACAAGGTTTAACTGGTCATGGAACCTATTGGTGTGGCTAAAGAAAAAATAAATAACCATATTTTAAGTGGCTATATCCATGTTTTAATCTATGGATATATGGTTTATTTCCAAGGATTTAGAAACTATGGCTATATCTTACATATTTATCAAACATGGATATAGGTCTATAGTCATGGTTATAAAAATGACTATAGGGTCTATTTCCGTGGTATAAAATCGTTGATATAGCCGATGAAAACCAT
This sequence comes from Viscum album, assembly GCA_963277665.1. NCBI lineage: Eukaryota > Viridiplantae > Streptophyta > Magnoliopsida > Santalales > Viscaceae > Viscum > Viscum album. Next base: position 26,487,488 of record OY728151.1, read on the forward strand.
GGCTATAGATTTAAAATAAATACCACCTGGACAGATTTCATATCCTTACCTCTGTTATCTAAACCTGTTACCTTTTCACTACACCATGGATTCATTTGTGTATAAAAATATATATATTTTTATATATGTTATTAAAAAATGTAGTTGTATCATCTAAATAGTAGTTACAGACCTTCCTGCCATTTTTTATAGGAAAATATTTTTCCCGGGCCAGAGAGGTAGACTTATAGCCATAGTTTTGAGGAACCATGGCTATAGAAAATAAAAAATCACTATATCTATTGTTTAAGTAAACTGTGGATATATCCCTTGGGTAAAACCATATAACCACAGTTTTATGAGGGTATAACCATGACTTAATCCATGTCTATAGGGATTATCGCCACGATATGGAAACTATAAATAACTCACACAGTTTTCCACTGTGGCTAAAGGACTATAGCTATAACAGAAAACTGTGGCTATATCCCATGTAAACCGTGGCTATACCCTTAGTATAAATACATATAGATATAGTTTTGGAAAAACATGGCTATAGTTAAGTGGAAATAGCCCAGTTTTCTAATAGTGTTGGGGGGGGGGGTAAATAATGAAAAATAAATTGGTTTTATATGGTTTTATAATTAGTTTTAATTGTTCAATAATTTTGGTTTTGTAGTCAAACAATGTTGGTATTGTTTGTTAATGTGTATTCTCTTCTGATTAATTAATTTTTTGATCACTTGGGGATATATTTTTTTCTTGTACATGCTTTTTTTGTTTGATTAAATTTGATTTTATTTTAAAACCCATTATGTATCTTTATTATTTCTTACACTAAATTTTAGGTATTTCTATGGTTCCTATCACATCGGATAGATAAGTTATTAATCTATATTTAATTAGTTTATGAGGATGTGTAAAAATTCATTTTTATCACCCTATAATTCAAATAATATGCTGATGGTGTTATAGAAACTCTACAGAAAACACCTTTAAATAATTTCTGTATTTATTTTGCATCAACTTCTACAGATATCAGATTCACATTAAACTTCATTTTATAGAAATACAAAAACTTTGTCATGATTTCATTATTCTACATCAATGTATTTAAATTTCATTTAAACTGTCATTAAATTGTTTTAAAATTTTTATTTTATTCTTTAGAACAACTGTTTTCCATAATATTATTGCTTCTAGTTGTTGATGATATTTTGAATAATAAATGTCTGATTTAATTTATTCCTAATTTGTAGGAAAGAAAATAATTTTTTTCTAAAACTAATTCTTTTATACCAATGTCAGAATCTACTATTTAGATACCTTAATATGTTTTTGATATTTATTAAAGTATGTTTTCTACTTTTTCAAAAAATTATAAGCAAACATAATTTTACAATACAGAAAAGTATAGTTCATCACCCATACATTAGTATTCATCATCCATACATGACATTATTTTTCATTAATGGTGAAAATTATGGTTCATAAACCTTATATTACATTTTATCACCCATAAGATACGTTATTTTTCAAGAATAGTGAAATGTATGGTTCATCAACTATATGGTACTGTTTGTTAATAGTGAATAGTATGGTTCATACCATACGTTACTGTGCATTCTGCAATGTATGGTTCGTACCATATGATCTTATTCATTCTAAATATTATGGTTCATACCCTACAGTACTATTCATTCCCTATGCTACATTACTATTCATGAATAGTTAAAAGTATGGTTCATTAACCATATGTTACCATTCATTTTGATATTACTATTCATTCTATGATGATTTATTAAATTTATTTTCTATATATATGTGAATTATTTTTAAAATTTTTTCTAGAAAAATTCTCATTAAATATAAGGATTATAATTAAAGTGTTTTTGATATTTTTTGTTTTATATATAAAGAAAATAATTATTTATTTTCAACACCATTTTCCTATTAATTTGGAGGTTTCAAAATTGTTTAAATCCAAATTTTTTAATTTACATATTAATTTTTCTACAAGTTTTTTGGAAATATTTTGTATAAATTTAAATAAGTTTGAATGGATTTATATTTTCGTTTTAAATCATTCAATACTGCTATACATATAGCGTTATTTTTTGAAGACTTATTCAAAAAAATTGAATGATTTTTTGAGGCTTATTTTACAGTAATAAAAAGGCAACACTGCATTAATTTTTATAGAGATATTTATGATAAACTTTGATTCAATTTATTTTGAATTTCCTAAGGAACTAGAGCAGCTAAAAATGATGAATATTTTTTCTATATATATATATCATTATCTCTTGTATGAAAAAACGCATAAGATAGAAATATATAAAATTTAAAGACAATCAAGATAACATATTTGATACTATGTTTTTCAAAAAGAAATGTTCACTGAACATTGAACTTGCTCTAAAATCTACAACTTCTTACGACACTCTGTTTCATAACCTTTAAGATCTCTCATGGGTTGAATTAATTCATATTCGACTACTTTTTCCCTGACGAGACAAGATAGTCTAATCCTCAAAAACTTATACCATTGCATCATTATTTTATATTCTCATTCATCTAGTTGTGAGTCTGTAACACTATTTCTTGTCTCCCACACACATCCTTTTTTTTATTTAGGATTCTTCACACAAAAGAATTCTTTGTGATTCTGTTTTCTGGGTTTCTGACTCACAGATTCTAAAATCAGGATCTAAGGGTTGTGAATCCCTATATCTAATGTCAGGAATTTTCGGGTTGTGACTACCTTTGTCTAAAGATATGTTATAAGGGTTTTCACTCACCATATAAAAAACATTTAATTTTTTATCATTCCACTAGAAAATGATGTTGTAAATGGGTTAAGATACTCCAATAAAAAAATCATTTTTTAGTGCACACGTCTCTCTCGCTGAGTAGAGAGGTATGAGAGAAGAAGTATGCCCACTTTGGACGGAACTACTATAAAAAACATCCTTGCATTCTCCACTCATTCTATTTAAAATTAACCATTATAATTATCTTTGGTAAATTTTAAATTAAATAATTTAGTTGTTTAAATTTTTAATTTTTTCTATTAACCCCCCTCAAGAACATCTTTCATTACGCTATCTGACCTAACACTGGTGAAAAACTAGAGAGATCAGGCAACATGCATAAACAATTCATGTTATCACTCATAGATCAATTGAAAATTCGGGGATAACAAAAAAAATAACATTCTTCATATCATCAGGATCACACAAGACATAAAAAAAGCTATCATTGAATCAAATCTACATCACTCGCAATAAAAGTCTAAAACAAAGAATAAAAAAGGGAGGCTTATCTAAACAATGTATATGTTATTCCCCATTCAATTAACTTAATCAACTCATGACACTTGAAAAAACCAAGACATGTCACCCAGATCTAATGAAATTCCACTGGAACACTATTTGGATAATGTGATGTCTCATAGACATGTTGATGCAAGTCGCACGGTTACCCTAGGAATTATAACCAAGTCTCTCGAAGCCCTATTATACCACCATCCATACCTTTCAGTTTCCTCAAGACATGTTTCATGACTCCCATAGTGGAAGAAGTGCGTGTCAGGTGAGTATTGCAGCAACACTCTTGCATGTTAGATATATCCCACAAATCCCTTTGGGAATACCATCTATATCTCATGATGTACTCCATACATGTTAGCCATATCATTTGTCTCCCTCAAGATAAATCACATTGACTCTAGTGAATCTGTTTCCAGAGTGTGAGGTAACATCCATGATGACATCAGGGTAAGTCAGCTAGACCATACTAAGTGTTTTAGAGATGTCAATTTGGACCACAAGATGAATTCCTGGATTAGTCAATCAGGTATCAAGATATCCTTCGGGCATGTCTTCTTGGATCATGAATCATCCCCACGATGTGTAATAATGAATCTCAAAACACCCTCCAATAGTTTAAGTCTATTTTTTTTATGATAATAGGGGAAGTTATCTAGATCATGGGACACCCACTAATAATATAATTTAGGATAATGCGATGGTTTACATGATTATCCATCCACATCTTATGATTTCCCATAGATAATCCATCTTTGATCATGTGGTATACTTTGAGCATGGAATCCAGGTTATTAGACACTCCTCAAACAAGTCAATGGAATCATTTAACTGTGTATGTATATATAAGGAAGACATACTTCGATTGTAAAAAAATATATTTAAGGAATGTCATGATGACAATTAACACATGTTTGGCAGGTGAGAATCTAGTTCAGAGGAGATACCTAGGGTCTGATAACTTTCTCCACCTTGAGTGTGTAAGCATCGACCAGATGGGAAAGCTAAGTGTGTAGGACATAATAAATGGAACTATGATGAATAGGATTATTGTTTTAACCAAGATACATAAGATTACTCTCTAGGTCCCTAACTACATATTAAAAAGTCTAAAGGGTAGCCCCTTACAAAAGTCACACATCAACAGTCAATGATACTGATTATTTTTCTTCTATTGTTTCTCACACTAATAATTCCTCACATGGGATTTGGGTGTCACTCTCATCATATCATTTACGTGACAATCCTCTATTTGGATAATGTAAACATCAGTGTGTAAGCCCTAACTAGTTAAACTATGTGGACTCTGATTCCATCCATAATCAGGATACATACGAATCCTTCCTAAGGCCCAAACCATAATTCAAATGGGTACACAAAATTGTATCATTCCCTCTTTATCTCCAATATTTCAACCATTTAGACACAGTAATTCTCAGGGGATGATCATATTTAAATTGAGACCAGTAGATTGTGAACTCATTGAAATATGATTACTCTGATTCTTGCGATAACTAGGATACATAGGAGGTCTCTATGAGGCTCGAGATCTATATTAAACATCCCACGTGTTTTCCCAACATATAAATTCAGCATCTATATGAAATGTCGTAGATCATTTTCAATCCATTTTTTTCTCACACCAAGAACATTTCCCATGGGATTAAAGATCCTCAATGAGTACATCATTGGAATCATTAATTGCCAGCATCCATATAAATCTCGGTATTTCATCCCTGATGAGAGCCATGATATATAAACACAACGTATAAGTGCATCTACATTGCAGTTGGTCCCAATGGTGTGAATAAACTATGGTAACTATGATTCATAACAATAATCAGGATATATAGGAAATCTACTTAAAGCTCAAGCTCAAATATTTGGTGCATATGTTCCCCTACATATTTACTATCCACATGAAATTAAAATTTTTGGGTTTTAATAACTACATGGGTTTTATTCCTACTATACACATGATATGTATGACACCTCATAATGGCTCAATCTCCTTAGAAAATTAACTGCCTCCATGCGTGGCATCAAAATATAAAGCACCAGGCTATTTAGATTCAACAAATAAACTATAAGACCCCAAGAAATTACAATATTTTCCTTTTATAATAAATTACTTTTTATTATAATTCATTATAGAAAAATATAAGTGTACACTACACACAACACTGAATTAGCATTCATTACATGCAAGATCATCTTTAACCACCATTTAATGGAGAACCTATTTTAAAAATACATTTTGAAAATGTGATAAATTTTATTTTTTAAAATAGACATCATTTTTGAATTTAAAATTTTAAAATTATCATAGCATTGTATTTTTCTGAGAAACGTCAATTTTTTAGGAATAAATAAAAGTACTGTAATTTAGTTAAAAATAACATTTTTGTTTAAAAATTTATTAATGTTAATTTATAATTTATATTGTTGTTAATGTCTGAATATAAAAATTATTCATAATAAAATCTAATTTAGTTCATTAGATTCATTTTAATTTTAAAAAATATATAAAAATTTATTGTATTTTTTAACATTTCTACTTTAAAACACCGCTTCTTGGCCACATGTATAGGATTAGAATTTATCTTAATTTTCCCACTTCTGTGATTTTAATTTTGATAAATTGACATATGAAATTGTAACTAATACAACATTTTTTTCTAAATATATCATCTTTTTTTGTTTTAAAATTTAAGTTCAAGTGATTAAAATTAATTATGCTGATAACGGTGAGATTAAGAATAATAAGTGACTAAACCATAATATTAAGGACCGAAATGACCTGGAATCCTATCCAAAATCTATTGGATTCCAATAAGTAGACCATATCCCAAATTGGATCTAATTTAATGGGTTATTGGTATATTATTAAAAAGAATTTTTCTATATAAAATGATAGGTATGGAAAAAAAATAAAGTGTTACATTTCCTTACCATTAAAATTTATAAAACATTGATATATGTTACAAAAAACTCATATTTTCGGTTTCCAATATCCTTTTTAAAGATAAATGTGCTATTATTATCCTAATAATTGATCAAAAAAATATATTAATGTAATGGTTACTTAAAATTATTGATAAATACAAATGTAGTGATTATTTAGTTAAAAACAAACTAAATTGAATGATACAATAAATATTAAAAGTGATGTGAATTTAATGAATTATTTTCATGACCCACCTTCCTCAAGGTGAGGGAAGGGACAACATAGTGTCACGCTCTTCCTTCTTAATGATGATGGTGAAATAATGACCCCCCGAATACCACATTAAATAGGATATAGAGTGGTAACTAGAACCAACAATATAGAATCTCGCACAAGATGAAAGGCATTAACTTTTTTAATGAAAATTATATCAAGAGATAAGATTATTAAAATTACAAACAACTAAAAAAATTAAAATAAAAAAAATCTCAATCCAAATGATGTGTTATTTAAACCTAAACATCCCCAAAGATACAAAAAAACTCTAAATCAGTGTACCAATAGAAAATACTATGCATCAAAACAACAACTATCCTGACACCCGAGCTAGTGAGGTCCATAATGATCCGCAAAGACCTCATAGAAACATGAAAATATTTTTACAAAAATACAGTGAGTATACAAGTATAACCTCTAGGAAAAGTAAATCCACATGTGCACAAGTGGGGGAATATACTAATGCCCCTATGAGAGAATAGTAGAACCTCAAAGCACCTTCCAAGGAGTACTAACCAGCCCAGAATCACCAAGGCACACTCACCAAATAACACAACTGAAGTAAGGCAGTAGTATAACCTCATCAACATTTCGGTACCTCACACCACTTTCCCACTTTTTAAATGCTCATTACTAAAGACTAACATCTTGATGCAAACACTCTTCCAAAATACAGTCCCACTGCCACAACCTTCCCACAAACAACTGCGCCTCTAACCACATACAAATCCTACCGCAGATATCTAGGCCATGACAACCACACCTCTCACCCGAAGACACATGGGCCTTATCCCGATGGCAATTGGGAAAACAATCCTAGCCCGCAACACCTAGGGCCCTAATTCACAACAAAAATCCTACTTGAAGGATATTGGACTAATGTAAACCTCAATCCATTATAGCATGCTCAGATACACTAGAGTGGTAATATCTTAGAAGAGGGTGCTGGGAAAATGTCAGTACCCACCCATCCATCCTCCCACTGGGACGTTGGGAAAGACACCTTCCCCAATGAAATGGGCGTGTTCTGCACATGGTTTTCAACAAGGGTGGGGTGTATATGGATATCATAAGAAACAAAAATTTATACATATAGGTTATAAAATACTCATCCCATCTACGGGTTTAAAAAAAAAACAACCATCCCACACAAAACAACATTTACTACTTCCTCTATATGCACAACCACACAAAAATACAAAATAAAAAAACATTCATAACCCTCATTCATTTAACCAAAATCCATTCAATAATGAAGGGGTTCACTTTATTTTATTCCAGAACTACCTGTAAAACAAACATGACCAACATCTAAAACCATTTTTAGAAGTCCAAAGGCTACTAGACACTGCCAACGAAAACTATGAAGTAGGGACCAAGTTATGGAAAACCATGTTTTCACCCATTCATATGAATAATAATGTACAACCAACCTGTAATTCCATTGAACACCACAATTTTTCTAGAAACCCATTCAAACACTTCTAACATTCATTCTTCAATGTTATCCCGCTCAGACATGACATCACAACCAAAACTTGGCATCTACGTAGCACAACAACACCACTACCAACACACCTATAAACATAAAATCATGATAACCTAGTATTGTAGCCCTGCTACCCAAACAATTCCTATATATATTCTCACTGCATAAGAAGCCCATCCATTCCACAATTAATAAATTTCTAAATTTGAGATTTTTTCACACCTCCTGTACCACCCCATACACAAATACCACAGCAAAACACCACCATACAGTAGCCCCACTGCACAAACAGGACATCCCCCAAACACATGGTAATTCCCTCTATACACCCCTAGTACCCATAAAAGGGATACCAAAAAACATCATTAAACTCCCAAAAATTTCAAAACCAAACAAAACACATCCCACAACCACACCATTAAGTGATGCCTATTCTGATTTAGCAAGATGGCTTCTATAATTCTCCATTAAATAACAAGGGTGATCAAAAATCATGATTGATATTAGGGAATCAATTTATTTATCCTAGAATATGTGATTAAACATATTTCATGTTACAACCATTTATCAAGAATCAAAAAACATATAGAACACCACAAGTGATCAAGAAAATACATCAAACAACTATGATTTTCAAAAGGCCTTATAACCCATAAAAACCAAAATAAGGTAAAGGATAACAATTATTGTAATAAAAAAACATGAACATCACCACCTTGATACATTTATTACATCTCATCATCTTTGATAAATATAGATTCAGTTGTTCTCGCAATTAAACATCAATACACCCACCCCACATGATACAAAAATAAATAGAGACAGAAGAATCCCTATCTGAAACAACATGCGACCAAAACTACCCTTTACGTTAACAAAAAGGGCGATTGAGCAGTAGAAAAACTCTATGGAAATGCCCTATGGAAATCTCGGATGATTTATTTGACATAACACATGGCTCTATCAAAAGGTAAGGCTCTAGGAAAACCAAGAGGGAACAGAAACACATTGGTAAGATAAGATCCCCGATCTAAAGAGATATATACTATATTAAAGGACACAAATTTTCAAAAGTCATTAATGTGGGATCATGGTCAAGATCACCTGGTTTTGTTATATCTAACACCATGAAGCATTAGGATAGTAAATATTTACTTAATATCCTTTGAAACACACTTAAAAGCAAACAAGCATGGCGTTAAACTCAATTTACATCTGATAAAATGTAAGAGGGGAGAAACTGTAAAATTTGGGAAAATATAAATTTGGAAAAGGGTGAGACACTATTTAGTGTGCCACCATTTGGGAGTTCTAACATTTTGGTGTGCCACCTTCAAGGTACCACCATTAAATTTCCTCCATTTTTGTTCCTCCATTTTGGTTTGGTAATGTTTATGTGCCTCCATTTTTGTGTCACCATTACGGTGCCACCATTTCAATGTGCCACCGTTTCAGTGTGCCACTGTTTCGGTGTGCCACCATATTGGTGTTCCACCTTTTCTGTGTCCCACCATTTTGGTGTTCCACCCTTTTAGTGTGCCACTATTTTAGTGTCCCTCCATTATGGTGTTCCATTGTAAAGGTGTTCCACTGTTTCGGTTTGACGCCATTTCAGTGGGCCACCATTTCGGTGTTCCACCATTTTGGTGTGCCACCATTTGAGTGACACCTTTTCTAGTGTGCCACCGTTACGCTACCATGATTTTTGTGTTCCCCCATTATGGTTCCACCATTTTGGTGTGCCTTCATGATAATTCCACTGTTTTGGTGTGCCACCATCAGAGTACAACTGTTTTGGTGAAACCGTTTAGTGAAACTATATTTTTGGAAAACTCCCAAAACAAACCACTACAATGACCAAGAATAGAACAAGCACTATATTTTCACAATGTAATGACCAGTGGAATTATGTTTCATTACATAAGATACCTCTCAAAATATCCTTTTCCATGATAATTTAAAACCTAACTTAGAAAAATAGGGGTCTGAGAAACCACGCCCAAAAATACCTCTCAGGGAAAAACCATCACACGTTGTTCGAAAACTGGAGAGAAAAACATAACATTCAATATCACCTCACTAAGAATTAATTCCCCTAGAAACTAAAAAACATCAAAGGTAACACTATCTAGAAACATGGATTAGGGAATCCTTCCTCCACTTCAAGATATTATCTATTTTGGGTAGCACAGACTCGTCCACACAGGCTTAATTGCATAAGAATTAATCCGTCTTGAATAAGGATCAGGTCATCCCCATCCCACAGTCAGGACTTTTCAGACACAATCGTAGAACAATGAAATAACTCACCTCATAGAAAATAAGTTCAATCATTACATCTGAATAATATAATAAAAAAACACAACAGAAAAACTCAGAACAACTCCAGGTAGGCATCCATTTATGGATCTCACTCAAATGTACTCTCCTTGAGGCCACCATGCCTCTAAAAAAATGAACCAAAATAATATTCCATCCATGAAGCACCTTCTCCACATGATCGTCTATTCATTCGGGTCACTCCACGAACATCGCATCATCCTAGATATTCAACTCTCCCTGTTCAATGATGTTGGAGTCATCATGTAGATATCTACGGATTTGAGAGTCATGTTATACATCGTGGATCCTCTCTGACCGCAGTGGAAATTCTCTAACATGTTCCAACTCATCAACTCATTCCAACACCTCGAAATTTTCGATGAACTTTGGTGAAATATTTCAACCACATCGAAACCCCTGATTCCCACATCGATGGGAAACCATCAAGAAAACATGGTCCCAACCTATAACTCCAAAGGCCCATTTCTAATATAGGAATATGACTTCTATCGGTCCTATGATGACTTTATCCTCTCATAGATAATATTTACCTTCCCTATCATACTCTACACCAGGTCTGGACCAAGGATAGCTACCTCCCCGACTTCCATCTAACATAATGGTGAATGAAATGACCTACCGTATCGAGCTTCAAATGGAGCCATACCAAGGGAAGATTGAAATATATTATTGTAAGAAAACTCTTCCAGGGGAAAATGTCACACCCAAGACCCACTAATGTCTAGAACACAAGCTCATAACATGCACTCCAACGGCTAGATGATCCTCTCTATCATTCCATCCATTTGAGGGTGGAAATCAGTGAGTAGGTGTAACTGAGTGCCAATGGAATGCTACAATCCCATCCAAAATCTCAATGTACAACATGTATCCCAATCTGATATAATGGATCATAAAACTCCATGTAGTATCACCACCTCATCCACATACCTTTGTGCTAGGGAATCCACTACGTTCGACTCTTTAATAGCTAAGAAGTGATCTGATTTCATCAACTGATCCACTACTACCGAAATAGAATCACATCTTCCCAATGTCCTATGTAATTGTATAAAACAATATATCAAGATATCATCCAAATTATACTAAAAAATGTATAAGGGATGAAACAGACCACTGAGAACATGGTGTTCCACCTTCACATGCACACACACTAGGCACCTTGCCATAAACTCTAGCACACCCCGCTTCACCTCATGCAACAAAAATTGTTCCCTCAATCCTTCGTAAATTTTGGAAACTTCTGGATGCACATATATGGGTTATATATGGAACTCATTGAGAAATACCCCAATATTTTCCATTTGTAAAAACAATATCCCACAGAATACCATCCAATTGTGACTATCCTATGATTTTCCCAACAGAGAATCACTCGGGAAAGTGTAATCACACATCACTATAGTATATAAGTCTCTTCACTAAGACTCCTCCACAATCCTCACCAAGGAAAGCTATACTTTCATCTCAAATAGACAGTCTCTATCACCCTCCACTCTCTTAACCAGATGAAAAAAGGCCTACTCCTATATTGCCTTCCAAGAATCTGTAAGTTCCCAAACAACCGCCTTCAGTCACTTCCTACTTAAGGCAACAGACACCAAATTCTCCTTTCCGGAGGTGTAAGTTATATTGAAGTCGTAGTCCTAGAGAAAATATGTCCACATTCACTACCAAAGATTCATCTCTCACTGGGAAAAGATATAACTCAGGGTCTTATGATTCGTGAACATCACCAAGCACTCCCTGAGGAGGTAATGTCACCACAACTTCAGCACAAATATGATAGCTTAAAGCTCTTGATAATTGGTTAAATAGTGTTATTCATATAGAAACAGCTTCATATACCCACAATAGATCACTCCCCATTGTCTCATCATCACACATCCAAAACCTAGATCATAAGAGTAACATAAAACTTCGAGTGTCACCACTTCCACCTACAACCGAAGCACTGGACCATTGACACGCTCCCCCTTCATGTATCCAAAATATCTCTGACATTTCTCACTCCACATGAAGGATTTTTCCTTTTTGGTCAAATATATCAACGGAGCCACAAATTGGGATATGTTGTGTATGGACCTTTGGTAATATCTTGCTAGACACAGGAAGTTGTGAACCTCTTCCACGTTCTTAGGTGCTACCTAAGAAATAGCTTCCTCGACAAATGATGGGTCCACTACTACCACTTTATGAGACACAACATGTATAAGGAATTGCACCTATCATGTCGGTATTGTTAACTTGGAAAACTTCACATACGGTTGGTGGTGCCGGAGGACATCCAAGTCTGTCATGAGGTGCTCAACATGATCCTCCCTTGACTTTGAGTAAATCATAATATCATTGATGAACATGATGAAAAACCAGTCAATGAAATTTAGAAATATAGAGTTCATTATCCCCATGAACATGGCTAGTGCATTAGTGACACCGAATGTAATGACAACAAACTCAATGTTCCCATACCATCACATAAAAAGCAGTATTTGGGATGTCACCCTCTTTCACACTAAACTGGTGATATCCAGACCATAGATCAATCTTAGAGAACCATCCTTGTCCCCATAACTAACTAAATAGATCATATATTATTTGGGGTGGGAAAAAATTCTTATCTGTTAACTGATTATGTATCTGGTAGTGTATGCATAGCACTAGAACACCGTCTTCCTTCTTGAAAAACAAGACAGGTGCACCCATGATTACACACTCGGCTGAATGAAACCCTTTTTCATATGGATGTCAACCCGAATATGCAACTCTTGCAACCCAGAAGGATCCATCTGATTGATATACATTGAAATCAGATGGGAACTAGATTAATATTTTATTCCAAAATCAACATCACGTAAAGGGGGAAGAGAGAAAAACTATATAGGAAAAGCATCCAGGGACTCCTCGATAACTCTCAGAACCACCACCATCTCATCACCAGTTGTCCCCTTTGATAATTTTGCTAACAGAGAAAGAAGAGTATCCACACCTGAGTTCCCTCCTCATGACTACACGGGCAACAAAATCTATACAATGGCCATCCATATCTAAAATGATGACTCTCATATGGAATCAGTAGATAACACCATTCACATAGAACAATCAATAAACACCATAGATGAAAGATTATGAATGAATCTATAGGATAAGAGGATCCACATTGGACTGATGCGGCCCCAACATCAGTATACACCCCCATAAAACATTAAATAGACTGGTCTGACCTTCAACTGGCCTACTCTACACTAGGGGCATATAAATACTATTTATGTCTAGTCCCATAACATGGGAAATACTGGGTGAAACAAAGGAGTTCAAATCCCTTGAATCAAAAAAATCACACGGAAGAGTACTAAAGAGATTGATCGTATGTTAAACAACATATTCACCTTTTATAACTTCTTACTCGGCGACATGAAACTCCCCATCTCTTGCTCCTATACCCTTTTACTATTTATCGCCTCCCCAACCACACCATGGTCAAGGCCCCTGAGGAGCCTGATGAGGTTGGCATCCTCTAGCACCGTTTATCGATGGTGGAGTGGGTGACCACAACCCCTATTACTGGAATGGTCTGAATAGAAAATGTTGTTGCTGAGGTTGGTGATGGACCTTCCCACCCCCATCGTACTGAGGTCAATATTAATAATGGCTCCAATGTTGTCAATGGACTCCATAGAAAAATAAACTCAGTACCATGCACATGGGGGAAAAGGTGAGGACCATGAGTTCAAAACTAGAACTGTTGGGGCCTAATTCACACTAGATGAAACCTGGAAGGCCCTGATGACAGAGAAATTATGCTGACTACCTTCCCCTTTGACGAACTCGGTTATCTCACCTCTCACAATACACCTTCATATGAGTGTATCCTCCCCACTACTTTGGTCTTCATCCAAGCCTCTATCTATTTTGGTAGGGTGAAGGGAGTGACAACATACTGAAGAGAAGGTCAGAGTGCCTCCTCGAAGCATATATCCCACGAAACCTCATCAGGAAAGTGATTTGGAGTAGATCATAGTAGATCCTTGAACTTGATCCCTTGTTTTGTAGTGACATACTCCCCTACTGGAGGGACATAAGCTCATTCCTCTTCTCATCCTTCATCATCGTGGAAAGAAGCTCTGCCCAGAACTCTTTGTCAAAGTCATGACATGAGACATTATTCTCATTCCTCACCCTAATTTAATTAATCCACCACTGACGTGCTACTCCACATATATAGATCACTTCCAAGAAAACCTAGTACCCCCTCAGAGCATAGATCAAGATAAAGTTGATTGTCTACTCCTCAAGCCAGCACTCCATCTCTATGTCTGAAGCGCTGCCTTTGTACTTAAACTGGCTCTTCTACTAGAAATAACGAAGGGTATTTTCCCAGAAGACATCTTCCCCATATTGATAAGACCTCCATTGATCAACCATGTTATCATGCTATGCCTGAACTGCCTAAAACATACATGTGCGACATTTAGGTTCCATAGTTGAAAAGGTAAACTATGAACTCATAAGCATGGATAGTATGAAATTTTCTTTTAATATTTATTTCAAATCCTTATTTAAATAATATTCCCATGATTTCAAAAGACAAGGATGAACATAAGTCATTATGATTCATGTACCTTTCCTAGGATCTCTACCCTACAATTAGTGTATCCTCACATGGTCATTAAATAAGTATAGAGTCCTGGCATCAGATCACGGGGCCCCTAAATTACCATGTCCTAGTTAGTCTTTTCATGCCTATTTCACACCCCCAAGATTTCCTAACAATGATTCCCTATCATCCAATGCAATAATCACAAACCCTAAATCCTATATACATCCTATATCTCAACCCTCATTGCTGTGATACCATTTTTTCACGACTCGCCTTCTTGAAGATGAGGTAAGGGACAAAAAAGTGACATGCTCTTCCTTCTTCAAGATGAAGGAGAGATAAGGACACATGTGTCCCACCTTCAATAGGCCTCCGAGTGGTGACTATTACCAAGGGTATAGAATATTTCACAAGGAGGAAGTAATTAAAATTTTTAATTGAAAACAGGATTGAGATATAAGATGGTAAAAATCCCAAACAACACAAAAAATTTATATAAAGGAAACCAAAATCCAACCAGTTCATTATTTAAACAGAAACTACCACAAAGGGAAAACAAAAAAATAAAAATCAAGGTACCAAAATAAAATAATAAATAACATCACAACAACTATCTTGACACTAGAGCATTAAAATCCCAATATAGCCGTCAAAGTCTTCGTTGAAACGAGAAAATAGTTTTACAAACATTGGGTGAGTATACGTGTACAACCAGAAGGAAAACTAAAGCCACCTGTTCAAAAATGGGTGGAACATACTGATGCCTCTATGAGATAATAGTATAACATCAAATCACCTACCAAGGAGTAATAACCATCACAAGATCACCAAGGAACACTAAAAAAATAACACATGTCAAGTAAAGTTATAGTTTAAGAACATTGATGTTTCGGTACCAAGAACCAATTTCCCACTGGTTAACTGATCATTCCTAATGGATAACATCATGATGGAACCACTATTCCAAAAGTCATTCCCACTGCCACAACTTTCCCACACATAACTGGGAAACAAACCAAACACAAATCTCACCCGTAAACATCTACGCCACACCCTTACCCCATATCCCACCCACAGACACCTGAGCCAGAAGAACTACGCATTTCTCCTGAAGACACATATGCATCATCTGAATGGAAAATGAGAAAAAAATCATAGTGAGAAAATACATAAGCCTGTCATCCAGAACAAAAAACCCATCTAATGGATCTTGGACTATGGTAAACCTCAAGCCATTATAACCTGCCCAGATAAACTTGAGTGGTATGAACCCAGAAGAGGGTATGATGAAAAAAGTATATAATCATCCATCCATCCTCTAACCATGATGTTGGGAAAGACACCCTCCCCATGAAATAAGAGTTTTTGTCACATGGTTATCAATAAGGTCGGGGTGCTATAAAAATTACAACGAACTAAAATTTATATATATTGGTAAGAAAACACTCATCTCAACCTCTGTGTTTTAAAAAAAACTATCCCACATAGAACCACATTTGTCACTGCCACTATATGCACAACCACAAAAATAGCCACTAAAAAACACAAGCCTCAACCCCTTTCATTTATCTACATTCCATTTATTTTGGAATGGATTCACCTTAATTTATTATAGAACATCCCGGGAAACTAAGAAGATCAACATTTGTATCCATTTTCAGAAGGCTAAAGGCCACTAAACACTACCAAGGAAAACAAGGATGTTGGAACCTAGGTAAGGAAATCCATTTTAATACCCATTCATAAAAACAATAGAGAAAAACCAACCTGTATCCCCACTACAAACCGCCTTTGTCCTAGACACCGATTCAACCACAGCCAACTGTGATTCTTCAATCATACCCCGCTGAAGCTTGACCTCGCAACTAGAACCCGAAAGACCCACTGCACAATAGAATCACACCCTAGACACCAATAAACTTGAAATCATGACAAAACAGTCACACTTCCTAATAGGACAAATATTTCCTAAATGCAGTCCCACTACATAACAAGTCTATTCATTCCACAGTAAATCAATCTATCAAACTGAGATTCCTTCACACCTCATATGCCACCCAATACATAAATCCCACAAAAAACACCACCAAACAGTAGCACCAAAACACAAATATGCCTTACCCTTATACACAAGAAAATTCCCTCAGTCTACCCTCAGTTTTCATAACAAGGTTACCAACAATAACATCATAAAATAACCACAAATAAAAAATCCAACCAAACACAGCACAAATCAAAATTATTAATCCATGAATTTTCATATATAGAAAGTGGGGTTCATTAATTCTACATTAAATAACATTGGTTATAAAATAACATGTTTGATCTTAGGGTATTCATTTATTTATCCAAGTACACATCATTAAGAATATTTCATGTTACAACCATTTATCAAGCATCAAAAAAATACAAAACACCTCCAGTGTGAAAGAAAATAAAAACAATGACCCTAATTTTAATAAGGTATTACAATCTATACCATCCAAACCAAGGTTCATGGATGAAAATAATAACAAACGACTCATCACCAATATCTTACACATCCTCTATTTAATACATCTCAATATATTTTTTAAATTTGTATTCATCTATTCGAATAATGAAAAATTAATACACCCACCTAGCATAATATGAAAATAAAGAGAGATAGTTGAATTCATACATGAAACAACTGGAAACTAAAAAAAATCCCGGCGCTAAAATATAGTGTCACATGAGTAGAAGGATAAATCTAAGGAAACACTATAAGGAAAGCTCGATCAATGGATATTGAAAAACACGTGACTCCATGGTAAGGGAAGTGCATAGGCTCACCAGGAGGCTATAGAAACACACAGGGAAGGGAAGATCCCAGATTTGAGGATCTAGATACTATATTATAAGAAGAACAATTTTATAAGTCATTAATGTGGAATTTTGGTCAAGATCACGTGGTTTGAATATTCTATAGTTATTAGAGTGTAAAAATATTAACTATATATATAATATCTTTTGAATCTCCATAAAAATGACCAAACATGTCTTTGAATTTTCTTTTCATCAAACGAAATGCAAGGGGAGAAATTGAAAAAAATGGGAAACTGGAAATTTGGAAATGGGTGATACATTGTTTGGTGTTCCACCATCAACGTACCTCCCTTATGATTCCACCATTATGGTGCCAATATTTTGGTGTGACAACTTCACAGTTCCATCATTTCAGTGTTCCACCATTTTAGTGTGCCCCCTTTCGCTGTTCCACCCTTTCGATGTGCCTCCATTACGGTGTCACTATTTCAGTGTGCCTCCAGTATGGTGCAATTTTTCGGTGTTTTACTGTATGGTGATAGTATTTTTTTTGAAACTAGATTTTTTAAAACTCTGAAAACAGACCACTACATCCCCCAAAAAAACACCACATGTATTGGTTTTTTACAAAGGAATGGCCTAGGGAAATCCAAGTCCTTATAATTATTGTCTTTATTTATTTAGTATATATGAATATATCATTTTACAAGTCTGTAAAATTAATATATTTGATTTCTAATACTATTTTGATATTTTAAAGTTAAAATTATATAAAAAATGTCAAATTGACATTGCTGTTATTTTACAATAAATGATATTATATTAAATTATTTAAAATTAATAAAAAATAATTTATTATACCAAGGTATTTTTATGTGTTAATAAATATTAAGTATGGTATATTAATGGATAAATTAATCTTGAGAATTAAAATATTTACCCATATATTATATAAATGTTGTTAAAACGGTTCGCTTTTGAGTGGTGTTTTAGTGCCTCAGATGGGCTTGTTTTAAAATTAATATAAAAAGCACATGATATTTTTTATTTAATAAATTAGATGTAATATAAATAATTAAGTGAAACTATATTATATAATAAATCTAACTTTATTTTATATTTAATGGTTAAATTTCTTATGTTTTAAATCATGATGATTTAACATAAACCAAAATGATAAACTTTTGGAATCATACAAGTCAAGGAACCAAATTTTTAAAATTCCCTTTATTTTTGTTGTTGGAGGTTTTAATCAAACAATATTCCCATTTAATCCATTATTTTTCTAGTTTTTATGAACTTTATGTCTGTTATGGTTCCCATTAATGAATACCTTTTTGTATTTATAAGAGTTCCACTCCCCCTCCACTATAAAAAGTCATGAACTCTACCCTTTACTCACACAACTCAAGAAACCTAGGAAAGAATAAGATCTGAAAAAATGGCTCATAAACATCCATGAACTCATACTTAATGCCTACAATTGTGAATAATTCCATTAAAGGAATCCCTTTGGTAAGAACCAATAGTAGTTACCTGATGAAGAAGTAATAGAATCCTCATGTTCTTTAGTTTCTATTCAAATATCCACCCAATAAAATATTCTTCTAATTTTATAATATAAAAAACAATATCCTCAATTTACTAGGATTTTTTTATGTCAAGGGTTTTACTTAAACATATAGACACCTCCATCTAATGGGTAACTATCATATTGTTTCTTTTTACAGTGAACTTTGGCCTCATGAAATGATGATTGTTCATTTTTACATTACCACCTTTCATGGTAGACATTATGATGAAAAAATAAATTTTTATATGATATATATTATATTTATAATGTATTTATGATTATTTTATTTCTATTTATAGAATACCATTATTATTTCCATCTTTTCAAAATATTATAATTTCATTTGAAGAAGTGTGAACTACCACCCCCTTATAGTTATATGACTCATTGATGTCATACATGGAACATACAAATGATTGTTTTAATAAAACTGTGTAACATATATAAAACAGATATGGTAATGGAATTATAATATAAATTTGTTTAATTTAGTTTTTTGTTATTTTAATACAAAAATGAAATGAAACTAGCGTTGATGTGTATATACAACCTACAATCTCCAAAATATTGCATTTCATTTTTAATCTCCAGATATTATGGGCTAATATATATAAATATAATGAATATATATGATAATTAAGTAATTTTTTGAATTTTTTAGATAATTAAATAATGGTATAAAAATAAGAAGAACAAATCATTAGTCAAAACATACTTGAGAAAAATAGGCAATTGACACCCAAAATAGTTAAAATAAGGAAAGTTTCCTAGAAAACAGGTAATACAATATTGTACGAAGTTAATATAGGAATTTATTAGCATGATTAATGTTATTTTTTAATTTAGTTTCATATTTTAAAACAATATATAGGAGGATAAATTTCATACATCAAAAGGAATGTTAAGGTAAGGGATTTCGTATCCATTTGCATTCTATTGATACTTATTTGTTGTTATGCACCTAGTTTCTTTTATATAGTGTATATACGACAATTTGAAATGTTATATCATGAAAATATATATTATTATGATATTATTTTTTTCATTTAATGTAATTACTTCATCTATATATTGAGTAAAATATTCTAAAGTGGTATGAGGCACTTTTGAATGTTTAAAGATTATTCTCCTCAAGAACGTTATTAATGGTTATCATTGGAATCTAACATCATTCTGTGATTTTTGTTTTTCAATTGAAAAAATGACATTATATTAATCATTTTTATTTATAAATTTCTTTAAATATCCTTATTTTTATATGATAGATAAAAATTTTTTCGAAATCCATATATCATTTAATATATGGTGTTTACTTTGAATGTATTTTGATTAACTATGGAATAATTGATAAATATGAATCCTTTATTAAATTTATATATTTGATAATGCATAAAATTTATTATTAGTTATTAATAATTAATAGTCTATTTATGACATGGTTGGATCTTGGTTATAGATATCCCATCAATACATTAGTAGTCTCAGGAGATGAAATATTTAGCTAGGCGCCTTAGAAGAGTTTTTACCTGATAGCTAAACTATATTGTGAATGTTAATAACAGTAATATCTCCATTTTCCTAAGAAACATGTAATCCAATTATTATGAATTTACCACATTTAGTTTCAATTATTATTCATCCATGAGATTTTTCATCTACATATTTATGGATACATTTAATTATCAATTCATTTATTAAATGGATTGTGTTTCTGTTTCACAAATTTCCATATTCAATTTTCCTTATCTAGTTATTTTAATGGAATCTGTAATCAGTTATTTACCATTATTTATTATTTTATTCTCATTGATTCATTATTTATTATTTTTTAATTACCCTTACTAAGAATTTGAGTTCACACATATTATTTTTCATATCTCAAGTTATTAAGAATAATCCTTTGAATAAGCATTCAAGGATGCGATTTATTTAATTTTATTATGTGTCATGTTTTTATTTTATATTTCCCAATTTATTGTGGGTATCACGTATGTGATATGGATTTCCAATACTACTAAAATAACAGTTATTTTGGTATTTTATTCCTTTTAATCATTCCAATAAAATAACACAATGAACTGCCTCCGGTCTTCTGGGGTCGGGCGTTACATGTAACATACCAAACATATAGTAATGAAAATTCTTATTTATTTAATTAAATGTCTTATTTTGTAACAATGTTATATAGAAGATAGGAACTTCCTTGGTTTCATGTTTTTTGGATTTTAAAATACCATTATGAATTGTTATAATTGCTAATATAGTCTTTGAATAGTGATAACGTGATTAGTATAAATATAGGGATTTAACAAATCCAATTTACTCAAACAAATGAAGAAATAGAATCATACTGTAGAATTGATCAATAATAATTGAATTAATTAGATCTCAGAAATAATTCAGTATCACTGAGATTCTCTCTTGACCAAGCCCATGCGTAACTTCCACATGTTAAGCTTGAATGGAACCGCCTATGGGAGAAGTTGATGTTAATAGAGATTACTACCCGAGTGATGTTCTAAATGTCACCCCAAGAGTATGTAACCATCACACATATTTCCCGTAGGTATTATACGGGTGTTATAATGGGTTATGTCACAAGGCCCTAGAACTATGATTATGTGCATTATTTTTTGTAAAGAATAATTAATATGTATTCATTTCATTATTGATACTTTATAAATGGGTTTTAAAGAAGAAGTAGTATTTTTAGATAATATTCAATTTAGATATATATTTTGATGAATTAATGGATTTTTTAATTGAATAATATTTTATAAAATATTATTACTAAATTAATTTTTAATAAATATTAATGATCGTATAATTTTTTATGTGTATAATTGAAATTTGTATTAAGGATTGAAAACTATTTTTTTCAAAACCCATGAATTTTAAATAAATGTCGTTTTTTATTTTTAAAGTGAAAGTTCACATATGTAAAAATTTATTTACATAAAATTAATATTATTTTTGGGTTCATGACGTCGAAATTATCAAACGATGAATTTTTCATAATTTTCTAAGACAGTTGAATTTTAGGTTTAAAATTCAATACCGATTTAATATTTAAAGGGTTTAATGACATCATAAAGACAAAATTGTGAAATAATAAAATACATTAAAAGTAATATTCGTCTAATATACGATTCACCTTTAATATTATATTATTTTTTATTTTTTTGATTAATTTTAATGTGTTATTGTGGACCCTTCATGAAGTATAAAATATTTAAACTTAATATGATATCCTTGAGAGTGTGAGTGACCTCCACATAATAAAGTATAGTATTTTAATAAATTTTTCCATTGGAAATATATAATAATATTTCAAAATCTACATAGTCAAAAACCATTGGAAGAAACAAGGATTTTTTTATTTGTTTGATTAGTTTAATGTGTAGTATCCAAAACCTAAATAATAATGAATTCCCTCCCTTTTCATATATAAACCCGCCAAGGATCCCAATTTTGTTCACTCAAAACCTTTGGATAACTTCCCTATTCGTCCATAATATCTCTTGAATCGTCCCAAGGTTCCTCAAGATCCCACTAAGCCTCTATCAATCCCCTCCCAAGCCTTTGGGATCACACTTCCTAGTAAGGGATTTCTTTCGTTCTCATTTTTGTCCAAGTTCTTTATATTGTTATACGAATGTAATTTCAATTAAAAATGTCAGGGAATAATTTCCAACCTCCCATATACTTCCCTAATTATGTATTAATGATGATATACCCCTTTATCTCTCAGTAATGCCTCCCATCTACCCCTGTTACCATGCCGAAATTCTGTAATGGATTTCACTCTCCTGATTTACTATCAATAAATTCTTTTATATTATGCATCTAAATTCCATTAAATATAGTGGGATATTATGTTATATTTCCCCCATAATTTCTAATTCATGTATAAATTATTATGTACCCCTTTATCTCTCATCAACCCATTGTAAAATTTCCACTTGAAGACGTAATGCTGTCGAAGTTACAAAATGATTTTTCGTCCCAAAATCATAGTGCTAGTGGATACCATAAAACTTTCACTATAAATTTTATTCACATTTATACACTAGTACATGTATATTGATTACTAATATTTATGTCTTACACATCTCTCATTCATGGAATAAATTATGACGTTTAATGAATCCATGTTGTATGATTTATGTGGCACACTTATGCATAAAATGAAATGTTTTTAAAGGGTGACCCTAATAGCTCTACAATGCATTTGGTAAAGATTAGTGTCATGATATGTCAACTCCAATAAGATTTTAATAATGCTAATTAATGTTGAATGAGGTTTTACTTATTATAATTCAAGTAAAATTAGGGTTTACTCAAGCTCTATGTGCAATGAAATTTGGCTCGAGGTAATATAATGTTAAATATTGTTTCCACATTTCCATGTTTTGATAATAATTATATATCAAAATTTTATGTTCATATTTCTATAATGATGCACTAATATGTATATTTCCTAAAATATATTGTATTTTTCATGTTATTCCTTGTTTTCTCCCTTAGTAGGCTTTATAACTCACCCTTTTCTTATGCATGTCCTCAGGTTATCCCATGAAATGCTAAGTAAGAATGAATGTTGTGTTCTTGTAAAAGAAGTTTTCAATAAAGATGTTTTATTTGTTTTTCTAAGTTGTTATATAATGGTTCTAATTTTCCTAGACACTGGACCTCTTGATCTTCATAGTTGTCTTAAGTGATAGTTAATGTAATAAATCATGTTAATGTGTGTAATAAAGAGCAAAGATGTTATAGTTGGAATCAGAGGATAGATTTATTTATTTTTTGGATTAGGATTAGAAAAACATAGTGAAATCCTTAGTGATAAGACAATGTATAATAATACATCACTGAATGTTTTTGAGTATATAGTATGTGGTTTATCAAGAAAATATATCCCTCTTTGGATACGAATAAGTATAGGTGGCTCTGGAACATATATATCTAATGTATAAACCTGAAAACACCACTTTGAGATAGACTCATACGAGAACTGGTACCTGACAATGGGCCTTGTTGTACTCTTGGTTTGACACTCCTAGGGGATAGACTTTGGTAATTTTATAATCCTATTATGAACTATTATTATGGGATAAAAAAATCCCCTAAGAATATATTTTGGGATGTAGATCACAGATAACATATATTTAAATCCATAAATTCATATGTTATTGAAATAGATGTAATTTAAAAGTTATCCATTTTTTCTTTGGATTCTGCTTTATATGTTACCCCAAAAAAATCATGTATTCCATCCAATGTCCAGTAATAGGAGGACTTGGGCTAACAACTGATGCAATGATCAATGTTATGACTATTCAAATGATATTCTCAATCCGATGTGTGGAGGAATAAAAAACATTATTATGATACTATCCCAGTTAACTTATGTTCTGAATAAATACATGGGTGAAGAGGAAAATCCAAACCCCCCTAAGAAATAAGAAGCCAAAATTGAGAGTTTCAGGAGACAAAGGCCTCCTACATTTAATGGATCATCCAATCCCTCAATCGCTGAATACTAGATCATCTCCATTGAAAATATCTTATCCATCCTTTAATGTTCCAAAAAATGAAGGCTTTTATAGATTATTATCCTATAGAGGGTGAATTAGATCAATGGTGGACATTGAACAAAAATAAAAAGATTGAGGAATAGATCATGGAACTATAATGTAAGGATTTCCAGAAAAAAAAATTCGATAAATATTTTTCTCGCGCCCTCAGACTTATGAATGAAAGGGACTTCATTTCCCTAATGAAAAATGAAGACGAATCCATCAGAACATACATGGAAAATTTCACAAGCCTTTCATGATATTCTATCATCTTTTTCGTTACCACTGAAAGCAAGGCTAAATGATTATTTGGTGGGATGAAACCGATTCTATGGAATGTACTAGAAATCCATGACTTCAATAGTTATGAGTTAATTTTATGATGTGCCCTCGAAGTTGAAATGAAGATCGGAGAATCTCAGGGGTACCATGGGGATAAGAAGTGGATTATGGACTTTAATTATAGGGGTCAGATGGATAAATACAATAGTGTTATGAAATTCTAGCACCCAAATTTATAAAGGTGTAGGAAGAAGTACCCTAGAAATAAACTGAAGGGGGGAAGGAAATGCTTTTGATGTGGAAGAGAATGGAACCTGAACATTAACTGCGGACAAGAAAAACCTGCTACTCTGATATTGGAGAGGAACACTCAGTTTGACCCTCAACACATTGTTCCTTCCATAAACAATGATGAACTCGGTCACTTTGAAAATGAGTGACCTAATAAAAGGGTTTTTAGAGGCAATCAATAACCTCCAAGGTAGCAAGGGAGGTATTTTTCCATCAATACAACCGAAGAGAACCCCGAAAATGATTTGGTGACATGTACGCTTATTATTCATTCAATAATAGCAAACATTATTTTTTATTCTAGTTCTAAATTTTTTTATATCCCTAATGATTAGTAGAACAATCCTAACACCACCAAAAATCATGGAAGTAAAGACATCAGTGAGAACGCGAAATTGGGAAATCATTGTATCCCATAAAGATTACTCCTTTGATGTCATAATTTTTTGACAAAACTCCCCAGCAAACCTATTCATACTCGATCTGGGGGAATTTGAGGCAATTCATGGCATGGATTGTATTTACATATATAGAGCCGACCTAAAATTCTGTGAGAGGGGAATCACTCTCCATATGTGAATTGACCCCCGATTCTATACAAGTGCAAGCAGAAAGATGAATCTTTTTTAGCGCCATCATCTCATGAATGTATATTACTTCCCTATGAGCATTAATATCTTTCTTATGAAAAACCAACTTCATTTATCTCTTATGTTGTAAATTATTTTTCATCAAAATCCATGTTTTCTAAAAATGTTTTCCCAATTTTTTTAACAACATAATAATTTTCTATCATATAAATTTTTATCAATTTTAACCTCTTTAAAATGTGTTCAATATATTGTTCATGTCATTTTTAAAACAATACTAGTTTGACTTTTACCAAAATATTGAAACATATTTTTTTAAAAGTGTACAACATCAACTGAAATTCCTTCTATAATGACCACATAATGTTATAAGTATTACTCAATATTATTCTAATTATAATTTTAAAAAAATTATTTTAATAATTATTTGTGAATTTTATTTTTAAAATACAATTTTAAATATGTTAAGGCTATTTCATCATGAATGTTTTCATGAATTTTTATGGTCTTTATATTAATCTATGAAATCAAAAGATTATTTTTCTTATGAATCCCCGAGGATATATTGTATTTATATCATAGTTATTAATTATTTTAATGGTTTATGATCAGTTTGATTACAGATATAAAATTTTATTACCAGTCATCATATAACTCCAAGTGGTTTATGATTATGTTTATTTGATTGGGGTAAGTATTGATATTTTCTATGTTTGTATTTAAATATGAATTTTTATGTTTAATATGTATCACCCATTTCATATGGGAAGATAATTGGACTATGTTAGTGATCAGTTGGGCCTCATTATAGAGAGCACCTTGATGCATCAATGGGTACCATGAAACAAATAAGTGATCCAAATTAGGAGGGTTTCTACCCATAGATTTAAACAGTCTTGTGAATGATCTTGATAGTATGTTTCAAATGTTTCTAATTATATATTACCTCACTAATACATTATTTACTGATGTCTATATAATTATTAGTTAAGATATAATATATATATATATATAAATCAATCTTATATAATTATTTATATGGATTTATCTTATCCAAATTTATATATATTATATTATGGTAAGTGAATTAATTAAATGGAATTTATTTGAGTTTCTTTACTTGGAATATTGATTATTATAATTTATTAGGGATATATTCCTCAATACAATAATGACCCAAAATTTTATCAATTCAAATTCCCTTATTATAATTATTTTGTATTGTATATGTCACATGAAATAACATATAGTACACAGTACAAATTTTATATAGGAATAATGAATGAAATAAAAAATATTTATAGAAATTAAGGAACCTAAACAATTGGAATAGTGACATGACCTATTGAATAGTAATGTGAAAATTAATAACTGGAACCCTACCAATAAAATAGTAACCACACCGATTAATGTATAAATAAAAATTATCTATCTTATGAATGAAAATATGATATAATTATATCATGGTATAAGTAAATAAATATTTTTAAAATGATAAATTAACATTTTTTATTTTTATAAATCAGTAATGTTATTTTCAAATTTTATAATTATAAAAAAGATTTTAAAAAATTTAATTTTCAAATAATATATACAAAAAATTATAATTTTATGTCTTATTATTATAACATAATTTTATGATACTGTTTTTAATTTTTCAATGTACTGTAAAATCATTTATAATTTTAAAATCGGAATTTTTATAGTAAATGGTGATTTTAATAAAAAATTAAATTTCACATATATATAAAATTAATATACAAAAATAGAGTACATTTTCTAATTATTCCCATTTAAAAATTGTTATAGTGAATTTTCATGATTTTTCTAAATTTTTTGAATTTTTGGTTAATAATGAAATACTATAATTTACAGTATAAGGTAAATAAATGCATTATGAGTCATTATTGTTTAATATATGATGTTTTTAGCCAATGGATAGACATAAATTTAATTATTTACATTATTTAGTCATAATAATCCAGATTATTCATAGTCTTCAGCCAAAATAATAAACTAATTAATAAAATAATCAAAAATGCCCCACTCCTCCAGTATAAATATCACCCCTCAAAAACACAATTTCTCACACCTAAAAATCATTGAATCTTGTAAAAATTATTCCCAGAAAATACCAAATACTCTACCCCACAATAAATAGCCTTATTCTCTAAATAATATACAAAACTCAAATTCATCAAGGAGGTTCTCGAAGAGAATAATTCATGAGGTAAAAAAACTTTCCCTTTCTTCTAATTTCATTATAATTTATCTTATTTTATTATTATCTCCTCAAGTACCCTTATCTGAGTTGAATAGTAACTCAATTATCTCAAATATACTATAATTTTATTATTTTAATCAAATAATTTATCAACAATTCATTCCTCACCAATTTTTTTTTCCTGAAAATCGAAATATCGTCTTTAATGTGTCAATTTATTGCATTCAATGATGAAGAGTTTTCAATTCTAATAATTGCATTCAATTATAGTCATTAAAACAATTTTATGGTAGTAAAATATTATAATATATGTATTTCATATTAAATAATAACAAGTAACTAGTATATATACACAATATTAATTAATAAAACAAAACAAGTTTGTGATGATCAAACAAATGCGAAAAAATGTAAATAGTTATCATAAACATTTTAAATAGTAATTTGTCCTTAAAAATAAAAAAAATGATATTTAAGACAATTTAATTTTATGGAAGTTCATTAATTATATATAACATTAATTATGGTCCACTATTTCTATTCTACATGATTTTTAATAAACCTATCGAAATGAATAGATCATGAAAACCATGAACATGAACACTCTAAAACAATGAAATTGTATTTATAACTCATCTAAAGATACATCAATGATCTTAATGAATTTATAATTATTCAAAAAAATGTATAAATTTTGTGAATTAATTAATTAATGGATTTCATTTCTTTATCCAGGACATTAAGATCAAGTGCATAATAGTTTGAGATATAAGTTAAGAGATTCTTTCCAAACCTCCATTATTCATTCGGGTTAAAAATTCTATCAAATTACCCTATCGTAGATATTATTAAATTTTATATATTTTTTATAAATTGTTTTTTTATGTTCTAAAATCATGTATCACGTTCATTTAATCCATGTTTATTAGGGTTATACATCTTTTAAAAAGGTTCCCATCAAAATGGTTCTCGATAAGAATGCCCGATTATTGGGACCTTACAGATTTCATATACATTTTAATTTTCACACCATAATCCATTTAAATCAAAATTATTGTCACATAATCACTCATTTCATCTTCAATAATTTTCTTATTTAATTTCTGGATATATACAATTAATTATTCTTTATTCGTTTCAGATAATCATAAAATTTTCCTTTAAACCCCACTAAAATGTTTTATTTCTAAAGACTCTAAAACATTATTATTACATGTTTTCACTTAATATTGATATCACTTTTCATGATATATTCCTATTTTTCATTATTATTTTCCATGTATGATTAAAAACCATTCCTTCCTGGAAACTATTATTATATTCTTTTTTTTAAATATTTTTAAATGATTATGATACCCAATTAATTCCATGGGTAACCCTTATGTTTAGGTTTGATTCATTTTTTATGATTCCTTATGTTGAACACTTTTTCATGATTTTTTTTGATGGGTGCACCGAGATATAAATATAATGAACTGACCAATGTTTAGTCTCATGAGTTGCCATTGGAAACAGTCATGGTCATTAGGCTTGACAGGTTCTCCTCCATGTGGAATGAGCCTTAAATCATGATAATGTAATGTTTCGTGTTTCTAAAACATTAATATTATTCATTGATTACGTAATCCCATGTAAAATATGTTATTATTTTATATGTTTATTCTTTTTCTAGTAATTTTTTATATCATAATGTTATTCCTTCTAACCCCTGTGCTATGATTTAATATTATTTTATTCCCACACTAGGATTTTTATCTCATCCCTTTGTTCATATATTCTCTATTTTATCCAATGAAGATGTAAATGATTAAAGGGTGTTTAGATCTCAATATGATTATTAAATAAAATTTGTTTTTTTACTTTGGTTTCATGCGGTCTAATAATGTATCTAATAATAGAAGAATATCTTACTTTGTTGTACTTGGATCGTATTTGAAGTCTACTCATGATTAAAATATTGAAATAATTTGTTTCAATAGATATGGATGTTATATTTGGTAACAAATCATGGTCTAGATATTTTTGTAGATTAGTACTAGATAACTTTAGTATGATGTATTGGAATAATTCTATCACCATGGATATACTAAATTGAAATTTAGGGAATCATAAGTAAGGATATACTTTTCATTACCAAGTTTATCCTTATATTTTCAAAGATTTATTTATGATATGATTATTAGCCAAGTATTCAACCCCCCTAGTTGTACATTATTTTTTTTAAATTCAATATCGAGAAATAATAGAATAAGTGTCAATAATGATAGTTATTGACAATGTGATAATTTAACTAGTGAACTACCAAATATAACTGTATCGGGAGCCCAAAACATAAATATATTACCTTCACAACGGTCTCATGTTATGAATAATAACATTAATTGAGTGGAATAAAACACTTATCCTTAGAAATATTGAGTTTCATTCAATTAAATTATAAAAAAAGGCATCCCATTTTTTGTCCATCTTCTAATCCCCTCCTCGCGGAATAATGGATTAAATCCATTGAAATGATATTTTCTATCCTCTAGTGCTTAGAAGAAGAGAATATTGTACTAGAGGTCTATAATTTCGATGGGGAAGATGATCAGTTGTGTACACTGATCGAGAACACTTATTCAATGGTGGAAATTGAATCAATTGAATTATAATATTTCAATAAAATATTTTTAAATAAATATTTTCCACGAACTATTCATCATTAAATGGATAGGTGGTTAATCAGTTTGTATTAATTGCAATTTGTGACTATTAGAGAATATGATGAAAAATTTGGATGAATTTTGTGATATACCTTCGTAATTTTCAAGAACACCAAAATCAAGTTTGTTTGCTTCTTCATCAAACTAAATAAGATTATCTGAAAATCGTTGGTGGTTCGATACTTTGATATCTATGAATAAATTTACTTCTGTTCCATCAAGGTTGAAATAATGATCATATAATATAATTGGTCTTGTGGTATAGGAGATAAAAAACAAAAATTGAGTTAAATATGGGTTGATAAATAGATAAATACCATGATGGCAAGAAAATTTAATAACCCATGGGTCAAAATTGTGGGAAGAATCATCCTGTTAACTACCTATGGGAAACATGAAATGCATAAAATTTTGAATAATGTGGAATGTAGATAATAACTTCATACGAGATATGAAGAATGGACATAATATGAAAGAATAAGGTAAGGTTCAGAAAAAAAACATAACCTACAGTGCAGTGTTTCAACTATGA
Organism: Viscum album; assembly: GCA_963277665.1. Taxonomy (NCBI): domain Eukaryota; kingdom Viridiplantae; phylum Streptophyta; class Magnoliopsida; order Santalales; family Viscaceae; genus Viscum; species Viscum album. Next base: position 26,519,011 of record OY728151.1, read on the forward strand.
GGAACATGAGAATTATGAGAACTATTGGCCTAAGAAAAGGGTTTGTGGGGAAAATAACTATAGCAACCTCCAAAGTAGAATGGTAGGGAATATTCTTTCAATACTTTAAAGGTGTATCATTAAAATGTTGTTGTAACATATACACTGGTTATTCATACAAGAATAGAGAAAATACTATTTTATCTTGGATCTACAAATTCATTGATACATTGCATGTTTAATAGAAATATTCAAACAGAACCTCAAAATATAGAGGTTTTGTTATCTTTGAGAACAAAAAATGGTGAAATTATTTCACCCAAAATATATAAATCCTCCATAGTTAATGTTTGCAGACCAAACCACCCATAAAATCTTGTTTTATCTCATGTGGTGAATTTTCATTCTATATTGGGCATGGATAAGATATCATTATAAAAAGAAAACAACTATTGTCAGGAATGGGATATCACTATTCACATCCTGAGTCATCCGCTAATTCATTACACGTGTTCGGAAGATGATTAATCTCCATCAGAATCATCATCTCAATTGTGCATAGTATTTCCTTATGAGAAAGAATATCAAGCTCAAATGATTGAGATTAAGGATAGAATTGTGCTCAAAGAAATTCCCATTATGAGGGACTATATTGATGTGTTCCTTGAATATTTTCCCATTCATCCCCATATTCAAGAGGATGAGTGATAAATCGATCTTATTCCTGGAAATATGCCTATATGAATGAAGCATTTTTGAATTTCTACCATTGAGTTGGAAGAACTAAAGAATCACTTACAAGATAATCTAGACAAGGGGTTTATATGACCATGTAAATTACCACAAGGCACACCATTTCTCTTTTTGAAGAAGTATAATTGATCAATGTGAAATTCTATTGATTATCACGAGCTTAAAAAAAATAATGATATAGAACAAGATTCCACTATCATGGATAACTGACTTGTTCGATCAACAACATGTGGCCAATTATTTCTTAAAGTTATAAATTTGGTCGAAATATCACAAAATAAAGGTGAAGAAGGATTATATTCCCAATACTCTCTTTTGAATTAGGTATGGACACTACAATTTCATAGTGATTCCCATATAACTCACTAATTCTCTAGAAAAATTTAGGGATTTAATTAATAGGTAATTTACAAATTTCCTCGATAAATTTGTGGTTGTCTTTATTGTTGATATATCGATATACTATAAGAGAAAGGAGGAAAATATAGGAAATTCAATACTATGGAGAAGTAATTTAGAATGGAGAACCAAAATGAAAATTATAGTAAATGTGAGTTTTTTTGGGAGGAAGTATCATTCTTAGGGAATGTAATCATGAGCAATGGGATATCTATGAACCCTTCCAAGACAAAGGCAATCGAAGAGTGGACCAAGCCAAATTCTGTAATTTAGATACGTAGTTTTCTTAGATACCTTAGTATTATGAGATATTTATAAAGAACGTATAATTATTGTAAAACCAAATAAACAATATAAACAATAAGAGATAAGTACTTATCGAGATAATTGAATGTGATCCATTATTTAAAGAGTTGATAATGATGCTTATCACTACAACTATTATGACACATCAAGCAAGTAGATACCTATTTTTCGGTGTAAAAAATTGCTTCAAAGAAGGTATTAGTATGTGTACTAATGGAAAATGATAAAGTGATACAATATGACATAATGATTATTAAATTTTTGAGCACAGTTATCCCTCAGATGATTTGGAGTTGGAAACAGTGTGATTTCCATGAAAAATATGATGGTAATATCTTTATGAGGAGATGTGTGAGATTTATAAAGACCATAAGAGTATAAAATATATATCCACACATAAGTAAATTAATACGATCCATCAAACACTGTTATATCTCCTTATGGATTATGACTTCTCAATCCAGTACCATCCTGGTAATGAAAATTAGGTGGCATATGTTGTTAGTATATAAAATCCTGCATCATTATCAACAATGAGAATTGATAATGATCCAATATTCTAATACCTTCAAATGATGGAGATGGGAATCACTGAAGAATGAACATAATAAATATTTGGTAAAAAAATTTCTCAACCATCCCTATTGGATAAAAAAATTATGCTCTAGGAAATGATTTGGAAATTCAGTAAAAGGTGGAAGCTATCTAAAGTGGAAATTCCATAGAGTTCCAAAAGCACGAGGAAAGAGTTATGATATTTGGGTCATGAAGAAGTATACCATCTAATATAGAGGTAAAAAAAGAGATTAAAAATAAAACATATATATCAACCTTCTCTTTTAACCCCAAGAACACAATGATGTATTGAAATCCCTGAGAATCATTTTGGTTGGGCAAAATGGAGAAGTAGATTGCGGAATATACATCAAAATTATGGATATCTCTGCAAGTGATGGTTGGAAGGTAATGGTCGAAAGGTATTATGAAACCATTACCCATACCAACAACGAAATGGGAAAACATCACCATGGAATTTATCACTAGACTTCTGATGAAATATTGAGGAAACAATCCTATATTGGTTTGTTAGGACTGTATCACAAATAAAGACCACCTTATTTCTATTTGATATTACTTATCACTAGATATAATTTCATGGATATACATCAGAGAAGTGGTAAGGCTACCTAGATTACCACTAAAAATTATATTTGATCAAGGTTCAAGATTTACCTCCATGTTCTAGAAACATCTCCCAGATTATCTAAACACTGAGCTGAATTTTACTATGACCTATCATCCTAAAACACATGGAAAATATCATCAAAAAATCCAGACACTAAAAGACATGATGAGAATGTGTTCTGTTGAATTAAATGGAGGATGAGACCAACATATTCCTCTGTTCGAGTTCTCCTACAAAAATAGTTTCCGCTTAAGAATCCCAATGGCCTTATATAAAGACCTTTATTGGAAAATATGGGGATCAATGGAAGACTTGGATCAATTCGGCGAATGTAAGTTGTTAGGACCTGAAATAGTCGACGAAATGTTTGAAATAGTGAAAACCATTACGCATCATATCCAGCAATACCATAGTTTACATAATAGATATGCCTAAAATATAAAATGATACTTTTTTTTTTATGGTTAGAGACATGGTATTCCGCCACATATTTTTATGGAAAAGGATTATGAGATTGGGGAAGAAGGAAAACCTAATCCCCAGGTACATCATCCCCTTCGATATTATTTATCATTTTTGATCTATGAATTATCGACTACAACATCCACCAACCATGTCTCAAGTACACAATGTATTCCACATATCCCTCTATAGAATGTACATACTAGTTGCCTCAAATGTACTAAATTAATTGGCAATACATTGGAGAATGATATATTTCATGAGCAGAAGCTAGTGAAGATATTGGATTGTAGAGATAATGTTCAATGAAACAAGACCACTGACCTACTTAAAGTACTATGGAAGAACTATATGTATGATGAGGAAACATGGGAACTGGAGGAAGAGTTAGAGGATAAGTATTGTCACATGTTTCCCAATATTTATAAAAATAAAATTTTTAGGGTGAAATTTGATAAGGGGGATAAAATGTTACAACCCCAAATTTTATCAATGAAAATTCCCTACTTATTATTATATTATATAGTATAAATCAGATAAAATAACATGTAGAACAGAATAAAAATATTATTAATTAATAATTAAATATATAATAAGAATTTATAGAAATTAAGTAACCTAAAACAATGGAGTAGTAACATAACCTAATAGTTATCTGACCCTAAAGATTATTAACCCGACTAATAGAATAATAACCCCACCAATGAAATTATAAATATAATTTTTCTATCTTATAAATGATAATATAATATAATTAGTACAAAGTATATGTATATAAATTTTAAAAAATTATAAATTAAGTGTTTGTATTTTTATAAAACATAAATTTTTATTTAAAATTTTATAACTATAAATATTATTTAAAAAATATATATTTTCCCTAAATATATTCATAAATTGGTATTTTTTCTGATGATTATAAGATAATTTTATGTTTCCTTAATTAATTTATCAAAGTGTTATAAAATTGGTTATACCTTTAAAATCGTTATTTTTTAGGAAAGAATTCATTTAATTAAAAATTTAACTTATACTATTTAAGAAATTAATTCAAAAAATATATTCCATTTTTTAATTCTACATGTCAAAAAATTATTAGTTTGGATTTTATATATTTTTCTAAAATAGTTTAATTTTTGGGAATATTGAAATACAGTAATTTATGGTATAAGGTAAATAAATACACATTGAGTCATGATTGAGTGATGAATGATGTAAATGTACATAGGGCTGAACTTAAATTCATTATATAATATATTTCGTCACCTGAATCCATAATATTCATAGTATTGAGCCGAAATAATAAACTTATAAATAAAATAATCAAGAAACACCACTCTCTTCCGTTATAAATACGACCCCACATAACCTATTTTACTCACACCTATAAATATGTTATGCTTATCATAATACTACCCAGAATTCATCTGATGTTTCTACCCCATTTCTAGGAGAATTTCTTCTAAATAAAATACAAAACACAAGTGCCTCAAGGAGGTTATTAAGGGGATGAATTAAAGATGTCAAAACCTCTTTCCTTTTATTTTAATTTCATTCTAACATATTTTTTTTCCTTATTATATCCTCACCTCCCATTCTCCAAGTTTCATTGTAACTACATTATTACAAATATAATTTAATTTTATAATGTTAGTGGAATAATCCATCATCATTTCATTCTCATCCCCTTTTTGTTTTAAAAAATGAATCATATTCTGTGATGTGTTAATTTATCGCTTTGAAGGATGATGAGTTATAAATTTCATTTACCTAATTCATGGAAGGTAATAAAAAATTTCTATTGTTAAAAATAGTTTTAATATAAGTATTATAGATTAATTAATATTATGTAACTATTATATATGCATAATTTTAATTAATATAACAAAACTTGTTCTAGATGATCGAAAATCAAAAATAATATAAATGGATATAATTAGCATTTCATCTAATGAATCATCCTTAAATCTAGCTAAATGATATATATTTCCATTTAACTTTTTTTTCATTAATAACATATAATTTTAATTCCATGAAACTATTCCAATTCTACATGATCTTTCATACATGTATACATGTGAAGTGAACATGAAAACAAAGGAAACAAACAGTCGTGAACGATGAAATTGTTTCGTATAACTATTAAAAAATTCCATCATTGAACATAAGGAAATTATAATAAATAAAATAAATGTATAAAATTTTGATAATTAATTATTTAATGGATTTAATTTTACATTACATGACATTATGATCAAGTACAGAACATTTTCATTCACATGGAAATATATTCTTTCCAAACATCCAATTATTTTAAATTAAGATATGCTTTCTATCTATTTACTATATTTAAAAAATTATATATATATATATATATATTAAATTTTGGGAATATTTTACATGAGCATGTATCTAGATAATTTCATCACACTTGTTAGGGATATAAATGTTTTAAAAAGGTTCCCCTCTCAATTTATCATAATAAGCAAGCTCGATAAAAGGGAACTTCTTGATTTCATTACCAATTTCAAGTTCGCCATAAATTATATTTTAAAACAACATCATGTTTATGAAATCACTGATTTTATCACGAAAAAATATATTTTTGGAATTTTGGTTTTACTAAAATAGTTATTCATTTTTTCTTTCAATGAATCATGATATTTTAACCTTAAACTGCACTATAATTTTTTATTTCTAAATTTTTAAAAACAATATATTTATGTGTTTTCACATAATTTTTACTTCACTTATCATGATATATGAATATTTTACATTATTAATTTCTATTTATTACTTTTCTGTATGGCCTTTGATATGATTACAATACCAAATTATTTCAATGGTTAACCCTATATTTCATGATTGATTCTTTACATATGATTCCTAATGTGGTACACATATTCATGAAAATGTTATCATAAGTGTTACCTAATAGAGACACAATAAATTTAGTAATGTTTAGACTCATGATACATCATGTGAAACTGTCTTGGTGGTTAGTCTTGACTCATGCTCCATGTGAAACAATATCGGTGGTTATCCATGACTCGTTCACCTCCATGTGCAATGATCCTTGACTTATACTTCATGTCTTATGATTCTTACACAATACTATAAATCAATGATTAAAAGATACCATGCACTATATGTTATGATTCCATATGTTTATTCATATTCAATTCCGTTTTCATGTTATCATATAATGCATTCTAATGCAAGTGTTATGCTTTCGTCTTATATTTATTCCCTTACTGGTCTTTTTAGCTCATCACTTTGTTCATGAATTCACTATGTTATCCTATATATATTTAATGTCTGAAAGGGTGTTAGGATATTATTATGAATATTAAATAAAATAAGTTTTTATTCTTGTTTCATTCTTTCTGATTATGTATCTAATCTTCTTATGGATATGAGCCTTTATGATCCATGGTTTGTATTTAATGGATAATTATTCATAAAATATTATAATAATATGTTTAAAATTCTAGGAAAGTATATATAAAATTTCCCTGATAAAGAATATGATATCACCCTTTTCTTGTTCCTTATTTTTTGTAGGATTCTAGGAAGTTTTTTCTGTTTGATATATAGGGATAAACTGTGAGGAATAAAGGAATTCTAGAATAAATGAATATGTGTATATCATGTTTTAAAATGTATTTGAAGTTAAAGTATTTGTATATATTACTAATGCTACTAATATTTTTAGTTCATTAGGATAAAATACTTTGTATCTATTGTAGATTAACAAAGTAACCAGTAACTATAGGATATTGGTGTCCGGGTAATTTCTATTAGTATCATAGGATGTTTAGAAGAATCCTTGGGAACTAGATTTATTAAAACATAGATCAATGAGAATAAAATATAGATATACATTGAGGATATGTATAGAATAATATATTATAGTTTTGGTATGGAATATATTATGTGGATTTTTCTTGATATACATCCTTTTACGGATAATACAATTAGATGTGGTATAGATACATTGGTATATCCGGGAAATAACAATAAGAAATGTGCATCGAGCTAGACTAGAGTGTTACTTATTACATTACAATATGCCTTAATATAAACATATTTTTACACTCTTGATGGATATTATTTGTATGATTCAAATTTTATTTTTCAATCCATTATGAAGGGTATGAAATTCTTTTTGTGATTTGGAAAATTTCCCATGAAAACCATGTTTATGATTTTAAGGTTATACACACATAAATTTAACAATTTATGTTAATTGATTTAATTATTTTGGAATTATAAAATATGATACTTTATGTTTTAATTTAATATAGTATATTCCATTTTTCATAAATGGATACTAGAAAACGGAATGGGATTATCATCAATGCATGTAATCTAAATAGTAAGTATGATCATTTATTTCATGGACATTATTTTTAGTGACCCTGACCCCAAAATCGTAGAGTCGATTCCTCATACCATTAAAACATAATGAGAAACATGTAATTTCAACCTGACAGATTTATCTATTTACTATTCGTGGTAATCTTGATACATACATGATTTCCATACTAAATTAGAATACAAAAAATTAATACATGTTTTTTTCCTGAGAATAACTATATTTCATCTATAATATTTCTATTTTTTAATAATAAAATAAATCATGGAATAATGGGGGAGTGAATCAAAATAAGGGTGAGACCAAATTCTCTCTAGGGGTTAATTATATTAGAAAAAAATAATGAATTAATGAACTTAATCAACATAGAATGGTAAATAACTGAGAAACATTTCATTTAAATGACTAGATAATGGAAAATCAATATATAAAGGTCAAAAACTAAGAACACATTCCATTTAAATTATTGGAAAATAAGAAATCAATATGGCTTGGAAAATATCATTGCACAAATTTAATTCAACCCAAAAAAGATAATGAAATGCATTAGAAGATACTTTCATATTGAAAATATCATGCATTATAATAGATGAATAATGAATAAAGGCATTGATTAAAAATTTTACCCTATGTTTCCTATGTACATGGATCATTTACCATCAAGAGTTTTTAGAAGTTGGTTTCATACTGATTGGTAGAATCCAAATCTTACTTAGTATAGACCAATAATTTGTCCCATGAGTCTAACAATTCATTATTGGTCTATCATTAAAACATCCCCACCCATGTCTTTAGTTATAAATAATTTCCCATATATCTAACTAATTATTTAATTCATAAATAATGTTCATTATCATCATATATCCATTTTAAGTAAACAGTTTGAATTTATCAATATTTTCCCAATAAATAAAATAATATACAATGTAAAACACATTGATTGTATATGAGATATTTTTTTTTGAAATAATCATATCCATGATAAAAAAATTGATATTTAGGTTAAATTTAATGTTTAATGGTCACAAGAATATAAATATTTAAATGGGATACCGATGAATATGAAATGATAAAAATGAAGTGAATATCGATAATATCCTGGATCAAAATAATCATAAAACATCCAGTGCATGAGTAAGGATAGAATCAATATAACATGTAAACATTTTGATTGTAATAAATAGTTTTTGTCACTAATAAATTGAAACATCATAAAATATTCATTAAAAATGTTATTGTGGAAAATATCCTTTTTATTCTAATTTTTTTTTAAATAACTTCTAAAAAAATATTTAAGAATAATAACATAAGAACACAATGGTGGAATCATAGAAATGATGGACATGTCGGTGGGTAATTCCATACATTACGTGCAGAACATTTATTTTCCATTGTAAAAATGTCAGAAAAATTTAGTTATCGAAAAGTGAAAATAATATTACATAGATTTATTTTTTAAAAAATAAAAAATGGGAAAATTTTATTTTAATAAATAATATTTAAAACTTTAATGAAAACATTTTTGAAATTTTTTTAGGAAACATTGTTTTGTAAAAAATGGATTTTTGACAGAAGAGAGAAACAAAGTAATATTTTATTAATAAATTTTATCAATACTTATAAGAGGAAAAGACTAGGAAAATGGTTGTATCTTTAAAAATTATAAATAATAAAAAACTGAACAATCAAATTAAATTTATTTTAAATATTTTTTATATAATTTCCTTTAATTGAAATTTATGAAAAAAAAATATTGATTAGAATGATATGTCAAACAAACCCATAAATAGATAAAAATACTAAGTTGAAAATTAATCAATTGATTGATTATAAGAATCGAATGTAAATACACAAAATTTTTTTTAATAAAAAATAGATATTAAAAACTAATTATACACATTATCATTGGTTATTTGAAACAACGAGGAAGTAATACAACCCAATTAATAGGAATTGTGTTATGAAATATTTTACCCACTGATTAATTTTAATTTAAATCACCTTAGATACAATAATAATAAAATTGAAACATAAATTTCCATGAATAATGAATTATTTTGGATATTACAAGTCAAAGGTATGTATATACACCATATAAATGAAACTAGGTGCATAATATTAGAATTTTCATTAATGAAACTAAATTGAGATGAAATCTCCTACCATATGATTCCATTCGTTTAAAAGTTATATAACCTAGTGTATAATGTTTTTATGAAGGTTATAAATTTATAAGATAACCATATTTTTATATATGGTAAAATATAATATTCTTTTATAATATCTAATCTCTTGTTTGTTAATATCCATTCATTATTTTCATTTTTTCGAGTGTTAATTTCCATGTTTTCAGAGTATGTTTTGACCTATTATTTTATTCTTGATATTTAGAAAATATTATTTAATCATATCCAAAATAAAAAAAATGATTTCAATATAATAGATATTTAGTATATATAATTTATACAATCAATAATTTTTGGTGATAGTAAATGAAATACACCATTCCTTGAGATAGTATTCTGTCCGTACGCATGAACATTGTTTCTATTTTCATTCTTTATTGAATCAATGAAAATAAAATAAAACATATCTATAAATATATATTATTCTTATAGTTTCAGTATTATATAATATATATCACACAATTTTATTTATTTTATCCTCAATACATTCCAAGTAATGTGTAAACGAATCACATTGCTTCGAGTGGTAGTAGCACTCTGTATAGATGAGTGACGTTATCATATACCCACAAAATGGATAGCATGATTGTATGTGTGTTATAATAATTATTAAAAAATAATAACATCATACATATATTATATAGAATATATAAATTTTAAGTGCATCATTATCACCAACCTGTAATGGTGGTAATTAAAAAATTATTGACATCGGTTCATGAGGTTGTAGTCAGTTCTACACATGAAAGATGATTTCTTATCCCATTTGACAGAAGTGTGTGTGTTTGTAGCTCATACCCCTAAAATAATAACATATTAGAATATATAGGAAATATATGTTAATTTATGATAATGTAATTAATATAATTTGATGAGGAGGAGAAGAAAATAATATAAAAACAAATTTAGAAGAAGATTACCTCTTCTATAGGTTTCCTCATTAATATTGCAGTAAAAAATTGAAAGGTTGGATTTATTCCAAAATTATTGATTATAGGATTATTTAAGTAAACTTTTTAATATATTTGGGATTTTGTGGAAGAACTAATGTATTTTTAATTTGTTATGAATGGAGGATAGGGGTATCATTTTATAATTGGTGGATATGACAGAGTTAGTATATTTGAAATGTATTTATTGCCTCTTTGTTTTTTCATTTATAGCGTCTCCCATAATGAAAAAATATAGAAAAATATAAGGTATAAGATAAAAAATATTTCCATCAAATGGGTAGTGTACATGTTTCTAGGTCATTTGATCCCTTAAAATTTATGTTTAGTTCCATGGTAAACAAATTTTTTCTAATTTTCTATAATTAATATCAATTTTTTTTCACAAATGACTATGATAAAAAATTAAGCTAAACATATTATACATTATAAATTATAAAATATTCTGATTCCAAATGTGGAATTCATATTTCCAAATTAATTCTATCGAAGTGGAAAAAATAGTTCAATATTAATCCCAAGATACATGAAGAGAAATCATGGGTTTAATGTGAAAATGTTCAAAAGTTTAAAAAGGTTTTGTTTTTAAATGTAATATAAAAATTATTCTAATGACCTAAAAAGTATTAATATATTTTTAATTTTAAAATTATAACATTATAACTAATTCAAAATGTAATTTCATATTATAATGTATTTAGATGAAAAATTACATTTCAATTAAAATTCATTATCGTTTAATGTTATAAAAAACGTCTCAAAAAAATACCAAAAATTAAATCGAAGATAAACTAGACATTATGATTTCAATGATTATGTTTATTTTCAAAAATATAATTTATAAAAGTTTCTAAATTTAGTTGTAAATCATTTTCCCCATTAAATGATAGAAAAACTACCTTTAGAAAAACAATGCTTTTATACATAAAGTATGATTTGTTATTTTCTTTTTCTTATTAAATCAATTGGATGAATATAATTTTTTAATAATTTTAAATATGAAAATTTCATTAATATCATCATATAATAGTAATTAATTTAATATTTATTAATAAAAATTATATTTCAAAAAATAGTTTTTCTATATAAATATTTTCTTTTATATTAAATTGGTTTTTATATTCATTAATAATTAATTTATACCCAATGATTTTAAACCAAGATTTCATAATATATTTAATGGTATTCATAATTCCTAATTTAACATCCATGAGATACATTCCATTTTAAATAAAAATATTAATAAAATCATGTGACACTCAGTCTTGTGTATAATGAAATCTAATGTAGAATGTTATTATTTTGTGTAATACATGAAAACTATGAAGTGAAAGAAATTGAATAGATTGAATTTATATATAATAGTAATTATATTTTAAATTATAGGGTTTTTATATTCCTTTCTATTCTATGTGTTTAATTTCATATACATAATAGAATATGATGTTCATATTTTTAAATTTTTAGTGTTACATTTTCCCCATCTTAAATAAATTTATTCCTAAAAATTTAGACATGGCATTTGTAATTAAGTGTTTAATATTTGAAAATTATTTTTTCGTAAACCCCCACCATGAATAATTTTAAAAACCTAACTAATAATAAGAGTTAAAGGGAAGTACGAAGGTCACATATCTATTATCCAAATAAAGAGAACATTAATGGAAACAGATGATACTATCATGGATGAAAATTAAAAATAAAATAAGCTCATTTTTTTGTTTAATAATTCATCAATACTTCATCCTTTTTATTTCATCATAGGTCCTTCCTTTCTCTATGTTATAACTAAGGCCATTAATAATCTTCATCAATTAAATTATTTCTTAAATTATTGTAATGAAAATGTGAAGTATCATAATCATATACACCAAGACTGTCAAAATAGATGCATAGTAAGGCATGGTCTTCTATATCAGGTTACACTTTAGTGAACCCAAACAAACTATTTTTGGAGTTTTTACCCCACGATAAATATGTTCCAAAACCATATACACTTGTAGTATCCATATACGTATGTTTCTATAAATAAACACCACAAAATACATCTCTTATAGAAATATTAGGATTGCCTTCTATGCTTATCATGAAATTCATTATTAGGTTTATGTTCCCTAATCAAGGTGTCCTACTTATGGTTCTCATGTTTTTTACTAAACATTATTCAATACCATGTGTAGAATCCATTAACATAGAATCATAGAGTCTATGCCTAATACTATTACATTAGCATAAGAAAGAAGAAATCTCATCCTAAAGAACCGATCAATTTAGTAGTCTTAGTACACTTGAAACAAACATGATTAACATATTACATTCAAATACCCAAAAATTAAGACATATTTTATTTGGTATTAAAATAATTCAATTAAAGAATATATCAATATATTATTCATAGTAAACATCATGGAATACTAGTGAAAGGTAAAAAATTAGAGTGAGATCCAATTCTCTGTAATTGTTAAGTAAAGGAGATGAAATAATGAATCATTTAGCATAATCAAAATTTTATGGTATATAATTGATAAAATGTTTGATTAAAATGAATGGATAATGAAAAATGAATGTGGAAAAGTAAATAATTGGGAACACATTCTATTCAAATAACTCTATAAATAAAAATAAATATGGTAAGGTAACTATGTAATCAGACACTCTATTTTACCAATTAAAAAAATAATGAAATGAATCCAGATATCATGTCATTGTGAAAATATCATGGAAGGTAATAATTGAATTCTAAATGAAGGAAATGTAGAAATTTTGGATGCCTTGTTTTCTAGGTCCATGTAACATTTATAATCAATACCATTACAAGATAGTTTACAACTGAATTGTAAAATCCCATTTGACTATGTCTAGACAACTAATTCATCCTATGAGTCTACCAATGCTTCAAGGGGATATCATTATATTGTCCCCACCTGTTTCTTTAGGACTAAATAATTCATCATACTTCGAATAATTGATTAAATTCATTAAAAATATGACTTAACATAAATATCCATATTTAGTAATGAATATAAATTTACCATCATTTTCCCATTCTGTATAATACCAATCAAATTATAACACTATACTTATAAATGATATATGGATTAATCAATAATCATATGAATGATAAATAATATTGATATTTCAGGGGAATTAAATATTTAATTAGCATTGAAAAGTAAATATTTCAAGGGGAAGTTGATGACCATAAAATAAAAAAACTCAAGTGAATTTCAATTCTATCCTTGGTCAAAATATTCCTAAAATATCTAGAGTAATAATAAGTACGGTATCAATATAAAATATAACCATTTAATTAAGAATAATTTTTTTATTAACAAATTGAGACACAATAAAATGATCTCTTAAAACATTTTTGAGGTAAATATCCTTTTCATTTTGAATAATTCATTTAAAATACAATTTATTGAAAATAAATTCAAAAAAATTATTGACAAATAACCATATAAAAATGAAATTGATGAATCAAAGTTATGAGGGTCATCTAAATAGGAAATTCCATAAATACTAAAAGGAACATTCCATTTTCATGATAAAAATGATAGAAACGTACCATTATTGGAAAGAGATAAGAAGAATACTTTGAAACCATTTTTATAAAATAATAAATGGATAAATATTTCAATTCATAAATCATTTTGAAAGGGATAAATAAATAATTTTTGAAAACATTTTTTAAAAAAATGGCATCCTTTGAAAATTAATTTCAAAATAAAGAGGTAAATGATGTCAGATATTATTAAATGATTTTATCAATACATTCAATTTCCAATGTTTTGGAAAATGGTACTATCACTTGAAAAAGATCATGAACACCCAAATTTAAATAAAATTTATGTTTCATTAAAATATAGGTCATATAATATTTAGTAATGGAAATTCAACAATAAATAATATCGATTTGATGAGATTGTGAAATAAACCATATAAATGATCATAACATTGAAGTGAAAATTAATCAATGGATATATTATGTAAATAAAATTTAAATAAACATTAAACAAGTTAAACTAAAATAATATATATAGAGAATAATAATTAAACACATTATAATATAATATTAATGACAACAAGGAATTAATATAACCTAATAAAAATTAATTGAGTTATGAAACACTTTACCAATTGGGAACTTTTAATTGGAATCCAATTAGATGAAACCATAATCAAAATGAAACTTAAATTAACATAAATAATTATTTTTAATGATATTACATTTTAATGGTCAGTATATAGAACATATAAAATAAACCTGGTGCATAACATTATAATATTCCTGAATGAAATTAAATTCAGTTCAAATCCCTAACCTTATTCATCATTTAGGCTTAACAAAATTTAAATTCTTTTATAACGGTTTTAATATTATATAATATTATTATAGAACCATGTTATGATTTATGATATAATATATGATTATTTTATAACATATCATCACCCTTTTTTTGATTATCATTATTTATTTACAATTTTTCGGTGTTAATTATCTTAATTTTCAAGTATGTTTTGAGTAGTTATTTTCTTGTTCCTATTACATAGACAATTATTTAATCGAATAAATAATTTAAAACATGATATAAATATTATATAAATCCAATATAAATGTTTTTATTGTAATACATAATATTTGGCAAATGAAAATGAAATACATTGTTCATGGTGACGGTAGGTCGTACGTACGCATGAATGTTGTTTCCATTTGATTTTTATGTTCAATGAAAGAAAGTAGTTACTATATATATATATATATATTATCATTAGAGTATAAAATTTATTTCATATATACCACATAATGTTTTAAAACCCATTGTTAATACATTCTATGTAATTCATGAATGAATCACATCGCTTTGTGAGGTGGTAGTCTTCCGTACACATCAATAATGTTTTCAAATTCCAAAAAAAATGTAAATCATGAAGGTATTTGTGATATAATACATATTGAATATTAATAATAAGATTAATTTTATAAATATAACATATAACCTATAAATTCATCATAAATATCAACTATGAAATGTGGTAATGAAAAATGAGGGATTACTATTCCTATGGTGGTAGTCCTTCGTACAAAAAAACTATGATTTTGTAACCCATTTGATGAAAGTTTGTGTGTTTGTAGGAAAAAATTAAGATATCAACAAATAATAATATTTATTATAAAAATATTATTTTATTATCTGGGAATATAAATAATTTGAGGAGGTGTAGAAGGACATAAAATAAAAATGCTTTTAAAAAAACATTAACTATTCATAGGGTTTCCTCAGTTGGTTTTCCCGAAGACATTGAATGGTTTGATTTATGAGAATTTTTTTTTTCTACAATGATGATAGGGAATTTGGGAATTTGTTTGATTTTTTCCCTCGAAATAGTTTTTTATGGTATGAATAAGGGAGGAGAGGTGGTTTCATTTTATAAGGGTGGTAGAGAACATACATGGTAATTTTTAAAATTATTGAGTGATATATCATTTTCATCATTCCCATTGGATATCACAATGGACCCATATCTATAATATAAAGTATAGGGTCCATATTTTTCTATATAATGGGGTTTTTACATGTTTCATGGACCCTTGGTCCCTTATGATTAATGTTAGTCCCTTAGTAAACTGGTTTGTCTCTTTATTGATATATTTAATTTCAACTATTTTCAGTAATCAATATGGTCAAAAAGTATGTTAACCTAATTATAAATTTAAATATTTTATTATTACAATAAATTAATTCATTTTTAAAAATTCAATACTCAACGGTGGAAAAATATTAATTTAATGTTAATCACATTGTTGTGATTAAAAAGTTAGTTTTTAAAGTAAAATGGTCAAAATATTTAAAAAACATTATATATATATTCAATATAAAATGATTATAATTAATTAAATTGTATTATTATATTTATAATTTTAATATTACGACATTAAATATATTGAAAAATATAATTTATCATTATAAATTATTTATATAAGGATTCAGGTTTCAAATAGAAATCATTATTTTTCAATAATTATCAAAAAATGAAATTTATCATAAAAATATGAAAACTTAACCACAATGTGATTTTGAAATTATTATTTACAAAATTAATACTATTTTCTAAAATATAATTTATAAAATTTTCAGAATTTAGTTTTAAAAAAAGTTCACCATTAAAAGGTGACAAACCATCCTTTCGAAAAATACAACTTTTTTTGTGTAATATTGGATTTTTTCTTATAATATACCTATAAAATCCATTTTATGAATTTAAAAATGTTTATTGGATATATAATAAATTAAATGAATTAGTATAATAAACTCATAGTGATTAATTTATTTTATTATTATAAACACCATTTGAACATAATAATAGTTTTGATAAAAACATTCACTTTATATTAAATTTGTTTTTAAAATCAATCTTATTTTGATTTTAAATAACGAATTCAACAATGTATTTTTATATTTCATTTAATACTATTCATGTCATAAAATATTATTTCTAATATATATCATTCATCTTAAATAATAAAATTAGAATTATTATTTAAAACCCAATCTTGCATGTAATGCAATCTATCAAAGAGGTCCATTTTCGTCTATAAGGCAAAATTACTATGAACTGAATTAAATATAAAAGATTTAATTCATTTAAAATAGAAAATATATCCTTAATTATTTTTTACATTCCGTTCTATCCATGGTGTTTTCTTTTCACACACACTAATGAATATTATTTTAATTTTTATAATGTTTATGGTGTGTTACATTCTCTCCACCTTAAATAAATTACATCCCCTCAACTTAAATGAAGCCTTGGTAATTAAGGGTTTCATATTTGAAAATAATTTCTTTGAAGGCCCAATTTATAAAAGATTTAATAAAATATCTTCTTAATAAGAGAAAATGGGAAGTAAAAAATGTAACATAATTATGTCCTCAAGTTGTAGAATATTTTTGGAAAGAGAAGATATGGGCATGGAAGAGAAGAATAAATAATTATATAGAGTGATTGAAGACATTTAACAAAAATAGTGTGGGATTTTTCAAAAGTTAATGTGCTTAAATACATATTTCTATTATTATATAGAAGACAATTTGATTCGTAATATATGAAGGTAATATGATAACATTATTTAATTTAAAATATTTTCCCATAACGCGGATAAACTACATTAATATCTAGGAATAAAGAAATATTTATATATGATAGGTTTCTATTTCATAAACATAATTTAATCCATTGGTTGTGATTCAATCAATTTTAAATATATCCCTTTACTTCATAAGATGAATATCGAAAAATAAATTTTTTATGCCTGAAGCACTAAAATTTACTTTTAATGGAACAAACAACCTATAAAAGAGTGATAAGTCATTCCATATATCTCTATATATTTTATAAAACTATTATGTATAGTATAAATTATCCAATATTTTAAATTAATCATTAAAACTCAACAGTAACATAATTGGTTCATCATGATATTTGTTTATAATTTTTTTAAGTAAACACAATGTTATATTAAAACAAAAGGAAATAAATAGTTTTAAAAATATTTTCAAAAAATGAATTGGAAATTTTACTAAATTTTTCCTCTATTAAATATAATTTTCATAAATCTCTACAACATGTCTTTAATGTTGTTATACCTCCATCAAATAAAAACTAAAATAAGATATTATTAATTTGAACTTGTAATCAACCTTAATTGCATAATCTCTTGATTTTATTAATAAATCATATGTTAATTAAGTCTCATGAGATTATAAAATTCTAGAATACCCTTAAGATGTTTTATAATTCTTATAACCCAAATAACATTGGACAAAGACTTCTATAATTTAATTATTTAATAATTATACATAAACACAATATCCATTTTATTTCAACAAAGGTCCTTCCTTGGTAAAAGGTTTAACTATGGTCATACATTGTCTTCATCAATCTAAATCAAATTTAATGGTTTGTAAAGAAAATGTGGAATATCCTAAGAAAACCATCATTGTGTGTCCAAATAGGGGCATAGTAATGCTAGGCCTTGTGTACCATGACACACTGAAGTCAATCCTGACACGCCCTTTTTTTGAGACACTCAAGTAAAATCTTTTGGATCGTATTGTATACTTGTCCTCAAATTTAATATGAGGTTTATGTTACTTATAATATTTTCTCCAATATCTATTACCCAAGGTTCCAAAAAAAAAATATTTCAACACGAACTATAGAAACCCCATCTTTATAATCATAGAACAATTTCCTGCTTCCAATATATTGGAATAAAAAGTAGAGGAATATATTTTTAAAGACCAATCAATTAATTAGTATTGGTAAACTAGATATATTCGTGATTCCCCTATTACATCTGAATAGAAAAAAATAATACATATTTTTTTCAAGAAAAACATAATTCCTCCTATAATATCCCTATATATCAATAATAGTAAACTTCATGGAATACCAAGGAAAGGAAACAAAATAAGTATGATCTGAACATATCAATAAGGTTTATTTACATCGAATTCGTTAATGGATCAATGATAATAGTCAATATATAAATGTAAATAACTACACACACATTCAATTAAATTAACTAAACAAATAAATATTAAAATTGTAAGTTTAACAAGTGATCACATAGAGAATATAAACAACTAGAAACAGAAAAGTAATCATGGAAAGGTAAATAACTAAGAGCACATGAAATTTAACCAACAAAATGATACCGAAAACAATATAGATAAAATTTCATAGTGAAATTCGATGGATATTAATAACTAAATTCTAAATGAGGGAAATTATTAAATCTTTGATTCTACATCTCCTATGTACAAGGAAACTTTACTATCAAAATCACTCATATGAAAATTTAGAACAAATGGGTATAAACCCATTTAACTAAGTCTATCCAACAGATTATTCCCATGAGACTACTAATACATCGAAGGGATATCATCAACCAATCCCCAACCATGTATTTAGGACTAATGTATTTATCTCATATCAAATAATCAATTTACCTCAAAAACAATGTGTCTTATGATCAAATATCCATATTGAATAAATAATATAAATTTATCAATATTTACCTAGGATATAGAATAACGTTCAGTCAAAAAGGTCATAAGTAAGTTAAGAATGGTTTATGAAATTAGCATATACATGATAAATAGAATAGAAATTTATAGAAAATTAAATGTTTTATTATTGTATGAATATAAATATTTCAAGGGGTATTTGATTAATACAAATTGAAATAAGGAAGTAAATTTTAATACTATCCTTTGTAAAAAAATAAAACACCATCCTCATTAAGGTTAATAATGGTATCATAATAATATATACCAATTGGGTAAAGAATAATAGGTTTTTGTTATTAACAAATGGAATCACCACAAAAATATCATTAAAAATGTTCTTGTGGAAAATATTTTTACATTTTAAAAAATATTTTAAAATCCATTTCTTTGAAAATTTATTTAAAAAAAATTATATAACCCATCATAATTTTGAAAATGAATATTCAATTTAAAAAATTATATGTCTTCGTGTAATTTCATACATGTCGTAAACAACATTTCTTTTGAATAGTAAAAACACTAGAAAAGTTCCATTTTTAGAAATCGATGAGAAGATAACTTTGAAAACATTTTGTAAGAAGAAACAATGTGTAAAAATTTCTTTTTATAAATCATTTTAAATTTTTAAATATTTTTTTTTCAAAAGTAGTTTTATAAAACATTTTTTTCTATGAAAAAATATTTTCTACCATAGAGAGAAATGAAGTCAAATTTCATTAAAACATTTTACCATTAATTTTATGTACCAAGGAGTGAAAAAACGTATAATCACTTGAAATATTTTTTTAGTAAAAACATGATAATAAAGTTATGATTTATTAAACACTATTAATATATATTTTTAATGTATATTAATGAATAAATAATCTTGATTAGAATGAGATTTTACGATAAACCATAAAAATGATCAAAACATTAAAGTGAAAACTAATAAATGGATATATTTTTTATATCATTTATAAGTCCACATAAAAATACTAAATAGAGGATTATAAATTAAAAATACATTATACACATAAACATATAATATTAAGGACATGATAAAAGTTATATAACATAATGAAATGGAATTGAATTATAAAATTCAATACAACGTTGTAACATTTAATTATAATTAGGTCAGATGGAATAATAATCAAATTTAAACATAAAATACCATAATTAATGAATTATTCATGATATTACATTTCAAAGGTAAGTATATACAACATATAAATGAAACTATGTGAATAACCTTATAATATGCCCATAGGAAATGAAATTGACACAAAATCCATTACCTTATGCTTTCTTTGGGTTAATTATCTTTAACCTCACAAATAATGGTTCTAAGAATTTAATTAACTTATAAAAACCATATTATTATTTATTATATCATATATTATTCTTTTATAAAATCTTAACACACATTTCTTAATACACTTTCATTATTTTCATTGTATGGGTCGTTTATTGCCTTGTTTTTTGAGTATGTTTTCACTTGTTTTTTTACTCTAGAATAGATCATGATTTAATAACATATAAAATTTAAAACATCATTTATATATCATATATATTCATTATATATTTATTTAGAATAATCCAAAATATTTTGTTATGGGAAATCAAATACACCCTTCATAGAGATGGTTGGTCGTACGTACATGTGAATGTTGTTTCCATTTTCTTATCGCATTGAATGAAAAAAATTATATATATTTATATATATTATCATTATATTATCATTATTATTTCATATATATCTCATATTATTATTAAAACCATATTTAATACAATCTATGTAATGATTTAATGAGTCACATTGCTTCTCGAGGCTGTAGTACGTCTAACACACGAGTGAAATTATTGTATTCCAACAAAATGGAAAGTATGAGGGTATATTTGATATAATAATTCTACAAAAAATACCATATATATCATATACATAATATAAATCCATGATTATAACAAACCTTGAATTGTAGTTGTGGATAGACAAACAAAATTAGTTCACGAGTCAATAGACTGCGGTATACATGAATGATGATTTAGTAACATATTTGACGGAAGTGTGTCAAACCTCAACTTTTATGATTATTTTTATTTCACTATTTCTTGGACTTTGGTTCTCTCATCGAGGCTTGAGATGATATAATGCAAAAAAATTGACATTTAATTATTTTAGTGATTTTTGGACCAGTGCGTGGTCACCGCACGATGGGCAGTAGCTGTGCGGTTAGCCTGAGTGCCCGCACAAACATCTAACATTATAAATAAATAATGTTTTGTATTAATAAAGTGAGTGAAAAGATTAAATTTTATCAATAATAATGTTATTATGTAATAAAAAATATTTTTATTAAGAATTTGTGATTATTGTTATTATTTTTAAGGTAGTTTTTAAAATTGATTTATTTTTATTTTTATTATTTTTATTTTTTTAATAATTAATTTTATGGTTGTTATTATTAATATTATTTGTTGTTATTTTTAATATAATCATTTTGGTGTTATTATTGTTATTATTATTAAAATTGTTATTTATTTATTGTTTGTTTTATTATTATTATTGTAATAATATTATAAAAACAAGAAAAAAACATAGACTACCATCGGCATGACCCCATACCCTTCCCTGACATTCCCCTATGTGAGTTGTTGCCATGTGCTCACCCCCTCTCGGATTGCCTTGCATCTCACCTCTGCCACGCTCTCCAGCCTCTCCCCATACAGGTCCCACGCTATGGCCCTCTACGGTCGCCCCAGGACTCACCCTCTCCTAGAAACCACTAGTCACCTTTATCTACCCTCCCGGACCCCTAGAGACGCTCTCCATTTACTCCTGCATCTGACTGATACCCTCACCTTGCACACCATCACTCCAGGTTGTGCTAACCAGCAACCCTTTCCACACCCTCTCCCACTACGGCTACCTGCTCGGGCCCTGCCCTCCTTTTCTCAAGCCAGCAGTGCACCAAACCTCCTCCTAAAGCCCTCCACTATTTCCCTCCCCTAACAGCCGACTGATGGCCTCCCGTGCTCTGGCAAGGCCAACTCCAGCAACCTGACCAAGCCAACCCTACTCCAGTTGGCCCTCCGTGATATTCTCTGGAAAACTAGATCCACATGACCCACTGCTCTACCCCATCTCATAACCCTCTACTTGGTAGATTTCATCCTTAGTTTGGGATTTTTTTTAATATATCGAAACACTAATGTCGTGGTATGTAAATCATGCATTTTTTTCCAGTTTTTAGCATGCGCATTTGGAGCATAATATATTTTTCTACATTCCATCGATGTTTCGTCGCATCCGCTCTTGGTTTGAGGTAGGCGTTTCCATTTTTTTCATTCGCAATGCTTTCCTTTGATGCTTGGAATTTTAAATAAATTTATCAAACTTATTCAAAACATTATAACATCCATGTTTAAATTATTATAAAATTTTGAACTTCATTTGATTTGGTTGAAATATTTTTTAAATGATTTTTAGTGAAAATTGACTAGATTTATGAAATCTTGGAGCATTGTTGAAATTTACATGTTTCTTTAAGGAGAAATAAGCGCTTCATGAAATGTATGACCAATATTATGTATCAATTACATTGTGTATAAATTAAAATGGCTTGGTTATTTTGAAAAAAAAATTTGTACGGGTTTAATGGATTCAATGATTTTTGTTGGTGTTTCTATAAAAAAATGCCGTGATGTGGTGATTTTCTGGGAAAGGCTTCAAAATGTTTTCTAGGTGTTAATTTTATTTCAATAGAGTATTTTGGGATTGTATGGTTTTATGGGTGTATATCATGCTAAACGTGTTAAATTTTTTTGTAAAGGTTTTGTGATTTTAAAGCAATGGTTTTTTGGTTTTGAAGTAATTAGTTGTGCTTTCTAAATAATGTGTGTGTGGTTGGATTTTTTTGAAAGGAAATGGAGAATTTTATAAATGGTTTCAAATCCCTTTTTTACGCATTAGAGTGCCATTAGATGTTGGCACACCCATGGGTTCATGTGGAGTACACATGGATGTTCCCTCAGGTGAAGGTGGTGATTGGAATAGATTTTCTCTTAAGGCCTTTGGTATTTTTATGGGTTTATTTTTTAAACCATGTTGGATTTCTTATGGGATTTTGAAAGAAAGATTTATACAAATTTTATAAATTGTTGCTTCATGAATTTTGAAAATATTGTTTTTTAAAGGTGTTCTTCGTAGTTGGTTTGTTTGGCTTGCAATTTTAAAAGTACTGTTTATTTGATAGCACTACGGAAAAAATGGGCATTTGCGACGGGTTATTTGCGATGGGGATAAACCCCGTCGCAAATGGCCCCATTAGAAACTTATTTGCGACGGGTTAGCTTTCCCCGTCGCAAACGGACTGGCGCGCTTTACGCACCAAATCGCGGGAAAGATATTTGCGACGGGCGGTTACCGCCCGTCGCAAATAACCGGTGGCGGTAAAAGGTATTTGCGATGAGAATTTACCCCCGTCGCAAATAGTATGTCGGCAGGTTATTATTTGCGACGGGTCTCGTCGCAAATAACTATTTAACCGTTGACCGTAATAAATGCGGGCTAAGGTATTTGTGATGGGTATCCCGTCGCAAATAGGCCCGTCACAAATACTTTAACCTATAAATACCCCCCATCCGTTTTTTTTTCATTCATTCTCAAAATCAATCTTCTACTTCTCTCAAAACTCTATTTTTAGAGTTCAGCGTTTCTTGAGTTTAATTTTTTTTTCCGGAGTTCATATTAAAGTTTTCAACAACGATCAGAGATCAACCTCAAATCAATTTTAAATGTATTTATGTTCATTTTAATTTCATATTTATTTTAAAATTTTTATTAGTTTCAATTATTCTTAATTAGTTGTAATATAATTATGTTTACATTGATTTGTTACTCAATAAATTTAATTTATTAGTATTCATTGTTCATAGTTAATGGTAATTAGGAATAATTAGTAATAATTTCATATAATTAAGTATAAATACTAATAATTACTAATAAATACCAATAATTAGAAATAATTAGTAATAATTACCAATAATTACCAATAATTAGTAATAATTCGTAATAATTACTAATAATTAGTAATAATTACCAATAATTGGTAATAATTTACAATAATTACCAATAATTAGTAATAATTAGTAAGAATTACTAATAATTAGCAATAATTATTAATAATTACCAATAATTAGTAATAATTACCAATATTTAGTACTAAATAGTAATAATTAGCAATAATTACCAATAATTAGGAATAATTAGTAATAATTACCAATAATAACCAATAATTACTAATATTTAGTACTAAATAGTAATAATTAGTAATAATTACCAATAATTAGGAATAATTAGTAATAATTTCCAATAATTAGTAATAATTAATAATAATTACAAATAATTAGTAATAATTAGTAATAATTGCCAATAATTAGTAATAATTACAAATAATTACCAATAATTAGTAATAATTGGTAATAATTAGTTATAATTACCAATAATTCGTAATAATTAGAAATAATTACCAATAATTACCACTAATTAGTAATAATTATTAATAATTACCAATAATTAGTAATAATTAGTAATAATTACCAATAATTAGTAATAATTAGTAATAATTAGTAATAATTAGTAATAATTAGTAATAATTATTAATAATTAGTAATAATTAGTAATAATTAGGAATAATTCGTAATAATTACCAATAGTTAGTAATAATTACCAATAATTAGTAATAATTACCAATATTAGTAATAATTATGCATAATTATTAATAATTAGTCATAATTAGTAATAATTAGTAATAATTAGTAATAATTATCAATAATTAGAAATAATTAGAAATAATTACCAATAATTACCACTAATTAGTAATAATTAATGATAATTACCAATAATTAGTAATAATTAGTAATAATTACCAATAATTAGTAATAATTAGTAATAATTAGTAATAATTACCAATAATTAGTAATAATTACCAATAATTAGTAATAATTACCAATAATTAGTAATAATTAGTAATAATTATTTATAATTAGTAATAATTAGTAATAATTGGTAATAATTAGCAATAATTGGTAATAATTTGCAATAATTGGTAATAATTACCAATAATTAGTAATAATTACCAATAATTAGAAATAATTAACAATAATTACCAATAATTAGTAATAATTATCAATAATTTGTAATAATTACCAATAATTAGTAATAATTACCAATAATTAGTAATAATTACCGATAATTAGTAATAATTAGTAATAATTAGTAATAATTACCAATAATTACTAATAATTAGTAATAATTCGTAATAATTACAAATAATTAGTAATAATTACCAATAATTAGTAATAATTAAAAAAAATTAGTAATAATTACCAATAATTAGTAATAATTACCAATAATTAGTAATAATTACCAATAATTAGTAATAATTAACAATAATTAGTAATAATTAACAATAATTAGTAATAATTACCAATAATTAGTAATAATTAGTAATAATTAGTAATAATTAGTAATAATTACCAATAATTAGTAATAATTAGTAATAATTTGGAATAATTATCAATAATTAGTAATAATTACCAATAATTACCAATA
Organism: Viscum album; assembly: GCA_963277665.1. Classification (NCBI taxonomy): domain Eukaryota; kingdom Viridiplantae; phylum Streptophyta; class Magnoliopsida; order Santalales; family Viscaceae; genus Viscum; species Viscum album. The sequence continues at coordinate 26,545,285 of OY728151.1, forward strand.
ATTAGTAATAATTAGTTATAATTAGTAATAATTAGTAATAATTTGTAATAATTTCCAATAATTAGTAATAATTACCAATAATTTGTAATAATTACTAATAATTAGTAATAATTACCAATAATTAGTAATAATTACAATTAATTAGTAATAATTAGAAATAATTACCAATAATTAGTAATAATTTGTAATAATTATTAATAATTAGTAATAATTAGAAATAATTAGTAATAATTAGTAATAATTAGCAATAATTAGCAATAATCAGAATAATTACGAATAATTATCAATAATTACCATTAATTAGCAATAATTACCAAAAATTACCAATAATTAGAAATAATTAGCAATAATTACCAATAATTACCAATAATTACCAATAATTACCAATAATTACCAATAATTACCAATAATTACCAATAATTAGTAATAATTACCAATAAATAGTAATAATTAGTAATAATTAGTAATAATTAGTAATAATTAGTTATAATTGGTTATAATTGGTAATAATTAGCAATAATTGGTAATAATTTGCAATAATTGGTGATAATTACCAATAATTAGTAATAACTACCAATAATTAGAAATAATTAACAATAATTACCAATAATTAGTAATAATTATCAATAATTTGTAATAATTACCAATAATTAGTAATAATTACCAATAATTAGTAATAATTACCGATAATTAGTAATAATTAGTAATAATTAGTAATAATTACCAATAATTAGTAATAATTACCAATAATTTGTAATAATTACAAATAATTAGTAATAATTACCAATAATTTGTAATAATTACCAATAATTAGTAATAATTAAAAATAATTAGTAATAATTACCAATAATTAGTAATAATTACCAATAATTAGTAATAATTACCAATAATTAGTAATAATTAACAATAATTAGTAATAATTAACAATAATTAGTAATAATTACCAATAATTAGTAATAATTTGTAATAATTAGTAATAATTTGTAATAATTACCAATAATTAGTAATAATTAGTAAAAATTTGGAATAATTACCAATAATTAGTAATAATTACCAATAATTTCCAATAATTAGTAATAATTAGTAATAATTTGTAATAATTAGTAATAATTAGTTATAATTAGTAATAATTAGTAATAATTAGTAATAAATTCCAATAATTAGTAATAATTACCAATAATTAGTAATAATTACCAATAATTTGTAATAATTACTAATAATTAGTAATAATTACCAATAATTAGTAATAATTACAAATAATTAGTAATAATTCGTAATAATTACCGATAATTAGTAATAATTACCAATAATTAGTAATAATTACCGATAATTAGTAATAATTACCCATAATTAGTAATAATTACCAAATATTAGAAATAATTACCAATAATTAGTAATAATTAGTAATAATTAGTAATAATTAGTAATAATTAGTAATAATTAGTATTAATTAGTAATAATTAGCAATAATTAGCAATAATTAGAATAATTACCAATAATTATCAATAATTACCAATAATTAGCAATAATTACCAATAATTACCAATAATTAGCAATAATTAGCAATAATTAGCAATAATTAGCAATAATTACCAATAATTACCAATAATTACCAATAATTACCAATAATTACCTATAATTAGTAATAATTTCCAATAATTAGTAATAATTACCAATAATTACCAATATTTACCAATATTTTCCAATAATTACCAATATTTACTAATATTTACCAATATTTTCCAATATTTACCAATATTTACCAATATTTACCAATATTTACCAATATTTACCAATATTTACCAATATTTACCAATATTTACCAATATTTACCAATATTTACCAATATTTACCAATATTTACCAATATTTACCAATATTTACTAATATTTACCAATATTTACCAATATTTAATAATATTTACCAATAATTACCAATATTTACCAATATTTACCAATATTTACCAATAATTTGGAATAATTACCAATAATTTGGAATAATTACCAATAATTATGAATAATTACCAATAATTAGGAATAATTACCAATAATTTGGAATAATAACATTATTAAATTATTTGTATATATTATTATTAATATTAAAATAATATAATTTTCTATATTATATACAGTTCTCTTTTAATCTGTGTGTTTTTTGTCTCCACATGTAATATTTGCATTCTTTTTCAAAATTATCAACCTACTCGCTAATAGAAAGGTGAAAGTGAATTCAAATATTACATGTGGAGACAGATTGTTAAACACACAGATGAAAGGAGAATTGTATATAATATAAAAAATTATATTATTTTAATATTAATAATAAAATATACTAACAATGTAATATTGTTATTATTATATAATTAATATTTATGAAAAAATTATATTAGTATTATTAAAAAAATAAAAAATCTATATAATATTAAAATTATAAATATTTGTAACAGGATTTGCTTTATTCTCAACTTATTCAATCCTTTCTTGAGTGTTTTTTTAACAAATTATTCAAAACTAGTAATGCTTTTATATTTTAAAGAAAAATATGGGACAATGGGGTCGTCAACAGTCATAATATGATGACCACATATAGACAAATCAACGTAGAAATTCAAACGGTTCTGGTTTAAATCTAGTATATATAGAGGGTGTGGAGACTTTTTTATCATTTGCAGCATCAAATCCAGAATTTATTTCAGACGGAAAAATAAAATGCCCTTGTAGAAAATGTGCATTAAGAACATTGGACACGTTTGACAATGTGGGGGGACATCTCTTGCATTTTGGTTTTCAACCAGATTATGTTTTTTGGTATCAACACGGTGAATGCAGTTCCAGAGTAGGTGATACCAAATTGATTCCGGATCCATCCCGGTTTCAAGATTTAGTACATGATGTTGCAGGTTCATCTGTTCAACGTACAAAACCCCAGTTGATATAGATTCAAATCCTGAGTTGGCACCGTCTGAATTTTATGAGTTGTTGAGGTATGCTGAGGATGCATTATATCCTGGATGCAAGATGAGAAATTAGAAGCAGTTGAAAAATTTATGGCTATCAAATCAGATAACGGAATGTCAAACACCTGTTTTGACTAGATATTTTCTTTGCATAAAACACTATTACCCGAAGGAAATGTTTTTCCTGGAAATTACTATGAGAGTAAGAGGCTGGTTCGAAATTTGGGACTTACTTGTCAAAAGATTCATGAATGTTCAAATGACTGCATTTTATATTCTGGGGAAAATGATTCGTTGGATAGTTGTCCCACATGTGGGCAATTGAGATATAAAGAAGGGAAACATGGGATGTCTGGTTTGATTCCTGTAAAACAGTTGAGATATTTTACGCTTACATCCAGACTTCATAGTTTATTCATGTCTAAGAATACAACGACAATGATGTCATGGAATAAAGCGAATATTTCAACTGATAAAAGCTTGAATCATCCAGCCGATGGTGATTCCTGGAAACATTTTGATAGAGTGCATCCATCTTTTTCTTTAGAAGCTAGAAATGTTCGATTGGGCCTTTCCATTGATGGTTTCTGTCCGTTCGGATCTTATGGTAGTCAGTATTCATGTTGGCCTATTTTTTAACATCGTACAATTTACCTCCATGGATGTTGATGAAGGAGCCATATATCTTTTTGAATTTACTAATTCCAGGAAATCCGAAGAAAAATAATGATGTTTATTTGAATCATTGATAGATGAATTAAGTTTATTGTGGAGTACTGGTGTCAGTACATATGATGTTGCTACGAAATAGAATTTCTTACTGAGAGCAACATTGATGTGTACAATTAGTGACTTCCCAACTTATGGGATGTTATCTGGATGGAGTACACATGGTCAGAAATCATGTCCTTACTGTATGGGAGTGAACAAAGCATTTATGCTCATTCATGGAAAGAAACCTTGTTATTTTGATTGTCATCGTATATTTCTTCCAACTGATCATCCTTTTTGCAGAAACAGATCTCATTTCAGAAAAGGAACAATTTAAAGGGATGGACCTCCCAAAATGCTATCAGGTTCGGAGTTAAACTCAGTTTTATTTTCATTGCCTCCCATCACTTTTGGTCCCACAATAAACCAATAGAAAATTTCTGGTTTTGGGAATGAACACAATTGGATTAAACGTAGCATATTTTGGGATTTTCCATATTGGTCTGATTTGTTGGTCCGCCACATGTTGGACGTCATGCATTTTGAGAAGAACTGTTTTGATAATTTGTTTCATACAGTTTTGGATATGCCAGGAAAGAGAAAATACAATGTAAATGCACGTTTAGATCTTGCCCAAATTTGTAGGCGTCCAGAACTGGAACTATTTGGGAAGGTCAGAACAGAAAGGTTACTGAATCCAAAAGCAGCTTATACACAGTCTAAAGAAAACTGTTTATTATTTTGTCAGTGGATTGCATATTTGAGACTTCCAGATGGTTGTGATTCTAATTTGGGTAGATGTGTAAAGAATGGTCATATTACTGGATTAAAAAGTCATGATTGTCATGTTATAATGGAAAGACTTCTACCCATTGGATTAAGAGGTCTGTTTAATTCTATGATTTGGGATTCCATAATAGACATGTCTCATTTTTTTTAGGAAATTTGTGCGGCTACAGTAGATTATGATGCTCTATGAAATCTTGAAGCAGATATTGTTGTAATTATATGTAAACTGGAAAAAATATTTCCGCCGTCTTTCTTCGACTCAATGGAACATTTGATGTTACATTTTCCATATGAAGCCAAATGTGTAGGTCTAGTACAGTTTCAATGGATGTACCCATTTGAAAGATGCATGCAAAAATTGAAAATAAAAGTACGTAACAAAGTATCTGTTGAAGGATCTATTACAGAAGCTTATTTGCAAGAGGAAATATCTTTTTTCTGCTCCCATTATTTTGAATCTATGTATCCTTCAAAACACAACCGAATGGGACAGAATGAGAGGAATATTAATGAAATCGACAATAAATTATCTGTTTTCAACCAGCCAGAGCTTGGTTTTGGTGGAGTTTATGAACGCTGGCTTTCGGATGATGAACATCACAGAGCTCAAACGTATGTTCTGCTCAACTGTGAAGAGATGACATCAGTTGTACTGTAAGTGTTTATATAATTTATTCTATCAATTATGTTACAGTAAATAACTTTGTTTTTTATAGGTTGTATGATAATCATATCAAGAAACAAATTCCACAAATTACAGCAGCTGCTCAGGAAGAACGCCGACAGAAAAATTTCTCTCAGTGGTTTCAAAAAATGCTAACATAAATTCTTTATCTTTTAGAAACTCATTCAATGTATATTTTACTATATTGATAATTATTTCACAAATATTCAGGTGTCTCGACATGCTGATAAAATTGAAAAACAGCTGTGTATATTGAGTAACCCACCTTCTAAACTTGTTAAAACTTATAATGCATATGTGGTGAATGGATTTTGATTTCACACACATGCATATGGGGAATCAAAAAAAAAACAATGAACAGTGGATTCAGCTTGAGAGGATATCATCATCAAGAAAATGATGTTGACTTTTATGGCATACTTGATGAAATCATTGAACTCTGTTATCTTGGAAAACATTACATAACCATGTTCAAATGTCAGTGGTTGGATACAGAGAGAGGCGTGCGTGTTCATCTGACTCATGGAATCATCGATATTAAATATAAAAGTGTTCTCGCAGTAAATGAACCATTCTTATTGGCTCAATAGGCACATCAAGTTGATTACGCAATGTACTGTGCTACATCAAGAGACTTGACTGATTGGTGGAGTGTAATAAAAATAAAAATTCGAGAAAATCAGTTTAGTCAATGTGAATGTGCTTTCACTGATATGCAAAGAATTGATGTTTTTCAAGGGAGTACTCAAAATCAATCTTTTTTACAAATAGACATGTGTATCGATGATGACACCCCACATTTAAGAGTCAGTTATGAAGATTATGTTAATGATGTCACATATGAATATGAAATGGTAAGAGATGAAGCAACTAGAACCCAAATGGACATCGATGATGTTGAGGAGGAATATGAAGATGACATTGACATATATGAAGATGATGACGAAGATGAACACTGATAGAATTCCATGGAATTTATATACAATCATAATATATATATATGTATATATAATAGTAATTATCAATTATTTGCTAACAACATTAACATTTTCTATTTCAGATGGATGACTACACATTTCGTGAGTTGGCGGATGCTGACCTGCCTTTCGATGCGGATGAGTTGCTGGCAGATGACCGTCAGCCTGCAGGCGCTCCAGGGAGTACGCGGAGGGGGCGCGATTTTACACGATTGATGATTCCTGACCCCATCCCCTAGTGACGTCCACGTCTTGGGTTTGATCCCCGCACACGGAGGTGTGATAACCTGTGTGATAACCTGTGGATTTTACTATGATTTCATTAATCTATTCAGATAATAAATGTTTATTATTTTTACATTTTTCCGCATATAGCAATCGGACAGGGCAGCGCTATTTTGCGCAACTATTTCTCTCAGCCGTGGACCACATGGGAGTAGATTCCCATTCATGTGCAGCAGGCCATGTTCGACCATTGGTTGGTACGTACGTAAATAAATAATTTTTTATTTTGAAAATTATTTCATTTCTAACTTGATATTTTGATTTATTTGTAGGGTTTATGGTATCCGATCGAGGATACCATGAGTGACGCCATCCACGAGGCATGAGAGGTGGCCATGCGTGATCTCTTTCGTCAGTTTTTGCACAATTTAAGAAAAGCTTCCATGAATAAAGTAGGAGTGTCAGATTTTGACGAGTCATGTAGAGCACACCGACCAGAGTACATTTAATCCCATGTATGGGATGGATTATGTGTGAACTGGTTGAGTGGTGCCTTTTAGAGGAGATCATCGGTGGAGAGACAGAATCAGGGGAGACAGGAGGTGACTCATCGAGCTGGGAGTTATTCTTTCAGTACTCATAGACAGCATCTGGTACATACATTATTTATAAATATTTTATATAACTATAAATATTAACAGTTTATTTTTTATTCTTATAGGCTGTCGAGCACCTCGATATTACGGAGTACGACGTATATCAGAGGATGTATAGTGATCCTGCTACTTGGGAGCTCATAGGTGATCATCAACATCACATCGTGGTCAGTATTATTTTTTTTCATGTTTAAAAATTAACTGCATATAATATATTTACAATTTTAATTTTAAATTGCAACTACAGGAGTCATATGAGGCCGCAACGTCATAGACCCGGCCTGAGAGTCAGGTAGAGTCATCATATTAGACCACTGGCCGTCAGTTTGATGAGGCGGCATGGATGTAGGCCACCCAGTATGCCTTCGGGAAGGGCCGGGTAGTTGGTATCAGCTCTCGACTGACTCCTGGAGATTATTATGGCAGTGCTGCGATGTCGGTGTCTAGCTCTAGAGGAGCTCGTGCATATTCTTCTGCTACACAGTATGAAGATCACTTGTGATCTCAGACTGCACTGATAGAGAGTCTCCGACAGGAGCAGGAGCAGATGCGTCAGCAGCAGTAGCAGCATGAGGAGGAGCGTCGACGCCAGCAGCAGCTGTACGAGGAACAGATGAGTCGGTGGCAGCAGCAGCACCATGAGCAGTTGGAGTACATGCGCCGAATCACTCATGCTTTAGGGATGGAGTTTCCTCCACCAGCATCTGCAGATCCCCCCTCCCCCTCCCCCCTTCTTCAGATTAGAGTTTGTTTTTATGTTATAATGTTTGTTAAATCAAAATATGTATTTTTTTTCTATTTGTAGTTTCTGTCTCATTATAAAATATTAATAATATTATATTTTGAAATAACAATATTAATATGAACAATATTATTATTTATATTTTATAATATTAAATTTTATATATATATTAAAATTTTATAATATTATAATTTAATTATATTGTTTTGTAATATTTGAATTATTTTAATATTTGAATGTAAAATAATTCTATTATTTTTATATTAATTAAAATAACTTATTAATAATTTTTTTTATTAATTATAATTCTAATATTATTATATTAATTAAATCATTTATTAATATTCTATTATTTTTTATTTTTGAATTATAATTCCATTATTATTATATTAATTAAAATAATTTATTAATAATTTTTTATTTTTATTTGTGAATTATAATTCTATTATTATATTAATTAAAATCATTTATTAATATTTTATTATTTTTTATTTTTGAATTATAATTGGAATGTTATTATATTATTTAAAATAATTTATTAATAATTTATTTTTTTATTTTTTTATAGTATTTGCGACGGGATACTATGCCTGTCGCAAATAGTATTATTATTATATTCATTAAAATAATTTATTAATAGTTTTTATTTTTTTTTAAAAATAATAATTGCGACGGGGCCCGTCACAAATACTATACGCGACGGGCCCGTTGCAACAAGTATTTGCGACGGGGCCCGTCACAATTACTTTTTTAAAAGTTTTTTACAAATATACGGAGTAATATTTGCGACGGGAAGGATCCCCATCGAAAATAATGTCTTTAGTGACGGGCCCGTCACAAATAATTGTTGTTGCGACGCCGTTTTCTGCAACGGGTCATTTGCGACGGGCCCCCGTCGCAAAAGGCCATTGGCGACAGGATCCCGTCGTAAATACTTGTTTTTCTAGTAGTGTAGTTTGATGGTGTTTTTTTGGACATGTCGACTTAAAGGCCAGTTTGGCACTTTCAATTAAAAAGTTATGTTTTATAGGCATTTATAAAGGATTGTACCTTGACATGTGAGTGTGCTTGGTTGGAAACCCAAAATATTTTAGGAAATATTTGAATGATTATACGGTATAGAGGTTCTGATGGTACCTTTGATGATATTATATATATATATGGAACCTTTATAGAGTGGATATCCCATTATAGGTTATCGTATAGAGTGTCCGGGTTAGGGGTAGGATGGTGTGGTGAGATAAGTCACCCAAGAGAGGGCCTCCTACATACAAAATATTATTATAACCACCACAGGATCCTATGAGACTTTTAGATGATTGAGTGGTAGTAGCTGAACAAGCCTGATATGATGGGTTGGTACCCCTGAATTTTTTGTTAGTCTAGAAGGGATTTTCCATTGGATTGTTTAGTTTTAAGTTAGACAGTTGGTTATATACTATGGTGTTTCACCTAACACCGAAAGGTGGTTTGGAAATCGATTACATCCAGGGGTCTCCTAAGGATGTTTAGGATCACCCATGTTTACCCATTTATTTACATTGTTTGTTTGCTTTCTATTGTAATAGTTTATTTCCAACTTGACTTGTTTACTTGTATTATTTTTTCCAACATTTGTATACATTGTTTTGGGTTTTGATTATAAAAATAAAATTGGTTTCATCAAAATAACATGTAGCATCTACTGGTTTTCTGAATGGGAATGTCATGTTTCTTATTTTAAAATGTTAAAACCATCTATTATAATTTTATTTCAAACCAGTGTCATTGGACTGTTCTGGAAAAATGAATACACGGATTCAATGGCTATATTTGGCATCTCCACTGTGCATCTCAGTGCTGATGCCTATCCTATCCTTTCAGTTGCAGGTTCTGTTTCTTGTTCTGGTACAATTTCTGTTGGATCCTTCTTGGAGAGAACATGGTTCTGAGTTGCGCGGTGACCTAGAAGGTCACATGGAGGTATGTTTAGTTGTTCAGTTTTTCTTTCTACTACTAGTGTTTAGATTTATTGTTCTCTTTATTTATTTTTATTTATTTATCTTTTATGGGCCATGTCATTCCCAGAAATTAAATTTTCATGCCCAAAACTGGTTTTAATCCTATATGGATCGGGAATTCCCTTCAGGACATGACATAGACCAGCTCAGGTGGTCGGTTCAGGGTCGACCAAGGTTGGTTCATGAAAAAATGGTATTAGATAGGGTTCTTTTTATTTGGGGTGTCCATTAGATAGAGATTTGGACTTTCTAAACTCCAGAGGTATGTACGGGATGGATGTCATGAACCTCTTGTTGTTCTAAACCATGAGTCACAAGGGGTAGTCTGGGAATGGAGTCCTAATCTCTTTATTTTTTGTTTTAGATTAAGGGATGTCAACGGAGGCAAGTTTACGTAACATCGTTATTTCACATGTAGTAATGACCTATGTGGAGACCGAGTACACAGTTTATGTTCCTCCTAGTTGTTGATTCTTACTTGGGTCATGTCCCACTACATTGTCGCACGGATATGCGTGACTACTAGTCCCTCACTCCGGTATTTTGATTCAATTTGAGTGTTTTCTTGGTTATGGTTGGTGTAATTTCACTTTTGAAAATAAAAATGGGTTTCTCAAATGAGAATGATTTCGTTAAATTGCATTAAATTTGTGAAATGAGTTTAAAAACTGAAATCTTGTAGTATAAAAATTGGGTGTTTTTTTGGAATTAGTATAGAAATGGTATAGTTGCAACCTTGGTTACTCTGTGAACATTCAATAATGGGAGGGAATGAATGGGAAGTGCATTTTGGTGAATATAGATTAATGTGGATGAAGACATGTTCAAAGTTTAATAGGATTACTAAGGTGTGAACATGGAATTAATGTATTGACCATGTTTTTCTAAAATTTATTTTCAAAAGGGGAAAAGATTTTGGAAATTGAATTTGGTTTGAAAAGTTGGTTAGAAATATTGAAAGTGTCCTTGAAAGAAGGATGTTTTGAAGTATAAAATAAAAAAGGGTATTTTGAAAGAGGAATTCTGGGTTGTGATTGTATTTGTTTGGTTTGTGAGCTAGTCATTTAGACTTAGGATGTCACTTTTAATTACACATTCATTTTATATCGGTTAAGGTATTTTGTTCTATATGTTATTAGGAAAATGCATCACAAAAATGTCCCCAGGGTTTCTGATAAGTCATTCCCAATTTGTTGTCCTTCTAAGATATTACATATCCTTCACAGTAATAAGGGTCCGTTAGAGGTACCAGTGAGGCCTGTAGAGGTCGATCGCCTCTTCAGGTTATTCGGAACTCATGACACTGTCAGAGTTTGTGCAGTTTTAGGTCGGTTCGAAGACCCAACATTGGATGAATGAGAGTTATTATTCCTGCCATCACTAAATGTTGGGATGAAAAGGGGTGTCTTTAAATCCATCATTATTCAATGATTCATACCTAAAGAGGTGGAGTTGATGAAATGGAAAGAGCTGATGTGTATTCACCAAGGCCAACTGACGGTGAAGGCATATGTTTACCATTTCAAGGAACTTGTGTTCTTTTCTATGAATTTAGCGTCGTTGTATTTTATGAACACTTCTCTCTTCATTGGGGGCCTTCACCGTGATATTAAAGAGTATGACCTCCCTTTTAGGGACCATAATTTTGAGAAGCTGGTGCATAAGGCATTTTTACATGAATGGTTCTCTAGAGCACAAGTGTTTTATCCACATCTACAGTGAAGAGTTTACCTGATGGACATGATTCTAAAGAGTCCCCTACAGTGTTTATGGATTCATGTTTGTCTGATCATCCAGTGGTGTGCCATCATTTTAGATTTTTAGGGCATATGAAGCCATCATGTCACACCTCTCTAAAGATGTCCCATCGTTGCTGGTGTCTGCATCATCTAGAGAAGTTTTTCATGAAGCTTCTCTGAAGAATTACATTGTGAATAGAGTATTCTAGTGGTGTAATATGATGAAGGATATGATTAAACCATTAGATCCCCAACTACATGTCTCGGGTTGATGCTCATGCACCGATAGGAGTTGCTGAGGGTGTGAATCCTTGGTTCGGGTTTTGTGTTCGTGTTGGTGATGGAACATTTAAAGTCTTCCATTATTGTTATTCTTCTTTTAATGTTATGAAATTATTGTATGTTTATTGTTTCATCATGAAGTTATGATATAATCATTCTTTTGAAGACCAATAGTTCCATTTTTATGATTATTGTTGCTTGAATCATGCATTTTTCTTAAAAGTGTGGTGGTCCTTATCTAGGTTGCTCTCAATTTATCTGTTTTTGTTTGGAGGTGTAAGTTCCTATGGTAGAATCAGTTTTTGTGGTTATTATAGGATTCATTGTTTGGGTAATGTTTTTTTGGAGGTTTTTGTCTAGTGTTTGTAGTTCTTGTTCTTATTTGAGAGTTCCATGTTTCAGTGAAGGTGTTGTTCCCTCATTCTATAGAATTTAGTTTGGATCAGTTGAGAGTTCCCACATCGGCCCCCATATTAGGGTGATATTTTTAAATGTTTAATTTACAAACTAGTTTAGTTATTGTGGTGTGGTGAACCCTATCATTTTCCCCAGTTCTCTTATATTGTGGTTTCTTTTATCTTCAATCAGGCATGGATTCTTGTTTTTTCTATTGTTCGGTAGGGTGACATTCTGGAGGCATAAAGTGTATATGGTGTGGAAAATTGTCACACCACATAGTTTTGTTTAGTTTCATTTCAATATTTTCTTGGATTAGGGTTCTCTCATCCAATATCGAGTTGAGGACATGAAAAGAATTGACATTTAATTATTTTAGTGGGTTTCGTACCCGTGCGTGGTCACCGCACATTGGGTTGTAGTCGCGCGGTTAGCCCGGGTGCTCACAAAAACGTATAACGTTTAAAATAGATATTTTTTATATAAATAAAGTGATCTAAATGATTAAATTGTAATAATAATAATGTTTGTATTTAATTAATAATAATATTATTAATAAGCTATAATTATTGTTACTGCTGTTAAGGTTGTTTTGGGAATCAAATTAATGTTATTATTATTATTATTATTATTACATTCATGGTTATTATTATTTTTGGTTGTTATTTTTATTATAATCATATTTGGTGTTATTATGATTTTTATTATTATATTTGGTTTTATTATTGTTATTATTATTATTAAAAAATTATTTCTATATTGTTGGTATTATTATTATTATTATTATAATAATAATATTATATAAAAATGAAAACCCAACCGTAGTGTACCCTCAACACGACCATCATCCCCTTACATGCCATTACCCTAAGTGATCCGCCACCCTACGATCATCTCATCCATGTTTTTCTCACCTCTCGCCCCCCTCACGCTACCCAACCTATCCCCATATAGGTCCCGTGATATGGCCATACGCACTCACCCCAGGCATTACCCTCTCCTAGAAGTTGCTCGCCACCTCTATCTGCCATCTAGGACCCCTCACCATGCTCTACCTTTATACATGTAGGTGACCACCACCCCCACCTTGCACCCCATCACACCAGGTAAAGCCGGCCAGCCACCCTCTCCACGCCCTCCCCCACTATAGTCACTCGCTATGGACCTACCTCTTTTTCTCCAACTAACGGCGCACCGGGACTCTTCCACTGGCCCTCCACCATTTCATTTCCCTAGAAACTGACTCCTGACCTCCCACCCTCAAGAAATGATGCCTCTGATCACCCATCCAAGCTATTGCCACTACAACTGGTCCTCTGCAATCTTATCCAGTGAACTCGATCCCAGTGACCCACTACTCCACCCCATCTAATAACCCTCTCATTGGTATATTTATTCTATAGTTTGGTATTTAATTTAATTTATCGAAACTAAAATGCCATAGTTGTTAATTAAAGCTATTTTTTCTTAATTTTTAGCATACACGGTTGGTCTGTGGGGGTTGTTATACCTTTTGTTAATGTTTTGTTGTGTAAACACTTGGTTTAAGGTGGGGGGTTTCTACATTTTCATTCTTAATTTTTTTTTGATTTATGGAATTTTAAATAAATTTATCAAGTTTATTCTCACTCTTATAACACCCTTCTTAAAATTATTATAGACTTTTGAAATTGAATTTATTTGTTTGAAATACATTTTAAATGAGTATTTTTGTAAAATCGACAACTTTTATGATATCTAGGAATCTTGTTTAAATTGCATTGTTTCATTAAAGAGGGATTGTGACTTTAGGAAATTTATCACCATTATTTTGTTACAATTACATTTTTTATTAATGAACATTTCTTGATTATTTTGTTTAAACATTTTTGAAGAGTTTAATGAATCCAATATTTTTAGTTGGGGTTCCTTTAAAATAATATAGGGAAGTGGTTATTTAAGGGCCAAGTTTTTAAAATACTTTCTTGGTGTGCATGGTATTTCAAAAGAAGATTTATGGCGTGTATGGTTTTATGTTAGTATAGCATGCTAAACATGTTAAAGTTATTTGGAAAGGTTTTATGAATAAGGAAATGGTTATTTGGTTTTGAAGTAACGAGTTTTTCTTTATAAATATAGTATGTGTGGTTGGATTTTACTGAAAGTAAATGGTGACTTTTATAAATGGGTTCAAATATTTTTCTTTTAACCTTGGTGTTCCATTGGATGTTGTCACACCCATGGGTGTACGAGGTGCACACATGGTTATGCCATCAAGTGATGATGATTCTTGGAAACGATGTTTTCATAAAACCATTTTTTTGGACTAATTTCCAAAAAAAATGTCTGTTTTCTTGTGGGATTTTGACAGAAATTTTTAGATTATTTTTATAAAGTGTTGCATCATGCATTCTAAAAAGCATGGTCTTTAATGGTGTTCCTTAAGGATGGTTTATTTTTCATGAAAATGTAAAACTGTTGTTTCATTAATAGTTAGATCGTGTTGTTTGGACTTAATGACTCAAATGCTTGTTTGGAACATTCAATTCAAAAGTGATGTTTGTATGGGATTTTAGAAAATATTGTACCTTGATAAGTGAGTGTGCCCAGTTGGAAACACAAAATGTTTTATAGAATATTTGAATGATAATATGGTATATCATCATGGTTGGCACCTTTGATGATATGATGTTTATATATATATATGGGGAACCTCTATAGGGGGGATATCCTTTTATGGGTTATTTTATAGAGTGTCTGTGTTTGGAGTAGGCAAGTGTAGTGAGATATGTCATGCATGTGAGCGCCTACTACTTACATAGTATTATTATAACCACCATGAAATATATGGAGTTTTTTAGATGATCAAAAAATAGTTTTTGATCAACCCCGATGATATGGGTTTGTACCCCGTGGATTTGTTGTTAGGCTAGGTGGGCTTCGCCATGAGATCGGTCAAGTTTAGGGTGAATAGTTGGTTATAGACTTAAGAGCTTAACCATAAACTGACAGGTTGTTCCGAAACTGACTACATCCAAGGGTTTTCTAGGGTTGTATAGGATCACCCATGGTTGTACATTTATTTTCCTTTCTTGATTACCTTCTATCATACATGTTTATTTACAGAATTTATTATTTACCAATTTTTTTATCCCAGCTTTGGTGTCTTTTGTTTTGGGTTTTGATTTTAATATTAAAAATAGTTTTATCGAAATAGAATTTATTGTTTGCTAGATTATGTACTATGAAAACCATGTTGCATATATTAAAATGTGAAACCCTACTTTTATAATTTTATTTCAACGAAATTTCATTGGTCTATTTAAAAAAAAAGAAATACATGGATTCAGTTTTTATATTTGGAATCCCTGTTGAGCATCTTTATTCTCATGCCTATACAATCATTTTAGTTGCATGTTATGTTCCATATTCATGTCCTTTAAGTGATAGATCTCTCTCAGATCGAACATGCTTATAAGTTGGGTGGTGACCTAGAAGGTCACATGGTGGTATAATTAGTTTGTTCAGATTTTTTTTTATTTTTATGCTACTAGAGATTAGTTTTTTTGTTCTTTTTATTAATATTTATTTATTTATATTTTATCATCCAAATAATTTACGGCGAATAAAAATTGATTCTCAGCACTGGTTTCTATCCCGTGGAAATTGGGACTTCCCTTCGGGACATGTCGCGGATCAACTCAGGTGACCGGTTCAGGGTCGACCCTGTTGGCTCGTGACAAAGTGTCTGTGTTTTTAGGAAACACCCTTAACAAAAAATATAACCATATATAATATACTGAGTTTATTATATTATCATGTAATAATATTAATTTTTTGAGATGAGGAATGAAATAAAATAAAATTCGTTTGAAGAACATTACATATTCTTCAGGTTTACTATTTTGGTTTTCCAATGCAAATGAGAAGTTTTTTTTTAAAAAAAACTATTGATTTAACTATTATGTATGGGAATTTTGAATTTTTTTGTAGTTATGTTCTTAAAAATGTTGTTTAATTTTTTTGATAAGTGATGAGAGTGGGCGGCATTTAATAATGGTGGTAGAGGACACACTTGGTACTTTTGAAAGTTATTGATTAATACCATGTTTTTTCATTTCATGTGGCTAAAACAATGAAAAAATAGGTTACATAAGGTATAAGGACTAAATATGTACATAAAATGGGTATTGTTCACGTTTAAAGGTTAGTTTTCCCCTTATGATTAATGTTTTGTCCCTTGGTAAATTCATTTTTCTCTTAAATTTTTTATTAAATTTTAATTGTTTTCACTAATCACTCTGGTAAATAATTATTTTGACAAAATTATAATTACAATATTATTATTATTCATGATATAGAATCAATTTTTAAAAATTAAATCCACAAAATTGGATGAAATTATTTTAATATTAATCCAACACACCTGATGAGAAAGTTGGTTTTCATAGTGAAAATATTCAAATGCGTACAAAGTTTTTATATCTAAATTAAATATTAAAATTATTCCAATGACCTATATTTTATTAATATGATTATATTTTTTATATTATTAATTTAAAAAAAAATCATTACATAATTTAATATTATTAATTTCTTAAATGAAATGTGAGTTTTTAATAAAAATACGGTATTGTTAACTTTTTATCAAAAAAATTATACTTTTCATAAAAATAAAAATAAAAAAACCTAATATGACATTGAAAGTATTATTAAAAAACTGAACTTTATTTTTTAAAAGATAATTTATAAATGTTTGATAATTTAGTTTTCAATCAAGTGTTCCATTAAAAGTGTGCAAAGCTGCCCTAGAAAAATGTTACTATTTATGAATAAAATATTAATTGTTCTTATCTTATGCCTATATAATATATTATATGAATATAAAAATATTAATTGACTATATAATATATAAATTTCATTAATATATTAATATAATGGTAACTAATTTAATTTATTATGATAAAACTCCTTTGGCACATTATTTTTTAGAAAAATAATTTCATTTATATTAATTTGGTTTTTATATTGATTTCTAAGTAATTTATAATTAATGAATTAAACCATATATATTCCTATGTTATTTAATAATTTAAATACTCACTAATTTTATATCTATGATATAATTTTAATTTTATATAATAATATAAATAATATTCGAAAAAACATGCCTTATGTGTTAGGGAAGCTATCAAAGAATGTTGTTGTTGCATGTAACATAAGCTACCTATGAATTGAAATCTACAGAATAGATTGAATATCTTTATAAAATTTTAAATAAATCATTATTTCATAGGAATTTATATTTGTTTCTACTTTTGGTGGTTCTTTCCATACCCACCATTGAATATGATGTTTATATTTTAAAATTATGGGCTATTATAAAAGCCAATATTTTACTGGGAACTAGTCTCCCAATCACTCCATCATATGAGTAAATATTCTATTGTGCTATAAATATAGATATATAATTATCTATGTGTTATGTATTTAAAGGTATGTAGGATGAAGGAAAATAAGGGATTTCTAAGATGTGATAATTATGGAAAAAAATCCATGGTACATTCTTGATGGAAATGGGAGTTTTTTATAATTGTGGAGAGAAAGGAAACCAGGATCAATATTTCAAGTGAAATAAGGAGTTTTAAAATGTTTAATGATTTAAATTTTAGGGAATGAGGAACTAAAAAATGAATTCGTCAAGAATCAAGGGAATATACCTTTGGAGAAGCCAATCGATCAAGATCAATCTTATGCTATTACAATAGATGAATGGGAATGATTAATTTGACAATCTCTGGTTTTAATAATTATGATATATGTGTATTTTATTCAATTATATGTTTAATAAAAATAATTAACTATAGAAGGATTTTATTGTAGTAATTTTCATCAATTATTTGAGAGAATATGTTTAATTGTACCAATTACAATGAAAAGTGATTGAGTGGAAAGTTAAACATCTTAGAAATGAAAAGTGTGATGGAGGAAAAATCTTATTATGTGTTTTATGTTGAGATATTAATGATAAATGTATGTTTATTTGATAATATTTGTGGCCTCAAAATTGGTTATGATTTTTATAGTCTGTTAAAATTTTTATTTTTTATTTTAAGTTTATTTTATATAATATATTAGATAATATGGAATTTTAATTTTTTTAAGAAATAATGTTTTCTTTAATTTTTTATAGTTATTAATGTGTTTAAATATTTTTAAGGAGACATCATGAGCCACATTATATTTTCCGGTGAATATAATATTTATTTATTAACCATCCTTATAAATTTTGTCACACATATATTGGATAATCCTAAAGACTAACTATTTATAGAATGGATTAAGATGAACTTGGTGTGTTATGGGATAAAATTATCTAGACATTGTTATTTTAAAAATGATAGGATTAATAAAATTTTACAATTGTATGTATCTTACAAATCATTAAATGTTAATTTCAGTACTTTATGCATAAAAATTTCATTTTTGGATATTCATTTCAATGAATAAGAAATGAATTGGAAATTTATAGAAGTAAAAACAAAGTATGAAATTGTCATTATGAAATATAATGATATCAAATATATATACTTCCTTATATTCTTGGATAGTGAAACAATTATTAAATTGTAGGAAAAATATGATCAAATAATTATGGAATACTAGTAACATCATTTATGAGGAAAATATGGACATTAAATTTTTTTAAACTTTTTTTTTCATTTACCTTTTATTGATCACCCACATTTTTGTGTTTAGTTTTATATATCACTCTCTATAATTATTAATTATTTTCTTCAATATCCTTATATTTACATCCCATCCATTTCCTCTTTCGTGAAAACATATTTATGTAATTATTATAGGTTAACATCATACTTCCCTTCAACATTTATCAATGGAATTGTTTTTTAACCATACTCACTATTCTTGATTTCAATTATGGTATTTCTAAATATAAAACCCTCGATTAATAAGATCATGATAGTATTTTAAGTCATTTATTTAAGGGTATATAATATAACACCCCAATAATTTTAAAGAGGAACACCATATTCCATAGTATATATGGAAAGAGAACCCATGATTAGAGGGTAATATAACACACCAAGACTTTATGATATTTTTTATATATACTCAATTTATTCATTAACTTTCAATGAATAGAACAATAGGTTTGAAAGAAACATGATTACCTATTAAAATATTTGTATTTAAACATAACCATTATATCATAGCTATTAAGATTTATGGTATGATTAGTACTAAAATATTATTTACTTATATTATTTTATTTTTTTTGAAATAATTCCAATTGTAATAAATTTATTAGAAGTAAAATATAAATATTTATAAATAAAAAAACCATTTTTATAAGCTATATTTTTTTAAAAGGAGGTCTAGTCATGATTTGCGAACATAATTTAAAAATAATAATCACCATGTTAGAATATTTATATTGAAAAATTAAAATTATTTTTGAAATATAAATGTGAAAAATATACTTGGGTGAATTTTTTTGAATTTCTTGATGGGGTTAATTTTTGGATGAACAATGAAGAATTTTCATATTTATTGAATACTGTCACTTAATTTTAATTATTTATTAAGATGAATAATATTTGAAACTATGTTTAATGTAAAATTAGTTCAATTATATTACAATTTCACTAATTTATCTCATTGTAATGAATTTCATAATGAATTTTGATATTAACCCATTCAATACATATAAGAATTTTATCTTTGGAAAACCACTTTCATCATCACTATCGTCAAATTTTAAATTGGGTTCTTACAATTATATGAAATGAATTTAAAAAAATGGATTCCATATCTATAATAAAAAAATATTATTTATTAATGTAAATTTTAGTCATTAACATAATGAATAGAAAAATTGTAAAAACTAATTACCATGAATGCGGTACGAATGTGTTTACCTGAGAATAAACTTAGAAGATAAATTTAAAAAGTGACCTAAAACAAGTCAAAAACCCATTTTATGAAAATATATTAACACTATAATATATTATTCTTGATAATGAATCATTTTTATGGGTTTTCCATGATAAAAACCTTGTTGTCACATTATATTTTAAAAAATTACATGTGTCTCATGTCCCCCACGCACTGAAGAACACCTTCTCTCCTCCAATATTTACACATTGAAAACCCTTTCTCTCAGACATGACATGAAAAAATATCTTTATTTATTCATTGAACACATCTTATATTATTTTTATATATCATAAATCCAATCTAAAAAGTATTTATGTTTAAAATAATGTGGTTTCTCGAAGAAGATGTAAAGTTTGAAACTATGAGTTTTAATTTTAATTATTCATAGAAATAAATATAATATTACCAAAATATTAAATAATAATAATAATAATAAGTGTATAATATATATTTTTAATTTATTTTTTTAATAAACTATATCTATCTTAACACACATCAAATGTGGAACGAAACCGTCATTCGTGTGCATGATGAACCACCACCCTAAGAACTGATAAATGTTTTTCCATAACCACCATTCAAGGACATATATATGATGGATTTAACATGTTTTAATTGTATTTATGAAATGTTTATTTTTATTTAATTTTAATGTCACATATTCCTACTTAATTACCATTCGGTAGGGGCACATGATAAGGTCACTCATGTGTACGAAAAACTACTTCCTCTGCAAATAATGTGATTTGTATTTCACTTATGATTTAAATAGAATATAATAAGGATTATTTTAATTAATTTAAGTGATATTTATAACCTAACTGCACTTATTTAAATATAATATCATATATAACATCTTACATTCCAATCTATCGGAAAACAATAATGCCACTCGTGTGTACATGTGGACTACCACATCTACGTAGCTATGTGAAATGACATTAATTTATTATTACATGGATGGTTATAAGGATGTATTTTATGATTAAAAAGTATATATATAATATAATAATGATTCTGCAAAGGAAAATTAAAAATTTATTTGCCTTTCATTTTATCCATCATGAAAAACAGAGACACCATTATTACGTATGTACGACATATCATCTCCTTCAATGGTGTAGTCTCTTTTTTATATCTATATTTTATATAATATTATAAGTAAATATATAAGGAATATATATGATATTTCTCTTATATTTTACATTATGGAGATGATCGAAAAATGATAAAATTAAAAGGGATTAAATTACTAAATAAAAATAGTCATGAATAATGATGTTATTAATAAGCGAAATAAAGATTTTAACAAATAATTAATAATAAATAGGAGATAAAATAATATAATTAAATAATATATGGAATGAGATATAATATTATTATATTTATTAGATATATAAAAACCTATATTTATTATACTGAATATTTGGAAGCTTACGAATGATGCTAAACCCGGGGTAAGGTTATCTCATCTCACATTTACATTCATGAGACATATGAAATAGTCAGCACTTCTTCATATGTGTGGTGTATATAATTCTTAGTTTAATATGTTGAATCATTATTTAATTTATCATATTTTTTTAAAAAATAATTTTATTTTATTTTGTTCGTGGGTATTATGTTTCAAAAGGTAAAAATGCGGTAAGGGTTTAATTTTTGAACTTATCATTATTCAAGATTATTTGTATTTAAGTCTCTATTGGGTTAGTTATTCAATATTCATATTTTAAAAAAATTCAGTTTTATTATTATTTTTATATTCACATATTTTTTTATGTAACAGTACCATTTTATAACTAATTGGTAGTTAAATCGATTGATACTATTAAACAAAATATTACTTCATGTTTCACATCAATCAAAAATCATTTGTCATCAAAATCAATTTTTCAAAAAATCTTTTCAAAAAATATTTCAAACATTTTACAATTGATTTATTATTTTTTTACCCATTTATACTTTAAAAAAATGGAATCCTCATGTCATTTTATAAACAAGGTCCGTTTTTCTTTTACATAAAGTGTGAAAATAATATTACTTTTAACACGTATGACATGAACAAAATTATACTACATCATGAGCACCATATGTTTTAAATATTATTTTATAAGTTTGATAAACTATTTTAGAATAAAAGTATTTTCAAAAAAAATTGTGCCAATTTTATTTTAAAAGTTTATTTTCATATTAAATGGATTATTTTAATATAGAATTTTTGATCTAGTAATTTTTCGTATTTTTATTCATTGGTGAAATCAATAATATATTCTACTTGTGGTAAACTAGATATAAATTGTATTGATATCATACTTATTATTTCTTTTTATGGTTTATGATTATTTTTTATAAGGATGTAATATTGTATTACCATTCTCCATATTATTCTGGATGGTTTATTATTATGCTTATTTGATTAGGACAATTATTTAAATTTCATATGGTAATTTTTCAACACAAATGTTTATATTGATTAGGATATATACCTTTCATATGAAGAATGTATTATATACTTATAAAAAGACATGTGATGATCAAATATAGATATCCCCTCAATGTATCAGCATATCTCCTGATAAAAAACATTTTTTCAAATTAAATGGGTTTCTAACTTGAGATTTATTATGTCACGTATAAGATCTTGAGAAATGATTTATATTTATATCAATATGAATTCGTTCATTAGGATATTAATTGTTGATTCTCACTTTATTATTTAAGTATTTTTAATATGCATGGAAAATTTTAAAGATTATGTAATTTTTTATATATATTTATTTGATCATCATTTATTTCAATGAAATTTGTTATCCATTTATTGATTAAATGGAATGTTTTTTAGTTATTTACCCTTCCAAATTTTATTATTTTTAATTATTCATGTTATATTTTTCTTTATACATACCCCTACTAAGCATCAAATAAAACCCCTTTATTAATTTTTTTTCCATTGATATCTGGATGTTTTCTAGGTTTTATATGAAGGGATTAACTTTGAGTAATAATGGAAGTATTAAATAAAACAATTTATGAATTTGATGTTTTAAAATGTAAATAAAGATCACATATGTATCCATCTTACAAAGTCCACTAATGTATTCAATCCTTCTAGAAATGATAACTTTTATATATTTCCAATATAATAAAGTACCAACTGTCTCTGAACTTATGGGTTTGCTGTCTTTACTTAATCACCCCATTGATTAAATATCACCTTAATGATACAAACATTATAAGGGTTTTCATCTCAAAACATCATTATTTTATTCATTTATCTTTTATACACAAAATATATATCGTATTGTGTTTATAATATCCATTTACATATTATATCATGAATCCTTCATAACTCATTATATTTTATGTTACAATTCACTTAAATCATTCTTGGGGGATATGATTCAAACATTACAAAATCAGAAATGGTTAATGATTTGATCCCATTTTAATTGGTATTTTTTATGCTCTATTTTACATAGAAGGAAATTATTTGAAATTATTTGAATAATACCATTTCATGTTATTAAAATCAAGTTATTCATGAGGATTTCATGTAATAGTGTCTTATTCCCCTCTATATATAAGGAACCAACTATAAAGATTACATAATCTATTTAATTCAAGAATAATAATATTATACATTAAAAAACAAGTTTATAGTTTAGATATTTAAAAAATTATGACATAATTCATAATTAAAAATGAACATGAATATAAAATGGTACTACAAAAATAGTATACCATTTTTTTTTAAAAAACATTTAAAAAACAATAATTATTCCAAGAAAAATAATCAAAATATTCATCTTGTCTTTTTCTATTCTCTTAACCATCATTAAACACTACTAAAAATAGTTTAAAACATTTGATGAGTACATATATCTCAATAAGAGACATAAAAATAAGGAAAGAAACCATTAGTCCATGAATAAATAAAACATATAAAATCATTTTCCTAATGGCATACTTCCCACCCATGAAGTATCATATACCTACTCTGTGAAAATAATATATTTCCATAAAACATTTAAAAATTAAATAAAACCATAAAGGTAACTTGGGGAATAAATTGATTAATATTGTAACCCTCATGGTTACCTTATAGTGTAACACTTACTACTACATTATGATGTAACTGTGATAGCCCATAAATTATAAATAGATTTAATATATATATTTTATAAAATGGATTTATTTTTAGTTTAGGACCAAATAATGATATTTGGAGTTGATTTTCATTGAAATTAATATTTTAAATTTCTATGTTTTAATAATTAATTATAGTTATTATTTATAGTTTTCATATTTAGTAGTATAATTATAAAAACGTAACTTTGTTTGAAAGAATATTTAAAAGTAACTATAATTATTTAATTTTTTTTGTAAAATATCAAAGTTTATTTAATATAATATTTTAATTGAGTAATTATATTAATAATTATAATATTTTTAATTTATAAAAAAATAATTTTCAAAATATGATATACAGATATATAAATATGTATATGAAATATTAGTTTGGAAATAATTTAGATTATGTTATAAAATAAATAGTATTATAAATTTTGTATTTTTATGAAATATAATATGTGCTTATTTAAATATATATATTAATGATTTATAAATGATAATAAAAATTGATTGATGGTATTACTTTGGGGGTTTGATTATTTTATTTGTTCCAATTATTAGCTTATTTAAATTAAAAATTATAAAAAATTCGTTACTTATACTATGATAATAAAAATCGAGTTAAAAAAATAAAAAAATTAAATAACAATAATAATGATAAAATATTCAAGGTAAAAAGAATATGGGAAATATGGTCTCATGGGTCTGGTAGGGGTGCATTATAGCCTTGGGTTCGGAAGTCATTACGAGAGGGGTTCTCAACCTCAGTAGGGAACAAAGTCATTTGGAAAAGGGGAAGTAATCTGGAAGAACTCTAGAAGAGGAGATCTAATTGTCATGGGTCTTCATAGGGGAGTTTGAGCAAGAATGAGCCACCAAGAGTCATCGGTATTCCGGAAGAGTCGATTCATGTCGAGCGGTGCTTGGTAGCTGTTGATCCAGGCATCATCTATAGAGACCCAGGTTAGGGTTTTGTTCTGAGTTAAATCTAATAAGATGAAGGTTAACCTTTTCTCCAATCTAGTGTGAGGTAGGTATTGTTTTAACTTTTAGATGTCTGAAGCATTACTAAATTGTCGTTTTAGGTTAACCAAGATGATTACCCTTTTATCATTGTCTATCCTTTGTGCGTTGTTGACTATCTATGGTTCACCTGTTAATATCTTTCTTTTAGAATATTAATATCACATGTTATATTTTTATCTGCCTATAGATGTTTGGATGTCCCTATTCTTGATATATTTGTAACAAGCTAGTCTATCCCATGATCATGATATTGTCTTCTTTAGGCCTATCCCGCACGGTTTTGTTTTCCCTAGGCTCTGGCCCTCAGGCACCCCCAGTAAAAGGCCTCACAATGGGAGAGGTATCCACACCACCTTCTAAAGGGGTGATTCATGCTCCTCCTCCTTCTATGTGGTATTTCCATATACCACCCTCCCTAGAAGAGCCCAGCGTCCTCACTGGCACATCAAATGGTCACCAGCTCTGATACTATATGTAACGGCCTAGTCCAGCGAATGATCATGATATTGTACTCTTTGGGCCTAGCCCGCATGGTTTTGTTTTCCTACGGATCCTCCCCACTTCCACCCCACAGGAAAAGGCCTCATAATGGTAGACGTATCCATACCACCTTATAAAGGGGTGCTTCGTGCTCCCCCTCCTTCCATGTGGGATTTTCATATCACACCCTCCTTAGAAGGTCCTAGTGTCCTCACTAGCACATCAAATGGACACTGGCTCTAATACCATTTGTAATGGCATAGTCTAGCCCACAATCATGATATTGTCCTCTTTGGGCCCAGCCCACACTATTTTTTTTCCTGGGCTCTGGCCCTCAGAAACCTCCCAGGAAAAGGCCTCATGTTGGTAGAGGTGTTCCCACTAGCTTATAAATGGGAGTTTTGGGCTCCTCCTCCTTCAATGTGGGATTACCGTAAACTTGAATATGGAAATCCTGCATCTAAGGAGGAGGATCACAAAGCAGACAATATCATGATCATGGGCTGAACTGGTCCATTACAAATAGTATCAGAACCGGTGTCCATTTGTTTTGTTAGTAAGGACGTTGGGCCCTTCTAGGGCGGTGGGTCACGGTAATCCCACATCAAAGGAGGAGAAGCATGAAACACCCCTTTATAAGGTTGTGTGGATACCTATCCCATCATGAGGCCTTTTCCTAGGGGTGCCTGAGGGCCAGAGCCCGGGAAAAAAAACCGTGCGGGCTAGGCCCAAAGCGGAAAATATCATGATCGTGGGTTGGATTGGGCCATTACAATACTATATTGTTTATATCAATTGTCGTGTTCTTTATTAGATTAATTTAGTGTGTGTGAATTTTCTTTGACCTTTCACCACATGATTAAGGTGACACTATCAGTTTTCATCCCATAGAAGTTTCCTCCAACCAAAATACATATATATGTATGTATTTAGTTTTAATGGAAATCCCCACATACTAGAATAAACCTTTCCCAATCCAAAATATTATAATTATTTTTCCACTAGTTTGACTTCAAATAAGAGTGTGGAACATGATTGGTTTACAGAAAATACGTAATAGTTATTTTGTTAATTAAGTCCAAAATTTTGGTTTCAATTTTATAGTTTTAAGTATGGTTTTTCATTTATTAAAATTACTTTTTAATTCTATTATTCTCCCTAAGTATTTATTATAATAATGTTTTATTAGTAAGAAAAATTGTTACTTTTTCAAAAAATTATTTTTCTCCTCTTTTTCTACCGCAATGGGTTTAATAAAAATTATTTTTAGGTTTTGACTCTTGGATTTTATTAATTTATATAAGGGAGATTATCAACATATATTTTCATATATTATTAGTATGTAATTATAAATGATTTATCAAAGATTTTTTTTATTATCAATTTTTATTTAGAATATAATATATATATATATGAATGTATCAAAACTATGTACAGAGTTATACAGTTAGTTTATTTATTTAATTAAATACTTTCGGTACATTTTAAAGTGTTTGTTTTTCGTATAATTATATTTTATTTTATGTATAAATTATTTTTTAAAGGAATTAAGTATTTATTCATGTCAAAATTTTGCTTAATGATGTATGTTAATTTCTATCAATGTTTATGAAAAATATTATTTTTATTCATGGGAATGTTATTTTCGAAATTTAATACTCTTAAAATTTAATTACAAGGACTATTTTTATTTATTAATGTTTTGATTAATAATGATTTTAATCTATTATTATGTGTATTATAAAATATGTGATATATATATATATATGGATGAAATTATTAGACATGTTATAATTTTTATCATCATGTTTCTAAAAATATATACATGACATGTCATCATGATATATTAAAATTTGTGATGTGTCATTTTCATATAATCATGGAAATGTGATAATGAAGTATGACATACCTTGAATTCATAATCGTGACTTCAAATTTAATTTTATGTTTTGCTTCCGAGATGAATAAGCACATAATTGAAATTATTTAATTAAGATATATATTTATAAAATTTATATGCGTAAGCATTGTATAATTTTTACATTAATCAGAACAACCCTCAAAATGGATGGTTATGCAAGAAGTGTTTAAGTGCATGGTTAAAAATTGATATTTCATATAATTATAAAATGTGCATGTATTATGATATTTGGTTATGCAAGTCAAATATGTGAGTTTACATGAAAGATTATACTTACACATTTATAAATAAATATAAGTGCATTGGTGATTAATGTCTTTTTTATATATGTATATACTCAATGTCATTTATTCTCTGGTGAAATTTACTATTTTTAAGGGAAAACGACTTTGTTCTAACTCATATTATGTACAGATATTTTAATTTACCAAATTTTTCATTAAATATGTATTTATTCCTTGAATTATATTTTAATAAATACCATTTCATATAAATGTATATTTAAAAATATATTTATTTATATATGGGAAACATTACGTTATTTTATTATATAAATTCAACCTAGGGTGTATATATATACAAAGGATATAATTTTTATTGACATCATATAATACTTATCATTATATTTTAAAAAATGCGCATAATAAGTTGTAGTGTTATTTTAAACAGAAGGATGTCAGATCTGCATACAGTCATGGGCATGCATCAAGCGTAACATCAACAAATATTTAATTAATATTAAACACATGGTTTCAAATATATTTTATGATATTATCAAGCATGTGTATTTATTCAATAATTGAAATGTCTTATTTATAATTTTATGTGGAAAAAATATTTATTTATTGTGAAATGTTATTTTGCGAAGACAAAACTATATATGAATTTTCGACTAAATGTGCATTTATTTAATTACAAATTTTATTGATTTATTACAAATAAATACAGTTATATCATGTATGGGATTAATATTTTAATGTTATTATATGGATTAAATATTAATCTTTTCAATGTGCAATGACAAACATTGGATTTTTTAATGAATATATTCCTCAATAATTTATCAATGAATTTATTTTCATCTATAATTATTATTTAAATAAATCCAAGTGAAATGGGACAATTTTATTTAATAATGTTTTTTTAATAGACATGTGAGGAATTATTTGGATTATTATGTGATGAGTAAGGCCCACTATAACCTCTAATTTAATAGGTAGGTCTCATGAGAAAAACTAGGTCTTTGCACAAATCCTTAAAAAATTGTTATTTATGGTCTTGGTATGAGGCCATGGGGGTATGGTTTTGATATCCCACATTATACATTCCATAATATGAATCTAGTAAGTTAATTTCCATGATATTTTTCGACTTATAGAATATCGGTGGTTAAGAATCATTCTCTTATGAACATGTACTAATCAGTTATACATTTTCATGTTCACATGAAATAATGTTTTATACATATGTATATCATTTATTAAAAAGTGATAGTTATTTTATTCCAATCCATAAACAAAGGTTATGAACATATATATAATTTCATGCTTTTTATACATGTTTTTTGACATCATTTTCAATATTAAGCCAAACAAGTAACATTTCATGTGAAAAACTGTATCTGTAGACCCTGCAAGTAATATATAATTATGTATGGTCATTATTTAAATTATAAGTGGAATTTCATTAACTTATTCACTTATGTGTGAATATTTTATAATATATTTTTTTACTCTTAAATATGTTTAGATATTTGAGCATGAGATTATCCTAAATTTTTTTTCAGAATATCTCATGAAAATTATGATGACATGTTATGAGAAAAGTTAACTTTGTGATCTAAAAAATGTATTTAAAGAAATATTTTAAAGAAAATTTATTCTTATATGGTAATATTTTAATACCCATTTTTGTATTTCCAATGCTCACCCCTTTTTTAAAATTGATTTAAATAGGTTACTTAGATGTCCAATGATGGATGACATTGTTTTTATGGGCGTGGATGAAATTTTTTGGATTTTGATTATTATTTTTAATTGCAACTACGATAAATTGTAAATATTTTAAATAAAACTCAAGAACATAGATGATAAAAGTTACTATATTATATAATTTTTAAGGTTGGGTCCTTATAGTAATCCTCATAGCTCCCTGATGGTGTTACCATCATGGTTAAACTTGGAGTAAACATACAGTTGACCTCAAACGTAAACATAACCAACGCATTGGAGTGAGACATAGTTCTCTAAATTCATAATAAGCAATGAAAAAGAACCGAAACATAAAAAATAATTTTAATATTTCCATCATAATGATATTCCATTTAATTTTTTATAAACGTGACACTAAAGAGGATTTTAGACGGAATGTCACATACCTCGAGTACTTCTTACTTAAATTGTGTTCAATCCTTCTCCTGAAATATTATCATTGATAACCTCCTTTAGGAAATGGGTTTTTTACATTTAGTGATACCATAAGGACTTGCATGTGGGAAAGAGGATTTGGAGTGGAATTGGGAAGAAATTAAATAAGATACAAGGATATGAAGAGTTTGGAGAAGAGGTGCTAAGGGGTTATAGTCATAGTGGTGGGTAGGGGTGTTTTCACACTATTTTATTAGTTAGTTTATTATTTTGGATTGAGACTGTGAATAGTAATAAAATTATCACTAAATATTAAAAAATAACTATTGGAGTTTGAGATTATAGTGATTAAATCAGCTATGACACAAGGAATAGTGTATTTAATTTAGAATATATATATATAAAATAAATTACCAAATTTCACTACTTGCAAAAAAATCAACTACTTCATAAAAATATAAAAAACTCAACCTAACCATTTCATGACTGGTAAAATCCAAAATTTAACTCCATTTCATGAAAATAATTTCTCAAATAATAGATTTTATATTTTTAATTAAAATAATTATTTAATAGAAAAATACAGATTTTAAAATTATAACAGATTTTATGACACATTGAAAAATTAATTAATTTTGTAAAAAAAATATTATAATCAAAATATTAAAAAATATTAACTTATGGATATATTTTTTAAAAAATAATTTTTTTATAATCAAATTAATTATAAAATTGTGAATAAATATTTACATAACACAAAAATTGAAACACTTAATTTATCATTTTCAGAACATTTGTTATCTAATTCCATGAAATAAATCTTTTATATTTTCAATGACAAGATTAGATAAATTTTACCTATAAATTAATAGGTGAGGTTACTATTCTATTATTATAGATTATTTAACTTATATAAATATCACTTAATTCATTGTAATTTTTTCATGAATTTAGATATATATTTCTAGTAGGAAAATAATAATAATTTTTTAAGTACCTGGGTCCTTAAATTCTCCAACCATTCTGAAAATTGGGCCATTTTAATATTTATTTTCTTATTGAACAATTGATGACACCTTTCCTTAATAGAATTTTTAGACTCTCCTATTTCTTCTTAAACCATACAGTTTCTCCACAAGACCTTAACATGATGAATTACCTTATTCAACAATAATTGCACTATATGATCTAGAATATGAACATGATTTTACTAATAAGAAAATATCTCTTCTAGATAAACTACTTCTATGTTAAAAACATGTGTTTAATCTGGCACGTAATTTCATAACATATAAACCAGAAAAAACATTGTATACCTGAGAAATATTCATAGAAAAATATACTCGGTAGGAAAATAGTGTTACTTTCTCCATGATTTCATAAGGATCAATGATCCATTTACTTAGCTTTACTTTCTTTCCAAAATTCATAACACTTTTCAAAATGTGATATTATGGAGAACATGATCACTAACCTCAAAAGAGAACTCCTTCCCCCATTTATCAGTATAAAATTTATGATATCTCTGATATGAAAACTTGTGTTTCTTGATCATCGTGACTTGCTAAAATAGTTACCATTATAATTCTTTTCACATCAACTTCATTTCCCTAAATTCATCCCAAATTACTGAATTTTGACACCTCATTCCATAAATGGACTCAACAGTTATCATCTATATACTGGAATGAAAACTATTTTTATAATGAAAACTCAATTAATGAAAGATACTGATACCAAATTCCATGGTAATCTGTTGAACAAGATCAAAGTATATCCTCCAATGTCAGAATAGTTCACTATGACTATCCATCATATTGAGGATGAATGTTTTTCATGAAATTTTATTCCATTCACAACATCCAATTAAGTCATTTCCATAATACATAAGTGAACCTAGGATCATGATCAGATATAAGGGAGGGTGGAACTCTTTATAGCTTGGATATATCATCAAGGTACAGTCAAGAAAAATGATATAGATAAAAATTTTATTTAATAGGAAGTAAATATGTATATTTTGTCATCCGATCAACTATAACCCAAATCACATTATTACCCTTCGAAGTATTTGCTAGTCCCACCATGAAATTTTTGGATATATTTCCCTATTTCCACTCTAGCATAAGAAAATGCTGAATCACTCCCTTTTCTAGTTTTCTCTATATTATAACCTATATAAAAGTTAATCATTTATTTGTAAAACCAACAGTACCTCTTTTCAATCCACCCCACCAATAATACTCTCGATGGTATCTATACATCATAGTGCTTCTAAGATGAACTAAAAATAGAGAACTGTGAGCTTCACTGATGAATTATTTCTTAAACTGTGAATCACAAGGCACACATAATCTCTTCTAAAAAACAAAAATTCCTCTCTTTATCCACATTAAATTATAGAAAATTTACCATTTTAATAAATTATAACTTCTTTTGTAACTCACCTTCTTTATTCTACATTTTTATAATTCTATTTGACAAAGGACACTACATTAAAACTTGTAACAAAACAATGCATTATCCTGCACCAAAATCATCCAAGACAAAATTCATCAAATAATAAACCATGGGGACACATTCCAAACATAACATGGTTAATGATGAGAGGTGTTTTTGAATCAACGCATCCACAAAATTGTTTTCTATTCAAGGATGGTAATTGATCATGAAATTATAATCCTTTATCAATTTAATTTATGTTCTCCGCCTCATGTTTAATTACTTATAAGTAAATATATACTTATAGCTTTTATGTTTAGTATATATTTAAAATTTGGATCCATATAAATTATGCCTCAAATTTTTTAATGTGAAGCCCATAACTTCTAAAAAAATCATACGTGGGATTAGTTAATTCCCGACGTTCAGTTGTCTTAAATAATAAGAAATTATCTTAAAATTTTGCATCAGAACACAAATATATCCATTCAATGAAGAGTCACCTTAGATTACATAGATCTCCATTTTTGGAAGGCATGATAAAAACTAAAGCATTCACTAATCTTCATTTCAGTTCTATAAAAATCACAGTCTTATATCCAAAAAATGTAACCCCTTTTAGAATGTTCTTAATAAATGTAATTTTTTGCAACTAATAATTGTATTTTCTAAATTCCC
The DNA here is from genome assembly GCA_963277665.1 of Viscum album. Lineage (NCBI taxonomy): Eukaryota > Viridiplantae > Streptophyta > Magnoliopsida > Santalales > Viscaceae > Viscum > Viscum album. The sequence continues at coordinate 26,578,427 of OY728151.1, forward strand.
ATATAAAATATCCTCTTTTAATGGTTTATAGCACAGTCCATAGATGTTAGTCATTATCTTTATAACATTTTTAATGCACAAAAACTTCATCAGTAAAAATGAAAAAAAAACTTAACTAAATGGTCATGAATGATATTATTTATAACATCAAAAAAGTAAATAGGAGAATTTTTCAAACCAAATGGAATAACAAACTAATAATGACCACATCAAGTATGAATATATATTTTTATAATTTTATCCTTCTTAATCTTCAACTGGTGGTACCCAAATGTCAATTAAATCATAGAAAAATACTGAGCTACCTATAGCAGATCAAAAATGTCATCAATATGAGGAAAAAGATACAAATTATTAATAATAATATCATTAAAATTTATATAATCAATGTAATGTCTCATGTAATTTAACGGCCTGAGTTTATTTTTAAATAGAAATACTTTATATGATAGAGTACAAAGTATTCCATACCGAGCTTACATAGATAACTAAATATTATTATTTAAATGTTACAATTATAACCTAGAAAAATTAATGGAAAGAATGTATAGTATTAACTATATTATGATAATTGGGTGTACATGTGTATATCTAATGAATCATTGGTTACCAAATTCATTAGAAATGGAAATAAAAACCATTTTAATAAAAATGATTTGTTTTTATGAAAAAATATTTGAATAAAAATAATTGTGATTATAAAAAAAATCACACTTTTTGGGTTACATTAGGGAAGTATAAATTTAATATAATGTTTAAAATTCATTTTATATGTTTTCTTGACATGATATGAGGAAAAATTCAATTTTACATATAAAATAGTATTAAAAAACATTTTTATCTCCTTTTGATGGATAAAACATTTTAAATATATTTTCTTACACACTGATAAGCTGTTTTTTATAAAATAAACTTATTCAATGGAATCAGAAAATAAAATTTTACTTTCGGTAATTTTTTGGTATTTTTGTGACTATATTCTATTTTTAATGAATACTAAAGACACTTCATTTTAATTCAAAAACAATTCTTCATCTAATTTATTTGTATAGTTATATTATACATTTAATTGGTTTTAAAATGTAATTAAATTAAATTTTTATCATTTAGTTCAATATAGGTCATTGGAATCAATTTCAAATTGAAATTGGATATAAAAACATTGTAAAATTTTGAACATTTTCAATTTAAAAACATGTCTCCTCGATCCATCAATGAGATTAATTTATAATTATTTTTACCCACTTATGTGAATTAAATTAAATAAAAGACACATAAAATGTTTAAATAAATGTGAAAATTTTCTATTATAGGATAGACATAATTTGTGCTGAATATTAAATTTATTGTTTTATTTACCACAATTAATGGTAAATTGTGAAATTTAAAGATAAAATAAAATTATAAATCCTTTAAAACTACCATAAAACTTTTTATAATATTATTGGATGAGTTATTTTTGAAAAACAAAATACTTGGTCTGAAATTGTGTCCTTTGGAAGCCTCATGGGTGTTATTATGACACTTATAAAAATTTATTTTGAGTAAAGATAAATATGTAATAATCATGTATCTCATAACAATAAAAATTTAAATATTGAATTATTTATGTGACATCATCGAATATAACTAGTTCCTAAAAAAATAATATTATCTACATCTTGGTAATTTGTTTATAATTTTTATGAATTAAATAATTAAATTAAATTTTTACACAATTATGATGTTGTAATTTCTAAATTAATGAATGTTTGACATAAAAGATATTATAAATATTAAAATAAATATAATTTGATATAATTGATGCCATAAAATAATTTCATTGATTAATTTGACATGTTGGTTATGATTTAAAAGTGTTGGTTTGAACTTATCTTTCTGTTATTATATTATTAAAAAGGCAACTAAGGAATATTGTCAAAATTGACATTGGTATTTTCAAATATAAAATATTTTATTAAATGATATAACATTTATAAAAATCCATGACTTAGTAAAAAAGTATTTAAGAGTGCTAATAAGTCATAAAAAATATTTTTCAACATTTTTGGAATTTTTTGTCATTATTTTAACCCACAAATTGTAAATAACATGATATCACATTGAGATTAAAAAGTGTAAAATAGGTGATTGAAAAAACTTCAAGATTAAAAAATAACTGAAACATGTGTAATTTTTATTTTAGGAATTTATATCGACCCATAATCAACCTATATTCTAAATAAACCAATTTTGAAGCATTTGGAATTAAAAAGTAATATATATTAATTTAATACTTTGAATAATTCGAATAGTTCCCCCTCCACTATTATTAAAGGGAACCCATTCATCACTATTACAGGAAATTAAAAAACCATTTTTTCAACCAATATCTACCCAAATCCATTTATTATAGTAACTCCTCATTTTATTGATGCTTTAGTTTAGGCAGAACACCCTCCTTAGAGGTGTTAAGAAAACATGATCCTCCGATGGAAATGTAATGTTTTTAATTAAGTGATTTTATTTTATATATTCTTCATATTCCATGAAATATCCTTTAACCATGATATAATAATAACTCTAGTATCCTCAATATACTTATAATTTATTCTTTTAATATCATTACATAAATCCATCTCCAATTTCATCAAATAGGAATAGAACTTTACATTCATGTGTAGGGTGGACTACCACTTCACGAACCAATATAGTTCCATTATCATCATAATATTTGGAGACATTTTATAATGATTAAATAAATGTTTTTCTATTATATTAATAAAATATTTATCATTATAAGATAATAATATATCTTGTACGTTCTTACTTTCCATGCACAAAAAAATATGACATTGTTTATGCGTACCTGTGAACTATCACCAATATGAAGCGATGTGATTCATTTTACTCACCACATAACTTGTATGATATAAAAATTTATTTTTAAATGATTAAAATGATCTTAATTATGTTATGATAATTTTTTAAAGATAAAATGATAGCTACCTTCTTTCTATAACGATCATTGAAAAATGAAAATGTTACTCATGCGTACATAGGGCTTACCATCTCCATGATGGTAAAAATGTTCATTTTTCATATTTAATGAATGGATTTTAAGGTATAATTGATATATAAAAGTTACTATTATGCAATTAATATTATTATTGGGATTATTTACTAATGACCACATTGACTGTTGACATTATACCGAAGACATATTTGGCTCAAGTACCGAATATTGTCAAAAATGTATCATATAAACATAAATAATTATGTAGTTGTTATAATGTTGTAATAAGTGTTATAAAGGTAACATTAAACATGCAGATGGTTCTCAAGAAAATCTTACTAACCTTATGTTTACTATTAAGGAATAAAATGATTGTATGTGAAGATTCAGACTCAAGGTAAGGGACTCTTTGTAATGACCAACTTATTCCCATTAGATTGAGAATACAAAAAATCATTACTAGGCCTTTAGAGATATACCCAAGATGCAAAAGGCATGAAATAAATTCCAAAGGGTTTCAATTGCAAGTGGGGGTGATTTTAACCTTAATAATAAGACTATTAACTCAACAAACAAACAACCAAACATCTCATTATATGATGAATGAATAAAAGTAAGACATCTCATCTATTTTATTCATATTAAACCACATTAAATTTTACCATAATATAATACAAATAATCTATCAATGTAAATACTGAAAAACAACCAATGGATCATATATGACCACAAGGCTCCATTCTTTTCAAGATCCATGCTCCACAATCACCAAACAACCCATTTATCATTATGTGGTGCTAAAAATGTGTGGTAATTTACCCTTTTTGATGTCCTAGAATATTAAATATACAAAAGTACCCAAATTACGAAGCATGGGTATGTATAAATATCAGTAGTTCTTCCCCAATGATTTCTTTATTCATTCTAAATGTATAGAAATGTCATCAACATTTATATAAAACAATTTATATAAAAAAAATAAGTAAAATAGTTTATATCACAATATAGGAAAATTCAATACCCATTTGTAACAAAATGAAAAAATGTACTCTTTAATCAAATTCTCCAACAAGTTATAGTTCCAAAAAAAGCGAAGAATTTTTTAGAAATACTTTCTAATTATCACTTTGGAATATGTATTAAATGGTTGACAACACACACACACACCCATTAATTCTTCTTTTAACAATTCCATACTCAATTGTCGACTCCCATCCATTGTCCTTTTGTCCCAATGACACAGGACCCCAATCCATGGTCATTCACCATGTACCATAATGTAACACGTCCCTTATTAAGGGACATGTCAAACATGGACTCACAGAACACCCTAATGTATTCCAAAACCCTTCCAAATAACCATTTAAATAAAATTCATAATTTTATAGAAACCCTAAGGAAAAACTAATTTCCCAACAACTATTTTACTTCAAAATAACATATTATTTTACTGGAAACATCTAAAAAATACATGTGCCACAATTACAAAAAATCCCCATTTTAATATCTATATTTTAAAACCATTAACCAAAATCACTTTATTCGAAACACTCAATTTTCTAGATTTCTAAAATTTACCAAATAACAAAAAAATAATGTTTCTAAAAAAATCATAACCAAACAATTCATTATCAATTCATCACATATAAATCAATGTAAAAGCATTCCAAACAGTTTTATTAAGAGGAGTCTGTAGTGAATCCACCTACCTCGAAGGTTTTGATGACAACCTATAAACGAAAAATAATTCTCACAAAAATATGGATGACTCCCCACAGAAACAACCTTATATTTATTTTTTAATCAACAAAAAAGACAAAAATCTACTTATTTGGCATTAAAAACACTAGATCAACCCATAAAATATGTATATTTGAGAAACTAATATGGTTGGAGAAGTAGATATAAGTAGATCTAAGAATATGTGAGAAGAACGATTAACCTCAATGAAGAACCATAATATAAACTTATCTAGAAAGATGCACCATATATGAAATCAATATCCAAATCCAATCGGATCAATCCATAAAAATGGACGCCTCTTAAAATCACCATGGGAAAGCCTATGGTCATGAAAAATGATTTTCGGGAAGGAAGGGCAGAGAAAAACCTACAAACACTTGACATTAATGTGGGTGTGGGAGGAGCCACAATGTGTACCCCCTGGTCATGTCATGTTAGCGACACTGGATAAGTATGTCAAAAAACCAATTTCATCACGTTAAAAATCAATTATTGAAACTCTACATGATTTTTTCCTTAGGTTCACGACAAGTACCTACTCATAGTGTGATCCCCCCATTAACCACTTGTATCCACCAACCATTAAATGATTTGTACCTCCAGGACATGGCATATACCTATAGTACACAATATGCACCTCTAGTAAAAAGCGTGTACAAGCTATGCAGCCAGTACAAATTCTAGAGAACCACTCATAATTACATTGAATCAAAAGGGAACTTAGAAATTGGGAAAACATACCCAATAAAGTTAATGGGATGCTACAAACTCCCCACCATAAGGATTTTCCATCCCCAAGAAGTCTTGTAGAAGATGAAATCCAAGGAAAAAAGATGAATCCAATACTTCTTTTTAGCATCAAGTAAGCATTACATACCTGGAACCTGGGTACTAGATTCTCCCCACCTGTAGTCTTTCTGTCCTCAAAAAGTTGAAAACTCTCACTACCTTAAAATATTTCTATCCATTTCTCATTCATTTCCTTCTCGCATTCCCAAGTCTCTTCCTTAATCTGGCCATGCTTCCATAAAACCCACAATATATCGATACATTTTCCATGAAAGACATTTTCTTTCCAATCCACAATCGGCATCAGGATATATACATATGATGAATCCATAAATATGTAAATGGGAACCCATCTGATCACATTTTCAAGTACATACTGATACATTTTCAACTGAGATGTAGGGAACACATTATTCACCACACTGAACCATAGTGGAAATGAAAATCGATATTCCACCTTTCCAATAGATTTTAGTATCTCAAAATTTCCTATATAACTAGGAGATAACATTCACTGCATCCCAAAATGATGATGTTGAAGATTTGGAAGGATCCTAAATAATACATGAGAACTCATGAAAAATGAAAAAATCCATTGAAGATGATCCACATAAGATTTCTGAGGACTCCAAGCCATCTTTATCCTCTTTCTAATCAACAGAATCTTCTCAATTGTTTCTTCGATAAGGCTCATCCCAACTAGTGATGTCTCACCTCTTTCAACCTAAAAAACGGAGAATGATAAGGAACCCCATACAATGCTTCAAACAGAGCAATATGTATCATGGAATGGTAATTGTTATTGTAAGAGAACCCCACTAATGGTACATGATCTTTTCATCGCAAAACAAAATATATTAAACAAGATTCTAACATGTATTCCAATTTATGTATCATCCTTTCATATTGTCCATCTGTCTAAGGATGATATGTGATAATCATATTCAACTGACTTTCCAGGGCATTCTTTAAGGATTTCCAGAAATGAGACTTGAACCATAGATCAAAATTTTACACTATCGAAACTGGTACACAATGTTTATTTACCAATTCCCAGATATAGATATTGGACAGATACTTCACCACATGAGTCTCATGAATTTAAATGAAATGAAATGTCTTGGTAAACTGATACACTATCACCCATATTTCATCGTGTTTCGGATATGTTCTTGGGAGAAATATAACAAAATCCATCACTATCTACTCACATTTTCATATTGGGATAGGTGAATACTACAACATTCCCACTGGTCACTAATTCTATGACTTAACTTACAAATAAGTTAAGAACATTGAAATGTACTCAGCCACATTCATTTTCATGTTACTCCACCAAAACTGCACCTTCAATGCCTTATACATATTCGTGTATACCTAGATGTACAACTCATACCTAAAGGTGGTAAGCATGAATAATTTGTTCCTAAAAATCCAAAGGTACAACCATCTGATCTATGAAACAAAGAATTGAACCCCCATCCAGATTCTATTCTTCAATGGTCTCCCCACCAATGAGTTTTGAACATAGACGCAAGCATTCTGTATCATATGTCATTGAATATTTAACAATATTTACCATATTAGGAACCACATAAACTAAAAAGAAAATTGCATCATCACCTTGGTATTCAAATTCCATATTCATGTCGGCCAGTATCCATATAAACTACCGTTCATCTGAAGCATCTTTTTCTAACTGTGTATAAAAACTTAGGATTAATGCATCATCCACCAAATTACACATTCCTAGAATTGAAATTAACTTAAATTCAAATAGCTATAGATACTCCATCTATCTCATTTTCCTCTGATTCAAATATCATTGTGAGAAAATTTGTTTTAGATGTTATGATCCACGAACAAAAAAAAAATTCTCATGAAAGAGAGTGTGATTACATGTTTTCTAAGTATAGAAAAATGTATCTCACTCTAAGTAATATGTTGGGTAGTTCTTCTCATGCACTCTTTGCATCCTTGAACCATAAGAGGCCACATGTTCTACTTCCATGAGAACACATCCTATCCCGGATTCAGAAGCATCATATTACACCACATAACCCTATAATAATTCCAAAAAAAATCAAAATATGTGCTGATGTAATACGGACATTCAACTCTTGGAAAGGCTAACGACATTCCTCACTCAATTGGAATGATTCATTCTTCTTTGTAAAAAGTTTCATTGGCAATGATATCCTTGAAAATACATGCACAAATCATCATTAATTACAAGCTAGACCAAGGAAAAATCATATATCAAAAGCATTCTTTGGTGGTTTCCATGAGATTACATAATATATCTTTTTAGGTTCCACTAAAACATTTTTTTTAGAAATAACATTATTGAGAATGAATTCCTCTTGTATCCAAAAATTGCACTTTAAAAATTTTGTATACAATCGGTGATATCTCAAGATTCCCAAAACTATCACCAAGTGTTGCTCAAGCTCGACACTTGTCCTTAAATACACTAAGATATCATCCAAAAACACCATATAAAAGAACCTAAATATCTATGAAATATTTGATCCATCAATTCGATGATGAATTCTAGGGAATTGATAAGACATGAAGGCATTTCTACATATTAAAAGTGTCAATTTCAACTTTTTAATATTTTCTTAGGTATATATTCCTCCCGAACTTGCAATTGATGATATCTGAATCACAAGACTATTTTAGAGAACCACTGACTTCCCCTCAATTTATCAAGTATCTCATCAATGTGTGGTAGTGGATACAAATTCGTTATCATAACCTAGTTAAGATTACGATAATCAACACGTAGACAATTAGTTCTATCTGATATATTTAATAAAATAATGGTGCTCCCCATGAAGTCATAAACGACCGAATACAACCTTTTCCTTCCAACTCCTAAAAGTCACCTTCATTTACCATTACTCTATTGGTGAAATCCTATAAGAAGGAAGGGAAATATGAACCTTCCCCATTATGAGATCAATATTAAACTCAAATTCCCATATTGGTGGTAACCTTGAGATATTATTATAGAAGGCATAAGGAAATTGATCCACAACTGCCAGAAAACTGATATCCTCGATATCTTCCATCAATTCAAAATTCAACACCTCCAACTGCTAATAGATTATTCCCACCGCTGGATCCAACAAGACCATTTCACATGTCTTTACAACTCTTATTCCATTAAATATATGTTCAAATCCATCCTCCTTTATGAAACTGACTATTCTAATATAACTGTCGATGAGAGTGTTGATAATTTTCAACTGATCCATACCCAGGATTACATCATAGAAATCCATCAAAAACACTGATAATTCCTATTTCATCTCACATCCATCAACTATTATAGAACATGATATATACAAAAAGGCTCGACATTATCTTTCACAAAGAGGAGTTTGATGATTTATCACAGAGGGTATCACCTCAAAATTTTGACATAGAAAATCAATAGCAAAATAAATATTGAAGGAATTGATTCACCAGTATCAAAAAGTACATGGATGAGGGTAGAATTCAAATGAATCGTACCTATAACCATAGATGATCCAACCTGATCATCCAAAATCATATTATTAGCTCCATAAAACATCTTCATTGTAGCATCATGATCCTTGTTGCCTTTCTATGATTTCCCTTGTAGAGGAGTCATGGAATTCTGAGAATCACCAAGGCTATCTCTTTTCTTCTGATGATATTGAGTCTATTTCACTCTTCTTGTCAAGTCATACAATGATTTTGACACCTGAGTAGGATCTCAATCACCTTATCTTGAAGCAATATGAACAGATCACCAAAGATGTCCCATATTCATGAAATAATGGCATGATCTAGGTTGTTCTATACAATCTCACTTTATGTGGTTGAAAAAACCACATTGAAAACATCATTGTTTTATCTTGGGGTTTGAAGGTAGGTTTACTAATCATGTCGTCTAATTATGTCTATTACTCCCTCCAATGAACAGGGTGTCCCTCTTCCGCCTGCCCCTTGGATTTGGGTTTCCACCATTCCATCTAGTTATTACCATACTTCCTCCTCCAATATAACCTGAGATTTCCCACTCATCCAATGTCATTGTGTTAACTATATAGGTAAAATTCAAAATACAGAGCACCAAACTATTTTATCAAATCTCATTTTTTATACCTGATTGGAATATGTGTTCCGTCAAGGATGCACTCATCAGAAATTATGGTGCATAGCACTCTAAATTTAATAATTTAGTCTCATACATAGTGATAGAGAGATTTTCCTATCTTCAAAATAAATAGGTTTTTTGACGTCCGGATCATGAATGTCTGAGGATAGAATTTTTTATAATTTTTTTTGAAATCCTCCAATTATTTTCTTTAATCCAATTTAGCATGAAACACTAGTTCCCACCCATGTATTGAAAGATCCTTGAGCATATACATGTGCATATTGACTGTTATCTCAGTTGGTGTGACAATGAATTCGAAGATACGAATCATCTAATTCAGCAACAACTCCTCCATTTTTGGTTTTGAATCAACCCTGAAGATGGGTGGATTCTGCTTCATGAAATGGATGAAATAATCCTCATGAATTTCCTAATCTATTCAGTTCCCAATTTTCCATAGTTTGAAGCACTTGAATGATGCTATTAACTATGTCTTTATTCACCTCTGGTTCAAGTTAAATTATTTTCTCCAAAAATTCTTCTTATTGGTTTCTAAGATTCTTACTTGGTGAATGTTTTTAAATAAATAATAAAATCTTAATGTCTCACTCCCTATAAACTAATGTATTATAATTTCAAATTATATCAAATCAATAATCAAAACATTTTTTTTCCAAAAAATATATTTTAATATTTGAACATTAATTGAAATCCATTCCAATAATGGAAAATCAATCCATTTTCAAAATAAACTAAGTATCCTCTTTTCAAAAGCATTCATTTGAAAAGAAATATCTATTTTTAAAAAATTTACACCTTTAAACAAAATAATAAATCATTATACTAAAAAAATATGCAATCCTAGTGAGAATTCATTCTTCTAAAACACATGTAATTATCATATCATAGGCTAAATCCATGACAATGAGATGTCAAGATCCTATGAGTGTCTCTAAACCACTTGTATACCTAACTATCTAGTAACCTGAAGATAAACCTAAACAAGGTAGGTAAGTCCTTTTATGTTATAAATTTAATTTTCCAAAAATAATATTACTTTCCAATGAATAGAGAATAATTAATTCAACTCTGAAACCAAGAAAATGAAGACAAATTTTAAGGAAAAGACCAAACAAGCTGATACCATTTGTTGTGAATCGCTTATTTCCATTGGATTGGGAATACAATAAATAATTACTAGGCCTTAAGAGGCATCCACAAGAAGATGAAGGTAGGAAATAAGGTCTTAAGGGTTTCAAATGAAAGTGTGTGATGATTTACCCTTTAATAATAAGACCATTAAATCAATTAACCAAAAAAAAATAGCTCATTATAAATTTCCTGAATAAAAGTAATACAAGTAAAATATTTTATTCATATCAAAACCATATCAATGAGTACCACAATGGAATACAGAGAAAATATCAATTTGAATAGTAGAAAACAACCAAGGACTCCATTATGAACATAAGAATCTATTCTCTATAAGATTCATGTGCCACAATCACAAAAAAAACACAAGTATCATGATGTGTTGCTAAAAACATTTGATACTTTAACTTTTCCCATGTACCGTCATATAGAATCTTCAAAATCAACAAATTTCCAAAGTACGTGTGAGTATAAAACTAAATAGGTTTTCCAAAATGACTTCCCTACTCAAGACACTAGTATAGAAAGGGTTGAAACATTTATATCAAAACATTTATATATAAAAATATGAAAATTTGTTTATATCAAAATAAATGGAATATCAAAAACCATTTGTAACCAAATGAAATCAAGTGTTATTTAAACCAGTTTTCGAGAAAGTCATAATTCTAGAAAGACAACAACAAATGGATTTAAAAAACATTTATAATTATCACTTTGGCATACCCATTCAATGGTCCATGACACACTCACCCATGCATTCTTCATTTGATAGTTCCATACTAATGATTAGTCTCTCATCAAATTACCTGTTCTCCCAATGAAATAGACCCCTGATCTAGGGTGAAAAACATTGTACCCCAATGGTGCACATCCCTTATTCAGGTGCATAGAGAACATGAACTCGCACCACCCCCCAATGTATTCCCAAAACATTTCAAATAAATATTTCAATCAATTTAAATAATATTATACTTTTATTGAAAACTAAAGATCAAAACAATTTTAAAAAATCATTTTGTTTCAATAAAACATCCTCTTTCATTGAAAACATCTAAACAAATCCATGTTATCAAATTCCATAAAACCCCTTTAAAATACATATTTTTGAAGAATTAACGAGAAGAACATTATTTCAAATACCCATTTTTTCCATATTTCAACAATTTACATATAAATCCCCGAAGAAGGTTTCAAAAAATTCATAGACATAAAATTCATGATAAATTAATTACAAGGAAATCAATTTGAAATCATTCCAAACAGTTCTATAAAGAGAAGTCGAGAGGGAAGCCATATACCTCTATGGTTTCGATGAAAAATATCAAAGGATGAAGAATTATCACAAAAACTGTGTTTATTTCCCACAAAAGATCCTTATATATCTTCTTTTCTCAATAAGAAAGAAGAACCTCAATTTATTTGGCATTAAAAACCATATATCTACCCAAAACATGCCTAGATATGAGTCAAAAATAGTAGATGATAAGTATATATAAGAGGTTATAAGAATATGTGATAAGAAAAAAGAACTTCACCAAAGAACCATAAAGAAAACATACCCAAAGAGATGCACTACAGATGAAACAAATATACAAAGCCGATCAGATCAATCCAGCAGAATGAGTGTGTCTAAAAATCACTTTGGGGAAGAATAGGCTCGAGATTAATGATTTAAGGAAAAGAAGGGATGAGAAAAACTGTGAAACACATGATTGTGACCTGTGTGCGGGCCGAGTCATGATGTGTACCCCTTGGTCATGTCACATCGGCAATGCTGGATAAGTACACTAAAAAACCCATCACCTCGAGTTAGAATTCTAGTATTTAAACCCTACATGATGTGTAAATTATGTAAACGATGTGTACCTACTAACAAAGTGATATCCCTATTCACAAATGTATCAAAAAACTAGTACATAAAATGTAACTATAGTACACAATGTGTACCTTGAATACATATCATGTACCTAGCCTACAACCTGTTGAAAATATAGAAAAACACTCATAATGATATTGAACCAAAAGAAAACATAGAAAGTGGGAAAACATAAAAGGTTAAGGTAACAGAATGTTACAAACTCCACACTATAAAGACTTTACATCCCTAATATTTCATGTGGAAGATAAAATTTCTATGAATATATGAGGCCACTACTTCCTAATAGCATCATGTAAGGGTTACATACTAGAAAACACGGGTTCTACACTCATCAACTAAAACATATTTTTAATTTTTTTTAATGATTTATTCATATAAATAATTATAATTAATTTCCATGCCTTAAAAATGATTTTTATGATTTATTTATATGGAAATGAATGTTTTAAAATGTAACTTCCTTTCAAAAGTTACAAAGTGGTAAGTGCCACATTGATTCAAAAATCATCTTTTAAAATGTTTTAATTCTTTTTTAATAATGGATTGATTATTTAAATAACATTTAATATCTTTTAACATATACTTCATTAACCAAATTTCTCTCTATTATTTTACTTTAATGATTTTTTTATTACATTACATGTTTAAAAATTTACTTTCAAATAATGTGTTTTCTTTTATGAGTGAGAGGCTATGTAAAAATGAAATTTGATTTCAAAGTGGAAATTTTATTATTCTTTTATGTAAAATTTTTCTGATTTTATTATGTTTTCATAATTTGGAATTGTAAATATATATCTGTGGTTCAATAATAAACCCAAACCAGGTGATACCATGATGTATCTCTAATGCATTGGATTATGAGAAATAGTTAACTAGTTGGGTTTCTCTAAAGATATCAAGAGAATATGCGGTGATGGGTATTACAAATGTAACCATAAAGGTTACTCCCTATTTAGCCATGAATTATAAAATGTAAGAATGGCATGGATTCAATAAGATACCTTTTATGTTTTTTATAGATTTTTATGGTAATCTTATGATTTCAAGAGGCAAGATAAAATATTTTTTTTGATTTATTGGTGAGAGATATGATTTTGTGAAAAAAATTTCACGAGTTTAAATTATTCATGGAATAACAGTTTGATTCAATATATTATGTCCCTTACTATGATTTTTATGACCATCCAAAGTGTTGAAATGTTTTCCACATGTCTAAATATTTTTAAGGATAAAGAGGATTCCATGATGAAATTATTGAATATGTGTCTTGAAAAGAAGTCATGTTTTATTTTTAAAAGGTTTCCTTTTGTGGAAAAAATGGATACTGAGTATTACTATCCACATGTAATGTATGTGTATACTTTGTAAGAGTTATTACTAATATTATAAAACTCTAAACTAAAAATATTATCAAATGATAATTCTAGATCAAAAACACTACAATATGTTTTTTATGTTTGGGACATTACAATTGCTATCAATGGATGTTTTAGACATCATTAGAGATTGTGATGTTCATTTAAAGAGCTAGGCATATAATCATGGGTATATAATTCTAAAGTTGATTATAATTTTTCTGTCGTAATATCCATTATGATTGTTGATTTATCAAATGTTATGTTGACTAGAATTAGTTTTGGATACATTCTTTTTTCTGTTTGTTATTGGTCATTACATTTTAGCATGAAAATAGAAATTTATGAGATAACGTTTGAGGATAAGAAAAGTTATGGTTATTTTTTATGACATTATCATTTTGGGAATTTTATATGAATTAAATTTTTTTTGAAAAAGAAGTACCCACAGACTATGTGACAACCCTTCTTTGTGAACAAGGCTATGGGAATCAAACCCACAACCAAATTGTGAACAAGGATCATCACATACCATTGTCCTACATGAAGTCCCTGAATAGTATAAATTTTTTATTTTAGTTAAATTAGTTGATAGATTAATAATATGTCTATTTTTTGAACATTATTTTTTCCAAATGGATATCCTTGATATTGGAAAATGATTTTGGGTATTCTGTATTGAATTTTCGTTCAGAGTAAAATTATTTTAGGGTACATTATTTGATTAAGATAAATATAATATAACGGTTCTTTAATTTAGTAGTATATGTTGATAAATATTTTGTAAGTACATGTTATTTTAGTTGTGGACATGTGAATATTTTGGTTATTTATGGAAATGATTAACCTATTTTGAAGAATATATTAATAGGGTAATTACATTTTTATCTAAGGCATTAAGAGTGATTGACATTATTTGGAGAAAAATGTTAAAATTTATTTTCAAAGATTATGTGATCAAGTAATTTTTGGGCTTCAATCTATGTTTAAAATATATTTTTTTCAATTTTATTGATAGTTATTTATCGAATTGTTTATGTTGAACATCAAGTAACCCTAGTTTATTTTAGAGAATAAAATTAGTCTTTCATCATTTAATGGTTTATTTTTTGGAGAATTATAATATCTTATCCTGACCCCATTAGTTTTTGTTAACTTTTTAAGACAGGAGAAATAAATACTTACTCATTATAGAAATATGTGATTTAATAGATATTGATTATAGTTTATTATGTGTTAATAAAATTAAAATTTAACACTCATCGTTTTGAGAGAAATATGTGTCTATGGTAGAAATTGACTGAAGGATGAAACTCTACTTCTCAAGTTTGTTTTTCTCATTATGTTATATGTCACGAAATTAAATAAATTATACAACTTAATAGAAATAATCTTAAAATTGAAATGTTATTCATTAAATATTCCCTATAAGAAATCAATGACTATTTAACCAACAAAAAATTTCTGTTTTTTTATTTTTATGTCTATCTTAATTTTTTTTCTATTACTCTCCATAAGAACATGATCATTAGTTTTCTATTACATATAAAAATTATCCTACATCTAACCCTAGTATGTGTTGTCTTATGTGACCTTCATAATTTTATTTTCTTTATTTTAAAGTTGATGATACGTAAATCCTTTTTTCGATGTGGGGTTTAAATAAAATTACTGTGAAAATTCATACCTTAGTTATGGAGCCCAAAATAAAATTGCATCGACACAATTTCCCAAATTAGTGGAGAATGTAACATCCCATGTATTTTTTAAAAAATTAATGCTTTGTTCAATATCGTACATGATATTCTATATCGTGCTTAAACTAATGACTAAATATTATTATATAAATATTTCTATTATAACATAGATATTAAAATGTTATGAATGTAATATGTTAACTAAATTATTATAATAGGGTTTACAAATTTTTATATAATGATTCATCAATTACCAAATTAATTAGAAATAGAAATAAAAACCAATTGAATATAAATGATGTGTTTTTATGGAAAACTATTTAAAAGAGATTATTTGTGTTTATAAAATAATAAAATCACTATTTTATTATACTAATGAAATATATATTCAATATAATGCTTAAAAATCACCTTATATGTTTTATGTATAAAAGGAGTACATTGGAAAAAAATTGTTTCACCTCATTTTTATGGTAAACACTTTCAATATAATTTATTACACTTTTTTGTTTATTTTTTAAAAAAGAAACATATTCATTGTATGATGGAAAAAAATTTACATTGGACTAATTTTTTTGTATTTTAATGATAATATTCAATATTTAATGAATAGTGCAAAATTCTACATTTTAATTCCAAATTGATTTTTCATCTAATTTATTTATATAAATAGATTATCATATTAATTGGTTTTAATGTATAATAATTTTTTTTTCATTTAATCCAATTTAGAGTTAGGTCAGAAAGACTATAATTATAACACAATAAGTCGGTGAATTGTGTTCTTTTTAAAAAAAATCCTAATTTTCTAAATTCCGAACTATATTAGATAGATATTGAAAAGATTCATTATGAGAGTATATGCATAGGATATGAATAGAGAACAAATCACAACAATTTATAGTGGTTCAAGGAACAATTGTTTCCTAGTCCACCCCACTAATCACCCTCTTAGTGGGCTTGGTGAATTTCACCAGTAAGGTCCTCGTATCATAAGACTTGTCAACTACTGAGTGAAAGAGGTTTTCACACTTACAAACAAAGGATTAAAAAATAGAACCTTATGGTTATTTTACAGGGAACCGATAAAACCAAAACTCAGTGTGGGAAGCTGACACTCCACCATGACTGAATACAAGTATCCGGAACTCAATATAAATAAGATGTAGTTTGATGAGAAATAGATATAACTCATAGTTGTAGTAGAACAACATTTAAAGAAGATAGATCTTCGACCTAATATGAAAATAAACATTGAAATATATTTGAAGACATATTATTCCACAAGAGATCATCGATTTGAAGAAGAACAAAAAAAATAGAGCATCATGCTTTCAAAATTAATCATTCATATCTTAAAAAAGTGGTCTTTTTTTCTAAAATTTTGGAACTCTATAGAACTCTAAACAATTTTCATTGGAAGAATTCACCAAATAATATTTTCATAGATATATGAGAGGTATTCATTAATATGAGAGATATATAATGATAAATATTCTACAACATTTCAGATGCACATAATATTTCTAATAAATCGAGTGAATTTGAGTTCAAAAAACCAATAGCTCAGGGTAGTCATAACCTCCCTTGAGAACAGGATTAAAAATATCTACTCTAAATGGATCTTTAAATAATATAAAATGAGATCTGAATCAGTTTAAATCATGATTTTAATCACCCTGACATTCTGCACCGACTGCTTCAAAAATCCCCGACAATCACGTAAATTCATACTTATGAATTTGGAAAGTCAAACCTAAGGTTCTTTCAAAAAACCATAAAAAACCTAGGGTTAAATTTTATAATATATGGTTGATGATCCATACATTTATCTATGTCATCATATATCACTGAATGTAACATTGATTATTCATATGTTCACTTTTCCCATATGTAAGTTTGAAAATGTAACATTGATTACAAAATTAATGTTGATGAACCATACCTTTGCAATGTTTCCTACTTACATGGGTTTCTTTAACCATCCATTTTCTTTCTAAAAAATGTAAGGTTCTTATCCGAACTTAATTTTCCTTAACACCATTTTTCCTCAAATGTATGGTTAATGAACCAAACAAACTAATCCTTCAACATCAATGTATAGTTTTTTACATTCATTTCAATCTTCAATGTGTTGAATGAATAATATTTCCAGTAAATGACCACTAGTTAACAGTGTTTCTAGAATATGCATAAGAAAATTTTGGAAACATTAACAAATATTTCTCTCAAATAAATAGTTGAATATAATTTTAGGATAAAAATTATAAAGAATAAAAATTTCCTAAAATACACTCAAATATAAAATAACTACCAAAACAAACAAGGGTATTTGAGGGAATCAAAATAAATCATATTTATATAGTATTGTTAAGAAAATACAAGCCCAACAATCTCCACCTTTTTAATGATCACATAACCCATAAATTAAAACTATAAAATTATGAATATAATTTATATTTTTTAAAATTAAAAGAAAATAATTTCGTGTTGAGATAATTATTTTGATAATGAATTAATATTTAAATTTCCCCTCCAATGGTAAATTTTAAATAAATATTTATGTTTATATAAATTCAACAATTAAAATAAATTTTATTTTTAACTAAATTTCTCAAATAAAAAAAATTTTTTGTTTACCTGAATTACTCTCCCTTTTTTTGATATCACAAAGAAAGTATAAAAATAGATTAAAACTCATATAATATTAAACATAATGTTATGTGATTGTAATAAGTAACTGTAATAAATAAATAAAATTTTATTTTGGACAACAGACAAAAATATAAAATCAACTAAAATAATAAAATGTAATATATTGACAGAAAACAATTTCATTCATCAATAAAGACATTAATATAATAATTCTTGGGACTCAGAAATCAAAAATGTAATTATCATGGTTCTAGGTAAGAGAAAAATTCTATGGAATGGTTGGGTTTCAATTTTCAATGGTTTCAAGAATCTCATTTAGCTCAACCATATGCAATATTATTTCTTCATTAAACTATATCCTAGCTAAATTATCATTATCCCAGAGTCATTATTGACATGCAGATTATCCCCTATGTTTACCTACAGAAACTCTTGTAGACTTTCCTCTTGATTCATAAACAGCTCCAATTTCTCTAAAAACGGACTCAACATCAATCTAATGAAAGGATATCCTTGAGTAAACTTATCAATAATAAATTTCTGACTTTCTAATAAAACTAACACATGAGAAAAATTGCATTGAAGGTCTTAAAGTAGATTATTCATGTCTTCCATAACAAATGTCATAGCCTGAAATATTCATATCAAATCTAGAATTGTAGTAGAGGTAGGATTAGATCAACTGGCCTGATTCTCTAAATTTTTCACTAATTCAAACTAATTACCTAAATACCACATTAACATTAAAAGAATACCTTTTAAAATATCATCAAATCTGATCTTCCAAATCTCATTTAACATGTCACTCTTGAAGGCAGCAAACTTCCTTCAAGAAATAGTTTTCTCATTAAGTTCCTGAATCTTTTTTTTTCAATGTCATGATCCTACTACAGAGTCTCATTATCTTCCAGAGACTTTTTGGACTTAATCACAATTTCATCAATTTTATGAGAAAATGAATTATATTTCCCTTCATCCGTATTCATAGCATGATTTTTATCATTTTAAGGAAATTGATCTTTTATTATTTTCATTAGTGATTCTTCACCTAAAAAATACTAATTATATAAATGTTTAGTCTGAGCACTGGAAATTTGATTAGTCTTTCCCATAGTCTAATCTACAATAAAGAGTCGAATTTCCGCTACAGATTCTTGTAAAATATTCCTTTCTTGTAGTGCTCCTTGTTCAGTAACTTCTTCTCCCACAATCGTTGATTGAACATTTTTTGTTTGAGAATTATTTTCCTATAGTGTTCCTAAATTAATTATTTCTTTCCCCTGTTCATTCACTAGAGGTACAATAGCAAGCTATCTATCTTGAATCTCCACTAGAATTTCCTCTTGAGTAACAGTTTTTTCTAAATGAATCAATCATATTGCTTCTCCAGAATCCAACATTTTCTCTCCAACTTGAGGAGTATTTCTTTTTCTTGGTTTCATAACCAGTCCCTTATGATTGTGTTATTCCTCTTATTTGGTGTTGAATCTAATCCTCCTCTGATTCAGTTTAGAAATTTCATCTGTTCATGATTCATCTTCACCCTCCTTTTGAAAAGATACTTTCTCCCCAAGAGAAAATGATCTTAAGCTCTATTCATCCTCGTCTCCAACATGAAAATTCTTTCATTTTACAGTACTCTAGAAAAATACATACATTTATAATGTTCCATCATTCAAAATATTACTATGTTGACATTTGACACATTCATAATCTAAAATTATCATGTCCTTATTAAATAAAATCCTTGAAATTATCTGTCCATATGTATATAATTCCATTCGTACACTCAGTGATCTACAATAATAATGATACAAAAATAAATACCTTGAAAATAACAATTTATATCAATTATAAAATGAAACATGATATACATTTATGGGTAACAAATTTTTTTATTTCATCCATACTTGGTGCTATTATTTTCTGAATAAACTTCATAAGAATTTAATGGTCAGCCACTAAATACATAACAAACACATTTATGATGTTCTTTGAGTTGAACATAAAAGATATGATTTATATAGAAGAATCTTCCTGATCACCAATAGATTTATTATCGACATGGAAAAATATTTAATAGTGGTATTTAAAAAAATCAATCATAGTAAAAGAAATAAATAAATCCCAATTATCCATACTAGAGAAAATCCTATCCTCTGAATCACAAAAAATAAACAAAACACTCTTATAAAAATAGTTCAGTTCTACCTAATTATTAAATTCTGAGTTGATGTCAATGAATGTTGTCTTGATTCTAGGAAAATACAATTCTTGTTTTAGGAGTACGTTCGTCTGATATAACTATTGAAGATCAAACACTTTTCCCCAACTAATTTTACTGCCTGTAACTCTTGGTCATTCTAGCTCGCTTGCTTCTCCTTATTTGAATCTCTTGGTTTTCACCATTTCTAAGGACTTGAAAATTTGGGTAAACAAAGAGTTTGGAAGATGAATAAAGATTTATGGTTAGGAAAAACAAATTTGGGTAAACAAAGAGTTTGGAAGATGAAGGGTTTCTGACAGATGACACATGTTCTTGTTTGTCGTGTTACAGAGTAATTATTACAAAAATAAATTTAATAATTATGAAGCGTAAATAAATTTAATATAAAATATATTACCTAAATTATCATAAGCTTAAAAATAATAAAATTAAATTAAATTTATAGAATTAAATTAGTCTTAAAATAAATTTAAATAGAATAAAAGAATAAAAATAAATAAAAATTAAATAAACCTAACTCCACCTTAATAAAATCAAAACAATTATTGGGATGTGGTTTAGTAAAAAATTCCTCTAATTAATATTTAGTTTTAACAAATTTTGATCACATATCTTTTTGAATCACCTGATTTCATATTTTATGATATCTAATATCAATATGTTTAGTTCTAGAATGACATATTGATTTTTTTGGAAATATTTATATCCTTTTTATTATCACTGAAAACAGGTGTGTTATTAAAATTATGTTCAATGTTCATTAGGGTGTTTTCCCCTGCCAAACCTGTGCACCACAACTACTTGCAGATACATACTCTATTTTGGCTAATTAAAGTGCGACTGAGTGTTTCTTCAAACTTGACCACGACACTAAGAATTTTCCTAAAAAGTAACAGATTCATAATGTTTTTTTCTATCTAATCTAGAACCTCCAATATCTGTATCTGAATAAGATAATAAATTAAAATTAGATATTTTTTGATAAATAAGTGTATGAACAAATGTCCCTTTTAAATATGTAAAAATCGTTTTTACAGTAGAAAGATGATATTCTATTGGATTTGATTAATATTTAGCACAATGAAATAATAAAAACAATTTATCTGGTCTTCTAGTAGTAATATGTAGTAACATTCCAATCATAACTCTATATAACATGTTATCAACGGGTCTTCCATCTTCATCTAAATCAAGTTTAATATTAGTTAACATGGGGTTGGATATGTCTTTCTATTTTCTAGACAAAATTTTTTCAATAAATCAGAAATTTATATACATTGATTTAATAAATTTCCATAATCATTTTGAGGAATTTGAAGTACTAAAAATAAATTTAATTCTCCCATCGTTCTCATTTCAAATTGTTTTTTCATAAGTCTTAAAAAACAAATTACAATGTTTTTTATTTGTTGATCTAAAAATAACACCATTATCATACATTTGACCTAATAATAAATTAGAACAAACTATTATCTTAAATTGGTATGGGTTTTGAAAACCAAAAGCAAAACCATTTTTCAAAAGCAATTATCATAATCTCTCGAAACTATATCAATGTTCTTGTTTCATTCCATATAGAGCATTAGAATGTTTAATAACAAAATTTGGTTTTTGAGAACATTCAAATCCAAGAGGTTTCTCACCATAAACTTCCTCTATTAAATATCCATTTGAAAGGTAGATTTCACATCCATCAGATCTAATTTAAAATTCATATGAGATGCATAGGCCAGATGACTTTTAATTCCTTCTAGTCTAGCTATAGGAGCATAGGTTTAATCATTCTCTATACATTCTTCTTGATTATAAAATTTTTCTACTAGTCTAGCTTTGTTTATAGTTATAATACCTTTATCATATTGTTTATTCCTAATGACACATTTATTTTTTTTACACCTAGATAATTTGATCGTCTTTCCACTAATTTTCATAAATTGTTTCTCTTAAACTGATTTACCTCTTCTTGCATTTCTAACATCAGAATTTCATCTTCTAAGGCTTCTTCAAATGACTTAGGATATAGTTGAGATAGAAAACAATAAATTCCAGTAGTTTTCATACACTTATTCTGGTTTTTATTCCTATGAAAAGATCCCATATAACAGTCTCTAAAGGGTGATTCTTTAGAATTATAGACTATCTAGGAAGATCACTTTTAGGTTCATTAGTACAATGTTCTTCTAAAATAAACTGAATTTTATTTATATTTTCAAAATAATTTTTCATGTTTTCATGTCTCATGTTGTTAGATGAATCATCATCTTCAAATGGTTGATCTTTCTCTTTATTAAAAGGGTCAATTTCATCAAATTTGACATGAAATAACTCTTCAACAATACTTCAATTTTTATTAAATACTCTGTAAGATTTAAAAGTCTCACAATATCATTATAATATTCCTTCATCATCTTTTGGATCCATCATTCCAAGATAATACTTAGTGTTCAGGATATATACCTCAAATTCAAAAACCGTTATGTAATTTACCATTGGATTTCTATTTTTCTAATTATTTATGGATTATTTTTGAAAATAGGTTGAATTAAAACTCTTTTTATAATATAGCATAATGTTCTTACATATTCTACCCAAATGTAGGTTGGAAGTTTGTATTTATTTAGCATATATATGCCCCTTTCTTGAATAGTAATATTCATTCTTTCTGCAATTCCATTTGGTTGAGGTGTTCTTGGAACAAAGAAGGTGTCTTTAATACCCATATTTGAGAAAAAAGAATTAAATTATTGATTCTCGAACTCTCCACCATGATCACTACATAATGAAACTATCATAAAACCTTTTTCATTTTCAAAAATTTTATAAAAACATTCAAAAATAGAAAAAGATTCATTTTTTGAGTTTTAGAAAATATACCCAAGTAAATATAGAATAATCATATACTAAAAAATATAAATATAATTTACGAGAAATAATTTTTATTCTAGATGGTCCAAAAAAATCCATACGAATATGTTCCAGGGGCATTGAAGTAGAAATTTTGTTAACATATTTGAAGGAAGATTTTTGTTTCATACTAATCTAACATGCACAATAGAAAATATCACTATCAAATTTGAGACTAGGTAAATCATAAACTAATTGTTTCTTAGATAACTTATGTAATGAAAAAAAAATTACAATGAGTAAGTCTTCTATGCCAAATCCATGAATCATTTATCATTGAAATTAAACCGTTCACTTTCTGTTTACACAAGAAATTTAAATCCAAAGTGTAGACATTATCTATTTTGGGTGCTCTAAATTTAAGAAAATTATATTTTAAAAAAAACAAGAATTATTAGAAAAATTTACAATAATTCAATCATCACAATGTTTAGAGAAAATTATCAGACTGTGCTTCAGTCCTTGTATATAGAGTACTTTTTTATTTGAGACAATATCTAGATCTCCAACAGTTTTGAGTACAATAATTTCTCCTTGTAATTGTCACTGATGATGACTATGCCTCTATCTACTTTAGTCAGAGTGACGAATTTTGAGGAATTCTCACTGATATGTCTTGAACAACCACTTTCTATAAACCATATATCTTTTCCTCTTCCACAACATGTTTCCTACAAGGAAAAATTAAACAAAAATATAGTATGGTACCCATAAATTTTTGGGTCCAACAGTGTTATCTATCTAATACATAGAAAACCAAATATATTTATTTTGATCAAAACTATTATAATAAAAACTATATTAATATTTAGAATAAAAAACATTCTTGATACCACATAATTGATGATTTCATAAAGAGCAGTCATTAGCATAATTTCCCTTAATACCACATTCAAAACATTTAACAGTAGACATGCCTTTATTCTTAGAACTAAGAACAAAATAGTTTTTGTACAGTTTGGGTTTTTCACCCT
The DNA here is from genome assembly GCA_963277665.1 of Viscum album. NCBI lineage: Eukaryota > Viridiplantae > Streptophyta > Magnoliopsida > Santalales > Viscaceae > Viscum > Viscum album. The sequence continues at coordinate 26,602,938 of OY728151.1, forward strand.
TACTACCAATACCAATTTTTTAACAACATTTTTCCCATGAATTTAATTCAGTTTATTTTCCCCTTTTGTGAAAATTAGAGCAGTAGATTTTTATGTTTCTACTTTTTCATGTAGAGTCTTAATCTTACTTTCCTGGGTAGTGCATTTGGTAGTAGTTGAATTCCATTTTTCAAAAAGTTATTGATGTTGTTTTGGTAATGTGTCTTTTTGACCTATAATTGCATTATGAATAGTTTTTAATGATTTATAGTACATTTATAGAGAGTCATATATTTCTTCTAGCATAATAAAGTAGGTTGTCATTTTTTCATTTAGATAAAAAGATTCAGAATTAGATTAATAGTTAGGTTGTGCCTTCTCTTCTTCATCCAAAAAACACATATTAGATTTCAGATTCAATTATTACTTCTCTGAATCAAGGATTGATGAGCTATAGGAGGCTTTAGAAACAATCTAAGTAGAATTCATATCTATTTTATCGTTTTTCTCATAATCAGCATTCTTCTGATATTTCTTTTCTATATTTCTCTTCTCTCTATTAAATTGAGGACAATCAGGTCTTATATTACCCAATTTTTTGCATTAGTAGATTCTAGCATCCCTTGATTCTTTCTTATCCTTTTTTCAAGGTTTTGTGAATAGAATATTCTTCCAAAATAATTTATAGGATTCTCTAGAAAATTGAGCCTATTTAATTTCTGAATCAGATGAGTCTGAATTATTTCCTTCTGGTTTCATTTTTCTGTTCTACTTTTCAGATGTAACTTTTAGAGTAATGTATTCCTTTTTTACTAGGAGTTTTTGATTTTCATCTTCATCTTCCATTTCAGCCTACTACATCATTAATGTTCCAATCAATTCTCACAATGTCATATTATTGACTAATGATACTTGGTGTATTACAGTAGAAATTCAATTCCACTTCATAGGTAGAACTCTTAAAACATTTAAAGCTTGATCATGTTGGATGATAGGTTCACCTAAATATGTTACATTATTAACAACTTCTGCCAGTCATCCATTCATCTATGTGATTCTCCCTCCATAAAAATTTCTAAAAGTATCAAACATTAATTTAATTTTAGCATATCTCATTTTTCTAACATAGTCAGTACCTTTATTGGCTACTGAAATTGTTTGCCACATTTCATAGGTAGTTGGGAATTGTGTCACACGGTTGAATTCATCTGTTCCCAACCCACATATAATATCATTCAATACTATTGAATTCATATCATACTCAGCCAATGTAGTAGCAGTCAATGTTTTAGTTTTTCCAAGAATTGTGTATGGAGTAACAATATTTTAGTATACTCTAAATCCAATATTTGTTCAGTATACTATCATCCAAGACATCCATCATCCATTATTATCACCATTAAAATATCGATCATTTACCATTGTCATTTCTTCCTTGATATTCTCCATTTCTATCACTAATATAGATCTTATGCCTTTATTTTGTTATAGATCTGTTGGAAAGATCCTCCTCTGTACGGGGGGACTGTAGTAGAACAGTACACTATAGCAGTTACTATACCAGGTATTGTTCGGTACTATAGAAGCTAGAACTATTCACCTTGGGCCACTAGTTTGGGCTTGGAGTCCTTATGGATTTTTGTCCACCTAGGCCAATAGGTTAGTAGGGCTTTCAGGCCTCCTTTAGGGCTTTTTGGCCACCTCAAGGCCTTTGGGCCACATGCAATTTCCCCAGATAGACTGTACAAAAAAGAAGCATCCCCAGAAGAGGATTTAGAGCAAGTGCACTCACCAGAGTAAGAGACAAATGGATTTGTAAGATTGAGAGTGTATAGATATAACATTGGGACCAGCCTCTACTTGCACGAGAAGCCTATCCAGAAGACCATGTGATGGTGGAGAGTGACTATCACGGTACATATGCTGGGGAGGGGCAATTCCTTGTAGATAGTCTGGTTGAATTCGCTAACACCTTCGGGTCATGTAACCTCCTAATCCTATAGGCCATGTAATCTCATAGTATACGGGCATTGTAATGGTTACCCCGTATCCTTTGAAAGGGGGGTTATCAAATATCAATTAAAATTAAGGCCTTCGGGCCATTCGGAAAATTGTGTTCTTTTAAAAAAAATCATAATTTTGTTGATTTACAACAGTAGTAGAAAGAGTTGGAGAAGTTCTTGTATTAGAGTATATGAATCAGATATGAATAGAGAACAAATCACAAAAATTTATATTGTTTCAGGTAATGACGATCCTCTAGTCGAACCCACCAATAACCCTCTCACCAAGCTTGGTTAATTTCACTAATAAGGTCCTCGTATCCTAATAATGATACAAAACTGAGTGTAAGAGGTTTTTAACCTAAAAAATAAAGGCATATAAAACAAATCTTTCTGGTTATTTTACAAGGAATCAATAAAACCACAACATAGTGTAAGAAGGTGACACTCCACCTGAATGAATACAAGTTGTTGTACCTAAAGATTGATAAGATGTAGTTTGATGGGAAATAGATATAAATTGTAGTTGCAATAGAAAAAATTGACAGAAGATGGATATTTGACATTAGAATAAAATGATATTTGAAATATATTTGAAGAGATCCAGTTGCGCAAGAGATATTTAATTTTAAGATCGTCAACAATATAGAGCATTATGCTTTCAGAATTTATCTTTTTTATCTTCCAAAAGTATTCCTTATTTCTGAAATTCTTGAACATTTAAAAAATGTAAAAAATATTCATTGAAATAATTCAGTGAATAATATTCTCAAATATATCTAAGAGGTATTAAATATCCAAGACATATATAATGATAAATCTCCAGCATGATTTCAGATCTGCAAAATATTCCTCATAAATCGATCGAATTCAAAAAAAATAGCTTAGAGTTGTCATAACTTCCCTTATGAATAGGATTAAAAATATCTGTGGTAAATGGCTCTTTAAATCATTTCAAATGAGTATTGAATTAGTTGAAATTGAGCTTTAAATCAACCTGACATTTTACAAAGACTATTTCAAAAAGCTTTGATAAAGGCATAATTTCAAATATCTAATATTGAAACATCAAACGTAATTTTCCTTCACAAAAAAAACAAAACAAAACACGTAGGTTCAAATTCACAATATAGGGTTGATGAACCATATTTTTATCTACATCATCATAGATCAATGAATGTAATTTTGATTATTAATATGTTCACTTTTCTAAAACATAAGGTTAACAAAGTATGGTTTATTAGAAAAGTAAGTTTGATGATCCATACATTTGTAATGATTCATACTTACGTAGGGTTCTTTAACCATACTTATTCATTCTGAAAAACATAAGGTTATTATCCAAGCACAATGTTCCTTAAAAATATGTTTATTCAAAAGTTTTATTGATTAACCAAATACATTGATCCTTCAACATAAACGTTAGCTTTGTTCCATAGGTTACTTTCTTTGATGCATTGAATGAATAATATTTCTAGTAACTGACAAATGGTGAACAGTGTTTCCAGAATATTCTTAAGAGCATTCTGAACAGTTTAACCAATATTTCTCGCAAATAAATTGTAATGCCCAGACCCTAGTTACCCAGAGTCAGTGCATTACTGAAAAACATTGGCACGATCAAAAGAGATCAAATCTCTAATGGGCGATTAGTTTAGTAGTCTCGAAAGAAATAGATGCATACATAAGTATTACATTTTATAAAGAATTGAAAAAACAATAACAAAATTGTGTACCCTTTGAACACCCTCATCTCTATTAGCATATCATTGTTGGTCAATAATTATATACTTCTTCACAACCTGGTAAAAAGAAAACATATGAAAGCGGTGAGCTAAAATGCTCTGTAAGGATAACAATATTGCATAAATCATCATAAATAATCATAAACATTTAAGGAAATGTATAGGACTACACCAAAATCATTTTAAATGTAAACATTAACACAATATGGAAAAGATAAATAAAATAATACCATTTACTTATTTACATAGATATTATACTAGTCAAATAATCACATGTAATATTAAAGTCTAATTTCATAATGATGGAATGCATAGTGTCAGACATCATAACCACATAGTAAAGGCCTAGTGCCAAGACTACAAATAAGATTCTATCAAGTCATTTTTCCAAATTACTAGTTGGTTACATGAGACCTACTGATAAATCGAGGAGCTATAGTGGGCTCCACCCATCACTTTCTGAGTCCAATTCATTTCTTATATTAAAATATTGGAACTTAATCTAATCATTCGTATTATGACTAGCATACAAAATGTCAATATTATAACCACAAATCATGAATGGTATAAAAATAACACATCCACAGTCAAACATAACTCATTAAATATAATATGGAAGATTTTATTATAATAAAAATCCTCATTCAATAATAATTAAGGACATGGACATAGATTAAAATAAGCAGTAAAACTATTTGGGAGAAATATCCATTTTTTCTTGCAAACATTTAAATGTCTCACTATTTATCATGAAGCCATTTAAAAGTGATTTTTGAATTATAGTGTCATATACCGCATTGAATCTTTTAAAATGAATTTTAAATTTAAAACATTCATGTCCATAATAATTATTACGTTAAAAAATTATAACATGTACATTAAAGGGAAAGATTTAAAAGAATAAATATTTAAAACATTTAAAATTATATTTTAGTTAGAGTTCCTAACGAAATGAGAGACGCTTGAATACAAATAATTGAAAAATAAAATTAAGAATATATTTATAATATCATGAGAATAATACAATTCATGAGATAAAATGTTAAAGTACAATATATAAACCATATAAAAGATAATTGGTGCTAAAAAACAAAGAAGTCTCCATGGAATGTAAATTGAGAGGAAATATTTTATAAAGACTTCATCATAAAATTAATGTTTTTTTATGACAAAAATATGTGTGAAAATATAAATATATTCAATATGATTGGATATTCATTTTAAATTATTCATAGGTCATTCACTCATATTCTTGTAAAAAACCAATGATGTGGATGTTTACCTCAATGAATGGAAATTGAGTTAAGATTACCCTTATGAAGTTCATATCAATGACTAAAGAATTTAATAAATTGTGTTATTATATGTATCAAAATTATATCCACAAAATGGATTTTAAATTACTACATAAAAAATATATAGTGATTTCACACATAATCCTGGAGCAATGATAATCAATAAAGTATGCATAAAACCCAATGAGTGGAAATTAAAAATAGAAATTCCCTTACCGATTTGGTAACTTATGAAACATATACCCTATGTATGAAGGCTCATAAAATTAAGCTTAATATACCCATAAATTAATGTATATTACTCATATAATACAGTCATGTCCAGTACATAAACCATAGAAAAGGAAATAGTGGAAAATATAGCATTAATCTCATGTGAATAAAAAGTGAGATGAAACCCCTTACCTTTTAATTTTCATTAGTTGAGGGTAATTTAACCTCTTTTATAATAGTTAAATCATTGTTATTAAATTATAAAATAGCTACATACCAAAATATGATATCATATATGATCTTCTAATATTGCTTTGTTAAAAATATTTTAGTAGCATCATTGTTTGAGGTGTTAACTGATTAATTTTCCTTTAAATGTTTTGTTATGTAAGTCATTTTTGTTAGGGATAGGATTTATTTGATTCATATAAAGAATTAAATTAAGTTATAAAACATTATTTCTGATTATAAAATGAATATTATTCTTTAATGGTTATGATGAGGAATGAATCTCATCGCGTTCATGGAGATGGTAATCTGTACATACCCACGATTGACAATATCATTCTATTGATGGTGAAATCATATTTAATTGGATGGTACATCATATATAAAGAATCATTAAAATGTTTTATTTATTATTTACATCAATTATACTCATTATAATACCCATCCTAGTAATGAATTGTGGAATAACAAACTACACCGTGCCGTGGAGATGGTAAGTTGTACGTACGCATGTATGATGACCTTTTAATTAATATAATGGATAGAAAAATGAATAAGGATGTAAAATATTTATAACAACATCACAGTATGTAAAAGGTACTATATTTATTATTTTGATTTTGAAAAAAAAGAAATAGGAAGTTGAAGAAGAAAGGAACTTTGAAAGAGGTGATGAAATGTTTACATCTTCTCAGGGTGCTTCGTTTTGATTTGATCAAAAGGGCTCCGTAGGCTGGACTTAAGATCAAATTAAGGTCTCTAAAATTATTTTAGGGTAATTGGTAGGATATTTGTGCATGGTTTGTCTGAGAAAAAAGTCTTTTGAAGAGTGAAATTAATAAATGTGTAAGTACCCTTTTATAAGAGAGGTGAGGGTCACTTTAGGAAAAGCTCTAAAATATTACTTTACTATAAAATAATTTTTGGTTAATAATGGCTCCAAATGGATTTTTTTAGTATAATATGGGTAGGGGTATAAATATTATAAACCAATAAGTTTTAGTCAAGTTTAGGTCACCATATTAACCTTGCCGTTTAGATTTATTTCTTAGTAAAATAGTTTATCTTTTACCATGTCTTATTGAATTTTTATATTACATGGTTAATAAACATACCATAAAATTCCATGTGATAATAAATTGGATCATTAATGAAATATCTAAAAATAATATAAGTCCTTCAACCTAGAAATATTTTTTATTGAATATTATATTATTTAATAATATAATAATTTTTTAAAAAACTCTTACATGTCAATTTTGACACTATTTGGTATTCAGTTTTTGTGAAATTCAACGAAACCACATTAATTAAAAAAGAATACATTAAATCAACCCTAATGTGTCATTTTAACCTATTAAATTAGTTTAATTCATAAAATGTCATAATTTACATTTATTTTTATTTTTACAATATCAATTATTTTAATAATTAGCTAATAATCTAATTAATGCATCGTCATTTTGTCGTAAATAAATTTAATTATATAATTTAAAAAAATTATAAATAAAATACCATGATGTGATAAATCTTTTTATCATTCTAATCAATATTTATAGTCAAATTTATCTTCTGTATAACCATATAATAAAAATGGTTTAGTTTTTAAACATTGAATTTTACACTTTTAACACTTCTTAAAATAAAATAAAAATAAATGACCAGATCTAATCCATGTGGATAAAATAGGATCATAATAGATTCCTAACGTCTATTTTCATCATAAAAAACTTATATAATAGAATTAGGTCATGTGTTAGGGTAATTATAATATCATTTTTACCTTTAATTACCCTATTTACTTTTAATTGTGGTAAACAAAATTCAATAGTTACTATTCATAAAAAATTATTTTCAACCTATTAAACCACATTTGTTTTAATGATTTCAACCATGCCTCCTGTATTTTAGAAATTCAATTCATAGAAGAGGTAAAATTATGATTTATGCAAATTTACATATGTGCCTAGAAGGTGGGTAAAAGATGATAAAATGTCAATAAATTTTTAAGCATCTAATCTTATTATAAAATGACTCCAATTAATTAAATTTAACTAATATATGTATTATTTATATACTATTACATTAAAATTAAAATAATAATTATTTAAATAAAAGTCAGTTTTAAACTATAACAGAGTTTTTTTCAGTATTCATTAAACTTTGATTGTTTTTAAAAAAATTCCAAATATTAACCAAGATATAATTTTGGTATTCCAAATTCCAAAATGATATATATTTTACAAAATTCAAAACAATAAATTTGTATTAATTAATTTAATAAATATTTCTTTTGTCAAAACCAGAAAGAGGGTTTTTAAGAAGTAAAAACTATCAAAAGATTTACATCCGTTTATATCCAATTTAAATGTGCAATTACTTCTAATGTCCAACATTATATAAAATGATAAAAATATAATATTTATATACTATAAAAACAATTAATAGGATAATATAACAATATATATATTTGGGTTGAAAAGGCAGTTTTGAATTAAAATGTAGTAATTTTCACTATTTAATAAAAAATGAAACTTCTCATAAAATTATCATGCTTTCACCCTAATATAATATTGGAAATATAAATTCAAGAATTAATTTAATTTAAACGAATTGAATATATAATAGTATCTAAAATTAATTTTATTACTGTTCAAAACAGGACATTAGAAGTTGTTCCTTTATCAAAATAGTGCCTATATTTTAATGAAACATATAAATTTCATTAAAAATATGGAATATTTTTGTGATATAATTATAAATTGAATTTAAAAATTATTTTTTACTGTTCATATTAATATATTTATTTTTTATATTATAGATATATCATTAGAATAATAAAAGTGTTGTTCCGCAGAAACTCAGTCTTCCATATAATGTAATCCATGTCAGTGTTCTGTGTAGTATAAGATATTGAATTACTTTAATGGTATAAATTACTATGAAATATAGGGGTGTTACATTCTACCCTCCATATAATTTCAACCTCAAAATTTACTCTCAGAAAGAAAGACAATGGGTTTTACATTTGAAAATATCTTTTTCGAAATCCCACGTCAGAAAAAGATTCAAATAAACTATCACTTTAAAAGAAATAAAATGAAGTACAAAGGTCACCCGAGAGAGCCCATACTAGTCTTTCATGAAGGAAAACGTAGATATGGAAGTAAAAAAACCATCATGTTCTGATGGAGAGTGATAGAAAACATGATCAGGATAAATTTAACTACCAGAAAACCCTAAACATGTGATGGGTTAAACTGCATTTGATTACCCGGTAGGGAGAGTAAATAGACAATGTTTTTGTTTTATGTTCCATTTAATATTTCTTTGGAATTTATTTATTATATTGAAAAAGAACATAAGGGTATATATTTACTTTTCATGTAGAGTTTCATCCTTGTATAAATTTCTTCCACAAACTCATCTTTTCTCCAAATGATGAGTATTAAAGATGACTTGGTCACACCTGAAGAGCTAGAATAGACATATAGAGAATTAGAAAATCCAAAATAGATGAACTATATATTTTCCTGGTATTTATACAGTAACCAAAACCAAAATGGTTAGTACAAGATAAAATGTTCCCCGAAAAGTGTAATCCCATATATAAATAAATACTAATCTTAATCTCTAAAAATGAACAAGAAATAACCAAAGTTCAACAAATACCATTCAAAAATAATTGTCCATAAAATTATTCAGAATAATCCAAAGTATGTTTGAAACCAAAAATTGAGAAGGATTTGATAACATAGTCTTCCACGATAAATATTAACATTTATCTCCAAATAAAAAAAAACTCCCCTCAATGTCACGTACTTAAAAGTAATTAACTAAATCACATATTTTCTATTATAGGTTAATCATTTACATAAATAACCCCAATCTCTATAAGTCCCCAGTAAAGACATTCTTTCTTCAAATATTAAAATCCACCATTACTCCTTAAATGAAATCTCATAGTATTCTATTTTCCTTAGAGATATAGTATTCCAAAAAGACAAAACATCTTCCAAACTTACATTTATCACTAAATCACCGAATAATTTTCATATACTAAGGATAAATCATAAGTTCCCAAAGTCAACATTTTCTTTATCCATAAAATCATTTAACTAAAATGAATTATTAATACTATCTAGGGACTTCACATAGTCCAGTGGTAGGCTATAAATCTCAGTAGCACTTTGGTTGTCAGATCTATTCTCGAAGCATTATCTGATGCTACCGGTTATCACATGGTATGCATGTTATCCTTTTTCCAAATCTATATAATTTTATAACTTTCAAAAAAATTATATAAATTCCTAAAAAATAACCCTAATATATTTTAACCACATATGTTTTCTCATACATTTCATTTTCTTCCCAATAATGTAATAACCTATAATTGAATCAAATTCAAGGATCATATAAACCCAAATGATTATTTAAAACTATATCCACAAAAAAAGTTAATTCTTTCTAAAATAGTTTTTTCACATAACAAACTGAATGGTTACACATAAAAGAGAAATGTCTTCCAAAATAATCCCATCATCAAAGAGCATTAATACTTTTAGACATTTTACCATCCATTTTTTTCCACATAGGTTCTTCCTGGACTTAGAGGTTATCCTATAGAATAAGACATTGGCTTGGGTAAATCTGAGGTCCCCTACATTTATGAAAAATGAATGTTAATGGATTCTTATGATCATTTGAATTTTCCTCCACAGTACCCTTCATTTTTTCTCAACAATTCATTACATTATGTAATTTTTTCCCACACTAAATCATTTCTTTATTCCATTCAGACACATTCCTGGGTCTCTCCATCCACTTTTCCTGCAAGATGGAAAATAAGCTTTCTTTTCTGCATGGGCTCCAGTGCTAGAGTTCTTATCATTAAATTCCATTCACTTATTTTTTGAGTTCGAGATTTTATTTAATGATTATGTGTTTTATCATATTTTGGAAACATTGAATTTACATTAAAATGATATATTTTACACCTATAAACATTCCATTTCTTTGAACATTTCCACCACTGTTCCCACCATGTACATCATGATCAATGTTACTATGACTTCCATGAAATCCAGCCACTGAATAAAACCTGAAATCAGAGTGGGAGTAATTATAGTCATAATATCATTTAGGGAATATCAAGAAACCTTATTTTCAATATAAAACACCTTGGGATTCACCAAGGTTGTTTATTCTGATCTTATATTAGAATCCATCAAATCGGTTTGTAAATAAAATGCGAATTATCCTAAGAGTAACCCTCAAGAGGGTCAATATAAAGTGTTTAGCAAGGCTCATTGTTGTGTACCAGGATATCACATGTCATGTCTGAAACTCCATGTTAGATTTTTCACTCCTAGTTACATCTGTTCCAGATCCAACTCTACCTATTTGTATCCAGATAAGGATTTATTTTCATGGAAAACCAACATAATATTTACACTACCAAAATTTTTCAATGTTCTTCTATACTAATACTCTAAGCCTATCTTAGGGTAATTTTATTTTATCAGAGTTTTTCAAAATCTAGTTTCCAAGGATTGTACGAAATATCCTATGATACCAAATACAATGCCCCAACCCTAGTTACCCCAAGTCGGTGCATTAATACATAATATTGGCATTATCACAAGAGATCATGTACCAAAAAACTGATTAGTTTAGTAGGCTTTGAAGTACTAGATACAAACATAAGTTTTACAATACATCATGAATTAAAAAAACAACATTGTGTTCCCTTCGAACACAGTCATATAACATATCCTATCCCTATAGTTCAATCATAATATACATCTTCACATCCTCTAAAAAAGTAATCATAAGAAATGGGTGAGCTCAGATTCTCAGTAAGGATAACAATATAGCAGAAACTATCTTAAATAATCATAAACATATAAGGGTCTGTGTAAAACAAAAGAACATACTTTTAAACCTAAACTCCATCATAATATGTAAAATATAAATAAAATAGTGCCATTAATTTATTCACATGGATGTTCTACTAGTCGAACAATCACATGTAATATCAATTTCTAATTTCATAATGATAAAATGCATATTTTCAGACATCATAAATATATAGTCAAGGCCGCGTGCCAAGAATATAGATAATATTTTGTCAAAGCCTTATGTCAAGACACTAGTTTGTCTCATGAGACCTACCAATTCATTGAGGTGATATAGTGGGATCCACCAGTCACTTACTTAGTCCAAATTATTCCTCATATTAAAAGGTTGGAACATAGTCTAAACATTCGTATTAAAACTAGAATACAAAATCTATCTATTATATCCACTAATCATGAATGGTTAAAAATATCTTATCCACAAACTAACATAACTCATTAAAAACAATATGAATTATTGTGTTATAATAAATTAATGTCAATCAAAAATAATGAAGGATATTGATATAGATGAAAATAAGTAGTAAAACGTTTTGAGAGAAATATCCCTTTTCCTTGGTAATGTTTAAAAGTCTCTCTATTTATCAAGAAGCTTTTTGAAAGATATTTTTGAATTAATGTGTCCCATAAAATATTGAATCATTTAAAAGGAATTATAATTTTATATTATTCATGCCCATATAAACAAATCGTTAAAAACATTTTTAAAACATGGAAATTAATGAGAATGATTTAGAATAATAAATCATTAAAACATCTAAAATGATATTATAATTAGAGTTCCAAACCAAATGAGAGACACTTGACTACAAATAATAGGGGAATAATATTAATCAAATCTTTGTAATATCATTAGAATAAAAGGATTCAAGATATAATATTTAAAAGGACAGTATATACACCATATAAAACTAAATTGTCGCATGACAACAAAGAAGTCTCAAGGAAATGTAAATTAAGGTGAAATCCTTTATAAAGACCATATCCATAGATTAAGTATTAATAAATTATATAATTATTTGTTAAAATATTAATACACTCAATACGATTGGATATTCTGAGTAAATAAATCTTAGGACATTCACACATATTCATGTAAAAGTAAAACCAATGACTTGGATGTTTAATTAAATGATTGTAAATTGAGTTAATATTACCCTAATCAAGTTTATATAAATGACTTTGTAATTTTATCAATGGAGTGATTATGTGTATAAAAATTATATCCACATAATGGGGAGTTGAAATTACAACATAAAAAAATAAATATTTATTTCACACATAATCTTGGAGTAAAATAATCAAGGAAGTATGCATAAAACCCAATGAATAGAAATTGAAATTAGAAATTCCCTTAAATATTTGATAACCTATAAAAACATACACCCCATGAAGGAAGGATAAAAAATGAAGTTTTAAATACCAATAAATTAATGTATATTACATAAATAATAAAATCAGTGGAAGTCCATACACCACACAAAAGAAAATAGTTGAAAATATAGTATGAATATCATGGGAAATAAAAGTGGGATGAAAAACCTTACCTTTTACTTTTCCGTAGTCAAGGGTACCTTAACCTCCATTATATAAGTTAAATCATTGTTATTAAATTATAAAATAATTAAATAATTAAATATGAAATCATATATGATCATCTAATATTGCATTGTTAATAATATTTCAGTAGTATCATTATTTTTGGTGTTAAACGATTAGTTTTCTTTTATATGTTTTGTTACATAAGTCATGTTGGTTATGGATAGGAAGTATTTAATTCATATAAATAAAGATATTAAGTTCTTAAAAATTATTTTGAATAATAAAATTAAAATTATTCGTTTATAGTTATAATGAGGAATGAATCCCATCACATTCATGGAGACGGTAATCTGTACATACGCATCAGCAAAAATATCATTCTATTGATGGTGAAATAGTATGTAATTGGATGTTATATCATATATACTGAATTATTAACATGTTATATTTATTATTTACATCATTTATAACCATTTTTATACCCATCCAAATAATCAAGTGTTGAATTACAAACTAAACCACGTCGTGGAGATGGTAAGTTGTTCGTACACACGTATGGTGACTTTGTCATTCATAGGATAGATACAATAATTACTATGGTTGTACCATATTTAAAATAAAATCATAGTATGTAGAATTTCTTAGATTTATTATTTTTATATGGGAACAACAGTGAAATGGGAAGTGGAATAAAAAAAGAACTTTGATAGATGTAATAAAATTATTACCTCTTTTTGGGGGCTTCCTTAAGATTTAATGAAAAGGGATCCTTAGGTTAAATTTCTGATCAAATTAAGGCCAACAGTTTTAATTGATGGTATGTGGTAGGATAATTGAGTATGGTTTGGTTGATCCAAATGGCTTTGGAGTTGTGAAATTATGAGAAGGGGATGTACCCTTTTATAAGGGAGGTGAGGGTCACTTTAGGAAGAACTTGAAATATTATTTTATTATAAAATCATTTTCGGTTTATATAAAATCCAAATGGATTTATATTTATTATAATGTGGGTATGGGTTTAAATATTATAAATCAATAGGTTTTAGAAAAATTTCGATCACCATATTAACCTTATCTTTTAGATTTAATTCTTAGTTAAATAGTTTAACTTTTACGATGTATTCTTGTATTTTTATATTACATGGTGAAAATAATACTATAAAATACCAATAGAATATCAAGTGGTTAATTAATGAAATATATATTACTATATAAGACCTTGGGAGGAACCTCATGTTTTTAGGAATATTATATCATTTAATAATATAGTATTTATTTTAATAACTCATTAATGTCAATTTTGACACTATTTAGTATTTGGTTTTTGTCAAAGTCAAAAAACTGGATTACTTTGATAGAAATACATTAAATAAATACTAAAATGTCATATTAACCAATAAAATTAGCTTAATTCATCAAAAGTCTTAATTTACATTTATTTTGATATTTTGAATATCGATTCTATTAATCTTTCATAAATATGGTAATTACTGCATCATCATTTTGTCATAACAAAATTTTATTATTTAAGTTATAAGAATTATAAATAAAATACCTTGATTTACGAATTTTTTTTTATTTCTAATAAATATTTATTGTCATATTTCTCTTATGTATAATCCTTTATAAAAAATTGTTTAGTTATTAAACCTTGAATTTTACACTTTTAACTATTCTTTAAATAAAATAATAATAAATGGCCTAATCTAATCCTTGTGGATCAAATAGGATCATTATTTATTCATATGGTTTATTTTGTTTGAAAAAAATTTATCCAATAGAATTAGTACATGTGTAAAGGTCATTATAATATCATTTTTACCTTTAAATAGATTATTTACTTTTAACTGTGGTAAATAAAATTCAAAAGTTACTATTCACCCAAAAATATTATTTCTAATGAACCAAAATTTACTTACTGATGTAAACCATGTCTCTCATTATTTTTACATTCAATTAACAGAAGTAGTATAATTTTGTTTTATACAAAGTTACAAATGTTCCTAGAAGGTGGGTAAAAGGCGTTAAAATGTTCAATAAAATTCTATACATCTAATATTATTATAAAATGTCTCCAATAAATTAAATTAAACTAATATAAGTATTATGTATCTATTTTTACTTTAAAATAAACTAAAATAAAAATAACTATTACTTAAGTAATAGTCTATTTTAAACAATAATATAAAGTTTTTCACTATTCATCAATAATTGAATATTTTCAGAAAAATACCAAAAATTCACCCAATAATAATTTTGGTATTCCAAATTAAAAAATTATGTCTATTTTACCAAATTAAAAAAAATGAAGTTGTGTTAATTAATTTAATTAATATATATATTTTCAAAACTAGAAAGCGGGTTTTTAAGAAGTAAAAACTATCAAAATATTGACATGTGTTTATATCCAATTGAATTGTAAAATTACATCCATTGAAAAGAATTATATAAAATGATAAAAATATAATCTCTATATAATCTAAACCCAATTAATAGAGATGATCTATAAATAAAAATAAATTGTGTGAAAACACAGTTTTGAATTAAAACGTAGTATTTTTCGATATTCATTAAAAAATGAAACTTCTCATAAAATTACAAAACATTCACCCTAATATAATAATGGTATTATAAATTAAAAAATTAATTTAATTTATCCAATTTGAATTTATAATAGTTTCTAAAATTAATTTTATTATTGTTCATCAATAGAAAAAAGAAGTAGTTCCTTTATTAAAATAGTACTTATATTTTAATGAAAATTATACATTTACTTATAAATATGGTTTATTCATGTGATATAATTATAAATTTCATTTTAAATTTATTTTTCACTATTTTTATTACTATATTTAATTTTTATGTTATAAATATATCATATGAATAATTAAAGTGTTGTTTCACAGAAACTCTATCTTCCATATAATGTAAGCCAAGTCAGTGTTGCAGGGAGTATAAGATATTAATTTATTTTAATGATATAATATAATATGAAATATTGTGTTGTTACATAAATAGTTGGATTTTAATTCAAGATAATAATTATAGAGAATTTAAATTTCAAGAAATACACTGAAATATAATATCATTATTAAAAAAAGGGTATTTGTGAGCATCAAAATCAATAATATTTATAGAGTATTTTTGACACAATAAATTCCCATCATTTAGGTGAAAGGAATAAATTTCACAATGAAATTGGATATAAAACCATTATGAAATTTTCAACATTTTTACTTTAAAATCCACCTCATCAATCTGTGAACAAGTTTAATTTTAAATTATTTTTAGCCACTTATGTGAATTTAATTTTGATAAATGGAATATACATGGTAATAATAGGTAAGATAATTTTTGACTAATAGGATTAACATAATTGTTGTTGGATAGATATTGTATTTTTATATTTAACAGGGTTAATAGTAAATCTGATAATTAAAAGTAAAAATAATATTATAAATATTCTAAAAATACCCTAAAACCTGTCAAAATATTATTTTTTGAATAATTATTTACCAATAAAGTCCATTGGACTAAAATATTTCTTTTTTAATCCACTTATTTGTGATTATGACACTTATAACATTTTATTTAATGTTAATAGAGAGAAGTTATAATCATGTATCCCATAACTATAAAAAGTTTAATATGGGGTTATATAATGATATATTAGAATATATATAGTCCAAAGAAATATGAAAAGATTACCTATATCATTGTAGTTTATTTATAATTTTAAGGAAATAAATAATTAAATTAAATGGTGAAATAATGATTATGTAGTAATTTCTTAATTAATGAATGAATAAAAGAAATTATATTATAAATATTAAATTATATATAATTTGAAATAATTTATGCCATAAAATAATTTTATAGATGAATGTAACATGTTATTTATGATTTAATATAGTTGGTTCGAAATTATATTTCAGTTATGATATTTTTAAAAAGAGAATTAATGAATAGTGTCAAAATTGACACTATTGGTATTTTAAAATATATAATATTTTATTAAATGTAATAAAATTTCTACAAACGCAAGATTATAAAATTTAGTTATTATATATATTAATATGTCATAAATGACTCTTTTATGGGTCATTTTTTGTGTGTTATGGTAATTATATTAACCCAAAATGTATAGATAACATGATACTAGAGTAAGATTAAAAAGGGTTAAATAAGTGTTAAAAACTGATAAGGATTAAAAAATAATAAAAACATATATATATATATATATATATATATATATATTCTATTTTATGATTCTATTATTGACCCATACTTATCATATCTTCTGAATATATCAATTTGGGACCATTTGTAAAAGAAAATGAATCTATATTAATTTAATAATTTTTATAATTCCAAGAGTGCCCCCACCCTCTCATATGAAAGGGAACCAATTAATATATATTACTTACACAACAAAAATCATTTGGTTTGGACAAGATATATCAAAAAAAGCTTCCAATAATTCCTCCCCACTTTTTTTGATATATTTTATGAAGAAAAACCTCCTCAGAGTGTTTAAGGTGATAAGAAAAAGTTATCCTCTCAAGGAATGGTAACATTTTTATTTGTTGGTTTCTATTATATTTCTTTATCATATTAAATAAAATTTCCTTAAACAGTGACGATATAAAAAATATAGTATCCTAAATATAATGAGATTCTATTATGTAAATATCATCACCTAAATACATCTCCAATTTCATCAACTATGAAAAGAACATGTTGTTAATGTGTACATCAGACTACCGCCTCGTGAATCGATATAGTTTTTTTCATCACCGTCTTACAAATTTACTTATAATGGTGAAATAAATTTTTATTTATAAAATATATGAATTATTTATCATCAAAATAGAATATTAAATCAATTACCTTCTTACACTACATGAACATAAATATGATAATTTCATTCATGTGCACGTGTGAACTATCACCTCAACAAAATTATGTGATTTGTTTTTAATCACCACATTATTTTTATAAAATATAAATTCATATTTAATTGATTAATATTTTTTCACTTATGTTATTATAATTATAGAATGAGAAAATTATAACTACCATCATTCAATAATAAACATTGAGAAAATGGAAATGTTACTCATGCGTACGTAGGACTTACTGTCTCCATGATGGTGACAATGCTCATTTTCTATATTTAATTAATAAATTTAAAATTATAATTGATATAGAAAATGGATTGTTATTTAATGAATATTATTATATATGTGATGGAATAATGACTATTTTACTTTTATCATCATACCGAAGTCATTTTTGACTCAAGTACCGAATATCTACAAAATGTATGATATGAACATAAATAATTAAGTAGTTGTTATAACACCGTTTTAATTGATATAAAGGGAATATTAAACCAGAAAAATGTACTAAATAAAATATGAATTTACCTATTTTTATTATCCATGAATATAAATATTGTATTTTATGGGCCATACTAAAGGTAATGGGGGATTTAACTAAAACATCGATTTAAATGTTTTACATATTTTTTCTTCTATATCATTCTCATTAATTTCAATGTTTTAAATTTTTTTTTAAGGATTTATTTAAATATAAATGAAAATTTTAAAATGATATTTCCTTCAAAAAATTTAGTGTGGTAAGGAACACATTGATTTAAACATATTCTTTTTAAATGTTTTAATTGTGTTTTAAAAAAGGATTTATTATTTCAATAAATTATAATGTTATTTTAAATATACATCATGAACCAAATTTCTCTATTTTATGTCACATTAATTTTTTAAAGTTTACATTACATGTTTACAAATTTATTTTTAATTAAAAATGGTTTCTTTTATGTATTCATGACTTTTTAATAATGAATTGTGATTTCATAGTGAAAAAGTTATTATTCTTTTATGCATGATTTATGTGGTGTTCTTATGTTTTGATTCTTGGGAATTATTTGTGTATAAAAGTGGTTTCATGATAAACCAAAGGTTGGTGAGTCCATGATATCTCTCCAATTAATTTGTTAATGAGACTGAGTTAACTATTTGGGTTTCTCCTGAAAGATTTAGTGAATATACCATGATGGGTATTCCAAATATAACCATAAAGTTCACTCCATATGTAGTCATGAACGTTATAATGAATGAATTTTTTGGATTCCAAATGATAACTTTAGAATTTATTTTTATGGGATTTTACATGCATCTTATGATTTCAACTGTTAAGATAATGTTTTTATGTTATATTTCTGAAAGGTATGAATTCGTGAAAAAAAATTCATGAGATTATAATATTCATAGGATAATGGTTTCATTCCTTATTCTATGTCTCCAAATAATATTTTTATGCTCATAACATTTTTTAAATTTTTTTTCATATTATATAAGGTTGTTAATGATAAATAGGATATCGTGGTGAAATTATCTAAGATTTTTCTTGAAAATAAGTCATGTTTTATTTTTAAAGGGACTGTTTTGGTGGAAGAAATGGATACTAAGTATAATTTTACACATGTAACATATTGGTCTATGTTTTATGAGTTAGTCTTACTTCTATTAAACTCTTAACTATAATGTTCATTGAATGTGAATTATAGTTGAAAAACTCTATAATAAGTTATTTATACGGTTGATTCCTTTTAAGCATCCATTGTTCTTTTATAATGATAAAAACAAGAGAACCTTATCATTAAGTTCTAGGATGAATGAAGCCTTTATAAATTAGGTTTCAAAACTTATTTTTCAATTCATAAATTTGAACATGATCAATTAAAAAATGGGGTTTTGGAACTATATAAAATTTGGGAACTAATTCAATGGTAAATTCAACTTCTTTATCAGGTATAACACTAGGAAACATATATGGAAAAATAATTTGTATTCATTTACCCCAGATCATCATTAATATTAATATTTCCCTTAGGTTCAAAATTTTATATACGATAAAATCCATTTCCATCTTTTAATTATTTCTCAGTATCCTAAAATTTTATCAATGGTATTTTTTCATTCCTATATAAAAACTAAATAACATACTAAAAAATACTTTTCTATATCATCAATCAATGATAAAATGATTAAAAAAAATAAAATCCATACGTAGAATAACATAAAACTATACTAAGGTAAAAATAATAATATTTCGTAGGTACTATATGTAACGAACAAAACTTTTATTAATGAAAATTCCTCTTGATCTAATTAAATGTATTATTATGTAAAATGGTCATATAAAATATAAAATTCCTTGGTTTTATGTTATTGTATTTTAAAATCCAATTAGTAATTGTTATCATTGATAATATTTTTTTTGTAGAGCGACCACGTGATTAGTATAAATATAGGGCTTCATCAAATCCAATTTACTCAGAAAAAGGAAGTAATTGCCTTATCCATTAAATTTTCTCCATACGAAGCCCATTTTTAAGAGCATGAAAATTAGTTAGTGTCACATGGATTATCTCTCGGACATTCCCAAGCCAAGATTCAACATGTTAAGCTTGAATATAAAAGATTACGAGATAAGTGAATGTTAATAGTGATTACCACCGAGTGATCTTTTCTGAGCCTCCCCAGGATTCTATCACCATCACACAACTTACCCTCAGGTCATAATTTTTTTTTCTATAAGGTTTTATGTTACAAGACATATCACTATTATTTGATGCATTATTTTTGTATAAAATAATGAATATACATTCAATTTATTATTGTTACTGTGTAAATAGTTTTTATAGAACAAATAATATTTTTAGATAATATTAAATTAAGAAATATATTTTGACGAAATAATGAATTTTTGAATTATATAATATTTTAATAACTTATTTTTACTAATAATATTTTTATTAAATATAAATTATTGTATACTTTTTACAAATACAGTTGTAATTTTTTTAAGGTTTGAAAGCTGTTTTTGTTAAAACACATGAATTTTGAATAAATCTCAGTTTTTTATTTTAAAAGTAAGAAATGACATATTTATAAAATTATTTATATAATATTAATATTATTTTTGGATTCAGGATTTTGAAATTATCTAATGGTGAATTTTCAATAATTTTACGAGAGATTCAAATTTTTGGTTAAAAATTAAATATTGTTTAAATATATAATACATTTTATGACATCATAATGACATATTTTTTATTTAATAAAATAATATAAAAATTATTTTTAGAGAATATATGTTTTATCTTTAAAACAATTTTATTTTATATTTTTTTTATCAATTTTATGGATCCATACTGGACCTTCAAAGACATTTAAAATATTTTATCTTTTTAAAATGATTTCGTTGAGGGTGGGACTCACCTACACATAATAAATCCTGTTATTTCAATATGATCAGAAATTGTTCTCATAAAATAATGTATTTTAGTCCCCTTAGAAAAAATATATTGGCATAAACAATGGCATGGTTTGTAGTTTTTATTAGTTTACTATGTAGTGTCCAAAACCTAAATAATAATGAATTCCTTATCTTTTCCTATATAAACCCACTCAACCTACGATTCCTCTTCACTCAAAACATTTGGAGCTCAACCAAAATATACCCTCCTTTCACTAGAATCATCCCAAGATACCCTAATCTACCTATAATCCTCTCTCAAGCCTCTCCCAAGCCTTTAGGATCACACTTCAATGTAAAGGATTTCTTCTTTTCTCATTTTCTTCCAAAATTTATTATAATGTTATATCATTTTTATTTCAATTAAAAATGTTGAGGTATAACTTAACAACTCCCACACACTTTACTCCTTATGTATTAATAATGAGACACCTCTTTACCTCTCATTAATTCCTCCCATGCACACCCGTTCCCATGCTAAAATTGTCTATGGAATTTATCTCTTCACATTTTCGTTCAAGCATTTATTTAATATTATGCATCTAAATTCCATTACATATGTTCATAAATGTATATATATGATCCCATTACATTAAATTTCATATAAATATGATGAAACATCCTTTATCTTTCATTAAACATTTTTTTTAATTCTTATGTCACGTCGTTATGATTCCAAAATAGCACCACGGTTCTCCAAGACAATATCATTGTATAGTGAACACCATTCCAATAAATCTATCATGGGTTTTCATTTTTATGAATATTTACATATTGATTACATATTATCATGTATTAATTCCATAATACTTTATCATGGAATAATTGATGATGTTTAATGAATCCATGTTGTAGGATCTATGTGGAAGACTTATGCAGGAAATGAAATGGTTAAAAAGGGAGTGCCTTGATAGCGCTCCAACGCATTAGGTAAAGATTAGTATCAGGATATTTCAAGTGAAAAGAGTTTTTACTCTTTATAATTCATATGTAATGAGGTTATACTCATTCTATATGTGCAGTGATCCTTGTCTCATGTTAAAATAATGTAAAATTGTATTGCCCCATTTCTATGTTATGATAATCATGCTACATCAGGCCTTTATGTTCATGTTTATCTTGTGATCCATTGATATGGATATCGACTAAAATGTATTGTATTCTTCATGTTATGCCTTATTTACTCTTGTACCAGGATTTATAGCTCACCCTTTTATTATGCGTGTACTCAGGTTATCCCAGGAAATGATAAGTATAAAGGAATGTTGTGGTCATTAAAAATAAGTTTTCGATAATGATGTTCGGTTTTATTATCTATTTTATTACTTAATATCCTTAATTTACTAATACAATAAAACTATTTATCCTTAGATTTGACTTAATTTCATTTTAGTGTTTGGAATCAGGATTATGATTGTCATAAAGAGATTATTTTTTATTTTTTGTATCAAAGGATAGGTTAATTTATTTTCAGGATTTGGATTAAGAAACCTTAGTGAAAGCCTTAGGGATAAGACTAAGTATAATAAAAACATCCCAAAATTTTGGTGAGTATTTAGTAAGCGGTTTATCAATAAAATACATCACTTTCTAGATACGAGCAGGTAGAGGTGTGTAACACCCCAATATTTCATAGTACATTATTTTTTCAAAGTAATTCTATAACGTGCACTACATGTAACACCGAGTTCAAGTGCACAACAAGACTACCAAACTACCCGTTCAAAAGCAATTATGAATAGTATTTACTGAATTTTGAATATTATATAATCCTTATAATTTTATAAGCCATATTATGAGTTTCTTAGACATAATGTAATAACTAATTCATTTTTTTCAGATAAAAGAAGTATTTGTCAAAAAATGAACTTTTACCATCTTTTAATTGGGAACCCTTTTTAAATCCAATATTTGAAAAATTTATATATTAAATTTGACATAATTAATTTCTTCTTTTGAATCAGGACATAATAATTTTGTTTCAATAAATTTTTTGTGTTTTTCAGATAACTTTCATATTTGGGTGAATAGTGAAAAATACTATATTTTAATTAAAAACAACTTTTTTAATAAAAATAATTTATAGTGTTAAATTATAAATTTTAATGGTTTGGAAGTATATATATATATTATATTTTTACCATTTCATCCAGTTCTGGTCATTTTAAGTAATTTCACTTTGAAATTGGACATAAACAAGTGTCATCTTTTTATAGTTATTATTTCATAAAAATACACCTTCTGGTTTTGACAACGGGAATAAATTTTAAATTAATAAATGAAAATTATATTTTGAGTTTTGCACAGTAGACTTAATTTTTGAGTTTTGGAATATAAAAATTAGCTTTGGATGAATTTTCGGTATTTTTCTGAAAACTTGCTATTTTTATGAATAGTGAAAAACACTGATTTATAGTTTAAAAACGAAAGTTTATTTAAATAATTATTTATTTTACTTAAATTAATTTATGTCAAAATATATAAATAAAAATTATATAAGTTCATTTAAATTCATTGGAGTCAATTTTTAATAATTTTAGATATATTAAAATTTTATCGAACCTTTCACCGTCTTTTACCCACCTCCTCGGAGAATTTGAAAATTCACATAAAACTAAATTTTACCGCATGTGTAGGTTGAATTTAGAAAATTATAGAGGAATTTTTAATATCAAGGAGTAAAATGTGGTTCAATAAGATAAAAATAATTTTTGGTGAATAGTAACTTTTTACTTTTATTTACCACAGTTAAAGGTAAATAGGGTAACTCAAGGTAAAACGAATATTGTAAAAATTAAAAATTACCTTAACACATTTCCTATCTTTATTGGATGAGTAATAGCTGACCATGGTCATATTTGGGTCGATTTTGGGACCCCATGGAGCAACTTATGAATGATAATGATACATTAGATTAATTAATTTAATGTTAAGGAAAAATTGACATAAACAAAAACCTTTTTGTAAAAAATTTTTATATGGTGTTATATAAGTAATCCTTTTGACTATAAATATTAATTGAAAAGAAAAATATATTTCCTACATCATGGTATATTTTTTATAATTTTTTGACATCGAATAAATTAAATTATTTAGGACTATATAATGATGCAGTATTTACCTCATTAATAAATGATTTAAATAAATTAGATTATAAATATTAAAATAATATCCAAAACATGTCCAATTTTTATTGGATGATTTTATTTCGACCCTGAGTCATTTTATCTTTGAATCTAATCTTTTTTGGACCTTTAGAAACCAAATACCATTATATAAGATAATAATATTTTCACACTTTCCAAAAGAGCCCCTCCTCCACCTAATAAAAGGATACCACTTCTAACAAATTCCTCAGACATCTCAAGCCTTTAGACTCGTCCAAAATCTGGCCAATTAAGCTCCCTATATCACTATCCACCTCCTAGAAGCATTACCTTAGTCAGAAGGCACTACAAGGATTCTTTTTGGTTCAAAACAAAAGAAGTTACCCAAATTAAAGGTAACAATTTCTCTTAATTTCATTTATTTTAGTTTACTCCTTCAACACATAAACTCTTTTTATTATTTTATTTTATAACAAAACCAATATCCTAAAAATACTAGGATGTTTTTATGAGATGTATTTGAATTAAACATACACACACCTCCATCTAATGGGTGAAAAACATAATGTTTCTGTGGATGACAAACTAATGCCTCACGAAACGATGATTGTTCAATTACCTCCTACCGCCTCTCATGGTGGCCATTATGAGGGAACTATATTTATATATGATATATATTATGTTTGTGTTTAATTCATTCTTCTGTATTTTTATTTTATAGGATACCTTAATGGTTTCCATTATGAGTAAACGAGATAATTCCATTTCAGGATGTGCGGACTACCGCCCCCTCAAAAGTGATATGACTCGTTAATACCATATGTGGGACATATAAACGATTTAGTTAATGATATTATATATGATATTATACTGGAATTATAATATACCTATGTATCATTATGAGGATCTTCGCCAAACATTCCCCGTCCATGACCTCAGCATAGGTCCTCAGCTTAAAGAGGAAGACTTTGTAGTATATCTCTTGTAACAAGCCTTTCTCAAACTAATGGGCCTTAAATAGTTCATTAGATACAATTTTAGGTGCATAATGATCCATCATAGAAAAATTTTTGGCGTACTCCATCACAAGAAGACTCCCCTGAATAAGGTCCATGAACTCTCGGGACGTGGCATATGCCAAGACCTCAGGGTATTATAGTTCATTGAAGACGTCCTTGAAATCTCCCCAACTAATCTTCCCATTCTTTGCAGTCTGAATCACTGACTCCCACCACTTACGTCTAGGACCCTCCAAAATAAAGGAGGAAAACTTAATCCTAAGCTCCTCAGGTGTTTCTAGAAACTCAAACATATGCTCAATCATCTCGAGCCATTCCACTGCTTCATGGGGTTCTGAGTTTCCTCGGAAGGTAGGAGGATTGTTTTTTAGAAACACATGTCCTTTATCTTATCTAGGATTTATCTCTGATACCTTAACAGGAATATGAGCTGGAGCCTCTCCTTTTCCTAGATCTTGGACAACCTGTACCACAACCTCGACTAGCATCTGATCAATCGGTGTTAGAGAACTCTCTATGGCTTCCACTTATGGGTACGTCAGAGCTTTCTAGGGAGGCATGCTGCTACAAAATGAAACAATCACAGAACAATAATAAATACCAAAATTCTGAAAATTTCAATCAAATACATCATAAATAAATAATATAAACACATTTTAGTAATAAAAGAAACAACTACTCCACCACCGCTCGATGTCCACATGTGGTCTGCAGCCCACACGTCTCAACTACAGGTGAAGTCAATCCATAAATTCAAATATCCCCTGGGGACTCAAGGTCATTCATGAGAGGTGTGGGACAGCTAACCTACTCGTGACCAAAACCTTGAGCCCCGACATTCCATGCTCATGTCTATCCCAACTCATAGCAAAATAACAATATAATCCAAAAACATTAACCTCCTTTGATACCATTTTATCACGAACTGAATCGGGTCACTAATATTACCAGCACTAAACCCGGATCGTGGCAAGGCCCGAAGAGAATTACATATCCCCATGGGATTCCACAAGTTCTTAGTTATCATTAATTTAGGTTTGGTAATGATTTACCCATGTTTGAAAGCATAAAACATTAAAAAAAATTCCATAATATAAATCTGAAATTTTCGAGAAAAACATGTGTTCATAAAAAACAAGAACTGAATACATTGGTTTTAATAAAATACAAGTGGTCAAAATACAAATAAATAATGTAGTAAGTCAGCTCCAATGACTTCACACAACAAGGGGTCATCGCCCAGATGTCGTCTCCACAACTCCACCCAAAGGATGGGGACAAACACCAAAGACTCCCATCACCCAAATCATTTCCTTTACCAAAGTATATAATAATCAATTATACTTACACCAAAGGTGTGTAAGTAGGGTGTGATCCTAATCCCATTAGTATACCACCAAATGATTCAAAATATCATGCAATATAAGGGGAAAAAGAAATCAGTTTTTAATTTGCAAAGAAAATGAGTGATAATTTCCAAGAAATGAAACACTAAATTTAAAACAAATATCATGATAAAACAATATGAATGTTTACACATTTAAATAGAAATGCTATCTATTGAAATTTACTTCCAAACACACCCTAATACATGGTTAAATACCACAAATCTAATGAGAAACAAAAATCGAGAACACCCCTAGGCACTAGATAGTCTCAGGCCCCATGTACTTCGTACCTTGGTATAAAATAACCATAGTAAAATCCATTCTTGTACATGATCCACTAGTATGGAACAACCCCATAACCTAGTGGTCCCCATTCATCATCCAAATAGTTTATTTAGGGTTTTAGTTATCCAAATTTTATGTTAAATAGGGACAAAACCCTTCCGATCCACTAGTTGTAATAGTACACATCTGCCCCAACTAGGTACCCCGACTTCCCCCTTTGTGCTCAAACAATTTCAGAATGATAAATAAATCCATTTTCATATAAAACACCACTACTGGTCATATATAATTACTACAGTATCTACACACATATTATACCACTTAAAACACACACAAAAACACTTTTTTCAATAAAACTTATTCTCAAACCCCCGCATTGTTTTGCACCCAAAACTCTTTAAAACTCTCACTTTTCAAACTAAATGCACACTTTTAAATTACCAAATCATAAACTTTATCCAAATATAATTCAATTAAACCAAAAAATCGGTTTTTGGGCATCCCCAAGTTAAACAAGTAATGATATCTTTGTAAAAACTTTATTTTCACAAAAACATGACACTTAAAAATCTTATGTTCCAAAAACACCATTAAAGACCATTTTTTATAGTAACAACCAAAAAGGATAAACATTAAA
Organism: Viscum album; assembly: GCA_963277665.1. NCBI lineage: Eukaryota > Viridiplantae > Streptophyta > Magnoliopsida > Santalales > Viscaceae > Viscum > Viscum album. The sequence goes on from OY728151.1 coordinate 26,630,643, forward strand.
AACATGATTTTCATCCCTATTAATGTTCAATAAAATAAACTAAGTATTTTTGGGGCATCCCTAATTGTACCTTTAAAATATTTTTAGCAATGACCCCCCAATTTCACCAAAAAATGGCACTTCATACTCATTTTAAATATAAATGCCACTAAAACTAATTTTGGAAGCCATAATAAAATGAAATAAACATTCAAATATCAACTAAAATTTAATATAATTCACATAAATTGCATAAACATAGAATCACCTACCAATTTTACGAAAACCCTAAATCTCCATGTGAAAATCAAATCGCAACACCGCCGCACCAAGAGAGTCCTAGATCAAACCTAAAACCACAAGAATTGGCCATGAAATCCCAAGTTTTAACCCTAGGTACAAAACCCTAGTTTCTACACATTAGTAACCTCATGGATAAGGTAATAAACACTAATTACATTGAATGAAACCCTAAGAAGCTTGAAAAAAGTGTATAAGAGACTCACTTACTCGAGGGATACTAAAATATTGACTTAAATACACTAGTATCTAAATTCTAAAATAGTAAAATATTCAAGGGAAGTTCAAAGATGGATGATGATGTTATTTTGGAACTGTAATGGGGGAAATTGTGATAAATGAAAGAGTTATGAAGAATATAAAATACCTTTTCAGAATTGGTCTAATTGAAGAAGCTTAAGAAGTTTCGAGCAAATCTATGACAAAATTGATCTCCAAAGAGGGGATGAAAAGAATGGGGGCACGCCTAGTTTTAGTGTTATCATGTGAGAGGTATAATAAAAAAAATCTTTAAAATTTAATAAATTATCAATGAAACAGATTTTGTTTTTAAAAATGGATATGGGCCATTAGGATGGCCCAATTCCTTTAATAAAAAATACCAAATACACCGTTATTATGGATTACTAACGGTTCCAAATGGTAATGGTGGTGTTACTAGGTAAGGGGAGGCCATTTAATAATTGTAATGGGTGTAGAGTATTAAAAAATTAACATTTATAATAGAATACAAATTTATTTTTAAAACTGGAAATGGGCTCATGGTGTGGCCCAAATCTTGAAAGCTCACCCATTTCTCAAAAAATGCATGGTAAACCCCAAAAAACAATAATGGTAATTAAATTAAAAATACATTTCAAATGAGTCATGTATTTGAAATACAATGATAGATATTTCATTAATTAAACACTTGATGTTCCCATGGAATTTTATTGTACATTTATTAACCACGTATTATAAAAATACAAGAATACATGGTAAATTTTAAAATATTTTACTAAGAGTTAAATCTAAATGATAAGGATAATATGGTGACCTAAAATTTTCTAAAACATATTGGTTGATATTATATATTCCTATCCCAACATTATCCTTGATAGAAATATATATGGATGCATTTGAAACCGAAAATTATTTTATAACAATATAATATATCAATCTTTTCCAAAAGTGACCCTCACCTCTTTTATAAATGGGTACTTCCCCTTTCTTTAAAATCACACCTCCAAATCCATTTTTTCATGGAAAAACCCTACTCCAATATCCTTACAACTACTCTCATCGCAACTTAGGGGAAATAATTTGATCATAAATCCAACCTATGAAGCCCTTTTGATCAAATCCAAAGTAATTACCAGAAGAAGAGGTAATAATTTAATCACTTAATTCAATGTTCCTTTCTTCTTCCACTTCCTCTTTCATTTTTATTTCCATACCAGAATAATAACTCCAGTATCATCTACATAAAGTGATTTTATTATTAATATGGAACAACAATATTTATTATTATATCCATCCTTTGAATGACAAAGTCACCATATGTGCGTATGTGCAGCTTACAGTTTCCACGTAGTGGTGTAGTTTGTTATTCAACACTTCATTATTTGGATGGCTATAATAATGTGTATAATTGATTTAAATAATAAATATAACAAGTTAATGATTTTTTATATATGATATACCATCCAATTACATAAAATCTCACAACTAATATAATGTAATTGTTTCTCGCACATACATACGGATTACCGTCTCCCCGAACGCGATGTGATTCATTTCCCATCGTAAGAATTCAAGAATATTTTTCATTTTATGATTAAAATTTATATTTAATAACTAATTATCATTCTAGATATGAATCATATAAATCATATCTATAAAAAAATGTCTTACATAATAATACATATAATGGAAAAAAAACCAGTCAACACCCAAAACAATGACACTACTAAAATATTATGAACAAAGAAATATTAAAAGATCATATATGATATCATATTTAGGTATGTGGTTATTTTATAATTTAATATAAATTATTTAACTATTATACATGAGGTAACCATACACTTGACCCTGGTAAAGTACAAGGTAAGGGTTAATTCAATATCACTTCATTATACGTGGATGATTAAATGTGAGTATCTAATGAGACCTCATTATCCTCCACATATGTGTTTCATAAAAATGTATTGGAAAAAATATTTTATATCATAGAATATGGGTTAACGTCATTTATACCCTTTCTTGACTTTTTATAAAATGATTGTAGAGGAATATTTCAGTTGTTTTCCAAACATTGTACTTTAAAAACTTTTCGACAAATTAAGGTAAGAATGTTTTTTTACTTAAACAGTGGGTGCAAATATTTTCCACCATTATGACACCATCTAATATTCCTTTACAATAATTGTAAAAATATTTTCAAAATGAATGTTATCATTTATAATTATGTGACTTTTAAATGATTTCAAAATAGAAAGAGATATTTTTCTCAAATAGTTTTGATTTCATCTATGTCAACATATTTTGATGGATTTTACACTTTTTTGAAGTTTTTTTACTATGATATAATCTTTCATAGTTTATTGAAGGTTTTATGATATGTTTTAATGTGGACGTGTTATTTTTATACCATTCATGGTTTGTGGTTAAAGTATTAACATTTTAAATGAATGTTTTAATACAAATTTTTATGTTAAGTTTCAACATTTTCATATAAATAATGCATTGGACTTAGTAACTGACAGGTGGAGCCCACTATATCACCTTGATGCATCAGAATATCTCATGAGACAAACTATTGTTTTGCAGAAGGCCTCAAAAAAAATATTATTTTATTCTTGGAACGAGGCCTTGACTATGTGGTTATGATGTCCAACATTATCTGTTCCATCATTAAGAATTTGGGAATTGATTTTTCATGTGATTATTCGACTAGTATAATATACATTTGAATAATTAAATTGGATTATTTTATTATTCATTTCTATATTATGCTGAAATTTACATTTAAAAGGCTTGTGTTTTAGTCTTATACATTGCCTTAAATTTTTATCCTATGGTAGTTTATGTTTCTTTAATCCTTACTGAACATCTAAGTTCACTCATTTCTTATGATTTTTCTTTCATAGGATGTGGCGAAGTATATTATGAATAACCTATAGGGATATTCCAAGGATATGAATGTGTTTAAAGGGGTCACACTGTTGTTTTACATTATTTCATGATGTTATATAAAACATATGTATGTATCTAGTACTTCAAATGCTACTAAACCGATCGACCTTTCGAGAAATGATTCCTTATATCATGCCTATGTTACTTAATAATTCATCAACTCACTGTAATTGGGGTTGGAGAATTACAGTTGGTATCATAGGATGTCTAGTACAATCATTGGAAATTAGATTTAGAAAAACTTTGATTAGAAAACATTAACCTATAATATAATTTGAGGATTTGTATAGAATAACTTCCTATAATTTTAGTAATGTATATATTTTTGTGTATTTTCCAAAAAAAAATCCATGTCTAGATACGATCAAGTAGAGGCAGCACTATCACAGATTTACCAATGATTAAAAACACCTACAAAGAGTTTCGTGTTTTACCCGGGGTATCCTGGTACATGATAATGGGCCTTGATTCACTCTTGGTTACGACACTCCCAAGGGATATGCATGTGATAATTAACATTTTAATTAAAAACTATATGAAAGATTTATTTTAAAATAATTCCTCAAATAAAACATTTTCAGATGATTTGGGATTATATGCATAAATTTTTCAATTTATGTTAATTATTTTTCTAGTTTGGAATTATGTATTGCGATTTATAAACTAATCTAGTGTATTCCATTGAATATAAATGGTTCCTAGTGGGGGAATGGAAACCATATCAATGCACATAATCTATATAGGTATTTCCCTCCTAATCATGATAATTATAGTGGAGGTGGTGATACAACTGGTAATGAAAAACTTATAACTGAACTTGGACAACTCACTGAGGTTATGAATAACAACATTACCCGTATGGAGCACCCTGATCCACAATGCGAAGGATCAATGTTAGACAGATTGATGAGGTTACAACCAAAAAAATTCAACGGGAATATAAATGCATTTATATAAAATCAATCGATAAGTTCCTTAGAGAAAAAAATTTATTCTTTGGGTAGTAACAAAAGGGAAAAAAATTTCATTGATGTTTATCACTTCACATGAGATGCAGATCAATGGTGCTCATTAATTCAAAACACAAAGAAGGATGAATCAGTATCAAATATGTAATAGAGGGAGTTAAAAGATCCTTTCTTAAGAAAATACTTTCCTCATGACGATCGAGCGGATATGGCATGGAAATTTCTGAGTCTGAGGCAAAAGGAGGATGAGAATGTCGCACAGTATGAGGCTAACATTACAAGGTTATTTATGCATGGAAAAGATTATATACATAACACATGGAGTAATATTGATTGATTCATTGATGGGTTAAAACCATTTCACCTTAAAGAATTAGCCTCAAAATCCATCTCATCATACGAAGATGTATTCTCATGTGCTATCAAGACAGAAAATAAATTCTATAAGTCTCATGAAATTAAAGAAACTAAAGAGAATAAGAGATCCATTGAACACTTTGGAAATGGAAATAAGTGTAATATGGGAAAGTTGAATTTCCATCCTGTAGTAAATGTGGGAAGAAACACCCCAGTACTTGCCCGAAGAGAATGAGAGTCTATTACATGTGTGGTGGAAAAGGACACCATGATCATGATTGAAAGGGAAAGAAAGAGGCTATCAATGTTGAATGCTATAATTTTAGAGAAATGGGGAATTCTTTAAATGAATGTCTTAAGCTCCAAGGAAACCTACCTTAGAAAAGGCCTAGGGACCAGGCCCAATCTTATGCTGTTAGTACAGTTGATGTGGAATAATTAAGGTATTTGTGATTTTGGATTCAAGAATTATATTATTCTTATAAAAAGAAAGTGATATATATAAGTATTGTAATGTAGTGCCTTTTGTTTACATATGTTTTTAATATTATGAAGGTAAAAATATTTTCAGTATGTTACAATAAGAGAAAATTTTTGTAGTTTAGTTAATCTAATGTTACAATTGATTTTGGAATTTAGTGACCTTTTAGAGATAGTTTGGACATAAGTATTTTGGATAAATATAAATGATATAATGGATTAAGATGGAAATTGGATACTATTGTTTAAGGTTACGAAATTAATTATGATTATAGTTCTATTTTTATAAAGAGGACAACCCAATGGTCGGGTGACAACCAGTCGTGCCTGGAAAGGCTGTGAGACTTGAACCTACAACCGAAGGGCGACAAGGGTGAATCACCTACCACTGGCTTACATAATGTTCTAGTTGGTATAGTGTAGTTTTTTTAAATGGTCCGATAGATTAATTATAGATTAATTTTTTTGCATCCTCATACCATAAGGATATATATATTATTTTTTATTTCTATTATCTTTTGAAGTGAAAATGAGTTTGTGGTAGAAATTAGTTAAAGGATAGAACTATACTTATCAAGAATTATTTTTTCTTATTCTATGATGAAATTAATTATTAATCATTAGGGAAAATATATTAAACCCAAAAATGTGTTATCCTAATACATTATATTTTGTTTAACTGTTGATATTTTAAATAATCATAAATGTATGGCTTTGAGGCACTCAATTTTCCATTTAATTGTTTTTGATTGATAACAAAAACCACTCCCTATAAATATTTATTATTTCCCTCAATTATAATTTCCACCAGTGTTCTCCTATTAAAAATCCTACTTTCATGGTAAATTTTTCATTTCCCTTTCCCTCTTATTAAAACTAAATTTTAGTAACCCTATTTCCAATGTGGGGATTCCACAAAGGTATTTTCTATTTACAGCCTTTAATTTTAAAAGAACAATTTCAAATTGCAAGGATGCAATTTATTAAAGGAGGGGATAATGAAAGACCCCAGTATTTCATAATAATTTATCTCTTTAATGTAATTCAATAGCTTGCGCCACACACAACACTGAGTTCAAGCACACCACGACTTACCAAACTAGCTATTTAAAAAGATGTTAAGAATAATATTAAATTCATTTTGAATTTTATATACTCCATATAATTACAAAATCCATATTATTTTTTAGACTTAATATGAGAACAAACTAAATTATTTCAGATAAAATAAGTGTTTTTAAAAAAACACAATTTTACCGCCTATTAATGATACAAAATTTTTATATCCAATATTTGAAAATTTTATATATTCAATTTGACAAAAAAAACTTCCTCTTTAGAATTGCGACTTGAAAATTACTATTGGATACATTTTTGATGTTTTTTATGATTACTTTCGCATTTTGATTTATAGTGAAAAACACTAAATTATAATTGAGAACAAATTTTTTAATAAAAATATTTTTCAGTGTAAAATTATACATTCAAATTGTTTTGAAGTATAATTATATTATATTTTAGACATTAAATCCAATTTTGGTATTTGGAAGTAATTTTACATTTAAATTGGACATAAACGAATATCAATCTTTTGATAGTTTTTACTTCTAAAAAACTTGATTTATGGTTTTGACAACATGAATTAATTTAAAATTAATTAATGAAAATTATATGGATTTAATTTGTTAAAATAGACATAATTTTTGAATTTGGAATATCAAAATTAGCTTAGGGTGACTTTTTGGTATTTTTCTGAAAACATTCAATTTTTGATTAAGAGTGAAAAACACTACATTATTGTTTAAAGCCGACTTTTTTTTTAAATATTAATATATTATATTCAAATTTATTTTAGGTCAAGATAAATACATAATACCTATATTAGTTTAATTTAATTCATTGGTGTAATTTTATAATAAGATTACATGTATAAAATTTTATTGAACTTTTTAACGTCTTTTACCCACCTTCTAGCCACATTTTCAAATTTAAGTAAAACAAAATTTTACCACTTATATAAATTGAATTTTAAAAATCCAAGAGAAATTGTTGATGACAATAAGTAAAATTTGGTTCAATAAGATGAATTTTGTTTGTTGAATAGTAATTTTTGACTTTTATTTACAACGATAAAATGTAATTAGGGTAATTAAAGGTAAAATGATATTATTATTACCCAAAAAGATGTCTTAATTATACTGGATAAGTGTCTTTCGACTAAAATCAACCTTAGAAATAAAATATTATCTTATTTGACCCACTTGGATTAGATTAACATATATATTATTATTTAATTTCAAGAAGAGTTAAAAGTGTTAAATTCAAATTTTCATAACTAAAAATTTTTACTATTGGGTTAAAAAAATAATAAATTAGACTATAAATATTAATTAGAAAGATTAAAATATTTCCTACATAATTTTATTTTATATATAATTTTTATAAATTACAAAATTAAATTTAATTATGACACAATGATGATGCAGTAATTACCTTATTAATGAAAGGGTAAAATAATTGATATTATAAATATTAAAATAAATTAGATTTATACTTTTTATGCATTACACGAATTTTATAGGTAAATCGGACATGTTAGGGTTGATTTAATAATTTTTTTCGAAGTAATAAAGTATTTATGATGTTCACAAAACCGAAATACTAAATATTGTCAAAATTGACATAAATGAGTTTTAAAACAAATACATTACTATTAAATGATATAATAATTTTAAAACATAATGTTATTCCATATTACTTATATAATGATAGATATGTCATTAATGACATCTTGAGGTTCTCTTGTAATTTTATAGTATGTTTATTGGCCATATATTATAAAAATACAAGAAGACATGGTAAATGTTAAACTATTTAACTAATAGATAAATATAAAAGATAAGGTTAAAATGGTGACCAAAACCTGTCTAAAACATATTGGTAGAGAGGTTTAAGACCCATATACATCATATCCTTTAACTAAATCTATTTTTATCGTTTAGAATCCTTAAAAGATTTTATAATATAATAACATTTCATGCTTTTCCAAAAGTGACCCTCACCTCTCTTATAAAATGGTACTTCCCCTTATCTCAAAATAACACGTCCAAATCCTTTTTTCCCAGAGAAACCCTGATCAAATATACTCCCAACTACACTAAACATATCATAGAATCCATACATTGATCATAAAGCCAACCTAAGGAGTGATTTTGATCAAATAAAAAGGAAGAACCTGAAGAAGAGATAATAATTTCATCATATCATTCAAAGTTTTTTTCTTCTTCCACTTCCTCTTCCTTTGTTATTTTCATTAAAAAATAATAGATACAGTACATTCCACATAATGTGTTGTTATTATAAATATGTAACAACCATATTCCTTAATCTATCCCTCCAATGATTGAAAAATTCACCATATGTGCACACGTACAACTTATGTTCTCCACGGCATGGTGTATTTTGTTATTCAACACCTCATTATTTGTATGGGCATAATAATGAGTATAAATGATGTAAATAACAAATATAACATGGTAATGATTCTTTATATATTATATAACATCCAATTACATACGGTTTCCTCAACAATATAATGGTATTGTCGCTCGTGCGTACGTACGGATTACTGTCTCCACAAATGCTATGATATTCATTTCCCATCATTACCATTCATGAATAATTTTCATTTTATTATTATAAATAATTTTTAAGAACATAATTTCATTTTGGATATGAATCAAATTCATCTTATCAATAAAAAACATGTCTTATATAACAAAACATATAAGGGAATTTGACTTAGTTAACACACGAAACTATGATACAACTAAAATATTACTAACAAAGCGATATTAGAAAATCATATATGATATCATATTTATGCATGTGGTTCTTTTATAATTTAATAATTATTAATTAACTGTTATAAAATAGTTCAATGTACCCGCAATCAAGGAAAATTAGAAGGTAAGGGTTAATTTTACAATCTCTTCATTATCTGAGGTTGTTTATATGTGAGTATCCAATAGGACCTCTGTATCATCCACATATGTGTTTCTAAAAAATATAATTCAAATTTTTTTATTTTCTATACTATGGGTTAAATTCATTTGTACCATTTTTTACTTTATAAAAAATGTTTATAAAGGAATATTTCCTTTATTTTCTAAATAAGGTACTTTATGACTTTTTCTTAATATTAATGTAAGAATGTTTTTTAACTTCTATGGTGGGTGGGTCTATTTCATGCCTATATAACTCCTAATATTTTCTTACAAAATTATAAGATTATATTCAAAATAATTTTTTATAGGTGTGTGACTTTTAAATGATTTTAAAATAGAATAATATATTTCTCTCAAATAGTTTTGATTTCATCTATATCAACAACCATTGATATATTTTACCCTTGTTTGAAGTTGATTTATTATGACACAATCTTTTATATATTATTTAAGGTTTTATGATATGTTTGATTGTGTATGTGTTATTTTCATACCATTCATGGTTTATGGTTAAATTATTAACATTTCATATTCTAGTTTTAATATGAATGTTTATGTTATTTTTCTAACATTTCATACGAGGAATGAATTGGACATAGTATGTGAAGGGTGGAGCCTATTGTAGCTTCTTGATTCATCAGTAGGTATCATGAGAAAAACTAGTGTCTTGGCACAAGTCCTTGAAAAAATCTTATTTGTATTCTTGACACGGGGACCTAACTATGTGGTTATGATGTACAACATTATGCATTCCATCATTATGAAATTGGATATTGATATTTCCTGGTATTATTCGACTAGTAGAATGTCCATGTTAATAATTAAATGGCATTATTTAATTTATCGTTCCTATATTAGGCTAATTTTTATGTTTATTTTTTTTATTATTATACATTTCCATAAATGTTCATACTTATTTATGATAGTTTCTTCTATAGTGTTTTCCTTACTATGAATCTGAGATAACCCCTTTATTATTTTTTCCTTTTACCAGGATGTGAAGAAGTATATTATGATTAAGCTGCAAAGATAAGCCAAGGATATGAGTGTGTTCGAAGGGGACACAATTTTTTTTCTTTATTTCATCATGTGATGTAAAACTTATGAATATATCTAGAACATCCAAGGAATCTAAACTGATCTGTCTTTCAAGACAAGATTCCTTGTATCATTCCAATATTATATAATAATGCACAAAATCTAGGTAAATAGGGTATGGTCATTACACTTAGGTTGATAGTTCTAATGATCATAAGATATTAAAGGCACAAATACCCCTTTTAATGTTTTATGTTGTGGATGTCTATGTTTATTAAATGTATTTTGTGATATATTTGTTGTAATAAATACCTTGGGTTCAATATAGGTTTTCATAAAAAAGAGTGTATTTGAGGAAGAATTTCCTTATATTGTGTGGAAATAACATCATGGTTACTAGTAAATTTTTGGTTTTACCATATTGAGATTATTTAACTTAATGGAGAAAATAATCTATTTAGAAATAATTAGTGGTTAAAAACGATTTAGTAGTACATGTTATTTTTAGGATTTTAATCATATTTTTTTGAAAAAAAAATTGGTATCAAATGTGTATAATAGTTAGGTTTAATGTATATGATCATTCATGAAGAATGGTATTATGTTTTTTGAGTTGTAACTTGATGTTTATTGGATAAACTTTGGTGGTAATACCTTTCTTCATCTTATGGTTATTGAGGTTAATTTGGGATATATGTTTAATTATTTGAATAATGATACATATAAACCCATTTTTTTACTTTTTTAATTCTTAATATTAATATATTAATATTCATTATGGGTATTATATTATTTTTTGGTAACCATTCAGGTATTAATATTGATAAGAAGAATAACTTGTTACACTTTTATAAATATTATGATCTGTGAAAATTTAATTTTAGTTCTTTAGAAATAAAAAAAATCATGTTAAAAATTTAATAAATAGCATAATAGGTGAAGTGTAGGTTAATCAAATAATAATGAAATTATAAAATTATGTTTATGTAATATAAAAATATCATGTATGTGTATTTTCTGGTTTTCCATATCGAAACAGTAAAAGAATCCATCAACTATAGGGAAAGGAACAAGATACAAAAATGTAATTCTATTTCCTTAATATTTAAATGATCTTTTATATAGTAAAAAAATTATATTTTTGGGGTTGTTTAATTCCTCAATAACATTCAGATACTTATGATCGATGATCTCTAAAACCCTCATGTTTTTTAATGATTTTCTTCTATGTCCATATTTCACTTCCTTCCAATGTTGTCCGACATGGAACCCTAGTTATTTTTTATTCCATATGAAATTCATATATAGAATTCCCAATTTTTATGATTAATTTCTTATTAAAATTTTTTATAATTTGTATTCTTCCATAATGAAATTTTCAATACCTATGTTTCTATGATCTAGATTAAATTGGGATGATGTAATTTATTTAAGGTGGTAAAATGTAACACCAATAGATTTTAAAATAGGGAAAAAAATTTATAGTTTATATTCCATGAATCAAATGATTAGAATAGAATGTAAACCCCTTAGGATTTATGATATATTTAACTTTAAAAAAGTTCAATCTCTGCTGTAGCTTGTGATATATTAAACACTATATTTAAAAAAAAATTGATACTCTATTAAAATATTAATATTAACACATCAACATCACAAGATAGAATTTAATTTAGAGGTTATTTATAAGAATATATAAATTATTAAAATAATATGGTTTACATATGTATAAAAAAATTCAATTAATATATATTGATTAGACAAAAAAATAAGAACCATTTGAAAGAAAAAGAAATGTTTTTATAAAAAAACAGCATTTTTCTAAAAGGTGGTTTAGTCACATAGGGAGAGTGAGGATGTTCTTCCTTATTGATTTGTGATTAATTTATTGAATGTAATGAATTCTAGAATTGATAGTAATTTTCTGTGGTAATTGTTTTCAAAAGTACAAATGAGTAATTTTTTACAATTCATATATACTTAATCATTAGAACAAAAAACACTTAAACTAGTTTTTGATAATATATGATAAATCTATGTAGGGAACATGGGTGTTTGTGTAGGTCATAAAGACTAATTTTTCTTATCGTGATGTTTTGTTCATAATAACACAAATATCTATGTTTTGAACGTATTATAACTCCCTATTCCGAGTGAGTTCTGATTAAATCAAGAGAGATTAATTCCTTGGTCTTGATTTTGATTCCTATTAATTTTATTAAAGACCAGACATTCTGATATGACATGTTCACCAAATGATAATGGTTATAATTCATCATGATTCCCATAAGGATAGTTGGAAACTATGTTGTTGGTATAATATGTGTTCTTTAATGAGATTCAATAAGAGGAATAGAGGTAATTATTAGAAAAAAATGAACAACAAGAAATTTTGAAAATTGATTGATTAATGAACCCACATTTTTCCATAGCCCCTATACGCCGGGAGTTTTGATAAACAAGGAGTAAATGATAACAAATAAACTTGTAATACAATAAGTTATCATTATTTAATAAATTGAAAGAGACAATTGGATATTAAAATTGAAAACTAAAAAATTTTCCAAGAATGAGTTACAAGATCTTCCCCCAACAAGTATTGTGTTCTCCGAGTGATCCCTCATTCACATATGTGTCATGATCTGCTTAATTGGGTATCCCCCTAGTCCTAGGATGGTTATAGGTCCAAATACCGGTATAATGGTTGGGTAAGATGTGTAGATAAGATTATGTGATGGGTTTTTGACAATCAGACAGTTATGGAGGAATGTTATATAAAATGTGTGCAAATTGTTGTGATGGTTTTTTCCTCTAGAAGAAGAGAACAGAATAAACTGTGTTGGTTTGCACGGTTTGGAAATCCATGCTGACGCCATGTGGAGGATTTCGGTCTAAAAAATACTCACCATAAAATATTTCCCATGGAATCCTCATGGTTTTTCAAACCATGCGGAGACTTTGTTGGGTGCTTCAGCCAGGAATAATCTTGATCCACCTAGATATCGAGTATGGTTGATCGACCTCAGTGACATAACATTGGAAAACACCATGAAAAATGGTAAAAATTCCATTGATTTCAATATGAATAACCTAGAAATGAAATTTATTCAATTTTCAATTCTTGGTGACCAAAATACATACTGCGACATAATTAAATTGTAAAAAATCATGATTCATCATTCCCACAACCAGATTCAAGATACATAACTAAGTGAAAATTTCCTAGGCACAATAGTTCATAAAAACTACCCAAGACTTGATTGATTGTTTTTCTTAAAAAAATACTATACAATCATTTCATAGGAATTACCAAATAAATAGTCAGAAATGTCACAGATTATAGAAAAATAATGAATAGGTATTTTGAATGAATTATCATTAACAATTACTACATTCATACTTCATGACTCCCCAAAATTTTGAAATTAGAAAACAAGGTAATCCTAATCCTAAACCACCAACCACTTCCCCATAAATCCATCTTTTTTTTAAACTAGATTTTTACTTCTTCATTCAAAGAAAATCCTATCCCCCATTTCAATATCATCAAACACTCATATTGGCGACACATAGGTTTCTTCATCACCAATTGGTGGGATACCACATTTTTTAGTCACACACCCTCATTTAATATCATCTTTTGTAACATGGTGAATGGTCATAAAAAAATATTGGGCATGCCATTGCATATGTGAGATTATATTCGTTGTGATGAGATGCTAGCATTAAATTAGGCCCAATTTTCCATGTCAATACAAGATGAATATTTTGATCAAGTCAGGGGTTCGTAAAATTAATACAGTGTGATAACTAGTAGTGTAGAAATATCAATTCCCACACCTTACCTCTATTTATACATAAATCGATTTCCATTTTTATGGGTTCTTTAATTTATGTTACTCCATCACAAAATTTATTTTTTAAGAAGGTATTCTGAATGGATGACTAAAAGTTTCATATCATGATTTACAATCTTCATTCATATCAGACACATGTTTTTTCAATATAGAAATATGTGCAATGTCTAGAAATGATTCCACCAAACCCATTTTTATCCAATTGATATATGTCTATGGAACCAATAACAAGCCTTTAGAAAAATCTTAAGAAAACATGTCATCACAATTAATGTTCAAGTAGTGGACCACATGGGGTTCCATATGTGGGAACTCTCCCCCACACATAAAATCATTCGTGGTCCCCCATGATGGCAGGAAGGTGGAGAAGGGCGGGAATGGTTAATGTAGGCAATGAGAGCGAGAAAAACAAATGAAATCAACGATTTAGAACTAAATAACTCCCCTGGGTATAGGGATAAGAGATTTATCATTTTGTGTGTGAGATCCTAAGGAGCAGAAAAGTGGCTTCAAGATGGAGAGATTGAGGTACTTTCTGAAGGAAAAAGAATTCCAGAAAAAGTGAAATAATAAATCCAATGCAGAAATAGTGAGAACTAAATTGAAGCACACAATCACACTATTAACATGAAACACAATAGTGGAATAGAGAATATAAAAAGTCACAAAAGAAAATGGGACAAAATGAGTAGAACTAAAAAATATTAGTGCAATATAATGGGGGGATGAAAGGGATCAAAAGACTAGGCTCATGCAGCTTCATCCCAGGTGGGGTTTGTAGTAGGCGGAGTGTGTCCATCCATTCAGTGGGAGAAGAGGTGGTGGAGGGACCTCCAATCGATGAGGATCACGAAGTAGGATTATGAAGGAATGGTGAGTCATGAAAAATACAATTTGATGGAGGATGGTTGTGCACTTCTTTTTAGAGTTTGGGATCTTGATGACTGGACAGGATGAGGCCCTCCACCACTAGCCGAGTTTTTTCTAAATTCTAGTGGAACAACTGATATCTATCCTGTTTCCAATTCCAAAAGAAGTCTGTGTCGGCATATAAGGTTCTATTTAGTTTGGGTTATAAGGGATAGGGTGGAAAATGTGGTGGGGTCTTATAAGAAGAAGATGTGGAGGGAGTATATGGATCATCACATGGATTGGAGTGGTGGGAGGTAGTTGGGTAATGGGAGGTGCTTGTTCCTCTACAACCTCATGTTGTGGATCATCTTGTTCCACCATACGATTGCCTATAAAAATGTACTGGGTTCCACCATACTAAATAATCTTCATACGGAAGATGAGGGTTATGTCAATGGTAGTTTCTAGGGGTAGTTCAACAAATTCTGGATCATCATATTCAACATCATATCATTCCATCAAGAGAGTGATGAAGGGGACGACATAAATTCCCCCATTTTTCATTGAGAACATTGTCTCAAGTTATTGTGAGAAATGATAGTCAAGGTCATCCCCGGATCCAGTGATCATGTATTATAAGGGGAAGAAATTCATAATACTAACATTTCCTTCACTATCTGACTGAGCAGTGATGCATGTGTTAACAAAACGATGCGAAATCCGATGACTGGGATTATGTAGTTGTAATGACATGGTAGTTTGAGGAAATTTAAAAATATTCAGGTTGGGAAATTGTGGCCCAGAAGGCTCGAGTAGCTATGTTGTCCAATTCAAGGGGCACGTCGGCATATGTTACTATTTCCACATTCTTGTGATCATAATTTCCGCTGAAAGTGGCCAATTCAGTGAGGTGAAATCTGGTAGTTTCTTCATCAGGTGGAATATTACATCTCCATCGACCTCTATCAAATAACATTGATCATCATTGGCATAGAAATCATTGAATTTTAATGTTGTTATGAACAATAAAACCATCTCCTTCAATGTGGGTTTATGAATGACATATGCTTGGGTAAGGTGTCATTGGAGCATGAATTACTTCAATTTCCCTAAAATTCCCAAACAATCAAGGTATTACAGTGAAAAGTGGTGATGACTATTAAACTCTCAAGTTATTAATATCTTATATCACATGTTTTCTTCTTTTTTACTAAATTTCATGTGGGCACCATGGGAGGAGGCAGAACTAAAAGCGTGAGCTCTCTTTGAAGAGGAAATTAAGGGTTTGGGTTGTAGAACCTTCATAAAGTAGAGTGTACACAATTAAATTTCACAATTTAATAAAAAAAATATTTGAAATATTGAATAAATTATATGAAAAAAACAAAATACCCTAAGGAAAATCACAAATCTAGAAAATAAAATTTTGAAATTTGGGATTTTTGGAAAAATTATTTGTTTCACAAGTTTATGACAATGAATTAGTAAAAAATTAAGTTGAACATAGAATAAATTGATGTAAATGGTAGAAGAAAATAAAGGAAAAGAAAATGGGGAATGGAAGGCGCATGCCGAACCCTAGGGAGAAAATAGGGAGAAGAATAAGAGGAGAAAGAAGAGAAAAATAAAGAGAAATATAGAGATAACATACCTTGGTGTAGATCATATGGAAGAAGGATGGTTTTATTGAATAGAAATGAGAGGCAAGGCTGGTCATGGCACATAGTGACAGAGAAATTATAGCATGATTAGGGTTTTAAAAAGAGGGGGATAAATGTTGGGGATTAAAAATATTTGGGTTTTTATGTGGCTGCAAGGTTTCACTAGATGGTTTTCCAAACCATGCTCCAACCATGTGGTAGGCTTCTGAAAGAGAGGGTTTAGCCAGCACGATTTTCATGGGATGACAACACGGTTTGGATGATCGTGTGGAAACCATTCAAGATGCCAGATGATTGAGATCTCAAGCATCATGGTTAGATCACATGGTATTCCAGACCGTGTTCCAACCATACGGTTGGATTTGATTGAATTTTTTTAAAAATTTCTCTTATTTTTCATTCAAAACAACCATTGAAAATTGAAAAATCTTGTTCATCCATGAAGTGTAGAATATAAAGTGTTATTTTCCATAAGATATTTAATAATTTCATAATAAAAAATAAATAATATATTTGTCTCATTGTTGGGATTCTATTCTAAAACACACAATCAATGACAAACACAATAACATTCATCCTTATGCACAAAAAAACAACTATTTTAATAAAAGTTTTTGAAATGTTGGGTTACCTCTCAGTCAGTGCTATGTTTAAAGTCTCAATATCAACATACCATGGTATCTTGATACACAAATTTCATTATTGGAGATCGTGCCCACCATATCCTTTATTTAAAGATAATTTTTTAGAAATTTTCAATTTACCATAAAATGTTGACCATATTCTCCAGCAACTTCCACCACACAATAGTGGAAGGCATTGATTATATTAAACATTCCCAGCCACAAGGACTTTTTCTTTTAGAGAAAAAATATCATTCAAGAGATAAACATCAATACATCACCACTAGGCTGGAAGGATTTTTAGAATATCATGTGGTCATGGACCACCTTTGTCTTCTCTTTTCATATCTTAACATTCTTATAAGCCTCCCACAAGATTTCATCAAGATCTATCTATTGAAATTTCCATTTCTCTTCTGTATCCTTTAGATCACAGTTCAAGGCCTTTATACCCCAATAGGCCTTATGCTCATGTTCCATTGGTAAAAGAAATGGTTTTCCATAGATTAGAAGAAATGAATACATACCTAGTTGTGTTTTTAAGGTGGTCCTATATTCCCACAAGGAATCATCATGCTTCTTAGACCAATCATTCGTTGAGGCTCCCATAGTTTTCTCTAGGATTTATCTAAATTATTGATTTGAGAACTCCACATGGCCACTAGCCTGGGGATGGTAGGGTGTCCTCATGGTATATATCACTCCATATTTCATGATCACATTATTCATCAACGCATTTTAAAAATGAGTCCCTCTATCACTAATTAGTTGTTGTAGAACACTTAATATGCTGAAAATATTCTTATTCAATAAGTTAGTGATGACCATCACAATGTTAGGCAACATGGTAGCAACATCCACCCATTTGGATACATTATCCACAAAAACCATAATATAGGGGTTCTTATATAATGGGGAAATTTCCTCATGAAATCAATACCCCACATGTCGAATAACAAGAACACAAGGATGGGGTGATGAGGGATTTTTTCTCAACACCCCATGATACTAGTTTCCTGGCACTAATGACAGATTTCTATAAAACATCGAGCATCATTGTGCATGGTAGGAAAAAAACATAGATTAATTTTTTAATGTTATCATTTGTTCAGGACCATGATGAACCTAATCTGGAGAAGAATAAAAAATCCATAATCAATTTAATTTCATCTTACGGAATGCAGCAGAAGATCACCCAATCTCCACATGACCAGAAGAGCATCGGGTCTTCCCAAAGATATCTTTTTTTTAATTTTATCAGAAATAATGTTTTTGAATGAAATATTTGGATAAACCACTCCCACAAAAAACTAATTGGTGATGTTGACATACCTTGGGATATGTGTGACTCCAAATAAGAGAATATACTAATAATGGAAGTCCTCCTTGATTTCTTTTTCAACCTCTATTTCCAAATTAGGGAATTCCAATTGGTAGAGATAATCAAGGAAAATGTTCTCACTTCCTTTCTTGTCATGGATTTATGAGTAAAACTATTGAAGAAGAATCATACAACAAATTATCCGTGTATTGTTTTCCTTCGTATTCAATAATATTTAACTGTTTCATGGTAGGTATAAACAATGACTTTGGATATAACTAAATATCATCATAATATATTTAATGCAAATAACTACACAAAAATCTCCTTCTAGGTGGTGGTATAGTTGATTTGGGATTCATTAAATGCTCATATTTCATAGTAAATTAGTCTGAAGATACAATTATGCCACTTTCCAAGTACTTCCCCCACTGCATAGTCAATTATGTCACATACTCTCAAATTGTTCCCCCCAATTCTGGCTAATCATGATAGGCGCCTCAACCAATCATTTCTTTAAGAGATGTAAGGATTCAATTCATTTTTTCATCAACACAGACGATATAATCCTTTGAAAAGTGATTGTTAAATGTTTGATCTATTTTCGAAAAGTCATGAATGAATCATCTATAAAAACAATCATGCTCAAGAAAACTCCAAATGGCTCAGATATAAGTTAGAATGGGCAGAAATGAATTTTTTTCAATCCTGGCTGGATCAACATCAATTCCATTCATATAAATATAGTATCCTAGGATAATTACATTTTGACCATAAATTGTCACTTCTCCTAGTTCAAAACCAGATTGGTGTACTGACAACATTCCAGGAAAAATTCAAAATTTTTCAAGTAGGTGTTGAATGGTTTTTCTATATACTAGGAAATAATCCATGAAGACTTCTAAAATATTCTCCACTATATCATTGAATATTTAAAACATAAATCGCTAGAAGTTGGATGGATAATTTCACATTCTGAAAGAAATTTGACGATAAAATAAATTTTCCACACAATCATGTGGAAGTACTCCTCTCTTGGTCATCAGTAGTAATAGTGATTTGATTATATCAAGTGTATCCATTCAAAAAGAAGTATAACTCATGCCCCAACAATCTCTCAAATATCTAATCCATAAATGGAAGTGGGAATTGATCCTTACTTTTGGAATCATTGAGCATCGTATAGACTACATACACTCTCTATCCCATAAATTATCTTATAAGGAGGAGTGACTTTTTTTCATTGGAAATCACATTGATTCCCCAATTTTGGGTACCACTTCCAAAGGACTAACCCATGGGTTGTTAGAAATTGGTTAGATGATTCCGACATCAAATAAATTGCTCACTTATTTAATCACTACCTTCTTTATTGGAGGGTTTATCCATCAGTACCGTTGTAGATATTTCTTTGCTTCTTCCCCAAGAAGCACATTATGTGTTCAAATAGTGAGAATAATTCCATTAAGATTAGGGACCGTCTTAACAATGGCCTCTTTTATTCTCCTTTGAACTTGTAAGATTGAATCATCTTGGTCTTCCATGAGTGATGCATTGAGGATTACTAGAAGAGTGTTCTTATCCCCCAAGTACCCATATTTTATTGAAGATGAGAGATGTTTATTCTCAAGTTGTGGGGATTTAATATCTTATTTCCCAATAGGTTCAAACTCATCCCACTCTATCATATCCATAATCACTACTCGCTACCAATAATGACTACCCTGGCCAATGATAAATTTCATATACTATGGTTCAACGTTAGGCATTGAGTCTGTGAAAACCTGGTCATCAACGTTATAATAACATCCCATTAAACTCTCCAATTGTCCAAAGTTATCATCTACTATTGTCAATGCATAATTTTCTTCATGTTACACAAATTATTCTTGCTAAATAGCTTTAAGGATGTTTTAGGATACACTTTTATCTCCTACTCTAAAGAAAAAATCTCCGTAGTGAACATCTATTGAAAGTTTTCCCATATCCAAGAAGGAATTTCCCAGAATATTAAGATCCTCTAGGTCTTCTTCAATGTAAAGTATAGTAAAATAAGCATGAAGGATTAATTGTCCCATATTTTCTAGAACATACTCAAGTATCCCTTTATTCCATTTAATAGACTGATCTTTTAGTCATAACGCAACATGGGTTGGTTTTTGATCATTTAAAACAAGATTCATAAAGATTAACAAGGGAATCAAGTTGAAAATAGCCCCTAAATCACAATGTTCCATTCCAAATTTACAATATCCAATTTTTATTGGGATTGTAGAGCTTCCTCGATCATTTAGTTTTGGAGGAAGAATGTTTTGAACCACTACGGATCATTCTGTAGTGTGAGATATGAATCCCAAACGCCTCATATTTATCGTATCTGAGAGGATCTACTTCATGAAATTTTAGTATGGTGGCATTTCAGCCGATTCCACTAGAAAATGAATGTTACTGTTATGTTTTCAGAATAGCTCCATGAATTTTCCAGAAATATGATTCAACTTCGTCTTCCTCATTCATTTGGGAAATGGAATTGTGAAGTCCAAAAGTTTGATGACCTCATTTCCTTTACTGTGTGGGGCCTTCTTATCCATTGATAATTCATGTGGTGAGGGAGTCTCCTCAACTTAAACTGCAATATCCGATGATGTTCTGGGTTAATCTGGATTTTTAGCCTCACCTTGATTTTTAGTTACATTATGGGGGATCTTCATACCACTACATAATGTGACATCATTAGCCTCCTCCCTTGGAATTTTTTTAGTATTACCCAGTAGTGTTCAAGGTTTCGTTGAATAGAGATGATTTTAAAGCTACCAAATATAATTTTCAAGTCTTCTAATAGATTCTTCCTAATTCTAAAATCATGACTTTGTGGATACAATGAATTTCAACATCATTTCTTCTAGACATGATGGGGTTACTGCTAAGGTTGTTGTGAAATATTTTTATGTTGTGTCTAGCTTGGCAATTGTGCTAGTCAAGGTTTTTGATACCCTTGTAGTTGGAAGGTTCATTGCTAAAACTGATTTAAATATTTCTAAATGGGATACAGGTTTTGAATCTATAGTTGACCATTTCTAGGTGGCCTCTGTGGTTGGGGATGGTGATTTTGTTCTCCTATCTACATCCCATGATCACGTTATCATTCCAAGATAAGTTTTTTTATTGAGGGTTAATGTTTGGACCTCATTACTAGGAAACATAATTCAGATCACTAGTGGAAGAACCTGATCAATTCCCTTGGCATTCTCCCATAACATAGTAGTCTCCACATTCACATAATGTAAGGTGGTTAATAGCTTGAACATGTGATGTGGTTCTCATATTCAATGCTTCAATTTTATTTAACATAACATCGAGATGGGAAACAATAATCCTTATGAAATCAATTTTTTTCATGACTCCCTTCTATGTTCCCCTCTCAGAATTCCATTGAATGATATTCTCTTACATATCTTCCACCAAGTAAAATTGCTCCTTTGGTGATTTTCTCATAACCATTCTTCCAGTTGCATCATCCACAACTAATTTTTTGTTCTTTGTAAGACATCCGTAACTTTATTGGAGATCCGTAATTTAGTGAAGACCATCATGAAGTAATTTCTTCAAAATTTACTTGAAGAGTTCCCAATACTCATATAGTAACTCTGAGTCATGCCGCTAAAAGTTGTGAATATCATCTTGTAATGTCACTGTCTTAGAGGGAAGAAAATACTTGAAAAATAGATCTGGGATAATGCATCCCTGTAAAGGATTGAATATTGAATAAATCCTTTAGTCCATTCCTCTGCTTTATACCTTAATGAGAAGTGGAGAAAAGGAAGATGAATGGAATCCATTGACACTACGTGGTAACGAAATATAGCATAGATTTCTAGAATGTTGGATAGTTGAGCGTTGAGGTCTTTTCATAATAAAATTCAAAACTAAATCATGTTTTGGATGAGTTTCATAATGGCTGGCTTCATCTCAAAATGTTGGGTTTTCATAGGTTGTTTGATAGAACTATTATACACCCATGGATGGATGGAATCCCATACTCCATAAAAGTATATAGTAGAAGTAGTTCTTCTTGATGCAATGGATGTATAAAGTGCTTCCCCTGTGGAAAATACTACTACTGATATGGAGGTATGGATGGGTGTGGATCCTGTGGAATATATATTGATGGTTGTTACAGTCCAAACCCATGTATAAACTAAACCGATGGTCATTTCTTGTTCATTTTCACATAATCCAAAAAATTGGCCAGTTGATTTTGGTCATGCTCATCATCAGCAGCCAATTTTAGTATTGCATCAAGTACAAAATGCTACCCAAATAATTGGAAAACAACCAGTTCTTCTTCATCCAAAATCTCTATGGCGGAGTTTGTGTTGTGCTACCCCATAAGTGACTGACATCGCCGAGATTACGGTCTTTCAATTTTCGGATCATGTGGAAAAATTTCAAATGACTAGGAACTCATGGAATGTGTGACTCGACCACACTCATATACCTATGGTCCTACAAAACAGCAAGAAACATACCACATGTAAAATGAAAAAAAAAACTAATTAAAAATAGAAATTATGTTAAGAACAGAATTTTCATTATTTTTTATTTTTTTCAATAAATTAATTTATCTAAATTTTATAAAACACCATTAACAAAAATCCCATCAATGGAACCATAATTTGGTGTCGTCCAAGCCAATGTTTTTTTTTGGCAACCCAAATTGGATTTCCCATTCTTACTACATGTATAGTGTGAGTATGGGGTAAACCCACATGGAAAGTTAGGGTGTTCTTGTTTCTTGATTTGTGATTAATTTAGTGAATGTTCTGAATTTTAAAATCAATATTTTTTGTTTGTGGTAATTTATTTCAAATGGGAAAATCATTAAACTCTTAAAAATAAAATATAATTAATATTTAGAATGGAAAAACACTTAAACTGACTTTTGATACTATATAATATAAATATTTCGGAGATCTGAGTGTTTCTATAGGTCATTAAGAATCATTATCATATTGTAATATCTTGTTCATAAAAACTAACATCTTTGGGTTTCAAATGACATAGAAGGCCATGGCCTAGTGAGTTCTGATTAAATCAAGAGAGATTAATTCATTGGTTTGGAATTTGATTCCCATTTATTTTATTAATGATTTTCCCTTCTGAGATGACAAGTGCAGCCAATGATCATGGGTGTACTTCATCATGATTCTATAAAGGATCCCAAGAAACTCAATTCTTTGTCATATTTGGGGTCTCCAACAAGATTCAATAAGAGGTATCTAAGAAATTCTAAGAGAAAAATGAACAACACAAACAATAGAAAATTGATCGATTAACGAACTCACATTCGTCCTTTGGCCCAACACATAGTAAATTTATCTACAAAAGGAGTAAATGATGTCAAAATTTTTATAAAACCTGAATTGTTCATTATTGAAGAAATGGAACGAGACAACCAATGAGTAAAAGGAAAAACAAAAACAATTTCATATAATGAGATCCCAGGACTTCCTCTAACAAGAATTATGTCCTTCGGATGATCCTACCTTCTCAAAGGTGTTCTCATCCCCTTAATTGGATATCCCCCTTATCCTAAGGTGTTTATGGGTCCAAATCCCCGGTCAACGGTCGGGTAGGAGGGGTAGATAAGAGTAGGTGGGGGATATTGAAAACATCAAAGCTACAACATAAGGTTAGATTTACCATGCACTAAATTTTTGTATGGTTCAATCCAAAAATAGAAGATAACAAGATAAAATGGGTTAGTCCACATGGTTTGATAACCCATGAAGATCCCTTGTGGAGGGTCTCCCTCTCAAAAATGAAGACCCTGCATGGTTTCATGGGGAAACCACATGGTTTTTAAAACCGTGTAAAGACCATGTGGGGTGCATCTTCCTTGAAAAATCATGATCTAGCTAGACTTTGGTTAGGGGTGACCGGCCTAGGTGACATACTAGTGGCCAAGACCATGGAAAAGGGGTCAAATTACCTCTCATTTTTATCTGAATCCCCCATAAATGCAACGTCTTCAATTTTCATTCCTTGGGGACTGAAATACCTATCAATACATAATTAGATTGTGAAAAGTCATGAAAATATATTCCCAAATCCAGATTCATGATACATACCTAAGTGGAAATTTCTTATTCACAATAGTTCTTCATAACTCACTGTGAATGTTTTCTTATTTTTTTTAAAAAAATAACTTTTTTGTGAACAGTGAAAATAATAATTATATTAAAATTTTCATTTCATTTGAAAAAATTAAGTCACATTATTATTTTAAATTTTTGAAAATTATTTTATTTATTATTTAGTGATATGAAATCCTATTAATTAAAATTAAATCATCTTTATACATGGTTTTATAATATGTTTATTTCTATGTTTGAAATGACTTTTTATAAAAAATGATTAAAAGTGTATAATTTTTAACCAATTAAATAATTAAAATAACTAATAATCGACAATGATTTAAATGAATGATTATATTAAATTTATATAAATAAAATTTTTAATTTATCTAGTTATTATTACTTTTTATTTAGTTAAGATGATGCTGTCTTTTCCATAAAAAATTCATCTACTAAAAAAACATTTTTTAACATATTTGTTGGATTACATTAAAAATTAATCCTACCATTAAAGTGATTTGAATTTTTAGTAATTCGTACAATAATTTTAATAATTATTATATATATATTTTAATATGTAAATATAATTATTTACGATAACTAATTGCTTTACCATTAATATTATTTACTATAATTTAGTTAAAAACAGGTTTACCATGAGTTAAACTAATTTGATATCTGTTAAAAATAAAAAAAAATTATTATTCATATATGTTTAAAATATTTTGAACTTTTATATTATAATGTTTTATAATGGTCTATTTTAGAGACTTTTTATTTCGAGAAATATGGGTGGAATTCATTCTTTTAAAACATTCCAAGAATGAAATATCCCCTACTTATAATAGCCCATTTCATTCCCCACCACCTAAAATATCTTAATTACATCATCTAGTCCAATAACATTCCCAATAAATTCCTTAATTGAATCCCATAATCATCGAATCTTTATCTTAGACAAAAATATTACCAAGAAACGCTATTAACCAAACATTTTATTTTATTATCCCTCTTCCTACATAAAATATTATAAAAACATGATGATATAATATCCACAGTATATTCCATAAAATGGTGTATTTATGTGATAATTTATTTACCTACAACAATCCCCTCTACACTCAAATGGGAAAAAAGACTATTCGTCATGTGTACGATAGACTACTGCCTCGTGAATTGATGTCATTTTTTTATCACTACTTCTCAAAAATAAGTATAATGATGAATCTAATGTTTATAGATGATATTTGTGATATAATAATACTTATTTAATTATAATGACATGTATAACTTTTTATCTTTCAATCTATAGTGAATTTGATGACAACACTTGTGTGTACGATGGACTATCACATAACGAATCTGTGCGAATCAATTTTCAATTATGATTTACATGGAAGGTAATATGGAATAATTTGATTTTTATATATTATATTAAATAAATATTATTAATTCAATGAAATAAATATGTAATGAAATTTCTTACCCTCACATTTGACGAATAATTTATACTGTCATTATGTTGTACAGAGGACTACCTCCTTAAAAGCAATATAATTCATTTTCCACTAACACTTTACAAGTAAGGTATTAAAGGATAAAATTAATAAATATGTGTTCTATATGAATGAAATTATATTTATTATAAAAAATTAATATACATTTCACTTATTTACCCTTTCACCAATTATAGAAATGATAACGTTGGTAATGGGTATGTATGACCTACAATGTCCACATAGCGATATAATTAATTCTCCATATTCAAAATTAAATAATTATTAAAAATATTTATATTATTAAAAAATTATATTTATAAAATTTATATAATTCTATAAATTATTTAACTCTATTATATTCCCAAGATCTGAATTTTTCATGATAAAACATGCATGAGGAAACAATGTAATTAACATATGAAATAACTGTTATAATAAGATATTATTAATGAACAAGTAATAAGATTTTATAAAATCATCATATATATCATTATAAATATTAATACAGTTGTGGTGTTGTTGTTGCATTATAATGGATCATTTTGCCCCTTATTTTTATTATGTGTTTAATGATTTAATTAATTTATTTTTCACGTTTTGATTTTAAATTCACTTTTGTAATTTAATAATCACATTCATATTTTAATATTTTTTTATAAATAAATTGTTATTTTTTGACCTTTAAAATTATTTATTATTTCTTAATTAATTTTATGGTTTAATAATTTTCTAATTACATTATTATTTTTTATTATTATTTTAAATATTTTTTATTGATTATTAATTAATCAACTAAAAAAATTATTATCAATTAATTAGAATAATCATTATTTTATTATTTTATATTTAGGTTTTGTATTATTAATATAAATTGACATTAATAATTAATTTATGTATTATTATCATTTAATTTATTAAACCAAAACTTTTTAATTTAATTTTCTAAAATAATTTTAAAATATAGTATTAATTCAATCAAACATTCGTCTTATTAAATTATAATAGTTTGTAAATTATGTATACTTTTCCTTTTAAATTTTTTATTTTTTGTTTTCAATTAAATTAAATACTTTTATTTTGTCATTAATTTAAATTTATAGAATCTTAATTATGTTTGACTTTACAGTTTCAAAAATTAGGCTACCAATAGTACAATGCTGTCTCCTATACACCTTTGAAATGTATGACTGGTGGAGGAAAATCGACACACCACTGCACTTCTCACCGCCACCACTACTTCAAGCCACAATAAAGGATCAATCACCACCACAATCCACAATATAGAGTCCTTGACTCACCACACACTACCATACCCACTACTACCATACTCCTACACTTCCATATGAGCTTGGGTAACCATATCTCGACCCAAATCCCCTTCCACATCAATATGAAACATGCATAAAAACCCATGGAGCCTCTCCAACCCCCTTTTCATAGATCTGAATACTAGATTCCACGAGATGACTTAACAAGAATCCATCAAGAAATTTCACTGAAGGGATTAGTTGAGCAACCACCCGAGGTCGACATTTCTTCCACCGCACATAATGCTGAGCTATGAAATCACAAGCACAGATGGGGGTCTTCGCCACCACCAAAAAAAATCACCGAACTGCCACCACTCTCGTTGTTGATTCACCCACACACTAGATCTGAAACCCAGATCCAGGGTCACCACTAAATATCATTGTCAAGGAGCAACCCCCATTGTGAAGAGAAGAGTTCATGCTGAGGAGTATTATATCATAGTCGCGACTCTAGGAGTATGATTAACAGAAGAGACCCCCCCCCCTTCGGGTCACGGCTAGTAATAGAAACATGGTGATTTTTAAAAATAATAATAAATAAAAACAACATAAAATAAATTATAAAATTATAAAACAAGTAAATATAATAAATAAAACAATAATAATAATCATAATAATTAATAATTAATAAAACGAATAATTAAATAAAATAATATAATAAATTTAATAAATATTAAATAATAATAATAATCAATTTATATAATTGTAATTAAAAAATTAAACATAATTAATTTAATTTAATTATTTTAATAATTTTAAAATAATAAGAAAAATTACAAATTCAAAAAATATTAACTTGAATAGAATAATTTAATAATAAAAAAATATTTAATAAAAGTGCTAAATAAAAAATATTAAAATTAACATTTTCCAATTAAACTAATTAATAATAAATCATAATTATAAATAAATATGAATAATTATAGACTAAATAAGTTGATAATGTAATACTAATTAAAGAAAAAAATAAATATTTATAAAAGTTCAATATCATTATTAAACATTTATTTATTCATAAATTTATTTTGTTTTTTTAAGAAAACTCATATTAAATCACATCCAGGTACATCCCAATATCCTGGTTTCATTCAACTACATGCATTTTCTCGAGTCATGTGGATAACATGAGTGGGTAGAACATGGAAGGTGGAAAAGAAGTGAACCAACTGGAGATGGTGGAAGTAATGGGTGAAAAACTAGCAATGGAAGAAGATTTAGAGGAAAAGTAGGGGAAAAATGGGACATGTCATTCATTTATAACATTAATTTTGATCATTTTCTTCAAACCCCAAAGAGAGACTCGAAGGGAATGAGCATGAGCATGGAAAAGTCCACTAGGGCAGAGCTTCAATGACACCAAATACAGTCGCCTTTTAAGAGATCTCTTTCTCCTGTGTTCTTTATTTTTTTATTGTAATCATATCCTTTTCTTGTGAATTGAATATTACTTTTTTCTAAAATTATTATTCTTTGGTGGATACATTTCTGATAGTTAATCGTCATATTTCTTCGCATAATATTTTTCAATGAATTCAAAAATGATCAGTGGGATCAATTTCATATATATTAATGTTTTTGGTTACTTTTTTAAACATCAAGATCAATCTGAGATATTTATCTTCAATTTGTTTTTTCTTGCATAAAATTCAAAACATTGGAATGTTACACTGAGTTCTTTTCCATTGATATTTTTAAATTTCTATTGTAGTTTGATGAAATATTAGAGTGGAGAATCCCAAGATTTCATCCTTCTAAGTTTTTCATCTTTTATAGAGTGAGATTAAACTAACCTTTTTCCAAGGTTAATTATTATATAAGATATGTGGAAAAGTATCTTTTTTAACCATTTGTGTTTAAATTTCCAAAGCATATTCCTTGATCTATTTCAATTGAATATTTGTTCCAATATTTCATTTACGCTTTTCCAAATTTGTTCATTATTGTTAAAATTATAACCTAGATTTTTAGAATAATAGTTTTGTGATTGTAATGTTTTAATCAAAATTTAATAGTAATGATTAATTAAAAAAAATCTGAAAATTTAAAAAGATAACTCGACACATTGTTTTTATAGTGGGATTGTTTTGAAATTTTTTGTCACTCTACCTTCCCTGTGGGTTCAACCCTGCTTTCCACTATACAATGTAGTTAATATGTTTTATAATTTTTTAATCATTGGAACGTTTTAATTAAAAAGGGGTGATATTTTTTGGCCATTTTTTGGGAAGGCTTCGATAAACCACTTTTCAATTGTAAAAATAAATTCAAAAAATCACAACGAAATCATCAAAAATTTTGAAAAAATAAAAAATTGCTTTAGAAAAATCTGTACAGTCATTTCGTACTTTTATTTTCAATACTTTACTTCTGAATTCAATTATATTTTTAATATTCTTATTGAATTTTAGTTTCCACTGTCCATTATATGATAACTAAGTATTCTTTTGATAGATTCGAGAAATTGAACCCTGAAACTAAAAAACACAAACTTTTAAAAAAATTAAAAAAAATTGAAGTGAAAAAATTGCTGAGATAAGACCTATTAATAACATTCTGATTTTTTAACCTCAAATGAATGAGAAGATATATAGGCCTATGCTGAGAGATTTACAACTCTCTTATGTTTCATGAAACCCTTCATCCATTATATTATATCCTAGTGTTTGGAACTACGAACTTAAATAGTTCCACCTGTCACTTCTACCTTCAATCAACGTACTCTCTAATGATGAATCTATATCCATATATAAGTATTTATACAATATAGTGAACCAAATTAAACTTTTATGACTCATATAAAATTCGCTACGAATTTGAGTATTTGGATTTTTACATAAAGGGAATGCTCGAAATTAGTTTCTCAGCATAGATGAAAACATTTTTGAAAACTGGGACTATGTTTATTATTCCTTTACCATAATATTTTACCAAAAAAGAATAAAAATTAAACATATAACCAAAATAAAATATTTTTACTCTGGGTAATTTGAGGCTTTTCATGAGTATTAGGATAGATTTAGGGACCTTCTTAGGCAATGTCAGCATCATCATGTCATATCCCATGTTCTCATGGACACATTCTAAGAAGGAATATCTTTCTATGGACAAAAACATATTGATCAATATATTGGGGGTAACTACACTGATAAAACTGATTAATAGTTGAGACAAATTTTAAACAACCTTTCCTTAAATTCTCAACCTAAAAATTGAAGATGTAAGTCAATGAATATAAAGGCTAAGAACACTAGTTCAGACATAGATACTGAAGCCCATCTCTTTGAAATCAATAATGAACTCAAATCATTAAGAAAAAAAATAGATAACAATAAGTAATCCAATTGGGTTGTCAAAATCCAAATGAGTCTCTAAGGAAATATTTCTGTCAACGTGCTATGTATGGTAACAATGAATTTTTTTTCCAATCATTTAAAGGCATTCCCGACAAGAAAATTAATATTTTGTTATGTATGGTCCTTGGATGCCTACCATGGATGTCCAATTTTTATATAATTACAATAAAGGATATAGGAACAAAACCAACATCTCATTGAAGGAAAAAGTCATAAGAAAGCAACACACTACCCCTACCTACCAAAACCAACATAGGAAAAAATTTCAAAATAAACCAAAGGGAGAGTCTTTTAATTGACAAAAAAAACTTTTATTGTCAAATATTTTCAACGATGGATGAAATATTAAATAGAATGGAATCTCAAGATAATAAATTCAGGACTCAATTGAATAAATAACTTTCCCAATATAATTCTAATTAAATTAAAACTAATAAAATAATGAAAAATATATAACTCAATTAGGCTAACTAGCTAGAGACATGACATTTAAGGATAAAGGTAGGATACCTAGAATAACTGATATAAACCATAGGGAGTATATTAGGGTTGTTGTAGTAATAAGATATCTTAACACTAAACATGAAATTGAAAAAGTCTCTAAAGAATCCCAAACTGAAAAACTATATGAATCTGGAAAAAAAATTATTGTACAAACAATATAGAAATCAACAAAAAAGCACTGAAAAAGAATAATATTTAATTCGGTAATATTCTTAATAAAATGAAATTTTCTTTAAACTAAGGATGAGTAAGGGTAAGAATAAAAAACTAAAGGAAATTAGGGTCATTCAAGCTGTGTTTAGAAACTTTGACCCACCCATACCTTTCCTAGAAAAGTTAAAACAAAAAACAACAACCAAGATGGGCTTCTACAGTTTCATTGGATTTTCAGAAAGCTCCATGTGAACATCCCTTTCATCCAAGATATGATCCAAATTCCTTCTTATGTAAAATGACTTAAAATAATTTTTTCTAATAAGAATAAAATTTTATAATTTTCATCTTTCAGCCTCACTGAAGAGTGTAGTGTTATACTTTTAAATAAAATACCCCAAATGTACCAAGATCCAGGTAGTTTTCTCATACATTTTACCACCAGAAATTATAGTCAACTGAACTGTATATGTGAATTCAGACCTAGAATAGGACTTATTCCATAATCATAGTTACAATTTTTCATGTTGGGTGATCTACAAACTACCAATGTCATCTTATAGATGGATTACAACTCTTCCACATAGCATTTGGGGATGATAAATGATTTAATGGTAGGTGTGTGAAAGCTATATTTTTCAACTGATATTATATTACTTTACATGGAGTGTGACCAGAGGTTACCATCTTTCGTGGTTTTCCTTCTTCTTCCATATGCGAATGTGTCATATATGTTTCTAAGGGTCAACATATCAAAAAAATTGGAGAACAACATGATTAATTACATGTCTTTAAAAATATAAACGGTCGATTTTTTTTGGCAAAATGAACTATGATTGGGTTATTATAAGATAGAAATTCAGTTAAAAATATATTAGTGTTTGAAAATCGGTATTTTTTTTTGAAGAAATAAGCATGCATGATGAAAATGAACTTTGACATTTTGATTAATTCAAACTAAAAATCTTGTAAATTTTCCTGAAATATTCAACTGTATAGTTCCTTCTTCTGCTGGAGATGTATCTTATTATTCTAAAAATAAATAATTTTCGAGTTAATATAAGTTTGATTATAATATTAATAATCATTATGTAAAATTTTATGGAGTATATGGAGGGAAGATTGAAAAAATTTATACTTCAACTTTTTAAAATTTTGTTAATTTTGTAATAGAATGCTTTGATGGTGACATGTTCACTTTGGATATCAGTGAAAGAAACTGTAAATTTTTTGCACGAGTTTGAAAATATTTGAACATATAAAACTCAATAAAAGATATATATTGAATTACATGGTCCTCACAATCCCAATAGTATTCTTTCTTGTGAAAAGAGACCCACCTTGGTTATGAAACTTCTCCCAAGACACTTGAATTGTTTTCTCTAAGTAAAAATTCCATAATCCCTTTTATCATTTCTACTGAGGTGAAAGAAACCTAAGTAAAAATATTAATGATTGTTATTAATAAATTCCAATGTGTTAGAGGATGGTCCGTATATGATATCATGGGGATTATCCCCTCTTTCTACAAGCATAATATACCCATAGAACCCAACCGAAAACCTAGAATATAGTTCTAATGAAGATGAAATCCTAATATGAAAGAAGTTCTTAGAGAGGATGTTGTTAAAAAAATGTACATTGGGATTATCTATCCCATATATATCAATACTTGGGTCAGTCTAGTACATGTAGTCCATAAGTTCATAGATTTCACTGTTGTCATTAATGAAAAGAATAATAAAATTCAACTGAGGAAGGCCACTAAATGGAGTCTTTGTCTAGTTTATAGGAAGCTTAATTCAACAACTAAGAAGAACCATTTTCCAATTCTTTCCTCGATCAAATTCTTTAGATTATTAGTGGGAATGAATTAATTTTTTTTATCGATTACTATTATGGTTACAAACAGATTCTAGTAGCTGTAGAGGATCAAGATAAAACTACATTCACATACCCTTTTAAGACATTTTCATATTGGCGAAATCCTTGTGGGTTATATGGTGGTCCTAATCATTTAAAAGGTGTGTGATGGACATATAATATAAGATGATTGAGATGATTATATAGGTTTTATTGGATTACATATCTATTTTTATAGAAAATTTGATAATTTTTTGAGAAATATATAACTAGTGTGGGAGATTCCTAACGAATGTCCTAGTTCTTAAATGGTTAATATTGCAGTTCATGGTCACTGAAGGAATTTTTGGGGGTATAAAGTGTTCAATAGGGGTCTAGAAGTTGACACTACCGATGTTGGTGTAATTCAAAATTCCCACCACCTAAAAATATTTAGGGTGTTTTGAGTTTCTTAGGGAATAGAGGTTTCTACTAGAGGCTATCAAAGATTTCATAAAAATATTAAATCCCTTTTGATCCTTATTGATTATAGAATCATACATCAATTTTTATCAAAACTGTATGAAATCATTTAAGCTGTTAAAATAGAAAATCAATAGATCACCTATCATCACTTCTCATGATTGTAAATTACCCATTGAATTAAGGTGTGATTCTAGGGACATGGTTGTTGGATCTATCTTTGGAAAGAGGAGATATATGAGGATGCATGTGGTTTATTATTCTATTAGGGTGATAGATGAGGCTCAAATCAATTATAACACTATAAAAATGTGTATGTTAGTTGTTGTGTTTACTCAGGATAAATTTAGGAAATATTATCGTGGTTTTAAAGTCATCATATTCACTGACCATTCTGCCATTAAATTTATACTCTCTAAATAGGAATCCAAACCTAGGATGATTAGATGGATTAAATTATTCTAATAGATTGAAATGGAAATTAGAGATACACAGGAGATGAAAAAATGGATGAAAATCACCTTTATAGGCTTCCAAATACCCATTGTGAAAATAAAATGGTGATAAAATAATAATTTCTTGATGAGAAACATGTAATTGTTTCAATTAGGCAGTCTTCATGGTTTTCAGACTTTACAACCCTTTTTATATCTAGTCTATTTCCAAAAAACTTGTCAAACATTCAATGAGAAAAATTCATTTTAGAACATTAGTGTTATATTTGGGCGGAGCCTTTGATATTTAGGATATGTGATGATGGGAT
Organism: Viscum album; assembly: GCA_963277665.1. NCBI lineage: Eukaryota > Viridiplantae > Streptophyta > Magnoliopsida > Santalales > Viscaceae > Viscum > Viscum album. The sequence goes on from OY728151.1 coordinate 26,665,307, forward strand.
TCTAAGAATGTGTGTTCTAGATGATGAAATGATGCCAATTCTAGAATTTTTTTACTCCTCACCAGGGGGGACATGATGGTGGAGAAAGGATAGATCGAAAATTCTATCAATATAGGTTTTATTGGACCACATTATTCAATAATTCTACGAGTTTTGTCGTTGTTTGTGATAAATGTCAAAGGTTAGGCAATGTTGGGAGAAAGATAGAATTTTAAAAAACAGATATTTTGGAAGTTGTGATTTTTATGTTTTGAATTTAGAATTTATGGGACCATTTCCACCATATTATGGGAATGAGTATATTTTTGTGATTGTATATTATGTTTCTAAGAGGCTTGAGGTTGTAGCACTACCCTAAAATCATGAAAAATGTGATAAAATTTGATAAAAACATTATAATATATAAATTTAGTGTTCCCAAATCCTTATCAATTACACTGGAACACACAGTAAAAATTAGAAATTTAAGGATTTAATGAATAAATATGGTTTCTATCATAATACCGGTACTCCCTAATAACAACAATGCAATGTATAGTTAGAAATATATAATAGAGAGATAAAATATATTATAATGAAAAATGTCTCAAACACTAGGAAGGATTGGACCCTTAATTTAAATGAGGATTTGTGGGCATACAAAACATCTTTTAAAACTCCCATAGTTTTTTATCCATAAAATATTTTATTTGGGTTATGTAGTCATCTTCTTGTAGTGTTTCTGCACAAGTCATATTGTGTATAAAAGGCTTTAAATATCGATTATAAGAGTTTTGTAGAAAGAATAGTTCTAGAGTCGAGTGAGATGGATAAAATAGGGAGAGAGTTTTTTGTCAAATATAGGATATACAAAAAGGGGTCCAAATTTTTTCATGATTCTACCATTCAAAATAGGTAATTTAAACCGAGATAAAAGGTACTTCTTGTTAATTCACAACTCAATATCATTCCTAGAAAACCAAAACTAATGTATTTTGGACACTTTATAGTTGTTAGAGTGCTTTATAATGGTTCATTACAAATTGTATGAGAGGGAAAAGGCATATTATTGTTATTGGGAAAAGTCTCGAAGTTTATTTTGAAGTGTAGCTAAAATCATTGACTACCATCACTGTGTTATAAAAAATATTCTTAATAAATTATAACTAAAGACATAAAATTCAACGGTTCATGGGAGTCAAACCATGTGTCTTCATTGTTTTTAATTTAGTTCCTATTTTTTTCAAAAAAGTTCAGTTTTTTTATTTTCCATCCTATATATATATTTCTAGATATGTGTTTTTGGTCTTGATACTTCAAATTTTTAGAATACTATGTATGTAGTCATTGGTGTCACAAAGGGACAGAATTCTTATTATTCAGTATTTAATAAGGAGTTGGATAATGAATCATCTATAGATAAAATTGAATAAGGAATTTTCAACTTTTAATTTCTATATTGTTTTTTATCCTTATTGCTTAAAAAATATTTTTGTGTAAAGTCACAATTTCATTGTAAAATGGTGTGTCCTTGACTCACTGTTTCACTTGAACAACTATTCTACTACTAGTTGTGCGTCAACACAATGGTGAATCACTAGTAAGATTGTGGTGGTGAGTTTTTAATTTTCTGTTGCTATTGGACATTATTTTTTCTACATGTTCTTACTAGTTTCTAGAGAATTTTACTATTCTAAATTCTCTCAATTTTGAAATTAAGTGTGGAATGAATAACCCCTTGCTGGTTTTCCATTTTTTTGTGTTTAACATGACATTATTTTGATTTATTTCACTTCATTTTGAATCAAAAATTTTAAAATTGATGAAATAATTTTCAATCTAAATTTATATGTTTTAAATTATATTGTTTTGAATTTAATTTAATATTTTTTTGACTCGCCTAAATGAAAATGTATGTGCTCCATTTATTAAATATTTTATTGGAAAATATTCTTTTTGAGCATAACTGAGACAATTTTACATGTAATTAATATGCATAATTGAAAATATTTTTTGAACATTCAATTTAATTTTTTTCACTCCAGCTGTGATTTTAAATTTGGGTAGAAATTTGGGCTTTACGTGTGAGGAGTGGGTCAACATACATTGAGATAATATGTGATTTAATGTTATTCTATCATATTACTCAACTCAATTTTTTTTTTTAGAAAAATGGTTAAATTTTTATGAATTCTCAAACAATTTGAGTTTCTTTAGGCTTCAAACTATACAACATTTTGTATTTCCTAAGAATAATACCTTACTAGTAGTTAAGTGTTTCATGAAATCTGAAATTTTTTAGGATGAATGATTTCGTAGTGAATTTTCTTAGTACTTTGATGATATTTGATGAACTTTGTTTAAGAGTGATATAAGATACATTATTGTGGTGTTATTATCATAACCATTGGAAACTGTAAGTTTGAACATAATCCTAGGAAAATAAAATTTTTCTTATAAAAAAAATCACTTTAGTGAGCCAATTTTAAATGTATTAATGTAAAACAATTAATATTAGAGTAAAATGGGCATTTGGGTACCCATGGTGAACCATTCTGACAGTAGACACAAAGTCCCTATGAGTAGGACCTCTATACAATTCTCATAAGTGTATTTTCACATTTCTTACCAGATGTTACATATATGGGAAACATTTCAATATATTTAAAATGTGTAGTTATAAAAAATGAGTTCATTATGATGAGGGCAGATATGTATGAGATATTAAGAAGGGGTATAATCAATTTATAATAAATCATTAAAATTTGGAACTATAATGTTATTCAAATTTTTTTATTTAACATTGATTTTTTTGGAACCAAGGTGTAAGTTAAAGTATTTTATTCCTTCAATTAAGTTCTTAATTCCAATGTTTTGTAACCTGATATCACTCATAGATATTGAAATTGTATTTGAGTTGAAGTAATTCTTTAGGAATATTCATATATGAGGCATGGCTTCCTCAGAGGTGAATGAGTATTTGTTTTCTCGGTCACATAATTAGTATTCAATGATAGAAAAGATTTCATTTGAATATTTAATTTCCAAATCCTATTTCACAGTTTCATATCCTATTGATTTTAAACTTTTGAACAAGGTTTATTTTGAGATGATTAATAAAAATACAGTTTTCTTTTTCAAAGAAAATAATGAATGGAATTGATTAATGAAAATGATTTCTTACGTGTGGAGGAATTTGATATGGTGTCAAAAATCTGGATTTTGTCACATATTTTTATTAAATTTAAAATGAATTAATTAATTAATTATTCACTCTTTTCTAATAAATAAAGTTTTAATTTAAAAATTGTAATTATTATTTAATTGTTTCTTATAATTAATCTTTTATTTTGTAACCTTTAAAATTATTAATTTTGTAAAACTTATTTATCTAGATATATAATTTTTCAATTACTTTATTATTTCTTACTCTTCATTACTTTACAATTTCTGATTAATTATATATTAATCAATTAGATAAATTATTCAAATTTAATTAATTTCATTGTTAATTAATGTTTTTTATCTTAGGTTTTCGTATTCTTAGTATAAATTAAATTAAATTATTAATTTAATTATTTAATATCAATTCATTTATTTCTAATTTAATGTTTTAAATTAATTAAAAAAGCTAGTTTTAATTCAATCAATTATTCTTCTTTTTAAAAAAAGTTAGTTTTTAAATTATGCTTACTTTTACTTTGTAATTTTTTATGTATTTCTTTTACTTAAATAATTTTATTTGGTATTTAAATACAATTTATTAAATCATAACATCCTTTGACATTAATGTTTTAAAAATGTGGTTATCGTTAGTACAATATTGTATCCCAAACATCGTTGCAATGTCTCCCCGCCAAAGGAAAATTGACACACCCTTACACTTATCACTACAATAGTTGGCTTGGACCCAATAACCATTCCTTTAATGAGGCATTGTCACCCCCACAATCAACAATGGTGAGTCCTTTAATCACCGTTACCTCAACCGCTACTATTACCTATACCCCATAGACCTCCAGCATGTAACGGTGTCTCATCAAGAAACCACTGTTATTTTCTCCACCATACTACAACTTCTTTCATCATAAAAATCACAATACACCACCAATATTATAGTGTCTTGACACACCGTTGCTTCAAAATCCACCCAACCCCAAACCACACTAGTCACCATCGGCTAAATTTGTTTCTCCTCACACCACTATATCCATAGCTACCTTGAACCACCAATTCCATCTGAGCTCATGCCTCTAGATCTTCAGCTAAATCCCCAACCATACCCTTCCTATGCCGTTTGAGAATCCCTATGAGCCTCACCACCCACCTTTTTCATAAAACTGAGTACCACATGTTGCGCGCCTCCATTGTTGGGATCCTTCGGGTGAGTTTGTGGAGTATTGTAGTTGAGCGGCTGCTGGAGGTCGATGATACTTCCACCATAGATGAAGCCACTCTATAAAGTTGCCACAACAGAAGGGGGCTACCACCGCATGAAATCACAAAACCTCTTCCACCGCCGCATTTGCTTCACCCCGTACTAGATCTAAAACCCAAATCAAGAATCACCATTGATGCTCACTATCATGGGGCTACCACCACTGTAAAGAGAGTAGTTTGAATCGAGGAAGTGTGTCAGGCCATATCTGCAGCACTAGGAGGATGTCGAACAGAAGTAACCCACTTGGGTGGTGGTTGGATGTAGAAACAGGTGGGATTTAAAAAAACACAAAAAAATATAAAAAATTTAAACTAATAACTAAAATAAATAAAACTATAATAATATTATTATTATTAAAAAAATCATAAATGTAATTATTAAAAAAATATTCTTAATGAAGTAAATATGAAATAATAATCTTAATAAATTAATACTATTATAAAAAAAATTTATAAACCTACTTAAATTTATTTAATAACATTAATAAATTTAAAATAATAATAATAATATTTATAAATTAGAAAAATATTAACATTACTAAACTAACTTATCAAATAAATAATATCGACTAAAAGTCAAAAATAAAATAATATAATTAAATTAACATTGAAGGATTGAACTAATTAATAATAAATTTTAATTATTTTTTAATTATAAATAATTATAATATAAAAAATTTGATAATTTAATATTAATTAAGTTAAAAAATATGTAAAAAATTCAATCTTTTTATTGAATATTTATATATTCATTAATTTCTTATGTGTTTGTTAGGCTGAGTCACCCTAAATCATGTCCTAGTGCATGCTAACAACATTGTTTCATTCCATTATGGGGATTTTCTCATGTAATGTGGACATCATAAATTAGAAGTACAAGGATAATCAAAAATAAGGGAACCAACTAAAGTCAGTGAAAGAAATGGGTGACCAACTAGTGATAACAAAAGATTTAGAGGAAGAAGTAGTGGGAAAAGGTACATTTCATTCATTCAAAACATTCATTTTTATCATTTTCTTGGAAAACTAGAGAGAGACATGAAGGGTAGAAGCATAATCAGGGAAAAGTCCTGTAGAACAGAGCTTCAATGACACCGATTGCAGTCGACCATTGGGGATATATCTTTCCCTAATGTTCATTATTTATATTGATTAAAATTTTATTCATTTCAGGTTAATTGAATTTGATTTTTTGTGTGAATATTTTTCTTATAGGGTTATAATTCTACTGGTTAATCCTTTTACTTCTTCATATAATATTTTACAATGAATTAAAAATTGATTGCTAAGATCAATTTCGAAAATATTGAAATTATTTTGAACCTTTTTTTAAACATAAAATCATAATGATCAATTATATAGATTAATCATTAATGTATTTTTTCAAACATAAAATTAAAAACATTGTAATGTTAAAATGATTTCATTTTTATTGATATCTTTCAATCTTCATAATAGTTTGGCGAATAATTAGATTAGTGAACTCCAAGATTTCATCCTTCCGAGTTTTTGACCTCCCAGTGAGGGAGAATAAATTAATATTTTTCTAAGGTTCATTATTATAAAATTTCTATGATGAAGTATCTTTTTTGAACTACCAGTGCTATAATTTTCTCATCATCTTTCTTGAGCAGTTTTAATTCAATCATTGTTCTAGTATTTTCATTATTGTATTCTTTGTTTTTCATTATAGCTCCAATTATAAACATGTTTTCTAGAAAATTTTTGTTTCATCATAATGACTCAATATAAATTTAATAGAATATATTAAATGAAAATGATTTAAAATGTTAAAAATAAATCTCCACCCATTATTTTTATATAGTGGACCTATTTTTAATGTTCTGGTCACTCTACATTTCCTGTGGGTTTGAACCAATTTTACCCTATACATTGTACTTAGTAGGTCATATAAATTTTTAATCATCACCACTTTTTGACATAAATAAGATAATTTATATGATAATATTATTATTGAAACCACTATAAATGTGGTTAAATAGTTATAAACTAATGTGAAGGGAGAGGTAAGTGGATTCTTAAATCAATTTTCATTCATTACATCATACATCTAATTCATTAATTACATTAAGAAATGATTATTTGTGAAATGAGTTTCTATTGATTTATGTTTTATTTAATTTTTTATTTGTGAGAATATACATTTTCTACTCATAATGTCCTTATTTATTAACTATCACATCAGTGATATGAATGTTTTAAGGGTTTCTATTTGTAAACTGTTTTCCTTGAGAAACATGTTTATTTAACCAACGAATTTCTTTTTTATGATGTATGTAATGACCCATTACATATTATATCATGAATAGTTAATAAATAAGGTTATTTTAATGTAAAAATCAATTATTTATTAATTGGGGTTTACGAAAAATAACATAAAATCAGAAAGTTATTTTTGGATCAATCTAATTTTAATTTTTATTATTTATGCTTGAACATTAATTGAAAGAAATTATATGATAAATCCGTAATAATTATATTTTACTTTATTATCAACTATTTATTACATATGTTTTCACGTAACAAATAACTTTTCCACTCTATTCTACAATGAATGATTTAGAATTTTTTTTATGAAAATCTGAATTCACTTCCTTCTTCGGTCGAATATATTTTTTCCCAAATCATTGTACTCTAAATATGTTTTTAGATATGTTTTATAATAATTTTTTAATGTAAATTTGACCCAAACATCTACATATAAAAAAATAATTAATAGTAATATTCCAATAATTTTCTAAACAAGTTTTTTTCTAATTATTCATATAAGGATATTAATTGAATCTGTATTTTTTAAAATATTCTCCGAGAACAAAACTCTCCAGCCATTATGACCAATAAATTTTGTAAATCATCTTTTATTAATGGTTATTATCATAAAATTATGTTTTTAATTATAGAAATTCTTATATATTTTGAATATTTTTTTTAAAAATGGAATGGATTTTATCCCCCACGAAATACACAATGTAATATTTCAAATTAATTTTCTATACGAGATTACATCCCATGGTGTTACTAAAAGTGAAAAAGTTATTTCTTCAAGAATTATTCAACATTATTAAATTGATTTTCAATAATTTAAAGAACATTTTATGTTATATATTGGTTATGAATTACATATATATGTTTATAACATATATACCTACTTTATTTACCCTTCATATGGAAGTATAATAAATGAATTATGATCATTTCTCAAAATCCTTCCTTGTAAAACTTTTTTTTAAAGAGAATTGAAAAAAAATCAACCCATATTTTTCAATTGGTAATTTTTATTTTATTACTTACTATTTATTTCATTTATATTAGAATCCTAGATCACGAAAATTCTATCGTGGTTGCACACAAATTTTTCCCCAATTAATTGGGTACTGTTTTAGTCTCAGGGGTCATCATGTATGGGATTTGGGAGTAATCCTAATCAATTCATGAATGTTTTCCTCAAGGTGATATTGTCTCCAAATTTAGCCTTGAAAAATTATTATAACATCTAATATATTGATTCCATATTTCTTATGATTATGTTATCATATGATCCCATGTTCTTTATGTTATGCTTCCATAAAATTACACATCCACCTTTTTTTTATACCATGTTATAATATGGAATCACATTTTATGGTTTATTTTTATGTTTTTTCTATTACAGGGTTTTTTACATCAGCCTTTTCCTTCCATATTCTATATTTTTTCCGAAGTATATCTAGGAGATAGATTGGATTTTTGAACCACACTATGGAAAATTAAATAAGGATACCGTGTTTTATTTATTAAGAACCTTGTCCTTTAAAGATAATAGGCCTTTATGATCATTGTATTTTATTAATGGATTTTTTTGTTTAGGAATCAAGAAATAATATATTAAAAAGGCTTTAGTCACCATATTAAATCCAGTATAATGTTTGTTGGAAAACCACCTTCCCTGATCAATAGATCTTTAATTTTTTAACTTGGTTATAATTTCATTAACATTATTCTATTTATTTTTATGACTCATTTTTTAAAAATATCAAATAATGATATTGATTTACTATATCTATTATAATAATAATACTTCTAGATGAATTATATCCTTAATTATATAACCATTAACAAGAATCATGCATGTTATCAATACAATTGTCACCTCTTTTATCTTATTAACAAATTAATGATGGTTATTTAATAACTTTTATTAAATCTTCCATGTTTTACGATCTATTATTTGTAAAGGTAGTAAAAAAATTAAACCAAAAAATTATAATATCTATCATCAAATACAATATAATTAATGTAGCTAAAAAATATTTTTCATTGCCTACAGAATTAGTTGTTTCATATCCACTTCTCGTACCATTAAGGAGGTAATTTCACCAAACCTTTTCTGTAACTCTTAATTATCCATTTCGGTATGAGGTAAATATTTTTAAATTATTATTATCCCTCCATATACAAGAATATTCTACCTTATTATCAATCTTCTGACATGACTTAGGATACTATTTTTTTACTTTAATCTCCTATTTTTTCATTAAAATTTTTTTATTACTAGACATCTCATTTTCATATTAATAATATTACACATAAAATTTTAATGGACCTATCATTTTTCAAAAATCATTCAAACACTCTATAAATATATAATTCATTAAATATGATTTAGATATTATACATTTGTTCATGATTGATATAATTTAAAATCACCTGAATTTATCCACATTGATATAAATTTTAATAAAAACTTTGATTTAATATTAAAATTTATTAATATATAATAGTTACCATGGAAGTAACTTTATATATTATATTATATTTTTAATATTCTATTATTATAAAATAACCAATTTCATTAACCATTTTTTATTCAATTCGAAATTATTTTTTTTATAATTAATTTCCATGAGATATAAATTTCCCAATATTACTTAATCAAATAATAGTTTCAATTCGACTAGACTAATCCTTATCATATTCCTCACTTACATCAAAAAATTCACCAAAATTTTTTTATTTATCTTCTAATGGGGAAATATAATTTTATCCCTGATCTATGAGGAATTTTTTGCATGCCTCATCATAAATTTCCCCATTACTAAGGTTTTCATCAATATAAGATGTGAATTATTCATGATATTAATATTTACATCTAAAAAATGGATGAAATTTGGGTTTTACATATTAATTGAGATTGGTTTATCTTGAAATAATCGCATTTCTAGAAGGATATATTGGAAGAATATTCATCATCATTTTCAAAATAGATTTTAGAAGGAATCATAAAAGAAAATAGAATAATTTTACCACAAATAATAAATATAAATTTTAATTTACCTTGGTAACTATATTTTATCCATTTAATGATTATTATAATCAATGTGGGGGTGTCACCCAAAACATCCATATTATTATCTCCATCGAGTCCAATATACTCATATTATACTTTAATATTTTTTTAATGCTTTAAAATAAATTTCATTATATGTTTTAACCATTATTTTAAAAAATTTCAAGTTTTTCATATCATTAGAATATAAAGTACCACAGTACTAAAAATATTTATTAATATTAATATCCCTAAATATAAGAGATTATATAACATAATCAAATATTTTATTGAATATTTTCATCAATTTCTTCACAACTAATGTTTTTTCGATATTTTATATATATCATCTTATAATGATAAGATTAGTTTTGAATATTTTAATGAATTTATAATCATATTAACCTTATTAAAATCTAAAAATTATAAATTTACAAATAAAAATTTATAACTTTGTTTTATTAATATTTTTTACTCATTCATAAATTTTGTGATATATTTTCGATATCAAGTTTACTTTTATATATACAATAACATTATTTATATATTTCTTATATTGTGATGACAATATTGTATTCATAGCTTTCCCGTCTATCTCAATGTCATTTTTATCTGACAAGTACCATGAATTAGACTCATGTGGTATAATAAAACACTGAATAAAATAATCAAGGACACTATTAATGGGAGATATAAGATAAATAACCATTAATTCCTTCTAAATATAGAGAAATTTTCCATTAAATTTTGTAATTAATTAATTTCCGAATTTTTTGTAATATTCTATATCAACAAACAATGGGATATCATTGAGTGTAATATTATTGTTTGTTTCAAATTATTAGGATCATGTGAATGGATTAACAAAACTGAGAGGGGAGAGGGTGGGGGAGAATCTATGTTTCTTTTTTTTCTTCACTCAAAACATAACTTTCATCATGCTTACTATATATAAAAATCCCAACTCACTTATTTAAGAAATTAAATTATAATCATATTATTTGTAATGAGATTTTTCTCCGATGTTAATAAAAACATCAACTATGTTTGTCATTTTTTGTATAAACATACTTCTATATTCATTTATTTAAATAATAATCAATGAATAAGTTTATAAAATTTGACATTCTATAGTTCTACAAAAACTGGTTCAGAAAAAGAACCAACTTGTTATAGTAAAATAATAATGAGAGATGAGTCTTGAATAGACTAGATAAAGAATAAAATATTTTAAATTATCTATAACAAAACCTCCTTTGGTTTATTTTTTATAACATTATATATTAGAGTTGTTGTATTATAATCCTAATTTTTAAATGGTTCCCCAAATTATTCAATTCAAAAATATTTCGACACTTTTTTCAAATCCATTATAAAATCGAGGAAAACATTTCTCCAATGTTAAATGCATGGGTAAGTGATCGAGAATTTTACATACCAAACCCATCGATATTTATCCTATAAATAATTGATTAGATATGTATAATACCAATTAACTATTCAAATTTTTTTTAAGATTGAATCTCCATCCATGAATTTAATTCAATCTCATCTTCTTCTAAAAAACAATTTTATTTGATACTGTGAAATTTTCTACATCTTCATTTCCATGCGTGTATTCTCACATGTATATGACTACTATAATTCTACCTCCTCTTTCATATGATAAATAAAACATATCCTTAATCATGAATAACATTAATAATTTTAATTCCTTAAATGTTATTAATGACAAATAGTCATCATATTTAGTCAAAAAATTTAATTAAAAAGGCATTTCTAATTGATAAAATCATTATAAAGAATCATAAATATTCTATGAAAATTTAGGTTTATGTATTTTATCATCAATTTTATCCATAAATGATACATATAACATATTTTTTAACAATTGATTATGATTATTATAACAAATCTTTGAGTTAATATTATATAGAATCAAATTCAGTCATTTTCAATTAATGAAACTACATAGTTTGTATTATTTACCACTAACTTATTATTTTCTATTATTGAATAATTATATGGAAAATTTTAAATATAATAAAATAAAGGATATATATCATAATTAAAAATATGTATTACATTTTTTGTTTCATGAAATATTTTATGAATACCATTTCTCAATTTGCAAAGAAATTAAATAATTTTATCTTTTAACTCTATAATTTTCAATTAACTAATAGAAAATAAACACTCATCCAGACATTATAAACTATCACATTTTCCATCTCAAATATATTGATAGTCAATAAAAATAAATAAAATAAATGTAACATCATCCTTAATTGGATAAATATAGAGACATACTTTCTCAATGCTTATTTTGAATTGGGGATTGAATATTTTTTTAATAAATAATTAATAATAGATAAATCCCACCATTGTCATTATTTTTTTATAGTGAGGATAAATGGTCACATATTTTATCATAAATAACCCCTTTATCCCCTCCCCCTACTTCGTCTAAAAATTATGGCGTGTTAGATGTCCACCCATTCATCATGATTCCCTATTTTAATTAATAATGAAATCTAAAAATTCTAGAATGTGATTTTCATTTATCTTCTATTTTTTTCATTTTTCATAAAATATTTTTTTTATTTTATTTTATCTTCGTCAATTTTTATTATTTTTATTTATTATAAATTGTTATATGTATAAATTATATACAGTTATAGACATACATACAAACAATAATTCATAAAATATACATATACACATATATTACTAAACATTCATAGAGAAATACATATTCATATTTTTATGTTTATAGAAGGTTATTTACATTATTAATTTATTATATTTTTATGTTATATATATGGCTGATATATATATTTATATAAATAAATTCAAATTGACCCACACACAAATATACAAATATATATATATATATATATATATTATTTATAGAGCACACTGGATTTATGGACAGATCATTTTATAGAAGTTGGACATCCGATTACTTAATCTATGTGCTCACCTATTAAATACAAGGAATAGAAATATTTTTTATAGCCATGAGAATATACTTAATATGTTGTTTATTTTATAAAAAAATTTATTCCTTTTATTTAGTGGTATAATGATGTTGATTAGTAGTTTTATTTCATCAATTTCCATGTGTCTTCTATTGACTTACAAACTCATTAGTATATTTAAGAGAACCATTAAAAAGATTCATTGAAATAAGTTATGTAATGAGGAGTTCATGTGTTGTTTCCATGGGGATAGTGTAAAATAAAAGTAAAAACCTGTTAATGAAGGTGTAGTTAATAGGATATATTTGGAGTATTTTAAGATCCCATAGAAGGAATGGTTGGGCAGTGATGTTTTAGTAGGTCACTTATTTTTTGATATGTTTGTATGTTGAAAATATGTTATGATATTGTATTCAATTATTTTAAAAAATAGATCAATGTCAACTCTTTGGAGTATCCTTCTAGGGGAACATAATATCCTAATAGTGAATTCTCATTAGTCCATTGGAACAATAGAAATTAAATTCTTCAAGGATCTTTAGTCATCTAATTTTTTATACATCCCATGATCCCCTATTATAGAAATTTACATCCATATTTCTATTTTGATTTAAAAATTGATCATCATTAACTTGGATTATAATAAAATGGAACACTTTAACATCATTTAACTACTGGTTGAACAATATATTTATTTCATTAATACTTATGGGTCACATAATATTAATCATAAATTCTAATTTTATCCATTACAAGTATAATAGGGCTCTGATAGAATGTTATAAAGGCTATAGGGATGTAAAATTTTACAAAATATGAGGTTTTTGATATAAAATAAGATCAATATATCCTTAATCATGGATTATATATTTTAAAAGAGTGGGTTTTTAATGAATCTTAAATATCAATTATATGGGTGGAATGATATTTTAAACACCCTATGGTTATGAAATTAAGAACTTTATGTTCTATAGCGTATAAAACATGACAAATCTAGCATAAAAAACTCATGAAATATTTTACTATTATAACCTAGCTATCAAATTTATGGGTATGAATATGATTAGTTTATTTATGATATATATATATATAATGGTTTTACTCAAAATAATTTCATTAATAAATTTTGTCACAGCCCATCCCCCAGGGCCTACATTGGGTATACCCCAAGCCCGCCTTCCATAGGCCAGGGGCTGGCGACTAGCACCAATGTCGTAAATCCTTAAAATTGGGAAGGTGTTTCCTTTATAAAATGTATACACACACAAGAAGAGTATAAGAAGAAGAAAACACTAAGTAAAAACCGTATAAAAATAGTACTTACAGTAAAGGGGGCCATAATACAATCCCAACTAAAAAGTACAAAGAAAACTGAAAGCAAGTACAACTAAAAAGGGATAAACAACTGAAAGGTGAAAAAATCTCCTGGATTGTCCTACTCGGTTCCTACCTGGAGGGTCGGTATAGATGGCCTCCTTACCTCCGTCAGCGTTGTCCGTTGTCTGCATCCAACACAACAAGATACGGGCATAGCATGTGCAGGGGTGAGTATAACGATACTCATTAGGGACCTCGAGACCCTCATGGTATCATAAAATCCAACTAGGTTAAACTAAAATGTATGATTTCAATAGATAATCATTTCTTAGGTATATTCCCATACATATACCTAAGATTTCAAGTAACCCATCTCAATCATGGGGAAAACACATAGTTCATTGACTCAGCTCAAACCAGGATTTTCATTATCGAAACCATCACTGTTGGAGAAATTATCCTATATCGAGTACAGTGTCCTTGTCGTGACTATGAGGCACTACTCACTAACCTTATAATGTTGATGTACTCATCCAATCAAGTACCGCGGGTCTGCTGCCAAACAGGGCCCTCCGTCCGCTATGGGTCTACCGCCAAACTGGGAGATCCCCCTAATAGCTGTCAGAGGTACTCCTCCTATCAAGTACCGCAGGTTTGCTGCAAAACCATGTGTTCTGTTCTCTGTGGTTTTGCCGCCAAATTGAGCGCTCCGTCCACTAGGCTAGTTGAATCACCCTGAGTCGAATTGGTCAAGTAGTTGTCTGGTCTACAGCTACTAGGTATCTTCACTCTATCTTCTCATCTCTAGGAGGATCTGCTCCACAAGTTACTGATTGATACTACAAGTGTTATGAATTATTAGGTGTAATTATCTCAAAGGACTTACACATCATTAGGGCCTCAATGTAACAGACGATGCATCAATCAGGCGCCTGATCTATGATTTAATAGCATTTTAGTTCTGGGGGCCGATTGGATTCGTGTACAAACCTACCTGATCGTGACTCAACTATACTCTGAACTCCAATGTGGTATTCTAAAAGGGACAGTTATGCTCCAATAATACCGTCATTGCTGACAATTCGTCAAATGGACATCTGGTGCCAATGTTATAGCCCAAGAAGGTAAAGGGTCAGTAATGGGCCCGAGTCCGGTCCGTCCCAGTCAGACCGACTCAGCCCAACCCAGTCTAGGCTGACCCAGTCTGGGTCGACCTGGTCAGACTCACTTTGTCTGACTCGGCCCATTGGGAAGGTCAGCCTGATATGTTTTGACCCAGTCAGCTGGGCCCCGCCGAGAAGACCACGAGGGCGGTTTGACCTGATAGTCGCCACATAGGTGGCTCGGCAACTTGGCCCGGAAGACAGGGCAGGTTTGTCGAACGACACCATGGGTCGGATCAGCAGGCTGGTGGCCGAGAGGCTAGCAAGTAGGCCATGCGGGCCATGGGCTGGTCAGCTGGACTCCGGGCAGGCTGCGGGTGCACCGGTCAGGTCACGGCTGGAGCCGGGCAGTGCGCCGGAAGTGGGTGCGGGGCGCCAGAATCGCGTCAGGAGGGGTGCGAGGCTCCGGGACAAGCCGGATGGTGTTCCGGCCACCAGGAGTGTGCCGAAAGGGGGTGCGGGGAGCCAGAATTGCTCCAGAAGAGGCGCCGGATGCCAGGAGCGCGCCGACATGGGCGTGTTGTGCCCGGGGCACGACAGTAGGGACACAGGGCACCGGTTGCGTGCCGACAGGGATGTGAGGCACCGGAAGCATTCCCGTAGGGGTGCGGGGCATGGAAAGTGCACCAGTAGGGGAGTGGGGTGCCAACAGCATGTCGGCAGGGGCACGGGGCGCCACTAGGGCGGCACGGTTCACAGAATCCGCGGGTAGCGCAGCCTTTGTTTGCCGCCTTCGTCACCGTCTCTGTGTTTACCGCCTTTATCACCATATTGTCTTCGCCATGACATAGGGCATCAAAAGAAAGTATAATGACGGAGGATTTCAGGCCATGTTATGTTGGCACACATCCGCCATGTTTAGAGGAGAAATCAAATGGCTCAACGAGGTAAGCAGTTGATTACAGAATACCCCAAACAAACTCATTCTATCCGATGAATGGGAGAAGAAACGTATAAAAACATCATGAAATAAAAACCCCTACCTTGGATTCTCCGGTAGACCTTTGTTGACTTCATAGAAAGATGGTCGTCGTTTCGAGGTAGACGATCACGTCCCACATCAAAGAAGCCCGAGGAAGTAGGTCGGAGGAGAAGAGAATCGCCAACGTTCATCGTGTTCTTCGCATTCTTTGTTGGAAGTATTCTCCCGAGCTCCTCAAAAATTCTCTCAAGTTACACCGTAGGAAAATCCAAAAAAAATAACATGGTGTCTCATTATTTTATTATCGGCATGCAAAATCAAAAAGGACACAGAAACCCCCTTAATAAATTCACTTTCGTCGACGAAATTAATTGGCATGCACGTTGACACAATTAATTGGAAAGGGAATTCACACAATTAATTGGAAAATGCATTGGAACAATTAATTAGAACGCGTGTTGGCACAATTATTTGGCACGCACTTTGGCATAATTAATTCGCACGCGCGTTGGCACAATTAATAGGCATGCATGTTGGCACAATTAATTGGAAGACGGGTTTGCACAATTAATTGGCATGTGCATTAGCACAATTAATTGGCACGTGTGTTGGCATAATTAATTGTGCGGATTAGGTCGAGGTCTCTCCCTCATTAATGAGGGAGAGAGGTGTGGTTTCATCCTCCACCAATAATAGGGGTCGGGAGGTCCCCAACCCTATCGATAAATAGAGAGGTCATACTCACGCGGTCTACACATCGTAACCTACCACGGAAGGTTAGGGTTTGGTGGTCCCACCCCCAACATCAAAGGGAGGTTCCAACTAACCGCACACAAACATATTAGAGCTTTAAATAAAATAATGTGTTTTACATTATATTATTATTATTATTATTATTATTTTTAACAAAAGCCAAAAACTAACTTCCAAATTCGCTATGACGCAACTACGGTGAAGGTCTCC
The DNA here is from genome assembly GCA_963277665.1 of Viscum album. Lineage (NCBI taxonomy): Eukaryota > Viridiplantae > Streptophyta > Magnoliopsida > Santalales > Viscaceae > Viscum > Viscum album. Next base: position 26,682,398 of record OY728151.1, read on the forward strand.
CTAAGAAATTACCGATGCTTCAAGTTCAATGGTGCCTTGAGAATTTGATTCTGGGCACCGGTTCAAAAGTTATAAAATCTCTCATGTGCGTTTACTGGACGTACGAGAACAAAACTGCCGAAATTGATTCCGAGCACACCGGTCCTCGAAATTAGGCGCCGTCAGAAACTACGGACTTATAAAATTCTCATGTATTTTAACAAACATTTCAGGGTTATTCCGGGTCTATACATTCTCTCCACCTCAGGGATTTACATACCTATAAGTTACAACTCACACTAAGGGAACAAAGGGGGTTACTGAGCACGCATTTGAGCATCCCGCTCCCATTTGATCTCTTGAAGGTTCCCATGATGCCAGCAAACGCGCACCAGAGGAATCAACCATCCACATAGGACCCGCTAATTTCAATGCTCAATCTCCACTGGAACCACTATGAAATTCACCCTGTCATTGATGTCCAGCTCTCCGTGGTTGATGATGTGGGACAAGTCATGTACGTATCTCATCAGCTAAGATATGTGGAAGACGTCGTGCACCCGATGTTGCTGATGAGGAAGAGACAAGTGGAAATCCACCTCGCCTACTATGCTAAAGACCTAGAAAGGTCTGATGAATATCAATGGTAGCTTGTGGGATCTTCTAAATCTCCATAGACCCTGTCGAGGTGAGCCCCGTAAGAAGATGTGGCTTCCATCCTAAAACTCTATAGGTCTCCGCCTTCAATCCACATATGACTTTTGTCTAGTTTGTGCAGGCTTCATCTTCTCCTAGATGATCTGCACCTTCTCTATGGTATCTCGTACCATCTCTGGTCCCACTAGTGCTGGCTCCCCTGGGTCTATCCAACACAGTCGCGATCTGCAAGGTCGTCTATACAAGGCCTGAAAAGGATCCCTCCCTATGGTGGAGTGATAGCTATTGTCATAGGAAAACTCCACCAAGGGCATGTTTTACTCTTATCTGCAACCAAAGTCGAGGACACATGAACTGAGCATGTCCTCGAGGGTCTGTATTGTCCTTTGGGTCTGACCATCAGTCTGAGGATGGAAGGCGGTGCTCCAGTGAAGCTGTGTCCTGAAATATTCCTACAACCCCTTCCATAGCTAGGAAGTAAAGCGTGCATCACAGTCAGAGACAATAGAAGAAGTTACTCCATGTAAACACATTATCTACTACACATAGAGGTGTCCTATGATATCAACCAAGTCCTACTCCCTGACTAGAAGGACGTGAGACCTCTTGGTGAGTTGGTCGATGATCACCCAAATCGAGTTGTGACCCCTGGATGTATGTGGAATAACCATCATGAAGTGCATGGATATCTCATCCCACTACCACTCTTAGACCTCTATGGGATGAACCAAGCATGCTAGTACTTTGTGCTACACCTTCACTTGCTGAAAAATGACGCACCATGAGACAAACTCAGCTACCGCCTTCTTCATACCTTGCCACCAATGCTGTTGTCGATTTTCCTGGTACATCTTTTCCACACCTGGATGTACCGCTAGTGGGGAAGTGTAGAACTCCCTCAACAGATCCTCCTGAAGTGCAACTAGAACCATGGTACTTCCTCTGATGAAGATGATGTGTTCCCCACCTTCATAAAAACCATCAGGTGCCTTCCCTTTGGATATCTGAGCATGTCGCGTCTCGAAGTCAACATCCCCAAGATGTGCCTTCTTATCTCTCTGAAGAAGTGGGGCGTGACTGTAAGTGACCGTAGATAGGATGCTCCTTCCCTATCCACAAAATATATATACAATGTGGCCAACAACTCTGTCGCCTCACCTAGTAGCTGAATTCTTGATGTCTTGTTGAGCGCATCCTCTACAAAGATCCCCTTCCCAGGAGTATAGACATTACTGAATTAATAGTATTGGTGTAACTCAATCCATTGCCGTTGTCTCTAGTTCAGGTACTTCAGAGAGAATATATACCTGATACTCTTGTGATCAGAGTACATGGTAAAACGTTCTCCCATAAGATAGTTCCTCCACATCTTCATGTCAATGACCACTACTGCTAACTCCAGGTCATGGGTAGGGTAGTTCTGCTCATGCTGCCTCATATACTAAGAACCATATCCAATCACTGCTCGCTCCGGCATCAGGACACACCCGAGTCCATTCCCTGATACATCATAGAAGACTACATACCCTATGCCTTCCCCTGGAAGCCTGAAGATGGGTGCACTAGTCATCCTCTGCCTCAGCTCTTGAAAGCAATACATGAATCTCTCCAAACACACGAAGGGTTTACCCTTCTTCTTCAAGGATGAAAGCACTTCTGCAACACTGGAGATGTCTGGAATGATTCTCTAGTAGTATCCTACCAAACTGAGGAAACTCAGTACCACTGTCACACTCTTGGGTGTCTCCCACGCAAGTACTGCCTCGATCGTTGCTGGATCCACCGCAACTCCAGCCTCTGAGATGACGTGTCCCAAGACGTGAACCTCTCAAATCCAAAACTGGCACTTCTAGAGATTTCCATAAAGCTGGTTCTCTCAGAGTGTGTCCAGTACTACCTTCAAATGGTAGGCAAGATTCTCCTCAATAGTCGAGTAGATCAGTTTGTCATCGATGAAGACTACCACAAAGCGATCAATGTATAGCTGGAAGATCATGTTCATGAGACTCAATAACAATGATGGAGCATTGGTTACGCCGAAGGGAATAACTACGAACTCATAGTGGCCAGAACGACACCTGAAGGCCATCTTCTGTACATCCTCGTCTCGAACTCTATGCTGGTGACAACCTAATCTGAGGCCTATCTTAGAGAACCATCGATCTCCCTTGAGCCGATCAAATAGGCCATCAATCCTCGGGAGTGGGTACTTGTTCTTCACAGTCACCTAGTCCAAGAGACAATAGTTGACACAAATCCTCATGCTACCATCCGCCTTCTTGTTGAATAGAATTGGGGTTGCCCAAGGAGAAACACTAGGCCATATGAATCCCTTTCCTTGAAAGTCCTCTAGTTATACCCACATCTCTCCAAGCTCAGTGGGAGCCATCCGATATGCTGGATTAAATATCGATGTCATCCCGGGGTATAGGTCAATGTAGAATTCCACCTCTCTACGAGGAGGTAGTCCTAGAACATCGTCTGGGAAAACATTCGTGTATTGGTCCACCACTACATGATAGGTCGGAATCTCCACATCTACTGCCCTGAGGGTAAGGCAAGCCAACTGGTGAGTGATCAGCAGTACCCTCCTCCGAGTAAGTGTGTCTTATGCTGCAATGGATCCCTTCTCACCGGTGAAGGTGAACTTGGTCCCATCCGTGTGAACATACCACACATTTCACTTAATACAGCCAATCTGAGCATGGACTGTAGATAACCAGTCCATACCCAAGATGACGTCGTAAGGCCTCGATGCCGCTACGAGGAGATCCCAACTGGAGCTCTCGACTCTTAGAGTAATCTCACACTATTGGAACTAGTACATAAATGTTGAGTCTTCTCCCGTAGGAGTCTCTATCCATAACAATCGAGCCAACGACTCGGTTGGAATCTTCGTGCTTCGAATGAGGGAAGTGGCTATGGAAATGTGATTGGAACCTGTGTCTATAAGAAATGAAGCTATGGTGGAGTGGAAAGAAATTGTACCTCGAATCATCTTTGGAGCACTGTGGTCATAGGCCACAGTTTCCTGAAGTTGTGCTCTGCCCTATCCACCCACTCCATGCGGTTGGGGTGGACCTCCTGGTGGTGGTGGTGGCAACACCTCTTAACACCATCCACCACCAGCTACACTGCCAGCTCCTCTTCCACGTCTGCCTCCGCCCTGTGGACCGCCTCGATCGAACCTCTACCTTTGCCAGGGAGGTCCTTTAATTGACTGCTAATCGTCTGTACGACGGGTCGGACAGTCATCGGCCATGTGACCATACCCACCACATGAGTAACATTGTCTACACCGGGTATGACTGGATCTGTCTCCACTATGGGCGCCCCATACAACTGATCCTGAGTTATGCGGTCGACCACCTGTAGGTCTGGTCCTCTTGTACCTCTATGCCATCTGTCTACTGCTAGACGCAGAAGACTCTAATGCATGTCGGCTAGAGGTGAGTCTCACTACTGGGGAATACTCAGAAAGGAAAATCTCCACTAAGAGGGCTCGCTCCAACACCCCTGTTTACATCGGGATGCGGTGATAGATAACTGGAGCTATATTCTCTCACCTTATTTTCTATTCAAAGGTTCGGGCCCTAAAGAACGGGTCCCAAACTGTATCAGTGGAGTAGCACGAGGGGTCGGTGAACCTCACTGTGCACTATGCCGCCGTAATTCTACCATGTTATAGATTCAGTAGCTCCTGCATCTGCACCGCTCGATGGGTGGATGGTACAAACTCTACTCGGAATGGGATCTCGAAGTCTTCCCATAGAAGTGTCAACTCGTCATGTATCTGGAGCATCATGCTCCAGAACCTGGCGCTGGAACCCTACTAGCCTGAAGACTCTCACCACAGCCTCTAGCCAATCCTCTAATGCATGTGGGTCTGTCTCTCCCCAGAACCTGGGTGACCTCTGGCACTGGAACTCATGAAATGAGCTCAAGTGGTGTGCATATTCTGCTGTTGGGCCTGGTGGCATCGGTAACCCAAAGCCATGTAGTATCATTGGTGCCTCCTCTGGTTCATCAACTGAAATAGGGACCTGTACCGAGACCTCATCGCTCGGCGGGTTGTCAGTAAGTACAAATCTCGAGGATCTATCTGGTCGTCTGTATGGAGGCATCCTGAAGGAAACAGATGCGACACGGTCAAAAGACTATACTTGGTGAGCTGACCAGGTTTGAGCTTGTCACGACCCATCCTCAGGGCCCGTTCCGTGACTAACCCAAGCCCTCCTTCCATAGGCCAGGAGCTCGCGACTAGCACCAAAGGCGTAAATCCCGATAACTGGGAAGGCATTGCCTTTATAAAACTAAACAAACACACAGAGTACAAGTGGACGTAATACACTAAGAACAAAAAGAAGTGCTGAACAGTAAGTGGGGAAGAATACAAACCCAATTGAATGTAAAGCTACAACTAAATAAAAGTACAACAGAAAAAGACAACAGCTAGAAGATAGGAAGAAGCTCTTGGTTCGTCCTCCTCAAATACTACCTGAAGGGTAGGTACAGATAGAGTAGCTCCCGGATTGTCCACCACGGATCCTACCTGAAGGGTAGGTACAGATAAGACAGCTCCTGGATCGTCCACCATGAATCCTACCAGAAGGGTAGGTACAAATAGCCTCCACAACGCTCTTTCCTGTCAAGCTCCTCCGAGTATCGTCTCGCCATGAAGTCCACCTCCTGTTACTGACTCGTCGTGAGGTCCTCCTCTGGGTATCGTCCAGTCATCGAACACTCTGCCTCCATCAGCACTGCCCGTCGTCTGCAACCAGCACAACTTGTTGTGGGAATAGCCCGTGCAGGGGTGAGTATAACGATACTCAATAGGGACCCTGAGAGCCTCAAGGTCTCACTAAAAAAAACAAGGATAACCACAAAGAAGATCTCAACAAATATCATCTACATAGGTATATGCAATACATATACCTATGTTATCAAGTAACCCATCTCAATCATGAGGAAACACGAAGATTATGAAATCAACGGATAACCACTATCCAGGTATATGCCCATACATTTACCTAAGTTTTCATGTGACCCATCTCAATCATGAGGTAAACACAAAGGTCATAGACTCAGCTCAAACCAGGATTTTTATTATCGAAACCATAACTATAGAAGAGCCCCGTCTCTGGAGTGTATAGTGATCCTGTCATGACTCCGAGGTACTACTCATTAACCTAAGACTGCTGAGGTACTCCTATTGTTGAGTACCACGGGTCAGCCACCCAAACAAAGTAGTGCATCCCGCTGGGGTATGCCACCCAAACACAGTATTGCACACCCCCTAATAGCCTGTAGAGGTACTCTTCAGACAAGTACCACAGGTTTTCACCCAAACACTGTAGTTCTCCATCCGCCATGGGTCTGCACCCAAACAAAGTAGTGCTTCGTCCACTGGGCTAGTCGACTCCCTCCAAGTCGAGTCGGTCAAGCAGTCGTAAGGTCTCAGCCGGCTACACGGTCTCCGACTCCGTGCGCTCATCTCCGGTAGGGTCCTCTCCACGAGCTACATGTCGATACTCCAAGTATAACAATGTCCCATGAATAAGTATCTCAAAGGACTGGCTCATCATAGGGGTCTCAATGAAACAGATGGAGCGTCAATCGGACGCCCGGTCTGTGATTTATTAGCCTTTTCCTCCCAGGGGCCCAGTTGGTTTCGTGTGCGAACCAACCTGGATGTATCTCAAATGTACCCCCGAACTCTTATATAGTATTCTCATAGAGACCATTTCTCAATGTGATCACAAACGCCGCTGATAGTTCGTCAAACGGCTGTCTGGACTGAAAGTTACCAGCTTTTCCGTTCTAGGGGCCCGATTGGATTTCGGGTACAATCCAACCCAGCCACTATCCAACTACAACCAAAACTCAAGCGAATTTTTACAAAAGTTCTGTCTCATAAAGAGGAATCCGACAAAGTTGACGCCACATCAATCGGACGTCCGAAGATCAAGATAGAAGTGTTTCCGCTCCGAGGGCCTGGTTGGTTTCGTATCCGAACCAACCCAGCCGTACACAAAGTTTTCCGAAACCTTGATTGTAATATACAGAAACGACCGACTCGATCCAAGGATCACATCGCAGCTAATGGTTCATCGATCGGAGGTCTGCAGCCCATGATATGGGCAAAAGACCTTAAAAGGTCCACAGATAGGGGTTTTGGGCCCGGACCGACCCGGCCCGAAACCCCATCGGCCGGCCCGAACCGGGTCCGGGTCTGGCCCGCTTGAGCGCGGCCCGGCCCGGCACGCTGGAGCGGCCAGCGCGGTCCTCTGGCCAGAGGTCTCGGCCGAAACGGCCGAGTGCGTTGGGGGTGCGGGGGGGGGGGGGGGCTACCCTCCGCCAGTTCGTAACCGGGGCCCCCATGTGGGGGGCCGCTCTTGTCTGGCCAGCCAGGGGTTACGAACCGCCAGTTCCTCCTCTGACCGGCCGGCCCACTCTGGCCGGCCGTCTTCTGCACCACGGGACAGGCACGGGCCAGTCCCCCTGCTCCGACTCTAGCCACAGGAAGTTGGCCGCCGGTCCCTACTTCGCCGCGGCCTAAAGTCACGGCCTTGGTCGAGCCCACTCTGGCCGCGATGCTTTTCTTGATTCTCTGGTGTGGTGCGATGGTGTCACGACCTTGTTCGACTTTATTGGCACGACGTGACGGCGCCGCACATCCATTACCATTCTTATTGTTTCTGCGCGGTGCAACGACACTACGCCGCCTTCACATGTGCCGCAATAAAATCAAACAAACAAGGGGGATGAGTGTCGGCCGTGTTCGTGCGGTCCGACCTCCTCCCATTATTGCGGAAACAGGTGGCCTAATTTGAAACGAAGAAAAGGCGACTGATGTATTCATGAACAATCAAATAAATCCCCTACCTCGAGTGTTGTCGTCGAATGAGGTTTTTCGCGGAAAGGTACGTCGCGGAAATGGTCATCACGGAAGAAGACGAATCGTCACGTCGTGGAGGAACATCGTATCCCTTCCTTTGACCCGGAAAGAAGGAATGAGGAGATGTGCGTCGGGTCTTCGATCTCTGAGGAAGGCGTCTCTCACCGTCATCCATCATTGGAGGTCAGCGTTCTTCGTCGGCGGCGGTGTGTTCTTCATGTTCTTCGTTTGAGGAGGAAGAACTTCAAGACTCCCCTTTTTCTCCCAAAAACTCAACACAACAAGCCCAACCATAATAAAATAAGACTTGTCTTATTTTATTAACACACAATCCAACGTCATTGAAATTCAAAAATTTAATCAACCAATTAATTGAAATTAAATGAAATGTTTAAACCACCAAATTAATAGAGGCCTTTAATATTAAATCAAATGCACTAGTTGACTTTCATTAATTGGGGTGTGCGGGTGTGTTACCTTGATTAAAAAAAGGTTGAGGAAGCCAAAAGGGTGGGGCTCATGTGGGCCCCACCCCACTAATATCCTAACTAGTTGATTAGTTTTGATCTGGGTCCCGCAAATCCACTTTATCTTAGGTTAACACTTCTTGAATAAAAATAAAATCTGTTGCACAATATTTTATTTTTTTCATTAGTTAAACCAATTAAGTAAAACTCCACCCGAGCAAAGGAAACTCTAGAAAGGGTCTTCTTAAGAAAAACATAGCATTACGAGTTCATCGGTACCCTCATATTTCAATTCCGAGCACTGGGTGAAAAGTTAGAAAAACCCGCTCGTTCGTTCACTGAACGTACCTGAGCTAAACTTCGGAAAATGATTCCAGGCACACCGAGCCTCGGAATTAGGTGCCGTCAGAAACTGCGTTCTTGTAGAATTCAAAAAAAAATTAACAAAAAAAATTCCTTCAAATTTTTGTGTCTATACATTACTCCCACCTCAGGGATTTATGTCCCCATAAAGCTTTAACACAAACTAGGGATACAAAAGTGGTACTGAGAACACATCTGAGCCTTCCGGTCCCATGTGCTCACCTGGAGGTTCCCATACTGCCAGTGAAAGCACAACTGAGGAATCGACCATCTTCATAGGATCCACTCCTGTCGATAATCTATCCCTACTAGAACCTTAGTGAAAGTCACCCCATCGCCCAAGTCCAGCTCCCCATGGTCGATGATGTGTGAAGGATCATGTACGTTTCTCCTCAGCCAAGGTACGTGGATGACATCATGCACCTAGTGCAACTGGGCTGGAAAGGTCAAGCGGTAAACTACCTCGCCTACCCAGCTGAGGACCAAGAAAGGTCCGTTGAACCTCGGAGATAACTTGTCACCTCTTCCACATCTCTGTAAACCTCATCAAGGCGAGACCTGTATAAGGACACGATCATCATCCTCAAACTCTAGAGGTCTCTAATTCCTATTATAATTGGAACTCAAAATGACTGCTTCCACGAGGGTATGGTTGATAGACTCAAGAGTGATCGGTCGCACCCTCCTGTGCATGAGTTTATCCTGTGCTGCCTGGTATTTCCTTTTCACCGACAAAGGAAAACCCATCCCGACGTTTATCTAATACCTTCAATTTGTGTATGAACTGTGGATCTAATCAATACTCAGACCACTGTCGTAAGGCCTCAACGCTTCCACAAAGATATTCCAACCGAAACTCTCACCTCGTGGGTCAGATCACACTATCGGCGTAAGTGTGATTATAGAGTCTACTCTCAGTGTATCTCTAGACGTGAGGGTCAAGTCTACGGCTTACCGGAAACTCTGGGTCTGTGACATGATTCGTGGAAGGAAGGAATGGTTCATATCTATGTCTGTTACTACGGCAGCTAGTAGTGGACACAGACTGTCCCTAGAATCATTCTTAGTGCCATTGGGTCACACTTCTTGACCGCATGCAGCTACTCTCTTCCCCTGACCTCCAGCTCCCTGAGCCTAGTGGAGACTATAAAGGCGGGTGATTGTAACATGTCGAAATGTACACCACCCCATGTTGCTCTACTAGCTCTGCTTCCACGTCTGCTATTATATAGATTCATCCTTCCTTGACACTTACTCTTCTTGAAACATTTTACACGTCCATGTCTCTCGGACTAATGCCAGTTCGCATCTTCCCACTAATAAAATTCATTGGCTATAACATATCAGCCAAAGAACATTCAACCACAAAGGTACTATCTAGAACCCTAACATAAGTAGGAATGCATAGAGGAAAGAGTGCTTACTCAGATATCCTTTAAACACACCTCGCTCTGAGATCCGAGCTCTAAAGAACTGATCATATTGTAGTCATCAAGTACCAAGAATGATTGGTACGCCCCGATGAATTCTCAGCTACCGACATGTCATCCTGTCGAAGCTGTATAAGCTCTAGAAAAATCACAGCCACTTCCTCAAGCCAGTCCTCAGCCGCCTGTGAGTCTGGCTCACCTCATAACTTGAGGGTATCTGATGTTGGAACACATGTAAGGAAGTAAGTCTACATGTGTCACATACCGGTACTGCCCGTTGTAACTGCTGACCAACAGGTAGTGATGTATAGCTAGCACACTACCCGAAGGCACTATCTCAGGCATCGGTCCACATATCGAATCCTCATCACTATACGGACAATCCTTATGGTCATTCACTGGAAAACACTAGTATCCAAGTCCACCATCCACTCTAATGATGTCTCAGCTAGGCGTAAAACTCTAGCAACCACCTCCAGCCAGTGCTTTGCTATCTAGGAATCTTCCTCGCCTCGTAACCTCGGAGGCCTCTACTGCTAGAACTCATGCAACGCGCTCTGCTAGCGTGCACAGTTCGCTAGTATGGCTGGTGGAATCTGCTGCCCAATAGGTGGTGGTGCTGGTGGTACACCACCCGAGGGTGCCAACATAGTAAAAGGGGCCCCACACCGGATCCTCGTCTCTTAGTGGGCCATCATCGTGTACTATATCATAACTCCAACTGATTGTCTGCGTGGAGACGTCTTGAACAGATGCGACACGGTCAAACAATTTATACCTGGCGAGCTGACCTAGTTTGAGCTGACTTTTTAACTTTTTGGAAATAAACACACAATCAGTTTTTTCGTGCACAACGTCGGAAATCAGTAGTCATGGTCCTGGTGTATGGATACGTCGGTCGTCGCACTAACACTGGACTCCCTGAACTGAAGACCACACTCGGTACCCTTAACACTATTTTTTCACAGAAAAGAAGGATCAGAGTCCTAAGTTCTGCGGTAGAACCGACTCCTCTAATACCAATTTGTCACGACCCATCCTCGGGGCCCATGTCATGACTACCCTAAGCCCTCCTTCCATAGGCCAGGGGAAGGCAACTAGCACTAAAGGTGTAAATCCCGATAACTGGGAAGTCATTGCCTTTATAAAAGTAAACAAACACACAGAGTACAAGAGGAATTAATACACTAAGAACAAAAGAACGTGCTGAAAATTAAGTGTGCCAGAATACAAACCCAATCGTAAGTACAGTTACATCTGAACAAAATTATAACATAAAAAGACAACAGCTAGAAGAGAGGAAGCAGCTGCTGGGTCGTCCTCCTCGGATCCTACCTGAAGGGTAGGTACAGATAGCGCGGATCCTGGATCGTCCACCACAGATCCTACCAGAAGGGTAGGTACAGATAGCACCGATCGTGGATTGTCCACCAAGAATCCTACCTGAAGGGTAGGTACAGATAGCATCTACAATGCTCTTTCCCGTCAACCTCCTCCGAGTATCGTCTCTCCGTTAAGTCCACCTCCTGTTGCTGACTCGTCATGAGGTCCACCTCTGGGTATCGTCCAGTCATCGATCACTCGGCCTCAGTCAGCACTGCCTGTCGTCTGCAACCAACACAACAAGGTGCGGGCATAGCCCGTGCAGGGGTGAGTATAATGATACTCATTAGGGACCCCAATACCCTCAACGTCTCATTAAAATCAACAAGGATAACCACAAAGAAGATATCAACAGATAACCTCTACTTAGGTATATTCCATATATATACCTATGTTATCAAGTAACCCATATAAATCATGAGGAAACACAAAGATTATGAAGTAAACGGATAACCACTACTGAGGTATATTCCCATACATATACCTAAGATGTCAAATGACCCATCTCAATCATGAGGTAAACACAAATGTCATAGACTCAGCACAATCCAGGATTTTTATAATCGAAACCGTAACTACTGAAGAGCTCCGTCTCTAGAGTGTACAGTGATCCTTTCACGACTCTAAGGTACTGCTCACTAACCTAAGATCCTGAGGTACTCCTCCTGTCATGTAACGCGGGTCAGCCACCCAAACACAGTAGTGCTTCTCTCCGTGGTATGCCACCCAAACATAGTAGTGCACACCCCCTAATAGCCTACAGAGGTACTCTCCGGACGAGTATCGCGGGTCTATACCCAAACATTGTAGTTCTCTGTCCACCATGGGTCTGCACCCAATCAAATTAGTGCTCTGTCCACTGGGCTAGTCGACTCACTCCAAGTCGAGTCGGTCAAGCAGTCGTCAGGTCTCTGTCGGCTACACGATCATCGTACATCGTGCGCTCATCTCCGGAAGGGTCCTCTCCAAGAGCTACAGGTCGATACTCCAAGTATCACAAATTTCCATGAATAATTTTCTCAAAGGACCACCTCGTCATAGGGGACTCAACGCAACAGACGGCGCATCAATCAGACGCCCAGTCTATGATTTATTATCCTTTTCGTCCCAGGGGCCCGGTTGGTTTCGTGTGCGAACCAAACTGGGCGTATCTCAACTGTACCCCAAACTCTCATATAGTATGCTCATAGGGACCTTTTCTCAACGTTATCACCAACGTCGCTGATGGTTCGTCAAATAGACATTCGGTCTGAAAGTTACCAGCTTTTCCGTTCCAGGGGCCCGGTTGGATTTCGGGTACATTCCAGCCCGGCCACTAACCAACTGCAACCAAAACTCAGGCGAAGTACGCCAAAAGTTCCGTGTCATCAAGAGGAATCCAACAAAGTCGACGAAATGTCAATCGGACGTCTGGAGCTTAAGATATAAGCATTTCCGCTCCGAGGGTCCGGTTGGTTTCATATCCGAATCAACATAGTCGTACTCAATGTTCTCCGAAGCCTTGAGTGTAATATACCAAAACGGCTATCTCGATCCAACGATCGCATCGCAGCTGACGGTGCATTGATCGGAAGTCCGAAACCCAATATATGGGCAAAAGACCGTAAGAGGTCCGCGAATAGGGGTTTTGGGCCCAGGCCGACCCGGACCGAAACCCCCTGGGTTGGCCTGAAATGGGTCGACCCGAACTTACCCCGAGTCCGGCCCGCTTAAGCGTGGCCCAGCCCGGCTGGCGCGGTTCGCTGGTTATAGGGCTCGGCCGAAACGGTCGAGCGGTTTGGGGGTGCGGGGGGGGGGGGGGGGCGTGCTGCCCCCTGCCAGTTCGTAACCGCGACCCCTATGTAGGGGGCCGCTCTTGTCCGGCCAGCTGATGGTTACGAACCCCCGGTTCCTCCTCTGCCCGATCGGCCCGCTCCGGCGGGCCGGCTGCTGCACCACGGGACAGGCACGGGCCGGTCCCCCTGCTCCGACACCGACTGCCGTAAGTTGGCTGGTGGTCCCTACTCCGCTGTGGCCTTGGTTTGTCTGGCGCCGCGCGATGGCGTCGCGCCCCTCCGCCGCGTCCCTGCTCTGTCTGCGGTGTTTTTCGTGATTCTCCGGCACGACACGACGGTTTCACGACCTTGTTCGACTTCATCGGCGCGACGCGACGACACTGTGCATCCTTGCCCATTCCCATTGTTTCTGCGCGGTGCAACGACATTGCGCCGCCTTCGCATGTGCCGCAATAAAATCAAACAAACAAGGGGGAGGGGGTCGGCCGTGTTCGTGCGGTCCGAACTCCTCCCGTTATTGTGGAAACAGGTGGCCCAATTTTAAACAATGAAAAGGAGACTGAAGTATTCATGAACAAACAAATAAATCCCCTACCTCGAGCGTAGTCATCGAACGAGGTTTTTCCTGGAAAGGGATGTCGTGGAAAGGATCGCCGTGGAATAAGATGGAACGTTAAGTCGCGGAGGAACGGTGTCTCCCTTCCTTTGATGCGAAAATAAGGAACGAGAAGATGTGTGTCGGGTCGTCGATCTATGAAGAAGGCGTCTCTCACCGTCGTCTGTCATTGGAGTTCAGTGTTCTTCGTCGGCGGCGGTGCGTTCTTCGCATTCTTCGTTTGAGGAGGAAGAACTTCAAGACTCCCCTTTTTCTCCCAAAAACTCAACAAAACAATCCCAACCATAATAAAATAAGACTTGTCTTATTTTATTAACACAAAATCCAATGTCTTTGAAATTCAAAAACTGAATCAACAAATTAATTGAATTTAATTGCAATGTTTAATCCACCCAATTAATATATGCATTTAATATTAAATCAAATGTATGAGGTGACTTTCATTAATTGGGGGGTGCGGGTGCGTCACCTTGATTAAAAAGGAGTTGAGGAAGTTGATAGGGTGGGGCTCGTTTGGGCCCCACCCCACTAATATCCTAACTAGTGGATTAGTTAGGATGTGGGTCCCGCTCAACCACTTTAGCTTAGGATAACACTTCCTTGAATAAAAATAAAATCTGTTGCATAGTATTTTATTTTATTCATTAGTTAACCGAATTAAGTAAAACTCCACCCGAGCAAACACAACTCCATAAAGGGTCTTCTTAATCAAAAATTGGCGCTACGAGTTCATCGGTTCCCTTAGATTTCAATTCTGAGCACCAGTTCAAAATTTCAAAAAACCCGCTCGTCAGTTCACTAAACGTACCCGATCTAAACTTCAGAAAATGATTCCGGGCACACCGGGCCTCGGAATCAAGCGCCGTCAGAAACTGCATTCTAGTAAGTCATCATCAATTTAAATATAATAAAAAGCGTACAACAGGAAAGAACATGAATGAAAAACTAGTCCACAAGGAGGGAGGGTAGAGAGACATGTGACTACGGGGTTCTAAAATAATGAAGACCTAAAGAATCCCCTCTTAGAATGTTAACCCCTATTGGTTTCAAGCCCTAGAGGTCATGAAAACTGCGTTCTTGTAAAATTCCCAAGAAAATTAAGAAAAAAAATTCCCTTGAAATTTCAGGGTCTTTACATAGATGACATAAAGAAAAATATTGAAAACACACACACAATCTGTGTTTTCATGCACATAGTCGAAAATCAGATATCACGGACCTGGTGTATGTATACATCATCCAACCACAACAACATTGGACTCCCTGAACTGAAAACCACACTTAATACCCTCGACACTATTGCTTCACAGAAATAAAATATCAGAGTCCTATGTTCTGTGGTAGAACCAACGTCCTCAAATACCAATTTGTCATGACCAGTCTCTCGGGGCCCACATCATGACTACCCCAAGCTGGACTTCCATATTCCAGGGGAAAAAAACTAGCACCAAAGGCGTAAATCACTATTACTGGGATGGCGTTGCCTTTATAAAATGTAAACACATACAAGAAGAGTACAAGAGGAAGAAATGCGAAGTAAAAACTGTATAACAAGTGTACTGAAAGTAAAGGGGGCTAGAATAAAAGCCCAACTGTAATTTACTAATAAAAATGAAAGCAAGTACAACTAAAAAGGGACAAACATCTGAAAGGTGAAAGCAGCTCTTCGATTGTCCTCCGGGGTTCCTACCTGAAGTGTAGGTAAATATGGCCTCCTTAGAACTCCATGAATTTCAGACCCCACTGTGTATTGATACGTCGTATGTTCATCTTCCAGGTACCATATAGTCCTGGCACTCCCAGCCACCATCATCATTGTTTGTCATCTGCATCCAACACAATGAGGTGTGGGAATAACCTATGCAGGGGTGAGTATAACGATACTCAGCAGGGACCCTCAGACCCTTAAGGTCTCAAAAAACACAATAATGATAAACCACAAAATATGATTTCAAATTATAACCATTACTTAGGTATATGTCCATTCATATACCTATATTATCAAATAACCCATCTCAATCATGAGGAAAACACAATGATCATTGACTTAGATCAAACCATGATTTACATTATCGAAAACATGGCTGGTGGAGAACTCCTCCTCTATCTAGTACAGTGGCCCTGTCGCGACTTTGAGGCGCTACTCACAAACCTTATACTACTGAGTTACTCCTCCTGTCGAGTACCGCGGGTCTGCTGCCAAACCGGGCGCTCTGTCTGCTGTGGGTCTGCCGCCAAACCGGGTGTTCCCCCTAATATCTGTCAGAGGTACTCCTCCTGTCAAGTACCATGGGTCTACTACCAAACCAGGAACTTCGTCTTCCCTGGGTCTGCTGCCAAAATGGGCACTCCGTCCAGTAGGGTAGTCGAATCACTCTGAGTTGAATCGGTCAAGCAGTTATCAGGTCTACAGCTACTAGGTCTCCACACTCCGTCTGATCGTCTCCAGGAGGATCTGCTCCTCGAGATACTGGTAAATACTCCATGTGTAACGAAGTCTCAGGTGGAAGTATCTTAAAGGACTTCCACATCATCGGGGCCTCAACACAACAAACGACGTGTCAATCGGACGCTCGATCTATGAGTAATTAGCATTTTAATCCTAGGGGCCCGATAGGCTTCGTGTACGAACCTACCTGACTGTGACTCAACTATACCCTGAACTCCTGTGGGGTATACTCAAAGCGATGGCTATGCTCCAAGAATACTGGTGCCGCTGAAAAGTTCTTCAAACCGACGTCTGGTGCCAATGTTATGGCCCAAGAAGGTAAAAGGTCAGTAAAGGCCCAGTGTCTGGTCCATCCCGGTCGGACGGACTCAGCCCCACCCAGTCTAGGTCGAGCCGATCTGGGTCGACCCGGTCAGACTCACTGGGTCTGACCCGGCCCTTTGAGCGGGTCATCCCGCTATGATTTGACCCGGTCAGCTGGGACCGGCCTAGTGGACCGTGAGGGTGGTTCGACCTGATAGTCTCCACGTAGGCGGCTCGGTCACTCAGCCCGGAAGACCGGGCCGGTTGGCCAGCAACACCGCGGGGGCACCAGATGTCGGCTCAACAGGCCGGTGGCCGGGAGGCTAGCAGGTGGGCCACGTGGGGTGCGTGCAGGCTGGCTGGACTCTTTACAGGACACGTGTGCACCGGGTAGGCCACGGCAGGAGCCGGGCATCACACTGGCAGGGGGCGCGGGGCGCTAGAAGCGCGTCGGTAAGGGCGTGGGACACCGAGAGCATGCCGACAGGGGAAAGGGGTGCCGGGAGAAAGCTGTCAGGGTTGCGTGGCATCAAGATAGAGCCAGTAGGGGGCGTGGGGTGCCAGGAGCGCTCTGGCATGGGCACGGGGCACCAGGAGCGCACCAGCAGAGGCGCGGGCGCCGGGTGCACGCCGGAAGGGACGCAGTGCATCGGGTGCACGCTGGTAGGGACGCATGGCACTGGGAGGGTTCCTACAGGGGGCGGGGTGCCAGAAGCCCGCCGACAGGGGCGCGGGGCACCGACATCATTCTATAAGGCTCGAGGGGCGCCACTGGGGTGGCACAGTTCACAGAGGCTGTGGGTAGCGCGACCTTTGTTCGCCGCCTTCGTCACCGTCTCCACATGTACCGCCTTCATCTTCGTCACTTCTTCGCCATGTTGTAGGTCATCACATGAAAGTAGAATGAAGGAGGATCTCAGGCCTTATTAGGTTGGCCCACATTCTCCACGTTTAGAATAGAAATCAAATTGCTCAATGAGGTAAACAGTTGATTAAAACATGCACGAAACATACTCTTTCTATCCGATGATGGGGATAAGAAAAGTATAACAACATCATGAAATAAAAACCCCTACATTTGATTCACCGGTAGACGTTCATTGACGTCTCTAAAATACGGTCTTCGTTTCGAGGTAGAAGATCACGTCCCACCTCGAAGAAGCCCGAGGATGTTGGTTGGTGGAGAAAAGCGTCGCGGATGTTCTTCATGTTCTTTGTGTTCTTAGATGGAAGCCTTCTCCCAAGCTCCTCTCAAAAGCTCCCATGTTCCACTGAAGGGGAAGCGAACAAAAAAATAATAATAGGGTGTCTCATTATTATTTTTGGCTCGCAAAATCAAAAAGGAGAAAAAAACCCCCGTTAATAAATCCATGCGCATCGATGAAATTAATTGGCACGCACGTTGGGACAATTAATTTTTGTGGACGAGGTCAAGGTCTCTCCCTCAATAATGAGGGATTGGCGAGGTTTCATCCTACACCATTAATAGGTGTCGGGTGGTCCCCACCCCTATAAATTAATTGAGAGGTTATACTCGGGTGGTCAACATATCGGAACCTCTCACGGAAGGTTAGGGTGTGATGGTCCCACCCCCCCAACTTCTAAAAGGAGGTACCAAATAAGCACACACACACATGGTAGCTTAAAATAAATATATGTTTTGTACTTTACTTTATTATTATTTTTTTTAACAAAAGCCAAGAACTAACTTCCAAACTCGCCCGTACGCAACTGCAGTGAAGGTCTCACTATGCAATTACCAACGCTGCGAGTTCAACGGTGTCTTCAGTATTCAATTTCGGGCATCTGTTAATATTTTATAAAATCCCACACGTACGTTTACTAAACATACCTGAAAAAAATTCAAAAATTGATTCCGGGCACACCGGGCCTCGGAATCAGGCGCCGTCAGAAACTGCGGACTCGTAATATTACCATGTATTTTTAAAAAAAATTCCACAGGAATTACAAGTATTTGAAAATTACTTGTAATGAGTGAATCAATTATTATATTGAAATTTTATTCAGAAAATAATTTTAGAAATCATCATATCAAAATTATCATTGTGAAATATTTTGGTATTTTTTGGAAAATATTAATTTTTTCCTGAATAGTGAAAATATTGATTTTGGTAAAAACACTATTTATTTTGAATAAATTATGTAAAATAAAATTAGAATTATCATTTGAATTTAATTTTTACTAACTAAATTATTATACAACGACATGTAATGAAAATAATTACATTTCAGTCATCCTCATAATATATTTTAATATATATTTATTTTAGGGTTTAAAATGGGTTCATTATGAAATCTATTTTAATATGCATAATGTTTTTACATTTTAAATAATAATTTGAAACCATAATTATAAATTATTTATATTATATTTTCATATTATATATTAATAAATATTAATTTCAATTCATATGATGATGATTACTATTTATAGAGGTAATATAAAATCATCTTCTTCTTGAAAAATACATATCTTGAAGACCATTTTGTTCATCATGTTAGATAGTTTATTTTTTAATTAAATTATTCCACATTGATAAATTGAATTTGGTGAAATATAATTTCATATTTTTAATTAGTATGATTTATATTTTATAATATGTTTAGATTTATTTTTTGTATTAAAAAAAGTTAAAACAGTATTAATATGTTTTCATGATATAAGTAAAAACGAGTCTAAGTGGGTTTAAACAAAATTGATAAGGGATAAAAAGAATTAATAACTTGTATACATTATGTTTTATTACCATATTTTGACCATATATCATTTATATATCAATAATGGACAACTTTGGAGACTTGTGTCATTTGAAAAATTTTGGTATAAATTTTTCTTCGAAAATATTTTAATTGTGTCCTTTCTCACACATATAAAAGGCCACCCTCTCCTCTACTCTTCATACCTCCAAAGGATTTCTATTCATCTTATACATAAAAAAATAAACTAATTAATTCACTCACCATTTCTTAGATACCATTTTTTTTATTATAAATCCATCGAACAATGTAATTTTTGGGGAACCTAAGGAGGTTTTCTAGAGAAATGTTATCAGGCTTTACCGAGTGTTTTTTTATTTCATCTTCCACTCCTTAATATATTATTCAATTATGTGAATATAATAATACCACGATATCACATATATAGATATTTTATTATGTTAACGTAATAACCTACATCCATATACTATTCCATTAAATTGTAAACAAAACCATTGATTGTGTGTATGATGGACTACCGCCTCACAGACGAATGTAATTCATTTTTAATAATTGCCTATAATGACATGTTACTATGATGGATTATATATATATATATATCACATATATTATATTTGTAATATAATTATTATTCTTTAATTAATATATCATTTATACCTTTTTAAATTCAATTTTGTAGGGGATATAATAACATTGCTCGTGTGTACGGTGGGCTACCACCTAATGTAGTGATGTGATTCATTTTTCTCTAATGCATAAAAAAGAAGATAATAATTATAATGATAATGAATATATTTTTGATACAAGAAATAATTTTGATATTAATTTAATAGTTTTATTTCCAAAAAACTAAATATAACATTTAATTTCATACACTGAAAGATGATAATGTTGTTTGTGCATTAGTGTCGACTACCACCTCCATGAATTGATGCATTTATTTTTTTCATCACCAATTCACATGGATTATATTTATAAGTATATCTAATAAATAATATTTTTTATTATATGAAGATAATTTTTTAATGATATAATTTTACTTACCTTATTTATATAATGATCGTAGAAAAATGGAAACCTTACCGAAGCATACGTATAGTCTATAGTCTCCAAGATCGTAGCGTAGTTCATTTTCCATAACCAAATTTCCTGATTTATTTTAAAATTATAATGAAAATTTGAAAATGATAAATATTTCATTATTATTTGACAAGATATGTGTAAATAATGATCCCTTTCACCATAGTCAACCTACCGAAGTCATTTTGGACATATAAGAGATATACCATAAAAACATACACTATAAACATAATTTATTAGTTATTTGTGTAAAAAATCTCAATAAGTGGAATAAATGAAATATTAAAACATAAAAATCTTCTTCTTAATGTAATCAATAAATTTGATTTTATTATTGAGGAGCATAAAAAACATACATGATGAATTTTTCACATTGTAATGGACTCCTTCACTTAAGTCCCCATTATAAGAAGTTTTAATTATTAATGTTTCTAAATATTTATTTGTATATTTTCTTGTAAATGCTTCAATTAAATTATTATTTAATTTTATAGGGACAAAAATATTCATTTACTACCATTTATGACATTATTTAACATGTTTTTCTAATAAAAACAATAAATCTATTTATGGTTTTATGCAATGGAATATTAATAGTAAAAATCAAGATAAAAATTATTTAATGATTTATTTTATAATACATTATCTTTCATATACATATTATGTAAATTATTTTATTAGTTTATTTATATGGATAGAAAATTAATTTAAATAAAATGTTATCTCGATTTTAAATTACATTAAATTTCCTTCAAAAGTAATATTTTTTACTTATTGTACTATTGGATAAAATACAAAAGGAATTATCTATTTTAGAATTTAAAATGACAATGAATATCCTTTCCATTGTTCCATTTATTAATTTATGATGTACTTTTCATGATTTATTTTTTTCTTTCATTATAAGGCATTATTTCCATTTTTATGCTTATTTTGGTATTTAAAATGGGGTTTTTTAATTGGATATATATTTTTATATATTAAAATATTTTATTATGAGTGAAAATAATATTTAATGAGTGTAATATTTAAAATTGAATGCTATTTGTTGAATATATTAGGTAATGGTTCATAGAAATTATTTTTGATAATGTGTGGTTCCATTATAAAACTATGATGGGTGGTTAAGTTATGAAAAAGGATGGGTGGTTATGTTATAAACCAATGATGGGTGATTACATTATAATCCAATGATGATTGGGTACATGAAAGGCATTTAATACAGTGGGTATGGACTTTCCCTGTATGGTTATTCCATTTTCATGATTAATATGGAAATTCTCATCATAAGATAATAATATGTTTTACATACGAATTCTATATGTTTTTAGGGTAATCTTATAGTTTTCAAAAAGATAACAAATGATACTATTTTAAATTAATATTTTTATAATTTTTAATGGATGAAAAGTAGAAATTTGTGAAAAATAATTCATGAGATTCTCATGTTTTCAAAGAAAAAATAATGTGTTTTATGATTTATTTCCAATTTTTATCACATAGTTTAAGAATTTTTTCATATAAGGTTATTTCTAGGGTAGTAAAATGTTAATTTTGAGCCCAATGAATACATTGTAATGGAAAATTATATATGTATTAATGGGATAATTGGATTATTTATTTTCTTTTATGTAACTTGCTATTATTTTTGTGCTCATATCACATTTATGAAAAAATGACACAAGGTTGTAAAGATGAATAAAGACACCAATGACATAAAGATTAAAGTTTTGATGATATTTCATAAAAATAAAACCTGATTAATTTTAAACGTTATGTATTTTTTCATTAATCAGTACTTATTAGATGTTTGCACATTTCATAATATGGTTTTGTTTTGTATGAGATATGAACTAATTATCTAAATATATAAAACTAAAATTATATTTTGGTAAAGAATCGAAATCCATGTCTCATGACACTATAAGATAAAATGTGTAAGGTTGAGTCCATAAAGATGGTATCATATAAAAATTTTAGATAAAATTAGATGTTTATATGCTATTTTATCTGATGTTCAAATATCAGATATTAAAACAATTTTTATAATTCTATAAATAATTAAAGTTATTTTAGATAACTAAATTAATAAATTTGAATATATGATTTCATAGATAATGATATATTAGTTTTTATTCTACACATAAAATTGTTTATTATGATTTTATTGATCTACTAACAACAAAATTTTTTAGTATATGGATGAATCAAGATGGAACCAAATTTATAATATATTTGAAGAAAAATTTTCGGGTTTTATAAAATATCCACAAAATGAAATGGGATATATAGTGAAATATCTTGTGGATATTCATAATAATATTTAATAAGTTATGGTGGATTAAATGAATATTGATGATTTTATTAACGACCAAAAAGTAAAAAATTTATGTCATTATAATTATAGATAATGAATACCAAAAAGGTAGAAAGAGTAAATTTCCCAAGTGTAAATATTGTGGGAGAAATAAAAAAGGATAATTTATAGAGGTAATTTGAAGATATATTGATTATGGTAAATGTGGGAATACAATAACAATATTCCATGAGAAAGGAAGCGTTCAATTAATTCATTTAAGGGGAATAATTTCTTTTATAAGGAATCAAATAAATTTTTTAAATGTGTATTGTTTTGGAAGTATGAAAATTGATGTCTTATAGGGAAATATCATTAATGTGTTCAATAAGTCTATACAAATAAATTCCTAGAAATTCCTAATGGCATTATAGTTGATGAAAAGGAAACTATTGATTCCATATCAAGGGTATGTATTATACACTAGAGTATCATTTGTCATTTTTGGACATTAGAGAATGATTGAAATTTTATTTTATTAAGGATATATTAATGAATCATATATAAATGTATGCTTAATAGATTATGAATAATTTCGAGTGTTTAGGGTCTCTAAATCAAGGGATTCAAGATTAATGATGTAGTCGTATATTTGTGGATGACAATAAATTTATATCTATTAAAACTATTTTCATGTTTTATGTGATGGGGGTAATGTTGGAAAAATTTATCAAGTTTTCATATATGTTTATGATATATATAAACCTATGTTTTACTTTGGAAGACGTTCATTTAGGGACAATATTCGTTATCCTTTTGTGGACATATGTTTAATGTTATTGAAACCTTGAAGTTTTAATTTTTATTTGATTATTAATATCTTTTTGAGGATGTTTAATATATATATATGATTTTTATAAAAAATATATTATTACGGTTTTTGAAAATTGATATCCTATCATATTCACAATGTCTGTGGGGATTGAACCCACAACCAAAGGGAGACAAGGCTGAAATTCCTACAACTAGCCCATGTGGCGTACCACTTAATCTGACATCATTTTTTTCACTCAAAAATTATGATAGATAAGAATTATATTTAATTTGAGAGAATATGTTTTATATTATAGAGAAGTATGGGATTAAATATTTATTTTGTGATTAGACGATTAATGGTATTTCTATATAAGATCATGATTTTTGAATCCCTATATAATCAATTTATAATGAATAATTATGAATTTTATTTAACTAATAATGGTTGAATTATATATGAGATGAATATATTATTTTAATGTGGTTATATAGTTATATGAGTTATTTAGGGAATGGATTACACGTATTTTTGAGGTTATATTATTTGTGAAGATCTATTTTGGGTATAAACATTATCAGTGACTAATGTGATTTTAGAAAATTGTTACATTAATATTAGAATAATATGTAATTGAATACTTATGAATTATTAGCTTTGGACATGGTTAGAAATATTTTGATGAATTTTTATTTTAGTTATTTTTCCAATAATAAAAGATAATCCTTTGTAGTTTATTGATTAATGATGTAGGAAGGATTGTTGTTTTTGGAAATTATATTATATTTTGTGAACAATTATTTTTGGTTAATGTGTACTTACATTAGGAATTACTTGTTATCCTATTTGTATTGTGGTATTCATTCGAAGTTTATTTCAGTACTTCATGCCTAAAAAATTGTTGTTGACCACTATTCTTTTGGAGAAAAAATGAGAATTAAGTTAAACATTATTAAATTATGAAATTATACTTGTAAGGTAGAAATAATTTCTATATGTTCTAATTATATTTGGTTAATAAATTTCCAAACTCTATGAAAATGGTCATGAAAAATTTCTATTCTATTATAATAATATAGGATAAAATCAATGATAATTTTCACACCTATTTGGTTCATTATTTTTTTGTTCCTGAAAATACCATGATCACCCATGTTTTTATAATCAGTGATCTCTTTCACCCAGCATCATTTTTTTGGGAATTATGATTTAATTAAATGTCAATATATTCACACCAAAAAATAATTTCCGACATAGTACCCTTTATATGAATTATTCTAGATTTCCTTCATACTTCTCACTCTCTCTTTTCAAGTGGAGGGTTTTCTAAACATTTTAACGATGAAGTATTTTAAAATGTCAATCCATTTTCTTATAGAGATCACATTAAAATCATGAGGAAACAATTTATTAAGGTAGGGTAGTAATATTAAAACACAAGAATTTAAAAGTTGAACATTATAGTTGATAGAGTATACAACACAAAAGAACAATCTTAAACGACTTGTGAAATATAAAAACATTATAAATAAGGTATTAAATTATAATGTATTAAAATGATTCACTACTTTATGATATATATATATATATGTTCTAGTCAAAATAATATTATTGATATATTATAATGAAACAATTAATAAATTTTTAGTAATGTCATTTGTGCACCAAAAATACATTTCTTGTAAATCCCAGGAATGATACAGTGTTAAATGATTGAATGATGTGAATCATTTAAATAATGTGAATATTTATTTTTGGGATCCGACCAGATTATAAATCCATAATAATATATTCATTTTCTTTATTAGTGATAATGATGGGTGACCCCCATAGATGTTTCCTAGTGTGTGTGTGAGTGATGACAAAACACACAAGAAAGATCATTTGTTGGAATATGGGAGTTGTAATTAGTTTTATGAACCATTTAGATTTTGGGGTTGGCTCGGGTAGGGGACCATGCATATGTGGTGAAACGAGTTGTGCATAGAGGGTCAGGACCCAATATCTATGTTACGATGGGGTTTCTATGCTATCATCATGTCGCAAGTGTTACATTGGTATCTAAGGAGAATCAAAACTATATGTTTAGTGGGAGTACATAGTATGAGATGTAGGGTATAAAATGGGGATGTTGTGCTCTGGGGGTGTGAGTGAATTTAACACCTTCGAATGATAAAGGGTTAAATGACTAAATGATTCTACTCATGTCAAAAATGTGTACAATTCTTTTCAGGAGTTTTCCTAATTAGGACTCCATAGTTAAATATGATTGTCCTAGATTAGTTATCTTCATATTTGAACTCATGGGAAGTTTCCCATGGTGTGTGTGAGTGTGGAGAAGGAACTATAGAAAAAACATGTGATGGAGAATGCTGATAGACATTAGTATAATGATCTGATCCAATATGTGGGTGGGCCATAGGTAGGTGGCCATGTGTTTGTGGGGAAAATGGTGGTCCCTCGTTGGTTAGGAACCAAAATACAAGTTAATTATGGTCGATTTTTCTATTATTGAGGACTATTGTTTTACATTTTGATCATTATAGGAACTCAAAATTTCATGTGGTGGCACTGCCTGGGTTTAGATGTAGGGTTTATAAAGAGAAATTTGTTATCTAATGGGGGTAAATATAACACCATAGAATGTTAAAGGGTTAAATAAAAAAATGATATGATTCTTTTGAACAAGATAAACCATTATTTATTTTTTACTACCTAATTATTACTCCAATGTTACACATTCTTATCCTGGAGTAGTGTTAAGATGGGTGGACTCTTAGGATGATTCAAAGGGAATGTGTAAGTGAGGATAAAGCGTACTCGAATGATGTTTTTTTTTGGAATTTGGCGATATTCATTAGACTGATGATCCATTCAGATATGTGGGTCGGACCTATTAGGGGACCTCATGTGTGTGGGGAATGCAGTTGTTCCTCACGGGTCAGGACACGATGACCATGTTAAGGTGGGGTGAATGTGCTGTCTGCGAGGCCTAGCTACATTTTCATCAAAAAGAAAATTTATTTGATTTTTAAAGATTATTTCATATTATATTTTTTTTAAATTTTATTAAATGTACTTGATAAAAAAATATCTAAAATTTTCATATAAAATTTAATATATATATATATTATTTTTGGTATTTTTTAAAATATTAATTTTTCAGTAAATATTTTGAACTTACTATTTTGGTAAAACTGTCATTTATTATCGTTAAATAATGTAATACAAAATTTTTTTATTGTTTTAATTTTTTTTTCATGTAAAATTGTTACTATATAGTTAAATTTATTTTAATTAATTACATTTTAACTATCCTTATAATTTATATTTGAAAATATTATTTTTTGATATAAAACATATTTTCTCATATTTTTTTAAATTGCATTATGTTTATAAAAAATAATTATTAAAAAAAACATAATGACGATAGATTCGAATGAAATATTGGGATATTATATTAATAAATTTTCATTTAGATTATTCTAATGATGATTATTATTTATAGAGTTAATATAAAATCATCTTATATTTGGGAAATAATATTTGAAAAATTTCTTTCTGGTCGGTGTTGTGGGTTTAATTTAAAATTAAATTATATTAAATATATGAAATGAATTTATTATAAATTAATTCCATATTTGGAATAAGAATAATTTATATTTTATATTATGTACAACATAATTTATGGTGTTAATAAATATTGAAAATAGTAAAAATATGTTAACACCATGATGGAAAAAACCGGTTAAAAATTGGTCACACTAAACAAATAAGGGTTAAAATGACAATGGTCATTTTATTGATCCTATTTTATGGCCTATTTAAAAAATAATATCATATAGGTATCAATAATATTCCATTTTAGAGCCTTGTGTAAAATGGAAAACATGTGTGTCACTTATAATTATCAAATATTCCCTATGTATCCTCTCCCACACTTATAAAATTGAACAGATTATCCTCTCTTCTCCACTCCTCAAAAGACATTTGTATCATTCGTGACCTACAAACATACCCTACTCAATTACCTCTATATAAACTATAAACCCAATATTTATATAAAATACAATCTATTTATGATTTTTGTGAAAACCTACAGTGGATTTCTGATGTAATGATATCAAGCTGAATTGAGTTTTTAAATTTAATTTATTCTGATATCTCATTTGAATATTCTTCTAATAAGATGATACAGTAACACAATTATCTCCCTTATAATGATAGGTTTTTAATGGAATTACCCACATACATATCCTCTTTGAGGAAATTGAAAACGAAACCATCATTCATGTGTACATCAGATATTCGTCTCTTAAATCGATTTAATTTTTTTAATGATCATCAACTATCAATTAGTGTTGTAAGTATTTTTAATATATATATATATATATATGAAAATTTTAACATAATTATTATTAAAAATTTGATAAATCACCTATACCATCTCACTTTTCACTCTTGGGGGAATATAATTTCATCAGTAATGTGTACGACACACTAACGCCTCATGAAGCACTATTATTTGTTTTTTACTAATGAATTACATGGAATGTAATAATGATAAGTATAATTAATATATGTTATTTAATTTAAATAATTATTATATAAATTAAATATTTTCTATTTGAAAAGATAATATATGATTTTCATTCTTCCAAAGAAAAATGATAATGTCATTCGAGTATACATGTTGACTATCACGTCTACGAAGCGATGTGATTAATTTTACATCACCAAGTCAAATGAATGATATATAAAAGTATATATAAATAAAACTTTTTTTATTTATGATATTATTATCATTATGGAAGAATAATTTTTTACTGAACTTCGATTCATATTGATCTTTGAAAATTCGAGACATTGATCATGTGTTTGTATGACCTACCATCTCAAGGATCACGATGCTATTATTTTTTCATATCCATATTTCATAATTCATTATAAAATTATAATTTATTTTTCAAAATAATAATAATTTAAATAATATTATTCATTATATTTTTATGTATTGACCTTTTTGACCATTGTCACCAACTTATATCCTTTTGTACATATAAGAAAAATATAGTCAAAACATCCGATATAAACATAATTTAATTTGTAATTGTTGACAACATATTAATAAATTAAATAAAAAAAATAAGGAAATTGGAAAAGTAAATAGGAATTTAAATAATTAACATGAGATTATTACTCCGTAAAATAAATATCAAATGTGATGAATCAAACTTCATGTAAGGGAACGTTCTTCTTAAAAACACATATCATAAGGTTTTAATTATTCAGTATCAAAACCTTTTTATTTAATATTTATATAAATTATTCATAAAAATTATTATTTATATCTAAATGGATGATAATGGTCATTTTTACCATATTTTTTATTATTTATAAAAAATTAGATATAATGTTCATTCTGAGGTTTTACCTAAGGTGAATTTTTTGTTAAAAAACTTATTTTAAAATGTTTCAAATATAAATTTTCAATATATTTTTATCCAAATTTATATTTTCACGAATAATTTAGGGTTTATTTATATGGATATAAAAAAATTATAGAGTAATGTTTGTTACACTTATGACTTTCCTTCAATTGTTTTACAAATGAATCTTTAAATAAATGTAATTTCCTAAAAAAGGAAAATGAAATATTGTATTCTAACTTATTTGAAAAAATTAGTTTCCCACAATAATAATAAATTTTCAATTATTTATTTACTCTTATGAATTCACGGTTTATTTAATAATAATTTCTTTTTTCATTATTCTAGGGATTTTTGTATTGAAAATGGTATTTTAAATTGGATATATATTTTAATACTGATATTTTTTCTTATGGGTGTAAAGAATATTTTATGATTATAATCGTGAAAGTTTTATATTTTTATGTGTTTTGATTAAGTTATGGTTCATAGTAATTTTTTATGAATACTGGTGGTTCTAATATAAACCAATGATAGGTGGTTATGTTTTACCCCAAGGAATGGGGGTTATGTTATAATAATTGTACGTGTCATAGAATTACAAACCATATGTGGGTGGGTACGTGATTACCCTCCAATGAATTTGGTACAAAAGTTGACCAAATGGTTATTCAACTAATAAGAGTTATGTGGAAAGTGATGTACAAAGATGCCAATATGTCTTATCTATGCTTTATATGACTATTATTATTAATCATATGATTTCCAAAATTGTTGATAATTACATTATTTTTTCAAAAAATTAATTAATATGTCCATATGAGTGAAAATTATAACTTTTTAATGAAAATTTCATGAGTTTTTCATTTTTTCAAAAGAACCATTATGTATTTTATTTTATAATTTAAGGTTTTTATGAAATGCTTTTGGAAAATAATTTGGTAGGGAGGGAATTTTTTGGGTAAGAAACATTTTATTTTGAGATATATTCATACATTGAAATTCAATGATATTAAAGTGTTCAGGAACTAAATATTTTCTATAGTTTCTTTTTTCCTATTACGAGATTTTTGTTCTCATACCATATTTTTTAAATTTTATTCATAGTATTTTCATTATTATTAAGTAAAAGGAACAAATCATGAATAAAATTAGGAATGTTTGTAATGAGAAATTTTTTTTAAAAGTTTTCTGTTATAATGAATAGGATCCCAATAAGAAGTTTCCACATTATAAACTGCAATTTTTTTCCGTATGATATTTGACATATTTATCTTAAAATATAATACTAAAAATATATTTTTCAAATGAAAATTAATTCTAGAATAAATACAGTATAATAATTAAATTTTAGGTCCATGACTTCACATGACTCCATTACTGTTGTTTGGAGAAAGGAATCTCATAATCTTGAACATATTTGAAATAACCCTTGAATTTTCTATGACGGCAGGTTCTTAAATATATTTCATAGTGTGTAGCTTAAAATTTTGGATTCTTCCTCTAAAAAAATTACATTTATAATATGATTTTTTGTGGGGGTGGGGGGGTTATGGAATATTTTAGAACACTAAACAAAGTGATACATAACACTATGCCCAGTACACAATACTAACATTGATTAAGAACTATCATATTGATTTGTGATATGGGTATGTTAATTCATGTCCTATACTACTATCATACTCTATCTAACCATTAGGTGT
This sequence comes from Viscum album, assembly GCA_963277665.1. NCBI lineage: Eukaryota > Viridiplantae > Streptophyta > Magnoliopsida > Santalales > Viscaceae > Viscum > Viscum album. The sequence goes on from OY728151.1 coordinate 26,712,782, forward strand.
AGTATCAACCTTCCATGTCAATTTTAGGTAAAACAATATGGGAAAATTGGATATGTTAGGTAACCCTTAATAGGAATAAAAACTAAAAATTGATAGAGCCTACTCTAAGGGTGTTCTATGATGTGGGGGATTCATTCAAGATATTCATGAATTAATTATTTTTTCCAATAATGTTTCACATCGTAGTAGTAATGATATCCTCACAAAGGTTCAATATCTTTTGGATATCATAAAATAAATTATAACCTCTAATAATGTTGTTTGAAATAAAATTGATAATAATGGTTATATTTGTGGATAATACTTCAAGAACCAATTGGTTTTTTTACAAATTAGGGAGATATATGAGTTTATGGTTTTAAAAATATGTATGTGTGTGTGTGTCTCTGTTATATTTATTTCTATATATCGAAAAACATTTTTTATAGCATGTATTTTTGTATTTTTGAATATTTATATATATAACTCTTTGAATATTTATATGTATATTCAAAATGTAATGTGTAATTTTATATATATAATATTTATCGTTAGAGTACATATATAATATTATTTTTTGTTTATAACAATATGGTTATATATAATAAAATTATATATATAGATATATTATCATGTATATGAATACATATTTTTATAATGTTTTTGTGAAGATAATATTTTTTAAATAAATAAAACTAATATACATGAATATTTTTCATAGATGATAAATACTATAACACAATGACATATTCCTTTTTTATAATAATGAACTAAAAAAAATAATGGACTGTAAATTCCATAATGGATTGTAATGCACTAGGTGTTTTGGAATCTTATTAGTTTTATAGACCATATGTTTATAATTTTAATCATAATTCTAAAAGGAAAATAAATTTATTAGGAAATAATACATATGATATTTTAATTTAAACTATAAAATTTTATTCAATAATAAGTAGAAAATTTCCAAAAAAAAATAAAACTAGTTAATTTAATCCATGTATTATTATTCAACATGGCTGAAGTACATCAATTTGAAGGACATAAATTGATAGGGTATAATAGATAGAAAATAATAAATTATTTTTAACAGGGAAATATATTGGATTATATTCAACTTTTAGTATTTAAAATATCCAAAAAACGAATAACAAGGATGGTCACCAAGAAAGTAGAAATATTTTTTCAAAATTGATAATATGATATATGATTTTTTCCTTTAAGAGTGAGAGTGGAATGAAAAAATTAATTAGTTAGTAAATACATAGTAATGAAATATGCCTTCTATAAATATTTTTGTTGTAAATATAGTCAATTTAAATATGGCCATTTTTCAGATATCAAACAATTATACTAAATTTGCTATTTTAATAATTTATTCTCACAATTAAATCTGAATATTATATTTAAATACTATTGATAGAAATACATATATTTAAGTGTTTAGTATATTAATAATAATAATTATTATCATTATTATTAATGAAACATGATATTATTCATATATAAAATTAAAATATATATTTCAATATCAATGGAGTAGTGAAATCAATTTTTTTAATATAAATAAATATTTAATTTTTTTAACATTAATTTAGTTTAAAAGTAGTATTTATTTTCAAATATCTATTCGATTACGTGGTGTATATTTTTTTTTATAATAAATTAATATGACAATTTAAAAATATTATTAACTATGAACTAATATGTTAACAAAACATAAATTAGAAACTATTATAAAATCTTAATAATAACAGATAACATTTAAGAACATAATTTTTCTATAAAAATGTTTTTTAGAATTTTTTTTTCATTTAAAAGATAAATTTTTTATTTTTTATTTTAAATTTTTTAAAAAAATCTTCATTATTTAATGCATTTTTTCAAAGATAAAATTAAATTATTTTTTATTATTTTTACAAAATAAATGATTTATATGCAGATAAAATAAATATTGGTTTTTGTAGTACGATCACATTTACATTTCGTAGATATTTTTGAAAAACAATATAATAAATAATATTATAAATTTGAATATATCATTTAAATATTCTATATCGAATTTATAAAACCCAAGAATAGATTTTTTGAAAATTAGGTAATACGTTATGGAAATTATTATTTTTTCTTTCTTTACCAAAATATTTGAATGGAATTTTTTATTTAATTATTTTAATGTTACATAAGTCAACATTAAAATTTTATAATATTATAATATATTTATTTTGAATAATGTTTATAATTTCACTCATATTTATTCTTAAAAAATGTACATTTTTCAAAAAGTGGAGGTTTAACGACTTGTGCGCTAATAGATAAATTAATTTCTCAAAATATTATAATTATTTTAGTAATATGATCTAGATAGTTAAAATCGTCATGGTAAAATTATTAGATAATACAATTTAATGTTTTTCCATTGAAATTAGTTTGTAATGGTGATTGTGGTGTTACCACAACATGGATAAATTAGGTTAAAAGTGGTTTAATATAGTGTAAATAGGATAAATTATGAAAAATTTGTATATTCGATAGAGGAACAAGGATAAATCTTACCTATTTTCCGATAAAATAATTTCATTTTTTAGCCTTTGATTTGGAATATTAGGGTTATATTATAGTGAAATAATGATTTTTTACATAAGATCCCTTTTCACAATATATAAAAGGAGACCATATCCTCTCCATTCATCCAATGATGCAAAATACATGGATAGAAAAATGAATACTCTAGAAGCTAATCATCATACACATAATTTATATGGAGCCATAGTCTCATTAAATGGTAATGTTGTGGATACATAAGGTGTTTCCTAAGGGAAAACATCCTTATGAAAGGTAGTAATACCAACACATATTTTCTAAATTCTCTAATTATTCTAAACAAGTCAATAGCACTATATCAATGGTGGTATGTGAATATAATTTTTTTACCATTATAAATTTTTTTTATACAAATGAGATATCTATTTAATGCTTTCTCAAAAAATCATTTAGAAAACAAATGAAATCATCATCATTAATGTGTGCAGACAATCGCCTCCATGAATGAAATTTTTTCTTGGCATGAAGCATAACATGATGTACATTAAAAATTTATTTATTATGTAAAAATTATATTTCTGAAACTATAAATATCATAGAAAGATAATATTTTATATTCTATAAGAAATTTAAAAAAATAAAAAATTATAGCAACTTTAACCACCTTAAATGGAAATATAATGACACCATTATTAATTTGGATGTTTTTTGATAAACATAAAAACCATATATGTATCTTCCTAAATTAAGAATAACATAAATAATCCTCCATATTTTGAAAACTATATAAAAATTATGTACAAATATATAATATTATTACCCAATAAAATTAATCATATATGGAAAAATTTTATGTTATAAATCTAATGAAATTAATTTAATTACTCTTGAAGTTAAGGATAACTATATAGAACATTCATAGACAAAGCTATGGGTTTTGTATCAAAATTTCATTCGTTGAGATTCATTTTCTATTATGAAGATAATTTATTTTAGATGGTGTTTATATTATCAATTGGATATGTAATATCATGTACTATTTTTATTAATTGTATTTTAACATCAACTGGATTCCATCTCTCATAAATGTGGTTTTTATTATATTGTTTCTTATTCCATAATGGTTCATCTATAAAAACATTTCTACATATCAATTACAAGATCTATTTGTTCATTTACATTTAAAAAATATTCTTCTCACAATCTGCATCCATTTCTGTATTTACATCCCATAAATAGATTCTTATTAATACATGTTTTTAATTTGATGGTTTACAATGTATTTTAGTTCCCTTCATAATACACACATTTTAGTAAACTTGATTTCTGATAACATTCCTATTTCTTGTGTCAAGTCAAACATCACCCACACCAACTATTTTAAATAATAAATTTCTTATAATAAACAATTTTTTATTTTGATCTCTTTAGGATAAATTCTGGTTTATAGAAGAAAATATTTTATTTCCTACTTTAAAAATATCCCTTACTTTATTCATAAATATTCAACCTAGTAGTATGATTTTATTCATTCTTATTATATATCAGTTTTAAGAAACATATACCCTTTAAATCCATGTTATATACCAATTACCCATTTTCAGATGAAATTTTAAAAAGATTTAATTCATTCTTCTCAATGGATTCATTGTGATTTAGCCTTCAATAATACCATAAATTATAATTATGAAACCCACAACCTTCTTATAGATTTGATAGTTCATATGATTGATTCATGTTTTGGTTTCTTTTGTTTCACACATTTTCATTTACTTAATATGACGGGATAGGTGGGTCTAGAACATCCCACTAATGAAATATGTAATTTAAATGTCTCATGAGATACCATTATGGTATATCATAGGTTACCTTAAGTGCACAAGGTTCAAATGTCCCAGACCATGATGTTGTTGGAGATTGTTCCTGATAACCAACGTCTAGGTACATTATCATTATCATGTGTTCATTATTTTGAATATTAATATACTACTTATCAAATCATGATTGTTCTTATATGTGACATATTATGTGATAATGTTCTAAGAGTATCTATTATACAAAAAGGTTATAGTACTTCCCCGCAATGATGAGAACTCCGATGTTCAATGACACTATTCATTTATATATGTTCTATAGCTTGATGATATCATTTGAGGCACACAAATGATATATTCTATCATGGTTGGAGACTCATAGGATATTGAGGCACATTCTCATGGTGTTCACCCTTGGTAATATCCTATAAGATCATATCAGAATTTGACCCGCCATTAGGAAATCCATATTTATATGTGACATTGTACGTTCCTATCTATGGATATGTGTATTGGTCCTTAGACATTAAGATAATTATTAATTTGATATTATGAGTCACATTTTATGAAATTTTGATTAAAACTGTGGCGATAGATGTTCATGTCGATGTAGGATACGTTGGGTTCATCATGAGTAATATAGTATTAATTAATAATGGGAGAAAGGATTTATCCATAATATTTATTAATGAAAGTAAATATCTCAGGACCTTTGATGGAAATGCATTATCGTAAATAAATCCATGTCCATGTTGTTCTATAAGCATGTTCTATATTTGGAATGTCAAAGAAGAAGATATCATGAACATAGGTTGATGAAAATGACATAAAACCTACTCGATTAGAGATATTGTGATAAAGAGATTATATTACATGAAAATAATTCGTATGAGGTGACATGTCATTATAGAATTAACTTATTTCTATAAGGGTTACTTAGTGTGTTGATAGATTATTACCTTGGACATTAGGTTACTTATCCTAATGCCACTGGGAAAGAGGCCTAGAAGATCACACACAAGGTATATTCAGAATCAAAGTTATATAATATATTATTATATATTATTTAATAGGTAAAATAAATATTATTCCTATATGTGGTTTAATATTTAATCATGGTTTCTTGATCACATTTCTTTTTTCACTAGTTATAAAAGAGAAAATATTGTGAGGGGAATATTTAATTGATATTTATTTTCTATTTAGTGAATATAATATTTATTTATTTATTGACAAACAATGAAATAGTATTTATTTAATTAATAAATAAACACCATTCAAGGATATGTAATAATGTGGAGGAGTGATGACCGATTTTAATGGTCTGGTACGAATTGAAAATACTTAATATTATTTAATTAAATAATATTTAATTATAATTTCCATGCTTAGTTCATATCAGGAAATAATCATATTACTTTTATTATTTCACATGGGTATTTTATAGGATTAAATAAATAATAAGTGAACTGTTGTAACTATTTTATTGTTCACCTAGAAATATTAATACCCAATTATATCAATTTTTACATAATATAATTCAGTTTTTCTGAATGGAATTTATATAATCCTCTCAATAATATAGACTTTTCTTATCCAAGAACACTCCAAAGAATGGCATGGAACCCTCCCCCACCATATCTTGGAGAATGATTTGAAAATGACTCTTGAGTTGATCAAAGTAAACAACTGAAGTTTAAGGATTATCCATGATTGCACTTGGATATTCATTTATCAAAGTTTAGAGATTCAAGGAACACGTGTGGATCACCACTAGAGTAAATATACACATAGTTTATACAACACAATTATGGTGCACTACAGATCTATCTTTGTACTCATCAATGAAGAAATAATTCCTTAGAGGTAATTCTTTATTTAATTAATTTATTTGTAATCATTTTTTTCTTATCTCCTCCTTGTTTGGTTCCAATGTGATTAATGTTATTTGTCTTTGATTCAATTCCATTTATCACAATGATTAAACATAATAGAGATCTTTTTTTGATCATCGATTATGGAAAAACTAAAAGTTGGGAACCACCCATTGAATTTTTTAACAGTACTCGAAACGTACTAGTTGTATGAGAGGGGGAACATATTTTTTTATAATTATTTAATATCAATGGTGATTTACAAAATTGTAATTTAGTTCTTAAATTCAAGATTAATTATTCTTTAAATTTTAATTGTGAGATCTACATCCTCCTCCTTCATTTCTCGTAGATATAATGGAAATGATTAATTTTAGGGTTAAAATTATTTCTAGAAACAAATCTGGTTGTACCAAGGTTTCTAGCAGTAGGATACTAGACTACACACCATGTAACTAGATTTACATTCCATGTAGTCAAATTCAATGCATCAAGATTGATTCAAATATCAATTAGAGATTGTGAATTGAATCTGGAATTAATTACATCACCAATGAAATGCAAGTTAACAAGGATTAAATGACACATGGCCAGCTGAAATACATGTCATGTGGCCTATTGAGCATGGTGTGTAGTCTCGTTGGGTCAGATTTGGGGCATGCATGGAATACACGGCCTACCTGACCGGTGACCATGTAACATTGATTCAACACGGCATGTGTCCCATTTGACACGACATGTAATCCAAATTTTCTAAGGCACAAACAACACGTCGAGTCCCTAGGCATGTGTCTTGGATAGACGATGAGATATGTACAGGTCATGTAGATCAGATCTACACACCGTGTAATTTTACTATATTACACATATTTTATTTAATTATGTATTTTACTATGTAAAACATGATACATGTACTTGCACATGGTAGTAGATATAGGACACACCATGTGATAGGTTTTAATATACATAAATATTTAATTATTTAGTTAATATCTAAGTAATGTTGAAATATGCATATCATGTATGAGTCATATTACAAGTTGTAACTCAGCGTGAATTAAAGTATAACACATGACCGAATACTCATGAAATTCGTGTAGTCATTTGTGAAGTATACTTTGTGAAAGTACATGAGAAGTCAGATATACCATATGTCACAATGGTAGAATAGTACACATGCATAATACATGTTTCCTTAATTTTTGTAAATATTCACTGAGTTTCCTTCTAGGTAAATTTATCTACATAGTTAACTTTATGTGAATTTATTTTGTTTAAAATTACAATCGATGATAATGTCAAGGAAATTCATATAAGAATTAAGATAAACCAATTGATTAAATAAAGATAACAATTAATCTATTCGATTGATATTTACTAATAATAATAATGATTAAGAATTCAAATCTAGTTTTATTAAAAGTATAATTTTCTTAATGCATGTAGAAAATCATGTGCTATACCCTACCTTCTATAAGTGATTTGTGTTATTTAATTTATTAATAAAATATATTATTGCAATGTGTTCTGTCTCTACTAATTATTCTGTAGGGCCTGTATTCCAATTATTTCTTTATGTAAACCAAATTACCACATAACCTATTTGTGTCTAAATGTAATATGTAATGTATGGAGCTCCCAAGATAGTTGAGGCGGTTCTTTTTTGGAGACAGGGAAAACCCAATACAATGAGATACAATGGTGGATATATGGAAAGGTGTTACCAAGAACCTTAATTGGTTAAAGGTGTTTCTCCCCTATGTCAATGGTTAGTTTATCAATCTCTAGATAAACTAAACATTAGTATATGATCATGATCATAACCTTTATTTTATTTCTTTCTATTGAAAATTCATTTCCCTATGGATTAATTTTCATGATTGAATAAATAATTCATTACTAAAAATGAAATATAGAACTAAAATAAATGATCTTATGTATAAATATTATCTATGAAATAGTTAATCACTTATGTTATCCCACTTAATGTTAACAATAACGTAGTAATGATAATAATTTGAAATTTAAAAATAAAGTGTAATAACCCTCAATAAAATATTATGTTTGTTTATGCATCCATTACTTTAGATAGAATCAAACCATAGTTTAAAGTTATTATCTAGCGAAAGATCAGGTACTTTTAACTATCATGGAATTATAACTAGATTTTTTCAGTTTAATTGTATTATTTTCAATCATGGTTTGACTTCTAAAGAGTGAATTATTGTAATTGAGTGGTAAAAGTTGAGAAAATCCATATTATAGATTTTAGTATTGGGGAGATCACTCAATAGATCAAGGAACATTGAGTTAATGAAGTTAGAATTTGGAATTCATACCTAAAACCATTTTATTTTATTGAATCACCATTTTTGGGGAAATGATAAGGGGAATATGGATCATTCCCAATAGAATATACAATCAATAATATATTACAAGGTCTTCTCAGCAGCAGTAATTTATTTATTAATTTGTCTAAATTTTATCAGAGAAATTTCTAAAATTATTCCCATATTATTTTGTATAAAAAGTAATAAAATGATATGAAACATATAATTATGATCCATACATGACATGTAAACCTTTCTCTGTAGAACTAATTTCTAAGGTTGGAAAAAGAACCTATGGGTCATCCTTCTCCATGAATAGAAATTGAATGTCATAGAATAACATTTACCAGTTGTTCTTGGAAATGAGTATGGTGATGGAGATCTATCTCTCTAAGAGAAACATCTTAATGATTCTCCATAGGTTCGGTACTTCTTGATATCTTCCATATCCAATGATCTTTTAAGGAAACCCAATGATATGGGTGCCTATCGCATGATGTATCACCTTCATAATCTCTTTCAAGAGATGGATATAATAGTGAGGTATGAGATATCCAATTATTTGTTCCCAACTATGATTGGATAGTTTGTGCCAGATGGGAATCATATAATCATTCTTAATATGGTTCTCATATCTATATCCAAATACAAAAACCAAGAATATTTTGAAACATTTCTATAAGAGTGGTGTATTTGAGAGGATCTAATGGAGTGAGGATGGCTTTTGTTGCCAATGGTGGATACCATCATTCATTCCCCATGGGAATGATTTTGGTTTTAGGAGTTTTTTATTATGTACCTATAGTTATCATGAACATAATTTCTACACATTTAGATACATATTGGTTTACTTTCAAATTTCCCAATTAAAGATATTTATTTTTTAAGGAGAACATATTTCATGGTATGGAATATAAGGACCCGACATTAAAACATTACTTAATATTGAATTAAATGAATAATTCACATTGAGGATCTTTTCCGGTTTAGAGTTTTAGACAATTTGATCATAACTATTACATCTTGAAGATTAAAAAGTAGACACACCTACTAATTTTCCATTTTTTCACAAAATAAAAACTCTTGAACAAAAGAGTCATGTCTAGTTCCTTGTTTTAGATAGCATGACATTTCCTTGATCCCATCCATGACCCTATTCCACTTTATGACGTGTGAAAAACATTTCAAAAACATGGGATGAGCATAAAAAGCTCAGTAAGGGTTATAACAATACAGAAAGAAAACATTATTCCATTTATACATCATAATCAATGAAATCATACATTACTCATAAAACATAAGCCCTTTATCATACCTCATGAAATCATAAGATTTACAAATAACTCATAGAAATCATAAGACATAAAGGTAACTTGAGGCATTCATAACATTCTTACATAGGTAGTAACCCTCATGGTTACATTTGGAATACCCATCACAGTATACTCCTTAAATCTTTTCAGAGAAACCTTAGCGTTTAACCCCTTCATGTTACCCAATGGATTGGAGAGCTATATCGGGATCACCCGCCCATTGTTTATCACTGAACCACCCGTCTTCATAATCAATGCCCAAGAACCATAACATAATCTTATCACATAAAAAATGCATAAAGGAAACATAACATTTCCACATTTCAATCACAATATATCAATACAACACATTGATATAATCAAAACATTATCAAAACCATTTTCAAAACTATTTAAAAAAATTAATAAAGGGATTTTTGAATCAAAGTGTCCCATACCACTTTGAAGCTTTTAACATTTTAAACCATTAATATCCATATAAATAAATCCTTAAAAACATTTTGAAAACATGGATATTAATTAGAAATATTTATAAGAATAAATAATTAAAACTTTTCAAATGATATTTTAGTTAAAAGGTTTTTAACAAAATTAGAGACACTTCAATACAAATTATTGATGAATAACATTTAATCATAACATTCTAATATCATGAGAATAAATGGATTTATGATATAATATGTCAAAGGAAATTATATACACCATATAAGGGGGAATTGGTGCATATCAAAAATGAAGACTCAATGGAAATGAAATTGAGATGAAATCCCTCATAAAGATGGTATCCTTAAATTAAGGATAAATCAATCTTATAATTATGTGTGACAAATATAAATACACCCAATATAAGGGGATATTATGTGTAAAACAATCAGATTCCATTTACACATTTTCATAGGATGACATATTCAATAACTACATGTTGAACCCAAAGAAATCTAAATTGGGTTAAGAAGTTCCCTTGAAAAATTCAATAACCTGACGGCGTCACATTAAATTTCATAGAATGAGTTGATGATAGAGAAAATGGTATATCCTCACTTAGACATAAAATTTAAATCAATAAGGATATAAAAGAACATATCCCAACATAAAAATATGTAAATTAAAAGACATAACAAAATAAGTCTTTTAAAAAGAGTAGTGTGAAAGGTTCCCTTACCGATTTGGGAATCTTTTGAAACGTACACCCCACGAAAGAAGGGTCATACAATGAAGATGTAAATATACATAAATGAGAGAATATTATACAAATAGTATAATTATGGGCAGTACATACACCACACAAAATAAAATAGTGGAAAATGTAGCATTAATCTCATGGGAATAAAAAGTGAGATGAAAATCCCCTTATGAAAATTCGGCAGTCTAACGTCGCCACATAAAACTTCTAAAAATGGGTTGATGAGATCAGATAGGGCGTTTCATCACATGAAAACTTAAAGTAAAGCAAGAGGAATATAAATGATCATCCTCTAACATACGAACATGGAGCATAAAAGAAATGACATAAAAGATAGCACTCGAAAAGAAAGAGAGAGGTCAGATCCCTTACCTCAAGTCAGACATGTCTTGTTCGTTTATTTATATTCCTGAATAATAAACTTTGGTCAATTTATAATTTCATAAGTAACACATTTAAAGATTATTATTCAGTTCATATCACATATTGTAATGATATAATAATTGGTTAATAATGTGAGTTCATATCAGATGATCGGTACATGAGTCAAAATTGAACTTGTTGGAAAAGAATTTTCCATGATGTTATAGGTACATCATATCTAGAATATTATTAATGATTTAAATATCATATATATACAGTATATATTCATTTTATACTATTCCATAACATTTGGGGATAAAAAAGGAAATGCACCGTTCATGGAGATGGTAGGTCGTACGTACGCATGAATGCTACTTTCATTTCATTGTCATATTATTGGAATTAAAACTAAATGAGAGATATATATATATTAATTCCAGAATGATATCCATAATTTAGATGTAATATATGAAATATAAATCCATTATATATATGTACTTATAATTGTACATAACATTTGGAGGTAAGAAATGAAATGTACGATTCATGGAGACAGTAAGCCGTACGTACGCATGAACGCTATATTAATTTCTATTTCATACTTTAATGGAATCAAAATAAATAATGATAAATAGTTATATATTAATTAAAGTATAATATAATATATAACATCATTAAATCCATCCTCTATACATCCCACATATGGTATTTACGATTCAAATCACTTTGAGGAGTCGGTAGTCCGCACTTCCAAAAAAAATGAAATTATCGCGTTTATCCATAATGAAAACCATAAAGGTATTCCATAAATGAAAAATAACGAATAATAGGGTAAGAATAAACATAATATATATCATATATAAATATATTGACATCTTAATGGACACCATTGAAGGAGTTAAAAGAATATTGAACAATCATCGTTTCATGAGGCAGTAATTCGCCATCCACAGAAACAATATGTTCTTTAACTATTAGACGGAGGTATGGGGAAGTGTATCTCGAATACTTCTTATAAAAACAACATTGTATATTTAATATTCTTTATTTTTTACAAAATAAAGGAATAAAAAGAGTTTAGGGGGTTGGAGAAGAAAAATAAAACATATGAACATTAGAGAAGACTTTACCTTTAAATCGGGTAACTCTTTTTGATTTGAGCCCAAAGGCTTCCTTGGAAAGTATTATGCAGAATGTGAGGATTATATAAGTAATATATTGATGTGGAGAGACAAAATGTTCAGATTTTGGCCGAGCCAATGGCTTGAGAAGTGTTGTTAAGGAGGTAGAGGTGGGGGCCTTTTATAAGAGGAGAGGAGGGGCACTCTTGGAATGTTATAAAATGTTACGTTATTTTAAAATGAGTTTCGGATTTTAAAGGTCCCACATTGAAATATTTCTATGATAAGGTGATAAGGGTTCTATATATACTCATCCAACAGTTTTTTTACAAGTTTTAGTCTTATTGTTTACATTATCTTTTCATTTTATTTAAATCGTTCATTAATGAGGTAATCACTACATCATCATGGTGTCATAAGGAAATTAATTTATTTAATGTCAAAAAATTATAAAACAAATACTATGATGTAGGAAAGCTTTTTATATTTCCAAATAATATTTATAGTAAAAAATATGACTTTTATAACGCCATGTAATTATTGTTTTAGTAAAACAATACATGTTTGTGACACTTTTATTTTAACTTTAAATAAAAAGTTATTAATGTCATTTTCCTACAAAAGTGGTTCCATGGGGTCCCCAATTTCACCCATGGATTGTGTTGGTCGTCCATGACTCATCCAATAATGTTAGGACATGTGTAATGATCATTTCACATTATTATAACATTGTCTTTACCTTAAATTACACTAATTACCTTTAATCGTGATTAATAAAACATAAAAGTTACTATTCACCCAAAAAAATATTTTAATCCCATTGAACCACATTTTACATCCTAATGAAAACCATGTATGTCAAATTTTTGAAATTCAAATCACAGAAGTGGGAAAGTTTCATTTAATCCAAAAATCAGTTTTTTAACTACCACTTAGTGGTTTCACTATTCATCAAAAATTTGATGTTTTTCATAAAAATACCTAAAATTCTCCCTAATCTATATTTGACATTCCAAATTCAAAAATGATGTCCATTTTACCTAATTAAAAACAATAAAGTAGCATTAATTATGTTTTTATAATTAATTCCCGTTGTCAAAACAAATAACGTGTTTTTAATAAACAATATCTATCAAAACATTGACACTTGTATAAGTCCAATTTCAAAGTTAAATTAATTCCAATGACCACCATTGGATTAAATGGTAAAAATATATTCTAATTGAACTTTAAAACAAATTCAAAAGTCAATCTAATCATATAAATAAATTATATTAAAAGGGGTTTTGAATTAAAAAACTACATTTTTCACTTATCCATTAAAAATGAACTTTATCAGAAAAATAAGAATAACATACTCAAAGTTAATTTTGATGTCCTGACTCTAAAAGAAGATTTTATTTGGTCCAAAAGAATGTATAAGAGTGAACAAAACTATTTTTAAAGGGGTTTCTCCATAAAAAGGTAATAAATCGACCTTTTAGTGAATATTATAGTATTTATGCTTAAAATTGAATTATTTTCTTATTTTAAGCTTTTATCATTCATTGGATAAATGTAAAAACATTTAACAAACATATATAATCATTTTGTAGTTAGTTCTGTTCATTCCTGCTATACCAATGGCTAGACATTATCTATCTTATAAAATAATATTATTATATTATTATAGTGCAACGTATGATTTTAAAGAAACTCGTTGTTGAATATTGGTATGCCATCGAGCATAGCGTTCCCTTTAAATTAATATTAACATTTTATTCACAACTATGGATAAATTTGAAAATGTAATATTCTTTATTTACCAGGGATGTTACATCCTTCCCCCCTTATGGGAATTACGTCCTTGCAATTTTAAAATATGGGCTTGGAAACATCATCGAATGTCCCACATTGAAACAAGAGTCATTAAAACTATCACTTTAAAATAAATAAAGAGAAGTACAAAGGTCACCAGAGTTAACCCATACTAGGATTCCATATAGAAAAACATGGACATGGAGGAGAAAACAAAGGGTTATGTTCTGATGGAGAGTGATAGAAAACTTGTTTAGGATAAATTTAACCACAATAAAATCACAAACTTTTGATGGTTTAAATGGTATTGGATTCCCCGGTAGGAAAAATTAACAGACAACATTTTCGTTTTAAGTTAGTTTTCATTGAGGAATTTATTTATGAGCTTAAATAAAACATAAGGAAACATACTTACTTGTCATGTTGACTTTAAACTTTTACTATATTTCTTACACAAGATCATATTTTCTCCAAAAGATGAGTATTTAGGAAGACTTGTTCACTTTAAGAGTACTATAATCAACTTCTTGGGAATCATCTAATCCACAAAAGAGAGCTATATATTTCCCATGTCTTTAGACCTTAACCAAAGCCAAAACCAAAAATTTTAGTACGAGATCAGATAATACCCAAAAAGGATAATTTTGTTTACAAAAAGAAAAACAACTCCTAATCTCCAAAATTTGTCAAACAATACCCAATGTTCAACAAAGACCATTCAATAAAAATCTATCCATAAAAATTTTCAAAGTAAACCAAACTAAGATTGAAACCCAAATCTATGAACGATTTAATCGCATAGTCTCCTAAGATTAATCTTAAAATTTTTATCCAAAATAACATCAGTTACTCTTAAAATCTCATACTGAAAAGTAATTAGCCAAATCACATATCCTCCATGATAGGTTAATCATTTCCATAGATAACCCAAAATCAACTTACTCTTGATTAATAAAATCATCTAACTAAAAAGAATTAGTCAAACAAACCAAGGACTTGACGTAGTTTAGTGGTAGGCGATAAATACCAGTCGGACATTGGTTGTGGGTTTGATTCCCGCAGCTTTGTCCAACGCGATGGGTTGTCACACGGTTTGCATGTTGTAATTTTTACAAAACTATATATTTCTTATAACATTCCCCAAAAATAGATATAGTATTCAAAAATAACCATAACATAATTTATCCTCATATTTATCTCATGCCTTTCTTATTCAATCATATCATGTAGTAACCCCTAATTACCTCAAAGTAAGGATCATATAAACCCTTATGGTTACATTTATAATTATTACCTAAACATCTATATCGAGTTAATTATATCGTACATGATGCATTAGAGAACTCACCAAGGATCAAGTGGTGAATCATGACTCCTTGATAGTTGGTTTAGAATAACCAAAATATTTCTCATCTAATCGCCCATTTCATCCAGTCTATTAATCAGAGAACCACCACAGTTTCCTTCGTACCCATTGTCACATTGGTGCCTACTAGATCCTTTCATTTACTAAAACCAAAAATTTCAGAGTGTGTATATCAACAAAATCATCATGTACTATAGAGTAAGATCAACATTAAGATATTCTTATCCCAGTTATCTTAAACCCATTCCAACTTTCAAAAATAACAATGACTCCATCTAATATAATAACCATTATGGTTATACACAACTTGTCACTTATGATTAAACAACACTCTAACCTCTAAAGTTATCTAAACCGACCTTTGATACCAACTATAAGGACCCTACCATAAAACATTACATAATATTGAATAATACACATTGAGGATCTTTTCATGTTTTGTGTTTTAGAGAATTAGATCATAAGTATTACATCTTGAAGATTACAAGTAGACACATCTACTCAGTTTCCATTTTTTTCAAAAAATAAAAACTCTTGAACAAAAGAGTCATGTTTATTTCCTTGTTTTAGATAGCATGACAATTCCATGATCCCATCCTTGACCCTATTCCACTTTATGACCTGTGAAAAACATTTCAAAAACATGGGATAAGCATAAAAATATCAGTAAGGGTTATAACAATATGGAAAGAAAACATTAGTCCATGTATACATAAGAATCAATGAAATCATACTTTAATCATAAAACATAAGCACTTTTACATACCTCCTTAAATCATAAGATTTATAAATAACTCATAGAAATCATAAGACATAAAGGTAACTTGAGGCATTCATAACATTTTTACGTAGGGAGTAACCCTCATGGTTACGTTTGGAATACCCATCACATTATATTCCCTAAATCTCTTCGGAGAAACCACAATGTTCAACCCCTTTGCGTTACACAATGCATTGGAGAGCTATATCAGGCTCACCCGCCATTAGTTTATCATGGAACCACCGGTCTTCATAAACAATGCCCAAGAACAATAACATAATCGTATCACATAAAACATGAATAAAAGAAACATAACATTTCCACATTTCAATCACAAGATATCAATACAACACATTTATATAATCAAAACATTATCAAAACCATTTTCAAAACCATTTAAAACATTTAATAACGATATTTCCAAATTAAAGTGTCTCATACCACTTTGAAGATTTTATCATTTAAACCATTAAAATCCATATAAATAAATCCCTAAAACCATTTTTAAAACATGGATATTAATGAGAAATAATTATAAGAATAAATAGTGAAAACTTTTAAAATGATATTTTATCTAAAAGGTTATTAACAAAATGAGAGACACTTGAATACAAATAATTGACGAATAGAATTTAATCAGAACATTATAATATCCTTAGAATAAAGGGAATCATGATATAATATGCCAAAGGACAGTATATACACCATATAATAGGGAATTGGTGCATATCAAAAATGAAGTCTCAAGGGAAATGTATGTTGTGATGAAAACTCTCATAAAGAAGGTATCCTTAAATTAGGATAAATCAATCTCATAATTATGTGTGAAAAATCTAAATACACCCACTACAAGTAGATATTAAGTGTAAAACAATCATCAGAAATTCAAACATATTCATTGGATGACATATTCAATAACTACATGTTGAACCCAAAGAAATCTAAATTGGGTTAAGAAGTTCCATTTTAAACATTCGACGGCCTAATGACGTCACATTAAAATTCAAGGAATTAGTTTGTGAGAGAGAAAATGGTATCTCATCACCTGAACATAAAGTTTACATCAATAAAGATATTAAATAATATATCCCAACATAAAAAGATGTAAATTAAAAGACATAACAAAATAAGTCTTTTAAAAATAGTAGTGTGAAAGGTTCCCTTACCGATTTGGGAAACTTTCGAAACGTACACCCCATGAAATAAGGGTCATACAATGAAGATGTAAATACCCATAAATGAGAGAATATTATAAAAATATTAAAATAATTGGCAGTAAATACACAACAAAAAGGTAAATAGTGGAAAATGTAGCATGAATCTCATGGGAATAAAATGTGAGATGAAAATCCCCTTATGAAAATTCGGCTGCCTAACGGCGTCACCTAAAACTTCCAAAAATGGGTTGATGAGATAAAATAGGGAATCTAATCAAATGAAAACAAAAATTACAGCAATAGTAATATAAAATAACATCCTCCAACATAAGAACAAGGAGCATAAAAGAAATGACATAAAAGATAGTACTTGAAAAGAAAGAGAGAGGTAGGATCCCTTAGCTCAAGTCCGACTTGTCTTGTTCATTTTTTTATATTCTTGAATAATAAAAATTGGTGAATTTATAATTTCTTAAGGGAATCCTTTAAATATTATTAATCATTTCATAACACATATTATAATTTCATAATAATTGGTTAATAATGTGAGTTCATATATATCTAGTATATATTCATTTTATACTATTCCATAACATTTGGAGATAAAAAATGAAATCCACCGTTCATGGAGACGGTAGGCCGTACGTACACATGAACGCTACTTTCGTTTCATTGTCATATCAATGAATTAAAACTAAATGAGAGATATAAATAATATAATTCCAGAATTATATTCATAGTTTAGATTTAATATATGACATATAAATCCATTATATATATGTACTTATAATAGTACATAACATTTTTAGATAAGAAATGAAATGTACCATTCATGGAGATGGTAAGCTGTACGTACGGATGAACGCTACATTCATTTCTATTTCATACTTTAATGTAATGAAAAAAATAATGATACATATTTATATTATAATTAAAGTATAATATAATATATAACATCATTAAATCCATCCATTATACATCCCACATATGGTATTAACGATTCAAATCACTTTGAGGGGGCGGTAGTCCGCACTTCCAAAAAAATGAAATTATCGCATTTATCCATAATGGAAACCATAAAGGTATGCGATAAATGAAAAATAAATAATCATAAGTAAAACATAAACATAATATATATCATATATAAATATAGTGGAATCTTAATGGCCACCTTTGAAGGTGTTAAAATAATATTGAACAATCATCATTTCGTGAGGGAGTAATTCGCCATCTATAGAAACAATATGTTCTTTAACCATTAGACAGAGGTGTGTGGAAGTGTAGCTAGAATAATTCCTATAAAACAATACTAGTATATTTAAAATACTGGATTTGTTACAAAATAAATGAATAAAAAGAGTTTAGGGTGTTGGAGAAGCAAAATAAAACAAAAGAACATTAGAGAAGACTTTACCTTTAAATCAGGTAACTCTTTTTTATTTGAGCCCAAAGGATTCCTTGGAAAGTATTCTGCCCAACGTGAGGCTTCTAGGAGTAATAGAGGGATGCGTAGAGACAAAATGAGCATAGTTTGGCTATGCCAATGGCTTGAGAGGTGTTGGTAAAGAGATAGAGGTGGGGACCTTTTATAAGAGGAGAGGAGGGGCGCTCTTGAAATGTTATAAAATGTTACTCTATTTTAAAATTATTTTCAGATTTTAAAGGTCCCAAATCGATATATTTACAGGATAAGGTGATAAAGGTTCGAAATATACTCGTACAATAGTATTTGGACATGTGTATGTCTTAATTTTACATTATTTTATCCTTTTATTTAAATTGTTCATTAATGAGGTAATCGCTGCATCATCATAGTGTCATAACGAAATTAATTTATATAATGTATAAAAATTATAAAAAAAATATTATGATGTAGAAAATAATTTTATACTTCTAGTGAATATTTATACTATAAAATATGACTTTTATAACCCCATGTAAATTTTTTTAGTAAAACAATACATGTTTTGGACACTTTTATTTTAACTTTAAATAAAAAGTTATTAATGTCATTTTCATACCAAAGTGGCTCCATGGGGTCCCCAAGTTCACCCATGGATTTTCTTGATCGTCCATGACTCATACAGTAAGGGTAGGACATGTGTCAAGGTCATTTCATATTATTATAACATTATCTTTACCTTAAATTAAACTAATTACCTTTAATCACGATTAATAAAACTTAAAAGTTACTATTCACCAGAAAATTATTTTAATCCCATTGAACCAGATTTTACATCCTAATGAAATCCATGTATGTTGGATTTTTGAAATTCAAATCATAGAAGTGGTAAAGTTTCATTTGAATGAAAAATCGGTTTTTTAACTACCACTTTGTGGTTTCACTATTCATCAAAAATTGATGTTTTTCAGAAAAATACCAAAAATTCACCCTAATCTATATTTGACATTCCAAATTCAAAAATGATGTCCATTATACCAAATTAAAAACATAAAAGTTTCATTAATTATTTTTTTATAATTAATTTCCACTGTCAAAACAAATAACATGTTTTTAATAAACAATATCTATCAAAACATTGACACTTCTTTAAGTCCAGTTTCAAAGTGAAATTAATTCCAATGACCACCATTGGATTAAATGGTAAAAATATATTCTAATTTCACTTTAAAACAAATTCAAAATTTAATCTAATCATCTAAATAAATTATATTAAAAAGGGATTTTGAATTAAAATACAACATTTTTCACTTATCCATTAAAAATGAACTTTATCAGAAAAATAACAAAAACATATTCAAAGTAAATTTTGATGTCCTGATTCTAAAGAAAGATTTTATTTGGTCCAAAATAATGTATAATAGTGAACAAAACTATTTTTCAAGAGGGTTCTCCATCAAAAGGTGATAAATTGACCTTCTAGTGAATATTATAGTATTAATTCTTAAAATTGAAATCTTTTATTATTTTAATCCTTTATCTTTCATCGGATAAATGTTAAAACATTTAATAAACATATATAATCATTTTCTAGTTAGTTCTTTTAGTTATTTGTATTCCAACGGCTAGACATTATCTATCATTTAAAATAATATTATTATATTATTAGCGTACAACATAAGAATTCAAGTAAACTCGTTGTTGCGTATTGGGTATGCCATCGAGCATAGTATTCCCTTTAAATTAATAATAACATTTTATTCACAAATATGGATAAATATGAAAAATTAATATTCTTTATTTACCTGGGATGTTATATGGAACATTTAAATAATTGACTTTATGTTGTAAATTATGAAAACCAATTCTTGGAAATCGATAACAAATCATGTTCACATGACTCATATGACACCTAGTTATGGAATCACCATCTTGGTCATTTAAACTAGTACGGTCTGAAAAGAATCTATCAAGATGCAAATTCAGACACTTTTGAGATAAAATCACTTGATAGATGTCATAGATTTTTACAAGGGAAAATGACCAAACTACCTTATGTAGATATGGTGAAGGGGCCATAGAGTTTCAATGATTGGTAAAAACTGATGTGTATGGACCATCTACAGTCGACGATATAGGTGGATATTATTTCTTTATAACTTTCTCAGATGACTAAATTATATATGGATATGTCTATTTAATTAGGTATAAGTCAGAGTCCTATGATAAATTCGTGTAATTAAACAATGATGTAGAGAACCATGTTGGTAATAAGACAATGAATCATAGAATATATTGATATTGGGAATATATTAACTAAGAATTCATCAACATTCATTGGGTATTTGGGATTCTACCTCAACTCCCTACAACTTATACAGCATAGTGGAATGTTGTTTGTGAAATGAGGAACTATACCTTTTTAGACATGGTAAGGTATATGATGCATCCTGTAGATAATGAATTGTCCCTCTAGGGACATCTATTACAAAATATGATGTACACATTAAACTGAGTACAACTAATGTGGAAAATACAATCCCCTCCAAGCTATTTGGTGAAAAGAAAACCATTTCATCACATACACATGTATGGGGTTCTAAGTTGTTTTTTAAGACCATATCACGAAATAAACTAGAACCCTCTGGCATGATGTGTATCTTTACAGTGTATATAATGGAATAAATAGGATACAACCTATACAACCCCTTAGACAAGAATGTTATTACCACTAGACAAGATGTCTTTCTTGAGAGGCAGCACAACCTCAAACAACATTGTTAGAGAAAGATTTACATTGGAAAAGTTGATGCTCAAGATACAAAATAGTTGGTATAGGAACAGATTCCACAGGTCCATATGGAATAATTACTTTTTGAAATAGAAGTACTATGATGTAGTATAAGAGAGGTAAGAGAACCAGACAGATATGGATTTCTTGTCACTGAGGATGGTGACTCATTATTTGCTAACAGTTATGAACGTCTACCTAATAAGAAGGTATTAGAGAGTTCAAAAGATACAATATGGATAGAAAAAATGGATTCTGATATGGATTCCTTGTATTAGAAAAATGATTGCATTCCGTTCTATGCACTAGTTGATGTAATACCTGTTGGATGCAAATGGTTATTCAGAAGGATATTGGACATGGAAGGTAAAGTATGTACATTTAAAGAAAGGATAATGGATAATGGTATTAAACAACATCATGGAATTGTCTATAATGAATCCTCTTTTTTAGTTATCCTTTTTAAATACAATAGAATCATACTTTATATAGATGGTTACCATGACTATGATATTTTCTTAGATGGATGTCAAAACTAAATTCCATAATGGGAACATTCTGGAAGATTTATCTATGACACATCCATAAGGTTTTGTGACTCTATGTGATGAGAAAAGTATTATAAAGTTATGAATATCCTTATATGGATTGAAGTAAGCTTCCAGATCATGGAACATTCGATTTTATGAATAGATAAATGATTATTTTTTCATTAAAAATGAATGTCAGACACGTGTTGGAAAAATGTTTATAAGTGATGATATTTTTATCCTTGTAGTATATGTTGATGAAATAATACATATTGAAAATGACATAGAAGTCATACAATCATTTAATCACTCATGGATTAACTGAATCTCCTTGAAGGACTTAAGTGAAGTAATATATATTCTCTGGATAAAGATCATTCATGATAGATCCAAGAGGCAGCTTGGACTAAGTCCAAGTTTATATGTCAACCAGATAATAAATATAATTACCATGGAACAATCCATGAGGGTATTGAATATAGTTTCACATGGTTTATATATTTCTAAGAAAATGTGTCCCTATAAAAAAAACCGAATACAAATAACAAGTAAGATCCCATATGTTTTGGTGACATGATCAATCATGTATGCCATGTTATGCACTAAACATGATGTTTCCTATTCACTGAGCATGATAAACTTATATTAGAAATATCAAGGATAAAAAAATTGTACTGCAGTTAAGGCTATACCTAAGTATCTACGAAAATATAAGGATATGTTCCTGCTGTATGGAGGAAACGAGGAGTTGGTCATCAAGTGTTACACTGAATATGTTTTTTAGATAGATGAAAATGATCTGATGTCATAATGAATATATGTTTTATATCTCAATGGAGGAGTTGTGAGCTGGAAGAGTTCGAAGCAGCTATTTGTTACTGATTCTACATTGGATTCTGAGTACATTGGGGCTCATGCTGCAGCCATGGAATCCAATTGGTTTCTTAAACATTTCCATGATCTTTATGTGGTACCTAACAATAAAGAATCTATCAAATTTTATTGTGATAATACTACATTGGTGGCTCCTGAAATAGAGCCATGTTAACAGTAAAATACAAATAAAATATTATTGAACTATCACCTCTCGAGGGATTTATATAAGAGGGGTGAAGGTGTAGGGAGAATAGTAGCCACGGAGGAGGTTTTGGATAACCCCTTGACCTAAGTTCCGTCTTTTTAGAAGCTTGAATATCATGTGATAGATATAATACTAATGGTTGTTTGAAAATGGATCATGTGTAAGTGGGAGTCTGTTAGAGTTGGTGCCCTAGAACCAATGTTTACCTACTTTATGATAAACATGTATTCATTGATTTGACTATAAATTGACTACTTATCAAATTATGATTATTATTATGCGTGACATATTGTGTGATAATGTACTAAGAGTAGATGTCACACTAAAAGATATTATCAGTTCCCCTCGATAATGAGAACCTAGAAGTGATACCAAAATATTCTTGAATATATGTTATATTGTTGGATTATATCATTTTATGGAAAAATATGATACATGCTATCCTGGGTTGAGACTTATAGGAATATTATGCACCTTCTAAAGTTGTTTCAAATATCTAGTAGGATATAATGAGAAAGGGGACCACTAGTAGAAAATCCACATTTATATGTGTCATTCATGTTCCTATCTTCATACATGTGTATTGGTATTTGGATTTTAGGATTATTATTAATTTATAGTATTGGTCAAGTAAATTTATTTATTGATGAAAACTGTGATGATAAATTTTTGCAATGAGGTAGGAAATGTTTGGTGCATCACATGTAATATTGCATTAATGAATAACGAGAGAATGATTTTATCACTTCAATTTGTTAATAGAATTTAATATCTTAGTCCATTTTATGGAAATGATATAGCCGAAATAAATCCATGGCCACATTGTTCTATATGCATGCTCTATTTCTGAATAGTCAAAGAAAGAGATTTCTGGCCCATATGTTGATTGCACTGGAATTATAAATTCTAAATTACAGATATTATGATAAAGGGATTATATTTCACATTAATAATTCATATTAGTTGACATTCCATTATGTCATTAACTTGTTTCTCTATGGGTACCATGTAATTTTGAGAGACACTTCCCTTGTACATTAGGCTTCGTCACCTATTTCCAAGGTTATTGAGGCTTAGAAGGTTACACATTAAGTGTATCTAGAATATCTGTTAAATAATTTATTTTTATTTATTATTTAACAATTTTAATAAATATTATTAATGTTCATGGTTTAATAATTATTCATATATGATTGATTTCATTTATTACGTTACTATTTATTCAAGTGAATATATTGTGAGCATAACATTTAAGAAATATTTAATTTCTATTTAGTGAATATATTATTTCATTATTTATTGGTGAATAATGCAGTAATATTTATTTAATAAATAAATAGACATTATCCAAGGATTTAGAAAAACTATTGAGGATAGAGGACCGAGTTTAATTGTCCAATAAGATATGATAATATGGAATATTATTTAATTAAATAATATTTAATTATAGTTTTCAATTTCAGCGCATGTCTAGAAATTATAATATTACTATATTTATTTGTAATGGGGTTTCTCAATGGTTGAATAAATAATAAGGGAACTTGTGAAATTATTTTATTTTAACCCAAGAAATATAAATAAACAATTATGTCAATTTTATCATATTACAGTTCGGTTGGGCACAATAGACCTTGGGGAATCCTCTAAATCATAGAGATTTTACTTCTCTAGAAATGCTCTTACGAACGGTGAGAAACCCTCCTCCATTGGATTTAGGAGAATGCATTGGAAGTAATTCTTGAGGTGATCAAGGCAGACCAAGCAAGCATAAGCATTTCATGTTCTAGTACATAGAGACTCATTTGGTGATATATAGAGATTCATGGAACATTTGTTTATCACTGCTAGAGGGAATATACACTTGGTTTATATATCCTAATGATGGTGCACCATAAATCTTTCACCAGTCTCGTCAATGAAGGAATAATTACATAGAGGAATTTGTTTATATAATTAAATTAATTATAAAAAATATGTATTGATCTCATCTATATGTCTCGTTCTGGCATGATTAATGTGGTCTATACATGATTCAATTCTATTAACCATGGTGATTAGACATTATATAGGATGTGAATTGATCATTGATTCAAGAAAAAAAATCAATGTTGGGAACCTTCCATCACACACTTCTACTACACCTAAAACATACAGAAACCACAAAACTGGTTCCTCGTGTTAGGGAACCACATGACCTCAAGTGAAAATACCTATATTATAGATGATTCATACTAGAGGTGAGTGTCAAAAATATCACATTGGGAGACTATAACATCTTTATATGAGTAATCCAAAAGAGATAAAATATTAAACAATAGAAACAATTAAAAATAAATAAGAACTTGCATTGCGGACCATTTCCCAAATAGGGCACAACCGACCACCAAATAATAAATATTCCATGTCATGAAAAGAGTTCCAAAGTCTAAGAAACAAAAAATAAATATAAATAAAAAAATCCCAAAATTGGCCATTACTCCATGTCTATACATTAATCACTGCATATATCGACCCTGACATGACTCCCTTCCATATAACATTTTCCCTTATCCCGACCTACAACCCAGAAATATTCTATTTTACCCAAAGGTTGCCCAAGTACGGTGTGAGTAGGAATTATAGGCCACCACCTATTGTGTTTAAAAAATATAAAGTCTAAACAGATAGTGAATGGAAATGATAAATAAATTACAAGATAAAAATTGGAAATCAAGCACCATTAGTTAACAATAATCACTTTAACCATTTTAGTCACTGTATCAATTTCATCATTTGTTTTATAGGATAGGCATAAGTTCATTTACGGAATGGCCGAAGCAAGTATGTTTCTATGAATTGGGTAATACATAATTTTCATTATGTCATTAGGGTAAAAAATTTATTAAAAAAATACATTTCCATAAGTGCCTCAATAGATGTAATTTCATCGAACTATAATATCAGGTGCATATGGTTTCAATCCCCTTCCCTAGATCGTGAATTATGTGGTGGGATTTACATGCTCAGTATAACCCGACCGATGGGTGTGGATCCTCAATTCTAATACCCCACAACAACTAATCCATGTTCACTTGATTATTTATATGTTTACAACATAAACAATATCATAAACCATACATAATCAATACAAATAACACCCACATTTTATTACTATTAAATATTTGAATTATCATAAATCCTTATCCTATTATCATAATTATCAATTATATTGCATATCCCATTTTACCTATTTCCAATTCCTATAGCTTAAAATATTAAAAATATTTGTAAATTCAGAATTATTTAACCCATATGACATGTTCATTATAACATATTAAAATCCCCACAAATGAATTTCATTTACAATTCATAATTTATTTAGGATAATCACATTATTTCATCTAACCCATATCCTAGTAATCTAAAAAATCCTTTTTGAAATTGTAATGTTTGATACACAACTATAAAAAAATACCATTTTATCTCAATTAATACAACAAGATCGCCATGGGATATTTTTTGTCAAAATTCATTTCTATGCATCACATTATAATATTCCATGTCTAGGAATATTATAGAACCACATGGGTAGACCTAAATTAGTCTATTCAATCTCAATGAATCCCACACAGATCATGAGGGGGTATAATGAATCAGTTAGTCAATCATTTTACAAAATAACACTAAAGGAAACAATTTTATAACGAGGGTGAAGTAATAAAATAACCACATAGATGAAAATCAACATCAAAACTATAGAACATAATTTGAAGACCAACTACCTCGAATCCATAGATTAATTATCACTTAACCATAACCTTAGATCTAGATTCAAGTACCATTTGTATCCCATATCTATGATCTGATGGAGAATAAGGAGTTTAGGGATTCAAAAGAATAAGAATGAAACCATAATCCCTAAACTAGAAAAGAAAAGAAAGAGGAATGTTAGAGTTACTCAGAGAATTGATCTATAGAACACACACTCCAAAACGGGAGCGAATCGAATGAGACTGAACCATGGGAATATTTGGGGTTTTAGGTTCTTAACTAGGGATGGAGGAAGAAGAAATTTGATTGAAATATAGTGATACACATAAAAAACCCAAGGGGATGGTAAATTCACAATTTTTAATGGTGTGCATGGTATGACCACACAGTTTACAAAATCGTGTGCTAATCATGTGTTATCCTCTATCTGAGAGGGTTGATGTCCCCCCATTACCTCAAGATTATGCATAGTATGAAAAACTGTGCACCATACATGCAAAATTCCTCGTTCCAAATCCATACGGTTTGGATTTCCCCCATGATTGGTGTTGTTTAACCATTGACCCATCTTCCATGATAGCTTGGTTTGGCCACACAGTTGACTATATCCTTGTGCCAACTATTCAACATGGGTTGGATGACCATTTTACCACTCTTACATGTCCCCAACTCAAAAAACACCCACTGAACCTCCTTATACAACTAGGATACATTACATTAACCAAATTTATGAGCTTTAAACAAGTACATACATCAATAAATTTTGGGATCTTACAACCTCCACACCATATAATGTCTCATCCTCGATCCAAACATCGAAGAATCCTATGATTTTGAAGAAAAGGGATCAGTCCCATGTGCTTGCATATTTGACTCACTTTCATATGTTTCTTCCTGAACATTACCATGTTTACTAAAAACTAAAACCAATGGCATAGTCTATCCCCAAAACAATTTCTCACTACGATCCACAATATGATCTATATGCTTCACAAAGGATAAATCATCCTCAAAATCAAAATCCTCAACATCGATCATGTGATATGGGTAAGTGTGATATTACTAAAGTAGTGACACATGAAAAATAGTGTGCATTACACTATACCACTATCGAATATCAACCCAGTATTCCACCCATATGATCCTCTCAACCCTCGCAAATGTCCCAACGTACTAGGGTACCCACTCTCCCTATTTTTTGACTCAGACAATGAACCAACCATAGGGAAACCCAAAGGAACACATGATCTCCCACCTCAAACTCGTGATAACTACGACATCGATGCATATATGACTTATACCTACCCTAATCTATTTCGATATTATTTCAAATTAACTATACATGATTATACATTTAATACATGATACTTGATCCCATCAACTCTGATTCCCCATCTTCCATTAAACATAATGGTGAATAAATTACATCACGTAGAGA
Source organism: Viscum album (assembly GCA_963277665.1). NCBI lineage: Eukaryota > Viridiplantae > Streptophyta > Magnoliopsida > Santalales > Viscaceae > Viscum > Viscum album. The sequence continues at coordinate 26,741,375 of OY728151.1, forward strand.
GCCTTATATGGTTCTATATAAATTTCTAAAGGGAAACTATTATTATAGGTGAACTAAACATGATATAAGTGTCTCTCCCACAAACTCTCAAATTATAGGGTACATTCTATCAACATTTCCTCTAGAATATAAATAATATGCTATAGTTTCTAATATCTATACAGTTGAAATGACATACTGAAAAACTCTTGGGTACCAAGAACCCTCAGTGATCCCTGATAGAATCACGAAATGAAGAAACAATCATGATCTGAAACAATAGTTACTGGTACCCCATGTAACTAAATAACCTCTCAAAGAGAAAACTCACCCTACTGATCCATGGTGAATGTATATCTAATTAGTATTAAATGATTCACCTTTGTAAAATGATAAACATTGAAATAGTTCGCATAGGTCTTCTATGAAATCTTCGGAAGACCTACCACAAAATCCTTCATGACATCATACCATTTATATAAGGGAATGGTTAATGGATACGATAAACCATTCCATCACATATGCTAATACTTAACCTATTGGTCGTCAAGGAATCATGACATGAAACCTAACACATCATTATTCATCCCTCGACACTAATAAAGACTAAAGACCATGAAAATTTTTGGTCAAAACAAGTTGAAATTCCCACATTGGTGCATGAAACTCCACATAAATTCTTTTAACATACATGCTTTAGCAACCACACATCCAAAAATAGAAATGATCCCATCATCTTCAGTGGTCCAACTGAAAGATGACTCCCCACCTTTAAAAGCTTCCCTCAAAGACAATCATTCCAGATACCAATTATTCTTTTTCTTAACCTAGATCTGGAGAAAGGAATCAACTTATATGAATGTAAGGTCCATCTACCATTGTCCATATTACACCTCAATATTCATTTCAACAAACAACTCCATCATATTATACTCTGAACATGAGTCATGAACCAACTGATTTTGAGTCTTCTAACTCAATGTATCTGCAACACCATTCCCCTTTATTGGTATGTATACTATATAAAAGTCAATGTATTTTATTTATACAACCCATCTTCAATGATGAATATTCATTTAATGTTGAGAGAGGATTTACCTCAGGATTTTATGATTTGTTTACACTATAATATGTTCCCATAATAAGTAATTCGTCAATCGTTTTAAATAATGAACCACCATGAACAATTCAAGATCATGTGTAGGTTAAATTCATTCATGGGGCCTGAATTATACAGACCCATCCACCATAACAAGATCATACTACACCAACACCAGTCCAATACCAACATCATATGCATAAAAAAGGCATCTTTCTTACTAGGATCATGTAAGATCAGAATCATTATGGGTTTGAACCACCTCATTAGTTCCTGAAATCCATTTTCATATGCCTCAGACCAGTCCAAAATGATAGAATTCATGGTATGGCAACAAAATGAGACATTAAAATGGGAAAATTATTTAATAAACCTTTAGTAATATCCAACAAAACCCATAAAAATCTTACATGAGAAAAATTCTTGGCCTGATCCAAAGACAAAACTTCCTGAACATTATTTGGTTATACAGACTCACCATCCTATGAGATGATGTTCCCTAAAGAAGAGACCATGTCAATCATAAAATTACATTTGGATATATTTGAATATATCGTATTCACACTCTGTGTAATAAGGAAAATATCATGATGTTTTGAGTGATAATATTGAGTTTTGGAGTACACTATGATTTCATCCACAAAGAAAACTACAAACTAGTTCTGGTATCGTTGAAGGATTCAGTTATTCAGGGCTATAAAGTCGAGCAACAGAGTAGTTATCCCAAAAAACTAAATAACGAAATCAAACAACACATTACTGATATTGCATGTAGTCTACATTATGTCGGATGGTCTCACCCATATATGATGATACCCCGATTTCAGATCAATATTAGAGAATACTGAAGAACCTCTCATTTGGATGAAAACAACATTTATTTGATGAAGATGGTATTTTTTTTATTAATCATCAACTGATTAATCTTCCAATAGTCTATAAATATTCACAAGGATCTGTCGTCATTATTGGAAAAAAAACCAGGAGATCCCTAAGGTAACATACTATAAAGAATGAACACCCTGTTCTCTAGTTCCAAAAAATGAGTTTTATTTTCCTAGAGCTCCCTTGATATCATGTTATATGGTGGAATGGAAACTATTTATGACTCTAGAAGCAACACTATCATGAAATAAACATCTCTCTTAGGTGGATTCCTTAATAAGTCCTTAAGAAACACATACATGAACTAATCCACACAAGGTTGGATGTATGTCTACACCGCTCCATTATCATCAAGCATGGGCTAATACACATGGGCCATGAGTTCACCCAACTGCTGAGAAACTAACCTTGTATAACCTGATCATACATCAATTTAACCACAATGGATATATGTGTATCCTCTATGTGATGTGAACAGTTCCATATTATGATAACCATAAATATGGTCTTGGTATAACAATAGTCAGTCCATACCAAAAATTAGTTCAAAAACAGACTTCTCATGCACAAGAAAGTCACATAGGATACAATACCCTCCAACCTCAAGTGAACAACACTTAACATTCCTGATATTCTATCCTTGAACCTGTAATGTTGTATCAATCAACATGAAACCACATATATGTTCCACCAATAGAACCAAATAACTCTCAAACTGAAAATATATAAAAATATGTGAGGCATATGTATCAAATAAGGCTCTATAAATCCTGGGATCCACATGAATCATATCTTAAACTATTAATGGTCTAGTATCACCACCTCAAGGTATAGAATATACTACATGGAGATGACACACACCCTACCATAGCACCATGTTTTAGTTCCTGGAATTACACCGCCCTGCTGGTATGGATTCTATCATCTCGATGTACTACACCCACCATATCAATAGGTATGAACATGATAGCTCCAACTACCTACATAATATGAGCTGATAAAACCTCTACCTACACTCCACAATAGTCTTGATCCTAAATTAGTTCCAAACTATCGAGGGTTACAACAACAAATCTACCCATTCCCCATCTGACCGCATTATCAACACTCAACAAGTGGTTGGCGGAACTTACCACGCCAGTTACTCGTCCAACCACACTGATAGAAAAATACATATTCACCGCCTTTATAGGAGGATACTATCATCTTTCTACCCATCTCACTTCCACTATAATGGCGATTCTTGAAATTATGGTTCCTTCCTTTGGACATCGCACCAATATTTCATCCATATAGAAAATAACCCACTTCATGAAGCCTCTTTTATGTTCATTTATGAAATAAATGAATGATCCACCACTTCTGAAGACATCTTTAAATAGAATATTTCTACCTGGGTCATAGTCTCATTTCTAATTCCATCATGGATAAGTCTCTCCATAGTGTCATCCACCTCTACTAATTCTAGAACAAATTCTTACAAGTATGTGAAGTAGCCAACATAATATATCAATAACATAATCCCCTGTTTAAAATTCATAAACTCTTAATCATACACTTATCTCAAAGTATCTTGGTAAAAATGTTCTTGAAACCATTCCTTGAAGTATTTCCATAGAATCTATCACCATGGCGAGTTTGGACCATTATATCTAACCTGATATTCGTCGGACTTCGCAACATATTTGATTCTAACATGACCCTCCTATCCATAGGATTCTCTATGTGATCCCAAATCATCTGGATGTACTCTATCTAGTTCTATCCAACTTTATGTCCACCCACTCCAAAAAATGTTCGAGGGAGTTTCAACTAAATCTCTAAGGTCAAATCGAACAATCTCAACACTACACTCGCTTAGTCCCATTCCATTATCTGAAAAAAGCTATCAAAGTTCTCACAGAACAACTCTGCTCTTATGTTTCCTTGAACCACTTGGATTACATTTCCCAATCATGAAGGAGAATTCTCCATGATATCATTTTGTCTCCCAACATACACCCATCATCATAGTGACATTTGACTATAATTACAAACGCATGTCATAAAACTCATAACCAAAACCTTCAACAATTTATATAGAAGAAGGCTCTTCACAATAAATAAACAACCCATTTCATACACATTATTCTAACAGACATCATCACATATAAAACACTACCATAAAACATATGTACCACATGTCATGGTTAACCTGGATACACTGACCTATATAAGAATATGTATATCATTAAACACATTTTTATATCCATTTCCACTCTCAATAAAAAATTATTACACTTTAGCACAATTCCAATTTAACAACTTATTACATCCAACAATTTAACTCATTCATAGCCCTTTATTAATTAATCTTATTTAAAAATACATTAGAATTGTTTCAATCTAACATATTTAAATAATTATCATTTGAATAATTTTTCTTAAATATCTCACTATGAAAAAAATACATTCTACCATTCATTCCCCCACACCCTTACCATGTGTCCCTACCATGATGCAGGCAACCCATATCTTTAGGATCCTAAAATGATGCTTTAATTCACACCCTCATGCCATTATAGTCATAAGGATAATAAAAAAACACCACATCACACAACAATTGCATCACCCATTAGTGAAAAATCATTATACCATAATAAAAAACACCAACAGAATCAATTCCCACCTTGGGGAACATGGGTTTTCCCCCGTACATGGGTAATATAATTATAAAAACTAGATCATTTCCAATTCTAGACACAAATTCACCTCCCATCTACAATACCCATGTAATATGATCACATAAACATACCTTATCTTATACCTATTTGTTAACCCATTAAACCGGTTCCCTAATCATGCTATCCACATAACATCAAGTGTGCCACCCCATATTATAAAGGTTTTAAAATAGCAGTGGGGGTATTATGGATCACATTGGGAGAGATACACTCTTTACCAGCGTAATTCACATAAGATAATAAATGAACTAATGGAAACATTGAAAATAAACCAGATCATGCATTACTAACCATTTCTCAGGGTGATACAAACCACCACCAAAAAAGTTATACCCTATGTCAGGCTAATAGTACCCAAGGTAAAGAAACCAAAAACAATGATAAAATTCTACGTCAACACAATGGGTCTAGAATCCAAGTCTGGATGATCATCCATGCATATCTCAATCCCAACTCAACTCGATATCATAAATCCATTTCCCCTATCCTGACATGTAACCATGAAATATTCTTGGGTACCCAAAGGTGGCTCGAGTAGGGTGTGAGTAAAACTCAACATGAAAACACCAAAGATGTCTACAATATTTATAGTCTAAACAAAGAGTGCATGAAAAATCTAAATAAATTAAGATGTAAAAAATGATGCATTGGGTTTCATTAGATGACAATAATAATATTACCCATTTTAGTCACTTAATCCTTTTCATCACTTATTCAATGGGTAAGGAATTTACAACATTTACATAATGGTATGATCTAGTCAATTACTATGCATAAGGGAATATTTCATGCTTCCTATATCTCTACGGTAAACACTAAATTGAATAAAATAATACATATACCATGGAGAATTGGTACATGTAGCTCATCCAATGAAATTGTTAGGAGCATAGATACTTATTTCCCTTTTCTAACCCAAGCATTGCAAGGTGGGTTTTGTAACCTCAGTCTACCCCAATTTGTGGGAATATATCCTCATGTACACCCCCCACAATGAAAACTTCTAGTGCATAGATTATTTATCCCTTTACAACATAAACCATATCATAAACCATACACTATAAATGAACATAAAATTCACATTTCATAACTATTGAGCATGTGAATTAACATCAAGCGATAAACTATTAGCACAATTACAAATTAAATTGCATATACCATTTGCGCCATTTTACATTCCCACACCTTGTCCATTTAAGAATATTCATCAATTCCAAATCATTTTCCCTCGTTAACTAGTTCATATTTTTATATTTATTAACCCCACATATTCGTTTCATGTAGAATCAATTACTCATTTAGCACGATCACATTATGTAATCTAACCCATACCATAATAATCCAAAAAATCCCTTATGAAATTATCATGGTCAAGAAACAACTATATGTATTTCATTTTAATCTCAACTAACATAACATCATGTTCATCAAGGGATCTTCTTGGTCAGAATTCAATTCAATGCTTGACATTTAAAGTTTCTTTGTCTGGAAATTATAGAACACCCCATGGGTGGCTGTAAATCATGCAAGTCAATTTCAATTAATCCAAAAAGGATCGTGAGGGAATAAAATTCATCATTTATCCAACCATTTTACCAAATCACACTAAAGGAAAGTATTTCACAATAAGGGTGAAGTAATAACACAACCAAACATGCACAAATCTACTAGAATACTATCGAATATAACTTGTAGACCACCTACCTAGAATATGTATATGAAATATCACTTAAACACTAAATTTGATCCATATTGAAGCACCATATGAAGCCTAAACTTATGATCCACTATAAATTGATGGGATTAGGGATTCAGAAGAAAAAGGACAAAACAATAATCCATAATCCGGAAAAGTGAATCAAGATTAGTGTTAAACATAATAGAAGAATAGATCCACAATAACAACAAAATCCCAACATCCTAGTATCAAAGTAGATCTACCCTTGGGAATATTTGGTAGTTTAGGTTTCTCCCTAGGACTATAGGAGGAAGAAATTCAAATCAAATAGGATGATACACAAAAAATCACGAGGTAGGTTAAATGTTAAATTCTCAATTTTTAATGGGGCCCTTAGTCTGGCCGCATAGTTTACAAAACAGTGTTCCAATTGTGCACTAGCCCCTTTTTGAGGGGGATGATGTGACATGGTTACCTGGGGATTCTTTACGGTTTAAAAATTTGTACTAAAAACATTTGGAATTCCTTCTTCCAACACAACAAGGTTTGGATTTGCTCATTGTATAAATTTGATTAACTGTTATCCCCTGCTACATGCTAGAATGGTTTGGGTCCAAAATTTACTTAAACTATATTTCATCTATGAAACACACATTGAATGTAAATTTTACCCTCTCAAACATGTTTAGAACCACCAGAACATCCATGAGAATCATCATACACCGGGTAAACATTCCATTAACCAAATTTAAGATATATGAAAAATGTAAAAAAAGAAATTCATCAATGAAGTCCTATATCTTACATGGATATGATGTTGGTTAGACTATGTATATAATGATTATGATTGTGTTTAGCCTATGGTATATTTACTTTTTGGTTATCATAGTTATTATTACTTTATTCAATTATTTAATGTTTAACTTATAATAATTAATTTCATTATGATATTATGTTATTCATATTTAATCTCGTGTTTTTCTATAATTACATTATTATTTTCGTACGAGGATTCCAATTTCACAATTTAACTTATTTATTTTACCTAAGGTTCCCTTTTTAGTCCAAGACTATTTATGGGAGTTAGGATTATTAACTAGAGTTTTAGATAAATATATTTTTTTTATATTATATATGATATTTTTATGTATCAAATCATTCAACGAAACACAAACTATATATCCTTATCTTTTAATAATGTGAAATCATGTTGTACTTCATGAATTAATGTGTGTTTTTTATGGGGTTATAATGATTGGTATCAGAGAAAATCTAATCTATTATAGAAGATTAGGATTAAAGAACCATTATTAATACTCTAGTGATAAATTTATTTTAAAGTATATGTTTCGGATGAAAAGATAAATTTTCTGTAAAGTATATATTATTTGTTTTTCAATGTAATTACTTCCCAGTCTGTATAATAGAATTTGGATTCATGATTAGTATAATATGTATATTGGGTAAATCACCCTGAAGAGTGTGTGTTCATATTAACTCGACCGACACCTGGAGTTTGAAAAATATTTCTCAATTCACACCTAGATATAAACACTATATAGAATTGAATTGGCCATTAATATTTACTTATTGAAGCTTTATGAATAATTTATTACCTTTTTTAAGGGATTAGGTTAATATTAATGAAAGAAAATAACTTAACATAAACTGGTAGAAACATGGGACTTATTTGAATAATTACGTATGACATAGTTGAAAAGAAATTAATGTATTATGAAATGATAATTTACGTTGAGAATAAATCTTAGGATTAAGATTTTATATTAATATAATATGATTATTTTGGATATTATTCTCTCCATTTTGGTTTTAGTATTTTGTGGAAACATTATCATAAAGATGAATATGAAGATATAATATATTCGGAATACCTAATATCTTAAAAAATAACAATGGATGATAATTAAATGATTATGAATCATATTATATTTCGGTTATGATAGAACATGTGAGTCTCCTAGTTTTACCATATGTAGTTTGATCAATAACATTATAAAGATTAATTATAACTATTATCATTTTCTAGGTGATACATATGTCTATTATTATATCATATTATAAATTTTATGAGGGATATGTAAAAAAAGTATGGATTATTATTCCATAATGTTTCATTAAATGAATAGAATATATATTTTATATGTCATCAACAATACTGAAAATATATTTTACAATAAGGTTATATGTTGGTAGTTCCAACTCCAAACTCAAATTTCAATGAATTATTTCTTTTGGAATTTTCTAGTTATTTCCAACCCTAACACATATATTTTTCCTAAAAGATTTATTTTTACTCACAAATAAAAAATCAATGAAATCACTGAGTCAAAAATTATTTTTTATGTGAAATGTTTGCATCTTTTCCCATTTGATTACAATTTTCTGGGTTCATTCACTGATGTTATTGCTACTAAATCTATTTAGGTTTTTTATCAATCATCTTTGCGCTATTTTAATGATTTAAATGTTTCTGAAGAGATGTTTACCTGTGAATTTTCATTTCATGGATTACATTATTTTTTCACTACGATCTATGCTAAGAATAGATACATGGATCCTAGATCCTATTGGCATGATCTTAATATTCTAGAAAATGGTATGCAGGATCCCTGTCTTGTGATATGGGATTTTATTATGATTCTTACCTCTAGTAAAAACATTATCTCTCCCACTCTTCCATGTCCTCATTGAAATTTAAATCTTTTATGGAGGATTATAATCTTATTTCAATCAACCTCATTGGAGCTAAGTTAACTTGGTATAGAAGACACCCCAATAGGTTAGTGGCTTGTAATCTTGATAGGGCTTTTAGTAATACTGTTTCCCTTGATAAACGGGACTCCATATCGAGTATTACCTTAGCTAAGATCAAATCAGACCATCATCCAATTCTTACCAGTATTATGACCAAGAGAATTAAACCCACTCTTCCTTTCAATTTTAATAATTCTCAGGCTGTAGATCCAGATTGTACTAACATTATTAAAAATTTATGGGAAGGAATGTTGTATCACAATGATGATTTTTCTTCAACCACTAAAATAAAACATCATAAACAATTACTGAAGGGATGGTGTAATTACAAAACTAAACAACACGAAAAGGACATCTCTTCTCTTGTGAATGACCTTATTCAAATTCAAAACTCTAATAATTTCCTTGATTTCTCTTTGGATCCCCAACTAGAAGTTAGTACCTATCTGAAACTCAACTCCCTTCTAAAACATAATGATAAAATGAAAATTAAAATTTTTAAAAAGTAAATGGCTTTCAGATGGTGATTGGAATAAGAAGCTCTAAAATTCTCTCCAATGGATTAGAATAATCTGTCGACCACATTCATTTCTTAGAGGCGATGATTCCCCCCTTGACACCGAGGATTATATTAATAATCATGTCGTCTCCTATTTTCATAGTTTTTCAATGGTTCAGTTGTTAGTAAAGAACTCATACCTGGAATCACTCTAACTATTTTTACTATTGATGAAAATGACTATCTTTTAAGCATCCCTCTTGATCATGAAATCAAAGACACTGTTTATAGCCTTTGTAATGATTGTGCCGCGGGTCTTGTTGGATTCAATAATGGTTTTTTCCAACATTACTAGGAGATTATTCATATGGATTCTTGAAAACTTGTCATACCATTCATTTCCAATGGAGTTCTCCCACATGGTTTAAATGCCCAATATCTTATTCTAATTCTAAAGGTCGAAAATGCTTTTTAGAATTACATTTTCCGTCCAATTGCACTTAAAAACACCTTCTAAAAATTTATTTTAAAACAACTTTATAATAGACTCAATTATATTTAAAATATAATCATTTCTTCTAATCAATTTGGTTTTATCAAATGTTGGACTATTCATGATTGCACCTGTCTTGATTTGGAATGGACTAACACCATAAAAACATTCACTATAGGTGGTAGTGTTTCCGTTAAACTGGAGATTAGGAAAGATTTTGATACCATGGATTGAGGTTTCATTATCATGTTTATAAAAAATTGTGGGTTTAATGACTCTTTCACTGGTTTGAAAAGCACTATTTTCAATTCGGATTCCATATCTTTTCTTTTAATTGGTTCTCCTAAGGTATTCTTAAAAAAAACCAAGGGAGTTATGCAAGGAGATCCGCTTCCTTCCATTCTTTTTTCCATTTTTGAGGATTACATAAGAAGATTACTCACTCACATTATGGAACAACAAAAATATTAAATCTATCTATGCTTTTAGAAACATAATTGGTCCCCCACTCTTTTATATGCTGATGACATCATTCATTTCTTACAAGGTGATAAAAAGAATATTAAAAATCATAAAAATGCCTTGTCTCATTATGAAGATATTTCTAGTCAATCTATATGCTGGATAAAATCCTTTGTGTTCTTTGGGAAATGATTTGCTTTTAACATAATGGTTAATATCATCAATTACGTAGGTATAAATGAAGGTTATTTCCCCTTCACATTTCGTGGTGTTCCTTTCTTTTGGGTAATTCCAAAATCCAGTTACTTTAATAGTATTTTTCATAACATTACCAATCGAATTTCTTCATGGAAGGGTAAATATATCTCTATGGCTGGTAGAATTTGTCTTGTGAAATCTATAATTGTCACCAAAATGGTCTATTTGATGATTTTTTACAATGGGAATGGTGGTGTTCTTAATAAAATTAACATTTACATTAAAATAATTGTTTGGAATATAGTCAGGACTAAAAGAAAGCTTTTGACCATACCTTGGTCCACTCATTGTAAACCTTTAGACAAGGGAGGACTTGGAATCAAAAATCATAAGCTATTTAATGACGCTCTTAAAGCTAGGATGACTTCGAGGTTGCTTCATAATAACTATTATTTCTTAAGGAATGATTCCTTACTAAGATTATGAATGGAAATTTGAATTACACCAGTTCTTCTATTTGGTTGTTCATTAGACAACCCTTCACGAATAATATGAACAAATCATGGTGGTTGGTTAGTACTAACTCCACCATTAATTTTTGGCTTGAAAACTAGACTGGTGTTCCGTTAATCACCATGATGCCACCCTACTCACTTCCTAATAATACCAACTCCCCTATTAGGGATGTTGTTAATTATAATGAAATCAATATTTCTTATAATATCAATCATGTTATTGATAGTTACCCATTTTCCAACTCTGACGATTTTTTCATTTTTGATATTTTTTATAATGGTGTCATGATTCAAATTTTTTTTATAATTAACAATTCATAAACTATGAATCTAGATTAAATTGGTTAAAATATTTTATATAACATTGGATTAGGTCCTGAAGATTTACTCTTGTTTGGAATATTTCTCATAACAGATTCCCTGCTGATGTTTTTCGGTATTATTTTAGGATTAAACCTTTCTATAGATGTCACATGTGCAACCAACATAGAGATTATGCTAATCATTTATTTTGGTCTTGTTTTACAACTACATCTCTCTAAAATTATATTCATGATATTTTTTTGATGCAGATCGTCACTTCATGATTCTATTAGATCTCAATTGCAGCGTTGTATAGACATTTAATCTTCTCATTAATACAAGAATCTTTTTTTTGACTGATGTAGATGATCTCCACCATGTGATCATGCATGATAGGAATAATATTCATTATAATGATTTCTAATTAAATCTCAATACAGGTAAGTCATGATTCTCATTGCTATACAGGATGCTGCCTCGATTCAGAAAGATTATTGTGACAACACTATTGGTGATTTTGAGATCCTACACCATGTTAGGATTGCTCATTCATACAGACAGTGTCAACACACATTTGAGGTATTCTGGAAAGCTCTACTTCTAGGATGGATCAAATTGAATGTCTATGTTGCATCTAAAGGTAAAATGTGTCCGCTAGGATGCAGAAATATCTTTAGAGAATATCTTGGAAAATTCCATGGATGCTTATTTGGTGGTTGTGGTACGAACTCATCTCTTGAAGAAGAATTTATGGGGGTTATCCATGCCGTTGATTTTTCCAAAAAAGGTGTTGGATTAATATTTTGATTGAATTTTATTTGACCACTATTGTCCAAGATATTTGGAATGGGGCTGTGCATCTTTCCTGGCTTCTTACTTCCGATTGGATGAATTAGTTTTCTTCGCACACAGAAATTGATTACATTGCCACTCATGCCTTTCATGAATCGAACATGGTTGCAGATGGTCTTTCAAACCAGGTAGTCAACGAAGACATTAAATGAGAGGATGATTTTCCAGGTCATTTTCTTCCATATTATGATAAATATTGTAATAAGATTTTGTCCTTCAGACTCATGTAATCAACATTTTCTTATTCAGTAAATTGTGCCTTGATCTTTTGAAAAAGATAAATATATGTGTACATGATTTTATGAATGATCAATATTTTTGTTGAAAGATGAGTAACTTGGTATGGCCTATGAAAATATGGTAGAATTAATTTTATATGATTTATCCAAAATGATGATCTTTTCAGAATACCATCACCTACATTAGTTAATTAGAAATAATTAAAATTGTAAGGTTATAGTTTATTGAGAGGGGTGGTATGTAACCACAATGGTATTTAGGAATGTAATTAATTTTATAAATCATACCTTTGTAGTTGTAACCTTTCTTAAAAATAATTTTTAATGAATAAAAAATAAGTGATACAATATATGAATTAAACTAATGAAACTTTGTTAATTCATAAGTGGAATATTTAAAAATTAAATAAAATAATGTCTTGAACACTTTAAGTTTTCACTCACCAGTAATGAAGTACATAGTGTGAAAGTTCATAATTTCATGGTGAAAATAGAAAAGAAATAACAAATTCTTCATGACTCCAAAATCTCTTCAATCATATTAAACCTTTGGGATCACCAATAGACAAAAACCCCATATGAATGATCAACATGAATGTAAAATAGAATTACGAATAATCTATAATATTATATAATAATTAACCTTTGTAATGTGATATTGGAAAGAACGAATAAATTTTTAACTCTTTGTATAGGAATGGAATCTAGTCATCTTAAATATAGTCATTGAAAATATAGCTATTCAAAATATATTCCTTGGTAATATATTAAATATGTATACTAAATTCCTGAGTTTTTAAAAAATATTTCTCATACGGAAATATGAATATGATGTTAATATATTATCTTCATATATATATATATATATCTGTGTTACATACAAATAACAATAATAATATAAATAATAATATTATTAAAATATGATATTAATTATATATATAATTAATATACATATTTTAAATTTAATGAATTTGTAATATTAATTTTTTTTGTATAAATAATCAATTAATTTTTTTTGAAGAGTATTTATTATAAACATAATATTTAATTTTCAAGAACTAATTTATTTAGTATTCCATTTTTTAATTATAATCTAAATTGAAAATTTTAAAATATTATTAAACATAAACTATTGCATTAAAAACACATAAATTATAAATCAATATGAAACAAAATTAAGAATATATAATATTTCAAAAATATGTTTTTCAATAAATAAAGTAATTTTTATAATTAAATTTTTAATTTATAGGATAAATCTATAAATTTTAGTATACCAATTTTATAAAATAATTATCAATTTTTAATTCCACATGTCAAAATTAAAATAGGACAATTTATTTATATTTTAGTAAAATAACTGATATTTGGTGAATAGTTAAATGTAATTATTTCGTAATACCATAACTTTTACGTGAGAGGGTTGTTTTTTTTTAAAAAAAAATTATTATATATATTTTTATAGAATATAAAATTATGCATTTTAAAAATACTATATTCAATTTATAGAAATAATGAATATTATTTTAAAAGTTCCAGTAATATTTTATTAAAACTATCTTTTGTCTATTTATTGAATTATATATAGGTATGTAAAATAAGGTTTTTAATTAATGTTACCATAAAATAAAAATTACTTGACAATATTAATTTTATTAATATTATTGGAATTAATAAAGTTATTAATATTGTTCCATATAAGAGAGTAATTCCTAAAAACACACTCTAACTAAAATGGTTTTTTACACATTATGTGATATAATAATTAATTAAATATTATAAATAATAGAAATTTTATTTTGTAATATAATAAAAATATATAAAATTTTTATTTAAAAATTAATAAATTAATAAATTTTTGTTAGTTCAATTACATTTTTTTATAAGGGTGATAGTGGAGTTACCATTATAAGGGAATGATATGGTAAAAGTTGTTTTAAGTACATAAAAAAGATAAATTTGGAGGATAAAATGTTTTATAGTTTAGGGTTGAAGGATGTATAGGCTTATATAATTATCCAGACAATTATTTTCTATTTTTGGAGTGTTTTCTCTTGTATAATGAATTGATATTTCTTTTAAACAATGGGTAATTAAAAAAGTTCTATTTTAATAAAATTTAAAAGGAAACTGACTCCTACCCATTTTTTACCCATTCTAATGTATTTTCATTAGAAAAACTCTTACCTGGTCTCTCCTAAACACCCTCCACATGCCGTTTAATATTTTTGTCCCTAAAAGTCTAATGTTATTATTCTTTACGAGTAATCCATTGGAGAGCATGCAAGGTAATAGTAATACACTCAACCCAACTTTTCTATGTTATTTACTAATTATACACCCCTAAATTCCTTTCTATATAACATTGTATTAAAATAGCGTAATTTTTAATATTATAAAATTACTTTATACTAATGGAATTTCAATTTTATATTTTCTTAATAAATTATTGGGATAAATGAAAACATTATCATTTGTGTGAAGAATACCTCCTCCATGAGAAAGATGTTTTGTTTCCCCTGACCACAAAACGTGGTGAAAATAAAATTTTATTATTTCATAAAAAAGATATATTTAAAAATATTAATTTTTTAGGGACTACATAATTCAATATATATGAAATAAAAAGAATAAAACGGTATACTAGCTTAAACTTCCTTAAATGTACTTGTCGTAGTAATTTAATTAATTTGGAACTTTTTGGTATAACCATTGAAACTACATGAGTATCTTCCTAATGAAATAATAAATGAAATAAAACTCCTAACCTATTTATAACATTAAGTGATTTTAAAAAACCTTGTATGATTGTCAATAAATACAATGTCTTTCAATTAAATTAACTTAACACATCCATGTACCTGACAAAAGATAAGTATATATTGTGAATAATTGTTATCAAATAATAGATGGCCACCATAAAAATAAAAATATATTAAAAGGGTTTTGGATATAAATCTAATGAACCTATTTTAATTTTAAAATAAGATAAATGAATGCGTAGAGAACATTTAGACATGAGTAAAGTGTTTCTTCTAAAATAATCTTTCTTTGATACACAATGTTTTTTATGAACATTATTTCTATTAAATGGTCTATATAATAAAAATTCGATATATAATATCACAAATTTTTTTATTCATGGAATTTTTAACAATAATTTTATATTCTCTCTATTTCGTTGAATTTTTACTATATTTTTTCATGAGCTGTAAGAGATAATTTGTATAACCATATATACTTGTTGATTACAAATTTTCTCTATTTTTCTCAATGTCACACAATCATCCTCATGTGAGATTATCCATTTTTATAAATTTTCCTTACATATATTCACAATTTTATATCCTTTTCATTATTACGGTTACAATAGTTTATAGTTTGCTTCAAAATTCCCACTTTTAACTCAACATGATTAATGGGAACCAACCATTTTCTTGTCAAACGCCATGAATCACCCCTATCAATGGTTTTGAAACCTAGAATAGATACTAAAAACAATAATTATTTTATGGGGGATACTCTTGGTTAAATTATTGGTTTACAGAAAAATATATTCTATTTCCCTCTTTTAAAATATCCATCATATTCTTTATAATGATTCACCCAAGTTGTATGTTAAATTTGTTTCTAACCCTAGATCCATATCATTATATTTATACATTGGAACTCCATGTTTAATAAATTTCTTATATTTACAATTTTCAATATTTGAATTGATTTAATTACATATTCTATTGGGTATATTTATGATTTATCCTTTAGTTATATTTGAAATAATAATTATAAAACACACTTACATTTTATGGGTTTCATGAAACTTCTAATATATAGGTTTCCTTTATCTTTTGTCACACATATGGATGCACATATTATTATGTGACATGTGAGTTCATTATATATATCAAATTTATTCATTTATTTTAATTTATCTTGGCATACCATTTATGTTTCACACATGGTTATTCTGATCACAATATGTTATGATGGAAGTTAGACTGAGCATACAATGATTGTGACAAAAGATAGATTTTTTTATGTTTTCTTTGTAGTTATCCATGAAAAACTTTAATGATTTCATGATTTATGATTTCACCACATTCATAAGATCCCATTTCTTTATGATTTCATTTCATTATTACATGTTTTCATTCTTATGATTATTATCTTTATGATATAATCTTAGGCCTATTGACTCTCAAATAATTCATTATTTACATGATTTTCGATTTATTATAGTTTTTAGCTCAATATTTTACTTTTTTATTTTCCCCCCAATATCCTGTTTAGTTTTAGAATATCTTGGGGATTTCAGAGAAACTATATTGAGTTTAAAATAATTTTTTTTTCAGTTTAAGATTGTGTACTTATGTATCTAATCATAATATTTCACTAAACATTTGGATCATATGATAGTATTTATGGGACAATATTTTATAACTGATGAAATAATTTCTGTTTAAGGATTTGATTGATATATTTTATATCAGATAAATTTCTAGTGAATTTTTGATATTATTATTTAAGAATCATATTGAAAACCTAAGGGATAAGTCTAAGGGATATGACTTTGTGTAATATAAAATCCTAATATTTTATAAATTAGACATTTTGTAGTATTCTATGAAATTAGGTTCTTATATGTATACTAGAAAGTGGTTGCAGGCTATAAAAAAATTGTATATTGTTGTAATAAACCCAAAGAGGACATGGTGGGTATAAAATCAATTGTAACCTCATGCATGAAAAAAGGCCTAACTATACACCTAGGTAAAAACTTCTAGTGGATATGCTTTGGTCAATGTTATTCTCTTTTAAAACTAGTATAAAGGATTTATTTGTTATTTACATTGAGTGATTATATTAGGATGTTTGAGTGAAAAACAAAAATTAACCAAGGAAGAAAAAATATATTTTTTATATTAAACACATATTACATAGTCTAAATGAATTTATCATAGGTTCAAATGAAATTGTGATTAGAGAACATATATTAGGATATAGATTTGAAATCCATATACTATTATTATATTATATATTATACTGATCATTTTGGATATGTATATGGTTGAAATAAGATCATGAGGATAAAATTGAGAAAGGAATGTATATGAAAACCACAATGCCTTATCACTGTATAAATATGTATACTTAAATGTTTTATAATCTCAATATATTTCGATTTTCATTAAAATTATATTTTACTTGTACTGCCTAATGTAGTGTGGTTGATACCATAATATAAATTAAGGCTATTAATTTTAATTAATGGGGGATATTTATAAATTATAATATTTTAAATTAAATATTTTATGGGGGTTATGTGAACATCATAATGTTTTTTCTTCAATAGTGTTTTTTAAATGAATAAAAACATTTTTTAAAAGTGAATAAAAAACTTCAAAATATTTTTTCTATTAATTTCATTTTTTATGCATAAAAATTTTAAAAAATATTATTGAACAATGAATAACTACCATTTTTAATATAATTTTTTTTCCTATGAATGGGTTGATTGATTTTTAAAAATTAAGTTATACAATATTAGTAACCTTTATATTCATAACTACTTCATAATTTTTTTTATGTTTTTTTCTCATATATTTATTATGATATATATAGTTGTGTTTAATATTTTTTAATAGTTGTTAAGGATTAAAGTTAATTTTAGATGGAATATACATTTTCAATGTGGTTTAATATCATAGATATTTAAAAGTATAGGGAAGATGTTACACCCCATGATTTTATGAAATATTTACATTTTATAAATAAATTTAATTTTTTATTGAATGGGATACAAGGAACAAAAATGCTTAACAAACCTAAATATACTATTAATATTTTAATTCAAAAAATACCTGTAGAAAAAAAAATATACTTTATAGTAGGACCATTAGTAACCACATTTCTGGAAAATAAGTATGATTTTTCATATAAAAAAATATTTTGATAAATAAGGACATAATTATATGTAATGAGTTTATGTGCATCAAAATACATGTTTTTGAAAAAATATTACTGTTTATTTTTTAAAAAGATTATAAAACAATTTTTTTAATTTTAGAAACTATATTTTAAAAAAATAACCTTAGTTTTGGATTTAAAAAATAAAAATAATCTTAGGGTAAATATTTGTGATTTTTCTAAATGTTTTTATTTTTTAATGAATAGTGAAAGATGAATTTTTAATTTTAAACTACATTTTAATTAGAAGAATTTATAAGTTTAATTTTGTTATTTGTGGTATTTAAAAGTAATTTATTTAAAAATTATATCATAATTAATCTAATTTATTCTAATATTTTCAATTTAATATTTAATATTTATATTCAAACTTTTAATACTTATGAAAACATTTTCTATGGAAACCCATTTTTTCATCCTATATCTGTGGTAAATATGAAATTAAATTATTCCATATTTGTTATTTGAATCCATATAAGGTTATTTAATTTATTTAATTTTCTAGATTAAAAGTGTCACGACCCGTCCCAGTGGGGTCCGCGCCGTGACTCCCTAAGCCCGCCGCCAATAGGCTAGGGGCTGGTGACTAGCACCGAGTAGGCATAATACTAATATGGGAGGCATTGCCTATGTACCTGTACACACACACACACATCTCCATTCCCACAAATTCTGAAATGTAAAAAATCAGTAAGGAAAAGAATGCATGCATACAAATAAACCCAACCAATAGAGTACAACGAAAGGAAGAGTATTGTAAAAGTAAACCGGGCCGGAATACAAGCCCACCAAAAGAAAAAAAAACAAGAGTCTGAAAACTGCAAAGTCCAACCTGTAAGCACAAAAGGTACTAGGACTGCTGCTCATAGCAGTAAGAACACCTCGGCCTGTAGGGAACTCAGAAAGCTCAGTCCGATCCTGGTCTACCCTGGACTCTTTCAAAAGGCTGCTCGTCTGCACAAGACACTAGACGTGTGGGCAAATCCCGTGTAGAGGTGAGTATAACAACACTCTGTAGAGAACCGCGAAAACCACAAACGAGTACATAAAGTAAAGGTACGGTCAGCTATGCACAGTATATGTCTATAGAACGTATAGAACAAACCAAATATACTCAACACCCAGACCCGTGGTCTAGAGATAAGTCACACAACCGCATACCCCTTTTAGGGATTCTGTTCGAAGATTCTGTGATGCACTCTTCCGGAAGAAAACAATCCACAAGTCTTATGGCTCTGATGACATCCTTCCGGGATGTGTTGTTCGTCGGGAACCGTCGTGAGAGATATCTACACTCATTAAGGGGAACACAGTCTTGACTGGAAAGGTTACGGTAGGTAGAAGCACTAATTACAGGAGACACACTCTTGAGTGGGAAAGACCATGATACAGAGATGAGGATCACTGTCAGGGCCATGGAGGATACCACAACTCATCCAGATTCACCTGTTATGAGATTCACCAGCTAAGTAGAGGATCAACGCCCAGTAAGGTTGGTCACGTCGATGCCTAACTCTACCTAGGGTCAATAATGGATATAGGATCTCGATCTGGGCCTCTCGGATGGATGCCTGACTCTATCACAGGATGTCCGGCTAAAAGGATCATACTCTTGTGCGTGAAATGATGCCTGACCTTCAAGGGAATGAGAAGAAGGGGAACTAACCCAAATGAAAGACATTCAAGGTATGGTGAATGAAATGACCAAGTCATTTTTTAAAAAGTACATTGCGTATAAAAAAATTACTCGCCATGTTGTTTGACCCCAGGTACTGCCCGTGTACAACGTCCCGTGTCAAAGGCTTGTCATGTAGAAAAACATAGTACATGGTGTGTAGTACAGTGTACCCGCCGTGTAAGGGTAATTGGCATTGTCTTCGAGTACTCTGGCCATGTGCCCGTACATGGTCATCAACCCGTGTAATATGAACATGGGGTTACCCACGTTACTGCCCTCGCCTGGCCATGTGATGGAGTACACAGTCGTGTACCCCATCCCATATCTGCGTATCCACGAGATACATGCCGAGTTCCGCGTAGCCGCTTCTACCGCGCTGTACACGTCGTGTCGCCTGAAGCCATGTAGCTCATCCCGTGTCTGTGTACTACACAACGTACCTAGCAAGCTTCGGGGAAAGTCCAAAACACCGTGTGACTGGGGTCCCACGCTGTGTTGTTCTTCTCTGACCCCGAAACCCTAGCCGCCGCCAGTACTACACGGAGTGTTCTTCGGAAGTACACGCCGTGTATTCTGAAAATTTCTAGAAACGATGCCCTTTGCCGGCGCGCCTCCTATGGTGCTCCGATCATCGATCTGTCCGTCCGATCGCTGCAAAACATCCAGGTTTTGGTCACCTCGACACCACGAAGCCACTTCCGTAATTTTCGGGCCTCTGATCAGCCTCGATAACTTGACTTGATCTTCCCGCGCGAAGAACTCTCGAAGAATGACCTTTACCGATCCGGTCCTATTCGTCGTCCGCCATCGTCGTAGAACCTCCACAAGGTTTTTGCAGTGTCAAACCTTCGATTTTGGATCATTTCATTGATGAATGGATGTCCAACGATCTGTTCTTCATCACCCCATGAATATCGTGAAGAACACTTGAGGAAAGAAGGGGGAAGAAATCCAAATAACCAAATTGAGGAACGAACCTCGGTCGTCTTTTTTCACAATGTTAATCCGCTCCTGTTAATAAGATTAAACAAAGAAAGAATCAACAACAACATAACGCATGGATCATATACCTATAATATTTCCAAAGAAAATCCCTCCTGTAAGAACATACGGATATACATATCAACTTGTTCGTGGTTGACTTGTGTTCATCGTTTAATCACAAATACGGGGAAAAGAAATTGAAATAACAACCCCTACCTTTTGAAAGGCTCGATCTTTGACGAAGGCGTCGTGCTGTTGTTGTCGTCGATATCCTTCAACGTTGTTGGCGTAGCGATTCTCGACTTCGATCCATCGTCTTTCGCCGCCAAGAGTTTGCTCCAAATCACCAACGATTTGGCAGAGGTTCATCTCAAATGTCACATACGATCAACAATTTCATAACCAATTAAAAATGGAATCATGTTTTCATTTAATTACGCGATATAATTAATGACGTTGAATCACCATTTTGATGTTATTATGATGCGCCATTAATTTAGGAAACAGCAGCGCCGTTGCCGCGCTGTAGTGGATGTTTCCTTAAATGAAATAGAATAAACTTGATAATTTATTTTATTTTATTTTACATAAAACGTATGAATATTAACTTTTTCCCTCGACCTGCGCCGATCAAGGTTGGCCTCATTCTAAAGTAAATTCATTGTCCCGGACGCAACAGTGCCCTCATATTTTGAATCCGGAAATCCGTTTGGAAACTGCCACAACGGCGTACAAGCTCTGACTCAATTATCTTTAAAAAAAGTTCAAACCACAATTCTGGGCTCACTAGACCTCAGAATTATGTGTTGTCTTCTCCCCCAGTCTCTAAATAATTCCATATAATATTTAAAAAATAATAAACGGAAAATACGAGACATTAAATTCTCCCCACATTGGGGCTTTACGTCCCCGAAAATCCAAAACAAAGGCAACTCAAAAAGATGAGGGTACTGGGATCAGATCTGGGCCTCCCGCTCCCACGTGCTCTCTTGAAGATTCCTGTGCTGCCACTAGACGCACATCAAGGTAATCGATCGCCCATAAAGGATCCTCTCATGTCGATCTTTGATCTCCACCAGGTACTCAGCAATGGTCCCTCAATCCTCTATATCCAGCTTGCCCCAGTCGATGATGTGTGATGGGTCATGCACGTACCTCCTCAGCTATAACACGTGGAAGACATCATGTACCCAATGCAACTGTGGCGGTAGATCTAGGTGGTATGCCACCTCACCAACTCTACAAAGAATCTGGAAAGGTCTGATGAACCTCTGATATATCTTTCCGCCTCGGCCAAATCTCTGTAACCCTCATCAAGGTGAGACTAGAAGAAAGACATGGTCTCCCTCTTCGAACTCTAGAGGTCTCTAATTCCTTTCAGCATAAGACTTATGACAGCTCTGTGCAGTCTTCCTTTTCTCCTGGATGATCTGCACCTTCTCTGTGGTGCCTTGCACTAACTCTGCACCAATGAGTGCTGACTCTCCGGGGTTGGTCCAGCAAAGCGGTGACCGGAAGGGTCTCCCATACAAGGCCTTGAACAATGCCATACCAATGGTGGATTGGTAGCTTTTGTTGTACGCAAACTCCACCAGTGGTAGGTGGACCTCCCAACTACGACCAAAGTCCATGATACAAGCTCTTAACATATCCTCCAGAACCTGAATGGTCCTCTCCGTCTGACCATCCGTCTGGGGATGAAACATTGTACTCAAGCATAGCTGATTCCCAAAAGCCTCCTACAATCCCATCCACAACTGGGATGTGAAGCGGGCATCTTGGTCTGAGACTATAGTCGAGGGGACTCCATGAAGCTGAAATGTCTCCTGCATGTAGAGGCGTCCCAAGCTCTCTAAAGAACTCTTCTCCCTGATAGCTAGAAAGTGGGCCGACTTGGTGATTCGATAAACGATCACCCAGATGGAATCATGACCCTTGGATGTCTATGGTATTCCCATTATGAAGTCCATAGATATTCCATCCTACTTCCACTCTGGAACTTCCAGGGGGTGAGCTAATCCTGCTAGAACCTGGTGCTCAGCCTTCACATGATGGCATGTGAGGCTTTGAGAAATGATCTCTGCTGCTGCCTTCTTCATGCCTGACCACCAGAACTATCGTTGGAGATCCTGGTACATCTTTGTAACTCCAGGATCTACAACCAAATGGGATGTATGAAACTCTCTTAGGACCTCCTCCTAGAACGCCACTAGTACAACAGTGTGTCCTCTGAAAAGGAGTATGTGCTCCCCACCTTGTGAATATCCATTAGGTGCATGTCCCGTGGATAACTGAGCACGTAAATATAAACAGTAAACATCCCCAATTTGTGCCTCCCTAACTCGCTATACGATTTGAGGGGTGAAAACCATCGACAATAGGTAACCTCTATTCTCTCCATCCGCGAAGGATAACTGTAACGCGGCTAACTGTTGTGTCACCTCACTCAACAGCTGTGAGCTCAACCTTCTGCTAAGAGCATCTTCAACCTTTTCCCCCTTTATAGGAGTATAGATGATCTCAAAATCATAGTCCTGGAGGAACTATATCCAACGCCTCTGCCTCAGATTCTGATCCTTCTGTGAGAAGATGTACTTGATGACCTTGTGGTCAGAGTAGACAATAAACCGATCACCCATAAGGTAGTGTCGCCACATCTTCAATACGAAGACAGCCACTGCCAACTCAAGATCATGGGTCACATAGTTCTGCACAAGTGGCCTAAGCTGGCACGAAACATAATCAATCACTACATGCCACTGCATCAGGACCAGCTGAGCCCGGTCCTTGATGCGTCACAGAAAACTACGTACTCGACACCCTCCTTTGTCAATATCAAGACTGGGGCGCTCGTCAAACTCTGTCTCAACTTCTCAAAATCCTTATGGCAATTTTATATCCACACGATGGGTTTCTCCTTCCTGGTCAAGGCCTTCATCGGTGCTGATATCCGGGAGAATTCAGGAATGAATCTTCGGTAATACTATGCCAACCCAAGGAAGCACCGCACCTCCATCTCACTCCGAGGTGGATCCCATGATAAAACAGCCTCCACCTTGGTTGGGTCCACAGCTACTCCATCTACTGAGATGACATGTCCCAGAAAGTGGACCTCCTGAAACCAGAACTGGAACTTTAAGAGCTTCTGATAAAGCTGGTTCTCCCGAAATATGTCCAAAACCATCCACAGGTGTCTCGCGTGCACCTCCTCTGACGCCGAGTACACAAGGATGTCATCGATGAAGACCACTACAAACCGGTCCAAGTAAGGTTGGAAGATCTGGTTCATCAGCCCCATGAACACTGCGGGGGAGTTCGTAATGCCAAAAGGCATCACCAAGTACTCATAGTGACCGTAGCGGCATATGAAAGCCGCCTTCGGTATATCCTCATCTTGCACTCATAGCTGGTGATAGCCCGATCTAAGGTCAACCATCGAGAACAAATATTCCCCCTCTTAGCAGATCAAAGAGGTCATAAATCCTCGGTAGGGGATACTTGTTCTTAACCGTCACCTGGTTCAGCAGCCGGTAATCCAGGCACAATCTCAGACTCCCGTCTGTCTTTTTGGAAAACAAGACTGGGGCCGCCCCGGGTGAGACACTGGGTCTTATGAAACCCATGCTCTATAAATCCTCCAAATGCACCCTCATATCTTGATGCTCTGCGGGAGCCCTACGATAAGCCGATGAGGAAATCGGTGTCGTCCCGGGGTGTAAGTCGATGAAGAAGTCAATTTCTCGGAGGGGAGGTAATCCTGGAACATCTTCAGGAAAGACGTCCTCATACTATGCCACCACTATTGGGAACTGAGAGCTCACAACATCTACTGCCTTGAGCGTAAGTCTAGCCATCTCATTAGTGATCTGCTTCACCCTACTATGCATGAGATCATTTTGTGTTGCGGGGGTTTCTTTTTCTCCGACAAATGAAAACCTCATTCCATCACAGCGGACACACCACACTCTTTGCCTAAAATAGTCAATCTGGTCATGGACCGAAGATAACCAATCCACACCAAGAATGATGTCGTAAGGCGTCGATGCTACCATTAGGTTGTTCCAACTGAAACTCTCGCCTCCGGGGGTAAGATCACACCGTCTGAAAAGGTGTGTGATCATCGAGTCTCCTCCCGTAGGTGTCTACAAGCGTAAGGATCGATTCAACGGTTCTACCAAAATCTCGAGGTTTCATACAAGACTTGTGGCTATAATGGAATGAGTGGAACCTATGTCTATGAGTACGGTAGCTAAGGTATAAAATACACAATTCATACCTTGAATCAACCCTGGAGCCCCTGGGTTGTATGCCTCGATCGCATGCAGTTGTCCTCGCCCCTGTCCCCCATCTCCCTAAGCCTGGTGCGGACCTCCTGGGGGTGGTGGTGGAAGTATGTCGAAGCATCTACCACCACCTGCAGCTCTCCCTGATCCTATTCCATATTCGTCGCCTGGTGGGTCTCCCTGCTCTATTGTCTGCCTCTACCTCGGTGGTCCATCCACTGCTTCCCTATCAGCAGCTCAATAGGTCGGGCCATCTCTAGCTAGATGTCCCTTAACGTGGCATGCGTAGCATCGCTTCACCCTAGGCTGACTGGATCCATCTTGAGAGCCCTGGACTATCGATCCCTTGCCCTGGGTCCTCCTATGATGTTTCTCACGTCCAGATCCCTATTCTTGACGTTGGGTCCCTACTTTCGGGGTCTCCATACCTATCTGCATGCTGTTGACTGCTGTCAGCTGCCTATGCTCCGCAAAGAAGCTCTCGATCACCAAGACCCTCTCGAGCACTCCAGCATAAGTCGATATGCATAGAGTCACAACACTAGCTAAGATGTCTCGTAGTAAACCTCGCTCGTAGGTCCGAGCTCCGATGTACTGATCCCTGACCATATCCATTGAGTACCTGCCGAGTTTGGTGAACATCAATGATTAGTCAGCCACTGTCATATTTCCCTGCTGGAGCTGAAGAATCTACTGGATACGTACAAATCTAAGAGTAATCGGAGAGAACTCATCCCTGAAGAGTCTCACAAACTCCATCCACAAAAGGTTCTCCTCGTCGTGAGTCTGATTGGTCAGACTCCACCATCACCCCGATGAACCATGAAGAAGGCTCGCTCCTAGGATCACCATCTGGTCTGCTGGTATCCTCACTAGGAGGAAAACTCTAGTTGCCTCCTCAAGCCAGTCCTCAGCCGCCTGAGGGTCGGGCTCGCCTCAGAACATGAGGGGCCTCTGTCCTTCAAACTCATGGAGCCCGCTGAGCCTGCGCTCCTCGCCAGTCGGTGCTGCGGGTACCACTGGCTGCTCCAATGGTGGTGGTACAGCAGGTGCACCACCTGGTGGAAACGCTTGGGGAGCTGGTCCCTGTATCGATGCCTCGTCACTGAGGGGGTCATACTTGTGATCGTGCTGCTGAACCCTAGTGGGTATGAATCACAGAGGCATCCTGTAAACAAACAATATGTACTATGTTCAATGAGTATATCAGTATAGCTGACACAATGGTCATGGAAAACATGACTCATTCCTGTTTGATGCATGTACCTTTTTATTTCCCCGCAACCAATGATTTTGTGTACCTAGTCGAAAAGCAGGTTATAAGAGTCCTAGTGTATGGATACGTCAGCCGCCGAACCAACACTAGGGTCTCTGTCCTAAAAGCCGAACCCGAAACACTCAACACTGTTGCCCCAAACCAATCTCACAGACTCTTGGTTCAAAGGTAGAACCGACCACCTCTGATACCAATTTGTCACGACCCATCCCAGTGGGGCCCACGCCGTGACTCCCCAAGCCCACCTCCAATAGCCCAGGGGCTGGTGACTAGAACCGTGTAGGCATAACACTAATATGGGAGGCATTTCATATATACCTGTAAACACACACACATCTCAAAGCCCACAAATGATGAAATGTAAAAAAACCACTAAGGTAGTGAATGCATGCATACAACTAAAACCAACCAACAGAGTATGTCGAAAGATAGAGTACTGTAAAAGTAAACTGGGCCAAAATACAAGCCCACCAAAAGAAAAACAAACATGATTCTGAAAACCGCAATGTCCAACCTGTAAGCAGAAAATGTACTGTGACTGCTGCTCATAGCCGTAGGAACACCTTAGCCTATAGGGATCTCTGAAAGCTCGGTCCTATCATGGTCCCCCCTGGACTCTGTCAAAAGGCTGCTCGTCTGCAAAAGACACCAGAGGTGCGGGCAAAGCCCGTACATGTGTGAGTATAACAATACTTAGTAGAGGACCCTGAAAACCACAAATCAATTCACAAAGTAAAGGTACGGTCAGCTATGCACAGTATATGTCTACAGGACATATAGAACAAACCAGATATACTAAACACCCAGACCCGTGGTCTAGAGACAAGTCACACAACCGTATACCCCCGTTAGGGATTCTGTTCGAAGATTCTGTGATGCACTCGTTCCGGGAGAACACACTCCACGAGTCTTATGGCTCTGATGACGTATGTCCGAGATTTGATATTCTTTGGGAACCATCACGAGAGATATCTACACTCATTACAGGAGACACATTCTTGAGTGGAAAGGTTACGGTAGGTAGAATAACTCATTACGGGAGACACACTATTGAGTGGGAAAGATCACGATACACAGATGAGGATCACTTCCATGGGCATGGCGGATACCATGACTCATCTGGATTCACCATTTAGGTGATACACCGGCTAGTTAGAGGATAAACGCCCGGTATGGTTGGTCACGTCGATACCGGACTCTACCGAGGGTCAAGAATGGATAGAGGATCTCGATTCGGGCCTCTCAGATGGATTCTAGACTCTATCACAGAAAGTCCTGCTGAAGGGATCGAACTCCTGAGTGGGAAATGATGCCTAGACTTTAGGGGAATGAGAATAAGGGTCACTAACCCAAATGAAAGACGTCCAATTTATGGTGAACGAAACGACAAATCCGTTTTCCAAAATGTACAATGCGTGTAGAAAATGTACATGCCGTGTTGTCTGACCCTGGGTACTGCCTGTGTACAACGTCCCATGTCAAAGGATGGTCATGTAGAAAAACATATTACACGGCTTTTAGTACGGTATACACACTATGTTTGGGTTACTGGGGTTGGCTCCATGTACTCTGGCCATGTGTCCGTACACGGTCATCAACCCGTGTACTCAAACCCATGTAATCTGAACATGGGGTGACCCATGTTACTGGCCTTGCCTGGCCGTTTGATGGAGTACACAGTCATGTACCCCATCCCGTTTCCATGTATCCGTGAGATACACGTCGAGTTTCGAGTAGCCGCTTCTGACGCGCTGTACACGTCATGTCACCTGAAGCCGTGTAGCTCATCCTGTGTCCCTGTACTACCCAAAGTACAAGGTGAGATTCGGGGAAAGTCCAACACACCGTGTGACCGAGGTCAGATTCCATGTTGTTCCTCTCTAACCCCGAAACACTAGCCACTGCCGCCAGTACTACAATGTGTGTTTTTCGGAAGTACACGTCATGTATTCTGGAAATTTCCAGAAACACCGCCCTTCAACGGCACGCCTTCCGTGGTTCTCCAATCATCTATCCGACCATCCGATCGCCGCAAAACATACATGTTTTGGTCGCCCCGACACCATGAAGCCACTTAATTCATTTTCAGGCCTCTGATTGGCCTTGAAGACATGACTTATTCTTCCCGTACAAAGAATGCTCGAAGAACTCCCTTTCTCGATCTGATCTGATTCGTCATCGGCCATCATCGTCACACCTCCACAAGGTCATTGTGAGGTCGAACCTTCTATTTGGGATCGTTACGTCATAGAAAGGATGTGCAACAATCCGTTGTTCATCACCCCATTAATAAGGAAAGGAACGTGCGAGGAAAAAAGGGGGAATAAATCCAAATAAACAAATTGAGGAACGAACCTCCACCCTCACTTGTCATGGCGTTGATCTGCTCTCATAAATACGTTTAAACGGAGAAAGAATCAACAAAAACATAAAGAAAAGATCAACTCCCCATAATCATCCCAAAGAAAATACCTCCCGTAAGAACGAACGGATCCGCATATCAACTTGTTCGTGGTTGATCCGTGTTCATCGTTTTAACACAAATACGGGGAAAAGAAATCGAAATAACAACCGCTACCTTTTGAAAGGATCGATCACTGACGAAGGCACCGTGCTTCCATTGTCTTCGAGATCCTTCTATATTGTTGGCGTAGCAATTATCGACTTCGATCCATCGTCGTTCGCCGCCGAGAGTTTTCTCCAACGCGTCGCGGATTCGGCCGAGGTTTCTCTAAAAACGTCGCCAATGATCAACAATTGCTTAACCCATTGAAAACAGAAACATGTTTTCATTTAATTACATGGTAGAATAAATGATGTCAAATATCCATTTAGAAGTTATTATGACATGCCATTAATTTAGGAAACAGCTGCGATGTTGTCGCACTGCAGCGAATGTTTACTTAAAATAAATAAAATAAACTTGTGAATTTATTTTATTTTATTTTACTTAAAACGTCCGAAAATTAACTTTTTCCCTCGACCCGTGACAGTTGAGGTTCGCCTCATTCTTAGTTAAAGTCGTTGTCCCTGACGCAATAGTGCCCTCATATATTTAATTCGGGAATCTGTTTGGAAACTGCCACAACTGCGCACAAGCCTCGACTCACTTATATTTTGAAAAGGTTCAAAGCACCATTCTCCGCTCATTGGACCTCAGAATGATGTGCCGTCTTCACGCCCGGTTTCTAAATAATTCCATATAAAACTTAAAAAATAATAAATAGAAAATCAGAGACACTAAAAACTGTATTTAATAATTTTAACTTATCTTTAGGTATAAATGAATTATAAAATGTGTAAAAACAATTTACCATTGTTAAGGTTAGAACTAATTTAATGAGGATTAAAAAAATGATTAGAGTTTAAATGGCCTAATTTTTTTCAAAAGAGTATTTTATGTCACCATTTAGTCCTTATAAAATTTTATTTAACATCAGGAACCTTTTGGTAGACATCTTTCTTGTGAGATATTTGGGTATATGGTGTTATTTTTAAAAATTCTAATATTGTCATCTCCACATTATATAAAATGAAAACCCCCTCTCCACTCCTCTTCACACTCAAATATCTTATTGTTTGAGAAAATATCAACTCATATACATTATTTACATTATTCAAACATAATATAATTTTTATTATAATTAGGAAACCCATTTAAGAAGGCCTTTGGTGATGACTTAAGGATGTTGTCTGAAGAAGATGCATCATTATTAACTGGGTATATTTATTTTATTTCATCTATTATATACATAGAATCCTATTAAAAAATGATGGTATAATACAAATATTATATTAAATATATTGATATTCCATTATAATAATATAATAACCTATATCCATATTCACGTCTATATAATGAAAAATGAAACAATCGACTGTGTGTTTGGCAGACTAATTTTCTATCACTAACTCATGTGGATGAAGATAATGATGTATATAATGTTTTTATATTATAATTATTAATTTTTTATTCTTATTTGAATATAATATAAAATCTAACTTCTTACCTTCTGTATCATTAGAAATCCATATTGTCACTCATGTGTGTGTATAGACCACTGTCTCCACGAAGTGATGTAATATATTTTTCATTTTATTCAGAAATGGATGGTAATTGGTACGTATTATGGGAATATATATTATATATATTATATTAATATTATTTTAGAAATTATAGTTAGTGTTTACATTTCTTTCAATCTATCTATTGACAAAAAGAAAATTATGTTAATCCGTAAATATGACATGCTATCTTCAGAAATGTGGTAATTCATTTTCTATATATAAATTTAGTGGATTAATATAAATAAATGTATAATAAATATATATTATTTTTAAAATCATAGATATTATTTAATTCTGATCAATTTATAAGTGTCAAAAATATAAAAACAAAAGATATAGGAAACATGAAGTCGTTATAAAGTAAAACATGGTTTTACCATGGAATTGTTTATAAAAATGTATCAAAAGGTCATAATTAAATAATATATGGTATGATATATATGTGTATTATTATGGAATATATGCGTTATAAACTTATTATTATTACACATGAGGTTCTAACAAGTAATAAGAAATTTTATAATTGAGGAATGTGATTACTAGTATCACTTTTATTTCAGGAGACATATTCCATATTCACCACTAACATCATTTGTATGGTGTATATTGTTACTATTTTACAAATTATATGATTAAAATATTTACAATAATTATATTTATTTTTTAATTTTTTTAATGGGTTTTAGGTTTCCAATGTTTCTAAAAATATATATTTTTTAATCTCACATTTATTTTATGGAGACATATGCCTTAATCACAGCTTGTTTATTTTGTGTGGTGTATAAAGTGCTGAATAATTTATTTCTCTGTAAATATTTTGAAAGTTATAGGGATTTAAATTTCTGTATAAGGTTATTTATTTCGTTTTTATTTTAATTTAGAATCAACCAATGAGTCATGGGTTTGACGTTAAACTCTCATTTTTATCGGGATTATTTATGATTATGTATCCAGTGATTAATGATTTGGATACATATCCCAAAAAATGAATAATTTTATTATAATATGGTTATATAATTTAAATTACCATTTTCCTTATTTTTCCCATAATTAGGTAGATATGGTTTGAAATACATGTTTTTAAAAAAAGAATCTTTATTTCTCCCTTCTGTCAGAAATCATTTTTCACTAATGTCAATGTTTTATATTCTTTTAACATAGAATCTACTATTTAAGGATGATTAAATAATGAAAATTTTACTAATTTTTTGAAAATTTAAAAAATATTTTAATATTATTCTTATTTTTATTTTATAATCATGAATCTAATTACATTTTTCAAAAATGTGGAAGAAAATATCATTTTGAAATGTATGAAATGAATTTTATTTTTCAGTGCCTTGAACACTCATTGATTTAATGAATCATTTCATATTTTCAAATCATATATTAAAAAAATCTATCAATAATTGGGAGTTTATTTATTTTAAATTATTGTTTTCGAAGTGGAAATGTTATTTTCCTCAATAAATGTCCCATATGGTCATTTAACATAACTTCTCATCTATGATGAAATCCATTGATGTTACATATTCTTTAATTGGGATATTATCCATTGATAAAATCCTTATACTTTCACTGTATGGTTTATGTTTATGCTGAAAATATTTTTATGAAACCCATTCCATTTCCATAAGTAATTTTATGATGAATTGACTGAATGATTATGAAACATGTTCCTTTTAAATGTCTTATATTATGATAAAAATTTTATGAAACCCATTTATTTTCATGGTTTATAATATGATGAATGTTTTATGACATTATGGAACACAAACAAATATATACTATTGTAATTATTTAACTAATGGTACATATATTTCTATCCAATTAATTAGGTAAATATTGAAATATCATGATCTAAACATGGCTTTAATGGGGAGTAAATCTAGTATAAGGAGTGAACCCATTTAACTATGAAAATGATGTGAGTAAACCAATTTCAATAATATTATATTGGAAATAATCCTTTCCTACTAAAGAAATGATTATCTATTATTATTTGTATGCTATAAAATTATGTCTTTTGCTAACTTTATGTTCCAAATTATCATTTACTCTAATTCCTCTTTGATTAATTTTTTATGAAATACCATGATTTATTTAATTAATTGTGTTTTTGATATATGATATGATAGGTTTGGTTTCCAAAAGTTATTATAATTTTATAATAATATTATGCTCATTCTATGTTGATATATCCCATGTATATTCTTACTCAACATCTGATATCAAACATTCTTAGGTTTCCTTTCCCTATGTGGTGATGAAATTTAATATGTATGATATTTATAGGAAATTTTATTTCTATGAACAAATTTTTTGGAGTTGGTATAGATCACATATGAACAATTTGATTACGTATGAATTTTCCCAAAAGAACAAGACCTATGCGATTCTATCATAGATCATTATGTATTGTAGGGAATATTAATATATTTATATATGATATCTATGTTTGAAATGTATAGATCTCTATAGATCATATTAGATAATGGTTTAGTTAAACTATTGGAAACTAGGATGAGAAGTATGTAGTGACATATCTATAAATATTAATATGGATATGTATATGGATAAATAAATGTATTTGGAAATTTTTTGGAAATTTTTTGAAGGGTAATGATAATGGTTTTTAAAAATTACATCCCTTTCAAGATACTAAAGGTTGATGTGGCTCTGGAATAGATGTACCTAGGTGTAATATCTTCAAAATGGATTCATTGGGATTTCAATCAATCGTCACTTGAAATAAAAAATCAGGGCTTGTTGCACACCAGGTTTGAAACACAAAGGGGATATGCTTTGAAAATTATAAACTTTTTATGTACCAAAATGAAAAATTTGAATAGATGATGACCATGGATGGAGTAGTATAAACCTAATGGGTTATAAATTAAATATATGGTGACATGATTTATAAATCCATTAAATATTTATTCCTAGGATTATGAGGCCTCCCTCTATGATTGTTATTCCTCAAACATTTATTTTTTTTGTTTTAGTCACTAGATGATACCCAATGGAATTTTCTTAATGGTGGATGTGATGGAAAACATAGTTATTATCATCCTAATCACAATATATTATGGGGTATAGAAAGAAAAATATCATTTCTATGATCACAAATCTTTTCCAATATATAATTCATTCAGAACATCTAAATTGGAAAAAATCAAGCATTGTTCTTTTGGGAACAGTATGAGGAAACATCCACCTTATTTTAGTGGTTCCAATGATACACTTGTTTTATGAGAAATGGGTAAGAACCATTATAATGATGATTTATATACTTCAACATTCAAAACATGAAACCAAAATTTTGGATATTTAATATTTTGAAGGAGTAATGGATCATTGGTATACTCTAACAAAGAATAAAAGATCATATGATGACATTTTCTCCGTGGAATTTGATGAGTTAAATAAATTATTTTTCAATAAATAATTTCCTCATATTATCCACATAAAAATATTTAGTAATTCCATGAGATGAAGCATAATTATGATTAATCTATTATAACCTATTTGTTGAATTTTTAAATATATTCAACGTATCTTGTAATATCACCCCACGTAAAAGAATGGTTGATTGATTCTCTAGTGTATTAACACCAGGTATACATATGATTATGGAAATAATGGACTTTATTAATTATGATGAAAGTGGTCAATGTGCTATAATGGTGTAAAATTATGTTGTATTTACCCATAAATCTAATGGTTTTGATACGAAAGAAATTAAAACATAAATGTAAACTCTGAAAACTCTAGAGATATGATGATGATCTTTAATTCAATGTTGATGTGTTGAAAGAATCATAGAGGATGTTTTGTTAAGGGATCTGGTAGATGTTTTATGTGTGGAAATAAATTTCATCATGGAATCTACTACAAAAATGATTTAAAGAAGTTTTCTAATAATACGAATACAGATAAATGTAGAATGAATGCCTCACCCACACTCTAATATTTCAAATTAATAGATTATGGGAATTATTTTTACCACTACCCAAATGATAAGGATAATGAGGATGATCAACATTAGTAGCCTCTTATGCTTATAGGAGAAGGGATATTTTATCCAATATCTATAATAGATGGGGGGTGTGCTAATTATGGGGTGAAATTTACACTAACCAACCACTATATAAATATTATTATATTATTCAAATCTTGATTTACACACTCTATTATATATGATGAATTTTAGAAGGGTATAAAAATTCATATGCAATGATTATATATTAAAATACTGGTGAAAACTGATTACTCTATGCTGATAACATCTCAATTCTATGAATCTTTTCAGTTTTATTTTCATAGTAATGTGCTTCCTATAAACAACATAATTAGTCATATTGTCAAATTTGATGTTACAATCATATTATACTATATTTATATACATAAATCCCAAGGTAATTTTTAAGATGGGGTTTTATGTTTGATATTCCAAATCAATCATTGATTTTCTATCAGTGTGATGATAAATATAAACTTCTCATGAGAATAATATCTGTTGTACAAGTCTTAATCCTTAGTCAAAATAGTTGATTATATAAATTGGTTAGGGAGATTCTCAACATTCATAATATGCTAATTTGTTAGGAATTTTTTGATGTATTTCCTAAAGAGTTGGGTATTCATCTATTAAATAATGAATTCATGTTATCAATAGAACTCATATGTAGTACCACACATATTTTAAAGACACCCTATATAATGTTCCCAGTTGAGTTATAATAATCTTAGAATAAACACCAAGAGAATATTGATAAGAGGCTTATTTTTTCATTCCTATAACATATAAGTGGGACTATTTTTTAATAATATAGATGGATAGATGATACTATTGGTTTATTATAAATATCCAAACAAATATCACCATAAATAGAAATTTTTCATAAACCTACATTGATGATTTTTTTAGTGGGGTGCATGGAGCACAACAATTATACATGATTGACCATTGTTCATTATATCATCAATTGAGGGTTAATAAATATGATATAATTAAGAGAAATTTCCACATAAGGCATAAAAACAATAAATATATAGTGATAACATATTTTTAATACTAATTCCCTTGATATCATCATAGATTAAATTAATAGAGTCTTTAGAGATTACCTTAATCTAGCTTTGTAAGTATTTATAGATGATATTATTGTATATTCAAAGAAAAATGAAGATCATGTTGTTAACTTATTAATTATAATACAGACCTTAAGGAAGGGGAAACAATATTATGAATTTAAAAAGTGTGAATTTTGGCAAAAAAGTGATTATCTTTTAGCACATATAATTTCAATAAAGGGCATATAAGTGTATCTATCAAAGATGGAGGCTGTTGAATATTGGATGAGAACAAATAGTATGGTCGAGATCCAATGTTATTTTACTTTTTATAGATATTATGGTTAGTTTATTTATAATTTCGAATGACTATATAATACACTAATGAAGTTAACATGACAGGGTTCCATGTTTATCGGGATGGATGACTCTGAGTAAAATTTCATGAAATTGAGGAAATGATTAGTTAATGCCCCAATTTGTAAACTACCATGTACCAAAGAAGGGTATGTAATCTATGTTGTTGCATTATTGAAGTGATTGGGATTAATTATCAAGAAGAATTATATGTTGATCGATTATCCGAATAATAGTTGTATTTCCATGAGAAAAATCTCCCACCACATTTTTTAGAGTTCGATGAGATAATTTTTTTATTAAATATATAACGGTATTAAATTTATGAAGAAAATGTGATATATGTACTAATAAGAAATGTATAAAGTATAAATTCTGATATAATGAGTTAAATATGAACTAGAGAATATGGTAGTGAATGATTTAGTATTAGGAATTCACCATACATTACCATCCTAGGAAAGTGAACAAGCTGGGCGATGCTTTCATTAAAAAGTATCATACTAGTATATCCATGATTTGGATAAAAAAGATCCAATATTTCAAGATTTGAAAAGGACGTATATATAAAAAATAATGAAATGAGATAAATATTAACTTTTTTAAATGAGTGTTCAACCATCTAGTCATGTGATGATTAGAGAGGTATAAACGGAATATGTAGAGCTATAAACCAGGCCATAAATACCCACAAGTTTATCCTTGATTAATTTGTAATGATATAGTTCATGAACCATGTATGTGTTTTTTACATTAAAGAAATGAATAAGTATGTATTGTAGGAATATCATTGTTCATCATTTTCTATTCATCATGGAAGTGAATAAATACATATAAATTTGAAAGTGTATTTTGGGTTTCAGGATATGTGAAGAGATGTTATGGAGATTGTATCTTGGTGCATGGTATATTAGCAATTTATGGTTCAGTGAATAAATTGTAAGGGGGTATTAATCCTTAAATAATAGAAGAATAAAATTGGAAAACAACACTATATTTGTTTCATCGGAATCCCCAAGACATATAATGTGAACACAACTAAATAGTTTTTTTATAATCTTATAAATTCAACAAAAATAATCACTATCATATAATATTTTTTTCCTTATCAAATTTACATAATTTACATTAAATAAGTGGTAATTTATCCTTAAGTAACATATTATATTGTATCTGATCAGGATCTGAGGATTATGTTAATGTTCTAAAGAATTATTCAATAGGAATTAGACATTATGGTA
The DNA here is from genome assembly GCA_963277665.1 of Viscum album. Classification (NCBI taxonomy): domain Eukaryota; kingdom Viridiplantae; phylum Streptophyta; class Magnoliopsida; order Santalales; family Viscaceae; genus Viscum; species Viscum album. Next base: position 26,779,005 of record OY728151.1, read on the forward strand.
TGTTTTGAAGTAGCTTATCATCCACAGAAAATTGTTTAGTCAGAGATAATAATTAAAACCATAGATAATATTAAACTATATTTCTATATGGATTTTATATGTTTTTGAGTTTAACATCTTCGCCATTTTAGTTTTCATAAAATAAAACCATTCACTCAAGCATTTTGATGGATTATTATGAAACCTTATATGGAAAGAAGTTTATAATTACAACATTTTCGGGATGAGTTTTGTAGAAATATAGATGTTTGTATATATTCTAGATGACGAAACATTAGATAAGGATAGATCCATTCAAAAGTACACCAGGGTATCTTAAAATTTACAGAAATGCTATGTAGAAAATCATCTGTGTGATATGCAGTTTGATGTTGGTGGAGATGTTTTCTTGTGAAGTTCTCCATGAAAGAAGTTTATGATATTTAAGGTGAAAGTAAATATGAGCCTTATGTATGTTGTCCCGTTTTAGCGGGATAAATTAATTTAAATTGGTAGGTTGTATAATGTTACCCTGTAAGATTTTATTAAAAAAAATTTACATGTAAATTTATTTTCATTGATATATTGCATTATGTGAAACACCATGATTTAACAAATAATGATATACTATTTATATTATTATTTAAAGAAGATCATAATGACAAATATATTTAAATTGGTGGCATGAAATTTAATCTCCAATTTTTTTTTAAAATATATGTATGATTAATTTAGATAAATAATGTATGATTGTAAATAATTACTTAAATTTTTTCCCCGTCATTGTGTGCTTAGAAAATTTAATTTTATAACAAATGATATTTATTGTTTTCTTAAACAAATAACATAAAAATTACTTCCAAAATGAGAAAAATTAATTGGAAAATTAACATTATTTATTTAATAAACCATAATAAATTTTCTTACGGTGAAGTTTTGGTATTTTCTTGAAAAGGATAAATTTTATATGAATAGTGAAATATTTGTTTTCTATTAAAAACCGTATTTTTTATTTAAAGAAATTAAAATTTTCAATTTTATTTTATGGCTAAAAATTTAAAATTAGATCAATTATATCATAATTAATAAATGTTTAGTTATTGGAATAAATTTCATATTTAATTTTGATATAAAAATATACTGTACTTATTGAAAATTTTTCTTACGAAAAATATAATTTCAAAAACTATATGGTATATAGTCTAAAATAAATTATTCGACATATATGAAATGAATTTTTAAATATATATTGCATATTTTTAATCATCATACTGTATATTATATAAAAATTTAATCTTATATTTTTTATAATGAATATTAGATATAGTGTTAATTAATTACAATGGTTAATGTTACAGTAGGTATACTAGGGGTTAACTAAAAATATATGGATTAAAATAAACTAATTTTATTTCAAAATACTATTTTTGAACATATTTTTACATTATATATATGGGTCGAAGATGAGCCATTTTGGAGATATAAGGCCCCATCCTTAAATATTACTTAATCTTGAGTTATTTCAAGAATACACGTTAAAGATATTTTCATGTTTAGAGTTTTAGAGAATTAGATCATAAATCATGCATTACACTCCACATTTAAACAATGTAGTTACATAAAAGATAGTACTCATTTTTCCCATCAACGAAAACATATTTAAAATTAAACATGGATTCATTCTTGACAATTTCTTGACACTATCATCACATCATGTTCATTTCCCTTGACCTGTGAAATTTTTTTCAAAAACTTGGGATGAGCATAAAAAGCTCAGTAAGGGATATAAAAATACGTAAATTAAACATTGGTAAATTTATACATAAGAATCAACGAAATCATACTTTACTCATAAAACATAAGCACATTAACATACCTCATGAAATCATAAGATTTGTGAATAAATCATAAAAAAACATTAGAAATAGAGGTAACTTGAGGCATTCAAAACATTATTATGTAGGGAGTAACCCTCATGGTTACTTTTGGAATACCCACCACAGTATATTCCCTAAATCTCTTCGGAGAAACTTTAACGTTTAACCCATTCGCGTTACCCAATGCATTAGAGAGCTATATCGGGCTCACCCACCATTAGTTTATCAAGGAAGCACCTGTCTTCATAAACAATCCCCAAGAACCATAACATAATCATAGAAATAACTTAAGCATAAAAGAAATATAACATTCCCACATTGCAATAACAATATAACATTTCAAGATATTTAAATAATGAATCCATTCTAAAAACCATTTTCAAAACCATTTAAAACTTTTAATATAGTGATTTTTGAATCAAAGTGTCTCATACCACTTTGAAGCTTTTAAGATTTTAAACCACTAATATACATATAAATAAATCCTTAAAACCATTTTTAAAACATGGATATTAATGAGAAATATATATAAGATTAAATCGTTAAAACATTTAAAGCGATATTTTAGTTAAAGGGTTTTTAACAAATAGAGTGACACTTGAATACAATAATTGAGGAATAACATTTAATCAGAACATTATAATATCCTGATAATAAAGGGATTCATGATATAATATTCTAAATGACAGTATATAAACCATATAAGAGTGAATTGGAGCATAACAACAATGAAGTCTCAATTGAAATGTAAAATGAGATTAAATCCCTTATAAAGATGGTCTCCTTAAATTAAGGATAAATCAATCTAATAATTATGTGTGACAAATATAAATACACCCAATATAAGTGGATATTAATTGTAAAACAATCAATATTCGTTCACACATATTCAAAGGATGACATATTCAATTATTACATGTTGAACCCAAAGAAATCGAAATTGGGTGAAGAAGTTCCCTTGGTAAAATTTGATAACCTAACGGGGTCACATTAAAATTCATATAATTAGTTGATGAGAGAGAAAATGGAATCTCATCACTTGGAAATAAAATTTACAACAATAATGATATATAATAATATATCTCAACATAAAATGATTTAAATTAAAGGACATAACAAAATAAGACTTTTAAAAAGAGGAGTGTGAAAGTTTCCCTTACCAATTTGGGCATCTTTAGAAACGTACACTCCATGAAATAAGGGTCATACTAGGAAGATTTAAATACCCATAAATGATAGTATATTATACAAATAGTAAAATATTGGGCATTACATACACCACAAAAATGGAAATAGTGGCAAATATAACATGAATCTCATGGGAATAAAAAGTGAGATGAAAATCCCCTTATAAAAATTCGGCAGCCTAACGACACCACCTAAAACATCCAAAAATGGATTTATGAGATCAAATAGGGTCTCTAATCATATTAACATGAAATTTAAAGTAATATGAATATAAATTAACATCCCCTAATATAATAAAGAGGAGCTTCAATGAAATGACTTAAAAGAGGGTACTTTAAAAGAAAGAGAGAGGTAGGATCCCTTACCTCAAGTCCGACTTATCTTGTTCATTTCATTATATTCCTGAATAATAAACTTTGGTCAATTTATAATTGATTAATGACATACTTTAAAGCTTATTATTCAATTAATATAATATATTATCATGTTATAATAATTAGTTAATTATGTGAGTTCATATCATATGTTTTGTCGATGTTCGGTACATGAGTCAAAAATGATCCTGTTTGAAAAGCATTGTCAATGTAGTTGTATGTACATCATATCCTGAATAGTATTAATTATGAAAATATAATTAATATAAAGTATATATTCATTTTATACTTGTTCAATAATATTTGGAGATAAAAAGAAATGAAATTCACCATTCATGGAGACGGTAGGCTGTACGAACGCATGAACGCTACTATCATTTCTTTGGATCTTTAATGGAATTAAAACTATATGAGATATATATATATATATATATATTATAAATCCAGTATAATATATATGTTATATAATTCACAAATTTTCATTAATTTCATTCTTTATACAATCCATGTATTGCTTGAACGAGTCACATCACTTGAGGGGGCGGTTGTCCACACTTCCTCATATGAAATTATCACTTTTTCACAACACGCAAAGCATAATGGTATGTCTTAATTACAAAATTAAGAAGCATATATAAATCATAAATATCATATATATCATATATAAAAATACATCTACATCATAATGGCCACCATGAAAGGTGCTATGTGAAGATTGAACAATCATTGTTTCATGAGGCAGTAATTCGCTATCCAGAGAAACAATATTTTTTTTAACCATTAGACGGAGGTGTGTGTAAGTGTAGCATGAATCCTTCACATAAAAACATAATAGTATAAAGATACTTGTTTGGTTACAAAATAACGTAATAAAAAGAGTTTAGGGGGTTGGAGAAGCAAAATAAAATAAAAGAACACAAGTGAAGACATTAACATTAAATCAGGTAACTCCTCTTGGTTTGAACCAAAAGGGTTTCTTGAAGATCTTACTGCCAAAGGTAAGGCTCCTAGGATGAATAGAGGGATGTGGAGATATAAAATGAGTAGATTTTGGTCGAGAAAAAGTCTTGAGAGGTGTGGTTAAGGGGGTAGAGGTGGGGGCCTTTTATAAAAGGGAGGAGGGGCACTCTTGGAATGTCTTGAAAAGTTAATTTATTATAAAATGATTTTCAGATATTAAAGGTCCCAAAATTATATATTTAGAGGATAAGGTGATAAGGGTTATAAATACACCCATCCAATAGGTTTTTTTACAAATTTATGTATTATATTTTACCTTATCTTCTCATTTTATATAAATCGTTTATTAATGAGGTAATTGTTGCATCATCATGGTGTCATAAATAAATTAATTAATTTAAAGTCTAAAAAATATAGAAAAAATACTATGATGTAGGAAATATTTTTATATTTCTAATAGATATTTATAGTAAAAAATAATACTTGTATAACCCCATGAAAATATTGTTTTAGTAAAACAATACATATTTGTGACATTTTTATTTTAACTTTAAATAAAAGGTTATTAATGTCATTTTCCTTCCAAAGTGGCTCCATGGGGTCCCCAAGTTGACCCATGGATTTTCTTGGTCGGCCATGACTCATCTAATAAGGGTTGGACATGTGTAAAGGCCATTTCATATTATTATGACATTATCTTTACCTTAAATTACACTAATTACCTTCAATCGCGATTAATAAAACTTAAAAGTTACTATTCACTAAAAAACTATTTTAATCCCATTGAACCACATTTTACATTATAATGATAACCATGTATTTAAGATTTTTTAAATTGAAATCATAGAAGTGGTAAAGTTTCATTTAAACGAAAAATCAATTTTTTTAACTACCACTTAGTGGTTTCACTATTCATCAAAAAAATGAAGTTTTTCAGATAAATACCAAAAATTCACCCTAAGATATATTTGATATTCCAAATTGAAAAATGATATCTTTTATAAAAAATTTAAAACAAAAAATTTGAATTATTTAATTTAATAATTAATTCCTCTTGTCAAATCAAATAGCGTGTTTTTATGAAACAATATCTATTAAAATATTGACACTAGTTTAAGTCCAATTTCAAAGTTAAATTATTTCCAATGACCACCATTGGATTAAATTGTAAAAATATATTCTAATTTAACTTTAAATACAATTCAAAATATGATCTAATCATATAAATATAATAGATTAATAATAGGTTTTGAATTAAAATAAAACATTTTCACTAAAACTGGTCTTTATCATAAAAATTACAAAAATTTACACAAAGTAAATTTTGACGTCCAGATTATAAATAAGGATTTTATTTTTTCAAATATAACATATAAAATCTTCAGAAGTATATTTAAAAAGGGTTCTCCATCAAAAGTCGGTTAATCGAACATTTAAAGAATATTAGAAGATTTATGCATAAATTGGATTCATTCGCATTTTAAGCCTCTAACATTTATTGTAAAAAAGTAAAAATATTTGACAAACATATATAAAAATTCTGTAGTTAGTTCTGTTCATTCCTTCCATTACACAGGCTAGGCGTTAACTACCATTTAAAATAATAGTAATTTATTATTAGAGTGCAATGTAAGATTTCAAAGAAACTCATTGTTGCGTATTGGGTACGCCATCGAGCATAGTGTTCCCTTTAAATTAATATTAACATTTTATTCAGAAATATGGATAAATATGAAAAATTAATATTCTTTATTTACCTGGGATGTTACATCCTTCCCCCCTTTTGGGAATTTCTTCCTTGAAATTTTTAAAATTGGGCTTGGATAATTCATTGAAATCCCCACATCAGAAAAGGAGTAAATGAAACTATCACTTTAAAATAAAGAAAGGGAAGTACAAAGGTCACCCAAGTTTACACTTACTAGGATTCCATGTAAGAAAACATGGATATGAAAGAAAAAACAAAGGGTCATGTCCTGAGGTAGAGTGATAGAAAACATGTTTAGGAGAAAGTTAACCACCAGAAAATCACAAACTGGTGATTGGTTAAACGGTATTTGATTCCCAAGTAGGAAAAGATAACAGACAACATTTTTGTTTTGAAGTTACTTTTCATTGAGGAATTTTTTTATGAGCCTAAATAAATCATAAGGAAACAAACTAACTTGTTGTGTTGACTCTCATCTCCTACTATATTTCTTAAAAAAACTCTTATTTTCTCCAAAAGAGGAGTATTTAGGATGACTTTCTCACATTAAGAGAGCTATAATCAACTTCTAGAGAATCACCTAATCCAAAAAAGAGAATTATATATTTCCCATGTCTTTAGACCTTAAACAAAACCAAAATTGTTAGAACAAGATCAAATAATCCACAAATGGATAATCCTTTATAAAAAATAAAAACTATTCTTAATCTACAAAATTTGTCCAGAAAAACCCACAGTTCATCGAAGACCATACAATAAACTATTTTTCCATTAAATTATTCAAATTAAAAAAAATAAGATTGAAACCCAAATATTTGAAGGATTTAATCACATAGTCTTCCAAGGTACAAATTAACTTTTATCTCCAAATAACATCAGTTTCTCTTGAAGTCTCATATTGAAAAGTAATTAACCTAATCACATATCCTCCATTATAGGTTAATAATTTCCATAGATAACCCAAAATCATCTTACTATTGATTCATAAAATCATCTTATTATAAATAATTAGTCAAACTGACCAGGGACATCATGTAGTCTAGTGGTAGGCGATAAATACTAGTCGCACTTTGGTTGTGGGTTCAATTCCCCCAGCTCTGTCCGACGCAATGGGTTGTCACACGGTCTGCGTGTTGTCATTTTTCCAAAACTATATAATTCATAAAAAATTCCCCAAAATGAGATAAAATATTCAAAAATAATCATAACATATTTTAACCTCAAGTTTATATCATGCCATTCATTTTCCATCATAACATAGAGTAACCCATATTTACCTCAAAAGTAACGATCATATAAACCCTAATGGTTACCTGAACTTAAACATCTAGTTTTTTCTCTCTTACAAGATGCATTAGATAAATCACCAAAGTTCAAGTGGTTGATTAGGACTCCTGATAGTGGGTTTAGAATAACCATGAGATTTCGCATTGAATCCCCCATTTTATCTAGTGTCTTAATCAGTGAACCACCATAGTTTCCTTCAAACCCATTGTCACTTTGGTGCCTGCTAGATCCATCCATTTACAAAAACCAAAAATTTCAGTGTTAGTATATCAAAAAAATCATCAAGTACTAAAGAGGAAGATAAACACTAAGATATACTTATCCAAGTTATCTCAAACTCATTCCAACAATCAAAAATAACAATGACTATATCTAATATAATTACCATTGTGGTTATACACAACTTGTCACTTATGCTTAAACAACACTCTAACTTCTAAAATTATCTAAACCAACCTCTGATACCACCTATAAGGCCCCATCCTTAAACATTACATAATCTGGAGTTATTTGAAGAATACACATTGAGGATATTTTCTGGTTTAGATTTTTAGATAACTACATCATAAATCATGCATTACACTCCACATTTAAGCAAAGTGGTTACATAAAAGATAGTACTCATTTTTTCCATCAACGGAAACATGTTTAAAATAAAACATGGATTCTTTCTTGACACTTCCTTGACACTATCATCACATCATGTTCCTTTCCCTTGAACTGCGAAAAACATTTCAAATGCTTGGGATGAGCATAAAAATCTCATTAAGGGATATAAAAATACGTAAAGTGAACATTAGTACATGTATACATAAGAATCAATGAAATCATACTTTACTCATAAAACATAATCACATCAACATACCTCATGAAATCATAATATTTATGAATAACTCATAAAAATAATAATACATAGAGGTAACTTGATGCATTCATAACATTATTACGTAGGTAGTAACCCTCATGGTTACGTTTGGAATACCCATCACAGTATATTCCATAATTCTCTTCGGAGAAACCTTAACGTTTAACCCCTTCACGTTACCCAATGCATTGGAGAGCTATATCGGGCTCACCCGCACTTAGTTTATCACAGAACCAACCGTCTTCATAAATAATTCCCAAGAACCATAACATAATCATAGAACATAACATGAGCATAATGGAATGATAACATTCCCACATTGCAATAACAATATAACATTTTAAGATATTGAAATAATGAATTCATTCTAAAAACCATTTTCAAAACAATTTAAAACATTTAATAAAGATATTTTTGAATCAATGTGTCCCACATCAATATTGAAGATTTTATCATTTTAAACCATTAATATCCATATAAATAAATACTTAAAAACATTTTGAAAACATGGATATTAATGAGAAATATTTATAAGAATAAATCATTAAAACATTTAAAGTGATATTTTAGTTAAATGGTTTTTACCAACAAGAGAGACACTTGAATACAATAATTGAGGAATAACATTTAATCATAACTTTATAATATCATGAGAATAAATGGATTCATGATATAATATTCCAAAGGATATTATATACACCATATAAGAGTGAATTGGTGCATAACAACAAATAAGTCTCAATAGAAATGTAAAATGAGATGAAATCCCTTATAAAGAAGGTCTCCTTAAATTAATGATAAGTCAATCTCATAATTATGTGTGACAAATATAAATAAAACCAATATAAGTTTATATTAAGTGTAAAAAAATCAATGTTCGTTCGCACATATTCAAAGGATGACATTTTCAATGACTTCATGTTGAACCCAACGAAATTAAATTTGGGTTAAGAAGTTCCCTTGGTAAAATTCGACAGCCTAACGGCGTCACTTTAAAATTCATAAAATTAGTTGCTGAGAAAGAAAATGGAATCTCATCACTTGGACATAAAATTTACATCAATAAGGATATATAAGAACATATACAAACATAAAAAGATGTAAATTAAAGGACATAAAAAAATAATTCTTTTAAATAGAGGAGTGTGAAAGGTTCCCTTACCGATTTGGGAAACTTTCGAAACGTACACCCCATGAAAGAAGGGTCATACAATAAAGATGTAAATACCCATAAATGAGAGAATATTATACAAATAGTAAAATATTGGGCAGTACATACACCATAGAAAAGGAAATATTGGAAAATTTAGCATGAATCTCATGGGAATAAAAAGTGATATGAAAATCCCCTTATGAAAATTCGGCAGCCTAACAGCGCCACATAAAACATCCAAAAATGGATTGATGAGATCAAATAAGGTCTCTCATCATATTAACATAAAATTTAAATTAAGAGGAATATAAAATAACATCCCCCTAACATAAGAAAGAGGAGCTTCAATGAAATGACATAAAAGAGAGTACTTAAAAAGAAAGAGAGAGGTAGGATCCTTTATCTCATGTCCGACTTGTCTTGTTCATTTCATTATATTACTGAATAATAAACTTTGGTCAATTTATAATTTCTTAAGGACATACTATATTGTTTATTATTCAATTGAAATAATATATTATCATGTTATAATAATTAGTTAATTATGTGAGTTCATATCATGAGTTTTGTCGATGTTCGGTACATGAGTCAAAAATTATCCTGTTTGAAAATCATAGTCAATGTAGTTGTATATATATCATATCCAGAATATTATTAATTATTTAAATATCATATATATCCAGTATATATTCGTTTTATTCTTATTCCATAATATTTGTTGATAAAAATAAATGAAATGCACCGTTCATGAAGACGGTAGGTCGTACGTACGCATGAACGCTACTTTCATTGCTTTGGCAGATTAATGAATTAAAACTAGATGATATATATATATATATTATAACTCCAGTATAATATATTTGTTATATAATTCAAATATGTTCATTAATTTCATTCTTTATACAGTCCATGTATTGCATGAACGAGTCACATCACTTGAGGGGGCGGTATTCCACACTTCCTCGTATGAAATTATCGCATTTGCACTACATGAAAAGCATAAAGGTATGTTTTAAATATAAAATACAGAAGCACATAGAAAACATAAATACCATATATATCATATATAAAATATAGTTACATCATAATGGCCATCAAGAAAGGTGTTAAGAGAAGATTGAACAATCATCGTTTCATTAGGCAGTAATTCGCCATCCATAGAAACAGTATGTTCTTTAACCATTAGACAGAGGTGTGTGTAAGTGTAGCACAACTACATCACATAAAATCATACTAGTTTAATGATACTAGTTTTGTTACAAAATAAATTAATAAAAAGATTTTAGGGGGTTGGAGAAGAAAAATTAAACAGAAGAACACAAGTTAAGACATTACCTTTAAATCGGGTAACTCCTCTTGGTTTGAACCAAAAGGGTTTCTTGAAGAGCTTTATTCCAAAGGTAAGGCTCATAGGATGAATAGAGGGATGTGGAGAGATAAAATGATCAGAGTTTGGTCAAGCCAATGGCTTGAGAGGTGTGGTTAAGTGGGTAGATGTGGGGGCCTTTTATAAGAGAGAGGAGGGGCACTCTTGGAATGTCTTGAAAAGTTACATTATTATAAAATAATATTCGGATATTAAAGGTCCCACAATTATATATGTCGGGGATAAGGTAAGGGTTAGAAATCCACCCATACAATAGGTTTTTGAAAAGTGTATGTCTTCTATTTTACCTTATCTTCTCATTTTATATAAATCGTTTATTAATGAGGTAGGTGTTGCATCATCATGGTGTCATATATAAATTAATTTATTTAATGTCTAAAAATTATAAAAAAATACTATGATGTAGGAAATATTTGTATCTTTATAATTGTTATTTATAGTAAAAAAATATGACTTGTATATCCCCATGTAAAAATTGCTTTAGTAAAACAATACATGTTTGTGACATTTTTATTTTAACTTTAAATAAAAAGTTATTAATGTCATTTTCCTACCAAAGTGGCTCCATGGGGTCCCCAAGTTGACCCATGGGTTTTCTTGGTCAGACATTACTCATCCAATACCGTTTGTACATGTTTCAAGGTCATTTCTTATTATTATAACATTATCATTACCTTAAATTACACTAATTACCTTTAATCACGATTAATAAAACTTAAAAGATACTATTCACCAAAAAATTATTTATATCCCATTGAACCACATTTTACATCCTAATAAAAACCATGTATGTTGGATTTTTGAAATTCAAATCAAATAAGTGGTAAAGATTCATTTAAACGAAAAATCAGTTTCTTTAACAACCACTTAGTGGTTTCACTATTCATCAAAAATTGATGTTATTCAGAAAAATATCAAAAATTTACCCTAAGCTATATTTGATATTTCAAATTCAAAAATTATGTCTATTTTGAAAAATTCAAAACAAAAAAGTTGCATTAATTAATTTAATAATTAATTCTCACGGTCAAAACAAATAGCGTGTTTTAAAAAAACAATATCTATTAAAAGATTGACACTAGTTTAAGTCTAATTTCAAAGTGAAATTAATTTCAATGACCACCATTGGATTAAATGGTAAATATATATTCTAAATTCACTTTAAAACCAATTAAAAAGATGATATTATCATATAAATAAATTAGTTTAAAAAGAGGTTTTGAATTAAAATACAACATTTTCACTAAAACTGATCTTTATCGAAAAAATAATAAAAAATTACACAAAGTAAATTTTTATGCCCAAATTCTAAAGAAGGATTTTATTTTGTCAAATATAAAATATGAAATCTTCAAAAGTATATTTAAAAAGGGTTCGACATCAAAAGGCGGTTAATCGACATTTTAAAGATTATTAGAGGATTTATGCTTAAAATTGAATTCATTCATATTTTAAGCCTATAACATTTATTGTAAAAAAGTAAACATATTTGACAAACATATATAATAATTTTTTAGTCAGTTCTGGTCATTCCCACCATTACAACTTCTAGGAGTTAACTACCATTTAAAATAATATTATTTTTTATTAGAGTGTAACGTAAGTTTTTAAAGAATCTCATTGTTGCGTATTGGGTACGCCATTGAGCATAGCGTTCCATTTAAATTAATATAAACATTTTTTCTCAAATATGGATAAATATGAAAAAGTAATATTCTTTATTTACATGGGATGTTACACGAGAGTTGTATCATGTGAAAATTTGGGGTAAGTCTTTTTTTTTCAAATATTTCAAGTGTGTCCAGTTTCTAAATTATAAAACGTCACAATTAGACAGTACTTTTAAAAATCACATAGTATTTCGGAATAGAAAATACCTACCAATATTGTAACACCCCAGGTAAATAAAGAATATAAAATTTTCATATTTATCCATATTTGTGAATAAAATATTAATATGACTTTAATGAGGATGCTATGCTCGATGGAGTACCCAACACGCAACAATGAGTTTCTTAGGAATCTTACGTTGCACTCTAATAATAAAATAATATTATTTTAAATGGTAGTTCACATGTAGCTTTTTTATTTTCGGGAATGGATAGAAATAACTAAAATATTATTATATATGTTTTTAAATGTTTTTACAATTATCCAATAATAAATAAAGTCATAAAATACGGAAATAATTCGATTTTAGGCGTATATGTCGTAGTTTTCACTAAAGGTTCACTTATCGCCTTTTGATGGAGAACCATCATTAAATATAGTTTTTTTCACTCTTATACATCCTTTTGGACCAAATAATACTCTTTTTAATAATTGGGACATCAAAATTTACTTTGTGTATATTTTTGGTATCGTTATGATAAAGTTCATTTTTTTAATGAATAGTGTAAAATGTTGTATTTTAATTCAAAACCTCTTTTTAATCTAATTTATTTATATGATTAGATTATCTTTAGAATTGGTTTTAAAGTTAAATTAGAATATATTTTTACCATTAAATACAATAGTGGTTGTTGGAATTAATTTCACTTTGAAATCAGACTTAAACTAGTGTCAATCTTTTGATACTTATTGTTTCATAAAAAAACGCTATTTGCTCTGACAGGGGGAATTAATTATTAAATTAATTAATGTGACTTATATGTTTTTAATTTTGTAAAATAGACTTCATTTTTGAATTCGTAATATCAAAAATATCTTAGGTTGAATTTTTGGGATTTTTCTGAAAAACTTCAATTTTTGATGAATAGTGAAACCACTAAGTGGTACTTATAAAAACTGATTTTTTCCGTTTAAATGAAATTTTTCCATCTTTTTGTTCTGAATTTAAAAAATCCTACATACATGGTTTTCATTAATAAGTAAAATATGGTTCAATTTGATAAAAATAATTTTTTGGTAAATAGTAACTTATTAAGTTTTTAATCGCGATTACAGGTAATTAGTCTAGTTTAAGGTAAAAATAATATTTTAATAGTATTAAATGAACTTGACACATGTCCTAACATAATTGGATTTGTCATGGACGACCATGAAAACCCATGGGTCAACTTGGGGACCCCATGAAGCCACTTTGGATGGAAAATGACATTAATATCTTTTTATTTAAAGTTAAAGTAAAAATGAGATAAACGTGAAATGTTTCACTAAAACAATTTTTACATGGGGTTATACAAATCATCTTTTTGACTATAAATATTAATTGGAAAGATGAAACTATTTCCTACATCATATTATTTTTTTTTACAATTTTTAGACATTATATAAATTAAATTATGTATGACTTCATGATGATGCAGCGATGTCCTCATTATTTAATGATTTAAATAAAATGGAAATATAATGTAATATCTAAGACCTACACATGTCCAAAACCTATTGGATGAGTGGATTTAGAACTATTATCACATTATACTCAAAAAAAATAAATGTGGGACCGATTAAATCCGAATACCATTTTAAAATAAAGTGACTTTTCTTTACCTTCCAAGAGTGCCCCTCCTCTCCACTTATAAAAGGCACCCACCTCTACCTCTTTATCCACACTCCGAAAGCCTTTTTCTCGGCCAAACTCTTCCCATTTTGTCTCTAAAATTACCTCTTTTACTCCTTGAAGCCTCAAATTGGTCATAAGTCTTCCCAAGGAAGCCTTTGAGCTCAAACCAAAGGTAGTTACCCGATTTTAAGGTAATGTCTTCACTTGAGTCCTTTTGTTTTATTTTGCTTCTACAACCCCCTAAAATCATTTTATTAATTTCTTTTGTAACAACTCCAGTATCATAAATATACTAGGATGTTGTTATAAGAAGGATTCAAGGTACTCTTTCACACACCTACATCTAACGGTTAAAGAACATACCGTTTCCGTGGATGGCGAATTTCGGCCTCCCGAAACGATGATTGATCAACATTCTTTTAACTCCTTCAAATGTGGCCATTAAGATGAAACTATATTTATATATGATATATAATATGTTTATGTTTTACTTAAGCTTATTTATTGTTCATTTTGGGCATACCTTTATGGATTCCATTATGGGTAAACGCGATATCTTCATTTAAGGAAGTGCGGACTACCGGCCCCTCAAAGTGATTTGATTCGTTAATACCATATGTGGTATGTATAAAGGATATATTTAATGATATTATATATGATACCATACTGGAATTAAAATACTATTATTTATCATTATGTCTTAATTCCAGTAAATATGAAATAGAAATGGTAGTAGCGTTCATGCGTACGTACGACATACTGTCTCCATGAACGGTACATTTCATTTCTTATCTCAAAATGTTATATAATATTATAAGTACATATATATATTGGATATATATGTCATATATTACATCAAAATTATGGATATCATTTTGGAATTATTCTATATATATATCTATCATTTTGTTTTAATTCCATTAATATGACAAAAAATGAAAGTAGCGTTCATGCGTACGTACGGCCTACCGTCTCCATGAACGGTGCTTTTCGTTTTTTATCTCCAAATGATATGGAATAGTATGAAATGAATATTTAATGGATATATATTATATTTTAATCATTAATACAATTCTGGAAATTATTTACTTATAACTACATGGGCAATCTTTTTTCAAACAAGTTTATTTTTGACTCATGTACCAAACATCGGCAAAAACGTCTGATATGAACTAACATTATTAAACAATTGTTATAACATTATAATATGTGATATGAACTGAATAATAATCTATAAAGGAGGTACTTAGGAAATTATTAATTGACCAAAGTTTATTATTGATGAATATAAAGAAACGAACCAGACAAGTTGGACTTGAGGTAAGGGATCCTACTCCTCTCTTTCTTTTTAAGTACAGTCTTTTATGTCATTCCTTCTAAGCACATATTTCTTGTTATGGGGATGTTATTTTATATTAATATTACGGTAATTTTTATGTTCATATTATGAGAGACCCCATTCTCTCTCATCAATCCATTTTGGATGTTTTGAGTGGCGCTGTTAGGCTACCGAATTTTCGTAAGAGATCTAACCTCTCTCTTTCTCTTTAATTACTCCCCTTTATGTCACTTCATTTAAGCTCCTATTTGTTATGATGGGGGATGTTATTTTATATTCTTCTTGCTGTAAATTTTATTTTAATGTGATGAGATACCCTATTTGATCTCATCAATCCATTTTTTGATGTTTTAAGTGGCGTCGTTAGGCTGCCGAGTTTTCATAAGGGATTTTTCATCTCACTTTTACTCCCGTGAGACTTATGCTAAATTTGCCACAATTTCCTTTGAGTGGTGTATGTACTGTCCATTATTTTACTCATTGTGTAATATTCTTTCATTTAATCGTATTTACATCAATGATGTATTGTCCTTCTTTCACGGGGCGTATGTTTCGAAAGATACCCATGTCGGTAAGGGAACCTTTCACCCTCCTCTTTTTAAAAGACTTATTTTGTTATTTATTTTAATTCACATAATATTATTTTGGGATATGTTCTTATATATCCTTATTGATGTAAATTTTATGTCCATGTGATGAGATACCCTTTTTATCTCTCATCAACTCTTTTTCTGAATTTTGAAGTGACGCCGTTAGGCTGTCTAATTATTGCAGGGGAACTTCTTAACCCAATTTTGATTCTTTGGGATAAGATTGTACTCCTTGAATATGTCGTTCTATGAATATGTGTGAATAACCTCTGATTTTGTTTACACTTAATATCCACTTATATTTGGTGTATTAGTTTGTCACACATAATTATGTAATTGATTTATCCTTAATCCAAGGATACCATCTTTGTATGGGACTTCGTCTCAATCTCCTTTCATTGAGGCATATTTTGTTTTATACACAACCTTCTATTATATGGTTTATAAACCCCTTTGACTTTTACATTTATTCAAAAGGAAGATTTTTTATACGAAGCGTTTACTAAACGACAATAGGGAATGTTTTTGTCCTACGTATGCGGCGACAATGATTTCTTCGCCGTCGTGACCATTATTTGAGTTTCGACTTCCTCTACAAGCCATACGTTTTTTTTAAAAGAAAAATAAATACCATGTTATACTATTCTTTTATTTTGGTATTGGAAACAGTTTTCATAATGTTTTTAAATCAATGTGTTGTATTGATATCTTGTGATTGAAAGGTGGAAATGATATGTTTCCTTTATGCATGTTTTATGTGATACAATTATGTTGAGGTTCTTGGGCATTATTACGAAGACGGGTGGTACCGTGATAGAATAAGGGAGGGTGAGCCCGATATAGCTCTCCAATGCATTGGGTAACGCGAAGGATTGAAATGTTAAGGTTTTCTCCTAAGATATTTAGGGAATATACTGTGATGGGTATTCCAAACGTAACCAAGATGGTTACTCCCTACGTAAGAATGTTATGAATGCCTGAAGTTACCTTTATGTCTTATTATTTCTATGATTTATTCATGGTTTGATGATGTATGTTAAAGTGCCTATGTTTTATGGGTAAAGTATGATTTAATTCTTATGTATATATGAACTCATGTTTCCTTTCCATATTTTTATATCCCTTACTGGGCTTTTTATGCTCATCCCATGTTTTTGAAATGTTTTTCACAGGTCAAGGAAAAGGTACATGATGTGATGATAGTGTCAAGGATGTGTCAAGAATGAATCCATGTTTTATTTTAAATATGTTTCCGTTGATGGGAAGAATGAAAACTGTCTTTTATGTAACCACATTGTTTAAATGTGGAATGTAATGCAAGTTTCATGATCTAATTCCTTAAAAATCTAAACCTGAAAAGATCCTCAGTGTGTAATCTTGTAATAACTCAAGATTAAGTAAGGTTTATGGTTGGGGCCTTATAGTTGGTATCAGATGTCGGTTTAGATAACTTTACAGGTTAGGGTATTCTTTAAGCATAAGTGGCATTACCATAATGGTTAGTATTTCAGAAAGAGTCCTAGATTTAGATAAAGTGAATGAGTAGGTATATATTAGTTTTTATCTTCCTCATTAGCACATGATGGTTTTTTTTATTTACTCACGCTGACCTTTTTGGTTTTAGTAAATTGCTGGATCTAGCAGGCACCAAAGTAACAGTGGATGTGAAGGAAACTGTGACAGTTTTTTGAGCAAGAAACTGAATGATATGGGAGCTGCAATGAGAAATCTTGTGATTATCCTCAACCAACTATCTGGAGTCATGATTGACCACCTAAACCTTGGTGATTTCTCTAAGGTATCATATATGCGAGAAACAAATCCCTACAGAAGTACAGGTAATAATCATAAAGGTAAGTGTGTTCAAAAACCTATGTGTCAATGATGTGGAAAGAAACACCTAGGAAAATGTTTCAAAGGGACAGAAATATGCTATAGATGTGGAAATGAAGGTCATAAAGCAAGAACCTTCCATGAAAAAGGAATAATCCAGTTGACTTGAGGAAGGGGAAAGAAGTTCTTTTTTGAGGGATCAATTGAATGTTTTAAATGTGGTGTGCATGGTCATTATGAAAACACATGTCCTATGAAGAAGTTTCATGAATGGGTTCCCCAAGAGCATACAATTGTTAATTTACCAATACCTAATGCAATTCCTATTGAGGATGAAGAAACTTACAATGACCAATCAATGGTATGTATTATTTCCTGACTATTGTTTTCCTATTTTGGAATCTTAGGATATGATTCATGATTTTTTTGTAGGAATGAGGTATTTCGGAATAAGTTGGAAAGGAATGGTTAATGGATCATGAAGAATGTTGAATGAGTAAGATGTCAACATATAAGGGCTTCAAGAGTTATGGTGAAATTCTTAAGAGTATTAAGTCTCTTTTGATGATGGGGTTACATTAGAAGAATTTTTATATTACGTGTAACCCTGATGTTTAATATAGGCAAATTTTATTCAAGGAATAATTATCTTTTCTTTGGTGGACATAGTTATAAAGAACCATTTGGGTTTATATGATCCTTACTTTTGAGGTAATTATGGGTTACTATATGTTATGATTGAAGTGAAAGGCATGAGATAAAATTGGGGTTAAATTATGTTATGGTTATTTTTGATGATTTTATCCCTTTTTGGGGAATGATTTGAGAATTATATAGTTTTGTAAAAATGACAACACGCAGACTGTGTGACTACCCTGCGCGTCGGACAAGGCTGCGGGAATCAAACCCACAACCAAAGTGGGATTGGTATTTATCGCCTACCACTGGACTACGTGAAGTCCCTGGTTAGTTTGACTGATTCTTTTTTTAGTTAGATGATTTTATGAATTCAGAGTAAGTTGATTTTGGGTTATCTATAGAAATTAATTAACCTATCATGGAGGATAAGTGATTAGGGTTAATTACTTTTCAATACGAGACTTTAAGAGAAACTGATGTTGTTTGGAGATAAATGTTACCATTTAACTTGGAAGACTATGTAACTAAATCCTTCAAATATTTGGGTTTTAATCTTCGATTGGTTTACATTGAAGAATTTTATGGACAAATTGTTTATTGGATGGTCCTCGTTGAACTTTGGGTTTTGTTGGACAAATTTCAGAGATTAAGTATAGATTTTCTTTTTAAAGGGTTATCATTTTTTGGATTATCTAACCTTGTAATAACCTTTTGGTTTTTGGTTTTGGTTAAAGCCTAAATAAATGGGAAGTATATAGTTCTATTTGGTGGATTAGTTGATTATCTAGAAGTTGATTATAGTACTCTTAATGCGAACAAGTCTCCCTAAATACTCGTCTTTTAGAAAAAAATATGAGTTTGATTAAGGAATCTAGTAAAAGTTGAAAGGCAACATGATAAGGGATTATGTTTCCTTATGAATAAATTCCTCAATAAAAAGTAACGTAAAACAGAAATGTTGTCTATTAACATTTCCAACTGGGGAATCAAATACTGTTTAACCCATCACAAGTTTGTGATTTTCTTATGGTTAACTTTCTCCTAGACATGTTTAATATCACTCTCCCTCAAGAACATGACCCTTTTCTTTTTCTTCCATGTCCATGTTTTTCTACACATGGGATAACTCGGGTGACCTCTGTACTTATATTCCTTTATTTTAAAGTGACTGTTTTACCGACTCTTGTTCCGATGTGGGACTTTCATGGAAGGTTCCAAGATCAATTTTAAAAATTGCGAGGACACAATTCTCAAAAGGGGGGAAGGATGTAACACCCCAGGTAAATAAAGAATATAAAAATTTCATATTTATCCATATTTGTGAAAAAAAATTTAATATGACTTTCAAGGGGACGCTATGCTCGATGGCGTACCCAACACACAACAACTAGTTTCTTGGGAATCTTACGTTGCACTTTAATAATAAAATAATATTATTTTAAATGATAGTTAACATGTAGCCGTTGTATTGGCAGGAATGGATAGAAATAACTAAAATATGATTATATATGTTTTTAAAAGTTTTTACATTTATCTAATAAAAGATAAAGGAATACAATATGGAAATAATTCGATTTTAGGCGCATATGCCCTAGTTTTCACTAAAGGATCATTTATCGCCTTTTGATGGAGAACTGTCATTAAATATAGTTTTGTTCACTATTATACATCCTTTTAGACCAAATAAAACTCTTCTTAAGAATTGGGACATCAAAATTTACTATGTGTAAATTTTTGGTATCTTTCGGATAAAGTTCATTTTTTTAAGGAATATTGTAAAATGTTGTATTTTAATTCAAAACCTATTTTTAATCAAATTTATTTATATGATTATATTATCTTTTGAATTGGTTTTAATGTGAAATTATGATATATTTTTACCATTAAATCCAATAGTGGTCGTTGGAATTAATTTTACTTTGAAATCAGACTTAAACTAGTGTCAATCTTTTGATACTTATTGTTTCATAAAAACACACTATTTGCTCTGACAGCGGGAATTAATTATTAAATTAATTAATGTGACTTATATGTTTTTAATTTTGTAAAATAGACTTTATTTTTGAATTCGGAATATCAAAAATAGCTTAGGTTTATTTTTTGTAATTTTTCTGAAAAACTTCTATTTTTGACGAATAGTGAAACAACTAAGTTGTACTTATAAAAACTGATTTTATCCGTTTAAATGAAATTCTGCCATCTTTGTGTTTTGAATTTAAAAAATCCAACATACATGGTTGTAATTAAGAAATAATATGTGGTTCAATGGGATAAAAATAATTTTTTGGTGAATAGTAACTTCTTAAGTTTTTAATCGTGATTAGAGTTAATTAGTGTAGTTTAAGGTAAAAATAATGTTTTAATAATATGAAATGAACTTTACACATGTCCTAACCTCATTTGATGTGTCATGGACGACCAAGAAAACCCATGGTTCAACTTGGGGACCCCATTAAGCCACTTTGGTTGGAAAATGACATTAATATCTTTTTATTTAAAGTTAACGTAAAAATGAGACAAACATGAAATGTTTTACTAAAACAATTTTTACATGGGGTTATACAAATCCGATTTTTGACAATAAATATTCATTGGAAATCTAAAAATATTTCCTACATCATATTATTTTTTTATAATTTTTAGACATTAAATAAATTAAATTATTTATGACATGATGATGATGCAGTGATGACCTCATTATTTAACGATTTAAATAAAATGGAAAGATAATGTAATATCTAAGACCTACACATGTCCAAAACTTATTGGATGAGTGGATTTCGAACCCTTATTACCTTATCCTCGAAACACATCAATGTGGGACCTCTTAAATCCGAATACCATCTTAAAATAAAGTGACTTTTCTTTACCTTCCAAGAGTGCCCCTCCTCTCCTCTTATAAAAGGCCCCCACCTCTACCTCATTACACACACTCCCAAAGCCTTTGGCTTGGCCAAACTCTGCCCATTTTGTCTCTCCAATTCCCTCTATTACTCCTTGAATCCTCAATTTGGGCATAATTATTCCCAAGAAAGCCTTTGAGCTCAAACCAAAGGGAGTTACCCTATTTTAAGGTAATGTCTTCACTTGAGTCCTTTTGTTTTATTTTGCTTCTCCAACCCCCTAAACTATTTTTATTAATTTATTTTGTAAAAACTACAGTATCATCAATATACTAGGATGTTTTTATAAGAAGAATTAGAGATATAATTTCACACACCTACATCTAATGGTTAATGAACATACTATTTCCGTGGATGGCGAATTTCGGCCTCCTGAAACGATGATTGTTCAACATTCTTTTAACACCTTCAAAGGTGGAAATTAAGATGACAC
Source organism: Viscum album (assembly GCA_963277665.1). Classification (NCBI taxonomy): domain Eukaryota; kingdom Viridiplantae; phylum Streptophyta; class Magnoliopsida; order Santalales; family Viscaceae; genus Viscum; species Viscum album. The sequence continues at coordinate 26,801,025 of OY728151.1, forward strand.
TATATTTATATAAAATATATAATATTATTATGTTTTCCTTAAGCTTCTGTATTGTTTATTTTGGTCATACCTTTATGCTTTTCCATTATTGGTAAACACGATATCTTCATTTAAGGAAGTGCGGACTACCGCCCCCTCAAAGTGATTTGATTCATTAATACCATATGTGGTACGTATAAAGGATATATTTAATGATATTATATATGATAACATACTGGAATTAAAATACTATTATGTATCATTATGTTTTAATTCCATTAAATATGAAATAGAAATGGAAGTAGCATTCAGGCATACGCACGGCTTACCGTCTCCATGAACGGTACATTTCATTTCTTATCTCAAAATGTTATGTAATATTATAAGTACATATATATATATATAATGGATATATATGTAATATATTACATCAAAATTATGGATATCATTCTGGAATTATAACAAATATATATATCTCTCATTTTGTTTTAATTCCATTAATATGACAAAAAATGAAAGTAGCGTTAATGCGTACGTACGACCTACCATCTCCATGAACGGTGCTTTTCATTTTTTATCACCAAATGATATGGAATAGTATGAAATGAATATTTACTGGATATATATGATATTTTAATAATTAATACTATTCGGGAAATTATTTACGTATAACTACATGGGCAATCTTTTTTCAAACAAGTTCATTTTTGACTCATGTACCAAACATCGGCAAAAACGTCTGATATGAACTAACATTATTAAACAATTATTATAACATTATAATATGTGATATGAACTGAATAATAATCTCTAAATAAGGTACTTAGACAATTATTAATTGACCAATGTTTATTATTCTGGAATATAACGAAATGAACAAGAAAAGTTGGGCTAGAGGTAAGGGATCATACTCCTCTCTTTCTTTTTAAGTACACTCTTTTATGTCATTCTTTCTAAACTCATATTTCTTGTTATGGGGATGTTATTTATATTACTATTACTGTAAATTTTATGTTCATATGATGAGAGAACCCATTCTCTCTCATCAATCCTTTTTGGATGTTTTGAGTGGCGCCATTAGGCTGCCGAATTTTCGTAAGAGATCTAACCTCTCTCTTTCACTTTAAGTACTCCCCTTTATGTCACTTCTTTTAAGCTCCTATTTGGTATGATGGGGGATGTTATTTTATATTCATCTTGCTGTAAATTTTATTTTAATGTGATGAGATACCCTATTTGATCTCATCAATCCATTTTTGGAAGTTTTAAGTGGCGTCGTTAGGCTGCCGAGTTTTCATAAGGGATTTCTCATCTCAGTTTTATTCCCTTGAGATTTATGCTACATTTTCCACAATTTCCCTTGAGTGGTGTATGTACTGTCCATTATTTTACTCATTATGTAATATTCTTTCATTTATGAGTATTTACATCAATGATGTATTGTCCTTCTTTCACGGGGCGTATGTTTCGAAAGATACCCATGTCGGTAAGGGAACCTTTCACCCTCCTCTTTTTAAAAGACTTATTTTGTAATGTCTTTTAATTCACATAATATTATTTTGGGATATGATATTCTATATACTTATTGATTTAAATTTTATGTCCAAGTGATGAGATACCCTTTTTATCTCTCATCAACTATTTTTCTGAATTTGGATGTGACGCCGTTAGGCTGTCTAATTATTGCAAGGGAACTTCTTAACCCAATTTCGATTCTTTGGGATAATCTTGTACTCCTTGAATATGTCGTTCTATGTATATGTGTGAATAACCTATGATTTATTTACACTTAATATCCACTTATATTTTGTGTATTAGTTTGTCACACATAATTATGTAATTGATTTATCCTTAATCCAAGGATACCATCTTTGTATGGGACATCGTCTCAATCTCTTTTCATTGTGGCATATTTTGTTTTATACACAACCTTCTTTTATACGGTGTATAAACCCCTTTGAAATTTTTGTTTATTCAAAAGGAAACTTTTTTATACGAAGCGTTTACTAAATGACAAAAGGGAATTTTTTTGTCGTACGTATGCGGCGACAACGACTTATCCGCCGCCGTGACCATTATTTGAGTTTCGGCTTCCTCTACAAGCCATACCTTTCTTTAAAAGAAAAATAATTACCATGTTTTACTTTTCTTTTATTTTGGTATTGGAAACAGTTTTCATAATGTTTTTATATCAATGTGTTGTATTGATATCTTGTGATTGAAAGGTGGAAATGATATGTTTCCTTTATTCATGTTTTATGTGATATGATTATGTTGAGGTTCTTTGGGATTATTATGAAGATGGGTGCTTCCGTGATAGACTAAGGGCGGGTGAGCCCGATATAGCTCTCCAATGCATTGGGTGACACGAAAGAGTGAAACGTTAAGGTTTCCCCGAAGAGATTTAGGGAATATACTGTGATGTGTATTCCAAACATAACCAAGAGGGTTACTCCCTACGTAAGAATGTTATGAATACCTCAAGTTACCTTTATGTCTAATGATTTATATGATTTATTCATGCTCTGATGAGGTATGTTAAAGTGCCTATGTTTTATGGGTAAAGTATGATTTCATTCTTATGTATATTTGAACTCATGTTTCCATTCCATATTTGTATAACCCTTACTGAGCTTTTTATGATCATCCCATGTTTTTGAAATGTTTTTCACAGGTCTAGGGAAAGGTACATGATGTGATGATAGTGTCAAGGATGTGTCAAGAAAGAATCCATGTTTTATTTTCAATATGTTTCCGTTGATGGGAAGAATGAATATTGTCTTTTATGTAACCACTTTGTTTAAATGTGGAATGTAATGCAAGTTTCATGATCTAATTCTCTAAAACTATAAACCTGAAAAGATCCTCAATGTGTAATCTTGTAATAACTCAAGATTAAGTAAGGTTTAAGGCTGGGGCCTTATACATATACCTTTTATATCCACTAATTACATCCTAGAGGAATTATTTTTTTTAGGAAACCATCCTAAGAAGGATTTTGGTGTTAACCTATAGAGGATGTTTGAAGAAGAGGTAACATTATGTACTGAGAATTTATATTTTTTTATTCTTAAACCACTATTTAATGTTATTAAAATATGATGATATAGTAATATAAAAATATCCCATATAATTATATGTTATTATCAAAATTTCAAATCTTATTTCCATCTCCTCTTATATCAAATGGAAACAAAAACGTTGATCATGTGTATTCTAGACTACCCACTCTCGAACAAATTTGATTTTTTTCCATAATATCACAAATAGATGAAGATAATGATGGATTTAAAATATATATATTATTTTTATGAAATTATTATTCTTATATGACAATAATATCACATATACTTTCTTACATTATATTTTGTTAGAAAAATATATGGGCAATCATACATATGTGTGGAGTACAACCTCCACGAAGTAATGTGATATATTTTTAGTATTATTTTATCTTGGATGGTGATAAAGATATATTAAATTAATATATCTTTCATATTAAATATTTTTTATTGGTTAATTAATATTTAATCATTTTTCAATCTATCAATAAAATGGAAAGATTGTTAATGTGTATGTACATAATATTATCTCCGTGAATGGTGTAATTATTTTTCAATATATAATAATAATGGACTTAATAAAACAATTAAAATTAAAATATTAGAGGTTTAAAATTATAAGATTATATAATAATGATCAAATTAAAATGAATGAAAATATCCAACCAAATCGTACATGAAAAATGAAGCAGTTATTACCTAAAACGTGATTTTATCATAAAGTTATTAACAAAAGAGTATCAAAATATTGTATGTAAATCATATAAAACATTATATCTATGAGTATTTAAATGAATGATATCTATAAAAAACTATATTAATTAAATATTATTTTTTGACTTGTATGATGAAAGTACAGACTTGAGGTAATAGATTTCTAGTCACGCTTCTATTTGTGGGAGACATATGTCATATTCATCACTCGTTTCTCTTATGTAGTGTATATAATGCCTATTCGAAATTTTATTTCAAGAATATAAATATTTCTATGAAATATAATTTTTAATTTTATTTTATTTAGTAATGGTATTTATAATTCAAAGGTTTCAAATGTGGTATAGGATTTTCACCTCACATTCTTTTTGTTTGATGCCCATTCAACAATAACCAATTTTTTCTTTTGGGTGGAGAATATATTTCTCATTATTTTATTTTATAATTTTTATTATTAATTTTTATTTGAATATAAACTAAAATATTATTCTATTTATTTCACTAGGATTACGATTGAATTGATTCTAATGTGGTAAGGGTTACATATTACAATATCATTGTTTGTTGAGACTGTTTATTAATATACTTACATTAATCAAATATTATGATATATATCACATGAATCTCATAATTTTTATTATATTATTGTTATTTCATGAAATTATATTTCTCTATTGATTTTCCCCACTTAATGTACTCAAGATTAAAAAGAACTTTTTTAATTGAAATTGACTTCATTTCCATCTTCGTCCAGAAGTCCATTTTCATCTATATCCATATTTTCAAAATAAAAGGCATTAAATATATTTTTTAAAATTGTACTAATATTTTTAAATATATTTTAACCTATTTTTTAATTTTAAAAAAATGGTTTAAAATTAATATTGTTTTCAATTTTTAAACAAGTCTCCTTTTTACTTTTTTCTAAAATTTGAAAAGCATATTCAGTTTAATGTTTTTATCATGAAAAATACTTTAATACACCATGAACACTCAATTATTAAATTATTCCCCTCAATATTCCATGTTAATTTTAATTTTAAATTATACATTATATAATTGGACAATTTTTCAACTTTAAATATTTTTTTTCAATGTGGATTGGTTATTTTATACATAAATTTTTTTGAGTTTTTTTCAAAAATAAACTTTCATTTATGATTACATAATTTTATGATAATTATATTTTACAAGAGATATGAATTAATGATTCCATCCATATGTATTCTCTATATGATTCTTTATAATGTAAACTTGTTAATGAAACTATTAATATTTCTTTGGGGTAACACCATGATGAAATGATGACATGTTAATGAGAGCAATTTCATTTCTGCTGGTTAAGCTATGTTTAATTGACCATGAAACCAAATTATTTTCATTGGTTTTGATATGTTCAATCTTTTTTGATATATGAAACACATATGAATAATCCTAATTAAATGATGGGTTGGGACTATATCAACATCCAATTATTTGTGTAAATATTGATATCTCATTTGATAAAAAAGAAAATAATGGCGAGTAAACCCTAATCAGTAAGGGACATGTCATATATGATTTTCTTGGGAGGGAACATTGACCACTGTGATGGTTTGGTTAGTGAAAATATATCACTATGATAGTTGTGTAAATGGGATTTCACTACTAAGGAATGTTATATTTTCAATTTATTTATTAATTCTTATGTAATTTTGTTTTTATAAATTATAATATCATCATTTTTTATGAAATTCAATTTCTCAAAAAAATAGTCAATTTTTATTTACACGTTTGAAGGATTATTGTTTTGTTAAAATTTTAATTTTATTTGATTTAAATTATATATATTCTTATATTTCATTGAGGATTAATGTTAAAAACTAAGCATGATCTTAAGAATGACCTCAACCACTTACTGGGAAAATGTGTCAATCATTTGAGAGAAACAGAAAAAGGGAAATAAAAAATATATGTATTAGACATGTGTAAAATGAATATAGTAGAAATAACCCAAAGTATTTTATGCAGATAGGAAATGAAGGCCTTATCGGCCAATGCCTGTATGGATCCGTGGATGTGTAAAAAAATATTATCCCATCTATCTAGCTCAATGTGGTAGTTGGAGTGCTTTGAGGACATAGAGACAGATCTCCTAACATTTTTACAGATATGAGATAATTAATTTCCATCCTCCTAATAATTTTATTCATAGAAGCACAAACATATGATCAAATTCATTTGAGTTATCCGTTCATTACTTATCCACCATATTCTACCTATTGTTATTCTTTGAGGATACTATACATTATAATTCTTGAACAAACTAGAATTATTCAATGAAAATATTTATATGGATGATTTGATCTACTATGAACATTCTAGTATTGTGATTTGGATTTTAAATAGTCTTTATAGCATGCATGTATCCCTATTTTTCATTTATAAAGAAATTTGGAGAATATAAAAATATCAAATGAAAAAGAAGTTATAGTCATCAATTCAAATTTCCAAAAAACATGAATAGGTTATATAGATTTAATAATGTCGAAGAAAAAATTTCATTTCATTGAGAGAGTTTCCAAACCCTACCTTGCACAATAAAAGTAACTTTAAATATGGAAGCCTTCCACCTTATTATTTGGGAACCCAACATGTGAGTGAACATACCATAAGAGTGAATTTGTCATCAAGAAGCCTTACATATTACCATGAGTGAACCGATAATAGGATTTATCCTAATGTGATATTTAACTTACCATACCGTGAGTATTATTATTACTATGGATCAAATCACATTATTGTGACTATGAAGAGTTTTTTTTTCATATTGCATGTTTTTTAATGAGACCATTCCATTATAGTAATTATAAAACCTAGAATTCCACAATGAGTATAACAAACATGAGGCTTGTGCTGAAATGGTTAGTTTAATACTTAAATTATTAGTAGTAAAACAGTATATTTTTATGTCACTTTAATTTAGATTTATTATGTGTAAAAATAGAATAACGATTTTATATTTTTTAAATTTTTTTTACTATATTATGTTTTTATAAAATAATTACATATTATTATAATTTTTTAATAATATATTGATTTTAAATTTTTATTTAAATGTTTATGAAACATATAATTTATATGTAATGCATTTTATTTTCAATTTTATATAATATTTGAATTAGTATTTTACTATAGGTTTCAGATAGAAATGTTATTTTTTAAATTATATTCAATTCATTCAATTAAATTATCAATAGTATTTCATATGTCTTTAATAATCTTCTAACAAAAACAAAATAATATAGAAACTCATTATCAATGAGATGAACACTTTTAAATTATCGGTAACAACAATATTTTATTTAATATTCATTAACAAATGACATGTAGTGATTTGATCACATGATGCCCCGATAAGATCCTTGAAGTAAATGAAGTCCTATTAATTTGTCAGAGATATTAGAAAGAAAAATATACTATTTATAGATCAATTAAAAAATTAATTTTTTAAAAATTATGATACAAAAGTATCATTTCACTCACACTATTAATAAATTTTTTGAACATATGTTCATTTTTATGATCACAAAAGAACATTAATGATCAACATTCTTTTATTGATGTTATCAATGATCATTAAAATACATTTTCCACATCATCAAATCATTCTTCTAGGTTTCTTTTTATTGTTCCTCTTATAATTATTGTTTTATTATTTATGTATGTAATATGGTCATTTATAGTTAATGATTTTACCAATCAAAAGAATTTATTGTTTTTTCTGGTTATTAAACCACCAACAATTGAGTTTGTGCTATAACACCCAATAAAAATTATTGTAATAGACTTGGTTATATTCTCATTTAAAATATATTAGTTATTCCTCTAGGAATTATTAAATGGTAGTGTCTATTATATGTTCTAACATCTTTAAAAGTGAGTTTCTATATGGGTACCAATATTATAAAATATTTTACAATGTTGAGGAGTGTATTAGGATATTTTTTATATGAACCAATACATATAATCGTATTCATTATTTTTATTTCTACTACATTTCATATCTTGAACATAAAACTCAATACAAAATCCTTAATTAATTAAACACTAATTGTTTTGATAAATATGGATTCTATAGTGATGTTTATGTTATATATCATTATTTTTTTAAAACAAAATTCATACACACAATAGTCCTAATTTCCATAACATAAGATCCAAAAATGGTATCAGTGGTTGAAAATAGTAAAATGGATATTTAATATATTTTATTATTTATCATGTTTATTTTCAACTCCATTATAACATGATATCCAAGACATAAACATCGAAGGAACAATATTATAATTTTATTTTAAAATGATAGGTTTCAATGAAAATTATGGATGGATTCTAAAAAACCATTCATATATAAAAGTTTCTACAGCTACTAAAAAGATAAAATAGAAACCTACCTGAAGAAATATAGTGTAGATCTTTTACTTTTAGGGATAATCCAAGTGAGATACCCAAATTTGATATTGAGACACATGTATCTAGTGAAATGAAAAAAATGTGTTTTGGATTATATGTCTAAAAATATATTGTACTAGGATATATGTAGATGTTTATATAGCCATGTACCATATTTTAATACAACCCATGATATATAGAGAAAAAATCAATTGACTCAATATGGGACTGAAATGCTCAAGAGAACCAATAATATAATTCTCTGAGTAGAATAACAAATCTTCACGATAGATTATAAATAACCAATATACCATATGTTCAATCTCTTTACAATTATTAATAATGGAATGAGTGACCTTGGGGAATATTTGAAAAAACACAAAATTGTAAGGAGTATAGAGATCTATTCCAAAATTACATCATGTAATGAAGGTGGCCATGGATAAGAGTATGTATTTTAAATAGTATAATTTATATAAAATATAGGCTTTCTACAATAGTATTAATTAGTTTTGAAACAAATTGTCGATGAGATGTATTCAAAGGAAATTGTATTTCTATTGAGATTAATTTTAAGGAAGTATATAATATCCCTAAATGTAATTTGTAAGAAAGAGAAAAATAGATAGACCATTTTGGAAAGAATATCTTCAATTTCATGAAAATTTTTATTAAAAGGTAGTTCATAAGAATTTATAAAAAGGACTTCAAAAACGATAATTCTAAGAACATTAATGATGATTAGGAGATTACATTTTAAGAGTGCAGGAATAAAGGTAAACTTACGATAGAATTCCACAAAATCAAACATCTAATGAAATACAAATGAAAAAGTAAAAAATAATATAAAGAACCATTTGGAAGTGGGACCGAACAGTTAGTTTTTACTCTTGATGTGACTTTGGAATTGAATAGAAGATATGAAAAAATTCAATGAGGGTTGTATAGTTGTGAGTTAACTGATTCTATTTTCACTTAACATAATACTCCTACTAATTATGAACATAATGATTTATCTAAAAATGAGAATTAAATTATTTTTCCTTCATGTCTATTTTTTTATTATATTAATTCCATTGTTAAAATACTACATAGATAATATAAATAATTATGGAATGAGAGCTTCCAAAAATTTGAAAAATAAATTTACAAAGAAAAAATTAAAATAAGAATTTGATTAATGAAAATGGGAAAATAAAAAGGTCAAGTTATATTTTGAGGGTTTTCTCCATAATGATAAATCTAAAAGAAATTATTATTTTTTGTTGTTGAACAATAAAAATATAATAAAAAAGTTGGAAACCATTATAGTAGTAAATGATAGTGAAAAATAAATAAGTTTTTATTTTTTATGGATGATTTAACTAAATTTGAAAATGATTGGAATGAACATAATCATGAAAATATAAAATTATGAAAAATATATTCTCGATTAAATGTAAATGTTTATATTGATATAATGATGATTCAAAAATTTAATATAAATGTGAAAATTTATGTTTTTAATCCTAAAAGGGTGTTTATCTACATTTGTTCATGCTAAAAAAATAATATTATTAAATGTTGACATTGATGATAATAAATAGTTATAATAAAGGTTTTTGTTATATTATTTTATCAACAATCTTTGATACGAATAAATTTTATCAAATATCAAATGATATTATTTCTAGTGTAATTTATTTTAAATGTTTAATGGGAGGGCATTATACCAATAATTTATGACCTTGATTTACACAAAAAATTGGTTACAATAATATTTTCATTGATAAATAATTTTTTCAAAATAGATCACTGATAAATTCTTTTAATATAGTTCGGTTCAAAAATATTATGATAATAATTCAATTGGACCAAAGTTATTATGGGTTAGAATATATTTTGTTTTACTATTTAATTGTATGATATATTCATTAGAAGTCTCAAAGACCCATTATATTTAGATAATTTCTACTCCAGGAACATAACATATCGTTTTCAAAATGTTCATCCTTTAATTCATGTGATGGTGGCCTTGTCAGATTTGGAGACAATTATAAAGGTAATATTAAAGGTATTGTGGAGTTTTATTTATCAAAATTTATTAATATTTAAAAATTATTATATTTTGGTGTCTTAATCGAAATCTATTAAGTTTGTCATAACTGTGTGATGAGAGATTAAATATTATTTTTGATAATGATAAAAATACATTTCTGAAATGTATTTTTATTAAATAGATAATAAAATGTTTACAATATTTAGGTATCTCTTAAAACCAAAAAAATGGTTAATTGTTTGAATGAAGTATAAGAAGATGACATTTTGAGGAATATTCAGTTTTTCCATGAAAATTTTAAATTGTTTCCATGAAATTCAAAGCTTGAAAAAGTTCTAAAATTTATGAAATTATATACATATACTTTTTATGTTATTCATGTTTAATGGTTAAGAAAAAAAATGAAATGTAAAAATATTTAAAAAATGTTAATAATATTAGAGTCTTAGAACTATTACATTTTCGAATTTTTAGTACTCAAAATTTTTTGTGGTTAGAAGTATGTATTTCTAATTATTAAAGAATACATTATATTTATCTTGATTTATTTATTATCATATAAAAAATTAATCCTTAAATTTATTATGTGTTTTTTTCATACTTATTCAAAACATCAAGAATATGTCATCCTCTAAATCAGACATGATAGATGTGGTAAATTTTGTAATTTATAATGTTATAAATGATATAAAGAAAATATTTATAAAATTTATTTTCCATCCACTATAATATAACAAAATAATGTCCTTGTTGAAATAAATAATAGATCGATACAATAATTACTTAGATTAATGCTTATGGAATTTAATGTGCCTAGATATTATTGGCTAGAAGCTGTAAATATAGTTATTCATGTTTTATATAGTATCTATATTGGACATTTAAAAAACCCCATTATGAACTATTTAAAGGTTTTAAAATTTATGTCTAATGTTTTATGGAATTTTGTTTCATAGTATTCATTTTTAACATGAAATAGAATATATAATGATTTAATTTGAAAAGTTATTAACAAATATTTGTTGGATATTCCAATATTAGGAAACTATATAGACTTTTCAATAAGATAAATTTAATTATTTAACAATATATACATTTCAATTTTAATGGAAATAGGAAAAATAAGAAAAATCTTGTTTTAAAAGGGATAATGATGAAATTTAGGAAATCATTTTTGGTGAGGATTTAGAAAAATAAAAAGATAATTCATTAGTTGAAGAGGGAGAATATCCATTTTAAAAATGATCCAAATGAGTTGAAAACGATTAAAAATTAACCAATTTATAATTTAATTGTATGTTTAGTAACTGGTATAAAAACAAAAAAATATATTTTACATAATGTGAAGACTCTTCATTTTTACTGATTTTTGTCCCATCAACAAGATAATATTTAATTTATTCCAATAATATTAATTCCATGCATGATGAATTATATATATTTTAATTGAATAAATTTGGGATTGTTATTAATGTTTCAAAAACATAAATTTTTAATCGGAACTAAATTGATTTTTCAAAATAAACTTGATGAGGCTGGAAACATAGTTATGAAAAATGAATGTCCAATCGCTCAAGGTTATTCTCTGGAAGATGGATTAAATTTTGAAGATTTTTTTCTCATATTCCTATGATGGATGAAATTATACTTTTATTATCCTTATATTGTGTTTAAAAATATAATTATTCAAATGGATGCGTGAAGTTCATTTTAATGTGGAATAGTTTATACAGACATTTATGTAAAACAACCCCTAGATTTGAAAATGTTAAATTTTCAAATCATGATTTTGAACATAATTTTGATTTATATGGCCTTAATAAATATCCTTGATCATTTAATGAAAGAATTATAGTGGTTTTGATAATAATTATTTTTCTAAAAAAAATGACGATTCAACACTTTTTAAAGAAATTTTTTAAATTCATAATGAATGTATCAATTTTAATTAATCATATAATATTTGGATCAAAAAATTATTCTTTATGTAATTATTTTTCTAAACTAATGACTTCTTAATTTTACTTGAGTTTAATGGTAAAAATAAATGTTTTCATTTTTTTGATAAATTAGTCAATGAAATGATGGTATTTTAAAAAATCAATATATGCATGCTAATCAACATGTTAAATGTTCTGGTATTGATTCAAGTAAGAATTTTAAAACACTTGTGCATAGCAATTCTAAATTGGACTTGGGTGAATCTCGAAAGTTAGTTGATATTAAAATGTATAGAGGCATGGAAGGAATTTTATGGTAAATAATTCTATCTAGGAAAGATATAGAGTCCTAACAATGTTTATGTGCTAGATTTTAGACTAACCCTATGGAAATTCAACTTAAAGTTGTTAAAAATGTAATTAGATATATTTAGGTAACTCTAAGGTATTTTTTTTCTAGTCATAATTATTTTTATTTACTATCTTACTTCATTTATGAATTGATAGGATATAGGTTTTACTAGAAAATTATAACATATAATGAGTAATTTTCTAGGTAAAATATTTATTTTATAGAGTTATATTCCAGCTGAAAAATCTAATATTTTGGATGAATATGCTTTATTTTCTAGTTCTTATTCCGTATGTATGTGGACTGAATAAACATTATGTGGATTTAATATTGTTTTTAATAAATTAAAATCTTACATGATAATTCTTGTGAAATTGAAATTTCAAAAAACCATCTACAAGAATCAATAACAAAACACATTGTTTATAGATTCTATATTTTATAGATTTGGTATATAATAGTGATATATATTTAAGGTTTGATCCTACTAAAAAATATTCTGTGTAATTTTCACTAAACACTTTGATTCTATAAAATTTGAATGAATGATGTTTGAGATGGGTATGATTGATGACGAAAATTTCTATTTGGTATAATTACTTCATTGATTATAACCATATCCAATTTCATCATATATTTACACATGTATTATAAATAAATGTTAATCTTCCTAAAAATATTCGTTTATGTGAATTGTAAGAATTCGATAACTATTAATGTGAATAATGTTTTCACGATTTTATATTCATTTAATTTTTTATAAATATCAAGAAGGGGAATGTTTTTTAACATTTACTAAATATTCTATTTGGTAATTTTCAAAATAGAGGGATATTTTCAGAGTTTAAATATTTATATTATTTCATTATAGTTTTTTTAAAATTACTTTCTTCTCTATATTATTAAATTAAAATTGTTTAAATAAAAATAATTTATTAATTTAAAGATTTAATGTTAATTTTTTTAAAAAATAATTTTTGGTTATTTTCATTTATATCCCTTCTAACATTTATTTTTCGATTAAAGTAAAAAAAGTAATTTCCAACCATGAGGAATCCATACATGGAAGTAGTATTGGGACCATTTATAAGTCCCATAGTTGTTAATTCCCACATGATCATATTGAGATGGTATTTGTAGTCATACTAGGACGAATCTCATATGGGTGTGTATGTTCATGTAATGTCCCGGATCTGGGTGCCAAAAAATTGGTGCCCCGAACTCGGTTGGTCACATGACCTCAAGCTCATTTCTCCAAATTCTAGAGGATGTTGACTTGCATTGAGGGCCTAGGATAGATAGTGGGGAAACAATACCATCATTTTTCAAAGTGTAGCACAGCAGAAATAAATATAATCATACAAAAGAAGAAGAAGTCACCAATATTGACTGAAATGGACAATGGAACTATAGTAAAAGATAACCAATAGACATATATATGATGGTGAAACATGTTTCTAATTCTATGAAACCATCCAAAAAAAGGATACACTACAATGTAATATAATACAGCTCAAGGTACAAGTACAAAAAACAAAACCAAAGAAGTGCAACAAGAACACAGCAGCATCGCAAGCATGACCTCAGTCCCATGCTCTCCTAATCCTCTACAACAATCATGTACCTGTATAAAGACCCTTTCCCTTATCGACACCAGCATCAATATAATCTGTTTGGGCCCCAGACATGACCCAAACAGGGTGTGAGAAATAAGTCCCAGCATGAAACCACCAAAGACCCATGCCCAACTGTAAGTGAAAATGTTCAACAACAGCGTGCAATAATGAAATGCAGTAAACTAGGAAGTACTCAACATTAACAATTACTTCCAGTTACATATCCATTTTAATAGTTATTTATCAAGTCAATATAATCAATTTATGCTTATTCTAAAACTTATCCTTGACCGACAATCTCTTATACCAGTGCCACAACAGAAACCACAATAGTCTATCTAACATGTAAAAGATAACAACAATACCAAGCTTGTGATTTAGCTCCGTGGGTACAACATAAGAAATCACCACAGTTAATAGTCAAAGTGAATATTGTGCTCAGAAAAGTTAATCCATACCCTATGGAAAAAAATCGAAACCCTCATGTGATTTCCCTCACGCGTAACAAATAATGCCCTCAGGCGTAGATGATCTCGCCCTAATGCACGGAAGCTACTGCCTTGAGGCATAAGAAACATTTCTCTCAGGCTAAAAAACTAAACTTTACCTCATGGTAAACATGTAACCTTTACCTTTGGCGAATCAGGTATCCTTTCCCTCAGGCTAAACAAGTAACCTTGCCCCCAGGCTAAAAAAGTAACCTTGCCCTCAGGCTAAACAAGTAACCGGGCCAAACCCAATGTATAAGCAAGAAATTTATATATTTTTCCTCTCATGAAAAATAAAAACATGCTATAATCACAGTATACCCTCGGATATCCTGGCCAAATGGCTAAACAAGGGAAACACACCTGCGGGGTGGCCCTAGATCAATGCAATAATATCAAACATCAATTTATACTTATTCATTGGATTACCTATGAAATTTGAGGTATCTCAACAGTCACTGTCTCAGCTATACGACACCAGAACATTGGTGAGTGACACAACATTACCAAAAATCAACTCGAAAGTTGGAATTAAACACAAGAACACCTACCTCGATCTCCTATGATCGATATACGTGAAAGGTTCCTCCTGAAACAACCAGGAACGACATATATATGAGAAAAATGATTACCCATTCAATCCTAAATAACATCCCTTGGAGAAATATTTTGAATGAGAGATTCAAGAAGAGGGAAGACCTTACCCATGCGTTACAAACTTGACTAACGGTGGAAGAATTGGAGTCTCAGAGTACGATCGAGAGCCCCTCAAAGTCTCGGCCTCCTCTCATGCTTCTCCTAGTGAACCCTCTACCTCCTCTGTCGAATGAGTAGGCTACTGCCTATTTTAACAAAAAAAACATGACTACACAGTGTTTACTCTCAAGTACACGGTGTGTACTCCCAAGTACACTGCGTGTACATTCCTTTTTAACTGTTCCTATAGTGGCTACTTTCTATAGCCTCAATTCTCATCTATCGACTGATTACGAGACGTTTATTAATAAGTACACGGTGTGTAGTTGGTTTTTTTAAACCCTTAACTGCAGATAAGCCTACATGCCCTGTAATCTCATCCACACTGCCAAAGTACATAGTGTGTTTACAAAAGTAGATGGAGCGTGCCCTTAAATTTTGGATTTTCCCTACATTTCCCTTTTTTTTAAAGATAAACATAAGGAAAAGGAAAAGAAGAAACCTATACCTTAGGAATAATAACTAGGTTCTTACAAACCCCCCCCCCACCAATAAAGAAAATCATCCTCGAATTTCCCTTCCAAGGGTGGTGAAGATAAACCTGAGAACAATTCTGGCCCCTGAGCATGTACATCGGTCTCCCGCTCCCAGTTTTCATCCTGCACTTGGCCATTCTGCCATAACACCCATATGAGAAGAACTGACCAGCCTCAGAGAACCTTCATGCTCCTATCAACAATACGAATTAGATTTTATTCAATGGATGAATTGACCTTTTGTTCATCCTCTTGGGCTGAAAAACATTAGATGGGTCTGAGTGATAACAACGCAACTGATATATGTGGATGATGTCGTGCATGTCCTGGTACCTCTGTTGTAACTAAATATAATTGGAAACTGGCCTGACTCCCTCTAAAATCTCAAATGGCCCTACATACCTCGGAGATAGTTTCCCCATCTACTGATCCACCTATGTCCCAACCTCGATGAAAGATGCAAAAAACCTGATCCCCGACCATGAACTATAAGGGTATTTTACGGTGATTAGAATAATATTTCTGACGAGACTATGTAGTGGAAATCCAATTCGAAATGAACTACATCTTCTCTGAAGTCTCTTGTATGAGACATGGTCCCAATAAATCTATATCACATCCTTACAACAAGAACAAGGGTGATCGACATGGCCTACCATATAATTCCTCATAAGGTCTCATCTCAATAGTTTCTTTAAAGATATTAATGTAGTAAAACTCATCCGGGGGTATGTTTTTCTTTCAAGATCTCCCAATGTCTATGGTGCATGCACACATCATGTCCTCTAGAACATGTATTGTACGCTCTGACTGGAAATCGGTTTGAGGGAGGTAAGTTATTCTTAGAAGCACTTGTGTACCTAGTTCCCTTTGAAAACACTACCTGATACGAGACATAAAACATGCATCCCTATCTGAAATTATATAACGAGGGACCCCATGAAGATGTACTACCTCTCAGATATACAACATCCTGAGCAAGTCAACACCGATAGACTCCTTGATCGGCAAAAAGTTACCTACCTTCGTAATTCTGTCGATAATAACCCATACAAAATCATTGGCTCAAGGTGACCTCAACAACCCAATCATGAAGTCCATCGTGACATCATCCCATTTCCATTACAGAATGGGTCACTATTATAACAGCCCGATTGGCCTCTGATTCTCCACATTCTCCTGCAGACAGGGGGAACTTCTCGTAACAAAACTAGCTACATCTCTTTTCATACCCAGCCACCAATACTAACATCACTAGTCACGGTACATTTTGGAAACTCCAGGATACACTACCCATGATGAATCATGAAATTCCCGCATCAAATCCTCACATATATCACCTTGATCCCACAATCATTCATTGATATGGATCACCTTTTCATTGCCTATCTTCCAACCAGGAGGAGGGTCCTCACTTTCCACCGAATCCCGTAGAACTAGGCCTTATGAATCTGATAGTTTCCACATCCTCACTATATCCAAGAGAGTATAAGTCACAGATAAGGATGAAAGATAGGTTTTCCCTTGACTATCAGTCACCTCCAAATGCATCTCAGAGAATAAATCCATAATCTTTCACTCTCCACTGGCCTCTTACACCGCCTATATTTGAGTCCTCGTACTCAATGCATTAGCTACTGCGTTACATTTACTAAGTGTATTGGCAAGACCAATGTTGAAGGACTGAAGGTATTCAACCCACCTTCACTGTCTGAAATTAATTTCACGCTGGGTATAGATGTATTTACACTTTTTGGGTCATAAACACTACAAAATGTTCTACTAAGAGATAATGTCTCCAACAACGTAACATATGAACAACCGATTCCAACTCAAGATCATGTGTCAGGTAATTATTCTCATGTAGCCTCAACATTCAAGACTCGTATGCAACTACTTGATTGCTTGGCATCAACACTTCTCCCAGCCCCATTCCTGATTTATCACAGTAAACTGTATATCTATTCCCTTGCTATATAAGTATTAGGACTAGTGATATTTTCAACCTTCCCTTCAGCTTCTGAAAGGCTGTCTCACAATCTTATGACCAAATGAACATCATACCCTTCATAGCCTAACTTGTCAACGGCGCTGCTAAGTGGGAGATGTCCTGTATAAAGCACCTATACAAACCATCCAGCCCGAAAAAACACTATATCTCAAACACGTTCTTCAGATTCTCCTAGAGAACTACTGCTCTCACTTTCTATAGTTCTACCGCAACTCTTGCTTCTGAGATAATGTGACCTAGGAAGTGAATCTGGTCCATCAAAAGTGGCACATTGAGATCTTATCATATAACTGATGCTCTTTCAGTGTACTCAGTTTGATCTTCTGATAGGTGGCATGGTCGTGTGGGGTGTGAGAGTACCCCAATATATCGTCCACGAAGACAACCACAAAAGAATATAGAAATGGGTATAAACATGATTCATTATAGGGATGAAAACTAATTGATCATTTGTGAGTCCAAACGGGATGACCAAGTACTCGTATAGACCATATCTTCTTTGAAAAGCTGTAAGTGGTATGTCTGATGGTCAAACGCGCAACTGATGATATCCATATCTAAATTCAATCTTTAATAACACTTGTTCTTATCGAAGTTAATAAAAAATATCATCAATCCTCGATAAAGGATATCGGTTCATAACCATCAACCAGTTCAATTTCTGATAATCCACATAGAGTCTAAGGGTTACATTTGCCTTCTTAGTGAAAAGGACAGGCGAACCCCACATAGAAATTCTAGTTTGGATAATACACATGGCTTGTAACTCGTCTAACTACCTCTTTAGCTCTTGAAATTCTGGCATAGCCATACTTTATGGAGGAATGGAGACAAGTTCCACTCCTGGAAAAAGCTAAATAGACAAATACACCTCTCGCTCTGGAGGTAGATGTGAAAAGTCATCTGGGAAGACATCCCTGAAATGACTAACCACTAGAGAGAAATCCTTTTGACCAGTTCCCTGGTTATCCAGATATAATCTCACAATTTGGGATGTCACTCTACCTCACCCTCAATGCTCGGGTACATCTTGGCTCACCTGGACATCCCATTCTCCCTTGAATCGAAAATATCTGCCCTCTGGTGACCTGAAACATACCATGCAATGAGAGAAATCTACAAAGGCTCAAATGGGTACCGACCAGTCCATCCCAAGTATGACATCATAGGATTTCATATCTAAGACATAGAGGT
Organism: Viscum album; assembly: GCA_963277665.1. NCBI lineage: Eukaryota > Viridiplantae > Streptophyta > Magnoliopsida > Santalales > Viscaceae > Viscum > Viscum album. The sequence goes on from OY728151.1 coordinate 26,820,085, forward strand.
CCCATAGAATGTGACACCCACCAACCTCTATGGGGAACTACTTGCACTAAACTCACACCTGCCGTTCTAATTCCCAACAGAGTGTCTAGCGTCATGATATCTGAAGAAGAAGAAACAAAGAACCCAAGTCTCTCCACAATGGCCACAGATATAATTCTAATTGTAGCACCAGTATCAATATGCACAGAAGATATAATAGAAGTAACTAGAGTAATACCTCTATCAGTGGAAGGTCTGGGATCCTTCACTTGTTGGGTATGTTGCACTACATATGTTTGTCAAGTGTCACGGCCCTCTGACACAGCTTGGCTTCCCTGAGCTAACCCACCTAGCTATCTCGGAGATCTTAGGGTCTGGCTACCACAGCCACGATGACCACCTCGTCCAAAACGTCCTGATGTATCCAAATTCCCTGACTGGTAATAAGCTACTGGCCCTTCTCCTACACGAGGAGTCTCCACAGAACCCATCTCACTCATCACTAGTGGAAACGCCCTACAAAACACATAAGGTTACCCATCTTGCCGAAATATCATAACTCAATTGGGTAACATGGACACTGAGTTCCCTTGTTCCCCCCTTTACCCCACCCGTAGCACATTATCTGGCCACCTGAAATTTTTTTTTGCTAGTACTACCACCATGAGATAAAAACATCTTTCACTTCCTCTTACCGGAAGAAATAGTACCAGAGACCAGTGTCGAACCACCCTACTATGCACCACTAGCTTCCAGCAAGTTTCACTTAGTAATCAACATATGGATCATAATATCATGCACTATAGTCAACATGAAAACATTTACTAGTGCTCAGATGTCGTGTCGAAGAACATCCTCAAAGTGTCTATCCCTCAATGTCTCATCACCCACCAGAACAGGTGAAAAACACTGTAGCTCAGTGAAGAAGGTAGAATAGTCCATTACTGATATGGTTCCCTACTGCAGATTCATGAACTCTCGAGCTTTATCTGCCCTTAGTTTCTCTAGAAAGAAAAATTCATAGAAGACTGCCTAAAAATCTTCACACACCTTGTTTCGGTGATGCTCAGTCTGGTTGGTGACATCCCACCATCTATTTTAAAAATCACACAGCATGTCTGTAGCGAGCTTGAACCTCCTCCCCAGAGGCGTCTCTAGATGATCGAAGATCATCTTCATAGAACCCAACCATTACTCTGTAGCCTATGGTCCTCCATCCCCTAAAAACATAGGCATATGTTTTTTCTAGAATATACGTGTCAGCTCAGCCATAGATGTGTCAACTGATGGTGCTCCCTAAATGGTTTGTATGAACAACATGAAGCCTTCACGGAACTGTGCATTTGTGATTGTGTGTGATCTAATGGTTGGTGCCACATATGGAACTGCTGGAAGATCCATCGGTAGCCCATGGACTACCATATATGGAGTATAATCATCACCACTCCCTTCGCGAACAACTCGTGGTCGTCTCAGCGGCCTGACTCTACAAGGTAAAACACACAACATAGTTTAATTTAATGTCGAGGATTCTTTGGTCCGGTTTTGTGTGCCAACGCAAAAAGGAAAAGATCCAAAAGTACTAGAAACAAACGACTATATGGAATGTATACGGTATACACATCATGTACTCTTAATACGTCACATGGTCATGTTCTGGTGTCAGCCTGGGCATGTCTCAAACCTAGGTACACGGCGTGTTACACCTGCACAGAGCGTGTACACTACCCTATTTCACCAGCCACACAGCCAAGTCCACACGGTCTCTCACCAGACAAGACTACACAGAGTGTCCCATAGGTACAGGACGTGTACAGAAAAAGTAACACCGACCCATGTTGTTGGTTACATGGCTGGAGTCCAATATTACACTACACGGTATGTTTAACTGGTACACGACATGTTCCCACACGAACTTCCATATCTCGTGTCTCTGCACCCACAGCCTATGACACGGTTAGAGACTACACAGGCTCTATATAAGGTACACATCATGTTCTTAAGAAAAACTATTTCTTCCCGAATACAATAACACATGGACTATATTTAACATTACACACCATGTATTCTGGGGTTTTCTAGATAGTAATCCTCAAAAACTATTCAGGAAGCCAGTAAAACACTAAAATGAACACCAAAGTTCCAAATTCTGATCCATGACGGCCAATACTCTTTGCAAACCAAAGCATGACATATTATATTTGTTATAAAAAGGTAAACAAGTCATTGATCCACCAAATTCTGGTCAATGAGGGCCCATAACACCTCAAGAACCAATGTTTGGCTTTCATTCAAACAAAATCTCATACTAACAATAACCTTTCAATAGTAGGAGAATCTATCAAGGTACATATAACAATTGAATTCACTTTTATAGCACAACATCTATCACAAAAACATTAAATTTCTAACGAACCTACATGGTTTGGAAACTATGCATGACATGTGATTCTAACACATGCCTAAATGATTCATGAGATGGAATACCCTCATCTCATCGGGTTGCAACTAAATAGAACACAAGTATAAAAAAATAGCACACCACAAATGTGTCACCCAATGGTGAAGTGTAATCAACTATAACAATCCTAACCAAGAAATCACAATTTAATTTGAGGCAATCCAACCATTATCTGTACATAGGGTAGGTACTCACGGGCCCAGTTTATTACCGAATCCCTTAATACTCTATCTCTTTCCATTGTCGAAAAATAATAAAACAACCCAGAGAAAAGAAACACCTCATATACCACTTTGTGACGTCCCAGATCCAGTTTCCACACGATGGGATCCCCGAACCCTGTTGGTTACATGACCTCAAGTGCATTTCCCAAAACGCCAGAGGCTTCCCACTAGCAGCGATGTCCTAGGACAGATATTGGGGAAACTATTCTCTCATTTTTCAAAGTGTAATGCAACAGAAGAAAATATAAACATACAAAAGCCGATGTAGTAACCAATATAGAATTAAATGGACAAAAGAACTGTAGTGAAAGATAACCAATAGTCATATATATGATTACGAAACAAGTCTCTAATTCTAAGAAATCATCCAAAACAGAATACACTACAATCTCATGTAATACAACATTAGGTACAAGTCAATAATCAAAACCAAAGAAGTGCAAGAGGATCACAACATCATCGCAATCCTGAGCTCAGTCTCATGCTCTCATACTCTTCAGCAACAATCATGTACCTATGTAAGGAACCTTTCCCTTATCGACAACTGTATAAATACAATCTTTGTGGGCCCAAGACATGACCCAACAAGGTGTGTGATATAAGTCCCAGCAGACAACCACCAAAGGCTCATTCCCAAATGTTAGTGAAAATGTGCAACAACAGTGTTCAATAATGAAATGCAGTAAACTAGAAAGTACTCAATAGTAACCATTATACCAATTACATTACAATTTTAATAGTTATTTATCAATTCAATATAATAAATTTGTGAGGTCTTCGAGAGTCGTCCTTGACTGACAATCTCATATAGTAGTGCCACTGCAGAAACCACAACAAGCTATCTATCAGGTTAAAGATAAAAACAATACCAAGACTATGACTTAGCTCGGTAGGTAAAATATAAGATATCAAAACAGTGAATATTCAAATTAAACATTTTCCTCAGACAAGTAAATATTTACCCTCAGGAGAACACAGTCGAAACCCTCGGGTGATTCCCTCAGGTATAAGAAATATTTCCCTCAGTCATAGAATCTCTCACCCTCTGGCATGGAAGCTACTTTTCTTAGGAATAAGAAATGTTTTTCTCAGGATTAAAAAGTAACCTTCACCTCAGGCTAAACAAGTAACCTTTACCTCAGGCTAAACAAGTAACATTTCCCTTAGGCTAAACAAGTAACCTTTCCCTTAGGCTATACAAGTAACCTTGTCCTCAGGCTAAATAAGTAATCAGGCCAAACCCAACACATAAGCAAGATATTTATATATGTTTCCTCTCAAAAAAACTCAAAACTTGCTATAATCACGACATACACTCAGGTATACTGTCCAAATAGATAAACAAGGGAAACACACCCGCGAGGTGGACCTAGATCAAAGCAATGATCTCAAAAAGTAGTTTATACTTATTCATTAGATTACCTTGACAATTATAGGTATATCAACAGTCAATGTATCATCTATACAACACATGAACATGGTCGCGTGACATAACAATAAATAAAATGAACTCGAAAATTGGAATAAAACACCATACCACCAACCTCAATCTCCTCTAATCGATATATGTGAATGGTGCCTCGTGAAACAACAAAGAATGATGTAGATATGAGATAAAAAATTACCCATTTAAACCTAAATAACACACCCTAGGGAAAAAATTAGAAGGATATATTCCGGATGATGAGATACATTACCTGTGCGGTTCAAAAGAAACTGACGACAGACAAATCGGAATCCCAATGTGCGATCGGGAGCCCCTCTAAGTATCGGCGTCCTCTCCCGCTACTCCTGGTGAACACTCTGCCTCCTCTGCTAAATGAGGTGCTCCATCCTGTTTTAACAAAAAAAACATAACTACACGACATGTAATCTCAGGTACATGGAGTGTACATTCCTTTTTTCAACTATTACTCTGGTGGGTACATTCCTCCGCCTCACTCCTTATATGTCGACTAATTACATGACGTTTATTACTGAGTACACAGTGTATAGTTAGTTTTTTTACACCCTTAACCGCTGACAAGCCTACATGCCCTGTATTCTCATCCACACAGACAATGTTCACGACGTGTATACAAATGTACACGGTGTGTACCCATAAAATTTTTATTTTTCCCACATTTCCCTTGTTTTCTAATAAAAACTGAAGGAAAAGGAAAAGAAGAAACTCATACCTCATGAATAAGAACCAGGTTCTTATATTGCAATTAGTGATGTTCCCCCATAGCCAACATGAAGTGGTAATAACAATGCATGATTACTAGATTAGTGGATCTTCCAAATGTGTATCTAATGGGGGTAATGTATTTTAGTTCTCCTTATATTATTACTCATATAAGTGTAGCCATATGATTAATGTCATCAATGGTGGTATTTCTCTACTCTTTCATTATCTTCAACCACCAGCAATTGTTTGAGGCTACTGTTCATCAAAATTGTCTGCTAGACATCCATCATGATATTATATGATTTACATGTATGATTCGAGATACAATGAACATGGTAATATTAATCATTTGATTTTAAATAGTCTTGATATCATTCATTAATCTACATTTTCAGGCATACATATATTCAATGAAAATAATCATGTAGAATGAAAATAAAGTTGCCTGAATTTTTTAAAATATATTAAATTCTTTGATATGATCAAATCATCTACAAATGTATGGGAAATATTTATATTCACCTAAATATTATCAAAATTGTAACATTCATATAAAAAGGAAGTTACTGTGAGAAATTCACCCACCTTAATGTGGTTGAACCGACTATATGAGTGAACCTACTATGAGTGTGAAATTACTACAAGGAAGCCTTCTAGATTACCTTATGTGAAACTACAATGGGGGTTAACCTACTGTCATAGTTACAATACCATACTATGAATTTTATAATTAGTATGGATAAACACACATAACTGTGAGTATAATGGAAAACATATCATGAGTATCATTATTCTAACTAAATGTGTTTTAATTTTTTTTACATACATTAGATTTATTTTCCACGTGACCATGATTTCACAGACAAAATTCTAACTGTGTGGTGCATAATAAGCATACCGACCATGAGGCGTTATCCTCACATAGTCATCTAAACACATATTATATTTTTAGGAAAGCTGTATGTTTATACCACACTCTTTTTTAGAGTTATTTTGTATAGGGGAAATATACTTACTGAAATTTTGTTTAAAATGATTTAACTATTTCATTATATTACTAAATAATTAAATATTATCATATCCTTTTTATAAACCATTGAATTTACATTATATTTTAAATTCATATGAAAATTAAAAATTTTATGTTAATCTTTTTATGATTTATTTCCCTAATATTTGAATTATTCATTTATTGTATGTCTATAAGAGAATTTGTTTTTATTTATTTAATATAAACTCATTTAATTTATCTATTATATTAGAATTGATTCTTACAGGTTTCTTGTTGAAATAGAACAATTAATGAACTCTTTATCAATTATTTCCAAATTTTCAAATTACATATCACAGAAATATTTTATTTTTTATTTTTTTTCTTAAATTAGCATGATGTAATTAGATCACTTGAGTATCATAAACATCACTGATATTAATAAAGCTTGGTTAATCTTTTACAGATATCATAATGTAAAATCATATATATTGATATGAATTAAATAATTATTTTCACAAAATGGTTACATAATTCTTAATTCTAATATATGATCAAAAAAATTAGGATCCTTATTACTTTTTTTGTGAGCAAAGCAGAAGTTAATCATTCCAATTTAATACATTGAAGTGGTAAAATATCATGTATCATTTTTATCCTCATCATCAGATATTTTTATGGGTTTATTTTTATATGTTTTTCTTCATATTAATCTTTTATTTTTCTATTTTAATATGTCTGTGTCTATTTTATGATATTCTTGGTCAAAAGTATGTATTATTAGTTTTTCTTATTTTAAAACCAAAAAGTATGTTAGGATTGTGAATATTGATCAAAATTATGTTTATTATACTTGTTTAATTCTCATGTGAAATGTTTAGGTTGGGCCTCTAGGTATTTGTAAAAGGAAGAGTTTGGAAGAGATTCGCACACATTAAAAGTGTGTTTCTTAGTGTCTACTAATCTTCTCCAAATATAGAGAGGTTTTAGGAGTGTAATAAGATCAAGGGAATCCAATAAAATATAAATATATGTGTTCATTTTTTGTTATTTCCAATGAATTTCAAACATTGAACATAAAACTCAATACCGAATCATTATTAAATAAAACTCTATGTACTGTGTCTTTAATTTTTAAAATGACTATTCACCCCCCTCTTCCCTTAATTTATATTACATATAATATAACATTTAAATTATTTTATGTTCCATTTTAACACCACAATATTTTCAATTATTCCAATGATAAGTTCTCATTATCCATTTTCATTTATTAATATATTATTCCTATCTTATTAACTACCATGATTTATGGAATGAGTCATTTTTATGATCTATGATATAAAGGTTATTTTTTTGAAATTTTATTATCATGTTATTATTCTAATTGTTCTCATTTTATTTTGATATCTCCCATTATTTAACTAACTAATAATTTTATCTTATGCTTTTAAATATTTCAATTCCCCTTTTAGGGAGGAAAGGTATTATGTATGATATTTCTATGAAGGGATCTAGTTATTTAGAACTTATCATGAGATTATATTGTTCAATTATGAACCTTTTTATATGTATACATTATTAAAAATTCACTTGACATATATTATTGTAGTGTCGATAAATCTAATATGTAATGAATATTGATCTATTAAGATGTGAAAACTATTTAGGAAAATTATGTGTAGCTAGAGTATATACATACAATGTTACATGATTTTTTGAATGGACAGTGTTCTTTTATAAAGTATTAGTAAGATGGGATAGAGTAAAAATTTATTCTATATTAAATTTTAGAATTTATATCCCTAATAAAAAAAATATTTATAATTGTATCACCTAAATTTAGTATTTATGTGTAGTTAAAATTGTAATGATACTATTTGTTTAGAGGGTATAATGTATTTCCAAATGTTTTTGAAAATTCTATTACTTTTATAAACCTAATTTTTATAAATATTTTTTTAAATGAATTGAAAATTGTATGGAAAAAAGTCATACAAGACATTAATTATACTAACATCACTTTATTCATCCATATGTGGAACATTAAAAAATAAAATAAACCTATTTATTGTAAACGATGGAATATTACTAAAAATAGATTAATTTTAACATCTTGAAGAGAAAAAATAGATAGGGGAAATAGGTAGAGAAGAATAAAAACATATTGAAATATAAATCAAATAGAATAAATTCAACATTGAGAATCACCAATATCAAAACAAAACCTATTAGGAAGATCACCGTGAAAGGAGAAATTGATATATGTATTCTGCAATATGAAATTTTATGTGTGGCATGTGACCTATGAGTGTAATGAATTAATGATTTAGTGGGTACATATATAGTAATTAAATGTATCCTTTATACATATTTTATTTGAAAATTTGGTCATTGGACATATATCATATAGGTATACGATGTCTGTGCTTTGTTAAAAAATATAACTCAGAATGAAATAAAAATATAAAATTATAATTGTATAAGTATATATATACTTATATCATATAAAAATAATTATTATTATCCTTATAATTATATATCATGTGTATATAAAATTCAATTAAATATTTCAATATGAAGGGAATAGTAAAATTAAATTTTATAATAAAAATAATTAAATTATGTTGTTTTTTAAAGAAATATTATTATAAAAGTAATATATTTTTTCAAATATATTATTTATAAAGTTTATAATATTTTATCCAAAATATAAATTTTAAATTTCAAAATTTTATTTTATATGAACTAATATATTAACAACACTTAAACTAGAAACTAATATCAAATAATATTAATAACACATATTGTTTTATAAATAAATTTTTTCAAAAAATGAATATTTATTTATAATTTACAATTTTTTTAAATAAAAATATATAATTCTAAAATATTTATATTTTTATGTAAAATTAATTTTACAAATCTTTATACCATAATTATATTATGATGAATATTTTAGTATTTTTCTAAAATAATAGATTTTTAGTGGAGTAGTTTAGAATATTGATTTATCTAATACAATCACTTTATTTGATGTAGATTTTATTAAACCTTTATTATATTAAAATATTCATATATTTATATGTTGAAACAAAAAAATTTATAATACTATGATCAGAAAAAACATCTCATTTATATCATTTTATAATGTTATCATATAATTTATGAAAACATTATTTTTTCTGTGTTTTTAATTATATGTATGGATGGAAAGTTAGTTTTTTAGAATTATTTTATTTTCTCATATCTATTATTAGGAAAATTATAAGATTTTATATTTTATTATAAAATATATAATTGAAAAAAAATTAATACAAATTTAATATGCATAAAATACATTGTTTAAAAATAATACTGTTTTGACAATTATGTGTACGAATAAAAAAATAATTTCAAAAAATATTAGAAATTTTATTATTTAAAATTAATAACATATTTATATTAATAAATTTAAAATTATTAAATAATTTCAATTTTAATTCTGGCCATTGATTTTTTTTAACAAGGGTAAAAGAAGAGTTTCTATGGTAAGAGAAAATTCGTGTAATAGTTGGTTAATATTTTGAAAAAGTTTGAGATAAGTAAAAACATGTTTTTATGGTTTAAGGAGAATCATATTTATAAACTTTACCAATCAATTCATTTCCATTTTGGAAGCCATTTATCTTGAATAATGTAGTGATATTATTTAGCAATAAATCATTTTTAATAAAAAACGTACCTTTTCGTTAATTATAAAAAGAGACCATATAATCCCAATTTATTAACCAATTAAAAATCTTTTTATAAAACAAATATATGACCTAGTATCTATTAAGCATGATGATCCATCATTAAAATACCTTCTCATTCCAAAATAAATTACTAAGGAGTCTTAAAGAGTTTCCCCTGAGAGAAATACCAAGGTAAAGGTAATACTCTCAACCAAACTATTCCATGTACTTTTCTTCTTATAAACACCTATTTTACCCCTTATAGATAATGGCATGATGAAACCATAATTTTAAATATGATTAACAGTTATTTTACTAATGAAATATCTATTTTCTACTTTCCTCATTAATTATTGAGAAAAATGAAAACATCATCTTGTATTTTTGTGTACTAGAACCTACTTGAATTAAATGTTTATTTCCACAACCACCAAGTATTTATGACATTAAATAGTTATTTTCGATTTGAAATTCAAATTTTTGACAGTATTTAAAATTTTAATTGTAATATATATGGAAATCTATAAGTAAAAAAAATAAAAAATAGAATAGTAAATTTAATCTCTTTAAATTTACTTATTATGGTAGATTTCTTAATTTTTATATTTTTTGGTATATAATTTTATAATATATAGGGGTAATATTAATGTAACAATAATGTACATAAATATTCATCATTTTTTAGATCATTATTTTATTTTTCAAAACCTTTTACCAAGGTCAACATAGAGAATGTGTTATGAAAAAAATTAACCTAACAACATAGAGTATCCAATGTAAGTAAAAATATATTAAAAACAAGGTGAAAAAGATAACATGTAGATCTTATAGAATTATATATTATGGAATAAGGTTCTAGGTTATATATATAATGAAATTAATGAAATTATTCCATAGGATATGTTTTTGTTAGAAGGACCTTCTCACAGGAGGTATGGGTTTGAGATCAAAATTTCCATATTTGTGAGACATTTTCTGTTGCACAACTATATTATTTTAAATGGTTTTTATACATGAAATTAGATTTATAATATCAATTATTATCTTTATTTATGGATCTAAAACATCAACTTCATGTTTTTTCCTTTTCTTCGGTATATATTAGGTTGTTTCTTAAGCCTTAAGGGTTCATTGGTACCACATTAAATAATTTTTTATTAAACATTCTATTTTGATTTTTTTTATTTTATAAAAAATTAATCTCAATAAATTATTCTATTTTAATTATATATTTCCCTTAAACATGTACTATTTAAATATACTTTTAATTAATATTGTTATACATGTTTATATTTCCATTTAAACGTCCTAATTTTATGTAACAATAATTATGCGATAATTCTTATTTCATGTATGAAATCAAGAAACACCCACATATTTTTTTCCAAAACATTAATTGTTTATAAAAATCATAATTATATTTTTGTGATCACTCAGCCTTAAATTTATTATTTCTAGAAAACAATATACTCCAATCATTTTCATAAATCCTTTACATAAATTATAAATATTTACTCAGCAGGCTTGTTTTTATTTTTTCATCTCCTACATCATTCCCATTATATTATCATATTAAACCCAAATTCTAAAGACCTATTTTTATTTTAAAATTATGAAGGTTTTAATTATCTTATAAATCCTTATTTATCAAATGATTGTCATTTTTCATTTCGATATTCCTTTAATAATAATTATGAAACCAAATAACTTTTCATGGGTATGATTATGTTTATGATTTTTATTTAGATTCCATTCTCACGTGGATAAAATATTTATATACGTATTATTAGATCAAGTGTGGTTTGGTTATATCCATAAAATGACTTAGGATATGTTAATATCTCATGGGATACCCTATATTGGTATTAGTAGATTATCCTAAACACACTATTTTATGATAGTTTTTATCATGAATGTAGGACTATTATTACTATAGTAAACTATTTTATGTTTTCATTGAGGTAATACCTGAAAAATTATTTTGGTTTCATTCATTTTGATGTCACCAAATTTTTATGATCCCATGAACATAGATTTAATTTGTTTTTCAATGTTTTCATCATCATATATTGGTGTTATTATTTAAAGAGGGTGTGGGTGAATTTATTACACAATAAAATTTATGTTAAAAGGGTTTAAAATATTCCACCAGTTATTTCAAGATTGGCCTAGATAACCAAAATTGTTGATCGTTATAAATTTAAATATTTCAAAATATATGTTATAATATTAATTATGTCTCAAATAAAATAATATAAAATATTACAGTACCCTCTAAAATCAATTGACATAATTAAAATCTCATTAAAACACTAATTACCGATAACTATAAAAGTATTTATTTTGTTTATAGTTTAAAACAATATCTAGTTTTAAAGATTATATTTAAATAAAACAGAATGAAACATGAAATTGAATTTTGAATACAAGGCGTTAAATATCATGATGTGTCTTATTCCACTCCACATGATTATCACCATCCAAAAACCAATTTATATAAATATATTATTTGATCCACAACCTAGATCAGGTTTTACAATAGTGTACAATGTTCCAAATCAGACATGGCCTCTTCCACTATTACCCATGAGAATAAAAAATATAACATGTCATATCAGACCTCTTCAATAATTTAAATGTGAGTACATGTGAAAAAAGGGTAATTATATGTCTATGACTCTTTTATTTATAGAGGTAGATAGTGTCTTGTGATATAAACAGAGAAACACACACAACCCTAAAGTGTAAAAAGAGTAAAACAGAGGAATCTAAAAGTTTGAAGCGATAGAGATGCTGAGTTTTTATGAAGTAAACCTCAGGAATCATGAATTTGATATATAGTTTAGCTATAGATAGGTTCTCATGAATAATATTATACAGAAAAGTGTCATGGTCAATTTTTTTCTCAACAAATGAAAGGAAGAAGTTGTGTATTGAGCTCTAACTTCATAAGTAATGTAGAGAAGGTTGAAACATGTGATCACTTCATGATCATGTTATATAGATAAGCTCTCCATGTAAATATCTTGTCATTTATTTTATCTATTACTTCACATATGAAATATGGAGTCTACTTCTCTTCCTAACAGTATAAGCAGCAGTTAAGAATATCTAGATCCTCATTTTCCTCGATCATCATATTTGACACAAATTTTTATGAATATCTATCGAGAAACATGGTTCGATAAATAGAATAACTACTGGAATTAAATTCAACAAATTGTCATTCAGAAATATTTTATTTAATATATAAATTTTAAAAATAGTTGTGGTGAGTCCTAGAATAGTAAATCAATACTGGAAGTGTCTTTTTCTAGAGGTTTCTCTTTATGGTAGTATGTCAAGATGGTTCTATGAGAATTCTTACAAGGAAAAAATTTATATGTTGCAAGTTACTCAGTTTATGGTGATTCATCATTCTGGTGGTGACACATCTAGTGGTAGGTCATGCTATTAGTGCCCAATACCTTTTCAAAATTCTGTTTTGTTGTTATGACATACTGATGGTTAGTTGCATCATTACATTTCCAATTTTCCATTTTGGTGGTGTCTTGTGTCAATGGTGGCTCATCGTTGATAGTGTGATATGAATGGTGGTGATTCATCCTTGGTGGTGTGTCATCCTTGTAGGTGTCACAATCTCAATGGTGACCCAAATTATGAAAACTTTAATAACCACTCTCATATTTTAATATTATTACAGATAACATGAAACTCATTATTATTATAATAAACATGATTTTTTCATCATTAAAATAAATAGGTCACCAATATTTCCGTTTTGATGATAAAAAATAATGGAATAAAATTTAAACAATTGATTACATGAAATGAAAGAACAAAACATTATAACAATTCATAGATATCAATGTGGTATGAACAAAAAAGAAACAAGTACTACAGTTAAAAACTCCATACTAAAGTTCTCCCCTGTTTTGTATTATGAAAATGAAGAGATGAATACATAATTAAGAAAGGGAATAAATAATCAGTAAAAGTATGTAATCATAATGGTGTTACAAAATTTTCCCATAAAATAAAAAGTTCTAATCCAACAACATGGTCAAGTCTTGGTAGATGGGTCCATAAAAGCATTCACTTTCTCTTTGGATAGCTCTTGAATTGAGAGAGAAATTATAGAAGGGTATGAAGAAACATTAGGAATGGTAGTTTGAACAAAATTTTGGATTAAAATAATAGATTGGGGAGGTATTGGTTGTACAATAATAACTAATATGGGTTGCCTCGCATCATGTACAAGAGGAAGAGGGAAAGGATGGTATTTGGTAGGTAGAGGAGTAGTTAGATCCTTGATTACTTTGGGTCAGAAAAATTCCAATCGGTTAATATGAATTTCTTCATAAGACACAGAAGTATTTCCTTGTACATAGAGAAATAGTTTAATAAGGTTTATTAAATCCATAATAATCTGACCACCATTCTCAATGGAACAGAATAAATTTCCATTATCTTCAAAATACTGATTCAGTACTAGAGTCATGTCCTTCAACTATCTAACTTTCTCCATAAGGGCCTAGGTAATAGGATGCATGCTCAAATTCTCATCAAAAACATTAAATTGTTATCCATTTCATGCTTAGTATAAATACATGATAGATAATATATAATTTCCTTGGTTATAGTCTCCATTACATATTTCATGTCACGTACATAGGAGGCAACCAACATTAGAACACGATCACTTTTATACATTATTCTACTTAAGGATTATGGAGGTTGGCTGATGGCATCATAAAAATAACTAGATAAATATGTTATAATATTTTCTATGTTCATTGATCAATGTATGTCAATATAAATTAGAGGATAACCAATGCTATAAACTATAGAGGTATGATTTTTCAAACTCTCATGAAGGGCATCCATACTAGTTGTAAAGGCCTATTACATTCTTTGAAGTATAAACTCCATTGACTCTAGATGATCGCTATTTATCTTATTATCAATTTCTATTTCTTGAATGTGGTTTATCATCATTGGTTGAATATGAATAATCACCAACTAAAAGATATTCCTCACATATTTATCATGGATTAGAAACACTTGAGGATACTAATTGCATAGTTTCACATCAAAAATATGCAAAATATTTTTACTAAAATATTACAAATATCTTTTAGTGATGATATCAATAGGAACTTAAGGGAAATATAGAGTATGTTCTCTTATAGAAACAAACCTCTATATTAAAGAGAAACCATAAATTTGACTGGCCATTGACAGCTTATGATCTCTCTAACCTCGAAAGTCATGTAAATCATCTTTTGGTGGCCACTCAGCTTCATCAGAGAACATACATGATTCCTATTCCGAAGGATCAATCCAACTATAAGATGGGTTTTCAAAAAGATCAACTACTGAAGAGGTCAAAATGGTCATTACTACTACATATTTTATGTCAACTAGGATTTATAATGAATCTGAGCATATACACTATATATAGAAAAAGATAGTGAAACACTAGTTACAAGGGATTCTTCCATATGAACATCGGGTTTTTGAACATCAAAAATAGAAAAATCAACCACCTTGTTTTTATTAATTGATGGTTTATCGGATGAAGGAACAGTCTATTCACAATGACAAGGATATTCATCCATCAGAACATAATCCTTCTGAAAATCATCTAACTATGCATCATCATTCTCTAGCTCACTAGAAACAAGATATTTTACCTTTTTTAGCTACATAATGCTGAATAGTTTCAATCAATAAAATCTGCTCAGCCTTAGTAGAATCAGAAATTGTCATATCAATAGCAACAAAGTCACCAGTTGTAGACTTATCTACCTCAATAGATGAATCCCTTTAAAAAAATCCAGGTCAACCTCTACTAGCATTTTGGGTCTATAAGTATATACTCTTGGAGAAAATGTAGATCTTATGGTAATTCTAAATATCTATTTCTTATTCTGACACATTAATCATCAGAGTTAGAATCATCATCAACACAGTCATCAACATCAACATTTACATCATCTCCATTTCTTATCCATTACCATTGTCATCTTATTATTATTATTTGTCCCCATCATTATCATACTTTGAACTATTAAACTGATGATATCTGGAAACATCAGTTTATTCTTCATCACTTTTCATTAAACTTTCTCATTTGGGATGTCCCTTAGGAGGTCTAAGAGCTCCATATATAATTGGTAGTGGTTTTGTAGATAGATTGGGGTCAGTCCCAGAATAAACATCATTATAATTTTCTTATTTTGAAAAAGAAAATACTTCTCCTTCCCCATATGAATACTTAACCACTTCATTAGGTTTTATACCAGGGTCAACAAGAAACTTTAGCCTAGATGGATGATCCATAGAGTGAAAATAAGTATATAGTTTCTCACTATTTGAAACACACTACTTATTCTAGGGGTTCTAGCAGATTTTTATACTTTTACAAAACTCTTTATAGATAAAAACCCACTGTAATCTACATCTGTTTCTTCATCACCTAAAACAAATACATTTTTTCTTCGTAATAGAATAAATTATCTTGATATAGATAATAGAGTAATTTCTTGATAGTTAATTGATCATATATGATATGTGAACTATATGGAATCTAGAATTATTGGTATTATACACCGGTTTCATATGAGATAATAAGCAGATATATTGATAACTTAAAGTGGAAAAGATACCTTTTTAGAGGCATAACATGTGCTGTATAATCCATATAAATAGTATTCATTCGCAATCCAACTCAAGAAGCTACTAGACTTCTTTTAATACCATTATGATCCAGTTTTGTTAAAGAATATCCATAAACAAAAAATTCATTATCCTGAAGAATGGTGCTGTGATAATCATCAAATACTACTTCATGTGGAACACCCAATCAACATTCCCATTATTTCAAGAAAAAAGAACTTCATTGACCACTAATTCTCATTCTCATCCAATATTATTCCCCATAATTAAAAAACTCAACATATTGAAGAAAATCATAAACATGAATCAGATAAATTTTTCCCTCATTTGAATAAAACAAATCTAACTAAACATGGTTTTTGAATAATTTGAGCACCATAGAGGTACTCAAAAATATTAATTCAACATTAACATCTTTTTAAAGAAATAAAACTATTTTTGAAATCTCTAGATTTATTGGCACTATAGAACTAGACTACAATATTTAGATTCCCAAATCTTACAAAATGTGAATCATTTGGAGAAGACATTGATGACCTCTTTACCTTTTCCATGCAGATTGTTCTTGGTAATTTGAGTCAAATGTTGAGTGAAATTATGTTGTTTTAAATGTCAGGAGATGATGGATTGCACTGGGGTCATGGTATAATAAAGGGCATGAGAAAATATGTGTTTTGGAAGTATAATTTTTTAACATTATATCATTTGTGATTTCATAATTTAAAAATTATAAATTTTAATAATATTTGAAAATTGAATTTATAAGTGATAAAATATTCACATCGGATTAATAAAATAAACTATAGGAAGAAACTATAAGATTAGAAAATTTACAATAAATGGAAATTCAAAATTTTTAAAAAAACTAATGGTTGTGTGTTTACAATGATGAGATAACCACAATGGAGAGACAACCACAATGTTGTGACAACTACAATGGTGATTCATTCCACACAGTGCGTCACGTGATATTTTGTTTCATACTAAAAAATAGACTTATTCAAAATTAATCATTCCTAGTTAATAGTTGATGTAATTCATTATCTAATAATTCAACAGAAATGTTAATATATATGACAACTAATGTTTTGTACAATTTCATTCAAGAGTGATACCACCCTTTATAAAATAGTCTTCCAAAAAATTATTTCTTACATAAATTTGTTTTGTTCTTTAATGAGAAAAAATATTATTTTAAATGTTAATGCCACATGTATTGTCACTGTTTATGAAGATAGGTTTAAAATTAAATCCATTTTCAAGTAATGTGTGTTTCATACACAAATTCTTTAAAAAATTATATGTATTGTGCTTCATGAGAAGATAGTGGAACACAATTTTCTTCTTACTACACAAAGTAACCAGAGACCTACTTAAAACATGATAGGTTACAGAAGACCATTTTCTATATAACATACATCCACCAGAATCAGAATACAAAAACTAACTAAATCAAACTCCTGTCATCTTGGGTTATAAAATCCAAAAGTTTTAGTATCTTGAGGTATTTGACAATAATTTTGAAAGCAATCAAATTGAGACTCTTTTATATTAGCTTGAAAATTATCACACATACACAGAAGGAAAATTATATAAGGATTTATAGTTGTTAAATAGAGAAAAATTCCAACTGTACCTCTAAATATTCTATGATCCAATGGGTACCCAGTTTCATCAAGATCTAACTTACATGTGGTACTCATGGGAGTATCACCACTCTAATATATATCCTTTTTAAAACGTTTTAAATTACATAAGTAAATTTAAATTGAATTTAAATGATTCCTTATTTATTTTGATGATTTATCATCTAATTATAAACTTGTTTTCACCAATTAAAATCATTTCAAATACACTTTTCGTCATTTTACAAAAATCAGTATAGAAATAATTTCTTAATGATACAAAAAAAATATTTTACATAGATTTACATTACTATGACCACTTTTGATATTAGTTTTATAAATATAGTAGTATCAGATATACATTTTGAAATGTTTTTGAAATTATTAAATTAGTAAGTCTATCAAAATAACATCTAAGATCTTTTTTCTAACCATATAATGGATTAAATAATAAAAAACATGACTTGGAAAATGGGTGTTCTGTAAACTAGGGGTTATTGTAAAAACATCCTAAAAACAAATCCATTCATTAATGTACTCTTTAAATACAATTTAGATTGTTTGAAATATATATGAGCTACATAAGCTAGTATTATTATAATATATTTATGTCTGGATAATGGTGTAATTGTTTCCTCATAGTATATTCCATCTTATTGAATACAACATTGTGCAACATGTATTGACTTGTTTCTAACTATTATACCTCACTCATCTAGCTTGGTTCTAAAAACCAATTTTGTACCTATAGTTATTGTGTCCTTAGGTCTATCTACAACATACCATACATTTCTTTCGTTCAAATTGCATCAATTATCCTTGAATTCCAACCACCAAGAATTCAACATTGATATCTTAATTGAGGTTCTTATTCTCTAACTGAGACACGAAATCATTATGTTCAAAATAATTTAAAATAGAATCTATTTTTTATGTTTCACTATCTAGATGTCCAAAAAAATAATATAAGTGTTGATATTGAAGGGTTTTAACATCTATAAAAAAATTTGGGATGCTCACATCATTATTTTCTATAGGGTCAAGTTCATGATGTTGTTGAAATGCTTCAAAAATGGTTTGGTTTCTTTTTTGTTTGATAGTTGTATCAATAATTTTAGAAATTAATTACAGAGTTGATAAATCATCCAAAATGATTTATAGGGTGGTAATAGGCTCATCTGGATCGATTTCCTCGAATTTTACAAGGAAACATTATTCCAAAGTCTCAATCCACATAATGAAATCACTACAGGATTCACTGAATATTGAATACCCCAGGAAAATTCATTCATCACTTTTGGATAAAAATTTTCCAATATTATCCTTAGTGTTATGAATTGAGACTTTGAAATTAGAAACTCTAATGAATTTTAACCATAGTCTGTCAAGTATTCAATAGTTCATAAGGGGTATTCATCTAAATAGGTCTAATTAAAACTGAATTTATGAATTATAAGGTTTTATTCACATCCTATACACAAAAATAAACATGTAAGCCATAGTAATTTAACATAGTCTAGTAAATATCTTGAATATTATTTTTTGTTATCTCAACAACTTCATTCTGTTGAGGGGACCGAATTTCAAAGAGGAACTAAATATATCTTTTTTTTGTGAGAAAAAAGATTCAATGTATTGATTTTCAAACACAATGCCATGGTCACTTCTTAGAGTATTAATTCTAAGTCCACTTATGTTTTTAATTAATTCAGATTATATAGTGAAATTAGAACATTATTTACTATTGTGAGCTAAAAATAATACCCATGTAAATCAAGAAGAATCAGCTACAATAAAATTTACATAGTTATTCCCATTTAGACTATAATCACTAGACGATCTAAATAAATTCATCTAAACTAAATCAATAGGATGAGTAGTTGAATCCTCTATATTTAATTTAAAATAAACATTATGTTGCTTCCCTTTTTGATAGGGGTTACACACTATCATTTTTATACACTAGTTTAGGTAGATCCATGAGTAACCCTTTCCTATAAACTTATTAAGTTGGTGAAAATTGCAATGGGTTATACCCCTATTAAAATCCTATATTATATTTTAAAAGCACTAAAGAGGGAAACATTTTGAGGAATTAGATAATTTATATCAACAAGATAAACATTATCATTCATTACATAAATGAAAAATAATAATTTTTAGAATCATAAAAATTTTATGCATTATTCTCAAATGTAACATAAAATAATCATACCATAACTGTGAAATACTATGCTGGATATACATCAAACCATAAACAATGAATAATTTAAAAATTAAGACTAAATTATTATTATCAATTTGGTAAGGATGATGAGTTTCCATTACTCATTATCACCAATGGTGGTAGGAACACCATTAACCCTAATGAGGATCTTGAAGAAATAATAGAATCTTGTCATATATATTGAACATATTCTTTTCAAGTACCATAGAATCTTATAAGAGGTATTTAAATAGTATTCCTACAAAAAAAATTATGCACCAAAGGACTTTTGTACCAAAAAATATATGGGTCTGGATATGTTAGTAATTAATACTTTTGGAACAAAATATTTTTTATATGTTTTCTATAAACAGACTAAATAATTATTTAAATAAAGACATAGTTAGTTCCCGTAGAAAAATCTACAGTAGTAGAACTATTATTTTTCTACATAGGTAAAAAACTACTTTTTACCACTCTCCTCTGTTCAGGTTGATATCCATGACCTCCTCCATATTTTGGTGAAACTTGCATTCCAAAAATCCATGTGATAGTTCTACACTATTATTAAACTTCTCTAAATATTTATTTAGTTTTTGATTTGAGTTTTTATGTTCAGTATTCTCTTTTAATAGTTTTTTATTCTTTTCCTATTCAGCATATAAATTAGAATTAATGTTTTTAGATAAATCATGTTGTCTTTTAATAGTATTACATTATACTGTTAATTAATTAAAACATTCGTATAGAATTGTAAAATATTTAGAAAGTTCATCTTGATGCATTTCAATATCATAATGGTCATTCTCAGAAATTGCATAATAAGAAATAATCATAACATTAGAAATAGTAGGTACCTCATTAAATTTTATGATAGAGTGCATGATTTCCCTATTTTATTTCTATTCAGTAGAAGAGTATGAATCGATGGATCCTTCTTTTGAGGAACTACAAGTGGATTTTATTCCTCTGTTATACCTTCTACCTTTTTCATCACATCATTTTTTTTTACTTTAGGTTTTGGATGTCTTCCTTGACATGTGCTTTCCTTTTTCTCTCATTGAATAAAAAATCATTTTCATCTTTATTTTTGTCTCTCTTTTAGGTACCCTTGGAATTACATTTTTTTTATAATTGGGACTTAGGGAAAAAAATCTCCTCTTATAATATTTCATAAAACTTATGGGTAGTTGAGCCATCTCCTCAACAATATCTTGTGGTGAATCCCCATCACTTGAAGTTACATCTTAAAACCTCTCGTTTTCCTTTTGTTTAGATGTTGTAGTCTTAAAGGATACAAATTTTCACTTTGATTCATTAGGTTACTCTATGTTTATCCATTAACTCTTCTTCATAGAAAATAATTTTACTAATAAAATCTTTCTCATGTAGCTTACTGATGTCACATGACTCTGTAATTGATACAGATGTGTCTATCCATCTTTTCAGTAGACATCATAAGAACCACATGATCTTGTCCTTGTAAGATACATGATTAAAAAGTGAGATCGTTGTGTTCATGATATCATTTAATCTTATGTATATTCTAGGGATAAGTCCATTAAGTTTCATCTAAATGTTATCATACATAATAGTGTATGTGTTAAGTTTCATCTCCTTAACATTGGTTGTATGCTTATATGAAATAGATAAATTATCCCAAATTTCGTATGTAATTTTGTAAGAATATATTCTATTAAATTATTAATATCCAAAAGAAATGTAATGGGAATTCATTTCATTACAAATATTTTTTTAATAATGCTTAGAAACATCATCCCAATCCTTTTTAGAAGTATTAGGGATTCCATATTAAACTTCTACAGTAGTGAAGATTTTGAAACACATAATCCCAATGTGAATTTTAATTTTAACATTCCATTGAAAATAATAGTTACCATTGGAAAAGAAGGTATATTAGTAGCTTTAACATCTTTTTTACTATCCAATTAAAGAGAAAAAAATTTAAATTGTAGAAATTTATGATCATTAAATCATAAAAAAATCATAGTTGAAAAGTATTTGAAAAACATTGATACCGAAGCATAGACCTCTAATACCAAATGATAGTCAGAGTGACTAGGTCAGGATAGGGTGAATTCATTACCCAATAAAATTTATATTAAAAAAATGATTAACCATTTTCCCCAAATAATTTAATATTGGTGTAGTTGAAAAAAATACGAAAAGTTATAAATTACACTATTTCAAAAGAGTTCATTAATGATTGACTAAGTATCATATAATATAATTTTAATCATTACATGATATATTTAAATCTATTTATTTAATTAAAATATTAAAATAAAACAATTAAGGTTAGATTTCAATGTATATTTTTTTATAGTTTAACATAAATTTAATTTTTAATTAATGGATTCAAAATAAAATAAAATAAAATAAGAAGCATGATTTTGAATACAAGAGGGTCAGTCTCAAGAAGATACATAATCCTATATTCTTAAGTATCACCTAACACCATCAATATATGTAAATAAATAGTTTTATCCATAACCTAGAGTGTGTTTAACTAAATTATTCAACTATCCATACAACACATGGCCTTTTTAAGAGTATTAGTAGCAGTAGGTAGGGATATACAAATTATATGGTTCCTCGTACACCATAATTGAAAACAATATTTAATGCATATCTACTGGGAAATATAGAACAATAAATAGAATGATTATAAATCATTATATTAAATAAATTATTTTTTTAAAATATTTTGTTTAAAGAGATATGTTTGAGGAAAAAGTGGTGATGTGTCCTGGAATATTTAATTTTGATAGCTATGTTATATTCTAGTTGTGTGTTGCTTTTGTAGTATGTCAATCTAGCATATTAGCATTTTTAATTTAGAAAAAATTTCTACAATGGAGGAGACTTGGATGATGGTTATTCATCCTTCTTTTGGTGACTCCTCTGATAGTATGTTGGGTTTTTGGTTTCTCATAATTTATCAAAATTTTCTTTTGATAGTATGACATCTTGATGATGATTCAATTTTTTAATTTTAATATTTTCCATGTTGGTGATGAGTTTTGTCAATTTTGAATTATCCTTGAAGGTTTGTTAATTTTGGTGGTGAGTCATCCTTGGAAGTGAGTAATCATTGGTGGTGTCTCAATATCAATGATGACTCATAATTAAGAAAAAATGAGTCACATTTCTCAGATTATATGATTTCTATAGAGAACATGAAACTAATTAATATTATAATTAGAATTATTTTGTGATCAATAAATCAAGTTGGTCAACAATTATCATTATCATTATCTTAATGATACCATGTTATGCCTCATGAATATCATTTTCTGATTTATTTACAATATTATTCCATTAATGGGATTTTATATCATACTATTCTATATTAATTTTCACTATAGTATACATTGTAGTTTTAAAATATTTATTGTTGTTTTGATCACAATGTTGAGTTTGAAATAGATAAATTTTTTCCATTTAAGATTATTTATATAGGAATCTGATCTTCCAAAGACAATATAGATCTTGACACTTGTAATTTATTATTGGGATAATATGTTATAATTTTTGAATTAAAATATTATTATATCTTGGGAATCTATAAGAAAAATACATAGGATTTAACATGAATTTCGGTTAGATTATAGTCAAGATGATTTATTGTATGTAAAAGGAAGTCATGGAGTGAGATTTTGGATACTCAAATGAGATGTTTTCATATTCTAGTTGATTTATAATCTTTTCATGTAAACAATTTATTTATCAACTCATGTGTTACTCACCTTTTATGGGAACATTATAATTATCTTGAGGGTGGAAAAGAAATTATTCATAAAATTATATTGATAAATTAATGGGGATATGATATTATAGATTTAACAAAATATTTTCATTAAAAAATAAAACCTATGAAATTCCATGTTGGATAGAGTGATCATGGTTAACCCATTAACTTTATTTGATTAATGTTTACTAGTTATATTGGTTTTAGTTCTTAATTTAATGTGCCCTTTGACATAGATATTTTTTACATTTCCATATATACAATGAATCAAACTTTTTCTGTATATATTTGACACACTTATAATGGGATATGATGAATAAATTTTAGATTACTTTTAGTACCTCCTTTTTATTGAATTGTTACATCAATGACTAATTATTTTTTTGGATCAGTCATCATTTTTATGACATATTATATATAATTACACTGTAATTTTTTATGACAAATTAAAATGAATGGAATTTTTTGTATGTCATTATAAAATATATTTATTAAAACAAAACAATGTAAATTAATGAATCATAAGAGTTAGTGTGAATGTAATTTAAACCTATGGGAAAATATTGGTATTATTTCATTGTTTTTTATTTTTTTTAATTCATTTCATTAAATGAATAAGTATCATTTTATATCTATAAAATATTATTTATATGATAGAAATATAATTCACTTCAAATAAGTTCAATTATATCAATATACAAACTCTACAAGAATTAAATAAGAATTTAAAAATTTTATTTGACAATGAAAAATCATTCAAATCCCGAATTCATTATATTTTGTTTTTTCTCCTAAATCAACCATCTATATCTAAATTGGAAAATATAAAAAAATATAGGTAGTTTTTGATTGATAAAAGTAGGGGTAAGATAAAGGTGTTAGGGTGTGATGTAGTAATCACCAACTTATTAACATATATCTCTACAACACACAATGAAAAAAAATAAAATATAATAATATATGAGAAGGAACTCATGAACACCAAAGCATCCCCAAGATAAAATCAATGGGTCATTTCTATATAATCAAGAAATTATAAAGTAAATGAAAGAAGAAACAAATGATTAATTATTGAAATAAGGAATGTCACGATGTTGTATTTAAATATAAAAATTACACTAATGAACATAAAATAGATCCTATTTAATGACAAGTAATGTGAGTTTTGGGTCTCTAATTTCTCTATAAAATAGGGAATAAGGTATTTAAATTTGAATTATTACTATTTCACAAATATTAAAACATTATATATATCCATAAGTGATTATGTGAGGAGTAATATGTATCCATTTAATATGATTCTTGGTTTTCTTCAGTTTTAAATTCATAGGAATCATCAAAATTCATTAATATACTGTTAAAATCTCCATTATGATCCTATTTCCTAAATAATAGTGAAATATATTATAAAATTATTTAAATTTCAATATAAAAGATGGTTTATTATATTTCACATAAATGGATCACTACAATCAATCCACATGTGTAGATGATGAATCATAAAGAATCAAAATAAACATTATGAGAATTACCAATCCCATCAAAGGGGTTCCAAAATGATTCATGGTGGTTTTTGGTCTTTAAAAGACGTCAAATAAAGAAAAATTGTTTTTAAAAACTTTTCTACTACAGGATCATCTACATATATCCTTAATTATACAATTTTAATCTTACATTAAATAATGAATACTATTATATAAGTGAAATAACGATACAAATATGGCCTAAAGTATGAGTTAATTTACAATTAATTCAATCAATACCTTGTAGATATTATTAAATAAAATAATTTCATTTTAATTCAAATTTTAATAACACATAACCTTTTGAATTAGAGAGGAAATTTAACATAGCATGAGGTTTTCATAATTTAACTTGACACATCACAAGAAATATCTTGACTAATTTGATGTGGATATAGTCTTCATATTGTGAAGGGAATATTTATATGACTTATTCTTTCAAATAACTCATATAAAAAAGTAATTTGTATGAATTAATTTCCATTATATGTACTATAATATAGTACTCTACTATAGGAATTAATCTAACATGAGATTCCATGTTTGAGATTATTCTTATTCAAGCATTTAATAACAGTTTATTCATTCTGGGCATAGGAAAACAACATTTTAATATCAGTGTAACCTTACATCCTATGAATTATTGATATATTTTCAAATATAATTGAATAAAACAATTTTTAACATATCAAAATGGGAAATAAATTTCATTCATTCTATACAAGTTGTATATTCATGAAATTTTTCCATTTTAGTAATAAACTATATAAAAAGAAAATTGAATTGATCATTTAATTTCAAACTAAATATTTCGAATGTTTTTGGAATAAAACTAATGAACTATAATGAATAAAAATTGAAATTATGTGTTTCATTTTTCCATTACACTTATATTCTTCACATTGGACGAAATCATACATCCATATAAAATATATAAAAAATTAATAATGATATAATTTTTATGATACTTTTACGTGTTTGTTTTCATATATCTTTTATGAAAATAATTTCACATTTCCTCCCCAATATAAAATAAAAATCCATTCAACCTCATGAATTCATCAATTTTTAATCATAACCTACCACAAAAAATTAAGGTGTCACTCTCAAACAATGGAAAAACAATATGGAGTTATTATCATTCCAAGAATATTAATATATCTACATAAACATATTAAGAGTTTACATTCCATATACCATGATACATAAATATCCATTTAATCAAGAAATATTATTGAGGTAAATTTTAGTGTTATAGGGTTGGAGAGTGTAATTAAAACAATTAAATTCCATAATTGGATGTTTCACTTTTAAATAATCTTCATGAACATTCAAGTCAAATATAACATAATTTTTCAAAAAATTACACTTACAAAATATATTTCACATCCAATTTACATGAGTAAAACAACAAATAAATATGAAATATCTAAATACACATTCCCATTTTTCTATTTATTTATGTAAAAATTTCATCACATATCTTATATATATATATACTATTTAAAATTTTATAAAATATAAAATAACAAAAAATTCTTATAAAATGAATAATGGTAAGGAATGAACATTTTTTCCCAAGATATAAAAATAGTGAAACCATCCTCACATATTACCAACATGAAAATGTTTCTCATGTAAAAGAAATGAAATGTCTATTACCCACAATCAAATGAGAATGAATTCTGAAAATATATCATATCTAAATTTTGGTTTGTTATAATTATCATGTAATGTGGTATAATACTATACAAAAACTTATAGTATTATATGGATAAATATGATTTTTTTTCAAGAAATCGGTCTCAAGGAAAATGCATGGGCTTATTAATGAATTTCATCATTCATGTAAAAAAATAAAAATCTATAATTCATCAAAAAATATTATTCCCATGTAATAAATTTCATAAAAAATCCATGTTTGTCTCAATAATTCCCTTGTATTGGGAATATTATTTCAATATACTTTTCATTATAAATTCGGATGAGAAATATAATTTTGGTGTGTAATTAATGGAGAATAATATAAAAAATTTATTAAAATTATGAAAGGGTTTGAAAATAAATTTCATTGAAAATATTTCATATCAAAAATTATTAGTGTTTATTTTTTAAAAATATTATTACATTTTACAAAAAATATCTTTGAGTGAAAAATTATAATTCAAATTGATGTAATATTAAATTTTCTAAAAAATAAAAAGAAACTAAACAATATAAAAACTCCTAAAATTGTTTGACACCCCCATCATCCACATATAATTGTGACTACCCAAAAATAAAGTTGAAAAGTTATGAATTTCTTTATAAAACATAAAAAGATAATGACATGAAATCTGATCTTTTTCAACATCCAATGGGTTCAATTATTATCATAAATGACACATTATATAACCTTTTTGAAATAGAATATTTGGAATTGTATGAATAAAATTAATAAATAATGCTAAAGATAAATAAGGATTGGTTTGAATCTATATTCAGTTAATATGTTATTACTAAACCATTATAAAAAGGTCCATTTTATTATCCCCAATTTGAAGGTCTATGAGTTTTTTTATGTGAACCATAATATATTAATTTCAATAGTTTTTTAGTTATACACACCATGTAAAATACCGATAAAAATAAATATATCCCATACAACAAGTGAATAAAAATAGAATGTTTATTGGAGACAAAGTTGCAAGAAAATGGTATCCCTATTTATAGACTTCAAATTCAGTTGATATTATACTATCTTCATAAGAGGTGAAGACTTTACATTATACCTCTACATATCTTCTTCTAAAATACTCTCTCTTTGGGGTTTCGTCATGAAAGTGAAACATCATCTCTCCAATTTTGTATTTATTTTTTTTTTGTCTTATTTAGAACTCTCCTAGTAGAGTGAAATTAAATATTGTATGACTATTTTGGTTAATTGGATTATATGACACAGAAAAATGAAAAAAATATTATTATATGGTAACATCCACTGCATTTAATTAGTGAAAAACTTGTATTTGTCATTCTTAAATTCCATTTTGATGAAATATTCAAAGGTATAAAATAGTTTTTTACAGTAAGTTTAAATTCATCATCATATTCTATAAATTTGGTCAGGAATAGAAAAGAATCTTTAAGTAACTTAGACATTTTTTTATATTAATTTGATATGTATTCTGAGAACTAAATTTGTTATTTGGTTATGTCATAAAGAAAAATATAATTATTTTCCTCTTTATGATATATAATTACTTATGTGAAGAACTCCTTTATGTAATTTTATCTTCAAATCCCCTCTCCTAAATATTAAATAATTTTTTTTATATATTGGAGTTTGTGGTAAAAATAGAATATATTTATGATATATTTTTTAAGAAAATATTTTAATAATTTAAATGTAAAAAATAATAATGTTTGATCATCATGGATTCAAGAAAAAATTAAAAAATTATGACACCCATATCATATGATATTAATAATTGATTTTGGGATACTCCATGTGAAACATAATAATTCCCTAAATTCTTCTCTCATGAGGCATTTTACTAATCACTCATAATTTTTTACAGTTTATTTATTTTTAGCCTTATAAATGAAGTTATAATTAATAGAAATTTTTAAGTGATTTATTATATGAATTAAAATAAATATAGAATCAAATAATATAAGAGAACAAATGAAATAAATGAATAAATAGATATATAATTTTACACTAAATAAAAATTATTATTTTTACTTCATTTTTTAATTTTTTTATTAATTTTTTTCATTATTGAAATAAATTTTATCATTTTTCAAAACTCCATTATTTATGATTTTAAATCACAGGTGACTACAATACTATCCTATTTAATGAATCTTATAAATCACCATGTAGTAAATAATAATGTACACATCTCAATGAAGTATATGAAACATCCTAAAAAACATATATAGTCAAATATTATAACCCATAAAAACCCATTATATAATTGATAACCTAAGAGAAGGGGGGAATTTAATTTTTGCTAGTGGAAGACATATGATGAAGGTGTTATACAGTAAGTCCATAATCCCCAACCCTAAAACATACAACTTCACTACACAACATTAAATAAAGAATAAAATATAATAATAATTAGTATTAGGATCTTATGAACAACATTTCACTGATAAATATCAAATTCATTGGTTTGTTCACCCCAATCAAGCAATTATAGAGGCCCAAATTAGAGAAAAATATAATGGAAGAGAGGAAAAGGAAAATATTTATAGATTTATTATAATATACAAAATTATATTGAATAAAATAAAACCTATTATACTTAATAATTTTGGTTGAGATGTAAGGCTTTACATCTATTCAAAAAATGGATGGAATAATGAATTTAAACTCTTATTTGAATGGTTTTAGTATTCTTTTAGATTAATGGGATAATTCAATATTGAATGGTTTGAGTAGTAGTGTGTTTCAGCACATAAATATCATTGTTTTCATAGGTTTCTAATTAATATGGTTCATCCATGATTTTTTTGACTACAAGAATTATTGAACGTCATGTTGTTTTATTTATCTGTATTGAATAAATTATAAAACTATCCACTATTAAAGAAAAATATACGGATTTTTTAAGTTAATTGATCATTTTAATCATATTATATGTGCATATTATTAATCATATAACTTTAGAATAGTAATTAAATAGCATACCAGGACATTTGAGTTTATGAAAATAATATTCATGGTAGTTAAATCACTTTTCCATTAGTGAAATAATCATCATCAATGAATGAAAATAATGTTATGACATCTGGATGTGATAATTACATCCTTAGTCCCATTAGATCAATCTTACATGAAATCATGGATGCATTTGCCTAACTAAAAATCCTTGTAAGGATAACATGGAGTGTGATATTTATTATGTATAGTTTAGTTATTCTAATATATTTTCCATTATACCAAACATAGTCTTTGTAATTCTTTGTTCAATAAAACACATCCTCGTGAATTCTATATATTATATAAACTAACCCTAAGAATTCAAAATTTAATTGGGTGAATCCCATAATAGATCATAGTCAATATGATGAGACTATATGTTCATTATTATGAGAAACTAGTGTCATATGAGCTTATATAAAAAAAATTGTAGATAGTTCAATTTCGGATAATTCATATTCGGTTGATGAAACATATGATTAAAACTCACTTCAGCCTATCTGCACTCATAAGAATAATAAATTTTCAAAAAATTAAACACTAAAAATACATTATAAATATTTTCAATAAAAATAAAATTTATAATATCACTAAAATATGTAAATTCATGACACTGTGACATTATGATAATAAACCAAACTGTAAACAAATAAAAATAAAATTTATTTTTTTCAAGAATATTTTGAAAATGATGGGAATGAAAACATTTATTATTTATAAAAAAATAAAAATAAATATTTTTTTCATCTATATTGTGATAACATATTATTTCACATTATATTTCATTCCATTCTTATATTGTCATAAAATTTCGATGAATTTTTTTTAATAGTTTAGTTATTTATGATGATTTTATAATGAATTATTTTGGGATGTTACTATAAGGACCCATATTTTTTTGATTAATACAATCAAGTAGATTCATAAGAGGTACGAATCATAAAATTGATCACAGATACCATTTTTTATATGCTAGAATTTTCTCTTAAGCATCTTCTATTATAGTAATAAAAAACATGAGGATGCGAGTTAGATGGTATGTATAATTTTGTTTTAAATTAAATTTCAGAATATTTTTAATAATTTAATTTTTTTATTTTTTACCCAATATAGAATTAGAAAATGAGAAAAAAATAGTTAATGTTCTTCAATGCTTGAATAATTACACAATAATATAATCATAGGTTACACTATAATTTTAAAAAATTTATATGTTCTTAGAAACTGCAATCTTTCAAATCAAAATAAAAAAATTCAATGTATTTATTAAGATGCATATTGAAATTTAAAATATCTTTATTAACAAAATCCCACATCACATGGTGTGAGTGGAGTCTAATTTTATGTTCAAGGGATAACTATTTGATTAAAAGAATGAAATTATATTGGATGATGTTGTGTTTATAAAAAATTATACATTATTGATATATTATATTTTAAATTATAATTTAAATTATAATTAAATATAATTATTTTGTCATAAATGATCTATTAATAATACATTTCCTCTGTTAGAGACTAAAGAACTATGTTTTGTAGTTTATACATTTTTGGAATTATGTACATCGGTTAAATAGTTCATTTTTAGAGTGCCGTTAATAGAATATTTTTGAATTAAAAAAAATTATCGCATTGAAGAAAAAATATTTTTATAATGATTGTTTGTGAAATATGAGGAACAATTTTAATGAAAGAAAATAAAAATTAAATATATGGAAGATAAGATGTTGGTAATCCCACCAATATTTCCCAAATAGTAGAATATAAAACAACCATAATTGAATGTACATACACATAGGTGGTGTAATATACCATTGGTAATAACAATTTTCGTAATGTTTTATAATATTTAAAAATCAACCATGTATTGATTACATTGTTGTTTTAATATTATTTTATGGAGAATATATTTTGAAATTATATCTATGGTAATTGAAATATCGAAATTTTGTTATGTTTATGATATACGGTATACAAGATGACATGATTCTATATACCCGATTACTAATAGGTCATGTGAGTGTAGATATCTTGCTTTCTCATAAGAGATGAACCGAGCTACATTTTATCATTTATCATGTTAATGTTTGAACTATCAAAAATTCTATTATACCATATATTTCATGGATATTCAATCTTATTAACACCTCGAATAATAATGTGTATTACTTTAATAGAATATATTATACACAGAAATTGTCCCAATAAAAATGAAAATATTTATGTAATATATATAGCAATATAAGGGGAAGTGAAAATTAATATCAAAAAAGTAATATTGTCTAACTACTATATTATGAACGATTACATTATAATCAAAATATTTTGTATTATGATTAAATAAAAGACTAGTTACGTTGAGAACTATTTTAAATTCTTATTTTAACATAGGTAATTCTAAAGAAATTAAATTCATAGAAGACATGATCCATAATATTTAATTGATTTTATTTCTCTTTTTAATGTGAATGAAATTATTTATTATTATTGGTTATTATAATCCATTATAAATGTATACATTTGGTACATTGAGTGTTTTTTGATTTCAATAATGATTTATTTCCATTAAATTTTAAATTTTAAATTATTATTATAGATTTTTATAGAATTTTTTTTCGTTGACTATGAATTAGATTACAAAATTATGTTAAAAAATTACAATATTTATTCACCGGGATCAACACAGATTAATAATTTATATGTTTTATAAAAATGAGATTAAAATTGTTTGATGAAACATATATAAAAGATTGTATAATATTAACACCAATTATGGAATTGAAATCATGCATACATCAATTACTATTATATTGGTTTTTCATTCATTGTTTATAAAAAACCCTAATCATAATATTTTATGGAGATATATTAGTTTTTAATTCTAATAATTCCAACAAATCGAATGATAATGTTTTATATCCACTGCATGGTTATGTCACAAATCGGTCACATATGATTTCATTTTTTAACTAGTAAAAATATATTTTCAACATTTCATAGACCTGGAAGTAATTGTTTTATAATATTTATTACTATTTTTTCATTATTGCTAGGTTTTTGTGATTCTATATGTAAGGGGTTTATGGAAATTGAACGACAAGAAAAAATGGATGTGCTATAATAGATTGAAAAATATTGTGGTATATATACTAAAATATCAATACTGAAATATTTATTCTAGAAATGTTCTTATAATAATCAATATACATTTGGAGCCTAATATTTTCCAATCATCATTGACTATGATTATTATGATTGTAAACATTTAAAAGATATGATATTATATATTAAAATCAGACCCAATTAATCAAATCTATTATATATTTTTATCATTAAATCTCAAAACATTTAACTGGAATTATCATAATATATTAATTAATTATTTTTTTCTCATACAATATGTTCCATACTAATAGCACATATTTAGATGATTACATAAGTGAAATATGGGATTATTTTTATTTTATAATGTGCTATAATGTTATTAGAATTCGTGGAATGGTATGTATATATAAAATTATTCATTAATTATACTATGTATGATGTTAACCATAGTTGAGGAAAAAAATATTAAAAAAACATGTAACTTGATTAGTTTTGAGAAAATATGAAAAATATCTTAAATATATAGAAACCCTATCATCGATACATTAGTAAAAAAATCCCCATAAAACATAACATAATAATATCACATAAAACATGCATAAAGGAACGATTACATTTCCACATTTCAATCAAAAGATATCAATACAACACATTGATATAATAAAAAACTATCGAAACCAATTTCAATACCAAAATAAAATAAAATTAAAACATGTTATTTATTTTTCATTTAAAAAATTATGGCTTTTAGAGGAAGCTGAAACTCAAACAATGGTCACGACGGTGGAGATGTCATTGTCACTGCATACGTAAGACAAAAACATTCCTTTTTTCATTTAGTAAAATGCTTCAAGTAAAAATATTAATTTTGAATGAAATTAAAATTAAAAATGGTTTTATACATCGTATAAAATAAAGTTGTGTAGAATTCCAAAGATTCCTCAATGAAAGGAGATTGAGAGGAAGTCCCGTACAAAGACGGTATCCTTAGATTAAGGATAAATCAATTACATAATTATGTTTGAAAAAAATAAATACACTCAATATAAAAAAATATTTAGTGTAAAACAATCAGAGGACATCCACCCATATTCATTGCATGACATAATCAAGAAGTAGAGGTTTATCCCAAAGAATTGGAATTGGGTTAAGAAGATCCCTTACGGAAGTTCGATAGCCTAACAGACTCACATTAAAATTCATAAAAAGATTTTGTGAGAGATAAAAAGGGTATCTCGTAACTTGTAAATAAAATTTATAGAAATAAGGATATATAAGAACATATCAAAACCTAAGAAGATGTAAATAAAAAGACCTACCAAAATGAAGTCTTTTAAAAAGAGGAGGGTGAAAGGTTCCCTTAACGATTTGGGTAACATTCGAAATGTACACCCCATGAAATAAAGACTATAAAATGTTGATGTAAATAACTATAAAAAATATTATATTACACAAATATTAGAATAGTGGGCAGTACATACACCACTCAATGGCTATAGTGACAAGTATAGCATGAATCTCCCAGGAATAAATAGTGAGATAAAAAACCATTTCATCATTGTAATAAATCAAGTCGTATGACCAAAATATAATAAAAACCAAATGAATCATATATTAACATGAATATAAATAGAATAATGACAATATATATCAAATGGAAGTACAAAATACACCACATGAAATAATTAAGTGTTGAATAATGGAAATCTCACAGAATTAAAAGCGAGATAAGAAATCCCCTTACCACGTGTCTGACATGACTCGCTTGTATGTTCTGTGTTCTTACTAAATGATGAACATAAGTTTATTTATAAATTATTATGAAAAATTATAAAATTTTTTATTTCTTTTATATCACTTATTACCATGTTATAAATATTATGTAATCATTTAAGTGAATAATGGTTGTTTTGTCGATATTTGGCACTTGAGTCAAAAGTGAACTTCTTATATTTACATGTTTTTCATGTAGTAAAATATCCATTATCTCTAAATTTATATTTATGATGTAGATATATAATATATAATATATATATAGTATATATATATATATATATATATGTATTTATACCATTAAAAAATATTTCATGGTAAGAAATGAAATGCACCGTTCATGGAGACGGTAAGTCGTACGTACACATGAACACTACCTTCATTTATATTACAAATTTAATGGAAGGAAACCATTATAATATAAAGGTATATTATAATTACATTATAATATCATTTATTATAACATTAACTACATCCTTTATACATCCCACATATGGCATTAACCATTCAAATCACTTTGAGGGGGCGTTAGTCCGCACTTCATCAAATAAAATTACCACGTTTTCCCATTTTGGAAACCATAAATGTATAGAATAAATGAAAAATAAATATTGATAAGGAAAAAATAAACATAATATATGTCATATAAAAATACAGTTACATATTAATGGCTACCATGAGAGACGGTAGGAGATAATTGAACAATCATCGTTTCGTGAGGTAGTAGTTCACCGTCCACTGAAACTGTATGTTCTTCACCCAATAGATGGAAGTGTTTGAAAGTGAATCTCCAATACTTCTCATAAAAATATTATAGTATATTTAAAATACTGGTGTGGTCACAAAATAAAGGAATAAAAATTTGTTAAGGGGTTGGAGAATCTAAATAAAAAAAAGAACATAAGATAAGACATTACCTCTAAATTGGGTAACTCTTTTTGGATTGAGCCAAAGGATTCCTTGGAAAGAATTCTTCCCAGTGTGATGCTTCTAAGAGTAAGAGAGGGATGTGTAAAGATCATATTAGAAGAGTTTGGACGAGCCTAGGGATTGAGAGGTGTAGGTAGGGGGTAGAGGTGGTGGCTTATTATAAGAGGGAGGAGGGTCACTTTTGGAATGTCATGAAATGTAACGTTATTATAAAATGGTATTAGGATTTTAAAGGACCCAAAATAGTATATTTCTAGGATAAGGTGATAAGATTTAGAAATCCACCCATACAATATGTTTTAGTTAAATTTATGTCTTATATTTTACCATCTCTTTTCATTTTATTTAAATTGTTCATTAATGAGGTAATCACTACATCATCATGGTGTCATAAATAAATTTATTTATTTAATATATAAAATTATAAATAAATACCATGATATAGGAAATATTTTTAGATTTAAAATGAATATTTATATTCTAAGATATCATTTATGTTAACAATATTAAAATTGATTTACTTAGGTGTAACATAGTTTGGCAATATTTTCCATTATTTAAAAATAATATGATAAAAAGTCATTATCAAACAAAGGTGATTACATGGGGTCCCTAAGAAGGAACATGGAATACCATGGTCGGACATGACATAAACAAGAATATTTGGAGACATGTTGGGGTCATTTTATATTATAATGATATTATTTTATTACCCTTAACTACCAGATTAATTATTAATCATGATAATTATTGATAATTGTCGTCGTTACAATTCATAATTTAAAAAAAAATAGTTCTAATTACATAATTTGGAACAAATGATTCCAAATATGGAATCCATTTTACCAAATTCAAAACATATAAGTTTCATTAATTAATTTTATAATTAATTTCCGTTGTCAAAACAAATAGCATGTTTTTAAGATACAATATCTATCAAATGATTGACACTTGTTTGTGTCCAATTTCAAAATTAATTTGATTCTAAAGAACACCATTGAATTAAATGGTAAAAAAAATTCTAATTAAACTTTAAAACCCATTAAAAATATAATATATTCATATAAATAAATTACATTAACAGGATTTTTTGAATTAAAATACAGCAATTTTCAGTATTCATACAAAATGAACTTTATCGGGAAAATAAAAAAATTACAAAAAGTAAATTTTGATGCCCTGAATCTAAAGAAGAATTTTATTTTTTCAAATATAAAATATAAAATTTTCAAAAAGTGGATTTAAAAATTGTTCTCCATTAAAAGGCTGTTAATCGACCTTTTAAAGAATATGAGAATATTTATGCTTAAAATTGGATTCTTTTTCATTTAAAGCCTCTAAAATTATTGGATAAATGTAAAAATATTTTACAAACATATATAATCATTTTATAGTTAGTTCTATTCATTCCAACCATTACAAATTCTAGCCATTAACAACCACTGAAAATTATATTATTAGATTATTAGTGTGAAACGTATGATTTAAATGAAACTCGTAGTTTTTTTGGGTATGCCCTCGAACATAGATCTCCATTAAAGTAATATAAATATTTAATTTAAAAATATTAATAAATATGAAAATGTAATATTCTTTACTTACCTGGGATGTTACATCCTTCCCCCCTTTTGAGAATTGCGTCCTGGAAATTTTAAAATTAGGCTCAAAAACCATATTTAAATCCCCACGTCAGAAAAGGAGTCCATTAAACTGTCACATTAAAATAAGGAAAAAAATAAAAAGGTCACCCGAGGCAAAACAAAATTGGATTCCATGAAAACATGGATATGGTGGAGAAACAAACCATCTTGGTCTGATGGATAGTGATATAAAACCTGATTAGGAGAAAGTTAACCACCAAAAAATCACAAACATGTGATCGGTTAAACAATACTTGATTCCCTGGTAAAAAATGTTAATAAAAAATGTTTTTGTTTTATGTTACATTTAATTGAGTTATATTTTTAAGATCTTAAATAAAACATAATGAATCATACATACATTTCATGAAGGCTTTCAACTTTTACTATATTTCTAACACAAACTCATATTTCCTCCAAATGATAAATATTCAAGATGACTTATTCTAATTATGAGTACTAAAATTAACATTGAGAGAATCACACAATCCATAAAAGATGAACTATATATTTCCCATGTCTTTAGACCTTAACTAGAACAAAAATGGTTAGTACCCTATCGGATAATCCCCTAGAAGAACAATCTTTCGAAAAAAGAAAAACTACTCTTAATATCTAAAATTTGGAAAACATAACCCAAAGTTCATCAAAAACCATTAAATGAACAGTAATCCATAAAATTCTACAAATTAATCCAACAAAATATTGAATCCAAAATCTATGAAGGATTTAATAACATCGTCTTCCAAGGTAAATCTAAACATTTATCTCCAAATAACATCAGTTACTCTAAAAGTATCATATTGAAAAGTAATTAACCTAACCACATATCCTCCATGTTAGGTTAATCATTTCCATAGATATCCCAAAATCAAATTATTCCTGATTCATATGATCATCTAACTAAAACTAATTACTCATACCAACCAGGGACTTCATGTAGTCCAGTGGTAGATGATAAATACCAGTTGCACATTGGTTGTGGGTTTGATTCCCTTATCTTAGTCCAACACAATGGGTTGTCAGACAGTCTGCATGTTGTCCCTTTTAAAAAACTACATAAATTTATAAAATTCCCAAAAAAGAGATAAATTCATCAAAAATAATCATAACATATTTTAACAACAAAAGTTATTTAATAACTTTCTTTTTTGCATCCCAAAATGTAATAACTTGTAATTTCCTAAAATTCAAGGATAATATAAACCAAAATGGTTCTTTATATCTATATCCACAAAAGACAAGATAACTATTCCTTGAATAAAAATTCTATATATCAAACTTCAGGGATACACATACTATAAATAGTCTTATAATGTAATCTCCTCATCAATATAGCCTCAATACTTTAATGAATTTAACCATCCTAAAATCTATCATAACCCTTGAATCCATTATATGTTGACTTCTTAGTCATTCAACATTCTTCTTGATCCATTACCCATTAATTTCCAAGTTATTCAGAAATAGTTCTCTCCTAAAATCAAAATAATGAATCATATCCTAAGATTGAATTTTAGGAAAACATATGTTAAGAAATAACACATACCTTTCATTGGTCATCGTCAGTTTTTTCATCCTCAATCAGAATGGCATTAGGTATGAGAAAAAAAAATATTTGTACGATCCTTGTGATCACATTGATGAAACTTCATCGTTGGGAATGTGTTTGCATAATGTCCATGCACACCACATTTAAAACATTAAATTGATCCTTTAAAAAGAACATCCTCTTTTTGCAGATGAGTCTCAGCCCAATTGGTGAGGACACGCTAGGTGGATCCAAGAGACCTGAAATCAAACCCGGGAGGAGGAATATTTATGGGGTACTATAGAAGTACTGTAGAAGTATTGTAGCAGTACTGTAGCGGGCACTATATCATGAAAAGTTCGGTTCTGTAGTAGCCAGAACTATTCATCCATCTAGACCTTCGGGACACCAGTTTGGTCCTCATGTCCTTCAAGGCTATCGGGACACCCATGGCATGCGGGCCAGTTTATTCTTAAGGACTTCGAGACACC
Organism: Viscum album; assembly: GCA_963277665.1. Classification (NCBI taxonomy): domain Eukaryota; kingdom Viridiplantae; phylum Streptophyta; class Magnoliopsida; order Santalales; family Viscaceae; genus Viscum; species Viscum album. The sequence goes on from OY728151.1 coordinate 26,859,593, forward strand.
ATAAGTCTTTAGGGCCACACCAAGGAATTCGGCCCACATGAAAGCAGGGCCCAGACACACTAAAAAAAGAGTATCCCCAGAAGAAGATTCCAAGCAGGTTCACTCACCAGAGTAGATACAAATGGATTGTCAGAATGAGAGGGTATGGCTATACCATCGGTACCAACATGTGATTGAATGGGAATCCTAGCCAGAAGGTCATCCAAAAATGGAGAGATACTATCAGGATGCAGATGCTAGGGAGGGGTAGTTCCTTGTAAATAGTCTAGTTGAATTCCACAATTCATTCAGGTCATGGTATCTATTAAGCCTACAGGCCATGTAATATCTGAGCCTAGGATCCTTGTAAGGGTTCCCCCTCATCCTTTGAAAGGGGGGTTATAAAAAATCAATAAAATTTAAGCGCTTCAGGATATTCATGCAGAGAGAACATCTTTCCCTTTCCTATATTCAACTATATGCTTCCTTTTTCCATGGAAGGTTCTTGCATTATGACCTTTATTTCCACATCTATAGCATCTTTCTGTCCCTTTGAGAAATTTTCCAAGGTGTTTCTTTTCCACATCATTGACATATTGGTTTTTGAAAAAACATGCCATTATGATTATTACATGAACATACATAGGGATTTATATCTTGAATATATGACGCCTTATAAAAATCACTAAGGTTCAGGTGGTAAATCATGACTCCAAATAGTTAGTTTAGAATAACCATAAGAGTTCTCATTGTATCTACCATATCATTCAGATGCTCGTTCATAAAATCATCATAGTTTTCATCACATCCACTGTTACTTTGGAGCCTACTAGATCTATCCATTTACTAAAACCAAAAAGTTCAGTGTGAGTATATCAGTAAAATAATCATATAACACTAAGGATAATTATTCATGTTATCATAACCTCATTCACATTATAAAAGTTATTATGACACTTTCTTAAATCCTAATGATTATGGTAATGTCACTTGTGCTTAAAGAATACCCTAACCTCTAATGTTATATTAGCTAACATTTGATACAAACTATAAGGCCCCGACATTTAAAAAATACATAATTTTGAATTAAATGAATAAATCACATTTAGGATCCTTTCAAGATTAGAGTTTAAGAGAATTAGGACAAAACTATTACATATCAATGATTAAAAAGTAGACAAATCTACTCAGTTTCCATTTTTTAACAAAATAAAAACTCTTGAACAAAAGAGTCATGTCTTGTTCCATGTTTTGGACAACATGACATTTCTTTGATCCCATCCATGACCCTATTACAATTTATTTCCTCTAAAAAACATTTCAAAAACATAGGACGATCATAAAAAGCACATTAAGTGATACAAAAAGAAAGAAAACAATAGATCATCAATATATACAATACATAATCCTTTTAATATACCGCATTAAATAAAAAGATTTATGAATAACTCATTGAAATAATAAATCATAATTTAAACTTGAGGCATTCATAACATTGTTACATAGGGAGTAACCCTCATGGTTACGTTTGGAATACCCATCAAAGTATATTCCATAAATCTCTTCGGATAAACCATAGAGTTTAACTCATTGACATTACCCAATGCATTGGAGAGCTATCTCAGGATCACCCACCCTTAGTTTATCATTGATCCATGCGACTTCATAAATAATGCCCAAGAACCATAACATAATCATATCACATGAAACATGCATAAAGGTATCATAAAATTTCCACATTTCAATCACAAGATATCAATACAACACATTGATATAATCAAGGCATTATCAAAACCATTTTCAATACCCAAATATGAATAAATGTAAAACATTGTATTTATTTTTCATTTAAAATAAATTATGGCTTGTAGAGGAATCCGACACTCAAATAATGGTCCCGACGGCGGAGAAGTCATTGTCGCCGCATATGTAAGACAAAAACATTCATTTTTTAGTTTAGTAAAACGCTTTATTTAAAATGATTCATTTTCAAAGAAATTAAAAGTCAAAAGGGTTGTATACACCATATAAAATAATGTCGTGTAGAAATCAAATGATGCCTCAATGAAAGGAGATTGAGATGATGTCTCGTACAAAGAAAATATCCTTAGATTAAGGATAAATCAATTACATAATTTTGTGTGAAAAATATAAATACAGTAAATATAAGTGAATATTATGTGTAAACCAATTAGAGGTAATCTATGCATATTCATTGCATGAAATAATCCAGATGTAGAGGATTAACCCAAAGAATTGAAATTTGTTTAAGAAGTTCCCATACAGAAATTCGACAGCCTAACTGCATCACATTAAAATTCAGAAAAAGGGTCGGTAAGAGATAAAAACAGTATATCATCCCATAGACATAAAATTTACATAAATAAGGATATATAAAAATATATCCAAACATAAGAAGATGTATATTAAAAGCCCTATGAAAATGAAGCCTTTTAAAAAGATGATGGTTAAAGGTTCCCTTACTGATTTGGGTAACTTTTGAAAAATACACCCCATGAATGAAGGACAATAAAATGTTGATGTAAATACCCATAAACGAAATTATATTACACAAAGACTACAATAATTGGTAGTACATACACCACTCAATGTCGATAGTGAAAAATATAGCATGAATCACACATGAATAAATAGAGAGATAAAAAACCCTTACATCATTGTAATAAATCGAGTCGTATGAATAAAAGATAATAAGAAAAAAATGAATCTAATAGTACCATGAATATAAATAGAATCATTATAATATATATCCAATGTTAGTATATAATAGACCACATGCAATAAATAAGTGGCGGACAATGGAAATCTCATGGAATTAAAAGCGATATATGAAATCCCCTTACCACGTGTCTGATTTTACATGATCGTATGTTCCTAGTTCTTCCGGAATGATAAACTTATGTTAATTTATACTTGCATGAAATTTTTTTTTCAAGTTTTTTATTTCATTTATATCACTTATTACCATGTTATAAACATTATGTAATCATTAATGTTAATGACGGTCATTTTGTCGATATTTGGTACATGAGTCAAAAGTGATCATCATATATTTACAAGTTGTTCATGTAGGAAAATATCCATTATATATAGAATAATATTTATGATGTAGATATCATATATATCATATATATCTAGTATATAAATGTATTTATACCAGTACATAACATTTAAAGGTAAGAAATGAAATGCACCGTTCATGGAAACGGTAAGCCGTATTTATTCTTGAACGCTACATTCATTTCTATTTCGCATATAATGGAATGAAAAAATTATAATAAAAAGGTATATTATAATTAAAGTATAATATATTAAATAATATTATTAAATAAAACCTTTATACATCCCACATATGGGATTAACGATTCAAATCACTTTGATGGGGCAGTAGTCCGCACATCCAAAAATGTAATTATCACGATGAACCATTATGGAAACCATAAAGGTATGGAATAAATGAAAAATAAAGAATCATAAGGAAAAAAAAAACTGAATATATATCATATATAAATATAGAGAAATATTAATGGCCTCTATGAGAGGTGGTAAGTTATAATTAAACTATCATCGTTTCGTGAGGCAGTAGTTCACCGTCCACAGAAACAGTATGTTCTCACCCATTAGATAGATGTGTGTGTATATGTAGCCGTAATAATTCTCATAAAAACATCCTTATAAATTTAAGATACTTATTTTGTGACAAAATAAATTAATAAAAAGATTTTTATGGGATTGAGATGAAAAATAAAACAAAAGAACCTAAGAGAAGACATTACCTCTAAATCGGTTAACTTTTTTTGGTTTGAACCAATTGATTCCTTGGAAAGACTTCTACCCAACGTAAGGCTTCTAGGAGTAACAGAGGGATGTGGAGAGATAATATGAGCAGCGGTTGGATGATCTAAGGGATTTAGATGTGTGGGTAAGGTGGTATAGGTGGGGGCCTTTTATAAGAGGGATGAGTGTCACTTTTGGAAAGTCTTCAAATGATATTTTTTTATAAAATGGTATTAGTATTTTAAAGGCCCCGCAATGAAATATTTCTAGGATAAGGTGATAAGTGTTCAAAATACACATATAAAATAGGATTTAGACAAGTGTATATCTTATATTTTACCTTATCTTTTCATTTTATTTAAACCATTCATTAATGAGGTAATCACTGCATCATCATGGTGTCATAAGTTAATTTATTTATTTAATGTCTAAAAATTATAAAAACAATACCATGATGTAGGAAATATTTTTATACATCCAATTAATATTTATAGTATAATATATAATTTATTTAAACAATATTAAGATTGTTTTACAAAGGTGTTACATTGTTTGCTTATATTTTCCTTTCATTAAAAATAATATGATAAAAGGTCATTATCACACAAAAGTGGTTCCATGGGGTCCCTGAGTTGGAACAATGAATCCCATGGTTTTCCATGACACAACCAAGAATATTCGAACACATGTTGGTGTCATTTTATATTATTAATATATTATTTCATTACCCTTAACTACCTGATTACTAATTAATCATGATAATAAAAGATAATTGTCGTCATTACTATTCATAATGTCCAAAAACAAAAGAGTCTTAATTACATAATTTAGACATTCTGATTACAAATATGGAATCCATTTTTCCAAATTCAGAACCTAAAAGTTTCAATAATTAATTTTATAATTAATTCGCGGTGTCAAAACAAATAGCGTGTTTTTAAGAAACAATATCTATCAAAGACTTACACCTGTTTATGTTCCATTTCAAATTGAAATTAATTCAGATGACCACCATTGAATTAAATGGTAAAAATATATTTTAATTACAATTCAAAACCAATTAAAATGATAATTTATCCATATAAGTAAAATTCATTAAAAATAGGATTTAAATTAAAATACAACATGTTTCACTATTCATAAAAAATGCACTTTATCAGAAATATAACAAAAATTTATACGAAGTAAATCTTGATGACCCTATTCTAAATATGGATTTTATTTTGTAATATATAACAATTAAAAATGTCAAATACTGAATTTGAAAGGGGTTCGCCATCAAAAGGTGGTTAATCGACCTTTCAAAGAATATTTGAATATTTATGATTAAAATTGGATTCATTCAAATTTTATTCCTCTAAAATTTATTGGATAAATGTAAAAATATTTAATAATCATTTATATTCATTTTATACTTAGTTAAATTCATTCCCACCATTAAAATGGATATGATTTTACTACCATTTAGAATAATATAATAATATTATTCGTTAGCAATGCATGATTTCAAGGAAACTCGTTGTTGCGTATTGGGTACCCCATCGAACATAGAATCTCCTTTAAAGTAATATTAATATTTAATTACTGAATATTAATTAATAATTATGAAAATAACATATATTATTTTACCTGGGATGTCACATTTTCACCATACCCTTTTTTATAGGTCCGCTTTAGAGGTGAATTAGTTGAAAATAAAATGATTTTTCCTAAAAAAATAGAAATGTATGAATATCTCTCAATTTAATTTCATGGGATTCTTCAAAACTCATCTAGATTATTCTTTATAATTATTATAAACTCAGTGTATAAAAACATGTGTGAGTTTCCTTAATCATTGCATTAAAGAACATATTGATACTTCCTTAACCTTATCAAAAGAATAATTTTTTATCAAACGTCTTAACATAATCATTATTATGGACATTGAAATTTTATATAAATATCATTAGATATTTGATTGATATGAATGGATGATGTACGTTACATGAACTTCTATATCAAATAGAATGTATTTATCATTCTCCATATGACGATATCCAAATGTAAAATCTATATCTTTCATGTATTCACATTTTTAAACTTTTTAGAGAACCCTTTTATGTTGGGATCAATATATATTTCTATGATACAATCCACATTATCTTAATATGTGCACAACTTCCTCTTCACAGATCACCTCCATCTAATGGCATCACAATTCATTGTGTGATGTCATCATCTATTAGATCATTCCAATAAATTTCTGATAGACCTCAATAAAATTCAACCACTTATATTTCAATATGTGGTGATCTAGTCTATATATCTCTATAAGAGAGAATTGACAAGTTTTCCATAATATAATATATTTATTCCTAATACCTTTGACTTTGTATAGATTTTTTCAAGATCATTGTACAATTAGTATTTATAATTTATAAGTCACCTTACGATTTATCCATCCATCCCTCCTAAATCTATAATTTATAAATCAAACATTGCAACAAAAAATCCAAATATTTGAACTCTGGTGATTCATCACCTCATATTGTATAACATTCTTCCATGTCTTATGCTTCATATGGATCCTTGGACAATTAACTACATAGGTTTCTTAGATTTGGTCATTCAGGGATCTTTGTGAACCAAAATACCTAAATATACATTCATTTGCATTGAGTCTGTCAAGTTGATAAAAATCATCACCTTCATACAATTGTGAACTCATGATTTCTCTAGAAACCAACTTCTCAACCACTGTAAAAACTCATAAGATCACTATATTTCCAGCTTTAATCAAATCATAATATTATAACATCGTTCTTGCAGTGCCTAATAATAATATGTTGAATCAACGAATATAATTCATTTTCATTGTATGAATATGTACAAAATAAACTTGGATCATGAGTATATTCATGATTTTAGGATCGAGATGATATAAAAACATAATCAAGATTTCTATGAAAATATTCATAACCTTCATAATGATTGTTTTCTATATATGTTATCTAAACAATATTCAACATTATTAATAAATTTTTTCTACAAATACTTATGGATGTATTGAAAAAATAGACCCAAACCCACTTTGGAAAAATAAATAATAATTATCGAGAAATTTATATAAATTAATCGATATAATAGAAATGTTTTCTGGCTCATATGAGTAAGAGAATATTATATTAATTTGATGGTCATGATATTTAAAAACTAACATGTTATTTTATATTTATATTTGATTGAAATTTTTTTAATGATTTTTCATATAATAATGTTTTTTTAATTAAATATGATGGAGTGTGTTTCATCCCCCACACCATAATTATATAAGAATTGTGCGTGAATTATTTTTTTCCTATATTCCATACCCATGGTTCCCCTTGCATTTGAATGAGTTTGAAATATATAAAGGATATAGATATGTAGAGAAAAGGTTGTTTAGAGCACCATTCATGGTGAAACCAACCAAGAAGATACAAATGTCAATTGTGGAATATTGGAAATCAAGACAAGACTAGATAAAAAGGATGTATTCCCTTAGGGTCATATAATTTCTAGTCTTTCACTTGAAAAATAAACCATTAGAAAGGTCATGATCAAGTTAATTTATTTATTTTTTCCCATTTTCTTATATAAATATTATTAATATTTATTAAAATCAAATAAATAAATGAGTTAAAAAGTATTCAAGATTGAAATTAAAAATATATATTATACATTCATTTTTTTTCATTGCATGTTTAATTAATTGTGAAAAATATATGTTTTATAAGAATGAAATGAAAAATATAATGTAATAAATTTTATACATAATATTCAAAATACATTATTATAATAATATATTAGAATAATCCATTACTTACAATATAAAATATAGAACCATATAACTATGTATTGGTCTATCTATTATCTAGAAAACTATTCTTATAATTATACTTCAATGTTGGTTTTTGGTTGACATAACCATCATGATATTAATGGGAATAATCTTTTCTAGACAAGGTGAATCATTGAGTTATTTATTGAGGAAATCCATCTTATGATTTCATGATTGGGCAGTGCACTCAATAGATCATGGATCTACCAGCTAATAGTTCCAATGCTCTCCTTAGTAAATACGTTTTTGTAATCGATCGGACCATTTTTAGGCTCTGATAAAGGAAATATTTATCCATTCCACTAGAATGTTCACATAATAGGGAAATCTGTTTATAATAGAGAGGACTATTGTGAATAGATTGTATAATGGAAGACTAACAACATAATATATTTTTTTGACTAAAATATTTTGGAAATCAGGGTAATATATATATATATATATATTATTGTATAATAAAGTATTATAGAATGATATTCGACCACATTTCCTTGATTATTTATAGTATAGAAATAAATTCTTCTTAAAGATAGTATCTCCTTGTAATGGTGTGGGATCTTTCACATCAGATTTCAACATTAAAGAATTATTTATGTTATGGAGTCCCTAATTTTTAATTTTCATGCTATGGAGGATAGTGAGTGTAATATAATTCCCTTATTCATTTTCTTGAGAAGATACAAGTGTGATACTAGGCTTTAGGTGAAATTCCCATGACACAAAAGGATGTATATAAATGTTATGGGCTTTATAAACATTTGGGGGATGATTTGACCTTTGATAATAAAACAACTAAACAAATATTAAGAAACCAAACAAACCATTATATGATTCACTATCAAAAAGTAATATAACTCAAAATGCAACCAAAACCACACCAAAATTAAAGTATAAAAAAGAAACCAAACAAAAAATATCAAACACTCAAAATACACAAATTCAGTGACACCGGACCTACATCAATATAAAAACCACATTCTCATACCTTGGTATAAATAGTAATCACTAATTGACTATGATACATTGAAATTTATTTTTTCTGCATATATCACATCATCAAGAGAACCAATGTTCCCAATAACGGGGTGGGTAGAAAACATAGAAGGGTTTTACCAATGACATACCATCTAACACAACTAGGATATGTCATGTTATAATATTTTATATAAAATAGTTTAAATAAATTTAATCAATATTAAGAAATTAAAAATAGTTTCCAAAAAAATCTATCCTAAAATGGTTTCCCAGGTAAATAAACTATACATGCCTATAAAAAATTTATCATTTCATATTGGAATTACCAATTCCACTTCCACATATCCACACATTCACAAATGCATGACCTAGAGATAATCCCATAATCATGAGTGGTCTTTCGTCAATTAAAAAAAAATCACCATATAGTGATCATTAATGGGTTAAATAATAGAATAAAACCCTTCTATAGGAAACCATAAATGAAAATGAACCCACACCAACAATTTCATCAAAAACCCATGCATATTCATGACAACCATTTTGGAAAAACATTTATTTTATCAAAAATAATTCATTAACCAAATTTCATGCATTAAAACCGAATAAAAATTTTAAATTACACATTTTAAAATCATGAAACATATAGAGTTTATATAAATCAAAAAAATTAACAAAAAGTCATAAGCCAATAACTATTGATGTTTTATATAAAGAATTTCACATAAATTTTACAACTAAATTCCTTGAAATAACTCAATTTGAAATAATTCATTAATGATCTATTTAATAAGACTATATGGTAAAGCCACATTCCTCTAAAGTATATACGAAAACAAATAATGACACAACATCATCAAAAATCTAGCTGCAACCTTTTAAATATATTATTAGATATTGTTCCCTTCAAAAAAACAACTATATATCATCGTGATTGACATCATACACTATGGACTACTCCCCTGTGTACTAAATCCAGGATTCCAAAAGAGGTAAGAGAATAAATCTAAGGAAAATGATGAAAAAAAATCATTCACCAATAAATAAAACATCAAATGAACATATAATCACTTAGGAATCACACCTGAATCAAATAGAATGGTCAAAAATGAATTAGGAGGGATATAAATTCAATAAATGATATATTGAGGGGAAATATGTGTCTTAGGGGATAAATCTTATTAAATCCTTAAATTTTAGATCTACTTTTTAATAGTTCATGGTTTCGGCCCATTAGTAAGATACCAAATTGAAAACCATGCATGATCACCTACCACCAAACCCACATAGTATTTTTTGAATCAAATTGTTAGAAAAACTATGAACCAATGGAGTTATTCCACTCAATCTAGCCATACATGGTTTCTCCTAGGTGCCAAATGGTTTGGAAAAACCATGAATCTAACCTTGTGCCTACCCATTTCCCACTATTTAAATTTCTATATTTCTTAGGAGGTGTTTCATGGTTTTTACTAACAATGATCAAGTCATTCACCTCCAAAAATCCAAAAAAAATCCAAAACTCCTATGAGAATCCAAAAATGTAATCTAATAATATTATAAAAATAAAATTCATAAATAAATGAGAATTTACGTAAAAATAAGGGTGATTCATTCATCCCAACATCGGCCTATACGACAAAAAAAATTGATTATCGTTATGCATCTCAATGAGGTTCAGCCACTTCTTCAACATTTCCTTCCTATAAGGCCATCTTATAACCTGACAGAAATCATATTTCAAAAAAACTTACACTTAACAGATTCATTTCCAATAGCAGAAATTATCTTCCTTATTCACAATCCATATAATCATGTGAACCAACATACCATCCAGCTCTTGGTCTTTATGATCCCGTAAAATCACATGGCCCAGATCAATTTGATAAATTTTCAATTGAGATACATTAAATAAATAATGCACTAAACATAACATTGGTGGATATTAAAAATGATATTATACCTCATTAACACGTTCATGTATATAAAAAGGGCCAATGTATTGAGAATATAACATACCGTTATTTCCAAAATAATAATTTCCATGCATTAGATAGATTCTCAAAATTCAAGACAACTCACCTAAAATAAAAACAGTCATCAGTAATTATCTGAATATGATTTTTGACAAATCTGAGTAATCTTGATCATCTTTACAAGGAATTGATTATTCTCCTTTGACTCTTGAACATGGTTTGGTCCATCTAGTGAAGTATCATCTATTTCAACAAAAAAAGTGAAGAATGGTAAAGAGAGTATACAATTATTCAAATGGATCCACATGTATCGAGGCCCAATACATATTGTTATAATAAAACTCCACAAATGATTTGTAAACATCCCACAAGTCACAAAAATCCATTAATCTAGACCTAAGAATGTATTCCAATACTTTTGTAATTCTTTTTGTATATTATATCCATTTGGGGATTGTACACCATGATCATAGTCAACTGATTCCCAGTGTATTTTTGTATAAATTTCCAGTACTGATATGTAAACCACAGATCTCAGTATGATAATATAAATAGTAGTATTCAATGAATTTTTACAACTTATCATATATATATATTTTATATTTCTTAGATTTTTTCATATTCATTAATAGAGAAAAATTAGGATGAATATGTGATGATCCAGCATCACCCGGGGTAGAATTGTGTTCTTCAACCAACCATAGTAGACTTGTTATAAAATCCATAGCAGTATACTCTTATTTCAACATGGTAATTGGAAAATATTTCAACATACCAGTTATTCATTGGTTCTATTCCTTATCTTAATTAAATGTGAGGAATCACAACATATACTAAACTACTTTTCTTTTTATGGCCATCAATCAAAACTGTGATTTTAGTTCCTTAAAAATATTTTTAATTCTAGGATGAACAACATGTATATAATGGTGTTATGAATGTGTATGTTTTCCTTTGAAATCCATAGGTACAACCATCTAATCTCAAAATCAAAAAACTGAACTCCCATCTCACTTCTTTGCCTCAATGGTCTCCCAACCATTATATTTTAAACTCATAGAAAAACATTCATAATCTGATGTTTGTGGCGCTTTAACATTCTCCACAAAATCAGGAACAAAAGAAACTAGAATTAAAACCACCACACTACCTCTATCATCACAATATATGTGAATGTTAGTTGTTACTACTAGAAGATATAATTGAGCATAAGTATCTTTCACTAATTGACTGTTACGATTCTTCTTAATATATCTACAAAATAATTCCCTTGTAATAGTGTGAAAATCATGTAAATTTAGCGAAAATAAAGGTTCTTCCCCAAACATCATAATCTCAAATTCAAATATATTTGTCAAAAAATGTGTTTCAAGCTCTCATGATTTGTAATCACAATTAATTTATCACCAATGATGTAATATTTCCATGTGTTTAATGAATATACTATTAAAACTAATTCCATGTCATCTGTTTTCTTATTAACATGAAATTTTAACTCGAATCATCCATTAGTAATAACATCATATCCCTACCTAGGAACACACACCAAACTAGATCATGAATCAATATAGTACACCACAAGTAATTGACCTGATTCTGTATTTATCAAGATCATTGATGATGTAATGTGAAATTGAAACTCTTGAATAGACTAATAACATTCTTCATTAAATTATAATGGAATAGTCATCCTTTTAAAGGATGTTAATTTGTAATCTAGTCATGAAAATCATGAAAAAAATGACATTTATACCTAGTTAGGCTAAGGAAATTGCATTTCTATAAGTCATTTTTTTGGAAGTTGTAAAGAGATTACAAACTCTATATTTTCTAGATCTATAAAAACACCATTTTTACAGATAAAATTACCAAGGAAACGTTATTATTATAACAGTAAATCAAAATTTTAAAGTATGGTATATAGATGATGACTCAAATGATACCCAACACTATTTTCATGTGTTTCTCGTGATCCACATTTTTCCTTAAATACACAAATATGTCATAAAAACACAACTAAAAAATAATATAGATACCTTTGAAATAGTTGATTCAATAACTTATTAAATATGGTTGGTGATTTTTATTGACCAAAATGATAAACTAGCTACTCGTAATGGATAAATCTACTCTTGATGGTTATCTTTAGAAAATACTCCTACAAAACACGCAGTTGGTTGTAACCCAAACAAAAGTCAATTTTTGATAACCAATGGGATCCCCTAAATTGATCAAATAGATTGTCAATTCATGCAAGATGATAGTGGTTAATTATCATAACATGGATAATCAAAAGATAATTCTCACAAAGCTAATGTTATCCATCCACCTTTTTTAGAAACAAATAGGTTCTTCCAAAAATAACATACCTTGTTAAATGAAAACTCTTCATTCCATGTTTTCCATCTAGACGTTCAATTCCATTATTTATATTGGTGTCATATGATATAATGAAGGTGATATTGGATTGGCCATTGGTATGAGGTCTATCTTAAAATCCACTTCTCTTATGGGTGGTAACCATTTTAAAATATCACAATAAAACAACAAAAAATTGAATTTTTTTTGGAAGACAAATATTATTTATCTCATCCACAAATGTGAAGGTTAAAGATAGAAACTATTATGAGTTTATTCCAACCACTGGTTACAATAATTGTGTTCCACATTCCATCGCATTCTGATCCCCTCTAAATAGATGCATGATGCCATCATCAGTTGTAAAACTAACCCTTCACGTACAACAATCAATGTGATATTTGAACATTGTCAATAATCCATACCTTGGATTAAGTCATCAACACCTTTTTCAAGAATATTCATACACGAAATCAAATATTCCTCCCTAATATTTATATAATATTAATTGAAAAAGATGAATTTAAAATATATTAGGACAGGATGAGTTTTAATTTTCAAAAAATAAGGCATCATATAAATAAGAAAACATAGATGATCAATAACATGATATGAAATGAATGAATGTTATACACCTATATTAATCAAATATTTCATAAGGGAATAACATAAAATAGTAATACCTAACATGATTTAATGTAAATAAATCATTATCCTGGATAAAATTCATAGATCTATATATTTTTATAGTAAATTCCCTTTTGTCCTTATTACACTATTTTTATTTCATGGTTATTAATCCATGATATTTCTATATTCACCAGTGTTTTATCAATTCTTCTTATAAGAGTTATTTTAAATCATATATCCCATCAATTGATACATTACCTGAGAGGAATGACACATTTCTATAGCACTATACCATATAGAACTGTGATAATAACACTAAATATTATTTATATTTTGGAAATTGGGGAATGATCTTGGTTGTTTCATAAAATCTCATTTCATATGATCCATTTAACCATAATAAATAAATTTTAACATACTATTTGGTTTAGGAGTATGATTCACTAATCTAAAAGTATTATTTTTATTTATTCAAATACCTTGGAAATGGGTTTCCCTCTTTCACTTATTCCTATAATTATAGTTCCCACCATTTCCCATTGGTATCAACATGATTCCTCTAGAGGTCGTTCCTACAATGTCTTTTGATTAAACCATTTTTCTATTGACCATCATTGTATTCTTTAATCTAAAATTAAAACAATATTTGAGTGTATCTCTACCATATATAGGGTCCAAAAAATGAATGAATTTTATTATTAATTTGTTATATCTATAGGTTAAAAGAGGAATAATGTTATAAATTTAGTTTCATATTCCACTCCTGAGTGATTATATGCTTAATGCTAAAAGAATTAACAATTATATCCATTCCAAACATGTGAGGATATAATTTTTGAAAAAAAAATTTTCAAAAAGTCACGTAAGTAATTTTTTTGCCTAATTTATGTGGATCTACTAAATCAAACCATTGGAATGGAATATCGTCCGACATGTATTTTTCAATCTTGACTTTTAACTCAAATGGTGTTCCAAGGTAATTGAAGATTTGATTCATCGTATTTATCCACACTTATTCTTTATCCATTTATAAATCACCCTGAATGAAATGTAGCTTTTTATTTTAGAAATTAATTTAATGGTCAAATTCTTTGATTCATTACTTATATTACCTATATCCATGACCTGTATAAATGAGATAATACATTAATCCAATTGTGGGTTAATATGTGGATGAAATATTATTAAATTCTCAGTATCCTACTCTAGTTAGTTTATATGAAACAAACCGTATTAAATTATCTACAACAAAAAGGAAACTCCACTTAGTCTGACCCTCTTAAAATTTATGTCTTATCATTTATAAATTTACAACTTCCACATATCTGATGAATGATTCCAAAAAATCAAAATTTGTTGTCTTCAAATTCTTTTGAAAATTCATCCATGTATTTGAAAATACAAAAATTTATAACTATTATAAAAAATATATAATTTTATCCAAATCATTAATAATTACTGAAAAGGAATTATGAAATCCTAGTGGGGTGTTACTTCTATCAATTCCGGACATGCTATTCCCATTATCAAAACACATGATGATGAGGTTACACCTCTTAAATGTGTCGCCAAAAAGCCATTATCCAAAACTCCCTAGTAACATGAAATTTATAATAAATATTTTATATATGATTATTTATTCTGTATACATAAAATTTAAAAAAACCATACTCATTTCATCCATCGCAAGAGAGAAGTACAACAATATCATATTAATGTTAAAAAACGGATACGATTTTCCTCAAAATGAAATAATTACTGAATATGAAAGATACCATTTCAATATCCTGCCTCTCATCATTGTCTTGATTAAAGATGAGTATATTATTAGGACTTAGGTTACATCCCAATGAAAATAATGTCCTGAAATAAATGAAATGGTCTTCATAAATATTTAGTCGATGACTTCCCATTGAAAATAAAAAACATAAACAAAGAAAAAAAACTAATGAACTCAATATATGATATAGGATCAAAATGAAACAAGACTCAAAAAGCAACCAAACAACCCAAAATATCATAGTAAAATCTTGAAAACAGACCAAAAAAGTCCAAATACTCTAATCATACCATATCATCTACCCCCAACATGCACCAATATCCAAACCACATTACCTTACAATGTTATCAAAATGCAACACTATAGAACTTGGATACCCTGTAATTACATGTATCTCAATATATCACATCTGTGAAAAAACCAATGTGACTAAGTAGTTGGTGATTATATAACTCTATAGTATTTTTCCAAATACTTCTGGAATCATTCCACATAGATTGATCATGTTATCAAATTTATATAAAATCGTTCAAAATAAATTAAATTAATTTATGGTAAATCCATAATAGATTCTAGGAAAAAATAGTTTCCCTTGTAATGGAACCAAAAAATATTTAAAACATTTCACATTTCGATTTGTAAGTACCCATTCCATTTCCACATATCAACACATGAATTATTAGGTGATAGTTCTATACTCATTAGTTGTCTCTCATCATTATATAATGTCATCACAAGGTACCCATTACCATGTTACTGAACGGAACATGCCCCTTCCACAGGGTCATGTAAATGAAAATGAACTCATTCTATTCATTTATGGTAATACCCATTCTAAATCATTCCCATAAAGTTATATAAAATATCACTTTGATTTATATTAATTAGAAAAAATAAATAATTAATACCATGATTTTTTTTTTAAAATCATCATCTTAAAGTAATGAACCAAATACACTTTCCAAAAAACAAAAACATAACCCCATTTTAAAAAATCCTTCACTAAAGAGGTTTTCCATCATGAATCACACAAAAAATATCACAATTTAATTTAATAAATTAAATAAATTTTCAATGAATCATTCTATTTATAATCAATTGTATTCAAGAGTGAATCCATTGACATCTCAAACCTAGGTGAAAATAATAATTATACAAAAAACACAATAAAAACCTGCTTGAAACACCTAAAATAGTCCTTTGATATTGTTTCCATCAATCAGAATGACCACATATCATCAAAATTGACATCAAAAAGAGTGGATTAATCCACAAAAGACTAAATACAAGATTCTAAGAGAAGGAAGAATATATAATTTGATTAATATGATAAATAATGATCACATAACAATAAAAAAAGAATCCAACACACTTAGAATCACCTAGAATTCAATCCCAGATCCAATGGAACAATCTACAATTCCTTGTGATGAATAGGAATTCAAGAAACAATCTATTTAGTGGGAAAACATGTATCTTAGAGGGTAAATCAAAATAGATCCATAAATTCTAAATCTAATTTTTAAAGGTTAATGTTTAGTGTTCACTATAAGATAAACCATGGGTTAACCATGCATGATCCACTAACTCTAAAACCACTATAATAATATTATCATGAATGGTTAGAAAAACCATGTTACAACCATGCAATTACCCTTTTTCCAATATTATATAGTTTCTCTTGGGAATATATAAGCTCTGACCAAACAATTAACCTACATAGTTCCTGCTGTTTCAGTTGCGTGATTTCCTAGGAGATGTTGAAAAATATTTAATAACTACTTCCAAACACTTCTCATCTATATCCAAACCCAAAACATGCCAAAGATCCATTGAACCTCCCTAAACATAAACTATTAACTCAATATACATAAAATTCATAAATAAATTATCATGTATAATAAAACATGGTGTTATAGTGAGGGAAAACTAATAGTCTATGAAAAACAATATGATGAATCACTAGATTTGTATTTATTGGTGATATTATACATGAATAACGATATATGGAAGTCTCATAAGATTATTCATGAATATATCATGGTCAATCATCTTAATTATATTTATTAATATATATATATATACATAGTATAGTTTCATATATCCAAGTCACATTTCATGAGAAAACATATAACTGGTTTTCCATCTGGACTTGAAATTATGAATAGGATTGGTTATATTAATCACATATACATTTTAGGGTTTAAACTATAAAATTAATTGTTCATAGATATTATTATTACCCCCAGTAAATGATTCTAGATATTTTTTTGAATTTTAATATGAATGAAATTGAGAAGTGACTCCCACATCTCCAAAATTTTCTTCACTAGTTTGATAAATACATAATGAATCAAAATCATTGTATCCTTACAATGGAAAAGAGTATAAGAGATTGAATATCCCCAAGACTAGATCTATGTCTATGTAATCCTTGAAATTAATATCTATGTAATGAAATATAAACGGCTAGCTAAGGGATTAAGATGAATTATTTTCTCATTCTAGATGAAGGGACGGTAGAAGAAAAAACACACAATGAAAAAAATATGTGGAAGCATCAGGTGCATTAATTATTGAGTTTAATTGACTTTTTTCTATGATTTGGTTCTGAACTAAAATATTTTGGGCTGATATTTTTATCCAACTATATAAACTAATAATATTTTTAAGAATATCACGAGGTGAGGTGGATCTAATAGGTTCTAAACATGTAATAATTGTTGTATTACCTATTAGGGAATGCCACCACACATTGTCTACAAAATGATCTTGGTTTTAATGAACTATTATTATATTCCACTAATCACTAGAAACATAATTTCTATATATATTCAATGTATGGATTTTTTTATTTTAAAATTTGGAAAAAAAGTTGATTTTCTTACAAATATATAATTTGTTTCTATGAAACACCTTAATTATTGTTTTATGTGAAGGATTATAGAAACCAAGTAATGGAAACCAATAATAGGTTTTGTTTTTAGGAAACATATCCACCAAAATATGAAATAAATGTATAGGTCAAATAAATAAAAATTAATTGACTAAATTATACAAATAATAATATTGTTATTATTTTGAATTAAATATAGTTAGAAATTGAAATGGTTTTTTGTATGTAAAAATGATGAAAATTCCAATGATTATTGAGGATAAAGATATGGCCACTGAATGTGTTATAAGTAATATTCCTTTGATAAATTCTTGTAATTAATAAATTATTTAATTAATTAACATTGTAGTAAGAAATATTAAAACATTAATAAAATATTGTAGAAAATATAAGAACCAAGTGTATATCGTTTATTTATGGGAATTTGGGATTCTATCTATACTCCATAATACATATACTCTAAAATGTAATGGTGTATATGAATGAATGAACAAAATATTATTAGTTGTGGTGAGATCAATGCTGATTATTAGAAGTAATCCATCATACATATAGGGATTAAAATTTTAGATAAATACAATAATACTAAAACATATAACAATTAATGAATGAAACAACATTCCTTATGATATTTTCTATGGATTGATATTTGTTTTGTTTAACTAAAATGTGTGGGGATTAGAAACATCTGTTAAGGGATATTTTGGATTAAAATTAGCAACTGAAGACCCAAATAATATATCTATTGGATATACCAATGAAGAATGGTGATATTACCTATAGAACCCATCATACAGAAATGTAATAGTGGAAGGACATGCCATGTTACAGTAGAGATACAACATATCTAAAAGATATATTTGGAGTTGTATATACTTTTATAATGTCTAGGAAAAATATAAAATAGAGTGGGAAAGATAACAAAGTCTATAATGAATAATGGAATATGAATTTATAGTGTTAAAAATAATGATCTTTATTATGATGGAGGTTACAGAACTTGAATAATATAGTTTTATAGTCTCCGGGGATTGTGACTCATTGGTAGATTATATTAATGAAAATATTTCCTACAAGGAATAATTATGTTGCATAAATGTATCCAAATAAATTGAGTCCATAAATTATAAAATAGATCACATATACCAAAAAATTATATCCAGTTCAATAGAACCTCCATAAGATATAATTCTAAGTCATTTTATATGATTATTGGAGAAGAAACAACACATGTATGGAAAATGAAGTAATTATATGTCATGACTAGTTTGAACAGGGTTAAAAAATATCAATACAATGTCTATGGAAATCATTTTTTTCAATTTTTATTCTAAAAACTCTTAGCATTAAAGTGACAATATAATCCAAGTACAACTATGATAATTAAGATATTGATTTCAAGATATATTCTACTATTAAAAACATTAATTAAAATATTTGTATGGGAAAAAAATATAATTTGATGAATTATTTATAAAATTTATTTTTATAATGAATAAATGTGAGATATGTGTCATGAAATTGAGGGATTACAGTTTTATTCCTAATATATTATTTTACTGGCATTAAATTACTAGAAATGATATATCAGTAATAATTCCTTTTAAGAATAGGATAAGAACATGAATCTCGATGATTTATATTGGTTAAGTAGCATACAATAATGGGAAATTAAACCATAATTATTGATCTAAGAGTATTGTTGGACTATTTTTATGTATATATTATGACATGGTACTGACGAAATATAGTTTGAAGAAATCCAAGGGAAAATTGTTTCCAATGACATATTATACACAAACATATATGAAAATATTTCAAGAGACAATTGAGGAGACATATAGGATAACAAGGATCTCGTACGTATTTTAGGTAGGGTCATTAATGTTTTTTTATTACAATGATTGATTTTTCTTACACCATATGAACTTTTGGTGGATGTAAAACTACTTTAGGATACCACCACTATATCGGAGTTAGGATTTTCAAGTACCCCATGAATAATAAGGATATGTTCCTCATTTATATAATCGATAAGAATCTTTACATATATATATATACACATGATTCCAAAATTATCAAGGGGATATATAATCAAAATCACGATATATATATATATATATATTCTCTATGGAGGAGCCGTGAGTTGGAAAATCTCAATGAAAATAGTGTTAATTAATTTTACAACAGGGTCCAAATATATTATAGCTTATGATACAAGGATGGAAGGGGAATATATATATTAATTCATATATAACCATGAATACATGCCTACTAGTAAATATAAAATCACAATATATTGTGATAAAAAATCATTGGATTCTAATAATAACAATAAAATATCACATAAATGTAAGAAGACCAATCTTTAAAAGTATTACCAATTGAGTCATTTTCCTCATAGATTCTAGGTGGTAGTAAATATAGTATCTAAATAGTAAATGTGATGGAAAATTTTATTAAATACATATCTTCTAATAATCATTAATATAATGTGAGAGATTTTAGTCTAAATGTTGTTTGAATTTATCTTTTGTCCATGTGGGATTCTATTGGACGTGATTTCCTAGAACCATCTATGTTTTACATTATATTTCCTATACACTCACGGATTTGAACACCCATAAATATCCTATCAAATATTTATAGTTATTTTTAATTAACTTAATGTGGTAACATTGTGAGATAATTTTTCAAATTTAATGTTCATAGTTGTTCCATATTAAGAAGAGAAATGTGATGTTCCATGTTAATATTATACAATATAATTTCTAGGGTCATATGTTGTCATATGATGGGACAAAGATAATGGATATTTTCAGGTTTTGGATAATAATATGTGGGAAATCCATTATCTCTTGAATTTCACAAATAGTGATCTTTAATATGGGGTATTACAAGGATATGAACCATAAGTAACAAACCCACATGATTTTTTTCATTGTATATTCTTATATATGAACGTGTATAGTGATCCTTTGACATTATAAATATAATTTATACAAGTAATAAATCCCTTAATGTTATGTGTTGACAAAAATTCTGAACCATATGTTCATTGGATGTAGTGTATGTTCAGTGCATCATGAATGATATGTTATTAATGAATAAATAGATAATGGTTTTGTACCATCCATATTAAAAGAAGATAACTTCTCAGACCATTTAATGGAATGAAACCATAAGACTAAATTCCATGTCCATTGTGTATTGGTATGTTAATTTTAGGATTTCATATAATGAAATATCTTGCATATAGGATGATCACACAAGTATGAATCCTTATTTATGATATATCCTAAATAATGGTATATATTCCTTAATTAGTTTTCATTCTCATTTTTCAAATTTAAAAAAAAATTCTTCTTCATCAATGGGTTCCATTAAATTGTACTATACACTAATATTTTAATTTATGTAATCTACATTATTACACTGAGGAATAGGTCTAAAGGGTAACATGATTAAGGTTTCTATTTATCTCAATTTAATTATATCTTAACATAAAAAATTGAAAATTTATTATTCTCAATATTGAGGAATATTATCAATTTACGATTTATTGATCTAAAATATTGAGTCACTATTTTATAAATGTGTTTAATAATAAATAAATATAACTTTATATGACCACATAAGAGATATTTGTTAAGTTATTGATTAATATTTATTACATTCCGTTTGGTAAATGCAGAGGAATGTGAATGGGTTGATTAATGCACATGATAATGAAATTCATAAAATAAATATCATTTAAATTTATGTTTATTTATCGATAGATATTTATAGTATCCATGAGACAAGCATGTCTTAAAGTAATAATAAAGTTATTATAAATCATGTGTGTGTTTTATAAAATTATTATGGTAGAAAAATGTCACCATTAATACTAAAATGATTCCATTATATTGTTAAGAAATCTTCAAAATTTATTGAATCATATATCAAACAATAACCAACTTTTGAGGACATAATATCTTACCCGAACATGTTCAAATAGTGTTTCAATTATTTAATGGAATATTTTTAATATATTTGTTTTTCATTAGTATTTTTTCCCATGATCCTTGTATTTTACATTGGAAGATACAAATAAACAACCATTTCATGATACTCAGATACGTGATGTATTTAAGTGTTGATGTCATACTAAATTGTCTTAATATTTTATAAAAACACATAATATTATATAACTGATACACCACCAGTAAAATATTAATATCAATTTTCAATATTATATTTATACTAAATACTATATGGAAAATAGAATTTAAACCAATTAACCACTCCTTTAATATAATTTATTAAAGTTGATTTTTTATGAGATTATACTTTAAACTATTAAATATGTTCTTCTGATATGTAACATTTATATTAGTATGATTCATTATGATTAATTTTATAATTTTTTTACCAACATTGGTTATTATATTATTAATATTGATTAAATTGTTGAATCAAGTGAATGTATAAGCCATTATAGATGTGTCGTAAGGTATTATAGAACCCAAGAGTATCTTCATTCCTAGAAATCCATTTAGAGTTAAGATGTTGTTTATAGTAATAAATTTTGGGTTTTAAAATAAATACAGATAACACCATGATAATTTTCTTCTGTTTCATGAATATATAAAAAATTCTACCTAAGAAAATTACAATTTTTGGAAGAGGATTCAAAAATAGGTAAAATTACAACAAGAAGAATTTGAATTATAAAATCTGTTTTTATCATTACAGCAAGAAAAAAAGGAATTTTTATAATACATTTTCATTATAATGGACTATTTATAAAATAAAATTCATAAAAATCATTATTTTCTTTCGTATATAGATTACATTCAAAAATCATTTTGAAATATAAGGAATGAAGTTATGGGACTAAATATAAGATTTTGAATATGATAAGATATATAAAAAATAATTTCAATTTATACCATATAATGGTTTTCATATATAAATATTTAAAATTTTATAATAAATAGAGACTCATGTATAACAACAGTTTTCATTCATACAATATAAATGTGATAGATTAGATATATATATTCCTTGGGAATTTTATACATCTCACCCAATTTTTTCTGTCAATTTAAAAATATATTATAAAATTTGACCATAATAAATATTAAGATAGATTAGAGGAATAAAATATTAGGGGAATACTTGGATGAATTCAATTATTTATTTGGAGTATATTCAGACAACTCAAACACTTTTAAATATTTAAATGTAATAAATTTTGGTTCTCCATGTATTATAAGACCATTGTTTATCATCACACATGTAATCACCAAAACGTTGTTGTAAACATGATATATTCATCAGATATGACTGAAATGGAGATTTATTTGATAGTGTTTAATATATTTTAATTATATTTTTATTACATTTAAATATTCATTATTCTATTAAACATTTTTTTATTTTTATTCCAACGATCATTGTGAAATAATTTATGAGTAAAATATTCAATAAAAGATTTATATGATATATTTTTATTCATGGTTATTGATTAAATTGATATCATTTTTGTTTCAATATTATTTTAGGATACCTGATTAATAAATAGTTTTAAAATAATATCATGTAATGAGATAATTTAATTACAAGAGAAAATAAACTCTATCTAAATTTTATTTAGGTAAAATTAATATGATAATAAATTATTCATTAGAATTTATCATATTTATTAATCTAGGGTAAAGTTATCACATATTTGAATATAAAAAAACAAGAAATTATCCTCTTTTATTAGCATCATATTATTAAGATATTGCCAATTTTTTATTTTGAGAGGCATTCTTAAAACATTAGCTAACTTTCATTTTTTCCACTGTTTAAAACAGTGATAATTTTCAATTCAATTAAATTTTATAAACATAGTCCTCATAAATCCACAATTTTATGATCATTTTAAAATATTTATGATTTAATATATGTAAAATTTTAATTAATTTAAATTTTAATTCAAATATTAAATACACAAAAGTGAAAAAAATTAATAAAAAAATTAATAATAACTACATAATAGTTAATTATATTCAAATTATTAATAATAAATATAAACATTAAAATAAATAGATATATAAATATACAAACACACACACATATTATATATACATATATGTATTGAGAATATATATACATGTTTAGTAATGTTTAAAATTTTAGATATAGACATATCCGACCATATTCTATATGAAAACATTTAAATAAGGATTTGAATATATATGTAAAAATATTAATAACTACTAATTATATATATAAGTATATTTATATTAATATATATAGATAATTTGGACTCCTCATGACTTAATATTCTTTTAATGATCACAAATCCAATATATCCAACAAATCGGGTTTATTATGTCACAAATAATGTGTACAGATGGTTAGTTTCATAATGATTTAAATAAACCTATACATGATCTAAATTTCTACAATTTATTTTTTATTATTGTAAAATATATTTCAGTTTTATTATAATGATATATTTTATGAATGATTAAGTCTATTCCATTCTTTGAATATGTCTTCTTAAGTCTGAATACAGATATTTGGCTTCGTCTGAGAAAGCATGATTTTTCCACCATTTTTAAATTTTCAGGAAAAGGACATAGACTCTGTGATAAGAAACCTTGACCAGGCACTGTGAAATGAAAAAGTGACCCAGAAACCATGACCAGACACCGTTATTCAGACACCGTGAATCAGAAACAGAGAACAAACATCGTGACTCAGACACCATGACTAGACACTGCGGCCAGACAGCGTGATCCTCACACCACATTTGTGATACTGGTTACTAATATCTATAGAAATATTCCATCATGAATTTATCACCACTCAAATAAAAAGAAGGATACATCTTATAATGAATCCACCACATCCATGTAACATCGTTCCCAGATAGACTATGACCTGTTCATTAATCTGTTCTGTCTTTTTCAATTTAATTTATAATTGTAATATTTGAATGTTTTAAATTCACAAACATTATTAATATTTATTTTTAAACATTTTACCTAATATTATGAGGTTCAATATGTAGAATACATGAATCCTATCATCTTCAACACATGCACTTCGTGAATAAATGGAAAAGCATGGCCCAAGAACAATCATGCATGTCATATTGAAAAGAATGGCAAGAATTATTGAAGAAAATAAATAACACACACAACACGATACATCTGAAGAACACAAAATCACTCATGATTCAAAAATATCCAATATATCCTTGATCAGAGTCAATAACGTCTTTTCACAAACAACTCCACGAAGAACACATGCTACATCTAAATGGATACTAGATCACCAGACATGTGATCCTCCGTTTCTTGCAAGAGGAATATATTTCTACATCTTCTTCATCTTTGAAATACAGATAATCATAGACTAACACTTAGAGCAATTATAACCTTGTCTCATCACTTTTTCTCTATTGTGTATTGTTTCTAGCTTTCGAGCACTATGTGTGTGTGTGTGTGTGTATAAAAACAGACACTTTCCCCTACATTAAACTAGAGGATTAATGATATACTTCTTCTCCAATCTTTTTACACTTTTTTACTCCCATATATAAGTGTGGAAGTGGTCCATCTTTGATATGTTAGTTTATACACACGAAGAACTGTGGAAAAGGTAGTGTGACCTAGATAGTCATGTATATTGTCGTTTACCCCGATCCAAGGTGTGGATCAAGTTTATATATATAATCTCATTAGTTGATGGTGATCAAAAAGTGGAGTGGATTTGGTCTTAACATGAGGCCAAACCACTTATTTTAATTACACTATATAATTTAAATTAGATATATCTATTTTAATGTATAATTAAGAAATCAATAAATTCATAGTGATAGTTAATCTTGGAAATATGTTATAATTGTTTTTCCTTATTATATTAGAATCAAATGTTATATTAATAACTGATACGAAGAATACTGAGAATTAATCAGCCTTCTGAGAAGTTATTTAAACCAATAAACTCTCATAACCATATTACATTTATTAAATGGGATGTATTTATTTTTATTAGAGAACCTTTTATGAAAACATTGTAAATAGAAATTTTAAGTGATACTCAATTCACCCCCTCTTGAGTACTCTACTCTGACAAACATGATATAATTTAATTACTATAAATATGTATATGTAAATTAATATATAAATATATATATAAATATTTATTTATATGTAATATATATAAATGTATATTTATATTATTATATATAATTATATGTATATGTTATATATATACATTTATATGTATATGTATATATATATTTCTATATTTATAAAAATATGTAATATGTTTAAAATAATTAAAAAATAAATGCTTGGATGAGTTAGTCTTTGTTTTTGACTCATACATAAATATCTAGTGTAAGAAAAAAAAATTGATAAAAATTATATATATATATATACATGGGGATATGTGTTTCTTACGTAGGACACATGGGGGGAAGAGATAGGTATCTATTAGTGAATTATGGAAAAGTGGACCGATGGATTTTTTAGGAATAAATGAAATGCAGGTAGGGGAAAACGTGTATCATTCCATGTGTGTAGATTCATGATTGGGGACAACTAAAATGAGAAATATGGTTCACTCATATTTCATGAAATGTTATTCAAAATTTGTAATGTAACAAATATGTTTGAAAATTTTCATTTAATTTGAGAAAAAAAGCATTTATATTACAAATGTCTTATTTATCTTTGATTTTATAAGTCACTTTTAATTATAATACCTATTTTTGTAAATTTAACTTATGTAAATTTTTTTTGTTAAATGTGATTTTTCTCATCTGTGATACATTCACTTATATATGAATTATTATTTGTCAATTTTTTTTGATTAGTTTAAATATCTACAACATTAATATGATCTTTATAATTTTTTAACATAATTATTACTCATGGGATCACTATTATGTATGGTCAATTCAAAAGACTAACCATAAAACTATGCTTTCATAGTGTATTAATTAATATGGTTTATCAATAATTTCTAAATTTACTTATATATGGGAATTAATAACACCTATAAATGTTTATATTTTTATTTTATTTTTTCCAAAAATGAGTTAAACATAGATGAAAATACATTAAATTTATGAAGATAAAACATTTCATACATATCTTATATTTCTTACATTTGTATTTTTTTAATGATTTGATAATCATAATTTGAATTAAAGGATTGAATTAATATATGATAGAAACAATATATCATGAGAAAATTGATGAATCTTTGAGGAATGTTTTTAATTATGATACCATTGTTCAAGGAATGTTCATAAAAAAATTTTGAAAAAATAATAAAAGATAATGTCAATAAAAAATAAATTTGTTTAAAAGAAATGAAAAGTAAAAAAATCAACAGTTCATTAAATAATCATATTCACCTTTATGTTTGGATATGATTAGAATAATACTAGCTCTAATAGTTACTATAATAAATTTTAAATTAATATTATTCATATAAAAATATTAACAGATTTTGTTTAATTTACTAGAAATGGGGTTTTATGTGTTTTTAGGCTCATACACGAGGCATGGTGGTGCATATGGGGGTCATTGGGATCGTGATGTACGAGTGGGGGATAGAGGGGATAATATCATCTATAAGGATGAACACTATGAAATGAATGAAACCAAAAATAAGGAATAACTATGTTCTATAAACCATTGATATATATTATTATATAAATATTTTAAAACAGAATATGAAATTCAAACTATAAAATAAGCTGAACATGTAACATCTCATTAAAATCATTTATTTATTCATTAAAAATTGGATTTGACATATTTATAAACAAACTAAATTCAATATAAAAACTTAGTTAAACTATTTTTTTGTGGTTTAAAACATACAAATTATGTATTATTCATATTTATTAAAATTTTATTTTATTTAGATTTATAAAAAACAAGTTGAATCTGATTATAATAACATTTCAATCAAATTTTATCTATTATGATAACGGTTATCTATGAATATGACCCTAGAATTACTATAAAAATTTCATTCATAGTTTAGTATTTAATAATATTAATTATATATTTATAAATTTTTATATCAATGATAATTAGTTACACCTGTATATGGGTCAAATATTTGTCATTTCTTTTTTTAAAAATTATAACATAGAGGAAATGTACATTTAATATATCATGAAAAATATTTTATAAACCCCTGTCCATTTATCCATTTACTCAGTTTTATTCATTGATATTCATGTTTGGATTTATAGGTTTTAGCTATTTAATAAAAGAATCATTAACTCAAGATAAGATCACTTAATCAGTGTGTAAAATCTTTTATTATGATATATTGATTAAAAAGATATTTATATGAAAAATAAGAAAGTGAATAATGGAAAATGTGAATAATAATGAAAAGGATGAAATTTTTATAAAAATGTGATAATATATGAATATTTCGTTAATTAAATATAGTTTACCATCTTGCATCAGTATAATTCAATTTATATATGATCCAAGGGTTCCTATAATAACATTGTAATGAATTTGAAGGTTATAAAAATTGTAGCAAATCATTTTAAACATCATGGGAATGGGTTCTATGGTGTTTTTATGTCATTCATGATGTTATATGGTTTATTGGGGGCATATCAGGATCATGAAACATGATTGGGAGGTTGGAGATTTTGTAATGCACATTGAAGCATGATGGGTATTATTGAAATAAAAGAAATTATCCCCCTTTTTATTTAAAACAATGGTAAAAATTGAGAATTCTTTCATAATTATCTAAAATAAAAAATAATTTGAGTTAAAAACATAGTTAAATTAAAATTATCTCATTTAATAAAGCATTTCATAAAACACTGATGATTAGATTAGCGTGGTTTATAAATTCGACTAATGTAAACAAAAAATATAGATAAATATTTTTGTTCTGTGGTGTGAAACATATATATTATAGTTGACAACATCATTTTAACACTATTTTATTCTTTAGTCTAAAATAAACCATCTTGAATATGATGACATTAATTTTTTATAGAATTACTAATCCCAAGATGACTATTATCAATTCAATTTTACAGTAGACTATATAAATACAATGCATTAATAGGTTATTAGGTAATATGTTTGATATTTAATTTCAAAACATATATATCCACTTGAATTAAAAATTAAATATATCTGTCATTTAGTTGGATTTATTTCTATATAAGAGTTAAACATTGAGGAAACATGTTTTCAATATATTATGATAAATCTTATGTTATCTCAATTTCATTTTATGGCACGTATTAGTTTTTATTATGCATTGATATTCATGTGTTTAATTAAAATATTAGTTTTAAAACATTAACTTGAGATAACCTCATTGAATCATTGAGGAACCACTATTATTATAATATATTTATTGAGGGGTTGTTTATAATAAAATTATAAAAATAAATAAGGAACTTGTAAATCAAAATCAAAATCCAATTGAAGATAAAATTAGGTGAAAATATTTATAAGGATATTAATTAAATACATTTTACCTTCATGTTTGGGTATGATTCCAACAATATTAGTTACAAAGGTTAAAATAATAAATTTTAAATAATGTCATCGGTCATAAAAAATTATAAAAATTATGTTTAATTTATAGGGATACCACATGGAGATTGTAATGCATAAATGGTGTCTTTTCATGATATTTGAGAGAATTTTTCAATTTAATGGGGTCGTTAATATCGTGACGTAATGATTAATTATATTTTTATTATGAAGTAATGGAAATTAAATTATTCTTAGATCAACATCATACATTATCACAATATGGGATGATATGGAAAAATATTTCTAAAAATAAATTTATTCTTGTTCAAAATATATGAATATATATATATATATATTCAAATATATTAAATATTAATCAATATAACATATATTTAAATTATTATATACAGATGATTTTTAATGTTATTTTTAAAATTATCCCCTCTAGATTTTTGTTCAACAAATTCCACAATAACCACTCTATAGGGAGTCTTTGATATAGTCATGTTAACATGGATTAAATAAATAGAGTCCTAAAAATCACGTTGTTGTTTTTGTCTAGGTAATTATTTATGAAATACATCAATATATTCATATAAAATACGTAAATCCTGAATTTCATGATTTCTATTTTTATTCTACAGAATGTGTCATCTCATCTTTCTCAAGGATATCATTCATAAGAGATTTTGGTAGTGGATCTAGACATGGCTCTAATGATGATTTCCCCCGCCAAGGATATGTAATTACAATTTTTCACCATGAATCATAATTTCCATCTCTTTGTAGTAAAATTTTACATTATAATTTGAATCAAGACCATACCAAGTATTATATAGAAATTAACCATAAGTATAATACATAATTTTTCATGTAGGGATCATTTTTGTGTTTTAGATACTGGTTGACATAATATTGTAATGGGGATATGTCCACTAGCAGTTTTTTGTAATTACTCCATTCTTGAATTTTTAGGGAAATATATAATTTTCAAGGAAAAATATTATGATATCAATGAGTAATGCGGTTATAAATAAAATAAAACATTAGAAAAATTTTATGGTATAATTAAATTACCTTCCACTAAACAAATTATAACCTCAAACTCAGTGGTTATGATCTCATAATCATACACATTCTACATTGTGTGTTTTTTAATAAATTACCTTGATGATTGGGACACTAATTATTATGGTTCTTAGATTCCTTACAGTTAAATAATTAAAAAATAAAATATTATTTCATACACATATAATCACATCCCTATTGGAATTTCTATGCTAAATTCAAGAAAAAATAACATTCCAAAAAATATTATTCCCTATTAATTATTTCCAAATTTATTAAAAGTTTGAAATTATACCTTTCCCTTTTTCATATTGATATATTTCATTTTCTAGATTTATTTTCTTCCCCCATATTATTTTTAATTCCATAAAATTCATAACATTTGGAGAATTATTTATATGTCCTCATTGAACATGATATTATATATTCATATGAGGACATGTTTTTGGAGACTAGTGTCCTTTTAAGGATTTACATTATCCCTTAAAATAAATGGTCAAAATTAATATTTTATACTATGAAAATAGTCCGTAATATTCCTTTATAAGATTTCTAATTTATATTAGTGCTTAAATCATTTTTACATCCCATAATTATATGTAAAAATAATTATCTCCATATATATAACCATATTTCATGAGAAAAAAATTCCAATAAAATTTACTCGAAATACATCAATTTTATGGTTGCTAGTTCCTCCTCATCCTATGATTTCTAAATAAATGAACCCCATTAAATCATATCTAATGAGAGATGGTAAACTTCTATTACATCCATACCTATTTCATTACCTCCCAATGAAATAAATTTATTATCAAAGGATCTTTTCAATTGTTCATCAATTACTAGTTTTATATTTTCATAGAATTATTGAGTTTTTTAATGCATGAAGTTCCATGAAATTATTACTCTAAATTATGGATCAATATGAATCTCCATACATGAATGGTTTTTGTTTATATCCTCAATCTCCAGCCCTAATATAGATGTAATTTTTATGACTGGGCCACATCTACATCTCCATTTCATTTTCATTCCCATAGGGAAATCCCTACACATATTATATGAATTGATATTGTCCCCATTCAATACACTATTAATCATTAATTAATAATTTTATAAACTATGTCAGATCATAAAATTATAAATAATGATGTATAATTTTAAAAATACAGCAGCACATAACAAAAATTAAAAAATTTATGCATAGATTATTTCAGAATATTATAAATCAATAAAAATATTTTCATATCCTTCATAATGGTTTGTAAATAAAATTTAAATCAAGACAAAAATATCACGTTATTGTTTAAAATTAAGTGTTTAACAAGGACATTTATTTTTTCCAATATGATGGCCATGCTAATTACAAATGTGAAATTTTTAGAGTTATTACCCCTAGGAACAACTATATTATATTTACATCTACATTTATTATCAAGAGATTGATTTATTTCATGTAATACCAAAAAATATATACATTACCAAAAATTTAGGATGTTATTATATACATAGACTTGTCCCAAAATCCATTCACAAGGATATATCCTCTAATCAATTATTTCCTAAATCCTTTTTACATAGATTATATTAAACATTCTAAAATTGAAACTATTATGACCCCAACCATTGTAGCCCAGAGTGGATGGTTACATTATTACACATTCATCAGATAAAAATGATTGTATCCTAATGGATCATATAGTTTGGTATTCTTGGTAATATATATTCAATTTTCAATCAAACATTATAGTTAAAAACATAAATAAAAAATATTATTTTCATTGAGGAAATAATTATTCCCATTAAAATATTCAATTATACCGATCATAATACACTATCTAAAATAATGGGGAATTGAAACCTACAAAATGACTTAGCTCAAATGGTTAGATTGTGTATTCATACAAAATATTAAATCATTAATAAACATGTCACAACCAATATGGAATAGAAAATATCAAAACCACATTCTATTTAATATATAACAGGAGCATAAAGAATAAATTTTTAAGAAATAATGATTATCAAATAATTCCTCCTAAATAATCACATAATCATTTAACGTATTCCTGGATATCATAAATAATTAAATAATCACTTATAATTTTTTAAAAAATCTCATAATATTGAAATTCATAATTAAATATATAATAAACATAAGGTCAATGAATTTTTCCGAAACATATTACATAAATATGTAATTCCTAATTCAAATAATCATGCTAGTTGACTCGTGAGAGTTTTCAAAGAATTAAGGGGCTATAATTAGACCTACTTACCACATACAAATTCAAATCATTTCTCTTATTAAAGGATGAAATATATTCAATATGAAAATTCATTTTTATGTCTTGAAAAAAAGTAATTCTTTCCCCAATCAATAAACATAAACGAATTACATCCAAAATAATTTGGAGAATGGTATCAAAATAGTACATCCGAAGTCATAATAATAAATAATAACCCATAAGAATAAAAAATATCATATAGTCACTTCATATCACTTGTGGGTCATAAGTTAAATAAGGGTTGTGGTTTTATATGAATTTATAGTCAATATAAATTTCATTAAAAACGTTTTTGTAGGAAATATCCATTTCAATTTTAATCTAACTTTTACAAACAAGAAAATTTCAATTATTTTAAGGAAATAACTATATGAAAATATTAATTAAATATTGAAAAGGAATCTTAAAATAAATTAATTTTTATGATGGAGGGAAACTGCATTCATGGTGAGTACATTAAAATAATGATTGCTTTCACATCATTGGTATATGGTCAAAAAAGTCCATGTTTGTAAAATGATTGAGAGATTTATTTTAAGTATTTTTTAAAAAGTAAAACATTATTAAAAATTTCATTTAAAATTATATTATAATAGTAAATACCTTTTGGTGACACTTTTTATAAATCATAGATAATGAAGAAATGACTTTTTTTTATCGAAGTGAGAAATGAAGTCAATTTTCTTTATAAACATTCGTTCAGTCTCTTGAGTTGTTAAATATAATTAATTAAAATAAAATATTTACTTATATATATATAAATATCATAAAAAAATATTTTTATAATATATAAATAATGTATTATTTCCATATTGGTGGCATAATCATTAACAATCTCAAATAATGATGAGATTATGAAATAAACCCTTACCATAAGTCCAGAATCTTTCAAATATATTATAGCTATGATATAATAAATATATATTTATCATAAATATACTATATAATCAAAATAATATATAACACTCATTATATTATTTATTTATATTATTTTTTCAACCATTTATAGATAATTATATTTTAAAATCATTGTTTCAGGTATTAACTTTTTGATTATTCATGTATGTTTTTGTTCGATAGGTTTAAAACATTTACTCATATCGTTGTTCCTTAATCTACAGGATTTAAATATTGAAATAAGTTCTATATATATTCATTTTATATTTAATTGTTTT
The DNA here is from genome assembly GCA_963277665.1 of Viscum album. Taxonomy (NCBI): domain Eukaryota; kingdom Viridiplantae; phylum Streptophyta; class Magnoliopsida; order Santalales; family Viscaceae; genus Viscum; species Viscum album. Next base: position 26,893,915 of record OY728151.1, read on the forward strand.
CTTCCATAATATTTATAGATGATGAAATGAATTACACCGCTCTTGCTAACGATATGTCGTACTTAAACATGAACACTACTTCCAATTTTTAATGAATAAAAAAAAGAAATACAAAAAATAATTAAAATATGTAGAATAATTATTATATCATATATATGATATATATTTCAAAAGATTATCCTCACTACCATCTATTTCAAAATAAAATGAAAAACTTATCACATCGCTTCATAGAGGCAGTTTTCCACACATACACACGAGCAACATAATCATTTTCTAATGTTTTGGAACATAACAATGTAAACGAGAAATTATAATTAAGTATGTATAGTTATGTTATAAATTCAATATATATATATATATTAAATCATAAATTATAACTATTTATGAGAGGAGTTTATGGAATAAATAATTCCATTTGTTTGTGTGGCGGCAGTTCTCCGAATGGAGGATCCACTGTCCTGCTTCCCATTTTATGGACGAGGGGATGTGTATATGCTAGTATAATTACCTAATAATATTTTATTATATGGAACATACTAGTTATTTTTATTTTATTGTAATTTTAGTTTATTTTATGGGGGTATATGAATAAATAACTTGAATATTCATGGTTAAGAAGTATATATCTTTTTCAGAGAACTTCTCTCTGTTTATAACTATAGAATATCTAGGATGATTTTATGATCATAATAGGGACTATAGTTCATTGGTATGTATTTAAATAATTTTCTTGTTTATTTATTGGTTGTCCCAAAATACCTATGAGGTGTGGGTATGATACATGAGGGGTGTCCTTTTATAAGTGCAGGTGGTGACCTTTTTAAAACCATCATAAAATAAAACATTATATTAATGTTATTCTCTAGAAAAATGATTTAAAATGGAGATATATTCTTAATTGGGATAGTATATGTTGTAAATATATCCATAAAATATTATTTGGTAAATTTTAATTGAAAAAAGTACTCTTATCTTAATAATTAACACTCTATAGACCTGTTATATCCTTGAATGTGGTAATCAATTGTTACTATTTTTACAATTAACTAAAGAAATTTATTTTCATATTTTTAAATAATATTAATAATATATATCTCATATATTTAATTCATTTTATCGAATTGAATAAAAATATTTGGAATAATTTAATATAAAATTAATCTACGAAGCATGATAGAGATGTGATTTTCAAAAGAAAATGTTTTTCAACTAAAGAGAATTGTACATAAAAAGTGCACATAATATTTTGTAATATTAAACAAATTTGATTAGTATTAATATAATTGAACTAATTTTACTTTTAAAACAATTTTAATCAAAAATTTACTTTTTATATTATTCGAACCAAAACTCATATAATAATAAAAATATGTATTATTCCTTATTCGTAAAAGAATTAATCGTTTCAAAAAAATTTCAAATATCAAATATAGATTATTTTTGAAATTATTATTTAAAATATTTTTTTTTTGAAAGAAAATAATACTATAAAAAATTAATTTTAAAATAACTGTTCAAAACACCATGTGACTTATTTTTAGAAAAATTATGTTTAAAGTATAAAACTGATTTTCTTCTTTTCTCATGCCTACAAATTAATATTTTATGAATGTTAATACATGTTATTGAACATATAATTTATAATTTTTATAAAAACATTCATCAATATGGGTATATTAAAATTAATAATAGAAAACATATTGGGCTCATAAAAACAGTTTTTCAGAAAAAAATAATTAATTTACATTCAAATGCATTTTTTCATGTCTACTAAATTTATAACCAATGAATTAATTTCCAAATTTAAAAAAAATATTAATTTCATAATTTAATAGTTCATATTTATTAACACCTATTTAACATCTAGGTTATACTGATATTCTCTATTATTGTTCATTTATACTCGGGGTAGCAAGAATCACAAGCTATCAAATTGATTAAATTTATTTAGAAATAATTATAAAATAAAAGCATGGGCTGTTAAACGTGTGTCTATGTAAAATATATTCCCTACTAGAATCTATTGGTATATTGAATTAAATTAATTGGGTATTAATTGTATTCTTACAAATGAAAGAATGATGTTTTAGTGGTAACATTAACAACAATAATGATATCTAGAATGAGGTCATGATGATAAAATATTTCTACCATTATGTATTCTATTACATAGAAATAAATCATTTTATTCATATTAATTATTTATATTTTTATCTATGGATGTTTATTATTCTTATGTGATAATTTATATGGTAATATTTTATTATCAGTTGATTTTTTCTCTATTACTCATTCCATGCTCATGAATCGATAGCTTATGATATACATTTTAACTTTCTGAGTGTTTTATCTCACATATCTAATGTTTCATATTCAAGAGGTTATAATTTAAATTATTTTACAAGATATGTCTACAAGATTATAATTTTTGGATAATTTTTTGATTGGATTTGAAGATTTATTATAGTTTATGTATTTAATTATATAGTGTAAAAAATGGAACATTGGTCAGAATGGTGTATGCTTTTTTATTAAAATGTTTTTCTTAAATCTCTAAAACCAAAAACCTAAAAGGTCCATTAAATTTATATGACTCAACATTTTTTTGTGATATTTTAATTTTTGATCAATAAAATTGGTTTCGATTGATTCATATCAATTTTGATTTGTAAGGAAGGTTTTCATCTGAACTGGATATGGGAGTTTGGGAATAGGGTATCACAGATGGTATAAGATTTTGTTTTAGAAAACCTTAGTTGGTAGGATGTTAGATGAGGGTAATTTGAGGGTTGATAAGGTAATTTCAAAAAATACATTAAAGGTATAGATAACCCTTTATTATAGTTTATATAATATTGAATATATTTGGGATTATGATAAGTGAAAATTTGTGAAAACCCTCAATAAAATTCTAATATATTATTCTATGTATTGTATAAATTCCTAATGTTTTATAAATATAGATATCATGTGGTTATGGTAGAAATTATATCCCCACCTATATAATGGGAAGTGGATGCAGTTATTTCATAGAGGTACCTTAATGAAATCACCTTGAATAAGGATTGTTTATTATCAAAACAATCTTGACTATGTTGAGAGATGGGTGGTCCTAATACTGGACACCTAGATAGACAGTCATGGGGGATATTATTTGGATTATAAAGTTTTATTTTAAATATATTATGATGGATATATTATTTTAAGGAAATATGTTATGGAATATGAGGGAACCAATCTTAAAAAATAATGATTTATCTAATAATGATATATGTTTACCTGAAATATATAGTAATAATTTTAATTAAATATAAAATTTTAATAAATAATTTCAATTTAATTATAGTAAAATAATTCATTATCTATTTTCATCATTTTTTATGTCCTTTTTCTTAATATATTAAGCTTATTAGATTATTGTTAATAATGGCTGACATAGACAATATAGATATTTTTAAAGTGAAAAACCTAACAGGATATGAGTGTGAGTGAGAAAACTTTTTATTAACACAAAGCATCACTCATTAATTATTCTTAACAATTTAAACATTGTTTGGTTTACAAAATCACAAAATAATTCAAGTATTGAGTCTCGTTGACGTCCAAATAATTAATATAATTATGGAAAGATGATTCAATTCCTTTCATGGCTGAAATTTTTAAAAAGTTGTTAAGGGGGATGAAATATATTATCATAATGATTCTTCCTGAATGGAAATGCAGGGCATAGTGTATTTTTTTTCCAAATTAAGATAAATAAATATGTTAATATAATGGATTGAAAATATTTGTCTCTTAGTTATACATAATATTTAAACATAGACACCTAATTAGAAATTACATCTTGAGATAAGTTTATCTTTTAGATACCCTTAAATTATTTTTATTAAGGGCGATAATTAAAAAAGAGTGGATGTAATTTATTACATTTGGTAATCTAACACACAGAGAATATGAATTATATATTGTATTTTAACACCTTATGTTTTTAATGTATTTCATTACACACAACACCAAACCAAAATAAACTGTGAAATGTAATACAACCATTAAAATGTGTTCCATGAAGTTTTTGGTATAATTAGAGCTAACAAAATTATGAATCACATTTTGAAAAAATTCAAGTTAATATTAATAGTATGAAATTATTAATAATTTAATTAGTCTAACAAAGTAAATAATAAAATTCAATAATTCTTTAAAATACAACCATTCTAAAATTATATTTCACTAGCTTGATATTAGGATTGTAAATATATTGTGGAAAAAATATATTGTTGATTATATTAGTACAATTAAAAGAAATTGATCACAAAATTAATATAAATAAGTATAATAATAGTCAATATAATTAAAATGGTTAGCTTATTAGGAAAGCTATTTTCTTTATATATTTATTTTTCTATTTAAAATTTAAATTCTTAAATTTTATAATTTATATTTTAAAAAATTGAAATCATTTTTTATTTAGAATAAAAAAATTAGCACATAATTTTTTTTTAAATTTTTCTATTATATAGTTTTTGATCAACATCTGGAATTACAATTTTTACCAGAAATGTAAACTTTATCACGTTATAACTATATAAAAAAATAAAAAAATATTTTATAATACAATTTAATTGATAATTTTTTAGGATTAAATTCATACATATAAATACTCTATTGTGGTTTTATAAAACATATGATATATATTTTATGAACTTAAGAATCATTTTCTAAGGAAAGAGATGGTTTTTGGACTTTTAAAATTTAATGTTATTATGGTGAAATTATATTTTGGATTTCTCTGAACACCATATTTTTTTTATTAAACCAAATTATATTATTAAAATAACATACATTGGTATTTAATCCTACACATGAATTTTATGATTAAAAATAGAAATTTTCTATAAAAAAAATTCACACGTCACATATGATAATATGGTAATATGATGTTATTAAACATATAAATTTTTTTTATTACAATATTTAATTAATATTTTAAAAAATTAATTAAAAACTATATAATAATGAAAATGTTAACTTCATGCATTAAATATTATTTTTATTGGTAAAATGTGGTTACAATGATAAAACAAAAAATCAAAAAAGTGATAATTATATGATTAATTGACATATATGTTTTATAGAAAGATATGTGAAAATTAAAATAGGATTTATGATGAAACTTATATCATACATAACATCATTATTTTTTATTTCTTGTGTTTTTTTGACAAGTGTAACTTCTGCTCTCTTTATATTATTTTTTAATATTTACAAAAAATGATACTCACAACTTATAATGGGGGACTCTCACCACGCCTATGATATATCTAAAAAATTAGTTTTCTCTAAAAATTATTTAATTTTTTATTATCTTATGATAAAATTTCTTCCACTTGAGCCTATGAAGACATGATATTTGCATGGACCCACTATTTTTATGAAGATTACCTAGGTAAATCTAAAGTACTCAGCCTGATAAATTGTTTCCAAACATATTTTCATTTCATTATTACATTAAAAAATATAGTTTTTTAATTAATATTTATTTACATAAATAATATTTATATATTGTATTTTTTTATTCAATTGGACAAGTACTAACGATCTTTACACTTTTAAATTAAGAAAAACAAATCTATCATTCATGCATTGTATGGACTACCACCTCCACAAAGTGATAATTTCCATTTTTCACGAACATTTATCCATGAAGGTTATAACTGTTAAACTGAATATTAAATGGTGACTATCTAATAAAATAATTATTATTAAGTGAGAAGTTATATTCTACCATCATTCTCTATCATTCATTGTGAAAATAAAATGATAATTGTTCATTGTGTGGATTACCACCCCAAAAAGCAACATTCCTTTCTTCTCATATATATATTTTTTTATTTATTAAAAAACATCAAGTAGAAATCTAAATGTTTTAATTATCTAAATAATATAAATATTCATATATTATAATGACATTATTACAAATTAAACCACTTTCATAATCATATTTATCCAATAATTATTGAATGTTCAACTTTGGGTTGGTCTTACCCCTATTTAAAAAATGAAATAAAATTATATCACGAAAGAAAATGGGAACTTAATTAATGGTAATATATGTCAAAAAAATAATATAATGCTTTTATTTTTCTTTTATAATGGAAGCATTTATATTAAACTCATTAATTATGATTCCATTGTTTGTTTGTGAAAATTCTCTAAAACATGCTCATCATCAATTTCATCATAAGTGATTAAAAATAAATACACCTTATAATGAAATTATAAAAATTAATTTATAGATCCTTAAATTTTTTATTAATTATGAAATTTTGTATTTTAATGATTAAAAACATTTCTATTATGAAACTAGTTCAATAGGATCATGATTAACCTGACCCGATATTTAAATTTTAAATAATTAGTAAATATACATTTAGAAACCAATTATAAATGAATTATATATATATATATATAAGAAAATGGTTTTTGAAATATGATAGTATGATATTTATGTTTTTTTATAAATGATTGAAGTTATTTAGTAGATGTTCAGATTTATGATACATATTTATTATCTAAAATAATCACTTTTTTGAGTAATATTTCATGTTATAAACATTTTTTATTTGGAATTGTGAATCAAAATCCCTATTAATAATATATATCATTATCCTATCATTACATATTTATTTTTATTTTAATTTTTAAATCATATCCTTCCAGGTGTTTTTAATTGAAATTTTCTAAGGTTGTATGGTTTCATTGTCTGAAATTTGAATTCCTTGACAGAAGATTATATTGTACACCGTTAATTATATTTAATGGTATATTTAATTCCTTCATGAAATTTTATTACAAGATTCTATATTTATTCATTTAATTAAATTTTCTATTTGATATTCTATCCATAGAGTTGTTCTTTGTTATTTTTAAGGTTCTAAGTGATATTTTTCATTGTTATTATTTTAGTGACACATGTTTGATATTTAATAAATAAATTTAATTTATATGGTGTATTATAACATTTTAATTTCATTTTATACCTATCATTTTCATTTGATTATTATATTACAATTACCTAAGTGTGTTTTCATTACAAGTTTTTGTTTATATATAATTCATATCAAACACTTATTTCCTTTTAGTGTGTCCATATATTGATCCTATGTCACATTATAAATAATCTCATACTTTTTTCCTTTCTGTGCTTATACTATTAGAAATCCATCACAACCATTTTATTTATAAAATATGTTATTTTATTAGAATATGTTATTTTCAAATGCCTTTCCTCTATGAAGACTCGATATTTATTTCTTTTTATTTAAGGTGTCTATCAATATTTCATGCAATAAATGATTGGATAAATAATATAACTAATTTTATACCCTTGCCTATTTTTTTTTATGTTTGGTAGATGCCTATATAGAAACCTATTAAATTTATTGATTGGTATAATATTTAAAATTCATCTACTTGTTATTTTTATATAGGTGTTTATTGATTACTCAAGATAATTGACTATGTATTGTTTAAAAGTCTACCTTCATTCTGTGGAAATATTTTATTCATTAATTTATTAGAAAATTGTTTAAAGTTTTAAATTTTATTAACTTCTAATGAAGTTATATTATACAATGAATTAGTATTCAAATCACTCACATAGAGAAGAAATTGGACTTAAAGAGGTGATGGGTAGGTATCTGTATTATATAAAACCTCGATTCAGTAGTTGGAATTATGTGACCAAAGTTTTTGGTATTTATTGTGAGCATTCCCGATGAAATTTTAATGTCTTGTTTATGACATTAAGGTAAAAAATAATTTTATGGTTGATGAATTAATTATAAAATATGTATAAAATTATATATTCTATCATAATGAATTAAATTATTAGTTCCATTCTGTTTATTTAAAATTGTAACAACGTATTTTATTTATGTTCATCTAATTATTTATATTGAATTATTTTATTATAATTTTTTTCCAACCATAATATACATGATATTGTCTTCCAATGTTAGATTCTGATATACATTTTCCATTACTGAGTGTTTGAGATAACAATTTCTGTGTTTCTATTTCCCCATGTTATATTTAAATGAATTATGATATATATGTCAAGAATTATTGTATTTGTTGTTAATTGTTTTGAAAATATTGAAGACATATTATAGATTATGCTGTTTCTTAAACATTGGAAAAAATATAAATATTATTAGAAATACATAGGGCTTATTAATTAAATTGTTCTCGAAACCCTATAAAACAATAAACCTAAATGGTCCTTTGAATGGAAATGACAGAGTATTTATTTTGAATATTTTAATTATTTAGTTTTATATATGTATTTCTTGGGTTTATTTTATTTCCTCTTTCGAAAAATGGAATTTAGTGCATTAGATCTAGCAATGTGGGTCTTGGGAATCACCAATTTCAACAATTTTATGAAATTATTTTTATATAAAAATGGTTATAATTTCCAATGCAATTTATAATGGTAAATTACATATTAAGGATGTGAAATTAATAAATTAAAAATATTACTATGAATTTATAATCCTATGATTGACAATTTCAAAACCAAGTGATGTTTTAGTCAAATAAAACAACTATTTTTTTATTATTTTCATTAATTGATTATTTGAATTAGTAAATTAGATTTTTAATTTTATATGTAACATAATTTCATTTTAATAAAAAACACAACAATAAATTTCATGAGGATCAATTATAACATAGTTATTGTGAAAAATCATTTTTAGGCATAAGAGAAATTTTTTATAAAATCGTTTTTAAATTTTTTTCTTTATAAATATATTTAATGTATCATTTAAAAACATTATAAATTTATTTTTATATTTATTTCCTTTTTTTTGAATCAATGTATTCATATTTTTTTAATAAGGGTCACTACATTTTTACTCATAAAAGTAAGTTACCATAGTTATATTTTTTCACGAGGGTAACATTTACAAGGTTGAAAGAGGAGGTTAAAATTTGATACATGGATTAAAATAATGCTAAACCATGTCTAAATTTGATTTGATGAGAGTATATTATCCTCCAATTATCCTGTATTTTAATTTTCTCAGTTGCTTCCACTATACATTGTAAATGATTTTATATATTTTAAATATTATAGAATTTACAAGAGTGCGACTCCCCTCATTTAAAAAGGAACTCTCTTGTCCTCACATCTATACAGACGTATGTAAATTTATCTAAACCATGATCTAAAAATATTACATTATAAAACCATTTATAATACAGAAATTTTATTCTCTACCCATTATTCCAACTCAAGAAGGCTCAAGGATATATTAAAAATGAAATTCGTATGGAAGAGGTAATCATCACAACTGAGTTTTTTTGACCATATTTTATCTCAAATATCCATTAAATATTCCATAACCATATAGAAATAATAAAATAATTACACTTGTTTCAATGAAATATTATTATTTTTATGTACTAACCATTATACCCCATTTTTTCAACTGTTAGTAAATGAAAACGTCACTCCTGAATATGTATGGACTTCCACCTCCACAAATAATTTATTTCATTTTATATCACCACATATAGATGATTTTTATACAAATATATTAAATGTATATTTATTTTATTTAAAAAAGTATTAATGATCATGAGTTATAAATAGTCTTTTTCACTATTAAAATAAATTATATTTATTGAATTAAAAATTCTAAAAAATCATATTTTTTTCCATGTGTATAATTATCATAAGATACATAAAGTGACCATGAAACTATTTAATTACTTTAAAAACATAATATAAAATTTTTAAAATATTTTATTTATTATTAAATCATGATCAAGGTTTAAGTACATGAACTACAGTATCAAAACATGCATGAAAAAAAAGAATATTTTACTAAAAATTACTACTTTTTTCTATTAATTATTACTAATTGGGTAATAAGAAATTATAAGTGAATGGTATATAGTAATATAATTATAAATTTTATTAAAACTATTTATGTATAATAAATTATAATATATTATAAAGGGATGTCTTAGTTTGTCCGAATAAGTAGGAATACATGGTAAGGGTTTCCCATCTCAATAATCATACATTGAGACATGTTTTTGAATTATAAACCCCACGACAATTTTTGTTATGTAAGATGTGTATTTGAAATATCATGTCATGATCTATTATATTATTAGGGTAATTAATGGTACATTTCTATTAATCACTTCCAAGAGGCTTTGATTCATGTGTTATAAAACGCATTAGGGTTTCTTGTTCTCAGTTTTTATTCTTTGAGACATGATTCAAATTTCACACCATATTTTATTTTGTACAGTTTACTTGCTGTACCATGGAAGTTTTTTGACATAATATTTGATCTAATTTATGGTATTTACAAAACATTTTCATATTATATCTTTTAATTTCATTTGATTCAAATACCACCATATCAATAAGATTGTATTTTACAATCTCAATTTTTTTCTAGATTGTTTATGTTTCAATTGATATGAAATGAAATTTTATGTTATTAATGTTATTAAACAAATAAATTTTATTATACTATAGTTATGTATATGTCTATGATGTATTATTCATATTTTATTTCATATCGGTGCTCAAAAAACACTATATTATTGAATTTAAGAAAATCAATCATTACTTCTCTATTTTGATTGGGAAACATTCAATTTTAAATACATATTATTTATTTCATTTCAAGATTTTTCTAAATACATAAATAGATTATTAAGATAAATTTATCTTATTTTTGTCACTCTAATAAAAATTAAAAAAATTGTTAACATTTTCCAAGCAAGTCAATTTGTAATTTCTATAAAAAATTATACATAAAATAAAATTTTACCCCTTTTTAATGAATGACTTGTTCCACCATCATGGATAGAATTTTTTATTTATCATAAATTTCATGTCCACGTGGTTTTACAAAGTAATATATATTCCCTTTATTCTATTATTTTGTAATAAATAAAATAAATTACTATTGTTATATGATTTGAAAAGGGATTTCATTCCACATATGTATATTTTTATTTTTCAATCCATATTTTCATACACAATGAAAATTAATTTTTATAATTCCATTAAAGAAAATTAATTTTGAAATTATTTTTTAATATTAATCTTCATATTATATGAAAATATATATGAAAGTGTCTTCTAAATTAAAATATTAATATAAGATAAATAATATTTCAAGGAAATTCATTTAAATGATTCACTTCCATTTCCCTATTTATTTTCAAAAATAGCTTTCTTTATCACAACACCATCATTTATAATGTATTTATAATCTCATTAACATCCATGTTAATTGTTATCATTAATGTATTTTAAATTTATGTATAATTTAATTTACTATATATTCATCACTTTGTATGTATTAAATACCTTATAATACATAAACTTGATTTTTGTCTGTAAATCATGAAATATAGTTCAGTTATTAGATAAGAAAATAATGGTAAATTTTATATTTATTAATTTTATATGGATCATAATTGATTGTTAATGGAATATTTAATTTATTATAAGAATGTATTGAAATTATATATAATTTATTAAATATAGATAAATATTGATTGATAGGGAATATTGATTATGCATAATTTTTTTATGAATGAATTGTGCATGTTTAGTGATGGTAGGGGATCAATATTATATATCCCCTCAATGAATCATTCAAAGCATCATGAGAAAAATAATAATTTGTATGTCGTGGTGTATTCTAGCCCATACCATTAAATATGACTTTTTTGAGATGACATGATGATGTGTATGATGATTAGGTTGATTGGCTTTGACAGTATAAAATATTCCTTAGTTGAGAGTCCTTTTATGTAACAATGATATATTGGATGAGTAATTTATAGTAATATTCTGGTTTTTTTGGATAATGTATTTAATTACTATGTAGATAGTTTTTGATTTCCATGTTGTTATTTAAATTGTTATGTTATCCATGTGTATATTTGTTTCTCATTTGATTGATATTATGAAAATATTATTTATTTTTTTCTCTACTATAGTACTCAAGTTTCATTCTATATGAAGGCTTCCATTTCACTCTACACATAAACTAGAATTTGATATAAACTTTAATTTCATAACACATCCAAATGTTATGAAGAAGTGTAATACATATGATATATTTATATAAGGGTATTTTGATTAGATAATTATTCTAAGATGTATAAGACTTCTTAAGTAATAATAAAATCTCAGTATAATTGAAAAACTGTTCATTTTTTGAGAAGATATGTTTTTACAATTATTTTTACAATTCAATAAAACTCTAACCCTAAAAAGGTAAAATTCAGGTAAGTACCTAAATAATTTATTTATCTGATTGTAATTATGGATTATTAAATTAAGTTCACAAGAGTTGGTATTAAATCTAATATGATAAGATTGGGTTTTCAGCACCAGATCTAAGAGTACATGATTGGGGTTTCTCAGTTGGTAAAAGTTTATGGTTTACATGGCATTAAATATTAATATTTTCTTAATTAAATATAACTCAAGGGTAATAAATACCATCATGGGTTAATAATTTTATGTTTTATCAAAATTTAAAAGTTATAAAAACCATTTTTATGTCTTGTGTGACTAGATTCAAAAGGGTTTAAGTATATTTTCGGTGACATTTTTTTGAATATATGATTGATGTCAATATAACCATTTGATTTAGTATGCGATTTCTTATGATTTTTTTTAAAAAAAAATATTTTTGGAGAAATTATGATATATTAGTAACCATTATGTTATTTTGTGTATTTATGTCATGTTAAGTGTGGTTATTCAAGGAAAAATATAATCATCGTACTTTTCAGCATGTATAAAATGTCGTTTATTTTGAAATTTATATTAATGAGAATTTGATTCAAGGAGATATTTTACATTATTTGAGATAATGGTTTATGTATTATGGTGTTTATGTGGATTATTTTATTTTAGTAAGAAAGACCATGTCAATTATTCGAATAATATTTATTTTTTTTGGGTTTTATTTCATGATTATTTGGTTTTTTGTGGTTAATTTATATATTTTTTGGATCATATGTTTCAATGATTTTTTTTAAAATATATTGAGGAATATCTGAAAATGAATATTAAGATAAATATATATTTTATAAATATTAAGATGATTTTGGAATAATATTTGTTTATATATTATTAATTTATTGGTTTAAAATTATCTTCCTGTATATTTTGACGAGATTTATGAATTAATTATTTTTGGAATGGTTATAGTGGAACATTGGTTGTTTTTATTGATATTTTGGTTAATAATTTATTTTTTATTCATATTATTGTATATTTGTATTATGTGATTTATTAAATTATGCTATATATTTTAACATAGATTAAATGACTAAATATTGGAGGAATAATTCAGACATTTTTTCCTACAATTTATGATACTTTAAAATTTTCTTTTCATTATTTAGAAAGGAAAAATTAATAATGGATATTTATTATTTAGAATTTGATTTGAACCATATCTAGGAATTTTTTTTAATGAAAACCAAATAATAAAATTGAACTTTTATTATAGAATAAAATTATGTGTTTTTACTTTATCATATTATCTATCCCAATAGTAAAATAATTTATCATACTTAAGATAAATAAATATAATTATATTTATATTTATGTGGAAAATGTCTATTATGTATCAAGATATGTTTCTAAAAGAATTCTAATTGGTATGTTTCTTATAATGGTATCTATATGGTTTTCAAAACATTTATTTAAGAAGTACTATGGTTAAAAATTGTAGCTAAGTAATTGGATATCAAAACAAAATCAACAACTATGATTATACCAATGTCAAGATACATTAAATATGTTAAGAAAATATAAATCTGTGACGAAACAATTTATTTAAGTGGATGAGTTTGACAAACTAGGACTTAAATATGATATTAACCTTTAAAAAACAATTTTTGAATTATTTTATACATATATATATATATATATATATATTTCAAAACATTAATCATTTTATTCACAAAAAAATAAATTATTTTTATAGAGATGAAATTTAGAAAAAATAAATATTAATATTTCAAATATAATAATCACCATAGGTTCTATAAAGTTACCATATAACTCAATAAATATAATAATTATATAATATACACCTTCATATATTTTCAATAGATTACGTGACCATGACCAAGGTTAATAGACCATAACCGATGAATTAGAAAATCAATGGAAAGCTGAATAATTAACACATATATATTTATTTTAAAAAAGAATTATTACCATGTCAATAATTATAAATTATAATAGAATGGTACATATAAGATAATAATATGTATGGTGTTGATATATATTTAAAATAGATATAAATGTTTTATACTGTGATTTTCGAGCATGTTCTACTAACCAGGAATCCATGATAAAGGATTCTCATCTCAAACATCATACATTTTGTCATGTTTGAAATGATGAATATATTTACATTATATGTTGTGTATTATACCACATTGAAATATTATATCATGATCCAATTTCTAATAATGATAATTAAACATCCATTTAATGTTCTCTCTTTCAATAGTATTTTATTAATTCTTTATAAAACCTGTAATGGTTTCTTAGTCCCTATTTTAATTTAATGTGAAATATTTTATATTGAAAATCATATTTTCTTCTCTAGGGTGTACTAAATTTCAATGGATATATTATCTTATAATTAATTTTTTATTTATTATATTTATAAAAATGTACCATTATTTGACTTTTGATGTATATTTATTCAAAATTTCCCAAATCCTTACGGTTTTATTTAAAAATATCAATTTTATTAGGATTGTATATCTTTCAATAGAAATTGTAAAAAAATATTTCTATTTATCTCCTAAACCCAATATCCGTTTTTATCTTATAGTTATTTTTTAGTGAATTATTACTTCCATTTTCTATATCTTTGGTATTGAATATTTCAAAAAAAATTCCAGAAAACAGATTTTGTTTCTCTTATTTATTTTGGAGCCTCCCTCTACCAAATATACATAAAATATTATTTTAATAAATTTTCTTCTCTGTTATTTATTTATTTATTATTGAATATTTATATTAATTTTAATATTTCTAATCAAAATATTAAAATGAATATTATTAATTATTCCAGAACAAGTCATTTTTTTCATTATTTAAAAGATTATGGATGAAATCCTTTTTAAATGTTTTCTTAATGAAAATCATGTCCTAGAGTTATGAAATTTATTAATTATTTAAAATCATTTAATTTTTTTTGTTTTATAAATTAATAACTTTATTTTAATTTTATAAATTTTATAAAATAAAAGGATATTAGTTTATTTATTATTTAAAAATTGGATTTCATCCCACTTTTGTATATTTCGGTTATTAACTCCACATATAGTTTAGTTGTTAAATTTATTTATTATATGTTATGTTATAAATACTGTTTTAATGACATCATTGAAATGAAATTAGAAGAGTTTTGACATATACATACAACATTATTAAATAATGCTACAAAATATTTAAAGAACATTCTGATTAAAATATTTTCTTCCATTTTAATCTATATTTTCAATATATTTTCAATAATATTAATTTATATTTAATAACTGATTGGTATCTTTAATGTTTATTTAGATAATGATCATATATTTATTCAACATCACTTCTTGAAATTACATAACAATATACTCTTTGCACTATTAAATGTTAATACCCAATTGTATACAAATAATATTGTATGATATTTATAAATAAGGATGTTTTATTTATTGAGTGGAAAATATTTATAATTATTATATTTATTAATTTCTAATGGATTAGTACTGATTAATGAAGAATTATTGAATATGTATTACTGAATTATTTATGTTTCAAATACTTTATTCAATATAGATACATATTGATTGATAAAGAATATGGATGACCAGTTTTATATGATGACTGTGTCGAAAATGAGTAAGTAATAATTGGGAATTGGTATTATATACCAACTTGAGGAATCAAATACAATTTCATGAGACAAATAATAATGGGCTTCTCTTAATGTTCTTAATCCCATATAATTAATGATTTATCAGTTGAGTGGAATTTATGGAACATATGATGCCTTGTAAAAGTGGATGATATGGTTTATAAGATGTCTTGGTTGAGATACCTTTACTATATGAAAA
The DNA here is from genome assembly GCA_963277665.1 of Viscum album. Lineage (NCBI taxonomy): Eukaryota > Viridiplantae > Streptophyta > Magnoliopsida > Santalales > Viscaceae > Viscum > Viscum album. The sequence continues at coordinate 26,910,109 of OY728151.1, forward strand.
TGTCTTAATTTAGTCCTTGAATGTTTGAATAGATTTTTTTCATTACAAATTTAATCAATATACATAAAATTATTTATTTTTATATGATTATTTAAAATTTTATTATATCAATGTATACCATTCATAATAATATTATTTATTATATGGGACATTTATCTATTATATTATAATTCATAATAATCATGATTATTTCTATATGAACCATTTCATTCTATACTAACCTTACGAATAATTTATTCTCATACATATTTTTCTTCCATTTCCCCAAGATATGGACAACATCAATACATATAATAAATCTATAAATTTATCATGTTTTCTGAATCTTTTGGGAGATGATGAAAATTTATTATAGAATAATAAAATATGGGAATAATGGAAAATAATTCCACATCAATTGAATGATATGAGTTTTTCTATGTAAAAGTTCTTCCAAATATCGTTAGCTAGAATCCCATAAAGTATTTGGATATATATGTAACTCAATAATTAATTTTCATGATTTTAATTGTGGATTGGTAAAATTGGTTGACATGAGTTAGTAACAAATCATGTTTGTAATGATTATATTTTAATCACTTGATATGGGATTATATTTCCAAATGGTTTCAATTTACCCCACTCGGTTTACATTGTTTAAATTTTAAAAAAATATGATTGATAATTGTAGTTGTAATAGAAATTTTTTTATATTTTATAGATTGAGTTTATTGAAATAAAATTAATTAAATATGTAAAAGGTATTTTGGATAAATAGGATAATATCAATTAATGAAAAAATTAATTGAAGTGGGAATTTTTTTAAAATTTGATGATTTAAGTACGAATATATTATAAGAAATTATTATGAAACTATTAATTACTTATTTAAAAGGGTAAATTATTTTCTAAGGACATTCATAGTCATGTATGAGGAATTAGAAGACTATACCATTATAAAGAATACCTTTTATATCTTAATTGATTATTTTGATTCAAAAGTATCGACATTGGAAAAAAAGAATCTTGGTGACATCCTTATTTATGCGATATGATGGATTATTTTATTTCTTATGAGATGAATAATGATAATTTTATCAAAAAATAAAAATGATAATAGTGTATTTTTTATTTCTTTAATATATGGGAAGTCTAAGGAGAATATTTTTGATGAAAATAATTCTATAAGTTCAGATTTTGATGATAAAATAAATCATATCTTTGATGAAGTTATGTATCTTATATAAAAATATATGTTGTAGTAAATGATTATATAAGTTAAACATCATATTAATTTGTTTTAGGTTTGGATATATTAGTAATTTAATAGAAATATACCCAAAATCAAAAGATGATAATGAGACTAAAATAGTTGAATATAATAAATTAAGTTGATTCTATAATAAGAAAGTAAAAAATAAAATAATATGATTCACCAAAATTGAAATTTAAGAACATATCAATATTTAAATGGATTATATTTATATATAAAGAAGTATTTATAGTTACGAAGGAGATTAAATCACTTTATACATTTATGATGATATTGAAAAATCAATATTCACTAAACAAAATGATATTGGAGGAACTTGTGATGCATTGTGTTTTCAAATTGAATAGGCAGATACTAAAATAAAGTTCATTCTAATGATAAAATTATAATGACGTATCCCAATTATCTATAAAATAAAGAAATATATCAGAAAGTCGAGAAATTATAATTAATATTATAATAGAAAGGAATAATCATTGTAAAATAAAAACAAATTACTAATGGAGAGTAATGGTATATATAAAATTACTACGGGTTATAAGACTCTGAACATTAATACTGAAAATATTTGATAAAAAAATTATTATGACCATATTTAATAGATGTTGTAAAAAACTAATGAAAATTTGGAAATAATTATATTTAACATTCAGAATTTTATTTCAGAAGTTGGGTAAGCAATAAAGAGTTAATATACTCTAAAAATAATAATTAATACGCAATGGAATGAAATTATTCTTAAAACATTTTCAAAGATTCAATGAAGAAATAATAATTCATGGAGGTCAATAATATAGAATAATATATCCACTCTCAGGAATTTAGAAAATCTTTGAAATCTAACATAACATGAAAAATTTATATAACTGGTGAATCCATTAATTAAATATTTATAATGTGAATAATATGATTTCAGGATATCATAGTAATTTAAATTCAAAAAATTATAAAATAATGGTTTATTTCTATTAGAGGAAATACATTTGTATTATTCTTGATAATATGTCATTTTGAAAGGAAAATATGCATTCTATGGATTTTATTTGTCCTTGTCGACACTTTTTCCAAAAAAAATTGTAATGATAGTTTAATTAAAAACCAAATAAGATTAAAAGGACTATTGGAATGATTTATTTAAAGAGATATCATTCCATTTGAATTAATAAAGAACTAAAATTTGTGGAAAATTATCGGTGGTTTTTTCAAAATTAGTTCAAACGAAATTAAGATGTTTATAGAAAATGTGACTAGCGTCATCACCATGAAAATAGATATACCATAATTATAAAATACCATTAAAATTTTAGTTTGATACTCAACAACCTCAAGATTATTTTACACCAAACACAAATACACACTCTCTCTCAATGTTATATTGATCAAAAAAACCTACCTATATATCTATCAATTAAGCTTAATTGTTTCCTAGTCTCTATGTATTGAAATAATGTTGTGAAATTATTATAATTAATTTTTTTCTGATTTTTTTAAATGGTTTAATGATAATCCTATTGAATTATTGGTATCAACTTATTTCATGTATTAAGATGATGACCACTGTTTGTAGATCCCTAGTATGTGTTAAAAATAAGTGGAGGGGATCCATTTCAAAATTGTTATAAGTATGATACAATTTATTATAGTGAAGGGAAATGATGGTTTGGATCCTTGATGGAGGAATCCCATATAATCAGTAAGTCAACCAGCAAGTTAGTAGAGTCTTATTACTCACGTAGTGGTGAGAGTAAACATTTCCTCTTCAAGTAGATGTCCACTGACTAGAAGGTGGAGGTGAACGAACTATTTGACAGCAGTTTTAGAATTTCATGAATCCCCATGTAGTCCACCAGCTAATTGATTAATCATACAAAGAATCCAATGGAATCGAATATATTAATATGAAACTATATTGAATATGGTCAAAATATTGATTATGACATTATTAGTCCTATTTACTTCTCCATGATGAATTTAAAAAAATTCATGAATATATTGGTTCCTATAATATGATTCCCTTGTCATCATGGAAAATATAAATTCTCCCTAACTACAGAATAACAGATTGAATGTACAAGTTGTATATTTATCAAAATATTCTAAGAGAAAAATTTTCATTTCTAAATCTCTCAAGGGCTTTCATCCTTCCTCTCAAAAATATCGTCGCAAATTATAATCATCCTTCTAGGATATTTTTGAGAATCTGTGTAATAGGTTTTTTAAATTTAAACGTATATTTTCTTATAACATTTCTCCAAATAATGTTTCCTTAGAAAAAGAGAGTTATATCTTCCGTGAATACTGATAAATCTCTATAGGGTGTTCAAAAACCACAATTGTGAGGGATATGTTACTTGATTATCACCATATTCAAGATCATAATAATATTAACAATATGATTATAGGGTTGGTGCTTTTGGGGATCACACCGATATATTTCATAAATCCTTTTAAATTATATTCGCACACTATTTATATTGATACATTTAATAATTTAACATCAATTCGAATAATTTAATGAGTTTAATTAAATAATTGACATTTTTTTCTTTATAAACCTACATTGATATATCTATCACATTGAAATTTTATTTATCAATTATCTAGTCTTTAATTTTACATGATAATCACTTTATATTTTCAATATCATTTAAATTTGAATTTACAATTTACATATCATTATATTTTTTGAAGGTAAATTCAGCCACTTAATTCCATGTACCTTGAAAAACAATTGGTGTCAATGGTGTTATTTTATTAATTTTTTCAAAAATATTATTTTTCAAATTTATAGTTATTTTCAAAATAATTGTATTAAAAATAATATTTTATTTCATATAATTATTATTTTATCATAGAATACAATTCCTATTCTTATGCATATATTATTAATGTCACGAATTAATCATATCATAAAAATTAAATGTTAATATTTCTTTTTATTATGAGTTACCATGTTTGGATAATGGTAATGCATAAATATGGTATAACTATTGATTCTAAAGATATTTGGACTCGTGATGATTCTATGAACACGAATCTTAATATAAAATCTTCAAATTCCTTTTATTGTGTTCTTCATAATAATGAGTCTAATCATGTTTCAACATGTAAAATGGATTATTAAATATTGAAATTATTTGAAGATAAAAAAAATGGAATAAAGAAGGTAAAATAAACTATATTGGATTGTATTATCAATTTTTTGTATATTTCTATATGTAGCCAAATGAATATAATACTAGTATACATTGATGATTTAATATCATATGTAATGGTAAAAATTCCATATCAATGAAGTTTATATATAATACTTATTAAAAATTAAATATTAGGCCCTTCAAAGAAATTTTGAAACCAAATTTAGAATCGTGACTAATACGATGGTAAATGAACTCATTAGAACTTTAATGCTGTAAAAAATTAGATCAAATTGATATGAATAAATAGAGGGAAATGAATTGAAATATGTTAGTAGGCTAATCTTTTTAAAATCTACCAATGATGATTCATTTAGTGATGAATTCTAATAATATTCTCAAATAAAAAACAACAAATAATCAAGAAGAAGAAAATTTTAAACTACACGAAAAAGAAAAAAAAATATAAAAAAAATTAAGTACATTTTATTAATGTTAAAAAGATAGGCCAGACAATATAAAGTGACTCCTATATAAATTTATTCTTGAAGAAAATTATCAAGGAATAAAGGATTCAAAATTCATAATTTGAAGTGGATGGGTTGACTCCATAGACTCAACACTATAATCTTATTCATGTGAATCATTGCCCAAGTATATTATGAATCATTTTGATGAAGATATAAAGTTTAGTACCCCTCTTCATATTTTCTCTTGTTCATCTTCTTCGTTAAATTATCCCATAGTATTCTTCTAGACCATTAATTAAAATTTATTATACAGACCTAAAATAAACTAATGATGAACTTTAATACGGTTTTCCATATATTTAAGTTTTATATAAAGTCCTTGAAATGAAATATAAGAATTTTATTCAAGGAAAAAACATTTATGTTACATGAATGTTCACTTAAAAGAATAAAATAAAAAGGATACACAAAAATTAAGAATCAATGAGATGTCAATATACTTTAATATACCATTAATGGTATTATATAATATCTTGAAAAAATCACTAAATTTGAAAATATACTAATTAAAATTCTTGGTTCTCAAAGATATCAAAAATAATGAGTTGGTATTGGTTTCAAAAATCATGAAAGAACATAAATAAATTCATATAAAAATAATTTTACTAAAGGATGCTCACAAGATAATATTTTTAATTAATATAAAATAATTATAAATTATATTTTTATTTTTGTTTCATTAATTCATTATATGGGAGGAAAAAATAAATTCACCTATCACCAAGTGTTTCCAAAAGAAAACACATTCAAAACAGATCCAGAATTCCAAATCCTTATTAGAAAACATCGGCAAACCCAACATTATTTGGTTCCCAATATAATTAATCATTTTTTTGTTAGAAAAAGTAACTGTTGAACAATCCCTATAGTAATTTTAGTACTAGATAGTGGGTTATCAAGAAAAAAATTATTGGGGTGACACCAATTTTAATCAAATTAATAAAATAGAAGATGGTCACATCACATTCCGTGATAATTCCAATGGTGTGATAATTTTGTAAGGTACAATATAGTTATTTAACTCAACAGTACTAAAAATATGTCTGTTTAATCAAAGTCTATATATAATATATAATATTATGTATTTAACTGTGTGACAACATTTTGAAAATTTCTCTTGAAAATTATTTTTACAATTTTATTAACTAATACCGATAACTATTAATTTAGACATCTAATTTTCAAAATTTTTATACAATAAATATAAAATTTCAAACTAGATAAAATAAAAAATGGTTGAGTGAGAAATTTGTTGATTCATGGAATAAAAATAGAAACAATGTTCATTATAGAAAAAATTCACTCATTAAAATCAATCATTATAAACTAGTACGAGATATTCTCACAATTTATTTCAAATATTTCATTGGTTTTCATACAAGATAATATGTTAAAAAATACATGATCTATTTTAAATATGAAAAATTATCATATTATTTAGAATTAATTAGTTTATATTTATTTATAACATCTCATATATAATTCCGCGTAGGGGAATACTCTACTTGTAAAATTTTTTATAGATTTATGGGATTTAATTGGGATTATTTATTATCACATAAATGTGAATATTGAAAAACCATAATCAATTTTTCTTAAAAGATGAAACTTAATTGTTCAAAAACACTATTTATATTAAATTATAGTATAGTGGAATGATATAAAATAGTAAATTAGATGATTTCTGTTGTTCTAATGGATAAAATTGTTCTTTTTATACTCCTTGAAGTACTCATAAAAATAAGGTAATGGAGAGCCCAAATCAATTTATCAATGAAATCACCACATATCTTTTAAATGATTGTAATATTAATAAAAATTGTCTTAGGTTTTGAATACTTATTACTCTAATATTAATCATGTTCTTATAAAAAAAATTCTATAAAAGTTCCCTTATGGTGTTCAAAAATTAAAACCCAATGTCAATATTTTCAATGTTTTTGGATGGATTTTTTTAATACACCATAAATATTATTAAGAATATAGGTATAAAATATGATGAAGGTATATATCATTAGTATTCGCACTCATTTAGGACGAACAAAGAATTTCATATAGGGACATTAATGAGGTAGTAATTCATTCATGTTGTTTTCAATATAAAATTTCAAAAAAATATTTCTAAAAATGTTTTAAATAATTCTTTTTAATCTAAATAATATGGAGTTGAAATTAATCTAATTAAAACTAGTTTCATAAATTATTGAAAAAAATATGGACACGATCCACTGTAATATATAATTGGATATTTTCACGTGATTAATCATATGAATATATCAATTTTTAACTAGGTTGAAGACATTTCAATTTTATATAACCTAAATCCCAAAAAACATAACAATTCCAGTAACGATTAAAATTTATCAAATTATAGGGAATGGGAAGGAAATAAATTAACACAAAAATATGTATGAACACACTTATAAGGAGGCAATATATAAAATTAGATGATCTAAATCGGTTTTGCGGAATATGATAAAAGATATTAGTAATATAACTAGATATTAAACATGATTAGTAGCTAAATGACTAAACCAAGAAGATGGAATTGACTATTGTGAGACATTTTCAACCATACCGTGGTTTTAACTCAATATTTTTTTTTTGTAATTCACCCATCACATTAATTTCAAACTCATTAAAATTGATGTAAAAATAATATTTTTAAATAGTTTTATTAGAGAAAATGATTTTGCGGAACACCAACCAATTTCTAAAAATACACTTTTTCCAAATTATGATGTCACATTAAATAAATATATTTATATTTTAAAAAATAATGCCAATATTGGAATACGAGTCTTTAAAATTTTATTTTATCAAAATGTTTTAAAATGGGATAGGAAAATTTAAATCATTTTCTAAAACACATCTCAAATGATTTGGTACCAATTTAAATTGATAGTGATGATATGATTTTTGACAATACCAATGAATCAGTATGTTTAAAATTTTATTATTTTAATAAGAATAAATTTGAAATTATATTTATTGATGAACTAAATTTCAATCAAAGTGATCGAATTTCTCAAATAAATGATTTAATTTTTATAAACAATTTATAATAATATAATGAAATTTTGAAATGAATTGTACTGAATCGTACTATGAAAATATATACCCTATTGTGTAAAGCATGTATAATTATTATGGATGAGACTAGTAAGTGTTACAAAAAAATCATTATAGAATTATGAATGGTAGTCCACATTAAAAAACATTGACCCACCCATATATCATTTTAGGTGTTTGTTTGTGTTCATGTTTTCAATAAAATCCTATAAAATCACATATTAAATAAGTTAAAATTATTTCATACTAGTTAAAATATACAAAATATCATGGTTTGTTTTATAAAATAGGAACATATTTTTAATTAATATTTATTTCATATAGATTTTGGAGTACTCTTACTATACTAAAAAAGTATAAGTGTGTATTTCCACAAATTTTTAAAAATCCTCATCTCGTAGTGTATTATAACGTAGAATGATTGTTTTATTTCAACGTCCAAATAAGAAATCATGGGTAATGTGAGTTTTTGTACCCAAATAAAGTCATTGAAACACAGTATCTTAGACTATAAGATTACTGTTTACCATATCTTAATAATGTATTATGAAACTAATGTTATTAAAATCTCAAAAAATCAGTATCCAGAAAAATCACACTTATCACATTGACTGTATATACTATTTATTTATAGAGATCTACCTAAAACATAATTTCTGAATGAAAATTTTTCACACATATTTTAAAATCACTAATATTTTCACTAATCCCCATGATCATGAATTTTTATATTTCATTAATGGTGACATAACAATGGTTTTCATATGATAATGTTCATTTGATCTATGGGTATCTCGAGCCATCAATTTTGGAAATATTTTTTTTAAATCATGTTTTATTTTTTCTTTTATTTTTTATATCATGGATATAATCCATTTTATATAAAATGTTATTCAATTATAGGGGGACCCTTGTATCATGTAATCTAAAAATTACCCATAAGATATATCATTTCATTCTAAAATTAATCGTTAATTTTTATTTAAAAAATATTATCTTCAAATTTTTTATAAAATTGCTTTATAAATGAGAATTTTTTATCATATAATTATATTTTTTAGTATAAATTTTAATTAAATAGTCATATAATAATTTTCATCTATTCTATTTTAAAAATAATGTTTTCTATATTTGTTAAAGTAAAATTAGTGATGAGAAAATTTATTTTAGACACTCATATATCTAACTTTGTTATTAAGATTTATTTGATGAAATTCCAATAAAATGATGCTTTAATGATAATATTTAACAAAATATAATATTACTTAAATATCTCACAATTTTTAAATAATAATCTTTTACGGAATAATCATCTCAGAAAAATTATTTTTTATTTGAATTTCTTTTTCTTATATTTTATTATTCTATTAGATTTTCCTCCTTTTTGTCACATTTTTATTTTCTATATTTATTTTCATTAATTTTTCTTCATATCTTATAAATATATTTTTCCACTCTTGAATTTTTTTTCACACTATATATCCGCCTACTAATGGGGTGTTTGGATGTTAATATTTTTTTTCAATGACTAATGTTCAATAAATGTTTTTATTTATTGAAAATTATTAAAAAATTAATATCGTTAGTTTTTCAGCCTAAAATTTTATTTTTTTGTAATGTTTCTATATATTCAGTGATAATAAAAATGGAAGAGTGTTTTTGTTTAATTTATTAGTTTAAATATTTTCTAATAATCATTTATATAAAACATAATGAAGTTTGTTTAATTTAATGTTGGTGAATATTTTTGATCATTACCCTAGTGCTTAATTTTTTACAAATAGGGAGTATTTTAAAGTTATGGTTAATTTTTTTTTATTTTGTTAATGACATCCTATAAATATTTTATTTTTGATAGTATTTAATAACTTATTGATATATTTTTTTTACATTTATATATCATTCACTCATTATTTATATATAATAAATATTGTTATGTAATTTTATTTCCACAAAATCATTATGGATTTTATTTTTATAATTTAAAATGTTATCCCTATATCATAGGTATAAAGATATGAAATTCATGGTGTCATGTAGTAATGGTATTTTAGAGAATCATTAATTAAAAAAATGTAATCATCCTGATGAAGGGATCCCATTAATGTGGAAATAGATATGGAGTTAGAGGGTATAGATGGATATTTTTAAAATTCATCAACTTCGTTACCATACCACCATGTATGAGTGATTATCATCCCACCATTAATTACCTTTATTTCACCTAGGAAAATGATAAATGAATATCCAATGAAATTAGATATAACCATGTAGTGAGATATAAATTATCATCGAGTTTGTCTCAAGTGAAGAAATCCCAATATTACTCTCTTTTCAAAGCTCCACACTAGCAAGAATTTCCATCACTTCATCCATAAGTGCATCACTAAGTCAAAAAAAGGTTGAGAATGTGGTAACAAAGAAATCTGTTTCATCATGTACAAGACCTCAAACCCTCATCGTGAAGGTGTTTTCAATCATCAAAAGGGTATATTTTTGTACTACTCCTACTTATGAAAATCAATTAATGTCAGTCAACTCTAAATATAAGATTTACATATGTGTTTTTGTATTGTAGGGATGTATGTGGATGTGTTTTTTAATCTACATGAGGAAATATAATTTATATTAAAATCTATAGAAAAATACATATATATTCGAGGAACACGTTATGTTTGGACCCCTCTATAAATTGTATTGTGTTTATGCATTGAATTAAATATCCCATGCTATTTGGGGCATCCATATTCCATGTGACAGATACCCAATAAACTAAACATATATAGGGAGAACACACATATGAGGCCATGTGTGCCTACATTCCATGTTTGAAGGGGAAAACACAGAGTACATCAGAATGTATATATTCTATGGTAGATGAAACATTCCAATTGTCATCCATGACTTTACGTGATATTTTATATATATTACACTATTTTAAATTTAAATAAATTCTTTAATAGAAATCAAACAATGAGTGCCAACCCAACCATTTCACATTGTGTACCCTAATGAAAATTCCATGTATAATTAGAATGACCAGCAATGTGGATGGCAGGTCAAGGGCACTACCAGACTGAGTTACACATGCCACACAACATAGGTGATAGACTATATTGTTTTATAAGGGAAATTAAAATATCTTTTTATTATCAAAATATCATTTGAATAAGATCGGTTGAGTTCCCTCAAACCATATAAGTATCTGTGCATTCCATTGGTCCCACCCAATTAAGGTACAATGAGATATCATTTTCTTTGTATAAGATGAGTTATTCCCTATATGTGTAAATTATAGATAGATTCATGTATCACTATGGGAGTCTCAGTGTGTGATCCACTATCATTCCATCCTATGTTGGGATAGGTTACCCGTTTTCAAAACTCAGGCTGTGTGATCCCCTTACTTGTGGGTTAATCTAATTTTGTTTAGGAATCCCCCGAATGTCTTGGGTGCGATACCCTATCAATGTATAACATCTATTTTTGATAGTGATTTCCAGGATAATATAGTGACTATCATATATAATCCATCTCAGTTTCCTTATAGAATGACCTGATGAGTACATTCTATCATATGGGTTTCATCAATATACCAATACCCCAAAGGCTGAGTTCTATCATAAAAAAGTTTCCTTTGAGAAACATGTAGAAACCTAGTTTATTAGTTGGTTTGTGGTCAAACCATTAGAGTTAGAATCTAACATTGTGAATATATGGGTTAACTATATTATTCCTATGACCTCATTATTTAGAGATAAATCACCATTTGATGCTTTTTGTTTGGTGATTTTGTGGTGACTTAGAATTTTTCCTCATGTATATGTTGTGGATTATATATTTTAAATTACTTTCAATTAATCACTTTGAGTATGAGGTGAAGGTAGATATTAGTTGTTCAAGTCAGAAACCTAATGGATCCATTAATTTTTTTGGGTAGCTACGACCATATTGTAAGAAGGTATAGTTAATTTAATTTTTTTGTGGCCATGTATTTGACCGTTTATGAATTTTTTGTAATTAAAGATGTACTATAATGAGGGATAACTGTTATGGAGGAATTAAAAATATCATCTGTTTATGTTTTTCAAATTATATTGATGTATATTGATGTGTAAATATGTATATATAAATTAGATTCTTACCAAGTGTGTGACATGACGACTTGGTTAATGTGGTCATACCATAGCCTATAGGAGCTGAGCTTGGGGTGACATTCTCAAAATAATGTCTTCTAGTAAGGCTTTGGTGGATCTGTTAGTGATAGTGAGATAATAGAGTATGAAATCATATGAGAATGTTTTTTAAATTTTAATGATGTGAGGATTGGTTTGGAAACCGTGGAAATAATGTTAAAGTGTCTTGTGAAAAGATAATCGGTCATGAAAGCCAGTGATATTGTTCTGTATAATGTATTTATTCAAGGGGACTCTAATGTTATATGTGTTGAATCTTCACATATATGAATTTCATAAAAGAAAAACATTGGTTCATACATTATATTTGAATGGGATGTGATTTATATGTCTTTCTTGACTCAAATCCCTATATATTCTATTATGACCATGGTGCATCTCAGGAAAAAATGGAGTTCTCTACAGTGACATAAAACCAGGATTTCATCCTTGCATCCTAATTTTGATATTAGTAGTTGTGATGCTTCACCGAGAGACCATTTTTGGAGGTGGATCATTTATGTGGATATTGAGTGGTATCTTTTCTCATTGAGTAGCATGCTGACGACCTCTACCAGGTCAGGTGGATTCTCCCCAATAGGTTATGTACTATCTAATTGTAATAGGACTAGAAGTTGAAAATTCATATTCTTAGTGAAAATCAGGAGGTTTATAGTTAGTGTAAACCTATTATTCATTGTTGGATAGACACCCATGGGGTCTAGGTTTGACTTGAACCTATGGGGAAAGAAATATGCCCATTTAAGAACCATATTGGAAGTGGTTTGGGAATTTTTACTTCATTAAGGAAATGAAGGGCATAAGTAGAGCCTTGTATTGGGGTTGTTTGAAATGGATTTTGTAACGACCCGAAATTTTTTAAATAAATTTTGTTTCCCAATTTTATGTGTTATTGTTATACTCAACAAAAATGTTTTATTTGATAAACATGATTATAATTAAAATGAGATCAGTGGGTTTTGACTGTTATATAACCATCGGTCAATATGACCGCTGTGAACAAAATGTTTTGATATAAGTAATCTTGGTTAATTATTATAGAAAGAAGATTCGATGGCCTCACCTAGTAGTCTTGGACCGATCGAAACCCATCTAATAGAGCTTGGGAAGGAGGTAGCACCACTGGGCTTTGCTCTGGATCAAATCCAAGCCGAACTTCATCATGTGAAGCTGGAACGGAATCGCCTTCGTGAGAAGTTCAAACTGATAGAAATTACTACTCGGGCAATGTTGACTGAGCCGCCCCAAGATTCTATCACCCTAGCACACCTTACTCTTAGGTCCTATGCTGGTATTATAAGGGGTTATGTAACGAGACCGTAACTACCTTGTGTAATCCTTGTTTTAAATAAAAACTGGGATTTCTTCTTATGATGAAGTTTATGAATTTTGAAATGACCGGATAAATATAGTATGCATATTTTTGATGAATTTTAGAAAAAGGATATTTTAAATATGTTTATGTAAACCCTAAATAATTAAAAATGTGTAATGATTTTCAAAAAATGGTCTTCTGCAATTATGTTCAGTACTAAATTTAGAGTCTAATAAGACCAACTTGATTTTTGATGAATAGTAAATTATTAATAGTGATTTTATGATTAGGATTAGTAATATGACCAAATGGATTAGTAATCTCACTTAAAGAAAGTTTTAAAATAATCTAGGCACCTTGATTAAGTAATGTGATTCAATAAAATAGTTAAATAACAGTTTCATTAATTATTATTCAAGTATTAGTTTTTTCGGGTGAATAGTGTTTAATTAAAAATTTAATTAAAAATAATTAGAAAATTATTTTTATAAAAATGACTTTATCTTTGAACTCAAAGAATCGATATTATGTTATGGTAATTTTTGGGGTTTTTTCTGAAAAAATTAATTTTCGATGAATAGTGTTTTTATTTAAAAATTAAATTAAAAATATTTAGAAAATTATTTTTATAAAATGGATTTCATTTTTGAAATCAGAGCATTGATATTTGATTAATGTGAAATTTTGGGATTTTTCTGAGAAAGTTGAATTTTCAGTGAATAGTAAAAATACAGTTTTAGGGTTTCGGTATGTTTAATGACATCATAACGGTGTCATGATGATGTCATGAGATCTTTTGAGGGTTGGCCGGCCAAGGGTGATGAATGATTGTTTTGGGGGCCCCATGTGGCCTAACTCCATGATAAATGACAAGGGAGAGCACATGGGTTTGAGAAAAGCACATGTGAGGTGTCCCTTGGCCATTAATGCCTTGTTCCCTCACTTTCTCTATAAATACCAAGCCCTCCTCTCATCCATTCGACTCCCCACTCATTCCCAACGAATTTCTGGTCTCATTACCTCCCAAGGAGTCCTCCCAAGGTGCCCCACAATCCCTCAAGGTCCCAACCTTTGAGGTTTAAGAGTTACATTTTAAGGTAAGGGATCCGACCCCTCTCTTTCTTTCCAAGTAATCTCTTTTATGTCATTTATTTTATACTCCATGTTCTTATGTTGGAGGATGTTATTTTATATTAATCCTACTTTCTATTTCATGTTCATATGAAGGGAGATCCCCCCCTTGCTCTCATCAATTCGTTTTAAGAATGTTTAAGTGGCGCCGTTAGGCTGCCGAATTTTTAAGGGATTCTTTCACCTTCCTCGTTTTCAAGTTCTGTTTTCATTCAAGTCTTTCATGTTCCTTTTTATTATGTTGGGATATGATCTCTAAATTATCATACTGATCTTTTATGATCATATGATGAGAGACCCCATTTGATCACTTCAATTCAGTATTTTGAAGTTTTAAGTGGCGCCGTTAGGCTGCCGAATTTTTAAGTGGTTTTCACCCTTCTCGTTTTGAAGTTCTACTTTCATGTCAATTATTTCAAGTTCCTTTTTGTTATATTGGGGTCTGATCTGTATATCTATCATACTGGACTCTTATGTTTATATGATGAGAGACCCCATTTGATCGCTTCAATTCAGTATTTTGAAGTTTTAAGTGGCGCCGTTAGGCTGCCGAATTTTTAAGTGGTTCTTCACCCTTCTCGTTTTGAAGTTCTACATTCATGTCAATTCATTCAAGTTACTTTTTGTTATGTTGGGGAATTATCTCTATATCTATCATACTGAACTCTTATGTTCACATGATGAGAGACCCTATTTGATCTTTTCAAATCATTTTTGTTGATGTTTAAGTAACGCCGTTAGGCTGCCGAACTTTCATAAGAGAAATCTAATTTTTTTTCTTCCTTCCATGTTTTTCATTTCAAATGGTATGTCCTTGAAATTTCATTACCATGATCATGTATCCTTCTTATTCTGTCCATGTACTATTTTATGGGTCATTTATGAATGTTTTACCAATTTTACCTCTCTTTTAATGTCTTCCAAAACCTCGGAACATTGCCGTTATGCTGCAGAATTTCTGTCTCAAAATGTCTCTCTCTTTTTCTAAAGTTATTTTATTTTATTAAGTGAATACTCAAAGCTCATTCTTCTAAAGGGGTATTCACATATATACCAAAATGTTCTATTTTAAATTCTGGGATTTACATACATGAGACCCACCTTCCTTTTCTGTGGGTTTTAAAGTGACGTAAAGATCATGTCTTTAAAGCAGTTTTTAAAACATTATGATTATGAAATGAAACCCATTTATTTTATGCTATGTGGGTTATTTATGAAATGTTTCATGATGATATATTTGGCTCACAAGATACTAAAGGCAAATTTAAGGGTGCACCCTGATAGCGCTCCAATGCATTGGGTAATGATGTAACCACTAGAGATTGCAATTTTCACGATACCTTGGTGAATAACCTTGGTAATTTTAAAATGACACCTTGGGGATGGACCTTGGTGATATGTTCATGATTGTCTATGTTAAATGATGTAGCCACATCTTCAAGTTATGAAAAAGTTTTATTTTTATTATGATATGCCTCATGATTTCATTTTCATTCCTTAAAGTTCTTTTCATGACTTTATTGATGTATCTCAAGTTCATATGTAAAATGTTTCACTTGTTTCCCTTGCTGGGCCTTCTACTCACCCTTCCTTTTGATGTATGTCCCCAGGTTATGGGATGCAGTAACGAGCCTAGGGTGAACATGAGGAGAAGCCTTTCAAGTGTTTAAGAAGAATGTTTTTTTTTGTTTCATGTTTTATGTTCCTTGTTTCCAAGACACTAAACCTTAATGATCCTCAGTTCCGTGTAATGGAATGAAAAGTTATGTTATAAAAATATGGGATGCTATAGTTGGATCAAAGGATGGTTTAGTTATTTGTGGAAATTAGGATATGAAAACTCTAGGAGGAACCCTATAGAAAAGTTTAATATAGGAAATCTTCCTGGTATTTTGGGGAGTATTGAGTAAGGGGTTGCCTTGAAAATACATCCTTGTCTGGATACGAGCAGGTAGAGGTGGCTCTGGCACAGATGTACATAGGGGTAAAACCCGAAAACACCGCTTTGAGCTAGACTCGAACGGGAACTGGTACACGACAACGGGCCTTGCTGCACTCTTGGTTACCACACTCCCGGGGGATATGCTTTGGTTAATTCATAAGCTTGGTATGAACCATTGTTAAAGGAACAAAGATAAAATAAAATAAAGGTTCACATAAGAATATATGATCATTCCTAACCTAGATGGGAACCTAGGAGATCACAAGTTAGGGTATACCTTTCATATACAAGTTATCCTTATATGCTTTCAGCTCCTTTTCATGATTATTAGCTAAGTACATAAACCCCTAATTATGCTTTCTCTTCTTAGTTAATGGTGGGAAATGGAAGAACATGTCCCGACAACCATTTTGATAGGAAATGCGACGATTTTAGAATTAATATGACAGGGATGATTAGGGGATTAAAATATGATTATTATTTTGGAAGACGTTCATTATTTTGGGAACCATATTTGATCGAGGTAAATAGATTACTATGGTATTTTCATTGAGGAGTAATGTTGACTTATATTTTGAAGAATCTATGAATTTAAGGTGAACTTATAGTAATTTAGGTTACTTATGGGAATGACTAACCTATCTTGGGTAAAATATGTTCAGGTTAGCTACTTTTTTTATAAGATGTTAGGAGTGGTTGATGTTGTCTGGAGATGAACAATGAAGTTGTTTTGGAAGACTATGTTATCAAATCCTTATTGTATTTGGGTTTCAATCTTAGTTTGGTTTGTTTTGAGGAATTTTAAGGACCGTTATTTAGGGAATGGTCTATGATGAAATTTGGGTAGTACCATGGATCTTTGATGATTTAAAAGTAGTTTCCATTCCTATGGGAGTCTTTCTTTTTGAAGATTTGTTTTACCTTAACCTTTCAGTTCATGGGATAATTTTTAAAGATAGAATAAATAGATAGTTAATCTTTTGTAGATTATGTGATTCTATAGAAGATGATTCTTGTGCTTTTATGAGACCAAGTGTTTTTGAATTCTCATCATTTGGAGAAAAGATTAGTGTTGGTAGGGACTTGTTAAAGGATGAAACTGTACTTGAAGGTAGGTATATATTCATATGTTTTTGTTCTATGTAGTAAATGAAATCCTCAAAATTATGAAAAGAAACGTAAAAAAAATGTTGTTGGTTTACGTTTCCTACTAGGTAATCAAAGACCGTTTACACACATCATAAGTTTGGGATTTTCTCATGGTTAACTTTCTCCTAATCATGTTCTCTATCACTCTCCCTCAGAACTTGACCCTTTGTTTTTTCCTCCATGTCCATGTTTTCCTACATAGAACCCTAGTGTGGGTTAACTCGGGTGACCTTTGTACTTCCCTTTCTTTATTTTAAAGTAATAGATTTACTGAATCCTTTTCCGATGTGGGACTTTCAATGAAATTTCAAAACCCAATTTTAAAATTGCGAGGACGCAATTTCTTAAGGGGGGAAGATTGTAACGACCAGAAATTTTTTAAATAAATTTTGTTTCCCAATTTTATGTGTTATTGTTATACTCAACAAAAACGTTTTATTTGATAAACATGATTATAATTAAAATGAGATCAGTGGGTTTTGACTATTATATAACCATCGGTCAATATGACCGCTGTGAACAAAATGTTTTGATATAAGTAATCTTGGTTAATTATTATAGAAAGAAGATTCGATGGCCTCACCTAGTAGTCTTGGACCGATCGAAGCCCATCTAACAGAGCTTGGGAAGGAGGTAGCACCACTGGGCTTTGCTCTGGATCAAATCCAAGCCGAACTTCATCATGTGAAGCTGGAACGGAATCGCCTTCGTGAGAAGTTCAAACTGATAGAAATTACTACTCGGGTAATGTTGACTGAGCCTCCCCAAGATTCTATCACCCTAGCACACCTTACTCTTAGGTCCTATGCGGGTATTATAAGGGGTTATGTAAGGAGACCTTAACTTCCTTGTGTAATCCTTGTTTTAAATAAAAATTGGGATTTCTTCTTATGATGAAGTTTATGAATTTTGAAATGACCGGATAAATATAGTATGCATATTTTTGACGAATTTTAGAAAAAGGATATTTTAAATATGTTTATGTAAACCCTAAATAATTAAAAATGTGTAATGATTTTCAAAAAATGGTCTTCTGCAATTATGTTCAGTACTAAATTTAGAGTCTAATAAGACCAACTTGATTTTTGATGAATAGTAAATTATGAATAGTGATTTTATGATTAGGATTAGTAATATGACCAAATGGATTAGTAATCTCACTTAAAGAAAGTTTTAAAATAATCTAGGCACCTTGATTAAGTAATGTGATTCAATAAAATATTTAAATAACGGTTTCATTAATTATTATTCAAGTATTAGTTTTTTCGGGTGAATAGTGTTTTTTAATTAAAAATTTAATTAAAAATAATTAGAAAATTATTTTTATAAAAATGACTTTATTTTTGAACTCAAAGAATCGATATTATGTTATGGTAATTTTTGGGGTTTTTTCTTAAAAAAAGAATTTTCGATGAATAGTGTTTTTATTTAAAAATTAAATTAAAAATATTTAGAAAAATATTTTTATAAAATGGATATCATTTTTGAAATCAGAGAATTGATATTTGGTTAATGTGAAATTTTGGGATTTTTCTGAGAAAGTTGAATTTTCAGTGAATAGTAAAAATAGAGTTTTAGGGTTTCGGTATGTTTAATGACATCATAACGGTGTAATGATGATGTCATGAGATCTTTTGAGGGTTGGCCGGCCAAGGGTGATGAATGATTGTTTTGGGGGCCCCATGTGGCCTAACTCCATGATAAATGACAAGGGAGACCACATGGGTTTGAGAAAAGCACATGTGAGGTGTCCCTTGGCCATTAATGCCTTGTCCCCTCACTTTCCCTATAAATACCAAGCCCTCCTCTCATCCATTCGACTCCACACTCATTCCCAACGAATTTCTGTTCTCATTACCTCCCAAGGATTCCTCCCAAGGTTCCCCCCAAGCCCTCAAGGTCCCAACCTTTGAGGTTTAAGAGTTACATTTTAAGGTAAGGGATCCGACCCCTCTCTTTCTTTTCAAGTAATCTCTTTTATGTCATTTCTTTTATACTCCATGTTCTTATGTTGGAGGATGTTCTTTTATATTCATCCTACTGCCTATTTCATGTTCATATGATGAGAGACCCCCCCTTGCTCTCATCAATTCGTTTTAAGAATGTTTAAGTGGCGCCGTTAGGCTGCCGAATTTTTAAGGGATTCTTTTACCTTCCTCATTTTCAAGTTATATTTTCATTCAAGTCTTTCATGTTCCTTTTTATTATGTTGGGTTATGATATCTAAATTATCATACTGATCTTTTATGATCATATGATGAGAGACCACATTTGATCGCTTCAATTCAGTATTTGGAAGTTTTAAGTGGTGCCGTTAGGCTGCCGAATTTTTAAGTGCTTCTTCACCCTTCTCGTTTTGAAGTTCTACTTTCATGTCAATTATTTCAAGTTCCTTTTTGTTATATTGTGGTATTATCTCTATATCTATCATACTATACTCTTATGTTCATATGATGAGAGACCCCATTTGATCGCTTCAATTCAGTATTTTGAAGTTTTAAGTGGCGCTGTTAGGCTGCCGAATTTTTAAGTGGTTCTTCACCCTTCTCATTTTGAAGTTCTACATTCATGTCAATTCTTTCAAGTTCCTTTTTGTTATGTTGGGGAATTATCTCTATATCTATCATACTGAACTCTTATGTTCACATGATGAGAGACCCTATTTGATCTTTTCAAATCATTTTTGTTGATGTTTAAGTAACGTCGTTAGGCTGCCGAACTTTCATAAGAGAAATCTAATTTTTTTTCTTCCTTCCATGTTTTTCATTTAAAATGGTATATCCTTGAAATTTCATTACCATGATCATGTATCCTTATTATTCTGTCCATGTACTATTTTATGGGTCATTTATGAATGTTTGACCCATTTTACCTCTCTTTTAATGTCTTCCAAAACCTCGGAACATTGCCGTTATGCTGCAGAATTTCTGTCTCAAAATGTCTTTCTCTTTTTCTAAAGTTCTTTTATTTTATTAAGTGAATACTCAAATCTCTTTATTATAAAGGGGTATTCACATATATACCAAAATGTTCTATTTTAAATTCTGGGATTTACATACATGAGACCCACCTTCCTTTTCTGTGGGTTTTAAAGTGACGTAAAGATCATGTCTTTAAAGAAGTATTTAAAACATTATGATTATGAAATGAAACCCATTTATTTTATGCTATGTGGGTTATTTATGAAATGTCTGATGATGATATATGTGGCTCACATGATAATAAAGGCAAATTTAAGGGTGCGCCCTGATAGCGCTCCAATGCATTGGGTAATGATGTAACCACTAGAGATTACAATTTTCACGATACCTTGGTGAATAACCTTGGTAATTTTAAAATGACACCTTGGGGATGGACCTTGGTGATATGTTCATGATTGTCTATGTTAAATTATGTAGCCACATCTTCAAGTTATGAAAAAGTATTATTTTTATTATGATATGCCTCATGATTTCATTTTCATGCCTTAAAGTTCTTTTCATGACTTTATTGATGTATCTCAAGTTCATATGTAAAATGTTTCACTTGTTTCCCTTGCTGGGCCTTCTGCTCACCCTTCCTTTTGATGTATGTCCCCAGGTTATGGGATGCAGTAATGAGCCTAGGGTGAACATGAAAAGAATCCTTTCAAGTGTTTAAGAAGAATGTTTTTTTTTGTTTCATGTTTTATGTTCCTTGTTTCCAAGACACTAAACCTTAAAGATCCTCAGTTCCGTGTAATGGAATGAAAAGTTATGTTATAAAAAGACGGGATGCTATAGTTGGTATCAAAGGATGGTTTAGTTATTTGTGGAAATTAGGATATGAAAACTCTAGGAGGAACCCTATAGAAAAGTTTAATATAGGAAATCTTCCTGGTATTTTGGTGAGTATTGAGTAAGGGGTTGCCAAGCAAATACATCCCTGTCTGGATACGAGCAGGTAGAGGTGGCTCTGGCACAGATGTACATAGGGGTAAAACCCAAAAACACCGCTTTGAGCTAGACTCGAACGGGAACTGGTACACGACAATGGGCCTTGCTGCACTCTTGGTTACGACACTCCCGGGTGATATGCTTTGGTTAATTCATAAGCTTGGTATGAACCATTGTTAAAGGAACAAAGATAAAATAAAATAAAGGTTCACATAAGAATATATGATCATTAATAACCTAGATGGGAACCTAGGAGATCACAAGTTAGGGTATACCTTTCATATACAAGTTATCCTTATATGCTTTCAGTTCTTTTTCATGATTATTAGCTAAGTACTTAAACCCCTAATTATGCTTTCTCTTCTTAGTTAATGGTGGGAAATGGAAGAACATGTCCCGACAACCATTGTGATAGGAAATGCGACGATTTTAGAATTAATATGACAGGGATGATTAGGGGATTAAAATATGATTATTATTTTGGAAGACGTTCATTATTTTGGGAACCATATTTGATCGAGGTAAATAGATTACTACGGTATTTTCATTGAGGAGTAAGGTTGACTTATATTTTGAAGAATCGATGAATTTAAGGTGAACTTATAGTAATTTAGGTTACTTATGGGAATGACTAACCTATCTTGGGTAAAATATGTTCAGGTTAGCTACTTTTTTTATAAGATGTTAGGAGTGGTTGATGTTGTCTGGAGATGAACAATGAAGTTGTTTTGGAAGACTATGTTATCAAATCCTTATTGTATTTGGGTTTCAATCATAGTTTGGTTTGTTTTGAGGAATTTTAAGGACCATTATTTAGGGAATGGTCTATGATGAAATTTGGGTAGTACCATGGAACTTTGATGATTTAAAAGTAGTTTCCATTCCTATGGGATTCTTTCTTTTTGAAGAGTTGTTTTACCTTAACCTTTCAGTTCTTGGGATAATGTTTAAAGATAGAATAAATAGATAGTTAATCTTTTGTAGATTATGTGATTCTATAGAAGATGATTCTTGTGCTTTTATGAGACCAAGTGTTTTTGAATTCTCATCATTTGGAGAAAAGATTAGTGTTGGTAGGGACTTGTTATAGGATGAAACTGTACATGAAGGTATGTATATATTCTTATGTTTTTGTTCTATGTAGTAAATGAAATCCTCAAAATTATTAAAAGAAACGTAAAAAAAATGTTGTTGGTTTACGTTTCCTACTAGGTAATCAAAGACCGTTTACACACATCATAAGTTTGGGATTTTCTCATGGTTAACTTTCTCCTAATCATGTTCTCTACCACTCTCCCTCAGAACTTGACCCTTTGTTTTTTCCTCCATGTCCATGTTTTCCAACATGGAACCCTAGTGTGGGTTAACTCGGGTGACCTTTGTACTTCCCTTTCTTTATTTTTAAGTAATAGATTTACTGACTCCTTTTCCGATGTGGGACTTTCAATGAAATTTCAAAACCCAATTTTAAAATTGCGAGGACGCAATTTTTCTTAATGGGGGAAGATTGTAACGACCCAAAATTTTTTAAATAAATTTTGTTTCCCATTTTTATGTGTTATTGTTATACTCAACAAAAACGTTTTATTTGATAAACATGATTATAATTAAAATGAGATCAGTGGGTTTTGACTATTATATAACCATCGGTCAATATGACCGCTGTGAACAAAATGTTTTGATATAAGTAATCTTGGTTAATTATTATAGAAAGAAGATTCGATGGCCTCACCTAGTAGTCTTGGACTGATCGAAGCCCATCTAACAGAGCTTGGGAAGGAGGTAGCACCACTGGGCTTTTCTCTGGATCAAATCCAAGCCGAACTTCATCATGTGAAGCTGGAACGGAATCGCCTTCATGAGAAGTTCAAACTGATAGAAATTACTACTCGGGCAATGTTGACTGAGCCTCCCCAAGATTCTATCACCCTAGCACACCTTACTCTGAGGTCCTATGCTGGTATTATAAGGGGTTATGTAAGGAGACCTTATCTACCTTGTGTAATCCTTGTTTTAAATAAAAATTGGGATTTCTTCTTATGATGAAGTTTATGAATTTTGAAATGACCGGATAAATATAGTATGCATATTTTTGATGAATTTTAGAAAAAGGATATTTTAAATATGTTTATGTAAACCCTAAATAATTAAAAATGTGTAATGATTTTCAAAAAATGGTCTTCTGCAATTATGTTCAGTACTAAATTTAGAGTCTAATAAGACCAACTTGATTTTTGATGAATAGTAAATTATGAATAGTGATTTTATGATTAGGATTAGTAATATGACCAAATGGATTAGTAATCTCACTTAAAGAAAGTTTTAAAATAATCTAGGCACCTTGATTAAGTAATGTGATTCAATAAAATATTTAAATAACGGTTTCATTAATTATTATTCAAGTATTAGTTTTTTCGGGTGAATAGTGTTTTTAAATTAAAATTTTAATTAAAAATAAATAGAAAATTATTTTTATAAAAATGACTTTATTTTTGAACTCAAAGAAGCGATATTATGTTATGGTAATTTTTGGGGTTTTTCTGAAAAAAAGAATTTTCGATGAATAGTGTTTTTATTTAAAAATTAAATTAAAAATATTTAGAAAATTATTTTTATAAAATGGATTTCATTTTTGAAATCAGAGCATTGATATTTGGTTAATGTGAAATTTTGGGATTTTTCTGAGAAAGTTGAATTTTCAGTGAATAGTAAAAATACAGTTTTAGGGTTTCAGTATGTTTAATGACATCATAACGGTGTCATGATGATGTCATGAGACCTTTTGAGGGTTGGCCGGCCAAGGGTGATGAATGATTGTTTTGGGGGCCCCATGTGGCCAAACTCCATGATAAATGACAAGGGAGACCACATGGGTTTGAGAAAAGCACATGTGAGGTGTCCCTTGGCCATTAATGCCTTGTCCCCTCACTTTCCCTATAAATACCAAGCCCTCCTCTCATCCATTCGACTCCACACTCATTCCCAACGAATTTATGTTCTCATTACCTCACAAGGAGTCCTCCCAAGGTTCCCCCCAATCCCTCAAGGTCCCAACCTTTGAGGTTTAAGAGTTACATTTTAAGGTAAGGGATCCGACCCCTCTCTTTCTTTTCAAGTAATCTCTTTTATGTCATTTCTTTTATACTCCATGTTCTTATGTTGGAGGATGTTATTTTATATTCATCCTACTGCCTATTTCATGTTCATATGATGAGAGACCCCCCCCCCCTTTCTCTCATCAATTCGTTTTAAGAATGTTTAAGTGGCGCCGTTAGGCTGCCGAATTTTTATGGGATTCTTTCACCTTCCCCGTTTTCAAGTTCTATTTTCATTCAAGTCTTTCATGTTCCTTTTTATTATGTTGGGGTATGATCTCTAAATTATCATACATATCTTTTATGATCATATGATGAGAGACCCCATTTGATCGCTTCAATTCAGTATTTTTAGGTTTTAAGTGGCGCCGTTAGGCTGCCGAATTTTTAAGTGGTTCTTCACCCTTCTCGTTTTGAAGTTCTACTTTCATGTCAATTATTTCAAGTTCCTTTTTGTAATATTGGGTTATGATCTCTATATCTATCATACTGGACTCTTATGTTCATATGATGAGAGATCCCATTTGATCGCTTCAATTCAGTATTTTGATGTTTTAAGTGGCGCCGTTAGGCTGCCGAATTTTTAAGTGTTTCTTCACCCTTCTCGTTTTGAAGTTCTACTTTCATGTCAATTCTTTCAAGTTCCTTTTTTTTATGTTGGGGAATTATCTCTATATCTATCATACTTAACTCTTATTTTTACATGATGAGAGACCCTATTTTATCTTTTCAAATCATTTTTGTTGATGTTTAAGTAACGCCGTTAGGCTGCCGAACTTTCATAAGGGAAATCTAATTTTTTTTCTTCCTTCCATGTTTTTCATTTCAAATGGTATGTCCTTGAAATTTCATTACCATGATCATTTATCCTTCTTATTCTGTCCATTTACTATTTTATGGGTCATTTATGAATGTTTGAGCCATTTTACCTCTCTTTTAATGTCTTCCAAAACCTCGGAACATTGCCGTTATGCTGCAGAATTTCTGTCTCAAAATGTCTCTCTCTTTTTCTAAAGTTCTTTTATTTTATTAAGTGAATATTCAAAGCTCTTTCTTCTAAAGGGGTATTCACATATATACCAAAATGATCTATTTTAAATTCTACGATTTACATACATGAGGCCCACCTTCCTTTTCTGTGGGTTTTAAAGTGACGTAAAGATCATGTCTTTAAAGCAGTTTTTAAAACATTATGATTATGAAATGAAACCAATTTATTTTATCCTATGTGGGTTATTTATGAAATGTTTGATGATGATATATGTGGCTCACATGATAATAAAGGCAAATTTAAGGGTGCGCCCTGATAGCGCTCCAATGCATTGGGTAATGATGTAACCACTAGAGATTACAATTTTCACGATACCTTGGTGAATAACCTTGGTAATTTTAAAATGACACCTTGGGGATGGACCATGGTGATATGTTCATGATTGTATATGTTAAATGATGTAGCCACATCTTCATGTTATGAGAAAGTTTTATTTTTATTATGATATGCCTCATGATTTAATTTTCATGCCTTAAAGTTCTTTTCATGACTTTATTGATGTATCTCAAGTTCATATGTAAAATGTTTCACTTGTTTCCCTTCTTGGGCCTTCTGCTCACCCTTCCTTTTGATGTATATCCCCAGGTTATGGGATGCAGTAATGAGCCTAGGGTGAAAATGAGGAGAAGCCTTTCAAGTGTTTAAGAAGAATGTTTTTTTTTGTTTCATGTTTTATGTTCCTTGTTTCCAAGACACTAAACCTTAAAGATCCTCAGTTCCGTGTAATGGAATGAAAAGTTATGTTATAAAAAGTTTGGATGCTATAGATTTTCCCACACATGGAAGATGGAAACTTCCTCAACTGATATAATTTTTTATTAAATGATTTAAAATTTTTCGGTTATGTTAGTGCTTCTGAAAGGTGATGGTGTTTATGTATGGTTTTTTAGTTCCATTAACATGTATGATTGAGGCCATTTTATATACTAAGGAGTCATAGTGGGTATTGGGGTCATACAATAGTTTTATAAGGGAACTGATATCTTCTTGTAGTATGACCTAGTGACTCATAGGCCTCTAGTGTTGTTTGAGGTATGCCATGTGTCTTCTCTACAAGAACAGTTGTTTTAGTAAAAAAACTATTTATAAAAAAATATACCCCTTGTATGGGATCAATAAATTCTAGTGGAACCTTTTTCTTAATCGTTGTGTGTAAAGGCTCTACTAGAAAATATTCAGTGGCCCCAAGAAACTATAAATTTTTTGAGCTAACATTAGGAGGAGAAAGAGAGCATTTCCTGAATATTTAGGTAGAGGTAATTAGGACCTATGATGTCTTACTCATTAATGGATGGTTTGAAACTATCGATACGTAGTTTTACAATTACTAGTGATGATCCTTGTGTTTCTCTATTAGTGGTATGAAAAATTACTTTTTAGATGACAAATAATTCTCAGTAGAGTTGGATGGGCTCATATGTAGGTGGGTATGAACAGTTACGCCATAGTTAGATATAATTACTCATGGAGTATAAAATTATATTAGAATTTGGATTCCTATGGTAGTATTGGAACATTAATGAGACATTCTTAAGGATGTTCCAATCATTCCTCCCAATCAAAATCTTGAATTTTTCATAGCAATTTATATAGGTAAGATCCTGTATCCACGCCCACATATCAAATGAACATGTATATACATGAGAGATAAATCTTTGGTGGTACTATCTATAAATCATTGGCTATGTTAGAACTAGGGTATTACCCTATTCTCTATAAGTGTCCTCCATCAATAAGGTAGAAGCGGTCATCCAGTTATGCATGGATTAATGATTCTTAATCCATCTAAATCGGGATGGAATGTCCACCATCATGAATTGATGAATCAATTGACATGTTGTTAGAGTTGATGCGGTCCGAAATTTTTGAACTTAGTATGAGTAATATTTTGTTCTATGTTTGATAGGGGGATATAACAATGCTAGAATTCCATATCTTCTACAATTAACATGTGTTCTTGATGTTTCCCTTGGGTTTCAGGAATTACCCAGTAGTGTATTTGAGACTCATGAAGTGGTTCTTCATCACTACAAAGACCGGTTCATAGTTGTATTCATAAATAAAACCCATGTTTAATCATAAGTATAGGTTAACCACTTGAAAAAAATGAGGATATCTTTAGACATGATATGAGAGAACAAATTTTTTGGAAATATCTCAATGTTTTATTTCTAAATTTTGAAGATCTAAAACATTGGATATTACTTCTCAAATATTATTGTAATGGTAGATTCAAAAATTCTTTGTGAAAATAAATCTTGGGATCCACCCAAGATAGTGGATATTGTTGTATATATAGATTATTGGGTTTTCCAATACGTTTTTTTGAGAGATGTGACATAGAAGTTATCCTCTTTGAATTTTTCACTTATAGAAAATAATGATTTAGTGTAACTCTGATCAATTTTTATCAACCCTCCACTTGTTTATTCATTCCATGATTCAAAAATTAGAGATATTAGTAGGGATATATTGTGTGACAAAATATCCATTGGACATGTTCCTGGCCTATTTTGTAAATGTTAGGAACCTATAACCAGTTTTCAAGGATATATAATGATACCATTGGCACAATGGGTGGTGATGATATTGGGGATCCATACTTTCCCATAGCATTATATCTAGTAATGTTAAGGTTGTATCATTATCATCTGGAATCAGGCTTGGTGGATGAGGATGTAATAGTGTGTTTCTGAGTATGACCCATGATGTCTCACTTATCTATAAGTGAAATATGTGTTTCATAGATTGATGTGTAAATGATATTGTATCATTTTAGTTTTCATGATTGGGATTCAATGATCATTGAGAGGCCCTGATTCTATTAGAGTTTCCAAATTCAAACTCACCTTGTCATCCCACATATTAACTAACCAGTAGTAGAGAATACTTGTGAGTTTGGGATGCCTCTAAATTAAATAGGTAGCCTGTCTTCGTGGAATTATACGATCGAAATAGTGATGTAGATGCTCAATATACAAGAGGGGGGTGAATTGTATACTTTAAAAATTCATTTGGAACCTTTAATGTTAGTTAAGAATAACTATGTTTTCCTTAAGCAAAGGAAAGGTCTAAGTTTAACAAAGTTAAACTAAGAAAATTCACAACACCTCTAACACCAAATAAAACATGGAAAGAGATTCCGAACGTAGGTTCCGGAAATATGGTTCCGGAAATTGAAACATAACAAAAGATTATAATATGAGATTCTACCTTAAAGCGTATAGAATCTAAATGAAGCAGAGTACAAATAAGAAAGTATAAGAAAGTTATACTTTCCTTATATTACAAAATGCAGCGGAATATAATCAAGTAGTAAAACTACAAGTAACAAGATATAAATCTTTTAACCCAAAGAGAAGGGTATCCAACAACCTTGGATAAAGGTCCCTTGATTTATACTTTCAAGCAAGTCTGTCTTACCCACACCAGGGTAAGCCCTCGATACGATGATCGGAGTCTCTGTCTTGCTATTCCCGCAAGCCCTCAACTTCAAGGTAGTTGGCAACCTCTCTCTTCCTCAGCAAGGAAGCCCTCGAACTTCAAAGTAGTCGGCACCTCTGTCTTCTTATCCCCGGAAGCCCTCGAATGTAATCACCAACATTTGGAGTCGCCCAAATCTTTGAGAGTTAATAAGATTCTCTCTCTCTCTAGAAATCACTTCAAGTAGATTAGTCAGCCTTTTAGCACTTTTTCCAGCCATCAGCCATGAGCTCTTTCAAATGAGATCCTATTTATAGGTAAGGTCGGCTCCTTCTCCAATAGTCATATTTTCCTTAAAGACCGGAGGGACCTGTACACGTGTCACTTAGAAAACGGTTAATAAGAAACAAAATAGACGACATCGTTTTATAACAAAACAAGTGTAACAGAATGTACGACATCGTTTTAAACTCTAACATAAATGTTCAGAATGAACGCTTCGGAGTAAAGGTTCAGAGTGTAAGGAATAATAATAAAGAGTAGAAAAATTATAGAAAAGTAAGGAATATAATAGTTCGGAGTCTAACAAAGATATTTTTTGGAGTCTGAATTAATTTAGAGTGTATAAAACAAAGATACTCAAATTCTGTTTAATAGGTGAATTCAGAATGAGAATTCGGAATAGGAATTCTTCATCAGAAATCGTAATGAGAATTCATCATCAGGATTCGAATGAGAATTCATCATCAGAATTCGTAATGAGAATTCATCATCAGAATTCATAATGAGAATTCGTCATTAGAATTCGTAATGAGAATTCTTCATCAGAATTCGTAATGAGAATTCTTCTTCAGAATTCGTATCCTGAATCTGGAATAGAACTTAGTCAGAGTTCATATCCGGAATTCGGAATGAAACTTCCTTATAGTTCTTATCCAGAATCTGAATCCTAAACAGAATGCTTTATATCAATGTTTCAATGATTCCGAGAAAATTAATCCGAATCTCATACATAAGAAAAATATGGATGAAAAAATGATAAGAATAATTTTTCTTATAAAGGCGATTTTCCTTAAGAAAGCAATTTTTCTAAAGATAAGGTGTTTGTGATTTTCAAAACAAGAATGAATGAAAAAGTCATAAGGGAAACCTTATTGACTCAACAATCTCCCCCTTTTTGGAAAGCACAAACATCCTTACGAAAAAGAAATTATGAAGAAAGAAAAACATTAAGGCTTATCTCCCTTTGCTTTAAGGATATTGATGAATACAACTAACTCCCCCTTAGGCTTTGAAACTCTAAGGATCGTATTCAGATTTCTGGAGTGATAGATAAGAATGTCTTCTTTAATGAAAAAGCTCCCCCTTAATCAAACTCTTATTAGAGTTTTTCTTTTTCTTAAGGATCTTTTTCTTCTTCCCCTTTTATAAACTCTTATTAGAGTTCTTCTTTTTCTTAAGGATCTTTTTCTTTATCCCCCTTTGTGATTTTCAAAATGAATTGGAGGGAATGGAAAAAAATAACAAAGTACCTGAAAAATTAGTAATGACAACAATAGAAACGACAAGAACGACTTTCATTAATTTTGAAATATGAGCAACAAAAAGAATACAACAAAAAGATCGGATTTGATTATTTCGGATCTTTTTCCTTCGACATGAGCCCCTTCAGAATAGTCTTGATCTTCTTCAGGTCTTTATGATCTTCTTCCGCTTGCCTCTCTAAGACAACAATTCTTGCGGATTGAGATTCAATTTTTTCTTCCTGGGATTTCATCTTTTCTTCCTGAGATTTGATCTTCTCTTCCTGAGCCTTAATCCTTTCTTCAAAATCGATCCGATGATCCCTTTCAAACTTCCAGTTTTTGAGAAACGGAATTCAGCTTCCCATTCAGATCTCTCACTTCGTGAATCCGGAAGTTCTTCTCTTCTGTCAACTTCTCTTCAAAGGATGTAGTTAACTCATTTATCTTCTTGTCCTCAGTTTCAAAAGCATCTTTAACGTTGTATTGAAACTCATCGAACAACCTCATCTCTTCCACAGTTTTCTTTGACCAATTTGTCTTCCTCTTGCAAGATTTTCAATGAGATTTATAACCAACAAAGAACGTTTTAAACTGAGCCTCAATCTCAACACACTTGTCCATAACCATAGATACGGAGTCAGTTTTCTGATTCAACGCATGTTGGAGCATCTGGCATCTTGAGTCAATACTAGAGAAGGTCGGAATGGTTCCCACCAACTTCTTTAAGGACTGAACAACAAAGTCATGCCCCAACGAGGATGACACTGAATATGAAATCTTGCTTGAGAGTTTTCTTCCTCAATAAGCTCCAACTTCCTTTTAGATGAATCACCAAATTCCCTTTTCTTGCAAGCCACTAATTTCGGAGTTTCAACAAGGAGTTGTTTTCCCTTGTCTTTTTTCTGAATTGATTCTTGATCAAGAGTTTTCTTCTCCCCAGTAGACACTTGAACAATCTCATCAACAACTTTCTGAACAACATCTTCCTCATTCTTATCCTTCTATGGAGTTACTAACTTAGAGGATTCAGCCTCTGAAGTTCGGAGTGATATATGTTCCGAAGATGATCCTTTATAATCATCCACTTGTTTCAAAAGATCTCCTGTTTCACCACTTCCTTCAGAAACTTCTTCTTCCTCACCCAATTGCTGAATCTGCTCGATTTTCTCAACATGCTCAGCTGTAGTCTCTTCCGGAAAATCAAGGTTTCTTCCTGGAGTATCAGGTAGAGATTACATGGAGAAAGATCTTGGAACTGGAATGCTACCGGATACCATCTCATTAAATTTCAACAAAGCTTGAACTACCTCGGCTTCTGACATCTTCTTCTTGAGATTCTTCTCCTTTGCCTGTTTTTCAAGCTCATCAGCAGTTCTTTCCTTTAATTCCTTAGCTTCTGCAGGGTCCAATCCGAACTGCGGATCCCCTTCTTTCATTTTCTCTTTATCAGCTCTCCACTTCGTAACTACATCATTAGGATAGGCCTTCTTCTTCTTTGGTTTGGGAGGTGCGGTTTGAACTTTCTTAGACATAGGATCTTCGACTACAGCTGCAACTTCCTTCAACATTCTTTTCTTTACTGTTTGGGATGATTCCGGTTCAGCAGCCTTCGGAACCGTTTCTTCTTGATTAGGAAAATCAACGAACTCACCAATCTCCTTGTTGAAAGCGACATCCATCCTCTTAAGTGTGTCATCACTAACCAACAAAATTTTACAAACCCTTGGCTTAGATCTGTAGGAATCCTTGAAAGATTCAAGGCACCGAACTATCAACTTTGATAATATTGCTGGGTACATTACGATTTGTGCTCTGAGATTTCCCTTCTTAAGATTTTCAATGGTTATAATAATGTGCCTCATGAAGTTAAACTTTCTTATATTTATCAGGAAATATAAGATATAGATCTCACTCTTCTTCAAGCTGTCTTTATCACCTTTCCTCAGTATGATAAGTCCTTGCACCCACAACTCTAGGATCCGGATGTTTGTGGATAGACTTGCAATCTTCGGAGCCTTGTCATCAGCCAGTCCGAGAGTTTCTAAGGCTTTTTCCTTGTCGAAGCTACCCTCAGAGTTCAGCAACACATGCGAAATAAATTCGGCTTCTCCTTCATAGGGCAACCCTACCAAGCTTGCTGCCTTGGTATAAGAAAGTTTGTAGGTCTTTCCATAAGACTTAAAAGAAATCTTCTCCCTATTATCTTCCTGGAAGAAGGAAACAGTTTCATAGAACTCAACAAGTTACTCTGTAAAAACATCGTCTTGAGTCCACGGTTTGGATACAGCAACATCTTCCCAGCCATTCAACATAATGTTTTTTTAAATAAGAGAATCATAGTTGTTGAAGAAATTCGGATGGACTATCCTTTCTCTGTAAACTAAACATTGCAAAATAGGCTTAGTGGATGACATTTCTTGAGATGCTAACTCCGCAGACATTCAGATCTGTATTCCTCTGAGAAGTTCGGAACGGAGAAAACTGAGGTTCGGAACGACCTTAAATCATAGAGGCATAGATTCGGGACGCGAGAGCTTGAAATCGATGTGGGACTAGTATTGGGGTCCCCTTTATATAGGCAACGAGATGACGCTTCACCTTCCACAGTTGATCTAACGGTTGGAATAAGATGAGATCAGATTTGACGGTTGAAAGCTTGAATCCGATCTTTTTGAGGTTTTATTAGAACAAGAAATTAAGAAAACTATAATCCGAAAACATAGTACAAGAAAATTCCAGCAAGTAAAATATGACTACGAAAACTTGAGTAGGGAAATCATACCTTTCGGATTGGATGAGGAGGATTATTCGTAATGGATAATATAAAAAGATGATTACAAAAAAACATTATTATAAAAAGACAAACTTCTCAAAAATTTACTACGGAAAACAATCTCAGTAAAAAAACTCAGTACGAAAAAGTCAATACGAAAAACACATTACAAAAAAAAATCAGTACAAAAATCTGGTTATGAAACTTCCAGTATGTAATTTTCCATTCCGGAAATGTTTAATACGAACACTTCTATTCCAGAAGTATTCTGTACAAGAATGTCCAATCTGAAAAATTTTAGTTCCGGAAATTCCATTCCGGAAATCTTCTTTCCGAAAAGTTTGAAATCAAACTAAAAAAGAATTAATTAAACCAACAAACAAATGTACTCCCCCTATGAAAAAGAATTATTAATGTATGGAGACATTTTCAATAGAATGTTAATTAAGAAATATTACCTTATGGTTATCATTCCTAACTTCTGTTTAATATATTCAAATCTATTAGAAGGCAAAGATTTTTTGAAAATATCAGAAAGTTGATCTTGCATTCTGATAAGCTGAAGAATAATATCTCCTTTACAAAAAGAACATTTGAAATCAAGGTTTTACCAAGAAAAACAATATTACCAATACCAACAATCTCTCCCTTAGCATTATCTCCGAATGTTACCTTTCCTCCTTTCGTTTTGATAATCTTTTCAAAAAATATTTTGTTACCAGTCATGTACCGGGAACATCCACTATCCATGTACCATGTATTATTGCTGGTACTCTGTTTATTATCCTGAAATCAAGAAGAAAATTAGACTTTCGGAATCCAAACTTGTTTGGATCCGAGAATTCCAGTCAATAAAATTTTAGGTATCCCCATCTTCTTAGAAAAGTAATCTTTGTGAAATCCTAGAGATTGGGTTTTGTTTAAGGAACAATTCTTTGCCCAGTGACCACCACATTGACACTTGGTACAAAATGGGGCACTTTGAGGAACAAAATAATTGTTACTAAAAATAGGTTTTGCATGTGTATAACCAAATACGGATTTATTTCTTAAAGGTCGTATTTGGGAATACATCTTATCAAAATTTTCTTTACCATGGGTAAAGTTTGATAAACACTTCTTTAAGGAAAACATTTCGGACTTGAGTTTTACAACCAAATTTTTATCCTCAAAATCATTAGTTTTTGAACTAGAGATAGGCTCAAAAACATTTTTCTTAGAAATTACTTTTTCTAATTCCTTAGAATGTTTGTTCTTCTCAGAACTTACCTCCTCATGATTTTTTGAAATAATTTTAAAATCAGAATTTTTCTTATCAAGATCTTTAGAATGATCTGATATCTCTTTTGTAAGAATATAATTCCTATAGTTTGCATTATCAAGATTCTTATTTTGTTTGGAATTCTCAATCTCAAGAAGTTCAGCAAACCTAGAGATTTCTTCATAAGTAGGTAAAGTATTTTCTTCATCATAAGATG
This sequence comes from Viscum album, assembly GCA_963277665.1. NCBI lineage: Eukaryota > Viridiplantae > Streptophyta > Magnoliopsida > Santalales > Viscaceae > Viscum > Viscum album. The sequence goes on from OY728151.1 coordinate 26,945,093, forward strand.
ATTCTTCATCAGAAAAGTTATAATACTTACAATTATTAGAATTTAATGAAACATTGGTCAATGATTCAGCATTTTGTACCATAGCCATAAGACAATGATTATCAATAGGTAATCTGGCTATAAGACCAAGATTCTTCTGTCCTGAAGATTCATAATCAGGTGATTCATCTGAAGAGTCAACACCACTGGCACTCCTGGTGTCATTATCTTTCTGAACTTTCTCAGCTTTAGCTTTATAATACTTCTTCATGTTCCTGTCTGAATGTCTTTCCTTCCTTTCTTTCTTTTTGAGCATAGGGAAATATGGTCTAATATGTCCAGCTCTTTTACATTCATAACAAGTATCTTCTCCATATTTCTTATCTTTCCTTTCCTTTTTCTTATACATAGATTGAAAATTTCTCTGTCCAGCTATCTTGTTCATCCTTCGAGCAAGATTTGCTAAATCATTTTCTGAAACTTCACTCTCACTTGATTCGGATTGGAAAATAACTTTCTTAGACTTGGATCTGGTTCCTCTCTCAGGAGTCTTAGCTTTCATCTGATTTGATGTTTTAGTAAAAGCAACTGTACCATTTCCATTCTTCTTCTTGATGTTGTCTGCATCTCTCTTCATTCTAGTTTCATGTTGTAGAAGAGTTCCAAATAATTCATCAAGATTAATTTGAGTGACCCTCCTGTTCTCATCTATATATGTTCTCTTGGATTCCCATTCATTGGGCATAATATCAATTATTTTATCCACAAGAGTTTTATCATCTAAACCTTTCTCTCCCATAGATTGTAGAATGTTGACAATAGTCATAAATCATTGTTGAACATTACAGATAGTTTCTCCATAAGGAAAGTTGAAGCCATGATATTCAGCTCTAAGCATAGCTCATCTAGTTTCAATCACCTTGGAAGTTCCAAAGTGTGTAACCTCTAACTTCTTCCATATACAGTTATCTTCTTCACAAGAAGAAATTTGGCTATATATATTTCTGGTCATTAAACATAGTAAAGTGTTGCGTTCCTTATAGTTTAGTTGACATACTTTCTTTTCCTGATTAGTAAAAGATCTGACTTTCTTGTCTGGAATTTTATAATCACCAGTAAGCATAACAAAGTTGACTACTCCAGTATTGATAACAGAAGTCTTCATACGATCTCTCCAGTATTCCTAGTCATTACCATCAATGATTGGTCGTCTTGTAGGATTCAGATTATCAATTGACCCAACATTGATTCCTGCCATACTTAATATAACTTTTCACAAAACCTTGTTAGTAGAAAAGAATCGTAATAACAATGTTCGGAATGGGAAAAGATTGGAATGGAAATTCGGAATGAATATGTGAGCAAGAAAAACTTGTATGTGAGTATAAGTATTTCAGAGACCTGCTCTGATACCAAATATAAGATTGGTATAGAGTAAGAGGTTTCCATCCTCTGATACCAATTGTAGGATCGAAATAGTGATGTAGATGCTCAATATACAAGAGGGGGGTGAATTGTATACTTTAAAAATTCCTTTGGAACCTTTAAAGTTAGTTAAGAATAACTATGTTTTCCTTAAGCAAAGGAAAGGGCTAAGTTTAAAAAAGTTAAACTAAGCAAATTCACAACACCTCTAACACCAAATAAAACTTGGAAAGAGATTCCGAATGTAGGTTCCGGAAATATGGTTCCGGAAATTGAAACTTAACAAAAGATTACAATATGAGATTCTACCTTAAAGCGTATAGAATCTAAATGAAACAGAGTACCAATAAGAAAGTATAAGAAAGTTATACTTTCCTTATATTACAAAATGTAGCGGAATATAATCAAGTAGTAAAACTACATGTAACAAGATATAAGTCTTTTAACCCAAAGAGAAGGGTATCCAACAACCTTGGATAAAGGTCCTTTGATTTATACTTTCAACCAAGTCTGTCTTACCCACACCAGGGTATGCCCTCGATACGAAGATCAGAGTCTCTGTCTTGTTATCCCCGCAAGCCTTCAACTTCAAGGTAGTTTGCAACCTCTGTCTTCCTCAGTAAGGAAGCCCTCGAACTTCAAGGTATTCGGCACCTCTGTCTTCATATCCATGGAAGCCCTCGAATGTAATCACCAACATTCAGAGTCACACGAAGCTTTGAGAGTTAATAAGAGTCTCTCTTTAGGAATCACTTCAAGCAGATTAGTCAGCCTTTTAGCACTTTTTCCAGCCATCAGCCACAAGCTCTTTCAAATGAGCTCCTATTTATAGGTAAGGTCGGCTCCTTCTCCAACGGTCATATTTTCCTTAATGATAGGAGGGACCTGTACACATGTCACTTAGACAACGGTTAATAAGAAACAGAATAGACGACATCATTTTATAACAAAACAAGTGTAACAGAACGTATGACATCATTTTAAACTCTAACATAAAAGTTCGGATTGAACGCTTCGGAGTAAAGTTTCGGAGTGTAAGGAACGATAATAAAGAGTAGAGAAATTATAGAAAAGTAAGCAATATAAAAGTTTGGAGTCTAACAAAGATATTTTTCGGAGTCTGAATTAATTCAGAGTGTATAAAACAAAGATACTAAAATTCTGTTTAATAGGTGAATTCAGAATGAGAATTCAGAATAGGAATTCGTCATCAGAAATCGTAATGAGAATTCATCATCAGGATTTGTAATGAGAATTCATCATCAGAATTCGTAATGAGAATTCGTCATCAGAATTCGTAATGAGAATTCGTCATTATAATTCGGAATGAGAATTCTTCATCAGAATTCGTAATGAGAATTCTTCTTCAGAATTCATATCCTGAATCTGGAATAGAACTTAGTCAGAGTTCATATCCGGAATTCGGAATTAAACTTCCTTATAGTTCTTATCCAGAATCCGAATCCTAAACATAATACTTTATATCAAAGTTTCAATGATTCCGAGAAAATGAATCTGAATCTCATACTTAAGAAAAATATGGATGAAAAATTGATAAGAATAATTTTTCTTATAAAGGCGATTTTCCTTACGAAAGCAATTTTTCTAAAGATAAGGTGTTTGTGATTTTCAAAACAAGAATGAATGGAAAAGTCATAAGGAAAACCTTATTGACTCAACAGGAATTACCTTGGAAATTATTATATAACATGATTCTTTCTTCAAATAAGGATTTTGGTGGGGTTACATGATACCTAAATTCTTTGGTTACTATTCAGAATACTATTTCTACAACCTGATATATGGCCATTCATAGTGGACCATTCTGGATCTAAAGAACTAGCAAGTACTTTTAATGATAGTTATCTACATAGTTTGGAGGTTCCTCTACCATCGGTGGATCTTTCACATAAGATACATTACCATTCTACCTCCACAACAGCACTATTAGAGGACATGGATGGGAGACCATGTAAGTTACCACTATATTAGTCCAATGTAGTGGAACAACACTTATGGTCCTATGGATGGTGTGATAAAAAAAATAATTTTTTAGGCCGGAGATGGAGGCCATTGTACATGGATTAGGGGGATTATTTTTTTGAATATATATCATCAATATATGTATTAATACAATTTTTTTTGGAAAATGGCTATATTCAACTTTCATATGATCTTTTCCTGTTACTATATGTAACGACCCAAACTATTATTAATGAAAATTACTATTGATCTAATAAAATGTATTACTATGTAGAATTATTATATAAAAGACATTCACTTCCTTGGGATTTTGTTTTCCAGTTTTAAAATATCATTAATATATGTTACCATATCCAATATAGCTTTAAACAGTGATCAAATGATTATTATAAATAAAAGGCCTTAAAAATTCAATTTAATCATACAAAAGAAATAATGGCCTCATAATCTATAATTTCTCCATAAGAATCCCATTTTTGGGAGCACAAAAAGGAGGCAGTGTCACTATGATTCTCTCTTGACCACACCCAATCAATGCTTGTTCATGTTATACTTGAACGGAACCGACTATGTGAGTAGTGGAAGTTTATAGGGATTACCACTCGAATGATGTTATCTCAGCTACCCCAAGAGTCTGTCAACATATAACAACTTACCCTTAGGTCTTATGCAGGTGATATAAGTGGTTATTTAACAGGACCCTAGAACTATATTTATGTGTTATATTATTTTATATAATTAATAATATACATTAATTTTATTATATTTTAAATATCTTTTAATTAAAAAATAATTTTTTTCGTTAATATTATATTAAGAAATCTATTATGATGATTTAATGTGTTTTTGAATTAAATAATATTTTAATAAAATATTATTAATAAATTAAATATAAATTATTGTATAATTTTTATGAAAACAATTGTAATTTTTTATTAATGTGTGAAAGCTATTTTTTTGAAAACCCATGAATTTTTTATAATAGATAGTTGTTATTTTAGAACAAAAAATATTACACCATTTAAATATATAATGTGTTTCTTGAAATCATAATAACCCAATAGTTATGTAATAAAATAATATAAAGGTTTTTTCAGCCAATATATGTTTTATAATAAAAATAATCTGATTTTAGATTTGTTTTATTTATTTTTCAAAGCCTTAGTGAATGATCCAAGACTTATAGAACATTTTAACTTGTAAAATGTTTTCCTTGAGAGTGTGACTCACCTCAAGCTAATAAAGCCTGATATTTTATAAATTTAGGCCATTGGCCTTATGAAATAATTTTTTCCACTCCCCTATGTAATATCCTTGGGAAAAAAAATGGGATGGATTATGTTTCTGATTTGTTTGATTTGTAGTGTCCAAAACCTAAATAATAAAGAATTCCCTATCTTTTCATATATAAACCCACCCAAAATCCCACTAATCATCACTAAAAACCATCAAATCACGTCCCTAACCAACCCACATGTCTATAAAATCATCCCATGGCACCCCAAGATCCCATTAAGCCTCTATCAAGCCACTCCCAAGCCTTTGGGATCACACTTACAATTAAAGGATTTATTCCTTTCTCATTTTGTCCAAATTTCATTATGTTGATATAAGAAAAACATTTCAACTAAAAATTTCAATTATGATTTAGAACCACCCTCATACATCTCTCATTATGTTTGAATTATGATAGAACTATTTCTCAATCATTAATGCAACTCATAATCAACTATTAATATGCATAAATTCTATAAGTAATTTCTCATTTCACATTTACTTTCAAGAAATTATTCTTTATTATGAATCTAACCTCCATTACATATTATGGGAAATTTATATATATGAACCCCATACTGTAAATTTCATGTACATATTAGGATTTTTAAAATTCTCTCTCATCATCCATTTATATGAATTCTTATGTCACGTTATTATGCTGCCAAAATTGCTCTGTGATTTTCCAAGCCAAGGTCATTCTGCAGTGAAATCGATAACCTTTTATCTATCAAGGTAATACACCTTTATGAACATTTACTTCATTATTATAGTGTTTCATGTATAAATTACACATTACTTTATCTTGGAATAATATATGATGTTAATGTAATCTGTGTTATATGATCCATGTGGAACATTTATGCATGAAATGAAATGATTAAGAACGGTGCACCCTGATACAACTCCAATGGATTGGATAAAGATTATTATCACAATCAGTCATGTTCAATGTGGATTCACTCATTCTAATACAAGTGAAATGAGGTTTTTCTCATTCTCTATGTGAAACGAACCTTGACTTATTCTAATATTAGGTAAAATGATGATGTCACATTTCCATGTTATTATAATCTTGCAATATCATGACTTTATGTTCATGTTTATTCTTTATGATCCATTGATATGACTATTTCCAAACATGTATGGTATTTTTCATGTTATTCCTTATCTAGTCCCTTACTAGGACTTATAGCTCACACTTTTCTTCTACATGTCTTCAGGTTATCTCATGCAATGATAAGTACAACAAATTTTTTTAGGTCATGTAAAAGAGGTTTTCAAAAAAGTTGTGTATGCCATGTCAAAAGTTGTTCTGTAATGTTCCGAATCCCCAATGACACTAGAAATCTCTATCTACTATATTGTATCAAGTGATATTGTATGTAATAAATCATGTTTTACAGTGACAGAATGATCAGGATTTTTAATATTGGTATGAAATGATAGGTTTAGTTTCTTAGGGATTAGGGTTAGTATACCTTAGAAAAATACATAGGGATATGACTATGTATAATAAAACCATCCAAAAATTTTTGTGAGTATTGATTATGTGTTTTTTCATGAAAATACATCATTTTTTGTTATAATTCGGTAAAGGTGGCTCTTGCATAGATATATCTATGGATAAATCCATAAGACTTCGCATTGAGCAAGACTCTAGTGGGAAACAGTGCATGGAAATGGGCCCTATTTAACTCTTGGTTATGACACACCTAGGGGATATGCTTTTTTTAATTCATTATGTTATTGTGGTCTATTGTTATGATTAAAAAATTTCCCTAGTAAGATATTTTTGGGAAGTAGATCTCGGATAACATATATTGAATCCCATAAATTCATAAGACAATGAAAATAAAGTCATTTATATGTTATCCATTTTTCTTATTTGGATTCCCCTTTATGTGTTACCCTGAACATTCCATTTCTGCTAGGCAATAGCATATAATCATAGGAATATATCTTACAACTGATGTGATGATCAATATGATGATTGTTCTAATGAGATGCCAAATCGGATGAGAGTGGGAATTGAAAACATTATCATGATACTCTCTCAGTTTATTCATGTTTTGAAAATAAACATGGATCAAGAGGAATATTTGACCCCCCATAATAATTAACAAGTTGTAATCATTAGATTTTTGAGAAAAAGGCCTTCTACTTTTAATGGATCATTTGATCCCTCTATTTCCAAACAATTGATCAAGTCCATTGAAAAGATCTTCTCTACCCTTCAATTTTCGTAACATTAGATGGTACTTCTAGATACTTATCATATAGAGGGTGAATCTGACCAATGATGGAAATTGGAAAAAAATACAAATCCTGTGGAGGATATCAAGGAATTGAAAAAAGAAGGATTTCTAGAAAAAAATATTTGATAAATATTTTCCTTGCACATTCTGAATTAATATGAAAATGGAATACTTTGACATCAAGAAAAAAAGACGGTGAATCCATCATAGAATATGAAGAAAACTTAACAAGTCATTCATTATATACATCCATCGTTGTCTTTACCCATGAATAAAAGGTTTAACTCTTCATTGGTGGAGTAAAACCTAACATAAAGAAAGCCCTAGTGATCCGTGACTTTGAGATATATGTGAAAATTTTCTGATGTTCCCTCATGGTTGAAATAGAGTTCAGAGAATATTAGTGGTGTCATGTGGAAATGAAGCATAAGGTAGAAATTAATTATGGCAGTCTAATTGATAATTCCAATAGACCTAAAAAATCCAACATGCCAAAAGAAAAAAGTGTGAAAATAATCACCCTGAAAATTTCTTAAAGGGGATGAAGAAATGATTTAGGTGTGGAAGATTAGGACGCCTGACCATTAAGTACCAAAAAGAAAAACACATGGCCTCAAGAGAGGAATGTAACACTCTATTTGACACTCAATGCATTTTTAATTCTTTAAATTGCATTTAATTGGGCCGCATTACAAACTAGATCCATATTCCAAGGGTTTTCGTAGGCAACGTACAACCTCCAAGGTAACAAGGGAGATCTTTTTCATCACTACCTCAGAAGTGAATCGCCACAACGAATAGGTGACATGAACACTAGTTATTCAAAAAATAATAAATAATATACTATTTGATTATGGCTCAACACATTGTTTTATATCCCAAACATATTGTAGAATAATCCCAAAACCATCCAAAATCATATATGTAAAGATTTTTGTATGAAGAAAAATTGGGAAATCATTACATCGCATAAATATAACACCTCAAGTATCATAATTTGTGGATTGAATCTCCCTGTGAACCTCTTAATACGCCCTATGGTAAAATTTATATGAAATTATTAGAATGGATTGGATTTCCCTATATAGAGCCTAAATAAATTAACATGAGAGAGAAATCACTCTCTATATGGAGAACCGACCCTTGATTCTGTACAAGTGAATGGAGGATGATAAATTTTCTTTAGCAAAAACATCTCAAGTGTGGATGTTACTACCCTATTAGAATGTGTATCGTTCTCATATGATTGATTATAAGGAATAATCCATCCTTGAAGACATGTTTATTCTAAGGTAATTTGCTGATGTGTTTCCCAAGGAATCAATTTGTATTCCTCCAAGAAGAGATGTTGAATTCTCAATTGATCATATACATATTGAATTAACAATATTTAAGAATATATATATAATGGATATTGAAGAGAATGAGGATCTTGAAAAAAAATAAAAGGTAATTTTGATAAAGGGTTTATATGCCGCAAGTGCATCACCATGGGGTGCACTAGTCCTCTTCATCAAGAAGAAGGATGAGTCAATTCTTGTTTACGTTGATTATCTTAAGCTCAACCAAATCACGATAAAGAAAAAGTATCATCTTCCACGAATTGATGGCACATTTGATCAGATATGTGGAGCACAGTAAATCACTAATATGGATATGTGGTTGGGATATTACCATGTAATGGTGAAGAAGGAGGATATCCCCAAGACTTCATTTCGTAAAAGTAAAGAGCACTATGAATTTATAGTAATCCCTTTCAAGATCACTAATGCTCTAGAAATATTCATGGGCTTGATGAATAGAGTTTTTAGTGATTACCTTGATATATTTGTGGTATTATATTTAGATGATATACTAATATACTCGATCAAAATAGAGAATCATGAGGAGAAGAATTGTACTAGAGAAAAAGAGAAAAGATAAGCTCTATGAAAAGAACCACAAGTGCAATTTCTAGTTAAAGGAAGTGTAATTCATGGGTCATATAATCCAAATAAATGGTATATTTGTGGTTTCCTCTAAGAAAACTACAATTGATGGATGGATAAGGCCAACATCCATAACTACTATCTATAGCTTCCTGGTTTTATCTTGATATTATTGGTGATTTGTGAGACATTTCTCATAATTGTCTGACCCTCTTACCAAGATTACTTAGAAGGAAGTAATGTTTTCATGGACAGATGAATTAAAATATATCTTTATAGAGTTAAAAATGACGCTTATCATTATACATGTGATCACACTAACCTCAAGTGGAGAACTTTTTCTGGTATTGAATTATGCATCAAATAAGGGAATGTGTTATCTATTGATGAAAAATCATAATGTCATTTCCTATGATTTAAGGCAATATAAATTTCAGGTGACAAACTATCCAACACATGATCTGGATTTGGATGAAGTTATATAATCTCGAAAATTTTTGTGGCATTGCCTCTTTGGGAAGAAGTGTGAAATATACATGGACCACAAAAGCCTTATGTAAATATTTACACATAAATAGTTGAATATGTTCCATCAAAGATTGTTAGAGATGATCAAAGACTATGACTTCTCAATACATTAACACCCTGGTATAGTGAATAAGGTGTTGAATTCTCTAAATTGAAAGGACCCAACAAATCTATCAATGATAAGAATTAAAAAGGATACAATCTTCTTAGATTTGAAGAAGATGGAAATGGAAATCATAAAAAAGGAACATCCTAATTCTTTTCAAAAGTTATTTTTCAATTTTCGATTTTTGAAAATGATAATGATAGATCAAAAGGATGATGTGGTAATTCATAAGAATGTGGAAACTATCAGAAAAATGAAATCCTCAACGTTCAATGTTAATAATGAATGGATTTTTTGATTTGGGACAAGACTATTTATTCCATCAAATCGTGAGTTAATGAATGAACATTTGGATGAGGTACATAGTTCTATGTTCCACATTCTACCAAGAAACACACAGATGTATTGGGATCACTAGAAGAATTATTTGTGGGATAACATGAAGAAGGATATCATTGGGTATACATCAAAGTGCAATGAATGTCAGCAAATGAAGGATGAGAGGCAGATGTCCAATGTGATGATGTAACAATTAAACAAAACAAAATGTAAATGAGAGAACATCATTATGGACATTGTCACTGGATATCTGAATTCTTCCAAACGAAAAAATGCTAGTGGGGTTGTTGCGGATCGTCTTATAAAGACTTCACAATTCATTTCAATTTCATAGTATTTCTCATCAGATCAACTAGCACATATAGATATCAGATAATCGGTAAGGCTACCTGGAGTATCATTATTTATTGTATCTGATCAAGATCGAGGATTAACCTCTATATTGTGGAAGACTCTTCAACATTCTCATTATAATGATATGTATTTTAGTATGACTTATTATCCTCAAACTGATTCCCAATCTGAGCAGGCTATATAAACACAATAGGACATATTGAGATCATAATAAATGGACTTCAAGGGTGGATGAAATCATCATCTTCCTCTGGATGATATCTCTTACAATAATAGTTTCTACTCAAGAATAAAAGTGGCTCTTTATTAAGTCCTTTATGGGAAGTGGTATAGAATACCAACATATTGGGATTATGTCAGGGAGAGAAAATTCCTAGGTCATTAAATGGTCGATGAAATGGTGGAGATGGTTAAGTCCATCCATCAAAACATTAACGCTTATCATAGTTGACAAAAGTGCTATTATGATAATCATCAACAAGATGTAGAGGTTGATGTTGTATACATGGTATTCCTCTGTATATCACCATGGAAGAGAATTATAGGATTTTGGAAGAAGGGAAGTCTTTGTCCAATGTACATCATCCCTTTTAGATCCTTGATCGCATTGGAGTAGTGGCCTATTAACAAGAACTCCCATCCAAACTATCTCAATTACAAGATATATTACTTGTATCATTCTTGACGAAGTACATACAAGACCCATCACATGTACTCAATCTATAGGTGGTTCTATTAGAGAATGAACCCCCTATAATGAGAAACTGGTGGAAATCTTAGATCATAGGGAATACTTTCAAGGAAGTAAGACAATTCCCCTTTTCAAGGTAGTTTGGTAAAACCGCATGTTTAGTGAAGTAACACGGGAATCAAATAAGTGATTATCCATAGTTATCCTCATCAGTTTTACTGTGAGAAAAGGAAATCGTGATGATGAAATTTCTTTAGGGGGGATGATTGATATGACCCAAACTTTTATTAATGAAAATTATTCTTGATATAATTAATTGTATTATTATGTAAAATGGTAATATAAGACTTATTCAATTTCTTTATTTTATGTTTTTTTATTTTATAATACTTTTATGAAATTTTTTCGTTTATTATATAGTCATTAAATAGTGATCACATGGTTAGTGTAAATATAGACCTTTATCAAATCCAATTTACTCAAACAAAGGAAGTGATGGCCTCATCCAGTAGAATTATTCCATACGATGACCATTTGTCATAGCATGGAAAGGATTAAGCCTCATTAGGATTTTCTCTATGCGAATCCTAATATGAACATCAACTTGTTAATCTTGACCAGAACGGCCTATTGGAGAATTTGTTGTTAATAGAGATTTCCACTCGAGCGATGTTATCTAAGCCCCTGAAAGAGTCTACCACCATCACACACCGTACGCTTAGGCATTATGTGGGTGTTATAAGGGTTTACATAACAATACCATATCAATATGATTATGTGTATTATTTTTTATATAATAATGAATATGCATTAATTTTATTACGTTGTAAATAGTTTTTAAAACACAAATAGTATTTTTAGTTAATATTCAATTTAGAATTATATTCTGATGAATTAATGGATTTTTAATTTAAATAATATTTTTATAAAATATTATTAATAAATTAAATTTATATGATCGTATTGTTTTAATGACTACAATTGTAATTTTTATTATATTCTGAAAGCAATTTTGGTTAAAACCCATAAATTTCCGATAAAGGTCTGTTTTTATTTTAAAATTAAAAATTCACATATTAAAAAAAATAATTAGATAAAATGAATATTATTTTTGGAATTAGGATGATGTAATTATCCAACTGTGAATTTTTCACAATTTTCTATGACAGTTTAATTTTTTGGTAGAAATTAAATATCGTTTAAATATATAAGGTGATTTATGACATCATAATGACCAAATAGTGATGTTAAAATTATACATGGGTTTTTTTAAAGAAATATTTTTTACCATTGAAATAATTTTATTTTAGAATTGTTTGATTTATTTTACAATTCCTTAGTGTACTATCCACGACATATAAAACATTTTAACTTTTAAAATAATTTCCTTGAATGTGTGACTCACCTTCACATAAGAAAGCCTAAAATTTTAAGAATTTCGGCCATGGTCCTTATGAAATAATGTTTTCTACTAACCATTGGAATGAAACATGGTCAAAATCTATGGTATGGTTTGTGATTTTGATTAGTTTAATATATAGTGTCCAAAACATAAATAATAAATAATTCCCTCTCTTTTCCTATATAAACCCACCCATGATCCCATGTATATTAACTCAAAACCCAAGGATCATGTCCCTAACCTTCTATCATATCTTTAAAAGTTTCTAAAGGGTCCCCAATCTCCCATGGAACATCTCTAAATCCTCTACCAAGACATTGGGATCACACTTCCACGTATGGGATTTCTTCCTTTCTCATTTTTGTCCAACATTCATTATTTTGTTATACCATTTTTCCAATTAAAAATGTTGGGAATGATATATAGCACCCCCATACAACCATCCTAATATTTTAATGGTCATATAACTCTTTATATCTCATTAATACCCCCCATTCACACCTGTTACCATGCTGAATGTTCGTGAGGATTTTCTCACTTCACATTTACACTCAAAAAATTATTTTGTATTATAAATATAAATTCTATTAAATATGTTCAGAAATGTATAAATATAACCCTATTAATGTAAATTTCATGAAAATATGATGAGACAACCCATTTTTATTCCATCAATCACTTTTATGATTTTTTGTCACACCATTATGCAGCTGAAATTGAACTACGGTTTTCTAAAATAGAGTCATTGTGTAGTGAATATCATTCCCAATTATCTATCAAATGTTTTCATCTTTATTTAAGTTCACATATTGATTTTATATTTTCATGTATGAATTACAAATTACATTATCATGTATCAATTGATGATGTTTAATAATCCTTGTTATATGATCATTATGGCACACTTATTCAGTAATGAAATGATTGAGAATGGCGTGTCGTGATTGTGCTCCATTAAATTGGGATAATATTTTAATCATGATACGTCAAGTGAAATTAGGATTTAATCATTATAATTCAGGTGAAATTAGGTTTTAATCATTTTCCTTGTGTAATGAGCATTACCTCATGCTAATATCATCTAAAATGTTGATGCCACATTTCCATGATATGATAATAATTCTATATAATGCCTTTATGTTCATGTTTCTATTACTCTCCCTTGAAATATCTATAGCCTAACATATAACATATTATTCATGATATGCGTTGTTTTCTCCAATACTAGGCTTTATAGATCACCCTTTTATTATGCATGTCCTCAGGTTATTCCATGAAATGATGAGTATGACGGAATGTGTGTGGTCCTATAAATGATGTTTTCAATAAAGATGTGTATTTCATGTTTTATATTGTTATGTATTGTTCCTACGCACCATAATCACTAGAAATCTCGATCATCTATGTTTTATAAAGGGACGATTTATGTAATAAATCATGTTTATTTTTGTAATAAAGAGTAGGGTTGTTACGTCTTCTGCAGTTAGTGAGGTGTCATACCACTGATCCCTTCCACTACAGTTATAATATGAATCATATATATTCCACAAGTAACATTAATGGATATATTTTCATGACCAATTTCATGATATCAATTAGGGTGACATCGAAATTGATGGTTAATTAACCTTTTAGTGGTCCCTAAGGACATTTTAGAATGAGTTGGAGAATTCCCTTATTAGTCAAGTATTTTCATTAGCTGTGTTTTTGTTGGTAGCATGAAAACTATCATGAGGTCTCATGAGAGTGGAATATGGTAATGCGAGGTAAGTATCCTCATCTATATAATTATGTGTTCTATTTAGATATGAATATAGTTAAAGGAGGGGAGAAATTACTGGCTCATAAACTTTTGTTTGACACATAGGTATATTTAATATAAAATTTTTATAGTTTGATGTAGAGTTATGTAGGATTTCAATGCTCATGTATAATTGGTCTTTATATATTTAACATATTATATATAATATATCATAAATGCATATTTTTTCAAAAATAATGAAATCAATCTAGATGGGTGAGTCAGATAGAAAATCCATGAACACTATTAAATCCAATATGTGGGTTATAGCCTAGGCATGAAAAACTCATATCAACATTAGATTATCTAATACAGTGTAGCTCTGGGAAGAGTAAATGAATTAATTTACATAATTAAGTTAATTTACATTTAGTTGGGAAACCCCTAACGAATCCCCTTTATAATCCTCTTAATGGAAAATTCCCTAGGGTTCGCCAATAACCATAGAGAATTGTGAGGATGGAGATGAAAAAAACTGGTGGAGATTGTGCTGGTGGATGGTCATAAGATCACATATTAAGGATTATAGTATTACAAGAACCATAATTTTAAAACACTATTATTTTTTTTAATAACACTTTGTTTGAAAACATAAATTATACCCAACAGCCAGCTTAAATAAACAACAAAATAGTATTATCTAATAATTATAACATAGAAATTATATTGGGTGGAATGAATAGTATGAATTAAAATTGAAATATATAATTTTCCTAATAATTTTTAATTTATGAATTAATGATTTGTGAATAACCACAATATTTTTAGTAATGTTTTTTTATTTTCCAAAAATATGTTTTCTCCAGAAAATGGTTTTTGAAATGTTATGACTGAATACTATAATCAATATCTTTTACTTATATATATTTTATTTTATAATAAATAATGTTATTTTTTATATCATCATATTAAATGTATATTAGGGTGATTTTTTGGGAATTTTCTCAAAATATTTGGTATCTTGAAAATGATGAAAATATCAGATTTTTAAAAAAAAAACATCCTTATATTTGTATTAAAAAGTATCATTATGATTGTAATTAGAAAAAATATTAACATAAGTAAAATTTATTTATATAAAATATAATTATTTAAATTTAAAAAATATATATACCTTATTTAGATATGAGTACATTTTTGCGCTTGAAAATACATTTTTTAAGAAAACCGTTTTTCGTTGCGTTTTGTGTGTTTCATTTAAAAAAAATTACAAAATTAAATATATTGATTTTGTAGATATGGAATTTATTATTATAATACATGGGTAAAAATTTAATAAATATATAACTTTCATTTTATTAGGATATTAATAGAAATCATAGTACCTTCATTACCACGGTAATGGGTAAATCATGAAATTTATGTTAAAAATAATGTGATAATAACCATAATATTAGAAGAAAATTATATAAATGTCATTTTATGAGTATATCTCAACTATAATCATTCAAGGGATAAATTTATTACTATTTTGGGCCCAGATGGATGATATTGTGGCATTTATAATATTTAATTTAATGAAAAGTCAAACAGGTCAATATACAGTCCTTAATAATTATAATATTTTTAATATGAGGTCATAAAATGGTATATTTGGATATAAGTTTTATTCATTAAATTTAAGATATTTATCATCATCATGGAAAATTATTTTTTAAATTTAGTTAACAAATAGATGACTTAAATTCTAACAGAACGTGGATTGAGTAATTTGTAAATTAATGGAATGATCAAAACATGTTATTAAAAATATCAAAATTAAAATAATTTGAAATATTTAATGTGATAAAAATATTTTCTAGATAACCATGATATTATTAATGTATAATAATATAGTTTTTATAAATTTTTATAATTCTCATGAACTTTTAAAAGTAATTGTAATGAATTGCAACAAAAATGACAATACTAATATTCTGTGGGATTATTATTTTGATAATTTATTTAAAATAAAGATATTTTTTAAAAATAATAAGGAATATGATATTATATGGTCTAAAAGTTCAACCCATATTCATTTATTGTCCATTTCTTTGCATTTGGATCTCTAATATTATAATTATATTTTAATATTTCAAGAAATTGAAAAATTTCCACTCAGGTCAATTATAAAATGGAACACTTTAATCCACATATTTGCACAACATTGTGTCTTATATATCTACCAAAAAATGAAACATAATATTAAAAATACCCATATCCTTGTTCAATCTATTTGGTTTTATCCAAATGACCTACCCTATATCCATTAATAAGATCTCTAAATGATGTATGCCAAAGAAGAGGTAGTCATGTTTACAAACTATTTCCTGTTTATTTCTCATTCTACAAAATATTAACTTTTTTTCCTTATAAAATTAATAGATAAAGTATAATATGTATAATAATATTTTATACTTATTAAGAGACAAACATATTACATCAATTCTATGAAATATAATACATCGTGAATGTGTTTATATTGCTTACCATCTCCACAAAGTGATGTAATTTATTTTCCATCATCACGTTACACGGATGATTATAATTATGGAAATAATGGATATATATGATTATAATGAAATAATATTTATTAATTATAATTAATATATGATCCAATTTACAAAAAATTCACCCTTAATTGAATTATACCATCGCTTGTGCATACGTGAAAACTTCTATCTCTATTAATTTATGCAATAAATTCATTACGAAAAACATTAATAATGAATCAAAAATTTATTAAATAATTAAATATAATAAATAAATAATAAATAAAATTTTGGATATTATGAATCTCAATCCAATGAAAATTAACTATTTCTTACAAGATAAAAGATGCATGAAAAATGTAGATGTTAACAAACGAAGAAGTGGTAATAATGAAATTTTATTAAAGAATGAGTGGTAAGATGTTATATATGAATTATATATGATATAATAAATATTAATAATATTATATTAAATAAAAATAATATTATTTATACCAATTTAAATGGGGATAAATCATTCTCAACTAAAATAATGCACAATGCAAGAGATTTTCATCTCACTTTTTTTCTATGGGACACATTCATTTTAAAGTAATTATTTACTATTAATGGTGTATATAATTCCCAATGAATATCATTTTTGCTTATAATCAGGAATATAATGTGATATACATATCCATATAAATTTCTTCCTTTCATGGGTATTATGATTCAAAATTTACCAAAGCGGTAAGGGTATATTTCACAATCTCACCAATATTGGAGACTGTTTGTATTTTTGTCCCAACTGAGGAATATTTCTCTTCCATTACCATGTTTTCTAGATTTATTTTATAATAATTTTTTCTATTATACTATAATTTTTAATGTATTTTTAATCATTTTTTACAATTTATAATAATTTTTAAAGAAATTTATATGTTATTTCCCAAATAATAATCACAATATCATTCTTATAGAAATATGTAAGGAATTATTTTAAATTATAATATATGATTGGATTTTAACACATTTATATTGAATTAATGATTTAATGATCCCACTAAAATTTTACAGGTTTATTTTAAAATATTTTTTTTCCTTCGTATAACTTTATTTTCATTTTTAATTTTAATTTCAACATGAATAATTAATTTTAAACAAAAATTTTTTAATGATATTTTAATGTTAATTATTTTCACCAATGAAAAAACCATTTATGTTAAACAGTAACCATTGGGTATATATTATAATTATACATTACTTTGAATCATTCAATTAATTGTGATAATTCAATATTTCATTTCTATTAAAATACAAATTATTGTATTATATAGATGATTATTACATCATATATATATTATTTTTAGGTATGATGTTTACATTTAATTTAATTATATTAACAGAAGAAATATTGATAAATACATATCCTTTATGGATATTTTAAGATATAGAAAATATGTCGATGTTTTAAATTGAACATTTGATATATGAGTAATGGTTCGGACATGTAGTGATGGCTTGGGCCCTAAATTATATATCCCATTGGTGAATCAGTATGTCTCTTGAGGTAAATTAATTGAAAAAATTAAATAATATTATACATATAGTTTTAATCTATATTTGGAATGGTATTGAAGGTATTGGTATCATGTGCCTATAAACTAGACTCCCAAAATTAATCATTTACTTAATTATGAATTCAACTATTATTATAACCAATATTGTCAATAAAATATTTTATATGAATGTACTTAGTTATATATTTATTGATTAAATGGCGTGTTTGATTAGTTAATTAACTCACCATGTTGATTTTCCTTATTTATTTATGATATATATATATTGAAATACAAAATCCAATGTTGAGAATTAGATCCCTTCCCTTTCTTATATCAAGGATTTTAGAAATTGTATAATGAATAATATGATAATATTTGATAAATGAAACAAAGGTTTACATAAATAAAATATTTCAGGTACTTTATGTTTTCAATTATAATTTGAAATTCAATTGTGTTACTTGTTTTCCAAAACTATTAAACTATTCGGTCCTTCAAAAAGTGATTACTTGTATCTGGTGAAAATTAAATAATATAAACAAGGAATCTAGTATAATTGATTTTATGTTTTTATAATTGTTATTAGAGAAAGTATAGTAGAAACCATCATAACAAGGATTAGGAAAACATATATTAGAGAATGAAATCATATGAATGAATTTGGAAATATTTCCCAAGAAACAAATATTATAATTTTAAAAATAGTAATACATAAATTTTCAATTTCTTGTTTTGAATTTTAGTAATTTTTAGATTATAAATTATTTTTCCTGATGTTATAATATAATATAATGTATTACATTCTTTGAAAATGACACCTTTCATAAGTTATTGTAACTTTATCCATGAACATAATTAAACATGTATGGATGATCTTTTCCATGATGTTCATAATCTAATATATCAAAGGTAACTTGTCTCCCATAATTCTTATCATATGATATCTAAGTATAATGTTTTATTAAGTTGTAGATATAATATTCTATGTGTTATGGCTTCAATATAATGAATGATAAGAAGAGGTTGATAATGAAAAAAAATTATAAGGGGATTTAGGGAAATATGGGTTTTCCCACATTTGATAATTTTGTAATGTAACAACCTGATACTTTATTAATGGGAATGAGGGATTTCTACAAGTGTGGATAGAAATGTCACCAAACAAATTATTAAAGGTTCAGAAGGAAAGAACCAATTTATATTACTTCAACTATACTGATATGGGAACTACAAAAATTAATTCACCAAGCATCAAAGGAATGTAGCACAGAAGAAGTAAAGTGTTCAAGGCTAAGGTTATATTTTTTCCTACAATCTATTGGTAATGATTAATTAATGTTTTATTTTTATTAATGAATATTGTTTTAAAATTATTTTATCGATGATATTATATTTATAATAATCACAAAATCTATATAGATTTTAATGCATGAGCTTCTATAGAATACACATTTTTAATAAGGTTTCATGGTAGTCACAGTATTTTAGGAGAATGTATGATCAATGTATTATAATGTGACATTAATATGTAAGTTTATAGTGAATTATTGATATGTTAATGTGGGTAATTTAGTTACCATGTTCCATTTTTTTGAATTTGATCATACATGTTTTAGAGGTTACATAGGATTGACAACTTATAGAATGGATTATGATGAACATTAGATAAAATTATATGAGATTAATGTGTGAGATATGATATTAGATAACTAATGCTAACAATTTTGGAGTTGTAATATATTTAAATTCCAAAGGAATTACTTATCGATCTTTTTATTCCTTAAACTTGTTTCATACATGGAAAAATCATCACAAATATACATTTACTTGCATAAGAGATGAAGTGGAAAAATATTAGATCATAAAACATTGATGATATTTTTCTGATGACATTGAAATAATCATGTATGTCTATTTTTCATTTTATTTACCAATATAATGAAATAATCCACCAAAATTAGCAAAAGGACCATAATTTGAAAATGGTAGTTATTTTTTTATCAGGAATTTAATAGTATTTTTACCTATCACGGATTTAGGTTTTTGTAATTTTTAACAATCTCATGAAAATATTATCTATAAGAATATATTAGTCATTGTGTCATAGTCATCACTTCCATATCCATATTACATCTTTCTACCAAATTTCTCATTTTCAAAAACTTATTTATGTGAGGAAATTTGTATTTCATTTACCCATTTAGAAGAGAATGTTTTATTAATAATTTTTATAATATGGGTTTTATATAATGGAACTTTTAATTTTATAACCCTAAATTAACGATTAAAATTTCAAATTTTGGGGATGTAATTTATTGAAGGAGGGTATAATGTAACACCTATATATTTTTTATAAGAACACAATGTTCAAGACTGTTCAAGATATGCAGCACATAGTCTTAACGATAAATGAAATACTATCATGTGATGATTATAAAATAGCCTTTCAATTGGTGGGAATGGATACTATTAAAAATAATCAAATATATAATTTTCATACTCATTTTTATGTATTTATTAATAAATTTTGAATTAGAAATTGATTTTCAGTAAAGTTGTTTTATTTTTCAAAAATATGTTTACTTCAAACATGTCATTCATACATTTTAGGAGTGAATATAATAATAAATGAATCCTCTATAAATTTTATTTTATAAAAATAATCATGTTTAAATCATAAAATATATATTATATTATTTTAAATATTTGTGTATTTTAAACGGTTATATATTCAAGAGAATAATTAAAAATCTATTTAAAGAATGCCAGCTTATTCATATTTAACATTTACATTATGGTATAAAATTCCTATAACATTAAAATATGTTCAACTTAGTTATAAAAATTAAAAAAAATTATATCTTAATAAAAAATATTCTATATTTTTTATAAGTACATTTTTTAGTTTAAGAGATAAATTTTCATGGAAATTCTATTTCATTTAATTTTGTTGGATTAATTGAAAATTAAATGTTGAAAATATTATGTTCTAAAAATTAAAAAAATTTAGTCTATATTTGGAATTAGAGGATAAAAATTTACTTAACATGCCCCTTTTTTGTGTTGATATGAATTCTAAATTTTGTAATTTTATTTACACTAAATATAATAAATCATGTAATTTTGGTTAAAAATAAAACGACATAAACTATCAAGTAACCATATAATTTAACTGAAAGTTATTTAATATGTATAAACCTACCATAATCATCCACAGAAAAAATTTATAAACTTTTTGGACCATATGGATTAGATTATGATCTTTAAATTATTTTGTTATATGAAAATTCAACCACGACATGCTCTAGTTATTCAAAACAATAAAATTTTCTATACGTTGTTAAAAATTCAGATTTTCAACTAGAAATTGCGTTTTCAAAGATATAAGATTTAAATTAATAATTTTAAATTATTTTTATTTTTTAGTGTGTAAATTAATAGCATAGAGTATTACACATCATAATGCATTAATCACTTAATTAAGGAAATAAGAAAATAAATGAAATTAATAATATTAATGGAAACATAATTTGATATATATAAGGTTATAAGAAAATTATATATATTTGAATGACTTTTTTAGGGTATAATAATATTTTTTTACTAAATTTACTTATTATATTTATGTTTTTAATTTAAATGTAATGATAGCATCATAATTCATAATAGTTATATTTTATGGGATTATTTTTCTAAACTATATAAAAATCCTAAAAATAGTAAATGTTTAAAAATAAGATAATATTTGGTCTAAAATGATATCATATACTTATATACGTGGAATTTTTAATCATTTGTATCTATAATAGATTTATTATATTTTTATATGTTGATAAATTCTAGTAGTGCCCCTCACCGAAAATATAAAAGGGAACCCATACATCAATTATTTACACAACTTTGATCAATATTTATTCAAAACAACAATATCCTTTGTATTATAAACCTAAATATCCATGTTATAGAGGATCTTAACGTTCCAAAAGACCAACCAATGATCCCTTAGGAGGATATCTAAAACTATTTCACTAATAAATATGTAATCATATTTACTAACTCTTTCAAGGATATTTATTCTTATAAATTTACGTCATGTGTTTTTTCCATCCTAAATTAAGAACAATAGTATAATCTATATTATGATATGTTATTATGGTTATGATAAAACCATATAAAACCTATTATTCATCCTATAAAAATTGAGAGCATCACACATTCATACAATTGGATTACTGACTCCACATAATGAGGTATTTTTTACTCCATCACCACTATATATAGATGGATATAATTATTAAAATAATGTATATGTATGATTCTATTGAATTTATGTTGATTCAATGAAATGTATATATCATCCATTAATATACCCTTTCACTATTATGGGATTGATATTTTTTCTCAGGCGTACATATTAACTACCATCTCCATGATGTAATGTTACTCATTTTCATGATAAATCATTATTTAATAATTATAAAATTGTATTTAATTATTAAATATTATGATTATATAATTAAAAATTTTAATATGGTTCATATAAATTCCATTGACCTAAACCAGAACATACAATACATAACGTGCAGGACGAAATGAAGAAGTAAACACCCAATGTAATGGTAATTAGGAAATATTATTAAAAAACTGGTGGTATGATGTTATATAAGGATTGTATATGATATTATAAATATGAATATTCATATTTTAAAAATAAGAAAATCTTTCAAACCATTATACAAGTGGATAAAGCATGTTCAACTAATTGAAATCGTAAGGCAAAGTATTTTCATCTCACGTCTATTTATGTGGGAGAGAAGCCTTATACCCTAATTTTTTAATTTTTGTTTTGTATATACATCCCATGAAATTATTTTATTATTATTATCATGAAAATTATGGGATCTAGATATCCATTTAATGTTATTTCTTTTGATTGTATTACAATTAAAAATCCACCAAAGCAATAACGGTTTATTATAGAATCTCATCATTATCCATGATTGTTTATGTTCTTGTCCATATTGGGGAATATTTCTCCTTCATGTCCCTATTTTGGAAATATGTTTCCAAAAAGGATTTTACTATTCTACAATATTTATTAAATTCATTTTTAATCTTGTTTTACTTTTTAGAATATACCTTGAAGAGAATCAGTTTTTTATTTTACAAATGTCGTATATTGTGAATTTTTTAAAAAATAATACCGAATTAGAATTTTTCAGCATAGACAACATGAGTGGAATTTACTAATGTCATGATGCCAAAATTATTTGATTCATCCTTTAATTTTTTACATTATTATTTCAAAATAATATATTTTCCTCCATTTGTTGACTGATTATTTTTTAGAGTCTATTTAATATTTAAAAGTATAATTTCTTGAAAAATAATATACTGATATTTTTCTAGTAATTTTATCCATTGATAAAAATACCAATTTAATTTACTTATTTACCAATAGGTATATGTTTTTCTTATAAAATATTTTGAATAATTCACATAACTAATATCAATTAATATTTTCTTTATCTTAAATTTCCATATTATTGTATGATGGATATTGTTATTGAATTAACTATATACCTTTTTCTTATATATAATGTTAACATTGAATGTTATTGGAATAAATAAGGGAATATTGATAAACATTTATCCTTTAATAAATATATATATTTTATGATGGGGAATATTGGTTCATGAATAAAATGATAATTCAGAATGTGAGGAATTATTTGGAACTACAGTGATGGTTGGATCTCATAATTATATAGACCCATCATGCATCCGTATGTCTCGTGATAAAAATTAGTTGGGAAAATTTAATTATTTTTAACAATATTTTTAAACTATATTAATAATGTCATTATAGGTAAAGTTATCATCTTCTTAGGAACATACCATCAAATAATTAACCAGTTCCTTTATTAAAAAACATGTTAATACTATCGATGAAATATTGAAAATGATATTATCTTGGGATGCATTTCATTCAGAATTTATTAATTTTATGGAATAGAAGATCAGTTAATTACCATTCCATATGGATTATACCATATTTATTCGTGATAAATTATATTCTACACAAACCCTTGGTGATCATTAGAGATCACCCATTTGTTATGTTTTTTATCTTTTATTCAATAATTCGTATTGAGATTGATATATATGGACACATTAAATTAATTAATGGGGTACGATAATAAAATACTATGTTTTATTTTATGATTTAAATTGTAATATAAAATTAATGTATGTATTTAATCACTAATGCTACTAAACTATTTAGTCCTTTGGGATTTGATTCATTGTATCTAGTGTCGATGTAATAATGTAGCCACCAACTCTAAGATACTATAATTTTAGTGATTAAAATACTCATCAAAGGAGTCAATTGATATCACTGATGAAAATGATGTATAAATTTTCTCTAATATCGTTCAACCCAAGCCTAATGCTCGGTTTTTTAATTTTTGGTTTCATCCTATTTATAGATTGAGAAAAATTTAAATTACTTAGTTATAAAAAAAATTCATGCCTCATACATCAATAGATAATGAAACAATTGATTTATCATCCAAGATCAAGTAAATTGAAATTTATTTCCCTTTTTTTCTTGATGATTTGATATTCCGCCGTTATCTACATCTCTATGATGATGGGTAAAAAACATAACTATTGATCAAAGATAACTTTGTATTCTTTTAATATCACCCTCCATTATTCAATGTTCTTAAATAATTTTTTTAGTAGGATGGTGATTTGATGATACTATAGAAGACTAATCATTGTTTTTTTGTTCCTTATAAGAATGGATTAGATCATGCGTCTAGGTATGGGTTTCATCGATGCGAGGGAGGCATGACATTGATGATGGGAATATGATGATAGATCATATATTATTATATTTGTGAGATGATCTGAGTGGATATCTCCTGAGGAGAATTAGTTTCTGTTTTTTGGAAATTTATAGGTAGAATTAAGAAGTCAGTGATGATAGACACCCAATATTGGTAAATATAAAGTTGATCACATGAGTGGGATCATTAAGAGGCTTTATGATGATGACGAATAAAATTTTTATGGTAAATAATGTCCTAAATCCAACTTTTGGTAGTCCATAAATGTATTATGACCACATGTGTTGTTTTTTTGGTATTGTTTTATGAATATAGTGATGGATGGTGTGACACATGCGATGACACCTGATGTAAGGAAATTTTGGTGAAATTAGTAACTATAAGACATGTTCTTTAGAGGGACACAAGCTGTGTGAAAGCATCTATGAGTAGACATGGATTTACACATTATGTTAAATATAAAACTCCATACAGGCCTTCCACAGACCATGTAAAACCTTTACCGATAGTTCTGCATGTACAGGGAATACACACCTAAGAGACCATGTGTCTCCACACACTATGTTTGATGGGGTATACCCTGTGTTATACAGAGAATACAGTATTTGTTTTAATACACACATTTAGTACCAGGTCAACCACTACACAACATGTAATGCAGATTATACACATTATACATAAGATAATAAGTTATATTAAATATATGGAAAACATCAGGTGTTGGGTAAACATATATTCCATTTATCTATAGAATGTGATGCCATGTGAGATGGAAGGGAACATTCATTGGCAGGATAAGTGAGACATGTTGTGTACCCCAGGTGATATGTTGTGTACATATCCATGAAAAATTTAATTTTTTTTCTTCCCATACTATATATGGTATCATTTTGGTGGTTTTACATCATATTGTATTAGTATGAGTGCATTCTACTAATCTATATTTACAAGTGTATAGTGAGGAATCTCGTCCTACATATAGGATGAGTGATCCCCTATAAATTTTTCTTCAACATAGAGTCATGTAACCCACATAGATAATTCGGTTATAATCCTCTATTATTCCTATATAAGATAGGTAAGTAATACCATTTACAACATTTAGGACTCTTGATACCTCTCGTAGTGTGTTAATTAAGGTGGGGTTTGATATCCCCCATAAGATATGTGCATGATACCAAGATTGTGTAATGATATGTTTTATATACTGGTTCGATGAATACTTACCATGTGAGCATCTAAATGACCCCACATAGTTTCCATGGAACTACATAATGGAAATACTGGATGAGTATGTCCTCTTAGATGTTTATCATTAGTAGAGAGTGTCATGGTGGGTGAGTTCTCTTAGTAATATTTTTCCCTTGATCCGTGAGATGTATCATAGGATGGAAATTAGGGCATGACCTCACCTTGAGACATGGTGTATACTCTTTGTCTTATCTAGGGTATCTCATTTATTACCTTGGATTCATATTTTTGAGCTGACTCACTCATTTTATCACGATGTTTTTTGATTTTAGGTTTTCATAATATTTTTTTATATACTCACCAATACATGTGATCTTGCTGTCCATGTCATGTCTTATAAGAATGACATACCTCTTTATATATTCATTGGTGAATGAAGAGTATGTGGAGATTACTTTTACTAGTTGGGCCATAGATGTATCCAAATGATTATTTTGAGTATGCACCCATTTCATATCAGTAGGGAGGGTTCGATTGTATTTTTGGCAGGACTATATTTGGAACATTATGATTTTTATACTTATTGATGTACTATGATTTTTTGTAGGCTTTATGTAGGAATTTATATTATCAACTATTCTTATTTTATGTGTTTTACTAGTCTATATATATCTGTGAATTCATATAGCAAACAATAGGCCTTGGTCAAGTGATTCCCTCTTAATTAGTCACACATTATTAACATAACTATTCAACAAGGTATGTTGTACCTACCTCATGTTATCCACCACCAATGGAAAATAAAACATTTATTCCATGATTGACCATGAATATTTCTATGGCTAGTCCCACTCTTATTTACCATCTTCCCTCCTTGGATACACTAGTATTCCACATGGTATACCATTTCGCTCAATTTATTATTCATTAAAATAAATTCACCATAAGATCCCTATCACATATAGATCACACATCAATTATCTAGTGCTAAGAACAATCCACTCTAGCATAACCTTTGAGAAACCAAAAGAATTTATCAACTATAATAACGCTTCACTAATCAAGATGTAGATTCACACACACCAAAATAAAAATATTGGAAAAATCAATCCATCCTTATATATATTCCCTTTCACAATACTATTCTTGGTCTCAATATGAATGAACTGATTCCGACTGAAGCTTTGAGAGCTCATTGAAATGACTACAGTATGAATTTTTTTAGAAAAATCATTCTATAATGGTCTGAATATATAATGAAATTAAAATCTTCTGTAAATACTTTTTATTATAAAATTTAAGGCCAAATTCCAAGATATGTTAAATATTTTAGTTCCATGTATTCTTGGATGATGAGATGTTTCATAAAGGCTCTACCAAAATGTGGCTATTTACCTATGTGTGTTCATTTATAGGATTGAAATGGTGGGGTGTCAATTCATTCCCCATGTTATGGATATGAGTATGATAAAAAATACAAGAACGATGTTAGACTAAAATTCCCAATAAATAATATATTACTTAAACCAAATAAATAAAAACATATTTCACATGTATCGTCACTATATATCTATCCATGACTCCATGGATAGAGTTTTAATTATCACACCCTTATCACTAACACAACATCCTTGAACCAATTTATCAAAACCCATGGAATTAAATCCAATCATCACTATAGAATCATTTTTCCATGTACGATTAGACTAATACAACAATATCGCATAGATATATAATCATCAAATATTGATCTCACCATCTCATCTAAAAATATGTTATGCCCAATTTAAGATCCTTATATCACAACCCCACCATACAAGAAGTCCCCCTCCTTTAAAATTAACCCACACCATTCTTTATGTGATCACTTATCTTAAGAAATAGTCATATTACATTGAATTTATGAAGTAATGAAACCCATCCAGTACGTAATAAATTTTCATCACCCTTGAAATCAACATGTCAAACTCATCCAATTGAATAGGGAGATCACTGTTTGACCCTTAAATACAATTGGAATGAATGAGACAATGTTTAAAAGATTATAAATGATTTCCCCATATCATATTAAAATTATTCAAACCATGACCATTTTAAAGGTCTCAATTAGATTATAGTTTAGTATAATTCATTTTTTATTTATATTCTATGTATACTTCATGTTAATTATTCATATGTACTATGTGATTATTTTATATGTAATTTCTATCATGTTAATTCCCTCTTTTGATGTACCTAGGTATATGAAACATCATAATCATGGATAAGTTTCCCATTATGGGTTATAAAAGGGGAGTTATAGTTGGTGATCTAAAAATCATAATCTTAATTAAAAATATAATCCTAATTTTATTCTAGTATAATAGTGAATCTGTTTTGTAGAGGATGATATTTTCAATTTTTATTTTATTAAATCTTAGCTACTACTCTACCCTATTAAGATCATAAATCATTAAATAAGAGTTTATTTGGAATGGGGGGATGAGAAGTGTGTGATTCTGGATATGTGTGTGGGTATGCACATTCAATTGGTTGAGGTGTGTGTATGCCTATTCACTAAAGATAATATCTATGATTATTAGTCTACTAAATGATTCCATGAATGTATTATTGGCTTCAAAAAAGGAAACAATGGAAGATGAATGAATGGACGATAATGAGTTTATTAATATGGATATGATACTTTAAAAATGTAAAATAGTGATATAAATAACTTGAATTCATCCCTGGATCAATTAAATTTATTCATGAAACAATTTTTGTGTTTTTTACTATCAATTTTATTGTAATGCATTTAATCAAAAACCAAAAAAAACAATATTGAGTAATTGAATCACATCACCACATTCGATTTTATAACCATGAAACACTTCATCAAATAATAGACTAGAGATATGGTTTGTGTCTTTCATTTAACGTTTACATTATTTTAAGCCTTTTAATAAAATATAAATAATTTGAGTTTTGATTAAATGACATTGGAAATGATTAATGAAAATAGAAAAACCTATGGGATTATATAATATAGAAATTTTAATTGTTTCATATGAATCACTATAGTAGTACTGAAACCACTTAAAAGTAGATAAAAAAAGAAGAAAATTCCATTAGAAAATAAAAAGTGATCTATTTCCAATACCATTGCAACCAACCATGATATTTTAAAAATCCAACAACTTATGAATTTAATATGAATTTAGATTTACATAATGGATATTGACAAACATGTAACTTCAATAAAACTTTTATAGCTGAAATCAATTGATGTCTTCAACTAGTTTTTGAATAATTTTCTTTTGATTATTTATAATTTTTTTCTTCTATATATTACATTTGTGAAGATTTCATTTTAAAATCATGTATAATTTTATATGATATTAATCATATAAATATAAAATTTTAATTAGTAGATGTACCATGATACCATTTATTTTTAGAAAATATTGAGAAACTAATTATGTAGATGGGAAAATAAGATATCAGTTATAACTACATAATTTCCTTGTTATATGATAACTATAGATCATTCCAGGATACATTTTATATTTCATTAAAACCAATTTAATGGTTATTTTAATGGAAAACTGATTTACCAGTTTTTTATGTGGTGTAAACCAAGACAATTATTATGTAGTATGGAAAATTGAGCTACCTGTTATTGTGGTGTGGTAAATTCTGGTCAGGATGATTAAGGAATTTTGGTGTAAGAATGATAGAGTCTATATTCTAAATTTATGAAGGAGATACCTTATTATTGTTTTATAGTTTATGACACCTCATATTAGTTTTATAGATCTACCTTCCCCATTGGTCTAAATGTGAGGATTTAAAATATCATTTTAAAATAATACCCATATTTTAAAAAAACTCTTAATTTATTTAATTGACTCTAAAATACTATATAGATAATTTGAACATTAGTTTCTATAATTTAGATTGTTTTAATTATCGTGGGGAAATGAATTGCTTCAATAGTTTCTAATACCGATTTAATTTGTAATTCTACTCTATCTGTTATATATCTATGTTACATGAAATATCGATAATTAAACAATTAATTCAATGTTATTTTTTCTATATAATTTTATAGTTTATTATTTTTAAAATTGATAAATTTATTTTTCGGCCAATAATATTTTCAATATTTTCATACATTTCTAAGTTGGGGATGATGAAAATATGTAATAAATTTTAAACTACAATTTACCTCTCTCTTGTAGTATTATTATTATTACATTTCGATACAATATTTAATATTAGGTCATGTTTCGATTTTATAAACTTAATTTTATATTTATATTTCATAAATTTATTAAATTGCTCAAATTTATGTTGTATTTCACCTGAAATTTTTGGATAATGTTTTTATGAATGAGGTGCATAATATTTGATTTAATTGTTATTCTAATTTCAAATGGACAGTAAATTTTATTGGGAATATTTTTTTAAATTTTGTGACCTAGAATAGAATTATATAATATCAACACTAGATTTTTACTATTATCACATCCATGTTAGTGAATAAACAATATGATAGAAATAAATCTATAATTTTTATAGAATTGAAATTTCAATTTTAGTTTAATTTCAATGTCTTAAATTTATTAATATTTTTTATTTTGAGAAACATATACAATAAAATTCCTTCTTGAATAATTTCTTCTAGATTATAGAAAAATCATTAAATAAAAAATTACATAAATTTAAATTTTTCTAAAAAATATATATTAATTTTAAGAGAATAAAATATAGAATATGATGTTCTATATGGTGAACATCGCCTCAAATGAAGAACAAATGTATGAGAATTATAAATATATTTCAATAACATGGTTAAAAGATATATTGGATGAATAGTTATATAATTTAATTGATAAATTATCAAAATATTTGCAACAAAAAAGTATTTCATTGTATCACACAAATCAAGTAGCTCCACTAGACCCAAATTCCATGATTTGGTTTCAAAAAATAACATATACCATTACTTTTGATATACATATAAGATTTCAATATATCTCCCTCTTTTTCAGTACAATGATATTTTATTTTCACGTTTTTTAGATTTATGAAAAATCAATAACTAATAAAACTCATATATTTCTCATACAATGGAAGTGTTTTTTCAATATATAAGAATTTTCTAAATCCATAATGGGCCTTCCACATCAGCCAAAAATTATCCACACAATATAATACTATAGGACTATCAAAAATAATACATTATTTTATAACGTAGGGAAGTAAAATCATATGAAAGGGGAATGATCAAACACTTAGTAAGAGTGAATATAATAATAAAATATAACTTTAGAGACGTGAGTCATAATATAACATAATAAAGAGCATTATCCTTGTCATGGAGGCATGGAATAAATATATCATATCATATAAACATGGAGTAAAATATTTTTATAATATAAGATCCTAGATTTATAGGAAACTAATTAAAATATAATCATTCCATTTTATGAATAATTATAGTCTCTCGAACTCATTAACATAACATAGTTGGATATGCTAATTTAATATACACTATTATTGAATAGACTAACTTCTCATACAACATAATATCTTATGAGATGGAAAAATTACCAAATCCATTGGAGGGATCTATTAATATGGGTAAACATGTAACAAAACATGTATATACATTTGTGTTCTGAATTTAAATTAATATTCATATAATAATTAACCCAAGGATAGAAAATGGGTTTTACATCATTTATATAGAATCACATGAATAAATAATTCATAATTCTATAAGTAATCATAAATTGATAACCCATAGAAAATAAATGGGTATCCATTAACATTAATCATCATTATAGGTAAATAAAACATAGTAACTATGATTAGTAATATGTTATTTAGATGATATGGGAAACATATATAAGTTTTATTGTGAAATTTCTCTTATAATTTGATGAATTATGAATTTTGGTTTACACCCTTCAATCATGTAATTGAACATGGGGAATTCACAGAGGAAACTAATTATCTATAAAAAATTCATATTCAAATGGATGATTAGGAATGAAAAAATTAGTCATAGATCATTATATATATATATAATATAATTTCATAATCCATCATGAAGATAAGGTGAAAAATATTATTTTAATAATACCATTGATCAAGAAAACAACTTATTCGAAGAACACTATTAGTATAAATATAAATATTTCATTGAAAATATTAATTTCTATTTCATGTTTTTAACATTTCAGAAAGAAAAATTTATTAAACCACAAGAATAATAATTTCATTTTGTAAATCATGAAATCATATATTAGATGTCTCATAGAAAATGTATAAGGTAATAAAAGACTCAACTCACATGATAACCTGTAAAAGAGATTAATTTTGAAAAAAAATGATCCATATTAAATCTTCTAATTTTTTTTTAAAATTCATTTTATATGAAAAAATTTAAAAAAATCAGAATTCGGAAATCGGAATTTTTTGAAACATTGCTATAGAATAAATGATTTTTTGGAACATATAATGTGGGAAATATTTAATTAACAATAAAACCTTTTGTTAATAACCATAACATAAAATTGAATTATAATTACTTCTATTTGATAATTTATTATGGAAACATAAAGGTAAATTGAGATGTAACATATTTTTTTATATATCATACAATCAATAGGTAAAACCTATATATGGAAGAAAAAATGTTGGGTTCCTAGGTTGGGAATAAATACATTTAGTGATTCTATTTGAAAAAGAAATTTATAACATAATGAGAAACAATTGAATTAAAATGGCTAATTTCCTTAATGATAAATTAAAACAATAAAATTTAAAAGGCAATATTATGATATATGAGACTTACAACGTCGATGTAAAGAAGAAAAATGGTTTCTGATGGAATGAGAACCAGTGTCGAAACCTAAGAATTTTTTTAAAAAAACTCATAGAGGATAAATATAATGAACATTATTCTAAAATAAAATAAATAAATGATATTTCAAGATAAAAAAACCATTGGGTAGAAAATACAACAGATAAAATTAAATTTCTACAAAAATTAAAATGATTCTCAATGATGGGTGTTTGGGAAAAATAATCTCCTAACATACTTCCCTGATTACTTGATCACACTCTAACATCATATAAAATGAACATATCAATTTGAAAAACAAATTTTATAACTTTATTCATTTCTATAACCCTATTATATACTTTATTTATAAGAATTTACTATTATATAATGGTTCATTATATCTATTTTAAACATCTAATGTTAACACTTGTAATATTAGACCAAATGATTAGAAATGTCACAATTGATCCATGATATTTGATACAATGTTCATAATTATATAATTAATATTATTATGTAACATATATCCCAATATTATATATATTTTTAAACTTTCATTAACTGATATCATTAATTACGACACTTGAAGATAATTCCCGAGATAATCTTGTTTCTAGAAATTTTTAATAAATATAGATTATATATTAATATCATATGAATATTTCAATATAACAACTACATGAACATTAAGAAATATTTAATACATTATTTTTACATGTATTTAATAGTATATAAAATTCCTTAATCATTCACTATATAAACATGACATCATCTCTCATATAGAAGGTAAACTGACCAAAACAAAAGCATGTCGTAAGGATCTGATGAATAGTAATTTACTATTATATAGAAAAAATATAATATTTATTGGATATTATATGTATAATATATATCATATATACTCATCAAATCCATTTTTAGAACTATTAATGATGTGTCATGATGTCACATGTAATTCATCATTCATGGATAAGATAGTCCACACATACACACTATTAATGAACCCATTTCTAAATTAATAAAATAATTAATGCTATATAAAAATAAACTATTTAATGATTACAGTAATTTTATAAAATAATATTAGATAATTAATTATAGTTTTAGTTCTATACATTTAATATGGTTATGTGAAATAAGTAACTTTGTTTATTGAGGTTATAATCATTACATATGTATAATTTACATTCTCATTCCTTAAAAAATGGACGAAATTTGTGTAAATGTAAAATTTGATCATTTAATAAATTTATAACTAATAAAAAAAATAATTATTTATAACACCCATTGATAGTACCGTCCCTATGATATGGGGATGAAAGATGAACTATATTGTGTCGTTAAGGGGTCAATCATCACATATACATGATAAATGGATATTTTTTCCCTAGTGGATACCACATAATGAATGAATAAATGATATACAATTGATATACTAAAAGTTTTGTATATATATGTGACATCTCTGTTCGGGGTTCCACCTTGAAGTTCCATGTAGCAAAGTTAGACACATCACCTCAAGCGCATGTCCCTGTTTGCTAGAGGATGCTGACTAGTAGCGAGGGAATTGTGTGTGATAGTGGGGAAACTATTCTGTTATTGAAAGAGAAACCCAGTGGAAAAAATATATAAAAATAGTGGATTCATTAATAATATTGTACAATAATAAAAAGTAGAAGAAAATGATTACAGAAATAGCTAGAATTCATATATAAATGATGCATGATGCAAATGTGTTGGAAAACATCCATAAAAGTCACAATGCAATAATACAATACTAAAACAAGTACAAGTAAAAAAGAGTAGAAAACCCCAATAGCATCGCAAGCCTCCAATTGGTCCCATGCTTTCCAACACCACTACAATCAATTACCTGATGTAGAAGGGCACTTTCCTTTATCTATAACTACAATAATATAATCTGTTTGGGCCCAAAATAATTACAAAAACATAATGTGAGATGAATCGTTCAAGTAAACAACAACATGATTTGATCATAAAAATTAGAGAATATATATAATATGCAATAGTGAAAATTAATCAAAAAAGGAATAAAAAAAAGTAATCAATTACATAGTTTAAAAAATATCCATTTACATTTATTAAATAAATAACCAGACAATCTCAAAGAACCAACTAGGATGTCCTCAAAGTCTATCACCTCTGGTTTAGCTTAACAAATACTCTCTGAGGAATCACCCACCGTCAATTTCACATGTGGTCTCATAATAGAAACTATAGACACTATGAGGAAGTACTAAACATCTTGTTCTCCTAGTGGTCTCTCAATGTGGAACTACATACAATTTGAGGAAGCACACAAGTCCATCCCACTTATGGTGTCGTAATGTGAAAGTATATTTGACATTTTTTTAAATCCCTCGACATCCATTTCCCCTATGGTTTAACTACAACAAGTTTCCAGATCCCTATATAATTCCATTTTGCACAAACTATATCCTTCATCAAAAGTATCACACAGTATACTACTTTCATAAAATGGTACAATGTATGGAAGAAGGAAGTTATATAATATCACTCTATCCTAACATCACTAGTCATATAAAATAAAACATCGTAACTAGCAATTCTTTATCCAACATCCAATATGCGATCAATTATGGTAAAACACATCCATAGCAAGGTAATTAAACGGCATTCTCAATCAAGTGCCCAAACTCATGTATTCATGGAATAATAAGCATTAATGGGTAAAATTCCTTATTATAGAGCCCCATCCCTCACTGTGGTGATACCAACACAATTTATGGATGTTTATTTGGATGATGGATGGTCGATTGGGGGATCGGAGAATAATCATGATCTACAGTCGCTCCTGTAAGAGACAATGTTAGAAGCTGTGTTTTCTATAAACAAGAACTGACCCTTTTATGATTTATGAATTAAAAATAAAAATACAATTTGTGTTACATAAGGATACATGGTGTGTATATTCATTTACATAGCACCTCTTATGGTGGTCTCCAGGCCACCTCACACGGCCATGTACTCGGTCTTTACATCACCAGTACATGGATACTCGAAGCATCCCAATACACAACGTGTACTCCTATAAACATGGTGCGTACTCCTAAAATTTCTAGAAACTCCTATTTTTTTCAAAAAACCGTCAATCAATATCCATATTGACAAGGAAGATCCTAGTTCTTACAAACTTCCCCCCTTAATGAAAATTCCTTCCTAAATTTCCCTATCCAGGTGGTGATAAAGAAGAATCCTCGAACAGCTCCGTCCACTATGATCGTACATCGGTCTACCTATCCCAAGTCTCATACTATAGTCTCTCATGCTTACATTACACTCGTACAAGAGGAACAAACCAGACACTGAGAACATTCACGCATCGATTGTCAATTCGGATAGGATTCTCTTCGAATGAGGTGTCCTCCTCCAATT
Organism: Viscum album; assembly: GCA_963277665.1. Taxonomy (NCBI): domain Eukaryota; kingdom Viridiplantae; phylum Streptophyta; class Magnoliopsida; order Santalales; family Viscaceae; genus Viscum; species Viscum album. The sequence goes on from OY728151.1 coordinate 26,981,474, forward strand.
GAACTGTCTTGGGTTGGAAAACATGAGATGGGTCTGAGATGTAACATCAAAACTGATAATTTTAGATGAACTTGTGCATAGCATGGTAACTCTGAGGTAACAACAACCTATAAGCAACCGGCCCAACTCTCTCCAAAACCTCAATTAACCTGACATATATCATAGAAATATTACCCCATCACTTAATCATCATGTGTCCGAACCATAGTGGGGCATGTAGAAAAAGCTAATATCTAACCTAGATCTCTAGAGGTCTTCTCTGTCGATCCTCATAAGTCTTATGGTGTGACTTTGCAGTAACCATCTTCTTTTGAATCAACTCCACCTACTCTGTGGTCTCCATGAAAAGATGAAGTCCCACCATAGATGCCTCTCCTGCTTCCAGCCAACATAGGGTTGATCGGCATGGTCTACCATTCAAAGCCTTATAATGTGTCATTTTAATCGTCACAAGAAAACTATTATTGAAGGAAAACACCACAAGAGGTATGTTCTTCACCCAATAACCAAAAAAATCATGGACAAATGCTCGAAGAATGTTCTATATAACCTAAATCGGGTGGTCGTACATTCCATAATTCTCGGTATGGTAAGATTTAATCAGATGTACCTTTGTACCCAAATCCCTATGTAGTACCTTCAATACCCGAGATGTAAAGTGGGCATCTCTATCTGAAATGATGGATTGTGAAACCCCACGAAAACATAAAATCTCTATATGTACAACCTTCCCAGCTCATCCACATTGAAGGTCTCCTCGATCGGCAAGAAAATTGATACCTTATTCAGACTATCAATTACAAACTAAAATACATCATTCATACTAGGTGACCTTTATAAACTAGTCACGAAGTCCATCGCGACATCATTCCACTTCTTCTCGGGAATGGGTAACTGGTGTAATATCCCAACCAGTTGCTGATTATTCTCCTTGACCTGATAAAAAGTGGAACACCTCATCAAAAAACTAGAAACATATCTCTTCTTACCGGGCCACAAATACTAATTTTGTAGATCTCCATATATTTTGGTGAAACATGGATGATCTTAAGAAACTAAAGAATGAAACTCTTGCATCATCTCCTTTCATATGTCTTCTAACACCCATATGCACCCATGAAAATGCAAGATATCATCCTTAACTATAGTCCATCTAGGAATAGTGAACTCTCCTAAAAAACTATCCCACAAGACTAGGCATTCAGATTCTAATAGCCGCCTCATTCACACACGTTTATGAAGAGTTTATGAAACAAATAAATAAGAAAAAAAGTCTACCCCTATCAGTCGTTCACCTCAAATGCATATTATAGAATAGTGGAAAAAGTTGAAACTAAATGATGGACACCTGAACATCATGTATTTGAGTTCTCATGCTCAATGCATCATCCACTGCTTTACGTTTCCAAGGCATGTAGGTAAGCTCAATGTTAAATGAATGAAGGTTTTAAACCCAAATTCACTGACTCACATTCAGATTGTGTTGATTAAAGATGTACTTAAGACTTTTGTGGTCGTGGAGACTTTAAAATTATCTCCCAAAAGATAATGTCTCTAAAATCATTAAGAAAGAACAACTGCATCAAACTCAAGATCATGCGTTGGGGAATTCCTATAATGTGGTCTCAACATACAAGACCCATATGTAATGACTCCTTCTCCCATCATAAGTAATACTCCCAAATAGATACCTTATCCATCATAATAAAGAGTATATCTATTGCATGAATTTGAAAAAACTATCATCGGTGCTGAAGTCATTCTACCTTTCATCTACTGATATTTTGAATCACATGAATCTATCCACCAGTACATCAAAACCTTTTTTAGGCCTGTTAGTGGAGATGCTAAGCATGAAATGTCATGTATAAATGGTATATAGTATCCAGTTATCCAGAAAAAACTCTTTACCTCAAATTAGTTCTTTTCCATCTCCCAGTAAACTATTTCTCTTACATTCTATGGATATATTTCTACACATTTCTCTGAGATAACATGACTCAGGTAGTGAATCGGGTACATCCAAAATTAGCATTTTGAGAGAATGTTATATTACTGTTTCTCTCTTAGAGTACTCAAAAATATCTCATGATGGGTAGAATAGTCATCTCTACTACGAGACTACAATAAGATATCGTTCATGAAGACTACCACAAAATAACTAATGTATGAATACAACACTCAGTTTATCTGTTCCATGATAACTGGTGGTGCATTCGTGAGACCGAACAGCACAACCACATACTCAAATAGGCCATACCTACTCTGAATGTATATAAGAGATATATCTGATGGTCTAACGTGCAGTTGATGATAACCAGATATCATGTAAATCTTTGAGTACACCAGGGCTCCTCGAATATGATCAAAGAGATAATCAATCCTCGACAAGGGATATTAGTTCTTGACCGTAAACTGGATCATCTTATGATAATCCACACAATGTATAAGGGTAACATCCACATTATTTACAAACCAAACAGGTGAACCCCAAAGAGAAGTACTACGTCGGATGAATTCCTTTTTCTCTAACTCCTCTAACTACTTCTTGGGATCTTATAACTCTGGTGTATCCATCTTATAAGGAGGAATACACAATAGTTCCACTCCTGGAACATGCTTAATATAATATTCTTCATCTTTATTTAGAGTAAAACCTAACATGTACTCTAGAAATTCATTCTTAAAATGATCCACCATTGGAGGAACATCCATTTTTGATGTCCCTTTTCCCAAACCATGATGCTTTGGTCCCTCTCTACTCGCATGGGAAACCCATTTTCCATTATTAAGAAACGATATTTTTTCTGGTGATGTGAAACTCACCCTATGACAATAGCAATCAACTACAGCCTGTAATGGAATCATCCAGTCCATTCCGATACTAATATCATAGATTTTCCCCTCTAGGACATAAAGGTTCCATAAGAATTGACACCCAACGACCTAAAGAGGTCACTCCTTGAATTGACACACACTAGTCATTCTGGTCCCCAACAGAGTTTCTATAATCAATATTTATGTAGAAGTAAAGATAAAGATCCCAATACTCTCCAAAATAGAAACATATATAAATCTATGGGAATCCCCTATAACAAAAAAGATCATAATTTAATACTAATTTCACTAGAATTGTACCTATAATTGTAAAGGGTCTGAGATTCTAATTATACTGGGTTTGCTCAATTAGAAAATTCTTACATTTACAGTGTCCCCGTGACCCTTCATGACCACCTTGAGATGATCCACCCTACGGCTATCAAAAAACCTATGTCTGACAACAACGACCTCAACCTCCACCTAGACAAAATTGGTTAAATAAACCCATGTTCCAAAATTGAGGAGAAAATGGTTGTCATGCTCCTCTATAAGTAGTTGAAACAGAACCACTATAACCAGCTGATTGTGATAAAATCTGACAGAAATGCTAAATATAGACCACCATACTACAAGATAGTCACACCACTAGATATCTTAGGAAAAGTTTCCTCATAATAACACTCATCATGCACTGGTAGCACACCACCTGTCTACCATAAAAAGTAGATTGTATCCTCAGATCTCTATGCGTAGACTCCCTCTGGCGCTTCTTGTTGACATTCGTAGGGGTACCAACTTCGGATTCCATGTCACCCTAGCTCACAACATGGGAATCCCTTAGATAGTGCTATGTGATTAGAATTAGGTTGACTATAGAAGTGATGGAAGTCAAAATGAATATATTCACCTGATATCATATGTCATTACTGAGACCATCCTTAAACATCATTGCATAAAACAACTCATCACCCCTAGAATTCGCATGAAGATATATAGCTTGGTGAAGCGAGAAGAGTACTCGATAGCTGAGAGAGTACCCCATTCTAGACTCATGATCTCTTGGGATCGATCGACTCTCAAATTATTCATGTCGAATTTATCGAATAAGGAATACTGGAACACATCTGAATCCATATCCTAATTGTGTCCCGACTTTGAGATCACATCCCACCTTCTCATGGTGGAATCCTGAAACAAATATGAAGGGATCTTAACCTTCCCCTATGGAGGAATCTCCAGATTCTCGAAGATTGATAGAATAGATTTCATCCATTATTCTCCAGCCTGAGGTCATCCTTACCATAAAAAATTGCGAGGTTTATGCTTCTGAAAACCCCATGTCAACTCTGTCATAGATGGGGAAGGGTGAGGTTCTACCAGAAAGGGCTACATAAACCTCATTAATCCTTTTTAGAATAAGGAATCGACATTTGCATCTTGAATGATGGATGGTTCCATGTCCGACATGATCGGTGGATACTCTAGTAGTCCCTAAACATCCATGTTTGGTGTCTAATCATTGTCTTGTATTTGGAAAATAACTAGAGGATGTCTCAGTGGCATGAATCTGTATGGTAAATTACACACCTCAGTTCAAGGTAATCAAGAACTAAAACCATAGAAGTAAAAGAATGGAATAGGGGAAGAAAACCATAATTTTTTAAAAAATATGTGTACACTGCTTGTATAACCCATACAAGTTATGTTCCCTTAGTCTTTTAACATGGAATGAATCTCCATAGAAACGGGTCGTGTAACACCCCATACAGATGACTTTTTCTGCTTGGACACAGCGGGTACATGAACCATTTCCCAGGCTCAATTTCACCCACATGACTAGCCCACATGGTTTAAATAGGACAAGAATGAATAATGTGTTTGTTCTAGACACGACGTGTAATAAAAGGAATCCACTAACACATGTCATTAGTCACACAACTAGTTACGTGGTCGATTCCACACAGCGATTTCATGATGGAAACAACATGTACTACCTTATTTTCATCCACCTGTGTCGTTAGTCACATGACTGGGTACATGAATTACTCTACACAGTGTGTTCAAGGTTGACACGACATGTAAAATCTATGTTTTATCCATATGTGTTGTCAGTCACATGGTAGTGTACATGGTCCTTATAACACAGTATGTATGTCTGGTAGACGACGTGTTCCAAAAATATTTATCAACCTCATGTCTCTACTAACATTGACTTTCACACGGTTAAATACATCACGACATCCACATATAGTACATGTCGTGTACTTAAGGAAAATATTTTTTTCTCGAGAAGAAGGATGAATGTCAAGTATTCATCAATACACACCATGTGTTCTAGGTTTATTCAGACAATAATCCTGAGAAAGTACTCTATAACCCATAAAAACACTAAAAACATTAATGTTCCATGGTATGATCTATGTGGACCCATACCCCATGCAAATAAAATCTGGGAATCATATTCATGTCATATACAAGTATAACTATGCAATGAATCACCAAATTTCAATCCATGAGGGCCCATAACATCTAAGAGGCCTAAGTTGGGAATTAATCTAAAATAAAACTTACATGTTATCAATATCCTATCCAACATCTTGTATTCAATCAAGTCATTTATCACAAAAACATGCATATCTAGCATAACATCTATCACAACAACATTCAATCGTTATTATATCCTAAATGGCATGAAAGGAATGCAAGACATGTGATCTCTAGAAAGTCCATATATGATGCATGAGATGGAATACCTGCATATCATTGAGTTAAAACTGAAATAGGACCTCAATAAAATCAATGATAACAGCACAAAACATGTGTACCACCAAATAGTGAAATCAAATCAACAGTAAATTTTGAAAAACTAGAAAAATTGAAATAAACGAATTAAATTGGGTTTTACATATTCACATGTTAGCAAATTTTGAGCACAGTTTGTTACTAACTACTTATTTCTTCCTATTACTGGCTATAAGCTCCAAGCAGTATGCTAAGAATAAATGAACCGCTATAACACCACTTTTTGACATCTTAGTTTTGGGTGCCACCCAGAAGTGCCCCATACCTGGATGATCACATTTCCACAATCTCATTTCCCTAAATTCCAAAGTCTAATGAATAGTAGTGAGGGATTTGGGTGTGATAGTGGGGAACTATGCCCTCATTGACAAAGAATCCCAGTAGAAACAAACATATAAAAATATAAGATTAATAAAAAATACCGTATAATAGTAAACATGAAAAGATAACGAGTAAATAAAGAATAATAGATCATATATAAACGGTGAATGATACATATGACTAGTAAATAATAAAAACATATCCCAATGCTAGAATAAAATACTAAACCAAGTACAAGTTAAAAACAAGTAAAAAATTCCATCAATAATGCAAGCCTCAGCTTAGTCTCATGATTTCCAACTCCACATCAATCATGTATCTGAAGAAGAATATTATGTTCCCTTATATATATCTGTAGTAAATATAATATAATTTTTCCCCAAATAGATTACATTCCTACAGGTATAAATAAGGGAAATAACCCTTCTACATGAGGAAATTTATTACTGTGGATCTAGAAACCATGAGACCAAGATGATGATTGCAGTGGAGTGGGAGTCGTTCACTAGTTTTATTTCATTGTACTTGGTTTTATACTGTATTCTATAATTCTGACTTGTCTAGCTTCTTTCCTAGACACATGTATCATGCATCATATATATATATATATATGAACTCCAATTGTTAATTTACTCATTGTATTCCATTGTTTACTATTATAAGATGTTATCGGTGGTTCTTATATTGTTATCTTTTTGTTTCTACTTTGTTACTCTACCAATGAATGCATAGATTCCCCACTATCAAACCCATGTCACTCACTACTAGTCAGCAGCCACTGACATTCAGGGAAATTCTCATAAGGTCATGTGACAAACTGGGTATGGGGCACTTTTGGGTGGCACCCCGAACCAGGAAGTTAAATTCCCAGTACCTGGATGGTCACATTCCCTCAAGCGTATTTCCCTAAATGCATGATTCTTCCGACTAGAAACAAGTGTCCTAGGTGTGATAGTGGGGAAAATATTCCATCATTTGCAGAGTAACACAATAGAATCAAATTGATAATAGTAGAGGAATAAGTAATAATATCATACAATAATAAACAGTAGAAGACAATGAGTAAATAAAAATGTGAGCTCATATATAAATGATTCATGATAAATATGTCTAATAAATCCATCAAAAAGTCACAATGCTATAATAAAGAACTAAAAAGTACAAGGAAACAAAACAAGTAAACAACTCCAACAACATCGCAAGCCTCATATTAGTCCCACGCTATCCATCACCATAATAATTGTGTCCCTAAAATAGAAGGGTTCTTTTTCTTATCTATACCAACAACAATATAATCTGTTTAGGCCCAAAAAAATTGTCCAAATAGGATGAGAGATGAATCTCGGTAGGAAACCACCCAAATATATGTGACTAATAATCAGTTAATATATATAGTAGTCAATAGGCAAAAATAAATCAATAAAATAGAAGTGCTCAAAATTAAAAAATTATATAGTTTCACCTACATTCATTAACATTTATAAAAAATATGACAAAAAAATCTCAACAAACCCTTTGGGATGTTCTCGTAGTCTAACACCACTAGTTATGCTTAATAAAAACTCTCTGAAGAAGCACTCACCATAAATTAACCATGTCATCATGTAACGGTATTTATAGACACTCTGAGGAAGCAACCAATGTCCAATTCCCTATATTGTCTCACAATGTGGAACTACAGACACATTGAGGGAGAACACAAATTTATACCCCCTATAGTCTTGCAACATGAATATATAACAGACACTCTAGGGATGCTTCTCCATCCATTTCCCGTATGGTCTAACTACACTAGGGTCCCACAACCCTATGAATGTCAATCATACACAAACGATATCCAAAAGTGAATGTAAAACATAGTATACTTCTTAGATAAACAACGAAAAAGAATGCACAAGTAGGTAAGATAATATCAATCTATCCTAACATCACAAGGCATGGAAAACAAAAAATCTTAACAGGAAATTCGAGACCCAACTGACAATATCATTTCAAACACCAGAAAACACATCCATATAAAGGTAATTAAACCCTATTCCCAATCAAGATCCCTAACTCAAGAAATCATGGGAATAACAGGTCTTAAATAGTAAAATTCCCTAAACATGTAATACCCTAAACCAAGGTATTGGTCACTTTTTCATATATAATTCAAACACAAAATATTAAAAGGCACAAACCACTTACTTCAATGTTGTATGGTCAATATTTTTGAATAACTAATTTTTATTTGACCTAGAATGTTTTAGATCTACAAAAATGTCAAAAACATTCAATGAAGAATATCTCAAAAAAGAGAATTAATCAAGAGATTTGGGTTGAGAAGATGGAAGAACTCACAGTGGCGATTACAAGGCAATTAACGACAGTTGATTCTTAGGATGAATGGTGGATCGGGTTCTCTGAGAAGAATCAAAATCATTAGTCGCTCCTAGACGATATGATAGTAGAAGAATTGTTTTCTTTGAATAATATAAGACCCTTGGCCGATTTATCAATTAAAAAAATACATAGCGTGTTCCATAATAATACACAGAGTGTACTATCCATTACCAAGCCCCGCTTTAGGTGGTCTCCAGGTCAACCCTCATGACCATTTACTATGCTATTACATGGCCAAAACATGACTACCTGTAGCAACCCTGTAATAAGTTTGTACTCCTACGTAGACATCGTGTACTACAAAAATTTCTAAGAACTCTTATTTTTCTCAAAAACACCAGAAATCAAGATCCGTACATGTAAATGCGATCCAGATTATTAAAATATATGCTACTTAATTAAAAATATTATCAATTTTATGGATGATTAGGAAGTATAGAGTGAATAATAAATTCTAATAGTAAGGTAATACTCACCTTGGGAACGCTTACATTCCTCATAATTATTGTTGGAAATTAAGGGATTGTGGTAACTAAATATGTAAGAAGGAAATAGATATTGGGAGAGTGTTTTGAATTCTGAATTGTAAAGAGTTTGAAAAATTAATTATAATTTATGGTTGTATAATTAATGGTTGTAGGTGTCCCCATTATATGTGAGGGGAAGCGAGGTTCTATAATTATATTTAAATATTAAATTATATATTTACACTACTTCGAGGTCAAAGACATCCATATATGAAAAATATTATTTTTTAGAAATTTTGAGGTCTAAATTACTAAGATAATCTCATTTCAGAGAATTCCAGGACTGATATAGTGGTTTTAACTTTCACTTTTCATTTTAAATATATATACTATAACATAGGTAACTTTTCATTTCATCTGTGACAATTAATTAATATTATTCCAATTAAAATATCATACCACATTATTATATTAATTTAAAAATAGATATGATATTTATTTTTTCAATTAAAACTAATATTATTGATATATTCATTTTTAAAAAATTCATATTTAGTTCATAAAAACAATTTTGAGATAATAATGTCATAACCATTAAATTAATATGAATGATAATTATTAAAGTTATTAAATTTCATGGACTATATTGATTTATTATATATAAAAATAAGGTCAATGGACATTAAAATTAATACACAATTTAAATTTACAAAATATAAATTAATTAAAACAATATATATAATGTTTTTTCAATTACTATATCCTTTTACTTTAGATCTATAGAGGTTAGATTTGGGTTTTATAATTTGAAAAAAAATGTTTATAAATGATCATGTAATTTAATAATTTAAAATTTTATCACGTAAATGGTTTTCTACCTTATTATTCATTCTTATATGTTGATAATTTATTGAATATTATTTTTTCTCTAAAATCACATATTACAATAAAATTATTTAATTTTAGAAAATGATCAAAAATTCATAATAACAAAATATTGATATTCTAAATTAATAAAATAAAGAAAAATAAACCTCATGCAGTTTTAAAAATTATATATTTCACTTTTTATTTAAAAAAATTAAATATAAACTACTTTTATATAAAAATGTTATTCTCAGTCATTAACGGTTTCTTATATTATTTCATAAAAATATATTAATTTAATGAATTATAATGTTTTTATTTAACATAGAGGTATATTAAATGTATCATAATGATATTTTAAAGGAGATTATTTTAAATTAATAATGTTTGAAGTTCTTAATTTTATTGAGTGTGAATAAATATATCCAACTCAGTATTATTTTAACAAAAAATATATATATTGAAATATATGTACTTTTTTTATCCCTTCAATTTATAATGTTATTTCTCATAAATTATTTCACCAAAATAATTATTTATGAAAATAATTATAGATATAACAATGATAAAATTTAAAATTAAATTTTAACATTAATATCATATCTAAAACTAAATGTCTTATATTCTTCCCATATCACATTAGGTAAATAACATACTTTCCAGTAACTTCTATATTTTTTGTGGAATATAAATTCTCTCATAAAAATTATGTAGTTCCTTTAATACATTGCCACATGTGTTTCATCCCATATTTTTAACAACATGGAAATTGAAGCATTTTTCTTTCAGTGTCTTCATCATTTAAAATTTCATAAGACTATATACTCATTTTCATTCAAATTATTTTGACATTGGCTATGTTAAAATTTGGAATCATATTTCATGAAATTAATTTTTTCTAAAATAGAATTTATGATCCCATTTCTTGTTATAATATATTGTAGTTCATGATAATCACCACATTGTTCATTTCATAAAATATTATATAGGTTAATTATTTCTCCAACCATTAGTTTAAAAATAAATTTTACATTTTGAAGACTTAAATTATTTAATGTACAAACATAAAATGAGGATATTACAAGAAATAATTTATAAATGATATAAATAATTGAACATATGATATTTTAGCTTCAATATAGTTTATAAAAATTCATTTTACTATTAGGTTCTATAGTATATATATCATCTATTACATCATATGTTGAGATCCTTCATATTGCATTGAAAATAGAATATAAATTAACCCAATAATACCCCCATGTGTGTCTATATAGGATCAAAGTTATGGTCCCATCACAATGCACTATAAAGATGATTGATATTTACTCAACCGCTCTTTTTTGGGATTATTATCCATACATACATTTGGGCAAAAACCATTTCCAAATTCCAGTATCCAAAAAGGATGTAATTTATAAGAACAACACACAATCTTTATTTTAGTAAAATTTTAGGATTTTCTACTATACATAGACTTATAACTTGGGTTTCCAAAAATATTCCTTTATCCTAATATCCAAAAAAATAAAAGATTTCACCCCTCAAACCCAAACTCTTATCTATATAATATAATATAAAATCATAATTAACTCATGAACCCTTGATTTAATTCAAAAATATTAATCCAACATCAAATAATTTGATCATATATGATAACGTTAACTTAACACACCTCTAATACAACCTATATCACTCATATAACTACAATCCATAATTCGGTGCTGAAAACACATAACATACAAAACATGATTTGATACACCTCAATTATTAAAATAGCAATCTATTATTTTAAATCTAACAATAATTTAATATTGAGTTTTAGATAATTATTAATAATCAATAACTAATAAAACCCATTCCATTGTCATCCAAGTGAATCATTTTTTCTAATGTATAATAAGAAGATAAATCTATAACGAGTCTTCAATATTCGCCATAATTTCTTCTCACAATATACTCTTCTATGAATATCTTAATAGATAATTTACTTCAAGACCTATGGAAGTGGAAACATATGAAATCATTGATATTTAATTCTTAATATGGGTAAATATATTAATAAAGTATAACTTGAGATATGTGACGAATAAAATAATATCATAATGAGGATGTTCATAGGCATGAAATCATTGAATAACATGATGATATCATATGAACATGTAATAAATACTAATTATAGCATAATATTATAGAATCATATGAATTTTATTTATACATTTACATTCCATCATAAAAAATAATTTAAGGATCCCTACTTCTGTAACATCACATGGATTTTAAGGCTAACTTCCCATGAAGCATAGTTGGTTATGCTCACTTCCAACACAACATGGAATATCATGATATGGAAATATTACTTAATTTATTATAGGGTTATATAATTAGGATAAAACCCATCACATAACATTTATATACAGATGTGTTCTTCATGAAAATCAATCATCATATTATATATTCCCCATGCAAAGAAAATGGGTTGCATATCCTTTAAATGACATCATATAAAGAAGTTATTAATAATTCCATCAGTAATCCGAACATGATGGCCTATAAATTGTAAATGTGTTTCCATTTATTTTTTTAATCATTCTAGTAGAATAAACTCCATGAATATTTTTGACAATGGGGTACAAAAATAAAATAATATGTTGTATTTTATTATTTAATTTGTAATATGAAATTAAAGAATGCATTTAATCACTAAGACTACTAAAATATAATTTTTTTTGAAATTAGATTCCTTGTATCTAGTGCTGATGTAATAATGTATCAACCAACTCGAGGATACTATAATTTTGGTGGTTAAAATACTCATCAATGGAGTCACTGGATAACACAGTTGAAAATGATATAGTCGTTTTCTCCATCTGCGGTCAACCCAAGCCTATGGTCTGTTTTAATATTTTTTTTGATTCATCCCATTTATAGATTGAGAAAAATTAAATTTACATAGTTATAAATAAATTCAAGTAAAATACATAAATGGTTTATGAAACGATTTATTTATCATTTATGATATAGTAAATTGTAATTTATTTCCATTTTATTCTTGTTGATTTGATATCCAACATTATTTGAATCTCTATGACGATTGATAAAAAAGACTATTGATCAAAGATAACTTTGTATTATTTTAATATAACCCTCCATTATTCTATTTTCTTAAAAACAAATTTAGTAGGATGGTGGTTTAATGATACTATGGAGGACTAATCAATGTTTTTTTCTTTATAAGAATGGATTAGGTCATGGGACTAGGTATGGGTTTCATCGATGTGAGGGAGGCATGACATTGATGTTGGGAATCTGATGATAGATCATGTATTATTATATTTTTGATATGATCTGAGTGGATCTCTCTTGAGGAGAAGTAGTTTTTGTTTTTGGGAATTTTATAGGTAGAATTAAGAAGTCGGTGATGATAGACACCCAATATTAGTAAAGAGAAAGTTGTTCTCATGAGTGGGATCATTAAGAGGCTTTAGGATGGTGGCAAATAAAATTTTTACGATAATGAATGTCCAAAATCCAACATCTGATTGTCCATAAATGTATTTTCACCACATATCTAGTTGTTATGGTATTCTTTTATGAATGTAGTGATGGAGGGTGTAACACAGGAGATGACACATAATAATGGAAAAATTTGGTGAAATTAGGAACTACAAGACATGTTGTTAAGAGGAACACTAGATGTGTGAAATCATCTATGAGTAGACTTGGATTTACAAATTATGTAAAATATCACACTCCATACAGGCCTTCCACAGACCCTGTAAATCCATTAAAGATTGTTCCGCATGTACAGGGAGTACACACCTAAGAGACCATGTGTCTCCACATACTATGTTTGATGGGGTATACCCTGTGTTATTCAGAGAATATAGTATTTGGTTTAATACACACATTGAGTACCAGCTCAACCACTACAAAACATGTGATGCAGATTACACACATTATACATAAGATAATAGAATATCTTGAATATATGGAAAACGTCAGTTTTCGTGTCAAACATATATGCCATTTATCTATAGAATGGGATGCCATGTGACGTGGAAGAGAACAATCAGTGGAATGATAAGTGAGACATGTTGTGCACCCCATGTGATGTGATGTGTACATATCCCTAAAAAAATTGAAATTATTTCTTTGTCCCATACTACCTATGGTATGAGTCAGGGGGTGATAAATCATAATGTATTAGTATGAGTGCTTTCCATTAATCTATATTTACAAGGGTATAGTGAGGTACCTTGTCTTATATATAGGATGAGTGATCCCCAATAATTGATTCATCTAGATAGAGTCATGTAACCCAATAACATAATTGGGATCTCATCCTCTATCATTCCTATATAAGATGGTTAAGGTATACCATTTACAAAATTTAGGGCTTGTGGTACCTCACTTAGTGTGTTAATATAGGTGGGGTATGATATCCCCCATAGGACGTGTGCATGATCCAAATATTTTTTATTGATATGTTTTATATTCTAGTTCGATGTATACATACCATATGAGCATCTCAATGACCCTTATTAGTTTCCATGGAACTACATAATGGAAATACTAGATGTGTATGTCCTCTAAGATGAGTATCATTTGTAGAGAGAGTCCTGGTGGGTGAGTTCTCTTAGTAATATTTTTCCCTTGATCAATGAGAAGAAAACTAGGATAGAAATGAGGGAATGAACTCACCCTGAGACATGGTTCATACAATGGGGATTATTTAGGTTATCTCATATATTCCTTTGGATTCGTATTTTTGAGCTAACTATCTCATTGTTTTGCTATATTTTTTGATTTTAGGGTTTCCTAATAGTTTTTTATATACTCATATATACATGTGATCTTACTACCCATGTCATATCTTATATGATTTTCATACCTCTTCACATATTCCTTGGTGGAAGAAGAGTATGTGGAGATTAATTTTACTAGTTAGGCCATAGATGGATCCAATTGATTGTTTTTTGGATGAACCTATTTCATATCAGTATGGAGGGATCAATTGTACATTTGGCAGGAATATATTTTGGACATTATGATTTTTATATACTTATTGATGTACTATGACTTGTTATAGGCTTTATGCATGAATTTATATTATCAACTATTGATATTTTATGTCTTTTACAAGTCTATATATATCTGTGAATGACTATAGCTAACATTATGCTATTTCCTCAAATGAGTGTGATACAGAGACTATGTTCTAGTCAACATACCTAGATTATTGGAGGCAGGGATGAGGTGTCATTCTCATCATAAAACCATCCAATAAGGGATTAATGTTTTAGGTAATGGTAGATATCATCTAAATTGTTGTGGAAACCACTACTTCCATAAATAAGCATTTAGAATTATTGAAACCATTGATTTCTTGGTGGTGGATGATGACATAAAAGAAATATTTTTTATCAAGTTATTCATTGAGAAAAACTGCCACAAATTTCTTTTTAAATGAATATTAAATGTTTTATCCTTTGATGGTGCATTGGGGATACCCTGATCCATTATAATCCCAATAGATAATAAGAGCATATTCCAAGCTATCAGGCATCCCATATTCAAGTGCTCCCCTCTAAACTAGTCACACATTAATAAAATATCTATTCAAATAGCTATGTTGTACATACCTTATATTATCCTCAACCTATGGAAAATAAAATGTTCATTCCATGATTGACCATAAATCATTCAGTGGCAAGTACCACTCCAATTTACCATGTTCCCTCCTTGGATACACTATTAGTCCACATGGTAGACCATGTTAGTCAATTTATTATGCATTAAAATAAATTGACCACAAGATCCCTATCATATATCGATCACTCATAATTTCTCTAGTTCCAAGAACAATCCACTCTAGCCCAACCTTTGAGAAACCATTAGAATTTAACAACTTTAATAACGCCACACCAATCAAGATGTAAACTCACACACCCCAAATTAAAAATCTTGAATGAATCGATCCATCCTTATATATATTCCATTTCACAATAATATCCTTGTTCTCAATATGTATGAACTGATTCTGACTGAAGCTATGAGAGCCCATTGAAATAAATATTGTATCAATGTTTTTTGAAAAATCAATCTAGAATTATCTGAATATATAATGAAATTAAAATCTAGTGTAAACTCATTTTTTGACCAAATCTATGTCCAAATTCAATGATGTGGGTAATCTTTTAGTTCCATTTATTATTGGATGATGATAAGTTTCATAAAGGCTCTTCCAAGATTTGCCTATATAGCTATTTGTGTTCATTTATAGGATTGAAATGGTGGGGTTTCAATTCATTCCCCATGTTATGGATATGGGTATGATGAAAAATACATGAATGATGACATACAAAAATGATCATAAAATGATGAATTACTTAACACAAATTAATAAGATCATATTTCACATGTCTCATCACTACAGACTTATCCACTACTCTGTGGATAGAGTTTTAAATCTCACCCCATTATCACTAACATAATATCCTTGAACCAATTTATCAAAACCCGTGTAATGAAATCTAATCATCACTATGGAATAATTTTTCTAACTACGATAGGACTAAGACAACAATATCACACATATATATATATATACTCATCAAATACTGATTTAACCATCTCATATAAAAATTGGTTAGGACCAATTTAGAATCCTTACATAACAACCCCACCATACATGAACTCTCTCTCCTTAAACATAACCCACATAATCTTGTAAGTGATAACTTCTCCTAATAAATAGTCATATTTCATTGAAGCCTTGAAACAATGAAACACATATAGTATGTAATCAATTTTCATCACCCTTGAAATCTACATGTCAAACTCATCCAATTGAATTAGGAGATCACTGTTTGACCATTACATTACAATGGAATGAAGGAGACAATTTTAAAATGATTATAAATTAATTTCCCATCACATATTAAAATTATTCAAACATTGAGCATTTTCAAGGTCTCAATTATATTATATTTTAGTATAATTCATTTTGTATTTTAATTCTATTTCTTCTTCATGATCATTATTCATCTGTACTATGTGATTATTATATACTTCATTTCTATCATGTTAATTCCATGTTGTGATGTACCTAGGGATCTCAAACATCATAATAATGTATAAGTAGCCCGTTTTGGGTTATACAAGGGGAGTTATAGTTGGTGATCTTGAAATCAAGAACATAATTAAGAATCTAATCCTTATTTTATTCTAGTTTAATAGGGAATATGTTTTAAAGAGGATGATACTTTAAATTTGCATTTTATTTATTCTAAGATACTTCTCTATCCTATTAAGATCATGAATCATTAAATTAGAGTTTTTTTGGAATGGGAGGATTAGTAGTGTGTTATTCTGGATAGGTGTATGGGTATGCACATTCAATTGGCTAAGGCGTCTGTGTGCCTATTCACTAAATACAACGGATGAGATTATTAATCTAAAAATTGATTCCATGAATGTATTATTTGGTTAATAAAAGGAACCAATGGAATATGAATGAATGAATGATAATGATTTTTTTAAAATGGATTTGATACTTAAAAAAAGTAAAATTGTGAAAAAAATAACTTTAATTCATCCTCAGATCAATTAAGTTTATTCATGACACAATTATTGTGTTTTCTACTAGAAATTTTATTGTAATGAATTTAATAAAAAAAGAATAAAAATTGATTATTTTAATCACATAACCAAATTTGATTTGATAACCATGAAACACTTCATCAAATAATATACTAAAGATAAGGTTTGTTCCTTTAATTTAACGTTTCCATTATTAAAAACCATTTAATAAAATATAGATAATTTGAGATTTGATGAAATATAAATGGAAATGATTTATTAAAATCAAGAAACCTATGGGTTTATATAATATATGAAATTTAATTGTTTCATCTGAATCACTATAGTAGTGCTCAAACCACATTTTAGTAGATAAAAAAAGAATAAAATTCAATTAGAAAATAAAATGTGATCTATTTATAATACCATTTCATCCAACCTTGATATTTCCAAATCCAACAACTTATGGATTTAATATTAATTGAGAATTACCTAATGGATATTGAAAAATATGTAACTACAATAAAACTTTTATAGCTGAAATCAATTGATTCCTTCAACAACTTTTTGAATAATTTTCATTTGATTTTTTATCATTTTTTTCTTCGACATATTACATTTGTGATTAATTAATTTTAAAATCATGTATAATTTTATATGATATTCATCTTATAAAGATACCATTTGTAATAGTATAAGTACCGTGCTACCAGTTATTTATATATAATATTGAGAAACTAATTATGTAGATGGGAAAATAAGATATCAGTTATAACAACATAATTTCCCAGTAATATGATAACTAGAGATCACTACAGACTACATTTTATATTGAATTAAAACCAAGATAATGGTTATTTTAATGGAAGAACATATTTACCAATATTTTGTGTGGTGTAAACCAAGATAATGATTATGTAGTATGGTAAATTGAGCTATGAGTTATTATGGTGGGGTAAATTCTGATCAGGTAGATTAAGGCATTCTTGGGTAAGAATGATAGATTCTATATTCTAAAATTATGAAAGAGATACATTAATATAATTGTATAGTTGAGGACACTGCATATTAGGAATATAGATATACCTTCCACATTGGTCTAATAGTGAGGTTTTAAAATATTATTTTAAAATAATACCTATATTTTAAAAAAATTACTACCTTATTTTATTGACTCTAATATACTATATAGATAACTTGAACATTCGTTTCTATAATTTAGTTTGTTTTAATTTACACGGTGAAATGTATTGATTCAATAGCTTCTAATACCGATTGTCTTTTTAATTCCACTCTATATGTTATTTATTAATGTTATATGAAATACCGATAATTAAACTATTAATTCAATGTTATTTTTTCTAAATAATTTTTTTATTTATTATTTATAATACTGATACATTTATTTTTGGAAAAATAATACTTTCTGTATTCTCATACGTTTAAATGTTGGGGAGGATGAAAATATGTATTTAATTTTTACTACAATTTACTTCTATCTTGTAGTATTATTATTATACCATTTCAATTCAATATTTAATATCAAGTCATGTTTCGATATGATAAACTAAATTTGTAATTTATATTTCATAAATTTATGAAAGTTTCAAATTTATGTTGAGTTTCACCTGAAATGTGTGGATATTTTTTTATGAATGATGTGTATGCTTTTTGATTTAATTTTACTTTTAATTTCAAATTAACACTCAATTTTTTGGGAATAATTTTTTATATTTTTTAACATAGAATACAATTATTTACTATCAAAACTAGATTTTTACAACTATCACATGCGTGTTGGTGAATAAAAAATATGATATAAAAAATATTATAATTTTAATAGAATTGAATTTTGAATATTTGTTTAATTTTAAGGTCTTAAATTTATTATTATTTTTTATTTAGAGACACATATAAAATAAAATTTATTATTGAATAATTGCATCTAGATTCTAGAAAAATCATCAAATTACAGATTTCATAAATATAAAATATTCTAAAAAAAATATAGTAATTTTATGAGAATACAATGAAGAATATTATGTTCTATATGGTGAAAAAAGACTCCAATGAATAATTGTTTTTGAGAATTATAAATATATTACAATAACTCGGTTAAAAAAATTTATTGGATGATTAGTTAAATAATTTTATGGATATATTATCAATAAATTTTGAACAAAAAAGGTATTTATTGGATCACACAAATCAAGTAGCTCCCATACACCGAACGTCTTTAATTTGGTTTCACAATATAAAATATACCATTACCTTTGATATACATATAATATTTCAATATAACTACCTCATTTTCAGTAAAATGATATTTTATTTTCGATATTTATAGAATTATGAAAAATAAAAAACTAATAAAACTCATGTATTTCTCATACAATGGAAGTGTTTTTTCAATATATAAGAATATCATAAATCCATAATGATCCTTCAACATCCGCCAAAAATTATCCATACAATATAATCCTATAGGATTATAAAACATAATACATTATTTTATAACCTTTTGAAATAAAACCTTTGGAAATGGGGAATGATCAAACACATTATAAGAGTAAATATAATAATAAAATATAACTTTAGAGACATGAGTCATATTATAATATAATAATGAGAATTATCCTTGTCATGGAGGCATAGAATAAATATATCATATCATATGAACATGGAATAAAATATTGTCAGAATATAAGATCCTAGAATAATATGAAATTAATTAAAACATAATCACGCCATTTTATGAATAATTCTAATCTCTCGACCTCATTAACATAACATTGTTGGATTTGCTAATTTAACATACAAGCTTTTTTAATTGAATAACTTATCATACGACATGATATCATATGAGATTGAAATATTACAAAATCCATTGGAGGGATATATTATTACGGGTTCAGATTCAAAAAACATGTATATATATTATTGTTCCAAATTTAAATTAATCATCATATCTTAATTAACCCATGGATAAAAACTGTGGATTACATAATTTAAATGGAATCACATAAATAAATAATTCATAATTGTATAAATAATCATAAAAGTATAACCCATTGAAAATAAATTTTCATCCATTAACATTAATTATCATTATAGGTAAATAAAATTCATAAAATATGATTAGGAATATGGTATTTAGATTATATGGGAAACATATATAAGTTTTAGAGTGAAATTTCATCAATAATTTGATGAATTGTGAATATTGGTTTACACACTTCAATTATGAAATAGAAAATGGGGAATTCAAAATGGAAACTAATTATCTATAAATAATTCCTATACAAATGGATGATTAAGAATGAAAGAATAAGTTATCGGTCATCAAATATATGTAAAATATAATTTCATAATCCCTCATAAAAATATGTTGGAAAATATTTTTTTAATAATACCATTGATCAAGAAAACTACATATATGAAGAACACCATTAGTAGAAATAGAAATATTTCATTGAAAATAATAATTTTAATTTCTTTTTGATAAAATTTCAAAGGGAAAATTTTATTAAACCACGAGGACAATAATTTCATTTTGTAAATCCTGAAATCATATATAAGATGTCTCATATAAAATATTTAAGTAAATAAAAGGCTATATTCACATGGAAACAATTAAAAGAAATTAATTTTGAAAAAAATGATCCATATTAAATCTTTTAAGTGTTTTAAAAATTCATGTTATATAAAAAAAATAAAAAAATTCTGAAATCTGAAATCTGAATTTTTATGAAACATTTCTATAGAATAAATGTTTTTTTGTAATAAATAATGTGGGAAATATTCAATTAACAATAAAACCTTTTGGTAATACCCATATCAAAAAAGGATTATAATTACTTATATTTGATTATTTATTAGGGAAATGTAAAGTTAAATTGAGATGAAACATATTTTTTTATATATCAAACTATCAATAGGTAAAACATATATATGGAAGAAAAAATGTTTAGTTCCTAGGTTGGGAATCATTCCATTTATTGATGCTATTTGAAAGATAAATAAGTCCCATAATGGAAAACATTTTAATTAAATTGATTAATTTCCTTAACGATAAATTAAAACAATCAAATTTAAAAGGAAATAGTATGATATATGAGACTTTTAACATCGATGTAGTGAAGAAAAATACATTCTCATGGAATGAGAACTTGTGTCGAGACCAAAGTATCTTTTTTTACAAAAACACATAGAGGTTAAATATCATGAACATTAATCTGCAATAAAATAAATAAATTATATTTCAAGATAAAATAACCATTGGGTAGAAAATACAACATTTAAAATTAATACTACACACAAATTAATAT
This sequence comes from Viscum album, assembly GCA_963277665.1. Lineage (NCBI taxonomy): Eukaryota > Viridiplantae > Streptophyta > Magnoliopsida > Santalales > Viscaceae > Viscum > Viscum album. Next base: position 27,003,045 of record OY728151.1, read on the forward strand.
GTGTCTCAATGATGGGAGTTTGAGAAAGATGATATCCTAGCATACTTCCATGATTACTTGATAACACTCTAACATCAAATAAAATGAACATAACAATTTGAAAAACATATTTCATAACCTTATTCATTTCTATTACCCAATTATATACATTATTTATAAGTATTTACTATTATATAGTGGTTCATTATATCTTATTTTAGACCTCGAATTTTTACACTTGTAATATTATTCCAATTGATTTGAAATGTTAATGTTGATCCATGATATCTGATAAAATCCCACAATTATATAATGAATATGATTATGTTACTTATATCCCATTATTATATATATTTTTAATCATTCATTAACTAATTTCATGAATTACGACACTTGAAGATAATGCCAGAGATATCCTTGTTTGTGGAAATGTTTAATAAATATAGATTATATATTAAAATCATATTTATATTTCAATATAATAACTCCATGAACATTTAGAAATATTTAATACCTTATTTTTACATTTATTTAATAGTATATAAAATTATATAATCATTCACTATATAAACATGACAACATCTCTTATATATGAGGTAAATCGTCCAAAACAAAATCATGTCATAAGGACTGAATGAATAAGAATTTACTATTACATAGAATAAATATAATATTTATAGGATATTATATATATAATATATATCATATATACCCATCAAATCCATTTTTGGAACTATTAATAATAGGTCATGATGTCACATGGAATTCATCATTCATAGATGTGATTGTCCACACACTCACACTTTTAATGGACCCATTTCTCAATGAATAAAAGGAGTGATGATATATAAAAATAAACTAGTTAATAATTATAATAATTTTATAAAATAATATTAGATAATTAATTATACTTTTAGTTCTATACATTTAATGTGTTTATGTGAAATAAGGAACTTTGTTTATTGAGGTTATAATCATTACATATGCATAATTGACTTTCTCATACCTTAAAAAATGGACAAAATTAGGGTAAATGTAAAATTTTATATTTTAATAATTTTATAACAAATATAAAAAATAATTATTTATAAAACCCACTGATAGTACCATCCCTATGATATGGGGAAGAAAAATGAACTACATTGTGTCGTGAAAGGTTTAGTCTTCACATGTGAATGATCAATGCATTTGTTATTCATAGAGGATACCAAATAATGAATTAATAAATTATATAAAATTATAATACTGAAATTTATGTATATATATATGTAACGTCTCTATTCGGGGTTCCACTCAGAAGTTCTATGTACCCAGTTGGACACATGGCCTCAAGCGCATTTTCCTAAACGCAAGTCAATGCCGACTAGAAGTGAGGGCCGTGGGTGTGATAGTGGGGAAAATATTCTTTCATTTACAGAGAAACATAGTGTAATAAATAGATAAAATAGTGGAATCATTAATAATACTGTAAAATAATAAACAGTAGAAGACAACGAGTACACAAATAGCTAGAACACATATATATATGATGCATGAAACAAATGTGTTGGAAAATAAAAAAACTCACAATGATAGAATACAGTACTAAACCAAGTCAATGATAAAAGAGTATAAATCTCCAACAGCATAACAAGCCTCAATGTGGTCCCATGCTTTCCATCTCCACTAAAATCAAGTACCTGAAGTAGAAGGGTGATTTCCCTTATTTATACCTAAATCAATATAATCTGTTTTGGCCCAAAAGGACATAATCATACTGTGAGACGAATATTAATAGTAATCCACCCCAATATTTGATCCTAAAAATTAGTTAATATATATAAGATGCATGGCTGCATAAATATTGCACTGGAAATATGTGTGATACTACATTGTTTCTCTGGATTTTTCTCAACAGTTTGGATGGTCCTTGTGTTCTCAGTTAGGCATGAATTTTTATGAATCAGTTTCCAATTTCTACTGGATTTCAACTCTATATTGTCGGATGAACATCTTATCTCACTCTGAAACAAGTATTCAGTCTTGAACATCTGTTTGATCTACTGGAATCTTTACTTCATGGAGTCCTGCACTCACTGTTTTTTCTGGATGGATTGGTGATCTGTTTGGAGGTTCTTCACTGGAATTGTATCATACTGTGATGTTTATGTCTTCTGTCCAGCCCCAAGTCACTGTTTTGCTCTTATTTTTCTTCTAGTTGGGAGGGTTGCTGGTTCTAATTGCCTGTGTATATACGCTGTTTACCTAGATTTGATCCGCTTGGAGGCTCCGTTTATTTCTGGTTGAGGGGTTGCTGCATATACTGGATTCTGCAGTTTGAGAAATCAAAGATGGCTATATCTAGATGTCTTCTTCTATCTAATAGAGGATGATGTTGAAGTCTTGGATTGGAGGAAAGTATTTCCTCGGTACTGTCCTGATGTTGGTGTCCCTTATGACTGAGGTTGAATGGTTGATAAGTGAGGTCATGTTTTACTCATCATTTCCTGCTGATAAGAAGCCACAAGGTTCGGTCTATCCAATAGGGAAGCTCGCTACTTTTATGGATAGAATTAATTTCTGAAGGTCTAGCTTTGAAGCAACTGAATGATATTCAAGGGAGCATAATGATGACACACTGGGATGATGGATGGACCGCATAGTCTCTATGGTGATCTTTTATTTTTTTGTTTTCATTTCTGAGTTGTTTGTTTGTCAGTTTAGATTTTTGGTCTTCAAATCCCTACTGGTTTAAGTGTTTTACACCTCGAGTGTGTACTGTTACACTTGATTTTTTAATAAATTCCATCGGTAACATGGAGTGGGAAACCAATCCATGTCATAAATCTTCTAAAAAAAAGGAAGTACACAAAGTAAACAATTACACCATTTCAATAATATTCATTTACATTTATTAAATAAACAACCAAACGATCTCAAGAAACCCACTAGGATGTTCTCAAAGTCCATCCCCTCTAGTTTAGATTAACAAAGACTCTCTATGTATGAACTCACCATCAATTCCACATGTGGTCTCGTAATAGAAATTATAAAATGTCTGAGGAAGCACTGAACATAAAATTCTCCCATTGGCCTCAAAATGTGGAACTACATACACTTTGATGGAGCACACAAGTCCATCGAAATTATGGTGTCGCACATTTACAGTATAATAGAAACTCTGTTAAATCCCTCAACATCCACTTTCCCCTATGGTTTAACTACAATATGTATCCAGATCTCTATATATTTCAATCGTGCACAAAATATATCCTTCTTCAAATGTAACACACAATATAATACTTTCTTAAAATGCTAAAAAACACGGAACAAGAAAGTTTGATAATATCACTCTATCCTAATAGCAGTATTCATGGAAAACAAAACATCTTAACCATCATTTATATAGCCAACATCCAATATGAGATCAATCATGGGAAAACACATCCCTAGCAAGCTAATTAAACCCTATTATCAATCAAGTTCCCAAACTCATGAAATTATGGCATAACAAGAATTAATGGGTCAAATTCCTTAAACCCCCAATACCATAAACTATGGTATTGGTCACTTTTTCATATATAATTAAAAGAAAATCTACGAAATGACACGAACCACCTACATTGACATTGTACTATCAATATAGTTGAATCATATTCATTTATTCGACCTAGAACATCGTAGGTCTACAAACACATCTAAAAAATTCAACCAAGAATATCTTACAAAAGAGAATAAGTAAAATATGAGGCTTTATAAAAAGGAAGAACACACCGTGTTGATTCCAACACAAATTATGGCGGTTGATTTGGAGGATGGATGGTCGATTGGGGCTTAGATAACAATCTTGATCTATAGTCGCTCCTGGATTGGTCGACGTTAGAAGCTGTGTTTTCTGTAAACCAAAACTGAACCCTGTCTAATTTATGAATTAAAAATAAATATACAATGTGTGTTACATAAAGATACATGGAATGTATAGTACTTTACCTTGCACCTCTTATGCCAGTCTCTATGTCACCTCACATGGCCATGTACTCAGTCTTTACACGACCAATACATGGCTTCTCGAAGCTTCCCAGTACACAACATATACTCATATGAACATGGTTTGTACTCCTAAAATTTCTATAAACTCCTATTTTTTCTAAAAAACTATAGAAATCAATATCCATACCGATAATAGTGATCCTGGTTCTTACAAACATCCCCCCATAATGAAAATTCTACCCCGAATTCCCCAATCAAGGTGGCGATAATGAATAATCCTCGAATAGCTCTGGCGTCTATGCTCGTAAATCGGTCTCCCTCTCCCAAGTATTGTCCTATAGTCTCCCATGACTCCACTACACCCGTACACTAGGAACAGACCCGACAGAGAGATCATTCACGCTTCGATTAGTAATTTGGATAGGATTCTCTTCGAACGAGGTGTCCACCTCCAACTCTACTTTCATTGGTAGAAAAACAAGAGACGTGTTTGTGATGTAATGTCATAACTGAGAAATTTGGAAGAAATTGTTAATAGCATGGTAAATATGAGGTAACTACAACCGATAAGGAAGCAGCCCGACTCCCCCCAAAAACTCAATCAACCCGACATATCTTGTAAAAATATTATCCTATCACTTAATCCTCATCTATCCCAACCTCAGTGGGACATGTTGAAAAATATAATATCTAACATGAATTTCTAGAGTTATTCTCTGTCGATCCTCATAAGTATTATAGCGTGACTGTGCATTATCCATCCTCTTCCAAATCAACTCCACCTACTCTGTTTTCTCCTGGAAAAGATGAGGTCCCATCATAGCTGCCTCTCCTACTTCTATCCAACATAAAAGTGATCATCATGGTCTACCGTACAAAGCCTCATAATGTTTCATATGAATAGTCACATGAAAACTACTATTCTTGAAAAACTCCACATGTTGTATGTGCCTCACCCAAGAACCACAAAAATCAAGTACGGATGCTTGAAGCATGTCCAATAGAACCTAAATTGTAACGACCCAAAATTTTGAATAAATCATGTTTCCTAGTTTTGTGTGTAATTTTATTTTTCATACTCAACAAAACTTTTTCATTTGATAACATGAGTATAATAAAAATGAGATTGTTGGTTTTTTAATATTATATGACCGTTAGTCAATATGACCGTTGAAAACTAAATGTTGCGACTTTTGTCTCTAAATACAGGGACCATGGATAATTAATATGGAAAGGAGAGTCAATAGCATCATCCAGTAGTCTCGGGCCAATCGAATCCCATCTAACGGAACTTGGGAAAGAGGTAGAACCACTGGGCATTCCTCTGGATCAAACCCAAGACAAACTTCATCAAGTAAAGCAATAACGGAATCGCCTTCACAAGAAGTTCAAACTGATAGAAATTAATACTCGTGAGATGTTGGCCGAGCCTCCCTCAGATCCTCTCACCTTAGCACACCTTACACTTAGATCCTATACTGGGGTGATAAGGGGATATGTAATGAGACCTTTAATGCCTTGTGTAATCCTTTATTTTAAATAAAAATGTTGATTTTTTCTTAAGATGAAGTTTATGAATTTTCAAATGTCTGGATAAATATTGTATGCATATTTTTGGTGAATTTTAGAGAAAGGATATTTTAAAAAATGTTTATGTAAACCTTAAACAATTAAAAATGTGTAATGATTTTCAAAAAGTGGTCTTCTACAATTTTGTTCAATATGAAATTTAGAGTCAAATAAGATCAAGTTATTTTTTTATGAATAGTAAATTATGAATAGTGATTTTATGCTTAGGATTAGTAATGTGAGAAAATAGATTAGTAATCTCACGTAAAGAAAGCGTTAATATAATCTAGGCACCTTGATTATGTAATGTGATTCAATAAAATGTTTAAATAATGGTTTCATAAATTATTAGTCAAGTATTAGTTTTGTTTGGGTGAATACTGTTTTCTAATTAAAAAATAAAAAAATTTAGAAAATTATTTTTATAAAATGGATTTCATTTTTGAACTAAGAGCATTGATATAATGTTAAGGTAATATTTGGGGATTTTTCTGAGAAAAATGGATTTTCAGTGAATAGTGTATTTATTTAAAAATTATATTAAAAATATTTAGAAAATTATTTTTATAAAATGGAGTTCATTTTCAAAATCAGAGCATCGATATTTTGTTAAGGTAAAATTTTGGGTTTTTTCAGAGAAAGTTCAATTTTCGATGAATAATGAATATACAGTTTTAGGGTTTCGGTATGTTTAATGAAATCATAACTATGTCATGATGATTTCATGAGATATTTTAAGGGTTGGCCTACCAAAGTTGATGAATTATTTTATTGGGGGCCCCATTAGGTCTAACTCCATGGGAAATACCATGGGAGAGCCCATGGTTCTGAGAAAACCACTTGTGAGGTGTCCCTTGAAATTATTAAAGTATCACCTCACCTTACCTATAAATACCCACCCTTTCGTCTTTTATTTTTCACTCCCAACTCTTCCAAAAAGAATCTCTGGTCTCATTACCTCCCAAGGAGTCCCCAAAAGGTACCCCAAAGCCCTAATGGTCCAAACGATTGAGTTTTAAGAGTTACGTTTTAAGGTAAGGGATCTGACCTCTCTATTTCTTTTCAAGTAATCTCTTTTATGTCATTTCATTTATGCTCCATGTTCATATGTTTGAGGATGTTTTTTATATATTCATATTACTTCTATTTTCATGTTCATATGATGAGAGACTCTCTCTAGCTCTCAATAATTAGTTTTAAGAATTTTTTAGTGGCGCCATTAGGCTGCCGAATTTTTAAGGGATTCTTTCACCCTTCTCATTTTCAAAGTTCAACATTCATGTCAAGTCTTTCAAGATACTTTTTATTATTTTGGGTTATTATCTCTATATCTATAATATTGAACTTTTATGTTCATATGATAAGAGACACTATTTGATCTCGTCAATTAATTTTTGTTGTTGTTTAAGTGATGTCGTTAGGATGCCGAATTTTCATAAGAGAAATCTAATTTTTGTCTTCCTTCCATGTTTTTCATCTCAAATGGTATGTCCTTCATATGTTATTATCATGTTCTTAAATCCTTTATATTATGTTCCCCTACTGTTTTATGGATCATTAATGAGTGGGTGACCCATGTCCCCTCTCTTTTGAATGTTTTCTAAAATCTCGTAACATAGCCGTTGTGCTGCAGAATTTCCGTCTCAAAATGTCTCTCTCTTTTTCTAATGTTCTATGATTTTATTAAGTAAATAATCAAAGATCTCTCTTATATAGGGGTATTCACATATATACAAAGTTGTTCTATTTTAAATTCTGTTATTTACATATATGAGACCCACCTTCGTTTTTTGTAGGTTTTAAAGTCACACAAAGATCATGTCTTTAAAGAAGTTTTTAAAACGTTATGATTAATAAATGAAACCCATTTATTTTATGCTATATGGGATTTTTATGAAATTATTGATGATGATATATGTGTCTCCCATGATGATAAAGACAAGTTTAAGGGTGCGCCATGATATCACTCCAATGCATTAGGTAACGACTTAATCTCTAGAGATGACCATTTAGACTGATACCTTGGTGAATAACTTTGGAAATTTTTATTGACACCTTGGGGATGGAACTTGGTGAAATGGAAATGATTGTCTTCGTTAAATTTTTTAGCCACATCTTCATGTTATGAAAAAAGTCATGTTTATTATGATATTCTTTATGATTTCTTTCTAATGCCATAAATTTAGTTTTCATGACATTGTTGATGTATCTCAAGTTCACATGTTAAAGGTTTCGCCTTGTTTCCTTTATTGGGCCTTCTGCTCACCTTTTATTTTGATGTATGTCCCCAGGTTATGAGATGCAGTAATGAACCTATGATGAACATAAGTAGAATCCATTCAAGTGTTTAAGAATAATTGTTTATATTTTCATGTTTTATGTTCTTGGTTTCCAAGACACTAAACCTTAATAATCCTGGGTTTTGTAAAATGTAATGAAAGTTTATGTCATAAAAAGTCGGGATGCTATAGCTGGGATCGAAGGATGGTTTAGTTATTTTTGGAAATGAGGATATGAAATCTTTAGGAAGAAGCCTATAGAACAGTTTAAATATATGAAATATTCCTAGTATTTTGGTGAGTACTGAGTAAGGGTATTCCAAGTAAATACATCCCTGTCTAGAAATGAGAAAGTAGAGGTGGCTCTGGAAATGCTGTACATAGGGTTAAAACCCAAAAACACTACTTTGAGCTAGACTCGAACGAGAACTGGTACACGACAATGGGCCTTTCTGCACTCTTGGATATGACACTCCCGGGGGATATGCGTTGGTAAATTCATAAGCATAGTATGAACCATTATTAAAAGAATAAGGATAATATAAAATAAAGATTCAAATAAGAATATATGATCATGGATAACCTAGTTTGGAACCTAGGGGATCACATGTTAGGGTATACATTTCTTTTACAAGTTACCCTTTCATGCTTTAAGATCATTTTCATGATTATTGGCTAAGTATTTATGCCCCTAATTGTACATTATTTTCTTAGTTAATGGTGAGAAATGGAAGAACACGTCCCAACAACCAATGTTATATGAAATGTGACAATTGCCACATTAATATGAAAGAGATGATTAGGGTATTAAAAGATGATTATTATTTTGGAAGACGTTCACTATTTTGGGAACCCTCTTTGATCAAGGTAAATAGATTAGTACAGTATTTTATTTGAGGTGTAAAGGTTGAATTATATTTTGAATAATCGGTGAATTTAAGTTGATCTTATGGTATTATAGGTTACTTATGGAAATGATTGACTATCTTGGGAAAATATGTTTAGGTTAGTTACTTTTTTTATAAGATGTTAGAAGTGGTTGATTTTTTTTGGAGATGAACGATAATGTTTATCTTGGAAGACTATGTTATCATACCCTTCTTGTATTTGGGTTTCAGTCATAGTTTGGGTTATTTTGAGGAATTTTAATGAATGTTATTTATGGAATGTTCTATGATGAACTTTTGGTAGTATCATTGAACCTTGAAGATTTAAAGTAGTTTCCCTCCCTCTAGGGTTCTTTCTTTTGGAAGGGTCATTTTATCATACCCTTTCTGTTTTTGGTATAATGTTTAAAGATATAAGAAATAGATAGTTAATCTTTGGTGGATTATATGATTCACTATAAGATGATTCTGGTGCTTTGATGAGACCAAGTAGTTTTGAATGCTCATCGTTTAGAGAAAAGATTAGTTTTGGTAGAAACTTATTAAAGGATGAAACTCTACTGGGTAGTAGGTATATTTCCTTATGTTTTTATTCTATGTAGTAAATGAATTCCTCAAAATTATTAAAAGGAACATATAACAAAAATGTTGTTGGGTTATTTTTCCTACTGGGTAATCAAATACTGTTATCACACAGCATAATTTTGTGATTTTCTTGTGGCTAACTTTCTCCTAATCATGTTTTCTATCACTCTCCCTTAGAACTTGACCCTTTGTTATTTCTTCCATATCCATGTTCTCCTGCATAGAATCCTAGTATGGGTTAACTCGGGTGGCCTTTGTACTTCTTTTTCTTTCTTTTATAGTAATAGCGTTGCTAACTATTTTTTTGATGTGGGACTTTCAATAAAATTTCAAACCCAATTTTAAAAATTGCGAGGACACAATTTCTTAAGGGGGGATGATTGTAACGACCTGAAATTTTGAATATATCTTATTTCTTATTTTTTTTGTTATTTTATTTTTCGCACTCAACAAAACTATTTCATTTGATAACATGAGCATAATAAAAATGAGACAGTTGGGTTTTGACTATTATATGACTGTTAGTCATTATGACTGTTGAAAAATGAATGTTGTGACTTTTGTCTTTAAATACAATTGCCTTTGTTAATTAATATAGAAAGGAGATTAGATGGTCTCATCCAGTACTCTCGGGCCAATCGAAGCCCATCTAACGGAACTTGGGAAGGAGGTAGAACCACCGGGCTTTACTCTGGACCAAACCCAAGCCGAACATCATCATGTGAAGCTATAACGGAATCGCCTTCGCGAGAATTTCAAACTGATAGAAATTACTACTCATGCGATGTTGGTCGAGCCTCCCTCAGATTCTCTCACCTTAGAACAACTTAAAATTAGGTCCTATGCTGGTGTGATAAGGGGCTATTTAAGGAGACCATAACTGCTTTGTGTAATCCTTTGTTTTAAATAAAAAATTTTATTTCTTCTTATGATGATGTTTATGAATTTTCAAATGTCCGGATAAATATAGTATTCATATTTTTGGTTAATTTTAGAGAATGGATATTTTAAAAAATGTTTATGTAAACCTTAAATAATTTATAATGTGTAATGATTTTCAAAAAGTGGTCTTCTACAATTATGTTCATTACGAAATTTAGAGTCTAATAAGATCAACTTAATTTTTGATGAATTGTAAATTATGAATAGTGACTTTATGCTTAGGATTAGTAATGTTACCAAATGGATTAGTAATCTCACTTAAAGAAATCATTAATATAATCTAGGCACCTTGATTAAGTAATGTGATTCAATAAAATGTTTAAATAACGGTTTCATAAATTATTAGTCAAGTATTAGTTTTTTCGGGTGAATAGTGTTTTTTTAATTAAAAAATGAAAATATTTTGAAATTTTTTTTTATAAAATGGATTTCATTTTTGAACTCAGAGCATCGATGTTATGTTAAGGTTATTTTTGGGGATTTTTCTGAGAAAAATGGATTTTCAGTGAATAGTGTATTTATTTAAAAATTAAATTAAAAATATTTAGAAAATTATTTTTATAAAATGGAGTTAATTTTTGTAATCAGAGCATTGATATTTGGTTATGGTGAAATTTTGGGTTTCTTCTGAGGAAGTTGAATTTTCGATGAATAGTGAAAATACCGTTTTAGGGTTTCAGTATGTTTAATGACATCATAACTGTGTCATGATGATTTCATGAGATATTTTAAGGGCTGGCCTATCATAGGTGATGAATTATTGTATTGGGGGACCCCTTTGGACTAACTCCACTGGAAACCCCATGGGAGAGCCCATGGTTTTGAGAAAACAACTTGTGAGGTGTCCCTTGAAATTATTAAAGTATCACCTAACCTTCCCTATAAATAACCACCCTTTCATCCTTTATTTTTCACTCCCAACTCTTCCCCAACGAATCCATGGTCTCATTACCTCCCAAGGAGTCCTCCCAAGGTGCCCCCAATCCCTAAAGGTCCAAACCATTGAGTTTGAAGAGTTACGTTTTAAGGTAAGGGATCTGACCTCTCTCTTTATTTTCAAGTAATTTATTTTATGTCATTTCATTTATGATCCATGTTTTTATGTTGGAGGATGTTCTTCTATATTCATATTAACTCCATTTTTATTTTCATATGATGAGATACACCCTCTTTTTCTCATCAATTCGTTTTAAGAATGATTAAGTGGCGTCGTTAGGCTACCAAATTTTTAAGGGATTCTTTCACCCTTCTCATGATTCAAAGTTTTACTTTCATGTCAAGTATTTAAAGGTAATTTTTATTATGTTGGGGTAATATCTCTATATCTATCATACTGAACTTTTATGATCATCTGATGAGATACCCTATTTGATCTCGTCAACTCATTTGTGTTGAATTTTAAGTGATGCCATTAGGCTGCCGAATTTTAATAATAGAAAAATAATTTTTTTCATCATTCCATGTTTTTCATATCAAATGGTATTTACTTAAAATTCCAATACCATATTCTTAAATATTTTATATTATGTTATCCAACCATTTTATGGATCATTTATGAGTGGGTGACCCATGTCCCGTCTCTTTTCAATGTTTTCTAAAACCTCGTAACATAGTCGTTATGCTGCAAAATTTCCGTCTCAAAATGTCTCTATCTTTTTCTAAAGTCCCTTAATTTTATTATGTGAATACTCAATGATATCTATTCTATAGGGGTATTCACATATATACCAAGTTGTTCTATTTTAAATTCTCAGATTTACATACATGATACCCACCTTCCATTTCTGTGGTTTTTAAAGTGACACAAATATCATGTCTTTAAAACAGTTTTTAAAACGTTATGATTATGAAATGAAACCCATTTATTTAATGATATATTAGTTGTTTATGAAATGATTGATGATTATATATGTGGCTCACATGATGATTAAGAAAAATTTTAGGGTGCTCCCTGATAGCGCTCCAATGCATTGGGTAAAGACGTAATCTCTAGAGATGACCATTTAGACTGATACCTTGGTGAATAACCTTGGTAATTTTAATTGAGACCTTGGGGATGGAACTTGGTGAAACGGAAATTATTGCCTTTGTTAAATATTGTAGCAACATATTCCAGTAATGAAAAACATAATTTTTATTATGATATGCCTCATGATTTCTTTCTCATGCCTTAAAGTTCTTTTTGATGACATTGTTGATGTATCACATGTTCTCATGTTAAATGTTTCCCCTTATTTCCCGTACTGGGCCTTCTTCTCACCATTTCTTTTGATGTATGTCCCCAGGTTATGAGATGCAGTAATGAACCTTGGATGAACATAAGGAGAATCCTTTCAAGTTTTTAAGATTATGGTTTTATGTTTTCATGTTTTAAGTTCCTGGTTTCCAAGACACTAATGATTAATGATCCTTGGTTTTGTAAAATTTATTGAAAGTTTATGTGATAAAAAGGCGGGATGCTATATTAATCGTGCGCTCAGACTTTCCGTCAGTCTTGGGATTATAAGATGTACTCATAAGTACCTTTATACCCAAAGCCCTTTGTAGTTCCTTCCAGACCCGAGAAGTAAAACGAGAATCTCTATCTGAAATAGAGTGTGGAACCCCATGAAAACATACAATATCTTGAATGTACAACATTCCCATATCATCGACACTGAAGGTCTCCTCGATCGGAAAGTAGTTTTAAATCTTATTGAGCCTATTAATTTTAACCCAAACTACAGAATTCTTACTTCGCGACCTCGATAAAACTTTCATGAAGTTCATCGCAACATCATTCCACTTCCACTCAGAGAATGGGTAACTACTGCAATATCTCTACTTGTTGCTAATTCTTCTCATTGATTTGATAACATGTGGAACACCTCATCACAAAACTAGAAACATAAATTTTCAAACCGGTCCACCAATACTAATGTTTTAGATCTCCATTAATCATGATGACACTAGGATGAACTTCTGAAACTAAAGAATGAAATTCTTCAATCAGCTCCTTGCATATGTCTGCTAACACCCATATGGGCCCATGAAAATGAAAGATATCATCATTACATATAGTCCATCTTGGAATGGGTACCCCTCCAAACAAACTCTCCCACAAGACAAGGCTTTCTGTGTCTAATATAAGACTCATTTACACTCATTCAAGAAGTGTAGAGGAAACAACTAAAGAATAAGAAAAAGTCTACACCTATCTGTCGTTCACCACAAATGCATCTCAGAGAACAGAGGCATAATTTTCATCTGAATGATGACCACCTAAAAAGAATTTATCTGAGTTCTCATGCTCAATGCATCAGCCACTGCTTTACGTTTCCAAGGGGTGTTGGCAAGCTAGATATTATAGGACAAAAGGTATTCAACCCACCTTCACTATCTCAAATTCAGACCGTGTTGAGTAATGATGTACTTAAGACTTTTTGTGTTCTGTGAAGTCCAAAAAATTATGTCCCAAAAGATAATGTCTCTAAAATCAGTAAGAAATAACAACTACATCAAACTATAGATCATGTGTTGGGTAATTCCTCTAATGTGACCTCAACTTACGAGACCCTTATGTAATTACTCCTTCTCCCTCCATAAATACTTTTAGAGACCTGAAGCTGGACATAAATAGACATTACATTAATTTTTCAGAATACTTAGTACATAAAAAAACACACACACAAGGACCGTAATAGTTCAGTGTCTTTGGAAACTTGGAACGTAATCTTCTAATCATGGTGAAAGATCTTCAACATCTCCCCTAAATATCTTCTTTTTTTTACCTAAAACCATTCTTTATATCCTGGGGAAAAGAAAACATAAAAGGGTGAGCTCAAATGCTCATTAAGGGTAAAGAAAAGAAATATCCATCACATCATATTCATAAGAACATAACATTTTGGAAATCATAACATGCAAAAGAGATCATAATATTATAACATGGGATAAATCATAGTAGTGAAATGTAATCCCAATAATCATAACTTAAAGCATGAAACTTTGTGGTATACACACATAATCATAGAGAATCATTTCTTATTAGTCAAGACTCATTGCCAAGACTATCTTACTGGACAAAGTACCTTTCTGAACTGAGTTCACTCCTCGTTTCAGTCCTGTTTCACTGAACCGGTATAACCTACAGTTTCAACCATGTCAATCTCATGAGATATAAAATATTAACCCAATGCATTGGAGGGAGATATGGGTCCCACTCATCTCATAATGATACCATTCTTATGTGTGCCACAAAATCATAAACCATACATCATAGAATAACTCATGTAATAAAAATGGGAATCTTAAACATCGTGACATCATAAAACAATTCATATAAGATAAAGGAATTCATAAAAATAAAACCATCACAACATAATCAAATCAAAGTAATAATAGGGATAAAAACAGATACCTTTTATTATCTTAGATGGAAAATAATTTTGATAAAACACTTGAACTCCATTCTTGAGGAAAATATCCTTTCTACTTCAAAAACATTTTTCCTTTCTTAACAAGTCATAGAATTATAAACTAAAAGAATTTGATTAAAAATAAACTTGTAAAATTTTAAGGGAATTTTTTAAAAATCCATTCATGCCGTATAAGTTAAAAGAAAACATTCTTCTCATACTTTTTTCGGAAAAGTAAAAAAGTACCTCGTACGAAAAACGACAAAAGATTCTTTCATATCATTTACTAACAAATCACCGAAGGGTAAAATTTTATATAAACTATTGTAAAAGGATATAAATATTACATATTGAGGAAACATGGATGTGGATGATAAAATACACCCTAGTAAATACCAAAGAATAAACAATCTCTGATAAAAATGAGATTGTGATATTTCCCTTACATTAGTTTTGATTTGCTTCATAAGTGTCCGAACCTCCTATATAATGATTTAAATAATGTCATTGAATTATTACAGAATCATATTAATTGTTATTATATCATATATGGTTCATTTATGACTTTATATTACCCGTTCTTTTTTAAATTCCATGTTAAAGAGCTTTTTTGGTAAAATTGTTTCATTTGTCGTCCGTGTTTTGACTTGTAATTATTCATATGATTACATAGATCATGATTGCTTAATTCCAGAATATAAAACACGGTTTATATATAATATATATTCAGAATATACATATATATAATAAATCAGTAAATGGAAAGAAATACACCGTTCATTGAGACGGTAGGCCGTACGTACGCATGAACGCTATTTTCGTTTCCTTATTGAGTTGAATGGAATTAAGTAGATGACATACATATATATATATACATAAATACAGTATCATTATTATGTAATTTATTTCATTATAACTTATTATATATACTTTATAATCATTCATGAATGGTTAAAGTGGAGAATGAATCTCATCCCGTCGTGGAGACGGTAGTCCGTACGTACGCACGAGCGATGATATCGTTCCCATAATTATTGAATTGAATTGGATAGGATGATAAAATATATAATAATCAGTATGATGTTATAATAACTGTTTATAGTTATTCTTTACACCATTATACCCATCCAATTAAGGTGGTGTTGGAAAAAAAATTACACCACAGCGTGGAGAAGGTATTCCGTACGTACGCACACACGATAATTTCGTTTTCCGTAGGATGGATAGATGGTAAAATAGGGTTTTTTCATTCTTATAATAACATATCAGTATATGAGTGATACTTATGTTATTATTTCATAATGAAACAACTAATGTAGAATAAGTAGAAGAAAATTTAAAGTTGAAAGAATTGGTAACAGACATTACCTATTCTTTGAAACGCCTCTTTGAGACCTCCACATAGGGCAATAAAATTTGACTTTGAAGAAAACCAGGACCTCTAAGATGTTTCTAGGGAAGTGGAGAAGAGAATTAGTCAGGGGTTGGCCGATCTTGAAGGCTCAATGTGTTGTAAGGAAAAGAGGGAGGGGGTGACCTTTTAGAAGGGTGGAGAGGGGCACCTTTGGAACAACTAAAAATATTATTTTATTATAAAACCAAATTCGGTTTTGAATTGCTCCAAATTGATTTATTTAGAAGCTAAGGTTGTTATGGGTTTAAATCATCTCATACAATAGAATTTAGACATGTTTAGGTTCCTATTTTAACATTATAATTTATATTTAACTTTATGTTAGATAATTTTACTTTTACCGTGTCTTCTTGTTTCTTACACTATAAGGTTAATAAACATATTATATCAATACAAACAAAACCCAAGTTGTTTATTATTAATATATATAACCTTATCTAAGTCATTTGTAAGAACCATAGATTATTTACAATAAAAAAACATTTAATAATATAATATTTGTTTTAAAAACTATTTTATGTCAATTTTAACACTATTTAGTAATTGATTTTTTTGAAACTCATAACAGATTGATTAGTTAGAAAAAAGTAAATTAAATAAATAATAACATGTCATATTAACATATAAAATTAGTTAAATTCATAAAAAGTCTAAAATTACATTTATTTTTTTATTTATGACATCAATTGTGTCAATATTTCATTAATAAGACAATTACCGCATCATCTTTGTGTCATAATAAATGATAATTATTTAATCCCTAAAAATTCTAAATAAATTACTATAAAGTAGATAATTTTATTAGAGTTCTGGAGACTATTCATGTTCAATGTTTCATGAAGTTTATCACTAAATTAAAATTATTATACTTATAAGATTTAAGAAAGTGACATGTTGTCACATTTGTTGGTTTTATTAATAATTAATATTTTTTTCATGGAAAAAAGTCCATTAAATGAATCTAAGCCGACCCTTAGGTGATATGGGTCGACTCTTAGTCATTCAATTGGATTTTTTCATGTGATAGGGTAATTTTATAATATTATATTTACCCTTTATTACCCGATTTACCTTTAAATATGGTAAATAAAATTTACCGTAGTTACTATTCATAATTCCCAAAAATAAAAAGTAGCTTATAAAATAATTTGGACCCACTGATTCCAAATATGGAATCCATTTTTACAAATTCAATACACAAAAGTTGCAGAAATTAAAATAAAATTAATCCTATTGTCGAAAGAAAATGGGGTTTTCTTTAAAACATTGCAAAAGATTGATTTGATTTAACATACGAATTTAATGTAAAATCAATTCTAATGACATACATTATATTAAATGGTAAAAATATATTCTATTTATACTTTAAAACAATTTAATATTATAATTTAACCATATAAATTATTGCGATGAAAATAGTTGTTTTTAATTAAAATATAGCATGTTTTTACTATTCATCAAAATATGATGTTACCAGAATAATATGAAAAATTTATCCAAAGTAAATTTTTATTTCTTGATTCCAAAGAAAAATTTTATTTTGTCAAATTGAACTTATAAACATGTAAAAAACTAGATTTAAATTGGGTGCGCCATCAAAAAGCGGCAAAATGCATTTTTAAAAAAAATACTTATTCTACCCGAAAAATTTATTTTGTCCTTATACCATGTTTTAGAAAATGTAAAAGATGAATAATAATATTATAAGATTAAAATTTTAGTTAGTACTATTCATAACGGCTAGTTCATAATAATATTATAATAATATATCGTTTTTTAGTAAAACCTGGTATTGCGTACAACACACGCTATCGAGGAAGGTCGCGATTCTGTGTAATGCAAGCCAAGTCAGGGTTGCGTGCTGTGCAAGAATCCTTTGTTGTTTCGTATAATATAATCCAACCATATATCATTTATACATTAAATATATATATATATATATATATACTCAATGTTGCGTAGAATAACTGTTATCAAAATTGTGTGTAACACGATCCAAGAATAGTGTTGCGTATACTGCAAGATAATACGGTGTTGCATATAGCGCAAGGTAATCTTGGTGTAGCATACAACACAAGAAATTAATGAAATTAAAAGAATATTTTTCATTAAATCTCAGGGTGTTACATTCTACCCCCCTTAAAATGAATTTTTCCCTCGAAATTCGTCGGGGTTATAAATGGATTACTACTCGAAAGTTTGTTTAATAGAAACCCACATCGTAAAAAGGAATACCAAAACCAATCGTTAAAAAAAAGTATGAATTGTAATGGTTATCCATATAATCTAATCACTGGGTTTCCACATAGGTGAAAATATGGATATGGAAGAGAAATCTAACCATCAAGTTCTTATTGAGAGTGGTAGAGAACATGGCTATGGAAAAGCCAGCAATCACAAAGCCATAAATTTGTGACGATATAAGGTACCATCTGATTCATCAAGTATAAGAGCACTAGGACAACATTTTTGGTTTTCAAGATCGTTTCCCTAAAGTTGATGAAATTGGAATTAGAAGAAATACTTTCATGATTTCGATATAGTCTCACCGTTGGTCGTTCATTGGACAATTTCCACTTCATCTCATAAAAAAATGAAGTTTAATTTCTCATTCGTGATGTGTTAGAAAATCATGTGATAGAATGATGGGTCATTCCATCTGTCTCAAATAAAAGGTTAGAAAAGTAATCAAAAAATACATAAGTCTATCTATAGTGAGATTAATGATATGTGGTTCCTAAAATGGACTTATACTTCATATATCATACTACTTAATATAATAAAACTAGTTTCTACTAAACAGGGACTTCCTGTAGGCCAGTGGTAGGCGATAAAGGCCAGTCGCACTTCAGTTGTGGGATCGATTCCCATGGCCTTGTCCGACGCGATGGGTTGTCGCCCGTCCTGTATTTTTTCTTTTTTCAAAAACTATATTACTATAACATCCCATAAATAATATCGAAAAACATCTATCCTTAAATAATACTAACTTATGTCCAACATAATCCATTCCAATCTTTAGGCTTGTCCATAATTCTGCAGTCCACTCTCATTATATAGTGAAAAAGATTACCAGAGATTTAATACCATCGTTGATCCCCATATATCATAAGATATGTCTTGTTGGTCACATTCCAAACATTCAAAGGCCTTAATCATGTATTCTCTTGAATACCCATTGAACCATAGTGAAAACATTAATGAAGTTAAAAGTTAACACATTCCACATACCAAAATCCTCAAAATTCTATATACTCAAACCATGATATCACTTAGTCCTTATATAAATCATGATCTCATGAATACTGTCAAATATTTCATTTTCTCATTTTCCCTTCATTATGTGCATATCATATTTTTTTCCAAAAAAATTTCAATCACTTTCCATGGTTACCGGTACCATAAAATTATTGAAAACCACAATAGACCAATACAGAAATATTCCAATATTCCATGATACTATATACAACATTATTTTGGAATCCCATTACTTAATCATTCCACCACATCGTTATCATATTCAACATCACCAATGGTGATCACATGTGACTTCCCTTTATCCTTTTCCTTAAGTGGTTGCTCATGTCGATCATCACTAACCCTTGTATTAGGGAATTTATTAGCATAATGCCCCATTTACTTGCACATGAAGCATTGAAGTGTATTAGGTTCATTCTGTGTATCCTTTCTTTTGTTTGCATCATTAGACATCTTCTTCCCACCATTGCGGCATTAAAATGCCCGATGACCTTCCTTTCAAAATTTGAAACATTTACTTGTCCCTTTAAGACAATCTCCACCATGCTTCTTTCCACACTTTGAGCATAAGGAAACATTCATCTTCTTTTCACCATTATTCTGAGATTTCTCCTTGAACTCCATCTTTCGTTTCATGTCAAAACTATGAGATGGATAAGTAACACCAAATTACATTTCTACCTTGATAGTAAAATGCACAATTTCTTCATAGCTACTGAAGTCTCTTATAGCTAATGCCCTTCGAAAGATTTGGTTTTATGCCACTGAAGAATTGATCATATTTACTTTCAGGTTGGATGATAAATCCAGATGCATACGTTGCAAGCCTTGTAAAATTCCCTTCGTATATACCAACAGATTCATCATCCTTTTTCTTTAGTTCAAGAAACTCTTTCTCCATCTTTGTTCGAAGAATATGAGGGAAGTACTTATTGAAAAATAGGTTCTTGAACTCATCCCATTCCATGGACTCAATTTCAACTCTTGGCCTCGTATTTTTGTTAAGTTTCCACCGTTGATCGGCATCACCTTCCAAACGATACACTACTAAGAAGACTTTATCATGTTCAGAACATTGAAGAACTGAAAATATCTTTCCAGTAGTACTAATCCATTATTCAGCAACAAGTGGATCAGAAGACCCACTGAAAGAAGGTGGGTGTTGCCTCATGAAGGACTCAATAGAATATTGTTCCCTTCTTTTCTCATTTGGAAGTCCAGAATGATTCATAGCTTGTGTAAGTATAACAATATGATTTTGCACTCCATCTCCCATAACATTTGTTTGTTCAGGAGGACAATCATTGCATTGTCCGTTGAATTGATCAACACGGTTCCTTCGGGTTCCATCCATCGTCTAAAACCCAAAAAGAATAGTGTGAGAGGAAAAAATCATGCTAGGGAAAACAACATAATAAAGGGGGAGTACCATCAATATCTAACATATTAGGTTTAATTCTAATATCGTTAGCGCGATTCTAGGACTATAACCTATACTTATACTTAACCTTAGGTACATCCCTAGACATACCTTAGAAATATCTCTAGAGATCGCACTAAAGTTCTCTCATGCTAGTTTCCAAAGGTTGAACAAACCTTTCCTTTCATACCAACTGTAGAGACCCGAAGCTTGACGTACATAGACATTAAATTAATTTTTCTGAAAACTTAGTACATAACAAAAACACACACACAAGGACCGTAATAGTTTAGTGTCTTTGAAAACTTGGAACGTAATATTCTAATCATGGTGAAAGATATTCAACATCTCCCATAAAGATCTTCTTTTTTTATACCTAAAACCTTTCTTTTTATCCTGGGGAAAAGAAAACATAAAAGGGTGAGATCAAATGCTCAGTAAAGGTAAACAAAAGAAATATCAATCACATCATATTCATAAGAACATAACATTTTGGAAATCTTAACCTACAAAAGAGATCATAATATCATAACATGGGATAAATCATAGTAGTGAAATGTAATACCAATAATCATAACATAAAACATGTAACATTGTGGCATACACACATAATCATAGATAATTATTTTTTATTAGTCAAGACTCATTTCCATGAGTATCTTAGTGGACAATGTCCCTTTCTGAACCGAGTTCACTCCTCGTTTCAATCATGTTTCACTGAACCGGTATAACCTACCATTCCATCCATGTCTATCTCATGAGATATAAAATCGTTACCCAATGAATTGGAGGGAGATATAGGTACCACCAATCTCATAATGATACCATTCTTATGTGTGCCATAAAATCATAAACCATTCATCCAAGAATAACCAATGTAATAAAAATGGGAATCTTAAATATCGTGACATCATAAAACAATTCATATAAGATAAAGGAATTCAAAAAAATATTTCCATCTCAAAATAATAAAATCAATTTAATAATAGGGATAAAAACATAACCCTTTTATTATCTTAGATGGAAAATAATTTTGATAAAACACTTGAACTCCATTCGTGAGGAAAATATCCTTTCTACTTCAAAACGATTTTTCCATTCTTAACATGTCATCGAATTTTAGACTAAAAGAAGTTGATTAAAAATAAACTTGAAAACTTGTAATGGAATTTTTTAAAAGTTCATTCATGCCGTATAAGTTAAAAGAAAACATTCTTCTCGTACATTTGTTGGAAAAGTCAAAATGTACTACATCCGAAAAACGACAAAATATTCTTTTCATATATTTTACTACAAAATCACTGAATGGGTAAAATTTTATAGAAACTATTGTAGAAGGATATAAATATTACATATTGAGGAAACATGTATGTGGATAATAAAATACACCCCAGTAAATAACAATGAATAAACAGTCTCTGATAAAAATGAGATTGTGATATTTCCCTTACCTTAGGTCCGATTTGCTTCGTATGTGTCCGATCCTCCTATATAATTATTTAAATAATGTCATTGACTTATTACAGAATCATATTAATTGTTATGATATCATATATGGTTCACTTTTGACTTTATATTACCCGTTCTTTTGTAAATTTCATGTTAAAGAGCGTTTTGGGTAAAATTGTTTCATTTGTCGTCCATGTTTTGACTTGTAATTATTCATATGATTACATAGATCATGAATACTTAATTCCAGAATATAAAACATTTTTTATATATAATATATATTCAGAATATACATATATATAATAAATCAGTAAATGGAATGAAATACACCATTCATGGAGACGGTAGGCCGTATGTACGCATGAACGCTATTTTCGTTTCCTTATTGAGTTGAATGGAATTAAGTAGATGATATACATATATATACACATAAATAAAGTATCATTATTATGTCATATATTTCATGATTACTTATTATATATACTTTATAATCATTCATGAATGGTTAAAGTGGAGAATGAATCTCATAGCGTCGTGGAGACGATAGTCCGTACGTACGCACGAGCGATGATATCGTTCCCATAATTATTGAATTGAATTGGATAGGATGATACAATATATAATAATTAGTATGATGTTATAATAACTGTTTATAGTTATTCTTTACACCATTATACCCATCCAAGTAAGGTGGTGTTGGAAAAACAAATTACACCACGGCGTGGAGACGGTATTCCGTACGTACGCACGCGCGTTGATTTCGATTTCCGTAGGATGGATAGTTCGTAAAATAAGGTTTTTTCATACTTATAATAACATAAGTATATGAGTGATACTGATGTTATTATTTCAAAATGAGACAAATAAAGAATAAGAAGTAGCATAAGAAATAAAGTTGAAAGAATCGGTTACAGACATTACCTCTTCTTTGAAGCACCTCTTTGAGACCTCAACATAGGGAACTAAAATTTGTCTTTTAAGAAGACCAGGACCTCTGGGATGTTTCTAGGGAAGTGGAGAAGAGAATTTGGCAGGGGTTTGCCGATCTTGAAGGCTCAATGTGTTGGGAGGAAGAGAGGGAGGGGGTGCCCTTTTATAAGGGAGGAGAGGGGCACCTTTGGAAGAACTAAAAATATTATTTTATTATAAAGAGAAATTCGGTTTTAAATAGCTAAAAATTGATTTATTTCTAAGCTAAGGTGGGGACGTGTCGAAATCCTCTCATCCAATAGAATTTAGACAAGTTTAGGTTCTTATTTTAACCATATCAATTACTATATCAATCCAAACGAACCCCAAGTTGTTTATTAATATTATATATAACCTTATCTAAGTCATTTGGCAAAACCTTATATTTTTAGGAATAAACTAAGAATTAATAATATAATATTTGTTTTAAAAACTATTTTATGTCAATTTTGACACTATTTAGTAATTGATTATTGTGAAACTCATAATAGATTGATTAGTTAGGACAAATTAAATTAAATCAATAATAACATGTCATATTAACATATAAAATTAGTGTAATTCATTAAAGTCTTAAATTAAATTTATTTGGGTATATATATAACATCAATTTTTTCAATATTTCATTAATAAGACAATTACCCCATCATCTTCGTGTCATAATAAATCATAATTATTTAATCCCTAAAAATTCTAAATAAATTTCTATGATGTAGATAATTGTATTAGCTTTCTGGAGACTATTCATCTTCGAAGTTTCATGATATGTGTCACTAAATTAAAATTATTATACTTATAAGATTTAAGAAAGTGACATGTTGTCACATTCTTTGGATTTAAGAATAATTAAATTATTTTCATTGAAAAAAGTCCATTAAATGAATCTAATCCGACTCGTAGATGATATGGGTCGACTTTTAGTCATCCAATAGGATTTTGACATGTGCTATGGTAATTTTATAATATTATATTTACCCTTAATTACCTGATTTACCTTTAGCTATTGTAAATAAAATTTACCGTAGTTACTATTCATAATTCCCAAAAATAAAAATTAGCTTATTAACATAATTTCAACCCCCTGATTCCAAATATGGAATCCATTTTTCCAAATTCAATAGACAAAAGTTGTAGAAATTAAATTAAAATTAATCATGTTGTCGAAAGAATACATGTTTTTCTTTAAAACATTGCAAAAGATTGGATTGATTTAACATACAAAATTAATGTAAAATCAATGCTAATGACATAAATTATATTAAATGGTAAAAATATATTATATTTATACTTTAAAACCATTCAATATTATAATTTAACCATATAAATTATTGCGATGAAAAAAGTTGTTTTTAATTAAAATATAGCGTGTTGTTACTATTCATCAAAATATGAAAGTTACCAGAATAATATGAAAATTTTATCCAAACTAAATTTTTATTTCTTGATTCTAAAGAACAATTTTATTTTTTCAAATTGAACTTATAAACATGTCAAAAAATAGATTTAATGTGGGTGCGCCATCAAAAGGCGGCAAAATGCATTTTTTGAAAAATACTTATTTTACCCGAAAAATTTATTTTGTTCTTATACGATGTTTTAGAAAATGTGAAAGACAAATAATAATGTTATAAGATTCAAAATTTAGTTAATACAATTCATAACGGCTAGTTCATAATAATATTATAATAATATATCGTTGTTTAGTAAAACCCGGTATTGCGTACAACACACGCTATCGAGGAAGGTCGTGATTGCTTGTAATGCAAGCCAAGTCAGGGTTGCATGCTGTGCAATAATCCTTCATTGTTTTGTATAACATAATCCAACTATATTTCATTTATACATTGAATATATATATATAATCAATGTTGCATTGATTAACTATTATCAAAATTGTGTGTAACACGATCCAAGAATAGTGTTCCGTATATTGCAAGCTAATACGGTGTTGCGTATAGCGTATGGTAATCTTGGTGTAGCATACAACACAAGACATTAATTAAATTAAAAGATTATTTTTCATAAAATCTCGGGGTGTTACAATACTACTCCCTAATAGATACCTTATCCATCACAATAAATAGTATATCTATTTCATGAGTTTGAAAAAAACAATTATCGCCGCTGAAGTCAATATCCCTTACATATCCTGATATTTTGAATCACATAAATTTGTCCAAAAGTACTACACAACCTTTTTTTCTGGCTTTTTAGTGGACCTACTAAGTGTTAAATGTCATGTATAGAAATTATGAAGTATCTAGCTATCCAAAAAAACTCTTTACCTCGAACAAGTTCATTTACAACTCCTAGTAAACTATTTATCTCACTTTCTTTGGATACATTGATACTCATGTCTATAAGATAACATGACTCATGATGTGAATATGATCCATCCAAAACTAGAATTTAGAGAATATTATATAACTGATGCACTCTAAGTGTATTCATAAAGATCTCATGATGGGTCGAATTATAAGAACTCAGATCATTGTTTGAGGTATGTTTTTCCTTTTTCTGGAGTTTTTGGGAAAAATAATGTTTCTAGAAATTTTTGAATCACATGCCATGTAATTTTTTAGTACACTTCATTTACTCTTTTCCCGCTCGAATCCATGTGTTGTCCATGCACAGGCCACACAGACGGTGTGTAGGGGTGACATGGATGCCGATTTTGGGGGAGTACGGAAAGAACTGGTACACGTCGTTTACTATAAAATTGCACACTGTGTACTTTCTTTTTATTTCATTAATCGCTCCAGGGTTTCATCAAATGATCATAAACGTCTTCTTCTCTGCCATTTTTCGTCCAGAGAGTCTTAGGAGGCCGATTATTCACTGAGCCACCGATCCGTCACCGGTTGCCCGAATCGAACTCCGTCGATTGCAGAAGAATCACAGCGGTGAGTTCTTGGTTCGTCTTTGGCATTGTTTCCTGATTGCTTCTTTCGTGTGAGTTATTTGTGGTTGAATGTTTTAGACATTTTTACAGATCTACTCCATCCTAGGATGATTCATGAGCTGAGGTTCATGTATATAGATCGTTGCGGATCAAGGTAGGTGGTTTTTTTCTTACGTTGATGTTCATTGAGTTTTGGTTGCAAAAGTGACGGATACCCATGTATCGGGTATCCTGAGTTTTAGATGTTGATCCTCTTGTTTAGTTTTCCTATATTTTTGTTATCATATGTTTAATTATTGCTAATATATTCTTGTTTCCATGACTGTGGATCACCCCATGGGTGTTTCTCCCCCTGTTGGTTGTTTATCGCTGTTTGGTACCGTTTTCATGCGAGGAAGACCCTATTGAAATTTCTAGTTTACTTGTTATCCCTGATTGCATGTGTTGCTTGATGTTTTAATTCTTTTGATGCATGGTAGATATTATCCAAAAGGTGTTGAACATACTTAGGGATACTGACAGTCTATTACGTGCGACTGGACAACTCAGGGCAATGAGAACCTGGTGCGTGAGATCAAAGAGAGAATAGATGATTAAGTGCTTCCCTAGAGGGTCTGTTGGTTTTAGTTTTGTATGCAGGACCTACAGGAATAGGAATTTCTGCTTCCCATGAGTGTTCTCAGTTTACACATGCATCGAGACCACAATAAGAATTAGAGGTAATTTCTTCTTCAGAGAGTCTGTAGCTATCGTTGCAAGACCATAGGTGAATTGACATGTGGGCTTCCCAGAGTGTTTGCGCCTTGATTGATTACTGGACTATAGGGGTCTTCTAGTTTTTTCCACCCAGAGAGTCAGTGTGAATTTTGATGGTTGGTTTTGACGAGTCCACCAAGCCAAAGAGAAACCTTGGGTTTTGTACTGCTTGTGTTTAGGTAGTATTTTTAGATACATGTTGTGTTACTTTCTTACCATATAATAGAAATCTTTGATAGTTTTCCATGGTTGTTTAATTAAATGAATGTGAATTGTAATTTTTAGGATCATTTACTGGTATACTCTTACTCCATTACTATAATTCTTTCCCTTTACATTTTCTATAATACTCATTGACAATAGGGAAACAATCATGTGGTTATTGCCTACTGTGATTAGTCTCATACCATGTTTGGGTCATGCTTTCCGGCCCAAACAGATTATATGGTTTTAGGTGTAGATAGGGATTGTGGTCCTTCTACATTAGGTACTTGATTATTGGTTGGAGCGGGAGAGCATGTGACTGGGATTTGGCTCACGATGCAGCTGGAGTTGTTGTTTACGTTTAGTACTTTGGTTTCAGTTGTATTTCAGCACGTTGATTTGTTTACTGCTTTCCATAGATACATGTACCATACTCCATCATTGTTATATCAGACATTGATTCAACTTTACATTAGTTGTCATATGATGTTTACTACTTATACTACTGATTATGTTTATTATTATGCTTCATACTTTACCAAATGTGGGCATAGTTTCCCCACTGACTCACCAAGGCCCTCGCTGCTAGTCGGCAGCCTCTGGCATTTGGGGAAATGCACTTCAGTTCATGTGGTGAACCGGGTACAGGGCACCAGTTTTGTGTCTCCAGATTCGGGTCGTTACTAAGTGGTATCAAAGGTGTTTTCTTCTATTCTATTGCCTTAGTGTTTTGGGACAATTGACATGGATATGAAGAAATGGGTAGTTTGTAATTAACTGTTCCTGGGAGTAATTAACCTGTGTATAGGGAAAAGCTGTATTACATTGTAATTGTAATTATAAGTTTTTACAGGTGTTACAACTTATTATTTTTCACTGTTGGGTGATACATATGTTTTGTGCTGTTATAGTTTATATGGTTGTGGTTCTATTTTGTTGAAACCCGATGAGATGAGGGTGTGCCATCTCATGCATCATATAGGAACTAGGTAGGAAATCATATGTCATTAATTTTACCAAGCCATCTAAGGAGCGTTAGAATTTCATGCTGTTCTGATTGAAGTTGTGATAAATGATTCATTTTGTTGTGATAGGTTCTATGACGGACATACTTGTTATGATGTTTTACTTGATATAGGCATTATTATGATTCCAAGATTTGATTCGCAGATAGTATGGGCCCCCACAGATCGAAATTTGGCACATAAATATTGTTTTTCCGTGTTTCTGGCATTCAGTGCAGTTTCTGAGCTACTTTAAGGAAAAACCAAGAATACACGGCGGGTACTTGATAAACACATGCCGTATAGTTTTTAATCCATGTTAGTAAGTCTGTGAGAAGAGACACGGGGTTTCGGAGAGTCTTCAGCGACGCGCTATGTACCATAATTACACGTCATGTATTAGTCAACCGTATACCCGACCGTGTCACTAACAACACGGGTCAGGGAAACTCATTTAATACACAACTCTTGTTATAAGAACACGCCATATAGATTTCTTCTGGGTACTCGGTCGTTTCACGAACAACACGGGTCGGTGTTATCTATCCTTATACACGCCATGTTTTTAGGAACATGCCGTGTATGGGTAAACTATGTAGCCGGCCGTGTAACCGCTACACGGGTCACCGAAACCTGTGTAGTACATGTTGTGTGTTATAAGGACACACCATGTAGTTTTCATCTCGGTACCCTGCCGTGTCACGAACAGCACGCGTCCGTGTTATCAATCCTTATACACGTCATGTTTGTTCGGAACACGCCGTGTAGGGGTCAGCCGTGTAGTCGGCCGTCTAATCGCTACATGGGTCACCGAAACCTGTCTAGTACACAAAACATCTTTAGTGAAAATGCCATGTAGTTTATAATTAGATGGATCGTGTAGGTTAGCCGTGTAAAGAGACTAGGGAAGGGGAGTGGATTTCATGTACACTCCGAGTTTTGGGACAACACGTCGTGTAGTCTGGAATGTTACATGACCAGTGGTGGTACAGTTACACCCCATGTAAATGGATTTAACAAACATGCCGTTTAGTTTAAATACACGCCGTGTAGTCTTTTTTTGTATACTTATGTTTTTCTATCTCCTGTTACCATTTGGTATTCTTGTGATTTTTATCCTTATTAATCCTAAATCTATGTGTGCTTTTGTTTTCTCAGAGCTATGGTACCAAAACATCCCCCCGTTTCACACTGGGAATAGGCATTGACTGTACACCTGATACGACAGACCATTGACTACCAGTAGTTCTTTAGATTGTTGCAGACATGGAACCTGCAGTGATTACAAAAACTGGTTATGATGATCAGTTTAGATAGGGTTTCATGAGGTTCATGCAGACCTTTTAGGGAGCTCAGCATCCTTCCATGTCTATGGTAGAGCTGACACGTGTCCTCTAGGAGCTGCAACCTCCAAATTTCAGAGCGGATGGAGGACCTCAGGATGAGGAGTAATGGATAGAAACCATGCTTTCCATCTTCGAGAATCTGGAGACACCCCCAGACTGAAGGGTGAAGCTCGCGACTTACATGCTGCGAGATTCTGCCAAGAGATGGTGGGATGTGGTCTCGTAGGAAGGGAACCAACAGACTATGTCTTGGTACAAGTTCCATCATACGTTTTATGACTATTTCTATCTGGGGACGCTGAGGGCAGATAGAGACAGAGAGTTCATGAACCTCAAGCATGGTACTCTTTATGTTATAGAGTATTCCTTTCATTTCACTCTTATTCTAGGAAATGAGAAGCTGTCTTTGGCAAAGAAGTTTGATGAAGGCCTCAAACCAGAGATCATATCTTAGGTGAACGTCTTACAGTTGACTTCTATTTCCCTAATAGTAAACCAGGATCTGAACACTGAATAGAATCTTTGTGAGAATGGAGCTTTTGACCAGGTTGGTTCAACATCCAAGGGTAATTCAATTCATACTAATAGCAAGAAGTGCCACCGATAGTATACTCAAGGTGACTCGAGGAAGCGATGTATTTCGTCTAGTAGAAGAGATCTTATTTCTGACAACTAGTTGGTGTGATATCAGTGTGGAAAGAGTGGGAATAAAAAGCCTCAGTTCCCGAGAGATTCAGTGGAGTGCTGAGCTTGCGGCTAGATAGGTCATCTACAACATTTTTACAGGGTTCTTCTACGAGCATCTAGTGAAGAAGGATCGGTTTTTACTCCTCGTACAGGAGCATGATTTCCAGTTCCGCAGTATAATGGGGGTTGGAGTTCTTTAGGTCATTCAGGCCAGGGGTGAGGTTGCATATGCGGTGGTCAGTCATAGGGAGGATCAACTCAGGGATATCAGGCCATTACACAGAGCTGTCGTATTGGCCAGACATTTGCGGTAGAGCATATCCATTTGGAGCAGGATCCTGGACCTTCCACAGTTCGAGGTACGATCTTAGTAGCCTCAATTTTATCTTATGCACTTTTCGATACATTAGCATCTCATAGCTTTATTTTTGTGCACTCTATGGAGATCCTTAGACTTAATTTCCTTACTTCTAAGGATATATTGGCACTAGAAACTCCATTGGAACACAGAACTCCTAGTGTGATTTAGTGCAAGGAGTGCCCCCTTGAGGTTGGTGGGTGTCACTTTTTGTGGGATCTTTATGTACTTGAGATGACTGGTTATGATGTCATTCTCGGAATGGACTGGCTAGTTCCTTTTTATGCTTTTCTCGATTGTTATCACTGTAGGGTGAGTTTCATATCACCAGAGGGTGGGTCTTTTATTCACCAGGGTGAATGGGATGTCTAGGAAAGTAGAGTTGGACCAGAGCATCATAGGTTGGGTAGTGTTACAAACCAGATTTCTAGTTTATATCTGGATGATCATGGAACTTGTCAGATGGAGTTCCCTCCGGTAGTTGACCGTTTTCTGGATGTCTTTCTAGAAGTCTTTTCTGGGTTTCCTCCAGAGCATGAGGTAGAATTCTCTTTTGAGCTTGTTCTAGGAGTAGCACTGGTATCCATACCTTCTTATATGATGGCTACGCCTAAGATTCAAGAACTCAAAAAGCAGTTACAGGAGTTTCAGGCGAAGGGTTTTATCCAACCCAGTAATTCACCTTGGGGTTTGCTATTTTTGTTTGTGAAGAAGGAGGATGGTACCTTACGGACTTGTGTGGACTATCAGAAGATGAACCAGTTGACAGTAAAGAACCGATATCCTTTTCCAAGGATTGATGATCTTTTTGATCAGCTTCAAGGAGCCAGGGTATTCCCGAAGATTGAATTGAGATCTGACTATCATCAGTTGCGGGTCAGACCATCTGATATACCAATCACAACTTTCTTAAGCAGTTATTGTCTCTATGAGTATCTGGTAATCCCGTACGGTCTCACTAACATGCCAGCAGTTTTCATGGAGCTACTGAATAGAGTATTCCAACCTTACTTGGACTCTTTCTTCATTGTCATTGTGGACGATATCTTGGTGTACTCTCACAATCGACATGAACATGCTACCCATCTTGAGATCATATTGATTACAATGAGAGAGAATCAGTTATATGATAAACTCTCAAAGTGCCACTTCTGATTGGACGAGATTTTCATCCAGGGCCATGTCATCTCAGAGACAGATGTATAAGTATTACTAGAGAAGGTGAGACCATTAGTTATTTGAGAGCAGCCGAAGAACGTCTTCGAGGTATGGAGTTTATTGGGACTGTCTGGTTATTACAGGCAGTTTATACAGGACTTCTCATGCTCAGCATCTCCATTTATGGTCTTGACTAAGAATGGTGTGAATTACGTTTGGTCAGAAGCTTGCGACTCATCCTTCTAGGAGCTGAAGGGGAGATTGTCTTCAGCACTGATTCTAGTTCTGCCAGATCTGGGAAAGAGTGATACAATTTCTTGTGATTCATCTGGCATTGGTATTGGAGCAGTGCTTATGCAAGAAGATCATGTTGTTGAGTACGGATCTCGGCAGTTGAGGCCCCATGAGAAGAACTACCCTACACACGACCTGGAGTTGGCTATGGTTGTTCATGATTTGCGTTGTTAGAGGCACTATCTCATGGGACAGAATTTTTTGTTATATACTGACCACAATAGCCTCAAGTATATCTTCACACAACATGACTTGAATCTGAGAGAGCGGAGGTGGGTTGAGTACCTACAGTCTTTCGACTTCGAAATTTCTTATACGCCTGGGAAAGGCAATTCTGTGGCTTACGCACTGAGCATGAGGACTCTGCTGCAGGTAGTTCATGATGCATGAAGTGAGTGAGAGATTATGTCTCTATTCTCTGAGATGAATTATGTGGTGAACGACAGACAGGGACAAACGATTCTATCTTCTGTAGATGTTACCTCTACTCTTTTAGGTCGAGTTCGAAAGAGGCATCTATCATACCAAGATGGCCTAGTCCTACGGAAGGTTGTGTCAGGTAGAGACCCTACTCCGGGGTGGAATGTGGGTGATGATGAGGTGATACATTTTCATGGACACGTATGGGTTTCAGCGGACATACTCAAGGAGCTGAGGTAGGAGTTTCATGCATCATCTTGGGCAGTTCAGCCTGGTGTCACCATGATGTACCGAGACTTACACCATCAGTATTGGTGGCCAGGTATGAAAAATATGTGGCTGGTTTTTTCATGAGATGCTCGACTTGTCAGCAGGTGAATGCAGAGAATCAGCGGCTAGCAGGGCTTTTACAGCAGTTACCCATTCTTGAGTGGAAATGGAATGATGTCATGATAGACTTCGTGATAGGGTTACTGATATCGCCTCAATGAAATGATGCGGTTTGGGTTGTAGTGGATAGGCTCACAAAGGTTTCACATTTCGTGATGATCAAGGAGACCTTCAGTGTTGATGAGCTGGGATGGTTGTACATCTGAGATATTGTACGTCTTCATGGAGTTCAACCCTCCTTTGATTCAGACAGGGATGCACGTTTTACTTTGAACATCTGGAAGGGGATGTAGAGGGATTTGGGTACACATGGACATTTGAGTACAACATACCATCCCCAGACTGATGGGAAGTCTGATCGTACAATACAGGTGCTTCATGATATTCTCTGATCATTTATTCTAGACATTGGCAGTTCTTGGGAGAAGCATATCCCTCCGGTGGTGTTCACCTACAACATCATTTTTCAGGCGACTATTCAGATGGAAACATACGAGACATTGTACGGTAGGCCATGCTGATCACCTTTATGCTGGCTAGAGGCAGGAGAGGCAGCTTAGCTGGGACCTCGCCTTGATCAGGAGACCTCAGAGCAGATAGAGTTGATTTTGAAGAGGATGGGTAAAACACATTCTCGATAGAAGTCATATGCTGATCAGCGGAGATGACCTTTGGAATTCAAGGTTGGAGATCATGTTTTCCTATGTGTTACCCAGAGGTTGGGACATAAGAGGACTGGGAGACAGGTGAAGCTCTCACTGAGATACATCGGGCAATTTGAGGTTTTGGAGAGAGTCAGGCTGGTTGCATATAGGTTGCAGTTACCTTAGATATAGCAGGCTATACACGACGTATTCCATGTTTCTAAGCTTTGACGTTATTTCTCAGACCCGTCTCATGGTTTCAACCCAAGGAGGTTGAGCTGGTGCAGGATGCATCATTCGAGGATCTTCCTATTAGGGTTGTTGATCGTAGAATGAATGTTCTCTATGGTCGGTCTATTCCTCTAGTACGGGTGTTATAGCAGCACGGGCGAGTACCAGACCAGACTATGGAAAGGGTGGCTGATGATTGATCGCAGTGGCCATATCTATTCGGGTTATCTACTTCCACGCCTCGTTAGGGAAATTCGGGGATAAATTTCTTTAAGGGGGGAAGTTTGTAAGAACCCATATGTTCATTTGAGGCATGTTTTTCCTTTTTCTTGAGTTTTTGTGAAAAATAATGTTCCTGGAAATTTTTTAAGTACACGCCGTGTACTTTCTTAGTACATGCTATGTACTCTTTTCCCGCTCGAATCCATGTTCTTGTCGTGCTTGGGCCACACACACGGTGTGTAGGGGTGACGTGGAGGCCGATTTTGGAGGAGTACGGAAAGACCTAGTACATGTCGTGTACTCTAAAACTACACACCGTGTACTTTATTTTTATTTTATTAATCGGACTGCGGTCACGCCTAATACTCATAAACGTCTTTCTCTGTGCCTTTTTCCGTCTAGAGAGTCCGAGGAGGCCGATTCTTTCCATGTCACTGATCTATCACCAGTTTTCCGAATCAAATTCCATCAATTGCAGAATAATCACAGCAGTGTGTTATTGGTTCTTCTTTGGCCTCCTTTCCTTATTCCTTCTCTCGTGTGAGTTATTTGAGGTTGAATATATTAGACTTTTTTGCATATCTACTCAGTTCTAGTCTGATTCGTGATCCGAGGATCAAGTATATCGATCTTCAAGGATCAAGGTAGGTGGTTTGTTTCCCTACGTTGGAGTTCTTTTATTTTTGGTTGCAAAAGTGCTGGATACCCATGTATCGGGTATCCCGAGTTTAGGATTTTGATCATATTGTTTATTTTCCCTATATTTCATGTTTGATTATGTTTAATTGATGATAATATATGCTTTTTTGCATGATTGGGGATCACCCCATGGGTTTCCCCCACTGTTGGCTTTTTATCGTTGTTTGGCACCGTTTTCTTGTGAGGCAAACCCTATTTCAATTGCTAGTATAGTTGTCATCACTGATTGCATGTGTTGCATGCTTTTTAAATGATTTTGTGGAATGGTTTGTATAAACCAAGTAGTTTCTGAACATACTAAGGGCTTCTAACAGTTTATTACGCACGACTGGACTGCTAAGGGCTGTGAGAACCTGGTGCGGGAGATCAAAGAGGGAATAGGCGATTAAGTGATTCCCTAGAGGGTCTATTGGTTTTAGTTTCCTACGCAGGACCTATAGTAAAATGACATTGGGCTTACCATGAGTGATCATAGATTACCCATGCATCGAGACCATAAGAGGAATTAGATGTAAGTGCTTCCTCAGAGAGGCTGTAGCTATCGTTGCAAGACTATAGGGGAATTGACGTGGGATATTCCTAGAGTGTATGTGCCTTGTTTTATTACTAGACTATAGGGGTCTGCTAGTTTCAGCCACCCAGAGAGTCAGTGTGAATTTTGATGGTGGGTTGTGATGAGTCCACCATGCCAAAGAACAATATTGGGTTTTGTAGTGCTTTTGTTTAGGTAGTCTATTTAGATACATGTTGTGTTACTTTATTACCTTATAATAGAATGATTTTCTAGTTTTCCCTGGTTTTTTAATTAAATGAAAATGAATTGTAATTGGTAGGATAATTTACAGGTATACTCTTAGTCCATTACTGTACTTATTTTACTTTAATTTTTTTATATTACTCACTGACAGTAGGGCACAAATCTTTTGGTGATTGTTTACTGGGATTAGTCCCACACCTTGTTTGGGTCCTGCTTTTCGGCCCAAACATATTATATGGTTGCAGGTGTATATAGGGATTGTGGTACTTCTACCTCAGGTACTTGACTACTGGTTGGAGCTTGAGAACATGGGACCCGGCTTTGGCTCCAGATGCTGATGGAGTTTATGTTTACGTTTAGTACTTTGGTTTTAGTTGTATTTCAGTACATTGAGTTGTTTTCTCCTTTCCACAGACACATGTACCGTAATACATCATTGTTATATAATACATTTCATCTACTTTAGTTCAGTTATCGTATGTTGTTTACTACTTTTGCTATTGATTATGTTTAGTCTTCCACTTCATAATTTACCAAATGAGGGTATTGTTTCCCCACTGACTCACTAAGTCCCTCGCTGCTAGTCGGAAGCCTCTGGCATTTGGGGAAACACACATGAGGTCATGTGGCGAACTGGGTATGGGGCACTAGTTTTGTGGCTCCAGACTTGGGTCGTTACATAAATATTTATCTCTACTACGAGACTACAACAAGATATCATCCATGAAGTCTACCATAAAAGAACTAATGTATGGATGCAACACTCAATTTATTAGTTCCATGAAAACTAGAGGTGCATTTGTGAGACAAAACGACACAACCACATACTCGCAAAGATAATACCAACTCTAAATGTTTGTAAGAGATATATCTGATGGTCTAACACGCAATTGATGATAACCAGATCTCATGTAAATCATTGAGAACAACCGGGCTCCTTGAAGATGATCAATGAAATCATCAATCCCCGACATGGGATTTTAGTTCTTGACCATCAACTGAATTATCTTTTGATAATCCACAAAAAGTCTAATGGTACTGTCCACCTCCATCAAAAACCAAACAGGTGAACCCCAAAGAGAAGTACTGGGTCAGATGAAATACTTTTTAGATAACTCCTCTATGTACTTATTGAGATACTGTAACTCTGGTGTAGCCACCAAATTAGGAGGAATGCACACGGGTGCCATAGCTTGCACATGCTCAATATAAAACTCTACCCCGTGCTTCAGAGGAAAACCTAACAAGTAATCTAGAAATACATCCCTTAAATGATCCACCATTGAAGGAAAGTCCATTTGGGGAGTCCCCTGGTCATCAAGATACAGACTAGAAATATGGGATGTAACTCCTTCCAACCTATGATGCTTGGGTCCCTCTCTACACCCCTAGACAACCCATTTTCCCTTATGAAGAAACGATCTTTTCTCTGGTGATGTGAAACTAACCCTCTAGAAATATCAATCAACCACAACCTGTAATGGAACCATCTAGTCCATTCCGAGACTGATATCAGATATTTTCCTCACTAGGTCATATATGTTCCATATGATGTGACACCCAATGACCTAAAGAGGTCACTCCTTGCACTGACATACACTAGTCGTTCTTGTCTGCAATAAATTTTCTAAAATAAAGATTTCTGTTGAAGTAAATATATAGATCCCAAGGCTCTCGAAAATAGAAACATATATTAAGAAATGGGATGTCCCTTTATCGAAAAAGAGCAGAATCTAAAACCAAGTGAACTAGAATTGTACCTATAATTGTAGAGGGTCTGAGATCCTACTTCTACTGGGTTTGCTCTATTGAAAAAGTCTTACATGTATAGTGTCCCTGCGACCCTGTCTGACTACCTTGAGATGATCCACCATAAGGCTATCAAAAAACCTATGTTTGAAATCTATGGCCATGACATTCACCTCGGCTTAATCACTTAAATAAAATCTACTTCCCTGATTGAGGAGAAAATGGTTTTACTACTCATCTATGAGGAGTTGAAACAGAACCTCTATAATAAGCTGATTGTGATAAAATCTGACAAAAATCCTAATGATAAACCATCATACTACAATATCATCACACCATTGGGTCTCTTAGGAATTGTTTCTCATATGACCACTCTTCATGAACTGGTATCACACTACCGAGCTACCATAAAACTTATTTCGTATCCTCAGATCTCTGTGCATAGAACTCCCTCTGGTGCTTCCTATTGTCATTCATAGGGGTACCAACTCTAGTTTCCAAGTCACCATGGCTCAAAACCTGGGAATCCCTTAGATTATGCTCTATGACTAGCATCAGGTTAACTATAGATGTTATGGAAGTCATACTAAAGATGTTCTCTTGATATCGTATGTCATGCCTGAGACCATCCTCAAACATTATTGAAAAAAATAACTCATCACCCCCTAGAATTGGTGTGAAGTGATATAGCGAAGAGAATGGAGAAGAGTAATCCATAACTGAGAGAGTTCCCTATTCTAGACTCATGAACTCTTGGACTCAATCGACATTCAAAGTCTTCGAGTAGAATTGATCAAATAAGGCATTCCAGAACGCATCCCAAGACATAACATAATGGCTTCCTGACATTGAGATCACATCCTACCATCTCATGGCGGAATCCCGAAACCTATACGAAGAGATATTAACCTTACCATATGGAGGCATCTCCAGATTCTTGATGATTGATAGAATAGATTCCAACCATGAATCTCCAGCCTGCGGACCACCTTACCCTAAAAAAGGCGGAGTTTTATGCTTCTAAAAACCTCATGTCAACTCTGCCCTAGATGTGGCAAGGTGCGGTTCTCCCGGGAAGGGATACATAAACATCATGAATCATTCTCGGAATAAGGAGTCGACAGCTGTATCTAGAATGATGGATGGTTCCATGTTCGACAAGATTGAGGATATTCTAGTAGTCCCTATCCATCCATGTTTGATGTCTAATCATTGTCCTGTATTTGGAGAACAACAAGATGACATCTTGGTGTCATGAATCTGTATGGTCAAGCGCACACCTCTATTTAGTATAATCAGGAACTAAAACCTTAGAATTGTAGGATTGAAATAGGGGAAGAAAATGATCATGTTTTAAAAAATTGGAATACACTGCGTGTATAACCCATACATAGTGTGTCCCCTTAGTCTTTTGACATTGAATGTATCTCTACCAAAACAGGCCATGTAACACCCCATACAGATGATATATTCTTCTTTGACATGGCAGGTAGTTGAACCTTTTCCCATGCTCGAGTTCCCCCACATGACTAGACCACATGGTTCAAATAGGACAAAATTGCAAAATGTTATTGTTCCTGACACAACGTGTAATAAAAGGAATCCACCGATCCCTGACGTTAGTGACACAACTGGTTACATGGTCAAGTCCACACAGAGATTTCATGATGGACACAGCATGTACAACCTAATTTTCATCCACCTGTTTCAGTAGTCACATGAATGGATACATCAATTACACTACATGGTGTGTTATAGGTTGACACGACATGTAAAATCTATGTTTTATCCATTCGTGTTGTCCGTCACATGGCTGGATACATGGTCCTTATAACACGGTGTGTACGTCTGGTACACGATGTGTTCCAAAAATATTATTCAATGCCGTGTCTCTACAAACATATGTTTTCACATAGTTAAATACTTCACGGAGTGTACACATAGTACATGTCGTGTTGTTAAGAAAAACATTTCATTCCCGAGAAGAAGGATGCATGTCATGTATTCCCAAATACTCACAATGTGTTCTACGTTCTTTCTTCCAGTAAGCCTCAGAAAAAATCAGTAACCCATAAAACATTAAAAAACATTAATCTTCCAATTTCTGATCTATGTGGGCTCATACACCATGAGAGTAAAATTTTGGAATCATATTCATGTCATATACAAGTATAATTTTTCAATTAATCATGAAATTCCAATCCACGTGGTCCTATAATATCTCAGAGGCCAAAGTTGGGCATTGATCGAAAAGAAAACATACATGTTAGCAATATCTTATCAAACATCATGTATTCAATCAAGGGGTTTATCAAAAAAAGATGCATATCTTGTTTAACGTCAATCACAACAACATGAAATCATTATTAAATCCTATATGGAATGAAAATAATGCAAGACATGTGATCACTAGAATGTTCATATATGATGCATGAGATGGCATACGCTCACCTAATCAAGTTACAACTAAAATCGGACATCAATAAAATCAATTATAACATCACAAAACATTTTTACCACCCAATGGTGAAATCAAATCAATAATATATTTTCAAAAACCAGAAAAATTGCAATAAACAAAGTAAATTGGGTTTTACATATTTAAATGTTAGAAACTCTCAAGCACAATTTATTACTTACAACCTATCGCTTCTTATCCCAAGATATAGACTCCATGTAGCATGCTATGAATAAAATAACCACTCTGATACAACTTTTTAACATCTTGGTTTTGGGTGCCACCCAGAAGTGCCCCACACCTGGTTGGTCACATTTCCTTAATTGCATTTCCCTAAATGCCAAAGGCTGCCGAATAATAGTGCAGAATTTGGGTGTGATAGTGGGGAAATATGCCCTCATTGGTATAGAAACACCATTGA
Organism: Viscum album; assembly: GCA_963277665.1. Lineage (NCBI taxonomy): Eukaryota > Viridiplantae > Streptophyta > Magnoliopsida > Santalales > Viscaceae > Viscum > Viscum album. Next base: position 27,042,862 of record OY728151.1, read on the forward strand.
AAAAATCATATAAAATAGCAAAAAAGTAACAATACAGTACAATAGTAAACAACAGAAGACATCAAGTTAATAATGATTAAGAGATTTTATATAAATGATAAATGATACATATGTTTAGGAAAGAAGACAAACAGGTCCCAATTCTAGAATAATGTAATGAACCAAGTACAAGAAAAAAACATGTAAACATGTCCAACAACATTGCAATCCCCAGCTTCGTCTCATGATTTCCAACTCCACATCAATCAAGTACCTGATATAGATGATTTCTTTCCCTTATCTATATCGGCAGTAAATATAATATAATTTTTTCCACAAACATATTAGATTCCCGTAGGTATAGATAAGGTAAATAACTCTTCTACATGAGGAAATTTATTTCAGTGGATCTAGAAACCATGAGAACAAGTTGATGTTTGGATTGGACTGTGAGTTGTTTACTGATTTTGTTTCTTTGTACTTGGTTTTTTACTGTATTCCATCATTTTTACATGTCTAAATTATTTCCTAGACATATGTATCATGCTTCATATATATATGAACACCCGTTGTTTATTTACTAATTTTATTCTGTTGTTTACTATTATAAGATTTCAATAATGCTTCCGATATAGTTATATGTTTGTTTCTGATTTTTTACTCTACCAATGATGGCATATATTCCCCACTATAAAATCCATTTCCCTTGCTTCTAGTCGGAAACCTCGGACATTCAGGGAAATGCTCTTGAGGCCTTGTGACAAACTTCGTATAGGGAACTTTTGCGTGGCACCCCAAACCGAGACGTTAATTTCGACGTACCTTGTTGGTCACATGGCATCAAGATCATTTCCCTGAACACTAGAGGCTACCGACTATAAACAAGGTCCTTGTGTGTGATAGTGGGGAAACTATTCCATCATTGGTAGAGTAACACAATAGAAACAAACAGATAACAATAGAGGAGGAACTAAAAATTTATCACAATAATAAATAGTGGAAGAAAATATGTAAATAAAAAATTGGAGCTCATATATAAATGATTCATGATACACATGTCTATGAAATTTTCCGAAAAAGTTATAATTCTAAAATAAAGTAATAAAACATGTACAAGGAAAAAAAATAAGTAAACAACTCCAACAACATCATAAGACTCATCTTAGTCCAAGGCTTTCCATCACCACAATAATTAAGTCCCTAAAGTATATGGGTGATTTCCCTTAACTATATCGGCAACAATATAATCTGTTTGGGCCCAAAACAATAACCCAAATAGGGTGTTAGACGAAACCCAATAAGAAACCCACCAAATATATGTTCCTAACAATCAGTTAATATATACAGTAGGCAATATGAAAAATGAAGGAATAAAGAAGGAAGTACTCAAAAGTATAAAATTATACAGTTTCAACTACATTCATTAAAATTTATCAAAATTACAACAAAAAAATATCAAGAAAACCTTTTTGATGTTCTCATAGTCTAACCCCAACGGTTAACGTTAACAAAGACTCTTTGAGGAAGAACTCAACGTCAATTTACCATGTCTTCTTGTAACAGTAATTATATACACTATAGGGAAGAAATCAATGTCCAATTCCCCATGTGGTCTCACAACATGGAACTAAATAACCTTTGAGGGAGTAAAAAAGTCCATTCCCCATACGTTTAGGCAATGTGAGTGAATAACAGACACTCTAGGAAAGCTATCTTCATCCATTTACCCTATGTTCTAACTACACCTGGTTCCCACAACCCTATATATGTCAATCATGCACAAACTATATCCAAAATTGAAAGTAAAACATAATATACTACATAGATAAACAACTAAAAATAATGCAGAACTAGGTCAGATAATATCACTATATCAAAACTTAACTAGGCAAGGAAAACAAAACAGGTTAATAGGAAATTCTATACCCAACAAACAATATCATTTCAAACATGGTAAAATACATCCATATAAAGGTCATTAAACCCTATTCTCAATCATGATCCCTAACTCAACCAATCAAAGTCATAACATGCATTAAAGGGTAAAATTACCTAAACATGAAATACCCTAAACTAGGGTATTTGGATCCTTTTCATATATAATACAAATACAATAATATAGAAAGACACAAACCACCTACCTCAATGTTTTACAATCAATATTGTCGAATAACTAAATTTTATTCGACCTAGAATGTTGTAAATCCAGAAAAAAATCTAAAAAGGTTCAACCAAGAATATTTCAAAAAAGAGAAGAAATTAATAGATTTGGGTCATAAAGAAGGAAGAACTCATAGAGGCGATTACAACGCAATTAAAGATAGTTGATTCATAAGAATAATGGTCGATCGGGTTCTTAGAGAAAAATAAAAATCATCAATTGATCCAAGACGAGACAATGGTAAATGAAGAGTTTTCTATGAATAAGATACGACATGAGTCTGATTTATCAATTAAAAAATTACATTGCGTGTTCCATAAATATACACGTGTGTATTTTCCTTTACCAAGCCCTGTATTTGGTGGTTTCTAGGTCAACCCACATGGATATTTTCATGACTGTTACATAGCCAAAACATGACTACCTGTAGCTTCCAGTAAAAAGTGTTTACTCTTAAGTAGATGACGTCTACTACTGAAATTTCATGAAACTCCTATTTATCTCAAAAAAACTAGAAATAAAGATCTATAAATGTAAATATGATCTAGTTTTTTAAAATATATGATACTTAATTAATAATATAATCAATTTTATGGATCATTAGGAAGTATAAAATTAATAATAAATACTAATAGTAGAGTAATACTTACATTGGGAATGATTACATTCCTCAGAATTATCCTTGGAAATTAAGGGATTGTGGTAACTAAATAAGGTAGAAGGAAATAGATATTGGGAGAGTGATTTGGATTATCAATTGATAAGAGTTTAAAAATTAATTATAACTTATAGTAGTTTATGAAATGGGTGTAGGTGGCCCCATTTTATGTTAGGGGAAGTGTGGTTCTAGAATTACATTAAAATATTAAATTATATATTTACACTATTTTGAAGTCAAAGACATCCATATATGAAAATAATAATTTGTAGACATTTTGAGTTATAAATTCTTAATATGATATCATTTTAGATAAAACCTTGACTTATTTAGTGGTTTTAACTTTTACTTTTATCTTTACCAATATATACTATTACATAACTATGTTTTCTTTTCATCTTTGCCAGTTAATTTACATTTTTTCTATTAAAGTTGATCATACCACATAATTATATTAATTTAAAAATAGATATGAAATTTAGTTGTTCAAATAAAATAAATATTATCAACAATATTCATTATTAAAACAATCTTATTTAACTCTTAAAAACAATTTTGAGATAATAATGTTATAAGAATTGAACTTATGAGAGTGATAATTATTAATGTTATTAATTTTCGTGGACTACATTGATTTTTTATATATAAAAATAATGTTAATGGACATTAAAATTAATAAAAAATTTAAATTTATAGATAATAATATAATTAAAACAAAATATATAATGGTTTTATCAATGAATGTATCCTTTTACTTCAGATCTAAAAAGGTTAGAATTTGGTTTCATAATTTGAAACAAATGTTTAAAAATGATCATGTTATTTAATAAATAAAAATTTTATCAGGTAAATGGTTTTGTACCTTATAATTCATTGTTATATGTTGATAATTTATTGAATATTATAATTTTTATAAAATCACATTTTACAGTAAAATTATTTATATATAGAAAATGATCAAAAATTCATAATATCTATATTTTGATATTCTAAAGTAAAAAAATAATGTAAAATAAATCTAATAAAATTAATAAAAATTATATATTTCACATTTTATATAAAAAAATTAAATTTAAACAACTTTTATATAAAAATGTTATTCTCTGTCATTCACGGTTTCTAATATTATTTCATAAAAATTATGCAATTTAAATAATTTTAATGTTTTTATTTAACATAGTGATATATTAAATGTATCATAATGATATTTTAAAGGATATTATTTTAAATTAATAATGTTTCAAGTTCTTAATTTTATTGAGTGTGAATAAATATATCAAACTCAGTATTGTTTGGTTGAAAAATATATATATTAAAATATATGTAATTTTTATTATCCCTACAATTTATAAAGTTATATCTCATCAATTATTTCAAAAAATTAATTATTTTTGTCAATAATTATATATATAACTATGATAAAATTACAAATTAAATTTTTACATTTTTATGATAAATAAAACTACAAGTCATTTATTCTTCCCATATCACACTAGGTGAATGCTTTATTTTCCATTGAGTATTAGATTCTTTGTTGTTACCAATTTCTCTCATAAAAATTATTTAGTTCTTTTGATACATTCCCAATTGTGTTGTATCCCAAATTTTTTACAAGATTGAAATTGAAACATTTTTATTTCCCAATATTTATCATTTAATATTTCATTGGACTTTGTACTCATTTTCATTCATATGATCTCGACATTGGCTATGTTACCATTTCAAATCCTATTTCAGGAAATTAATTTTTCCTAAAATAGTATTTATGATCCCATTCCTTTTAATAATATATTGTATTTCATGATAATCACTACATTTCTCATTTTATTCATTTTGATATTCGTTTATTATTTCTCTAACAATAAGTTTTAAAATAAATTTTAGTTCTAGAACAATTAAATTATTTAATGTACAAACATAAAATTATGAGATTACAAGAAATGACTTATAAATGATATAAAACCCTAACGTAAGAGATTTTAGCTGCAATATTGTTTATCAAAAATCATTTTCCTATTAGGTTCTATAGTATATATAATATATATTACATCATATGTTGAAATAATTCATATTGCATTGAAAATAGAATATAAATTAACCTAAGAATAACCCAATGCGTTTCTATATAGGTTCATAGTTATGGCCCAATCATTGTGCACTATAATGATGATTGATATTTACTCAACCATTCTTTCTGGATTTTTATCCTTATATACAGTTGGGAAAAACCATTTCCAAATTCTTGTATCCTAAAAGGTTGTAATTTATAGGAACACCACACAATCTCTATTTTATTAAAATTTATGGATGTTCTACTGTACATAGACTTATATCTTGGATTTCTAATAATCTTCCATTATCTTAATTTCAAAAAAAAATATTTCACACCTCTAACCTAAATTATTATCTATATAATAGAAAATAATATCATAAATAACTCATGAACCCTTGATTTAATTCCAATATATTTATCCAACATCAAATAATTTAATCATATATTATAAAGTTAACTTAACACACATATAATACAAACTATATCACTCATATACCCACACTCTTAAATTCGATGATGAAAACACATAACATATGAAACATGATTTGATACAACACCATTATTACAACAACAATATATTATTTTAAATTTAACAATATTTTAATATTGAGTTTTAGATAATTATGAATAATTAATAACTAATAAAACCAATTGGTTTATCATCCAAGATAAACTTTATTACTAATATATTATTAGAACATAAATCTATAATGAGTCATCAATATTCATCCTAATTTATCTACACAATATACTCTTCTTGGATTATATTCATACATAATTTACTTCATGACCTATGGAAGTGGAAACATTAGAAATCTGTGATATTTAATTCTTAATTTTGGTAAATATATTAATAAATTATATCTTTAGATATGTAATGAATAATATAATATTATAATGAGGATATTCATAGGCATGAAATCATGGAATAAAGAGATAATATGATATGAACATGTAATAAAAACTAATTATATCATAATATCGTTGAGTCATATGAATTTTATTAATACATTAAAATTCCATCGTAAAAAATAATTTTAGGATCCCTACTTCAATAACATCACATGGTATGGTAGGCTAACATCCCATGCACTATAGTTGGCTATGCTCACTACCAACACACCATGGTATATCAAGATATTGAAATATTACCCAATGTATTATATGGTTATATAATGAGGATAAAAACCATCACATAACATGTATATACATATGCGTTCTTCATGAAAATCAATCATCATATTATATATTTCCAATGCAAAGAATATGTCTTACATATCATTCAAATGAAATCATATAATGATGTTTTTAATAATTCCACTAGTAATCATATCCTGGTAACCTATGGAAAGTAAATGTATTACCATTTATTATTTTAATCATTATAGTTAAATAAAATCCATAAATATAGTTAATAATATGGTATGTACACCACATAAGAAAATGAAATATTCTTTTGAAAATAGTTTCCCTAATCAATCGATATATTATATGTTTAGGTGAACACCATTAAATCATGTAATAGAACATATGGAATTCACATAGTATTGAATTTTATGTAAATATATCTTATAAAAATGGATTATTAGGGGAATAAATGTGATATTAAATCATACCGTAGATGAAAAACTAAATATTATTACATATCCTATTACAAAATATTGTTAGTATCATTTCAATAATTCCATTGATCAAGAATAAAACATAGATGATGATCACTCATAAAAGTTTTAATAAAATTAATTTTAACAAATGATTATCCTTATTTTATTGAAATAATATTTAATAAAAGATTTTATTAAACCATAATCATTACAATTTTCTTTTGGAAAACGTGAAATCCTATAGTGGAGGTCTCGTATAAAATGTCAAAGTTAGTGGAAATATATGCTCACATGGAATCATTGAAAACATAATCATTTTTCATGGAAATTAACAATAACGAGTCATTTGATATATTTACTATTAATTTTATTTGTTATTTCATGTTATTTGAAAAAAGATTACAATAATTTATTTTGAGGCCATAATTGAATCATTTTAAATCAGTACTTTGGAGAAGGAATTTAGGAAAACTATTCATGTTGAATTCAAATGATGTACATTAAGTAAATTTTATAAAACCCATATTAAAAAAATGGAATAAAATATTTCTTTTAGATATATATTAATTGAAATATTTTGGTCACTTTTTATTATTCATGCAGAGTTTATATATTACAATTTAAAAATTTAAAACATTGATATCGAAGAAAAATATTTATATTCATACATTGGAAATCATTTTTTTATTGATAAATTTTGAAAGATAATGTGATCCTATAAAGATAAATTAATTAAATAAATGGATTAATTTTCCCCATTATGTAAATGAAAATAATCCTTTATAATTAAATCGTAGAATAAAGGAGACTTTTATGCTCATTTTCAAGAAGAAAACTCACAATTAATGAAACGAGAAATTGAATTCAGACATACGTATCTCATCAATGAAAATACATATAGGGAAAATTTAAAATAAATAGACCTCAAATAACTTAAAAAAAATTATATTTCATTAGGAAACACAAATTTCTAATAATATACACAAAATAAAATTAAGTTGGTGAAAAAAGTAAAAAATGTGTCAATGAATGGAGTTTGAAACCAAACCCAATTAAATTATTTCACGTTTATGATGATAAAAATACATCTTATGTTAAATAAATCATAAATATATTGTAAATATATATTTATAACCATATAATAATATTTAAACCTCTTATAAACATCATTTATAATTATTTACGATGAATATTGTTGCTCATTATCGCTTATTCTAAACATCTGGTGTTAACACTTTTAATTCTCCTATACATGTTTGGAAATGTTAATTATGACCCATGATAATTAATAATAATGTATAAAATATTAGATTGAATAATATTAAATAATATACATCCATGGATTATTGATAATGTTCCACTTTTATCCAAGGTGTGTTTTAATTACGATTCTTGAAGATGATAATTGAGGAAAACATGATTTTGCAGTTTTTAATGAACATAGAGGACAACTTATTAACATGAATAGATATTAACATTACAAAAAAATTATTTTCAAAAACATTTATAGCATATTATTAAATTTAGTTAACATTTTATAACATTCCATAATAGTTAACTATATAAAAAATTTATCATTTCTCAATTAAAAGAAAACATATGAAATATATATATCATAATCATTGAAGGAGTAATAAAGTGTTATTTAAAAAGTGTTAATATAATATTTACATAATATTATAAATTTAATATGTATAATATATATCCCAGAAATTTTTATTAATAATTATTAATAATGGGGGAGATGTTAAATAAAATTTGATGTTCATAGTGGTGATAGTTCACACATATTCACTAATAATGAATACTTTATCAATGAAAGGGAACAGTGATGGCGTATGATAATTATTCATTGATGAGTTATAACAATTTTATTATAGTCATATTATTTCATTAATTACATCATATTCCATTTATTTTATTTGGTTTTGTGAAATAAGACACCTAGTTCGTGGTGGTGGGAGACCGCAAATATGTATGATTAATAATTTCATTTTTAAATGAATGGCTAGAATGAATTTTTCCATAAATTTAGATTATTTAAGAATTAAATATGTGACAAAACTTATTATTCTTAATACACATCCATTATACAATCCTTTATATTTTTAGATGATAAAAAAACTACATCATTTAATTATTGTTTTAATCTACAGAAACACAAGTTCGATGCAATTTTTTTTCCATATATGATTCAATGAAATGAATTAATAATTTATGATAAATTAATATAATGAAATTAAAGTATATATATGATAAATAATTCACTATATAATTTTTTTTGGAAAATATGGAAGAGGAAAATTCAAAACAGACACTAATGTGAGAGAAACAGTCACATTGTTATGTATTGTTATCCATTGAATTATTCAGTTAAATGAATGGATTGAATATGCTAAATAATGAATAAGATTATGATTACTGAGAAATTTTTTTATTATGAAATAATTTGTAAAATCTATTTGATAAATTCTAATCTATGTGTGTTTAATGAATGGGCGTATCTAGTCCTTATTATAAGTGAAGGGATGGTTTGTTTTTAAAGTACCATAACATATTAAATTAATAATTTACACTATTTCAGGATCAAAGACTCACATATTTAAAAAAAATTATTTTGGGACATATTATGCTCTAAAACCCTCTCATAATCTTATTATGGATACAACTATGAGTTATATATGGGTTTTACTCTCACTTTGAACATTACCCATTAATACTTTTACCTCGTTAACTTTTCCTTACACAGATATTAATTTATTTATATGTTCTATATTTATATTCATCTTAAAACCTAATTAGTTTTTTATAATCATATATGTACTATTAAATTATCAAAAAAATTATAATGACTTTGAAAAGTAAATTTTAAAATAAACATGCATAATGAATTGAAATAGTTTTTGAGATAAATATCTTTTTATGCTGAAACATTATGTCTGAATTAAAATATTAATTTAAAAAAAGGTAATAATTTAGAATTTATAAATAAAAATAATTTAATGTGACATTAAGTTCGAACCATTACTGAAATTTATAAATATAATAATTAATTAAAAGAAATGAAATAAATCAATTTTCATAATTAAATTAACAGTTTACATTAGTTATAAATTTGTTGTCCATGGGATGTATAAGTTCATATAATATCTTGAAATGTATAATGTTATTCATTAATATTATATTTTATCACATAACTTTTCTTTTGACCATATGAATCATTATTATATATTGATAATTTTATAAAAAATATAATTTTTATAAAACCACGTCTTGTAATAAAAATTGATATTTTCTGAAAATGATCGAAATATAGTTCTAATTAAATATTTATATTCTAAATTCCATATTTAAAGTTATTTTTATATAATATATATATAAATAAAAAAATTTTCTAATTGGAAAAAAATATAAATATAGAACACTTTTATTTAACTATGATCTTCATAAACATTATGTGATTCAAATATTATTTTATAAAAATTTACTAATTTAAATAATTTTAATAGTATATGTAATATATAAAAATTATATATTATCATAATGATATTTTGATGCTAATTATTTTAATTTTTTAATTTATCATTTTCTTTAGATTAATGAATGTGATGAAAAATATTGAACCTAATATTATTTAATAGAAATATATATAAATTGTAATATTGGGATTTTAAAATTTATTTCACTATATTAACTATATATGACATCATAACTATATTTATTCTATATGAATTTATATTAAATATAGAAATATTAAATGATAAAAATAAAAATGGGTTTTCTTTTATGATAAATAGAAATTCAAATACAAAATATTTTAAAATGATATCATCCATGAAACAAATCTGGTAATGTTTATAAACGAAATAAAATGTGTACCTAAAAATCGTGAACATTATATCTACCATGAATCATGATAAATTTTAATAATTTAAATTTAAATTATCTTATAGTAATGTAAAAATTAAAATTTAGAACCAATATTTTATGAATGTAGAAAATAAGGACACAATTGCAAAAAATATCATTATTTGAAAAATAAAGATAAGGAATATTATAGAAAGTATTCTAAGAAGCTAATTGAGAAAAAAATGAAAATTATGGACACCTTGAGTACTAGTGAAAGTGATATATCCCTATGTTATGACCATATCAAATATAATGTATAATGTTTTACCTAATTTTATCTTATCTTTGAATATTATATTCAATGTGGCATAAAAGAAAAAGAATATAAATATACCTATGTATTTATATTCATAAGTTTAATTAACCATGGATATAATATTTGTATGATGATTATTCATTGATATGTGTTTCTATTAGTGGAAATGAATTAAATTAGATTTCTTTAAAAGGTTCATGTTTTGATTTTAATATGTGTCATTTGAATTATTTTTATTGTTTTGTTGATGTTCATGAAAGAACTTGTTCATTAATAGGGATCATTGAAAAATATGTTATATTTAGGACATATTTTATTTGATAGTGATGTATTTATTAGTGACTATTTTATTCTATAGTGTGACAAAGAATTAAGGATTAATGAAATTTTGGCCCTTATATTTTTTCTCAGGAAGTATAATTTCATCAAATAGAATAAACAAAATCAAGGATGAATATTTAGAACATTTATCAATTATTTGATTCTCAACATGATTTTTATATTCAATATTCATATCATTTATATTTATTTCACTCAATTATTTGTTTTTTTTTTGATTAACGATTCATGTATAATAGGTTTCATGATTAAAAAATTCCATTTCATGGATAAAATTAAAATCTTGTGGGGGATATTTATCTGACGATGTGTTGAGTTGAAGAATGTTTTATAAGAAGATGCACATGGGAAATTTTTTTGAAAACCCATGAATAAATTGTCTTGATTTGAAATATAAGTAGTTATGCTAGAAATTAGTATTCATCTTAAGAGGAATTCTTTGAATATGTTGTTGTATATCTGTCTAATGTATTGGGATTTTTTTCAATGCATAAATTATGTTAAAAAACAGAATAAAAATTATATAATCTTTGTGGATGATTTTTGGATGGTAAATCTAGTATTATTATGCTCTATGAATCAGTATTGGAAAATATAGAATTTGATTTTTTTTATTGAAAAATGGATAATTCAACATTTTCTCATAAATTGTGTACAAACGATTCCCTAATTGAGAATTGTTCATTGTATGTTTTTGACAAATAGAGTTCATAATTTTGGAACTATATTGTTATAATATTGGGGAATACTGACATATTGTTGGGAATGTAATTATATTGTTTAAAAATATTCCTCATAATGTTGGGATAGTGTACCGTTAATATAATATAAACCATCATAAAATTGACAAATTCCATCATAAAGTAAATACACCTGCTCATTGGAATTCAATCCAACCTCATGGGATCTATAAAAGATATCATAATGTTTAACACTTCATGAAAATTTATAAATTCTATAGACTGTATGTTTAATTTTTCGAAAATTAAATATTTTGATGTATTATTAATCACATTGATAATAGGTGAATTATTTTTAAAGGATAATAAATAACAATATAATTTTTATTGTAATTTTGGTATGATGATGAAGTATAATTAATGTTTAATTTCATCTAGTGGATAAGGTTTCATGACAACAGCTATAATATCCATGAATATATTTATATACATTTTAAAAGAATACAAATATCATGGATTTAAATTTAATGTTTTCTATTTTTGTGAATGAAGAAGGGTATTTTAAAAATTCTGCATGTCTGCATTCAATAACAATATTTTATATGGAAAATCAGTGGGGTATTTTGAATTCAAAGTATTCATTTGATTTAAATTCACATATCTATATATATTTTTTATTTTTGGAGACTAAAAAATTTATAACAATAGATACAATATTATTCATGTGGTTCAGTTGAAAATATTCACTGAATAATATTCTGAATGTATGGTTTCTTGCATGATATATGAAACAATACCATATAATTTCATCATCAAATTTCATAAGATAATTTATAAACATATTATTTATGTTATGGAAAAAGAGGGACATAGGGAGTGAATAACTTCTAGGGGATATGAATTTTTAATGATCACATTCATGATGAATATTCATAAAAATGGTTTATGTAGATGATGTTATGTACGGTGACTGAAGTGGTATCTTATTATTGTATAAAAATAGAAAAAATAGAAGACCATAGAACATTTAGAAACAAGATAACAGTTTTTTGATGAAAAAATATTTGTTATTACTAACATATTCTATCATTCTAAGGTGTGTGATACAATGAATAATAAGAAATATATGTGCTAATTCAATTTTAAATGATATAAAATAATCTCCTTTAACAGGTGGATGATTATAGTTTTTAGGGTGATTTTGGAGTAATATTTATAAGTCCAAGGATTATCCTTCCAAAAATGTGATTTGGGCCATATAAATCATTTTGATCTATTGTGTGTGGATAAAAACATCAGAAATATGAACTGGTTGAATGATTATTTTAAAAATAATATAATAATGATGAAGTATCACTAATTCCCCCATACTCAATGATCACCCAAGTATCATGTAGGTCATTCTAGTAGTGAATCCAAAATAACCGATGTCCTTCATTTTTTGATTGGCTATTTAGAGTTGGGTTTTTGTATTCTCTTAGGTTGATGATGTGTTCATTCTTAAATATTATCTTCAATGCCTATTTTTAACTCAATTAATAACAAGGGTATTATAACATGTTATGTTAATGGTTATAATATATGGATAAATAAGATGTTATCATATCATTATCAATCAGTTTTGATTTATTATAAGATAGAATAGAATAATTTCACCCATATTCATAATTTTCTTCAATTATAGCATTAGAAAAGAATAATATGGTGAATTTTGATCATGATAGAAATTAAAATTTTTCATTTTCCTTAATAGGGTGAGATTTGTAAAGTCAATTAATTTATATAACAAACTTTTTGTGAAAAATACTTGATAATATAAATGAATTAAATAACAAAGTCATATGGGATAATTTATGTTCATATATACATATGTATAATTATATCAAGATATATGATATTGAAACTGTATAAAGATTATTCAAAATTTAAAATAAGTTATTATCATAATCATAGGATATTGAATGATGTTCCATGAGTCTTTTAATTTTATATAATATCAAAAATATCATAACTATTAAATTTGAAGTAAAAGTATAATCTTTAAAATAGAAATATTCATGTGAAATATAATTTTATGAAATTCATATTATTTTTATATATTATGAGATATGAAAATATAATTTTCTAAAAAATAATGGAATTAATGGAAATTAGATTCATTTTAATCCCAAAAAACCCAAAAAAAAATTCATATATTTTTATTGAGGAAGTTGATAAAATAATTTTATATTCCGATAACTATTTAAAGGAAATATATAATGATTTTATTTTAACTATATAATAAGAAAATTGAAGAGTCAAAATTATATACAAGATAAATATCCCTTTATTGTTCATCGAGTGTGATGATATTGGGAATTTTATGAAAAAATTCCCAAAATGGAAATTTAATGATTGATGTGATAAACAATAAAAAAACCTAAAATGTTCTATAAGAATAATGAAAATGATTAAATGTTTCCATACGAAATAATCGTATGATGTAAAACATATTTTAATAGAAAGATTTATATTCTAAATAATTTGAAGGTAGAGAAGAATAAGATGGTTTCATTTCATCCAATGATAAATATGGTAAAAATTTACATGTTCATAACTTTAATGATACAAATGGATATGTGAAATTGGTTATAAAATATAATAATAAGTTTTTGAAATTGAGTTTATTTTCAAGGGATTATTTAATGAATTTATCTTATATATATATGTATTAGAAAAATTGATCCGAATAAAAAATAAAGATATCCAACTCTCCATTAAAAATTAATTTGAATTTATTGTTGAAAAATAAAAATTTCTAAAAGAGATTTAAGATCTAAATAATATTTTTGAGGTCAACTAAGAATATAAAAATAAATATTGGATAATTTGTGATGGAAAAAGTGATAAACTTTCACAATATATAAGAGAACATAGTTAAAACATAAGATTATTATAATAAATTCAATGACAATTTACAAAATTCTATCTATAATGTTTTAGAATGTTAATAGTAGTGTGACTCATAGAAATACTAACAAATTATCCCTCAATAGAACAAAATAAGATTGAATTATTTTTGAAAATAAAAATAAGAATAAACTATTCATGAAGGAAAATATTGTTTAAAAATTAAGGTGATACTAAAAAACCTAATAAACTAAAGGACACCTACATAACGTAAAAAATTACTACAACTAGTGAATCGACAAAGGATGAGAACAAGTCTTGTAAGAATAAAAATATATCATTAGTTAATATGAATTTTAGTCTTCTAAAAGGAACAAAAACTGATGACTAAAATTTAGATTAAATTGATGTCTCATATTCATGAAAACATATTATTTATGAAGGGAACATTTCTTTCTATTGAATATTTTTGTAATTGAAAGTATTTTTCCAGGAAAAAATGATTTGATGGTCCAATTAACAATAATATAACATGAATAAGAGGATTATAAGGTGTGTTTTTAGGTGTAAATAATTCAATTAAGAGGAATATTTAATATTATAGTGGCCCAATATTTTCATAAATGAATATTACATATATTTTATGGACTCAAGCCCAATGACCATAATAGTATATTGTATTTGGAGGCTTGATAACCATTATTATTATTTTATGAATGATCTCAAATTTTTCCCATAATGATCTTCCCATTTAGTAATCTTTATATGTATAACACACTTAAACCCATTTATCATCAAATAGGGAAAGGAACATAAAAATGTTGTGTTTAAATTCTAAGTAAGGGTAAATATATGAGATATCACTCTATAATAAAACGAAATCATAAGATAATCAAACGGGATTGTGATCATGAAAATAATGTATGATATTAATACCAATTCATATAAATATTATAAACATCGATTAGGGAATAAAACATTATCATTTCAGAAAACATGTCCCATAGTAGAAAGAAACAATTATAAATCAATCATGAACCGTAATCTCATTTTATAAAAGGTTGGAGCCATCATAAATATAAAAAATCAATTCAAATTTTTATTTTAACTACAATAACCATAAAAATAGTGGATCATGAATTATCACTTCTCATCTGGGATCACGATGCACCAGGTTCATATAGTAGATTAGGAAACACATGATTCCCATAATGGATTAGGATGCACATGTTTCCCAGAGAATATGAAATTCATCTTATTATTTCCCCATGTTATCACATATGATATAAATATTTACCTAATTAACATTTGGGAGATATAGTTCTCTCATATATATAATTAACAACATATTTATGTGTTCCATAATGACAAAAAATAGTCATTATATCATCATATCCTACACCATTTAATGAAAATGAGATTCATAATCATTTCACTAATTCACCATTGAATAATCCTTGAAAAAATAAATAAAGTTCATAAAAAATTAACAAATATAAACATTAACATCCCAATGAAATATTAACGATGATATAATTTATTCTTCTCCCTAGTAAATCATATTTAACATCAATGGATTGTATATTAGATGGAAATAGATTTTTAATTCTCACTAAGAACATTTCATGACTAATGTATAATTTAATATTTGAAATACACTTCGTAAATTATAAATCATTTTAAAAATAATTTTCATTAAAAATAATCTTGGATTCATATAAATGATCATTTAAAAATAAATAAGTTCATTTCATGATGAAAATATCCTTTATTTGAAAATAAATTCTTAAAAATAAAAAACAAAATAATATTTTTAAAAATACTTATCATTAAAAATAAATTTTAAATCATAGAAATTAATAATTAAAACAAATAATTGTCAAGATGGTGGTAAATTCAATTCATCCGATACATTTTTTAACAATGAATCATTCAACATTTTTGGAAATAGAAAAAATTTCATTTTTTGGAAAGTAAGATGAATATTACTTTTAATATTTCTTTACAAACATTAACACATTGGTAAAAAGATTTTAATAAATCTATTGGAATTTTTTTAAAAAATTATTAAAATCATTTTTAGAAAATGAGGTTTTGGGAAAAATCATTTTGACCATATATTGAAATAATGGTTATTTATCCTAAATGAATTATTATAAACTAATTATTACATAATGTGAGGTAAATGAAGGGAAAACAAGTATTCTCATGGAATAACATGATGAGATTAAAAATAATGATTTTTTGAGGGATAGATTATAATATTTTTTTTATCAGAAACATAATCATAAACAATTTGAATAAATGATTGGATTGAAAACTAAAACAATTACCAGTTTTATAACATTAAATATTAAGCCCTATGAAGGTATAAGATTAAATAAAATAAAAAATAAAATTGAAGTAAATAAATTTATAAAATTAAAAAAATAAGGGGATGTATAATCACGTTATAAAAATATAGGTTCATTACATAATATATGACTAATGAAAGGAATATTGAGACAAAATCCATTACATATTTTGTATATTTTGAATCGTAAACTCCATGAAAGTTGGATACTCAAATGGATATGTTAATGAACAAAATTTTCATGGGGATAATTATAATATAAATTCTTGGGATTTATATTCACCATAAAAAAAATCAGTAGTAAATATGGAATGTGTCTCAAAGAAGTAAACAGTGAGAAGAAAATCCCAAACTTCCTTAGTAATCATTTGAATCATACGACCCAATAAAGAATGAAATGAAATTAAAAGTTAAATATAATAACTATAATAATGATAGATAATTAAAATTTTATAATGGTGTATATAAAACACAGAAAATAAACTATTACTGAATTTCCATATCACTCCCAAAAACAAAAGAGAGACTTGAAATCATATACATTATGCATTTACATCCTTCAGACACATAAAAAAACATATTTAATAAATAAATGATTATCATAAATATATTATAGAACCATAAACACAAGCACTCACACATATATATATAACCATATAAGATTTACTTATAACATTTTCTTACATATTTAATTACAATTCCATGTTAATGTCATGTTTCAATTATTTTTTTCATTATTTTTCATGAATTCATTGTTTTTTTATATTTGATCCTATTAATTTGATAATATTTTAATCATCTATAGAATATAAAAAATCATATAAATATCATATATAATCATAATATATGTATTTATTGTAATCTATAAATGTTATAAGTAGAAAATTAAATACATCATTCATGGAGATGGTAAGCCATACACACGCAAGAAATATGTTTCCATTTCCTAGAAAGATTGAAAAAAGACAGGTAAATGATATATAACCCTTAAATGATATTTTTTAATATATTTCATGTAGATTTAATAAATTAATCCTTGCAACCGTCAATGTAATTCATAATATAAAATGATTCACGTAGAATATTGAGGTGGTGATCCATCGTACACACGAGTGATATGATCATATCTTAAAAAAATTCAAATAAAGAAGGTATATATATATGATATTATAATTTAAAAAGTATATTAATTCCAAAAATATACTATAAACTGGTGTAATTATTAATTATATCCATTATGAATTTTTTTTATGAAAAAAATACACTAGTTTGTGATGTGGTAGTTCACCATACACATGATTGATATGTTTGTTTTCCATTTGATGAGAGTAGATATTATTATAGGTTATTAATTTATTATAATAACATATCAGTAGATATGATATAACTAAATTATTATATTGGATTTTATAAGAAATAATATAAATTTGATAATTATTAAATAAAATTAAGGATCTTAGTGAAAGCATCTACTTTTTTTAAAATCACCTCCTTTATATGTCTTATTAAGGACCCTAATATTTGTCTTTTGCAATGAACAGAAAATCCTGAAAATGGATAAGGATATTGGGGAGGTATTTTTTAATGGTTATTCAAAACTACATAGATTGGTCGGTTTGAATAAGTGAATGGTGGCAGTGACATTTTTAAGTGGTGGAAATGAACCAACATGGTAACTATATTGAAATTTCCTAAAAGAATCCAAAATAATAAAGTAATTAAAAAAAACAGAGTATCCAAATAACCATATATAATAACATGAGATGTATAATATTGAAATATTTCCATCCAATAATAATTATAAATTTTTAATATTAATTTTAACTATTTTCATTTTAGTTTATCTCATGTAAACCCATTTTTAACATTACCACTATAATTTAATTTTACTATTTTCAATATTCATTATGGTGATAGGTTTTGTTCTAATTATAATATAATATCGATTAATATTATTACAAATATATTATCCAATTTAATGAATTAAATTCATATATATGGAAAATGTTTATTTAAAATGTACCCCACATATGTTATGATAAAGAGTGGTTTGAAAGATAAAATGATTAGATGTTTTAAAATATTTTATATCCAAATTCAATATAAAAATGATTTTAATGAAAAAAGAAGAATTAATTTATATTTGTTTTATAAAATTTTTATTATGAACCATTTTGAAAACTATAAATTCTATAAATTTTTTTTATCTAAAATTGTGTTAGGAATATAAACTAGTGTTTTACTATAAAATTTAAAAAAACAAATTAATCATAAGATAATTTATACATTTTTATTTAACAAACTATTTATATTTTATCAAATTAATTTTCATAAATTTTTAAATAAAACATTTAAAATAATTGTTCATTACTAGAAAATACAACATTTTAATGAAAATAGAGTTTTGAAGAATAAAATTGAATTCATTATTATCTCTTTTCTAAAAAAAATAAATCAATTTTAAAAATTTCATTGAATATATTACATATATATATATATCATTGAAATAATTAACTAAATTTTATAAAGTAAATTTATTTCCATAAATCACAATATTCATATAAAAATAGTTATTCTTATAAAAAAATAGATTTATATAAAAAGATTTAATATATTTTCTTATGATTCTTACTTTCATTTGTAGTTTATTAGTCACCATAGAATTAATGTTATTATCTTCTGTAATGTTTATTTTAATTATTTTGTTAATCATAGTTATACTCTCTATTCTAATGGATAGGTGATAACCATAATATAAAAAAATAATATTTTTATAGTCGGTCATGATTCATTTAAACTGGATGTTGTGTGTAAGAGATGAATAAAATTAATATATCATAAGATAAAAATATTTTTGTGTATAAAAAAATTATTAAAAATATTAAATTCATTTTAAAAAATTATTTCAAAAAATTTAGGTGATTAAATTATATCCCCTTATATAAAATACATCCTTGCAACTTGATCTTTTGATGGTAAACAAGGGTTTAAGATTAGAAAATCCATATATGGGAATCCAAAATCATAAAAATGTTGAATAAAACATAATTTCCAAAAGAGATAAAGATATGTGTGATTGTCATTCGGAATAACACATAATATTTTTCAAAATAATATAACCATGTTATGAAGTGAAAATGTGGACATAAAATAGAAAACTAACAACCAAATATAGAAGGAGAGTGGTAATGAAAATGGTCAAGATATGTTTAACGAAAATAATTAATAAATTTGTGTCAGATGAAAAACCCATAAATTCAATATAAATAATGTTAAATGTATAAAATTTTATTTTATGACCATTTTCGTAATGGTGAATAATTGTAATAGTGAGACATACTAACGTTATTTAATTCTATTTCATAGGTACAATCTCATCATTATGTTATTCTTCAATCAATTTTCCACTTCATATCTTGTTATAAGAGGTGAATTTTTTCATTAGTCAAGAACTATTGGATAATAAGATTCATCATATAATGATAATTCATTCCTTTTATAAATATATCTTTTTTATAAAATAAATAATTAGTATATTATTTCCAATATGTATAACTCGTTCTATACGGAAATAATAAACTAATATTAATTACCACATCCACTGTTTGACAAAAACATTTCCATAAATAGAAATCCATAATAGTATTAGAACATTCAAAATATATAATTAAGGAGATTAAAACTATGAAAACCAAATAACCCATAATCCATGAAATATCATAATGTATCTTTTAATTCTCACATACCCAATATGTTAACACCATGTTCCTATATTCTCTTGAAAATGGTATTGAAAATAATTACCATAAAACCTTAATGAAAAAATTCTTCCACATTATTCATCTAAAATCATATATTATCGTATATAGTCTATAAATCCAAAAATATTGGTAAAATCCATCATAGATAACATATACCAATTTTCCAACCAATCAATAATCAATTATGGGGACATCAATAATATTAATTTTATTTTATCCATATCAATAATATTTTAATCCAAAATAATGATTATTTTCTCAAAATTAAACAATGATTAAGGTTTATATTCCCTTAATCGTCTGTTTTCCATAAAATATCACTTATCCATAAATCACTTTTCTATTTAATTAAAAAAATCTTAATCATTAATTAAAAAATATATATAAAACAATATATAAAACAATTAATATAAATTTCAAAATTAATATAATATAATTATTTAATTCCAATAGATAAACACTTCAATCTTCCCACTTTCTTCTAAATGCATTAAATATTCTTTATCATTGAAATACAGAATACTTATTTCTTTTAATTTTTTTAATTATATCTTTATCATCATCAATATATAAATTTCTCATACATCCTTGATGATTATCTTCATGAAATTCTCCCTATGGAATAAAACCAAATAATTTAATTATTTACACAATTTTAACATTCATTAATTAATAATAATTTATGAATACAATAATCCACATCTGTTTAGTTAGTGAATATTTATTTTCCCCTATCTAAATTATTACTCTATTTGATTATTCTCCAAGCATAAAATATTTTCTGGTTTTTTTAGATATTTAATTAAATCCTTTTTACCATATTATTTCATGATAATAATTTTCATAATTTTCCCCCATGGTATCCACCCCCATAACTCTCAATGAACATTATCCTTATATACTTTTTTGAGTACAATTGTTGGTTATGGTTCATGTAATTAATAATATATCATTATTATCGATTTATTATAATTAAAATATCATCCATCCCAGTCAACATCCCATTTGGTATCATGTCAACAAATTTTCAATCAAATTTAATGTTAATCAAGATTCTTCTTGATATTTAATTTATTAATAAAAAACCTTGTATGAGTAACTATATTGAAAGTAAGCAACCAGATAACCATAAAAATTAAATAATAGTTTGTCTAAATGATGGAACCTCCATTCCATTGTATGGAATCATTGGATTACCTAAGGACATTCATAGTCATTTTCTATTAAAATATTTCATGATGGGTTCTAAAGAGTCTATGAATTTACATTTAATATCGATTTGGAAAATCAATCTAGGTGTATATAAATTCCGATTTGTTTTCACTAGGAGATGATCAAATCAAGCTCAATGCATCCTTTTTGGGATTTTACCGCTAGGTACCTCTATTGTACAACGAAAACTACTTTTAATGTCTATACATAGATATAAAATTTTGGAAACCACTCACTCACCCCTTTAACAAAATTCCAGTATATTTTCATATACTTGAAGTCATCCTTATACATACCCTGAGATGTATGCATAGAAAAATCTTTAGAAACATCACAATGGATATAACTCTTATTTTCTCATCCCGATATCAAAAGGTTGACTAAAATTTAACTTTAATACGTACTATAGTGTCCTAGTATTTTCAATCATTGATATTAAATTTTTTAGAGGAATATTTAATATATTTTATTAATAGATTCCAATGAGGATAATATTGAAGTGTCACCAGAGACTAGAAACAAAATCATACTATATCCTGAAATATTATCACTATTTCCCACAAAAATATTCCCATTTATAACCAATAATAAACATATCACACTTAAAAATTTTCTTTATCACCCAAGGAATTAAACATAAGAAATAGTGATCTTAGATTCTCAATAAGGGTAAGTAAAAGTGATATCAAAATATGAAGATTTGAAATGATATGTTAATAATAAGTGAATTTTATTATGATCATAATTTATGAAATTCATAACCAACCTTTCATAGATCATAAAACATAGTCATGACAGAAAACATTAACAATTCAAAAAATAGCCCGAAAGAGTGAAAAATCAATATAAATCAATCATAAATCATATGGTCATTAAATAATAGTATAGAACAATTGTATATATAAAACCATTTCATATTTCAATGCCATCTATAATTACCATAAATATAGTGGATTTGAAGATATCACCAGTTTCTTATTGTGGATATGGATATACTACTTTCCCATAGTGGATCAAGGTGAAACAGTTTCGCATAGTGGATCAGGGTGAACATATTTACCATAGTGCATCAAGCACATCAACTTGTTTCCCATTTTTACCTCATTATACATATATATTTTACCAAATAATATTATGCATATTTAGGTCCCACCAATATCATAATGAACTTTATACTAATGTGTGACAGAATATCAAAAAAAGCCACCATATCTTCACATCATAGACCATGTAAAGAAAAAATGGTTCATTAATTTTTTTTAATTCACAGTAGCATAACCCATGAAAAATAAATTGGTTTCATAAAAATTTCAGCAATATATACATTTACAATCCAATGGAGTAATAAGGATGGTATCATTCAATCGTATCCATATTAAAGCATAAGTAACATCAAATGATATAATCTTATATTGGAAAATTATTTTAACGTTAAATTGGAACATCTCATAAGGACTATTGCCTATCAATGTTAAAAACAATTATTAAATAATAAAATAATTCCAAATTAATTTTAATTAAAAAATATATATAAACTAATAATTAATTAATTAAAATTTATTTAAAAAAGTTATTGAACCAAATAACCCTTCATTGAAAATAAAATTTTAGAACTAAAAATAAATATTATTACATTAAAATAAACATTGAAAACTATAAAATAATTTTTTTAAAAAATAATGACCACGATGAATAAAATATATGATCATTACAAACACCTTATAGAAGAGTCCTCTAATATTTTTTTAATAAATTATAGGAACTATTTGTAAAATTACATTAAGATTCCATTTTATACATTTTATTAAATTCAAACTTTGGTAAATACAAATTCAATAAATAATTTTGAGAATGTGGAAAATATATTTTGGAAAACATTTTTAGAAATCGTGGTTTCATAAGTACTAATGTTTCCGACCAAATAGAGAAGCAAAGATAAATTTTCATATATTGATTATTTTGAACTCCCTATGAAAATAAATAGAGGAAAATGATGGGAAATATGAATTATCATGAATTAAACATATGAGAAAAAAACAATGAGTTCATTTATAAATAGATAAAAATATTTTATCCTTAAGAATATAATCATAAACAATAATGATAATCAATGAGATTGTAACAGAAGATATTTACCTCTTTTGTAACATTTTATTATATTCCCTATGAAGTAATAAATTAAAATTAAACATAAGATACCATGATAATATAAAAATTCATTACATTACTTTTAAAATTGTGTTTATATAAACCTCAAAAATGCTTATATGTGAATAAGATAACATATGTCTCATGGAAGGAAAATTGAGAAAATAATGACTTACATATTTTG
Source organism: Viscum album (assembly GCA_963277665.1). NCBI lineage: Eukaryota > Viridiplantae > Streptophyta > Magnoliopsida > Santalales > Viscaceae > Viscum > Viscum album. The sequence goes on from OY728151.1 coordinate 27,067,048, forward strand.
TATATTTTAAACCATATAACCCATGAAAGAGAGATTTTATAATGGATAGATAAATCCCCATAATTTTTATGATATTAAACCAAAAATAAATTCATGGTATCTATATACACCACTTAATATAAATATATGGTGAATATGCAATGTGTCTTAATGAAGTAAAAAAGCGATATAACAAGCCCTCAGAACTTTTTTAATATTTTTAATCAAAATCCACAATAAATAATAACATCAATTCAAACAACAAATATAATTAAAATTTTTACATTCATGAAATAAAATTATAATTTGGAATTATATACATCAAAAAAATAAACCATTGTTGAATTTTTATATGTCTCCAGGAAATAAAATAGAGATTATAAATACATTTAATTTTTTATAAGTTACTTTTTACACATAAAAACCCATTTATAATAAATATAACATTTTTATAAATCTATTATAGAACAATAATTATATATCAATCCTTATAATATTTAAAAATGACCATTCATGACCACTTTAGTAACGATTACATGTTAAATTTGCGTTTTTGTTTATAACTTCATTGTTTTTGTTTTATGTTTTTATTTTTTATTTATGGTCATACAAATTTTATTAAGTTGAAGTCATATATATAATTTTGAAAATTATTTAAATATCATATATATTTAGTGTTTTTTTAGTACTCCAAAAATTTCAGATATAGAATTTGATATACACAATTCAGGGAGACAATTAGCCGTACACAGTCATGAATAATGTTTCCATTTTCACAAAAGATTAAATAAAAAAAGGTAAATAATATATCAAAATTACAAGAAAATTATTATTTCATATATTTAATTTTGATTTTTTTAATTTCATTCTCACTACCTTCTATTTAATAGATTAGGAAAAACAAATCACATCGCTTCATGAGGTCGTAGTCCACAATACAAAACATTGACATTGTAATATCCCCCACATAATGGAATGTAAGAAATAATGCATTATAGAGTAATTATAGAATAATATTAACTAGATAAAAGTAATGATGTTATGTAAAATACATTATTGTATCAATAACTGAGATTTGGTGATTGAAAACAAACTACATCACATCCCAAGGTGGTAGTTTGTCGTATACATGATGAAAATTTTAGATTTATTTTTATTGAATTGGAGATGTACATATGTAATTAAATTAATATATTAACAAATAAGTATAGAATATATAATGATATTATTATATATTAAGTGATAATAAATAATTTATGGTGGAATAATAAGAAATAAAAATAGGTATCACATCCCAGATAATTATATCCTCTTAGAGGCACCTCCTAGAGATCTCTTATTAAGGACCCTATAGTAGGTCTCTTAGAGGATCTTAAGATACATAAAATTTATAATGATTTTGTGTAGGAATTGTTTCTAGTATTTCAATTATATTTTTTTAGGGTGGTGTATCAGTGAAGGGTGGTGGGTGTCCTTTATAACATGGGAAAATTATCCCACATAGAAACTACTTGGAATCATTCCTATAGAATCTAAAATAATATTTTAGTTCCTATGAAAAATACTATTAAAGGGAAATATATTAGATATTTGGAGTATAATACTTATATATTTCCCAAAAATATAAAAATTTCATGTTTTATATTCAATTTAATCTTTATCACCTTTGTTTATCCCTCGGTATAACCATATTTATTCGAAACATAAAATATATTTCTTAATTTTTTCAAAAATATTAAGGGTAAAAAATAAAATTACCCTTGTAATATAATTATAATTTTTTTTATTAAAAATATTGATTCAATGTTTCCAGGTTTAATTTCCCTTAGAGTCAAAATTAGTTCAAATTAAATCATGTTGATGCGATGAGAAAGTGGGTTTCCAAAGATAAAATGTTTAAAAGTTTAAAATAAATTATCTAAATTCGATATCATAAAGATTCCAATGTAATAATATTTATTAATTTATATATAATTTAAATAATTTTACATTTTATAAAATTTTAAAACTAACTTATCCTTATAAAATCTTTTAAAGAAAATGTCATTTTCAAAAACAACGTTTATTTTTTTCTATTCCTAAAAATATTAATATTTTTAAAAAAATATGAATCATTCAATATAGAAAAATATTGAAATTATGATATATAAATAATGGAATATTTTATCATGTAAATTTTCTATAATTAGAATAAATTAATTTTAATATAAATTCATAAATGTGCCAAATATTCTTTCAAAAAAATACAGTTTTTAAGCGTAAAAATGGATTATTTCTTGACATTCGTATTGAAAAAAATTAATTGGAATGATTAAATATTTATTTAATATATAACATATACATTTATTTTAATTTATATAAAAAAATAAATTTGGTTCTTTTATTTATGTAAAACATATTGGAAAAAACAATAATAGTTTTTTCATAGAATGATTTCATTTATTTATATATTGTTCTTCTTTTCATTAATAAATATTTCGCAACGAAATAATTAATTTTATATACATGGGAAAACAATATAGTCTTTATTTTATTAATGTTATCTACAATATTTATTACATTTGATAGGTTATATGTATCATGATAAATAATAATATATTTATAGTAAGTCATATTTCATTTCAACTCACTGTTGTGTGTAAATAAACCATGAATTATTTTTCGATATAACATAAGATAAAATTTGAATTTAGTTTAAAATTTAATGTATAAAATATAAATATATATTTCAAATATATTTAATTAAACATTATGGTGTTACAAATACATATATATTTCAAATAATGGATGGTTTCTTAATAATGTTTTGAAGATCATGAATATATCATTAAAAGATGTGATCGACCATGTCACTATGGAATTGAATGTCACATCCTTCAAATTTAATATAAATATATTATTTTTAATATTATATTTGTATAGTATATGAATATAAATAATATAGATGATAATTTAGTTATCTAATTGTTTCTCAAATAATCTGAAGGGGAATGTCCATGGATCTTGGATGGTAGATATTCTTATTGTTAAATTAGATTTAAAAAATCATAATTATACTGAAAAGTGATATAGTTTCTAAATGAAATTATTTACTTATGGGTGACTAATGGTTAATGTATTTTGTTCAATTATTATTTTCAATGAAATCCTGAATTCGAAATTTTTATTTTTGATGTATTTAAGAAAAATCATTTAAGTGTTTTATAAATTCAAGATAATGTAAATCAAGTAGAATTAAAGAAATATGGGTTCTTATTGAATAGTATTAATGATAGATTATTGAATATTAGATGAAAACTGACATATGGTAATTTATATCATTGCATTGGTGTTGAAAAATCATATTATACTAGTATGAATGAAGTGAATTATTTTTGGAGGCAAATATATGTCCAACATGAACAAAAGTATATGAAAAGGATCACACTAGGTGAAAATTTTTAGGATGATCCATTTCTAAAAAGATAATGATATTAGATATTATCATCATTAAAAAATGGGATTTTTGTTACCTATTGTCATTGGAATAGATATATTAAATACATTCATGCTTTTAATTTCATTAATTTATACATCTACGAGCTGATGATGATGAAATAATCCAATGATGATTAGTAATTTATTACTTTTATGAATTAATTCATTAAAATGAAATTTTTTTCTATTTATTAAATCCATTTATGAGGAATTCAGAATATTTTAATTGATTTAATTTAGCGAAAAAAAAAACAGTGTATTTTCATTATAATGATGATAAAAATTGATAGTAGAACTCTATTTATAAAATAAAATTTTAAATCCAATCTAGAGATCCATAGAATATGGAATGAACATGGAAAAATGTAAAACCCAAAAAAATAGTTTCGTTTAATAAAATAACTTATATTTCTTGTTGATATGTTTTTGATAGTGCCAACCAATCATGATACATATCACATCTGTGATTTTAGTTCTAGGAAAATTTTCTATTTATTTTTACCTTATAATTATACATGAGTTTTCATATATGTTTTTGTGACAAATGAGAGTTTTCTGTGTGGATGCATGGTATGGATAGTTGGTGCACATTTTTCAAAAAAATGTAACGTTGAACTAGTAATCGTGTAATTTTTTTGGTATAATGTCTATAAACATGATTAGAAAAATAATAATAATCCATTCTGTATAACCGTGTAGTATATGTTGCATGGATAGTTATGGGCTCATGGGTACCACTTGTTTTATCAAACCATTCTAACCATCCATACAATATAGGAAGGTTATTAAAATTTCTATTTTTACATTCATTCAACATTCCATTTTATCCTTAAACATCCATTTTATTACCCGCCTGAGATTACCCACCCTATGAACCTCCATTATCCTTCTTACTAGATTGGACCTCGTTTTTGGTGGTGGAATTTCGGGGTTTTCCTACGATTCTCTAGGTAAGTCCCTTAAATAATTTTTATGCTTTTTTTTCTTTTTTCACATATTATTTCATGGGATTACGTATTTATATCATATTGGATGACCAATTTTTGATTATATATTGATTCTTATTGTTTAATCTTGTTGGTCATAGTATATTCATTATTTTAGAGGTTTTTGTTGGGGTGAGGTTGTTTTTTTTCAATATTTTCGATATATTTCTTCATTTAAGGCAACTCGTTCAATGATTAAACATTACATTTTTATTTAAATATTCTATAATTATATCTTCGGTATGTAATTTATAATATTTTTGTGTTGTGTAATGTGTTTTAAAAATGATTTGAGGAGCATATTCTTTGAAAAATGTTTTTCTTAAGGAAATGGGTTTTGATTAATTTTTGAACCCATGTTATATTCCTTGATTATTGTTTATAAAATTTTCATGTTGTTTAAAAAATTTTGTTGATGTGAAGATGAGGATTTATGTGTGTTTTTTTCACATGTGATTTTGAAATTGGTTTCTCTCGTGAGAAATCGTGGTTTTATCTATTGGTCCAATTTCTATTTTGTGCATGTGAATGTGCTAATACAAAAATGGAATGATAAAGGTCATTATGGATAAAGGGTAATCCTCAATATCTATGTTTGTTGACATGTACTAGTATTATAGGTGACTCAAAATTATCTATGGCCATATTTTTCTAGCGAGATTAATGATTACAACACTAAATAAATTGTCATGATTATTAGACACTACTAGGCTCTTGGGATGTTTCCTTCTATAGGATCATGTACACGAAAACAACTTTTTTTTTGTTTTTATAGCACATTTCACTGTGTAACTATGTACATAGCATCCTGCAATTCCTAATTCCCATAGTATTTTCCCTATGACATAATGATATTTTTTGATATCATACATACCATCTGTATATAGTGAACATTATTGGTAATTTCAAAATTAAAGAATATTTTCCCGTAAAATTTTGTCCATAAAAATTCTTTAAGAATTTTCTCAATAAAAGAAGAATTTTAATTTGAATTTTTTTTCATGGAATCTATTCAATTGGGTGGTATATTAGTGGTATTTGGCTCACACCAGACACACACCAATGTGTGTATATAGACTTGTTTATGTTTCAATTATGTAAAGGAATCATGTATGGAGATGGTTGTTCAGATTTATAGTGGTAATCCATCTATTTTGGTTTTGGTGGTGGTTCAACGAGGGTGGAATTGTTCTTTTTATATGGTGGGTTTTTGGATAGTTTATTTTGTTGCATTTTTTGTAGCTCTTTTGTTTTGTTACTTAATATATAAAACCTAAAATCTTGAAACTGATTTATATCACATGTATTTGGTTATTTATCATTTTTTATTTATTTTCATTCACTGTTTATTCTTATGAAAATGTGAGAAATCACTCCCATCATGTGTTTTTGAATCCCATGCATTAATTTTTAGCCCTTGGGGAATGGGAACACCCTTTGGAACATGCCATAGCATGGGACATGTTTCGAGTAGGATTCCACTCTGGCTTGTTTCATGAAAAATTGGTATCAGTGTACTTTACACTCATTTTAATTATGATTTTTCAAGATGAGTCTAGATAGGATAGACCTAGTATATCCAAGGATTGATGTTTTGGTGTGAGTAGGTTTCCAAACCATCACGCTGCATGATATGACTTGAGTGGCCATGGGATGTTGGAGTTTTGTTTGACTTCTACTCCAGGTGATACGTACAAGCTATAGACTACATTTATATATACGGTGGAGCTTGAGTGGATTAGTTTTCATGTTACTATGATGGATTTGATTTTTTTTTAAAATTTTGGATTGTTGGTGTTTCATTATAATGTTGAAAATCGTCAGAACTGTTGTATTGATGTTTATTCAAGTGGATGATTCTTAATGTTGGAATATGAATCCTCAGAGAGCTCCTATGGAGCTGTAAGAATATTCTAGAGAGAGTTCCGCCTATATAATTTATAATAAATTAGTGGTATTTTTGGTTCATACTACCCATGTTACAAGGAACATAGCATGCAATGGTCTTACTCATATTAGACAAGATGAACCTGGTCTCGATAATGATAACGATAAAGAGTATCTCATGAAAAATCTTTCTTCTTTCCAATGTGTCACTATACATGATGAAGTTGAAGAGTGTATCAATAAGATAGAGATGATATATGAGTGTAACACGTCACGATTCTATTAGACTTATTAATTTTAATTTCCTTAAGGTCTTGTGTTGTATGCTATATCATGATTAGCTTATGCTATATGAAAAATCATGTTAGATTTCTGTATACACAACTGTATTCTTGGCTTATGTTACACACAATTTCATGTTCATTGGATTGATTTAATTTCACTCAATACCTTGTATAATTGAACAACAAAATATTATTATGTAGTCATTATATTTCCGGGTATGACTAGTATAAACTTCTTTCTAAAAAAATATTTAAAACAAAATAAGTGATTATATAAAATAATAAAATCACTCTTTATGGAATCAATATAATTTTTCTAATTTATATTATATTTTTTCTAGACATTATATCACAACAAATTCAATTTATCAGATAATAGAAGTATATTTCAAAAAATTACGTGTTTCAATCATTTGATGGTGAATAAATTTTAAATCTTGTTTTTGAAACATGTATATATTCATTTTAATAAAAAAAATTATAATAAAACTGGAGATAACAATTTTTCCAGATGACTTTTTGATATTTTTATGATGAGTTTTATGTTTTGATGAATATTAATATTATAGTAAATTTTAATTTTAAAAAAATGTTTTTGATTGAAATAATTTATGAAAATAAATTATAAAATTGAATAGTTTTAATTTATAAATATAATATATTTTTTTTCATTAAATATAATGCATGTCAATAGCACTATGTTTACATTGAATTCAGATTTAATATCATTCCACTATTTTGGATTGTTTTAAATTGTACAAAAACATGTTATCTCTTTAAGACAATGAGAATTATTTCAAATTAATTACTAAAGTTTCTATGTTTTGAATTTTTACAAATGGATTCCATATATGGAATAATTTTCCCCAAATTATTCAAATAATGTTTTTTGGGCATTATGGATAGTAACATTATAAGTTTTTAATAATATTGTAAAACGGTTAAACTAGTATTTATGTGTAATAATACTATTATAAAATTACCCTAACACTTTCAATAATATAATTTGATGTGCGGTTTTCAACATAACTCATACATGGTCTGAAATTGTCTCCTTTGGAGGAAACATAGATGGTATTTGGAAATTTAACTTAATATATTTAAAAGACTGTTAAATATGCATCACTCAAATATTAATAATAAACCATTAGTTATATAAGGTCATAAAAAAGATAAAATGGATTATAAATAAGTAATTAAAAACTAATATATATCTTTTTATCATGGTAAATGTTTTGTATTTTTTAAGAAATATATAACTACAATAAAGACTTATATATTGATGGCATAAAATTGAATTAATTGATGATAAATAAATAAATAAATTATTATTAAAATGATATTAATAATTAAAATTCCCATAAACATACCCAATTATTATTGTTATAATATATCTCGACCATAATCATTGACGAGTCATGTTATTGATCATTTTGATCCACATGGAAGTGACTGTGACACATATATTAATTTATTTAATGTATTTTTAATGTTGTCACATTCATAATTTAATAAGTATAACATTTTCAATGGTGAATTATCTATAAAATAAATTTTACTACAAGTATTCTTATAAAATACAGTATATTTAACTTCATCGTAGTATTTTTGTACTGAAAAATATTTATATTATAAAACTACACAAATATGATGTATTAATTATTTAATTAATTGAAATATTTAATTAATGTTATTAAAAATAATTATATAAATATATTTGTTGAAAATTAAATTTTCAATTATTTAAATAAATGAATATACCCCATTGGGATATAATGAAATACATTATCTATAATATTATGCGATCTTTATAATTTTAAAAAACCAAATATTTAATAGTATTAAAATTTACAATATTTTCATTTTTTCAAAATATAATTTTATTATATTATTTTAAAATAATTTTTTTTTCAGAAATATAGAAAAAATATTATATGGTAAAAAAATTCTAAGTTACTTATTTATGGTCTAATTGAAAATAAAAAAATAAATATTACACACTTTAAATACTGAAATTTTTGTTATCTAAATTGAAATTAAATATAATAAATAATTATTAATTGAAATAATAATTATTAAATTTGAAAATAACACTTGATTAAAAATATTGGTTGATTATATTACAACCCTATCTCATATCATCATTAAAATTGAGAGATTTTAGAGGTTTTTAGTGGGTTTTTATTTTATTCTATATTATTATTTTTGAGGTTTGTAAATGTGCCCCTCAACACAATTATAAAAGGGAACCTCCTCCCTCACTTTTTCACACCAATTTGAGAATTCAAGATACACCTTGCCCTACCTTTTCCTTTTATTACTTCCCTTATTACATTATAGAGGTTCCATTTTTCCTCAATGACATACTCCTCTTCTCAAAGAGGATTTTTATAAGATGAACGTAAAAGAAGAGGTGGTTCATATAAATTAAAAGTATATCAGACCTAAAGAATGAGACAATTCTTCAATTTCATTATTATCTCAGATTATTTATAAGTAACAATTTACTATGGTATATTTATCATCAACATAAGTTTTCCCAAAATATTTATTAGTATTTGAAGTCCTCTAAAATTGTTCAATATCAATTTTACACATTTGTGAATTTTATTTAAACAATATTAAATGAATTATTTGTTATTTTTGGTATGAGGTACTTTTAGACTTTTCGGGATAAAGTACGAGGAGAATGTTTTTTAACTTATACGATAAAAACACATTCTTATGACTTTATAACACCTTATTTTCATGACGCTTTCATTAGAGGATTTCATGTTTATTTTCAATTAAATTCATCTTTATTAAAATTACGTGATATTTCTAGAAAATAATGTTATTTTCAAGAAGAAATAATCTTTTCCTCAAGAATTAATTTCATGATTTTTATTAAAAATGCCAATATAATATTAAGTATATGTTTTAAGTATAATATAACTATTCTTTTTAATGTTTAATATTTCTATGATGATATTTTATATATGAAATCCATTTTTTACAAGGATTTTGTTTTGTTAGAACGATGTTCATAAAACACATTTTATTCCATGGGTTATCCTGTGATTAGTAATTTATGTTTTTTTTGGAAAACATATTTATAGTTTAAATTATATGATAAGTGGGACTTTTATATCCCTCCAATGCATATTGTAATTATTAATATCTCATGAGATACACATGGCTAGAATAGTAAGTAAATCTGGTTCTGCAATACAAGGCATTAATGCTATGTTGATCATGTTTAGTAATAAAAAATTGGGATGCGGTGTTAACTATGTTTAGTAATGTACACATTCCACTTATATGGAATTATCAATGACCCATGGATAATATAGAAATAACATTCTATTGTTATGTGTTTTTCCCAATCCAATGTTTCTTGCAAATGTTATTTTCTCATGGCTCATGTACTTTGTTGATTTATTCTATACGAACTATCAAGATTTATTTCATTATTCATGACTTTGATATTCAAATGTTATTTTATTTTTTTGCATTCATATTTTCATCTATTGTTTTCTTACCCTTACTTAGAATCTATACTCACCCTTTCTTATGTTTCCATACCTCGTGTTAAAAAGAAATATTTTAAGTAGGAGTATTAAAGGGGAGGATTTTTATTAGTGATGTTGGGGATATTTCAGAAGTTAGAAAAATGAATTCCATGTTTCCAAATAAAATTACCTATTACAGACATCTGGGATGCATTTGAGAAATATAACGAATATTCCACTAGAATGATTTAATAATAATTTTTTTCATGCATTCATTTTAATAGTTGGCATCATAGGAATGGTTTAGTCAACCATTAGAAACTAGGATGAATAAATGTTTAGTAACGTACCTATAGATATTTCTACGGGACATACTAAGGATATATATAATTATATGTTATAATACTAGAATTATGGTAATTATTATGAATAAAATATGATTAATCCTTAGATTTTAGTAATTGAAAATACACCCCTTGATTATTTTGTTTTCCATGTATGATTTTTTCCTCTCAGACTATTCTTTTTGGGTTTTAGAAAACGAGTATAACTTGAATAAACAATGATAATGATTAATTAAATGGAAAATGAAATGTTTTTCCACTTAAATAAACAAATATTATTTAATATAGTATGAAATATTATATCTCTATTCTTACACAAGATGAGAATCATTATAGTATTCCAAATGATTAGTGAATGGATCAAAATTCTATTGAGTCCTTCATGAAGAATCATCTACCTTCTATTAGTGGGTCTCATGATCCAGTTTTTTCTGATAAATATATTCGTAATATTTAATATATAATTCCATTAATCATTATTTGGAACATGGAAAACAAATTTTTGATGTTTATCATTTAGAAGAGAGGTGGAATAGTGGCGGACTCTAATCAAAATTACGAGGATACATGTTGAAAATAAATCAATAGAATAGGATGAGTTCAAGAACATATTTTTCACAAACATCTTTCCTCATGTTAATTATATAAATATATAAAAGGATTTACATGATCTGAGTAAAAAGGATGGTGAATTTGTTGGTAAATACAAGTAAAATATAACAAGACATTCATTGTATGTTTCTAGATTTATCATCAAACCATTAAGTAAACATGATCGATTCTTTAGTTGCTTAAAACCAAGTTGTTAAAAGGAATTAGCTATAGTAGTCTTTATTATCTATGAAGATATCATGCGTTGTGATATCAAGGAGAAATTAAGATGTTATTACATATCAATTTCATGGTTTTAACATAGAATGAATGATAATGTTCAAAAGAAAATCTCAAAACATTTGTGAAAAGAAGATGAGTGTTTCCTGATACTCAATGTGTGGAATGAAGCATGATGTAGATTATCATAATGGGACTAGTAAAAGTATCAAGTGTAGAAAACAAGGTCATCAGACAAATGAGTGATGAATTAATGAGAAAATAGTCACGGATGATGTGAATAGAGAAAATTCTATAGAGAATTCCCTACCATACTACAATTATACAAGTGTGAGGAAATGAGGGATTATGCAAACCAATTCCTTAATACAAGGGTTATCAATTATAATCTACATAAAAACAATCTTAAGGCCAATTACCATTGAAAATCACATGTTATCACTATTTGGTGATGTTGAGTATAAAAATTATGTAGTGGAATGATTATGTGTTCATGTAATGGGATTCCAAAATGATGTTTTAGAATATATTTTATTGTATATTGGAATAATGAAATATCTATGTAGTTGACCTCTGTGGTTTTCCACATTTATTTTAATGTATATTTAGTGTTGTACTAGAATCCATGCAATGTGATTGACATAATAAGTTGAGTTATTTTAGAAAACACATGATTTAGGGAAGGATGTCCCTTAATATGAACATGATGTTGACATAATGATATTTGGATAATGGTATGTTGGATATGAAAAAGTAAATTGGAGGATATTAGTTACCTTGGAATGGGTTAATGATTTATTGACATGTGGGTTATATATTGGATGAATATTAGTGCTTTTGGATATAATAATAAGAAAACATGAAAATTTTCAATAAGGATATATGAAAATTCATGTTCTTACCTTGACTCAAGAGAATACGTGACAAAGGATTTCATATATTTGGAATGTGATGAATTGAGATACATTATTATTTATGTTGGAAAAGTATTAGCTGTTTTAGTGAACGATTTTCTTTAGTTTTGGATTTTTAATTTTTTAGAAGGATTATATGGATATCAATTTATGACCAGTTGATGATATAAATTGGATGAAGTCTGTTAGAATAATGTATTATATCACTATATGTGGACTTATGTATATTTTATAAACTGTACTAATCTTTTTTCTGAGACATATGGAATGACCTATCATTAAATTTTTGGATAGATTGTTCTATAACATTTCATGTATGAAAAATTAAACATCATTTCTTTCAATAATATATGAAGTATAAATTGTTCAACTCATGTCCAATGTAGGATTTTATTGATATCAATTAAGTATTTCTTCTCATTTTCTTCATCTATATGGAAAGGATATTGAGAAAAAATGTTATCTTCATAACTTAATATCTGAAGAATTAGATGGTCCCATAAATCACTAAGGATTTATGTCTTTCTGGTTTTTAACTCTCTCAAAACCATTTTCCCAATAACTCTCCATTAGAACATGATTATTCAATTTTTATTCTATATCCATGTTTTCTCTTCCCACATATGTTCATCTATATGCAATAATAGTGAGGATTTACTTTGGGAAACCATTATTTTTCTAAATATCATTTTTAAAAAGATGTTTTAGTAATATATTTTGTTGTTGTGGGTTTCTATGAATGAGAAATTAAAGTAGTAAACAATTTATAACCCAAAAAAATTCAATGGTGAAATTAATTTTTATGGTGGTAGAATGTAACACCAAAATATTTTATAGGACAAATTTGTTTTCGTTGATTTCATGTTTTGTATGATACACCAAGATTATCATGTTCTATATGGAACAATTTATTATCATGTGGTATACACAACAATATTCATGGATTTTGTTACACACAATTTCAATTTTGTTGAAAATAATTCATTTCACGCAAGACTGTGTATAAGTGAACCACTGAATATTATAACCTAGTCATTACAATGACAAGTATGAATTTTATTTACATCATTTTAAAAATTATTTAAATGAAAATAAGTGAGTTTTAAAATTAAAAAAATCACTATTTATGGATTCAATTTTATATTTAAAAGTCATCATATATGTTTTCCTGATAATATATAATAACAAATTGAATTTTTCATATAAAAATTTATTTTTCTAAAAATGCATTATTAATGCCATTTGATTGAATACCCATTTTAAATATAATTTTTCCAAAAATATATATTCTATTAAAAAAACATCATCTTTGTAATCAGAATATAAAATTTTCATTTTCGATAATTTTTATGTTTTCCTGATATGTATTAAATTTTTATGAATAATAAAACTATTCATAATTATAATTGAAAATACATTTTTCATCCAAATAATTTATGTAATTAAAATATATTATTGAATTGTTTAAAATTATTTATAAAATATATTTTTATCATTCAATATAATTTATGTCATTACCTTTATTTTTATATTGAATTCATATGTGAAAACATTTCAATCTTTTCCAATGTTTTATCTTTTAAAAACATGTTTTCGTTATTTAAAAATGGAAATGATTTTAAATTATTTACTAAATATTATGTATTTGAATTCTGAAAAATGGATTCCATATTTATAATCAGTAGTCCAAAATTATATAAATAGATTTATATTATTTTTGGTAATTTACAGTAGTAACCTTTAAAAAAAATTTAATATGGTAAAATAGTAAAATAAATAATTTGGGGTAATAATACTATTATAAAAATTCCCTAGCACTTCTAATAAAATAATCGGGTAGGTATTTTCTATCCTAAATCAAACTTGGTTCAAAATGGTGCCTTTAGAAGCCACTTGAATGAGATGAGGAAATTTAATTTAATTTATTTTATGAAACGTTAAACAAGTCTCACTCAAATTTTAATAAATAAATTTTTTTTAAATAATCCTATAAGAATATAAATTTGATTAAAAATATTTTTTGGAAAGATAAAATGTTTTCATTGATCCTTGTAATTTATTTTTAATTTTTATAAAATATATTATTTCTATAAATACATAATCTTTAAGGGTGTAGAAATTAATTAATTGGTTAGAAATTAAAAAACCAATAATTATTTAAATGATAAAAATAATCAAAATGACGAAAAACTATCCCAATTCTTATTATTTGAGTATATCGTGACCATAATCATATAATGGTGGAGTTATTGACCATTTGGTTCCATATGTAAGAGATTGTGAAAATTTTGTCTATTTAAACTAATGTTAATGTTGTAACATTCATAATTTAATAATTATAATATCATTAATATTGATATTTACAGAAGATATATTAGAATATAAGTATTTTTATGAAATCTATAATACTTATCTTAATCATATTTTCTTGTTCTTTAACCCAAAAAACATGTATATTAATTTATTACAGAAATCTGATGTAGTAGTTATTTTTTTAATTAGAATATCAAATTAATTTTATAAAAAATATTAAAATAAATGTAATATGAGATAATTAATATGCCCAATAATTTTAATAGATGACCTAAAAACCATATGGAAATAACAAAATAATATTTTTTTAATGATAAAATCTTATATTGTGATTTTCAAAAATACATAAATTGATTATTTTAAAAAATTACACTATTTTTGTTTTGTCAAAACAATATGTTATTAAATTATTTTAAAATCATAAATCATTAATTAAAAATATAAAATAATTATAATGTGGTCTAAAATATTATAATATATATATTTATGTTCTAATTGACATTAAAAAAATAAATATTCCACCGTTTTAATATTGAAATATTTTTTATCCTAATTAAAATTAAAAAGAATAACTAAGTTTTAATTAATATGATAATGTTTAAATGTATATAAACATTTGCAAAAAAATTATTGGATGATTAGATTACAAACCTATATCAAATCATAATCTAAATTTTTCCACATTTGTGGATTCTTAAGTTGGGCTTTATTATATTATAAATTTATATTTTTGAGGATTCCAAAAGTGTCCCTCACCTCAATTATAAATGGGAATATCCTCTATCACGTCAGGAAATCAATTTCAGCATTCAAGAGTACACATGCCCAACCATTTTACCATATAAAATTATAATTTTAGATGTTCTAGACTTCTTTAATGAACAAATCTTTTTCTCTACGAAGTGATTTATAGAATACATGTCAAATAACAAGAGGTTCAGACACATAAAAGGATAGATTACCTAAGGTAAGGAATAATTTCAAAATATCATTATTATCCAATATTGATTATATTTATGTATTTATTGTGGTATCTTTATCATCCACATCCATGTTTCATAAATATTTAATATTATTTCTATTCTTCTACAAATTTTTAATGAAAATATTACCAACTGGTGAATTTTTATTATAGGGTATGAATGTATTCTTTTTTTCAAGTAGAGGGTACATTTTTTCTTTTTTGTAAAATGTACAAATAGTATTTTTTTTAAACATATATGGAAGAATAAAATTCTTCTACCTATATAATGACTTATTTTTATTAATATACATTTATAAGATTTCATTTTTATTTGTAATTAAAATTTTTTCTTTTAATATTGTGTCGAATTTTTAGAAATGAAAATGATTATGAAGAATAAAGGATATATTCCTCAATAAAATATTTCAAGTGTTTTATAAAAATTATTTTCCATATAAGATTAAGGAAATTTTTCCATTATACTATCCTTATTTTTCTTATATTATATTTTGTATATAATAGAATACAATTTATGAAATCCATTTGTTTTACATGAATTATTTAATGATGGAATGAAGTTTAAGAATCACATTTTATTACATTGGGGTATGTTGTGATGAATGAATTATGTTTTTATAGCACAAAAATGTAATGTTTTTATTATGGGATGGGTGGGACCTAAATCTCTATCCAATTCATTGGGTAATGATTTTTATATCATTATATAGACATGGATGGTACAATAAAGAAATTCGGTTCAGTAATACAGGGCTGGAATGAAAAGTAAATCTGGTTCAGTAATACATGGATAGAATAAGGACTGAACAATGTTCATTAATAAAATTAGTTCACTATGATTGAATTTGCAATGAGACTTATCTAATATGGAAATGAACTTCCATTCTTATGTGTTTTAAAAAATCCCATATTATATGACAATGTTACATTCTAATAGATCATGTAATTTTATGATTTATGCCTTACAAACAGACAATATTTATTTCACGACTCAATATTTTGATATTCAAATGTTAGGTTAATTTTTTTACATTCTTATTTTCAAATATTTTTTGTTTAACCATACAGAGAATAAAATATCTCCCTTTATTATGTTTCCATTCCATTGGTTATAAAGAATGATTTTTTATAGGAGTACTAAAGGGGATGATCTTTATAGGGGAAGTTGACGATCTTCTTGAAGACAAAATATTCTATTCTATGGTTCCAATGTTACTAAACTATTATGGTCTTCAAGTGTTTATTTAAAAAATGTAATGAATATTCATCTAAAAATATGTAATATTTATTTTCTCTATAATTTTTTCATTATATTGATTACAATGATACTCCTATGGTAATTTTGGTAAAATGTTCCACTTTATTGTTGGAAGGTTCTAGTAGAATGTGGTGAGACTCAATGGTGCATGCCATAGCATAAGATCAAATGAGATGTAATGAAATCATCGCTATTTTTAATGAGATTTATTGTCTAGAACACTTGGATTATGCCAGATCCTACGATTTATGGGGTTTTTGCCAAGTATACAAGTCTATGATGGTCTATTACAACCTCTTCATTATTCTTGTTCGATAGGAAATCACACACATTTCCAATGAAGAAATATAGGAAAAAAGTTTAGTGAGGATCATACGAATAGAAATATATTCTCATGTTTAACTATTTAAGATGAAAAGCTAGGCTCAAGTGGTTGACCATATTTATATGGAGGAGATTGATTTTAGTGGAAATTATATTTCCCATAGTGTTTTATTAGAATCATGCAGTGGTAGTTACTATGAGAAGAGAAGGAATCTTGAAGACCATTGAGATGAGGAGATGTTGTTGTTTAGGCCATCCATCCCATATGTCATCATATTGGGCTCTTGTTTTATGTTCGGTGGTGTTCCATAAATGTGGGAAGGTGGGGAACTTATGACCTATGTGCACATCTACCAACATACATTTTCACCAATGTGTATCTATAATACCCCTATATCATTTTTGAAAGGTTTAAAACTCAATTAAGTGTGGTGTGGGATTTATATCTTATAGTGGAATGTCATCTTAGTCAGATTCATCCAATATAGTGTCTTATCAGTTGGGTAGTCATCGAGGTAAGGATGGGGAATCTTCAGGGAAGGCTGAGTTCATGATAGAACTACATGCTAGTGGTCATTCCACAGCTCAGGTGGAGATGAAACATATATATAAGAAAGATTGAAGACCAACATAATCAGATTTATGTCTTGTGACTTCTCAACACACTATTTTTATTACATCACCATTATATATTCTTCTAATAAATATTGGTGCATCATCTTATTTTATTTCATCCCACATGGTTGTTGTGTTAATTTTTCAAATAATGCATATGGAATATGGAATGGAGTTGGTAATGCCCCTTGATAAGAAGTGAGAGCTGGTTTTTAGGTTTTCATCTTGTTCACTCACTGTGTCAGAGGTCGAGTTGGAATGGGGTCTTATCATTTATGATATGGACCTCTTTGTCTCGATCCTTACTATGCAATGGATTGTTCACTACATGTACACATATATTATTACAGGCAGTGATTATTTTATGTGTAATCTAATGGTAGTACCCATGTCATTCATGGAGAGTGAGATCATTAGTCGAGTCATGGTGGAACATTAATTCCATAGTTGAGCAATATAAATTGTTAGATTTTTTACCCATTCTAGAGGACTATGCTGGTGTTCCTAACATTGGATTTCATCCTATTGGTGATGAGTTCTTAGATGTTTTTATAGAGTATTTTTAGGGGTTTCTTCTGATATGGGGTGTTGAGTACTCTATCGATTAGGTTCGGGGAACATTGTAGATATAACAACCCTAATTACATTTGGAATGTAATAAGTTGAGGGAATTAAAGGCACACATGAATGATTTAGAATCAAAAAGATTCATTCACCAGATAATATCACCTTCATCTACTCACATGATATTTTCTAAAATGGTTGATGTTTATCTCTGATTGTGAATTTATTTCCAGATGTTGAACAATGTTACCATATTGTACATGTATCACGTTCCATCGATTGGTGACATTTTAGATCATTGTAATAGGGAAGGTGGTTCTCAGAAAATTAATTTCATTCTGTTTATCATCATGTCCGAGTTAGAGTGGTGAACATGCAGAAAATAGAATTCCTATATAGATATTTACATTTTGATTATTTGTTTTTAACATTGAGATAGAAAAACTTTCCATCAATATTTATGAAACGATTGAAGATAGTGTTCCAACTGAATCATTACTCATATATCAAGATATTCATGGATGGAATTATGGATTAATAGAGGAATGATGAGTTTCATGAGTGGTATTTTTGTACCATGCTGGAAACTCTAAGGGATAATTTTATCTATTAAAATTTCCCTAGGTAAACCATTAAAATTATGGAGGTGATGATTCGGGGGCTTGGGATTTTAGAGAAGGGGGTTTTAGTGGACCCTAAGAAGATCAATAATATAATGTCATGGGAGTACCCAGGGAATGTGTTTGTGATTAGTATAATTTTATATGTAGAAAGGTATAACAATAAGTGAATTTGAGACTTCTCTCAAAATTCTTCATCCATTATAGTGATCACCTTGAAATGGGGGATGTTTGAATAGAGCCTAGAAAGTCAAGCATCATTTGAGGAGCATAAGCCGTGATTGACTACCACTATGTTCATTCCAGATTCATGAAAGAGTTATGTGATTTATTTTGGTTCCTATGACATGGTTATCTGGTCTGTTTATTTGAATAATAACCATGGGGTAGAATATAGATCATTCCATATCAATATGATTACAAAGAAATACATGTCCAATGACATGAAATTATTAGTGGAAATGATTTCATGGAAGATGTGGCACAAATATATTATTAGGGAGATATTTTTGGTTTATTCTGATCAAATGATATTAGCCAACATTTTCACCCGAAAAGAACTAAATCTTAGACAATGTTGTTTGGGTGAGTACCGTAAAAGGTTTTACATTGATATAGTTTTTACCCCAAGAAAAGGCATTTTTGTGGAAGATTCATTTAGATTTATAGTGTCAATCAATTCACTAAAAGAGTCCAAAAATGAGTAGAATTTTATGGGGATAATTTCTCAGATTCACTTGGAGACTATGAAGCACAGTATAGGATTGTTCATGGCTTGTGTACAGTTTCCACATTATATTTTGGAGCTGATTTAGTAGGTGAAACCATGTGTGGAGTTGCGACAATAGGATTTGAAATTTCAATATGATGGTGAGATTCCTTAGGACTTCAATTTTCTTCAGGAAGGAGATTTATGTTTCATGTTTCTCGTTTCCCATTTATCACTGATAAATGTTTTGAGGGATGATTGTAACCAGTATCAGTGGGATATTCATCTAGGTGCTACCACGATATACTATGATGTGTGTCCATAAATATGATGGGAAGGTACAAGTTGGGATATATCTGACTTTGTATCATGTTCTTATATGTTTTATTAGTTCAATGAAGTGAAACAATATCCTCTATTGTGCATCAGCTTGTACCCTTTCATACGATGATGTGGGATATGATCTCCATGAATTTAATTAATGTGTTACCTCATACACCTCAAGGAAAGAATTATTTTTGAGTTTTGATTGATCATATTACTAATAATGCTATTTTATTTTGATATGAGATTTAGAAACAATATATATGTTGGGATTATTTTATGTTTTGTGTGTTTTGAGTCTTTATGTGTTTCCATCATCGATTCATTGGGTTGGGGACCCTTGTTCCCCTCCATGGTTTTGGGAATGACATTGGAAGAAATGGGGTAACAATTCAAATTGATTACATCATTCCATATTTAAATGAATTCGAAGATATAGTTTTAAAACCATATTTTGGAAGATATTCTCTGGTAATGTGTATTTGATTTTTGAGACTTTGGGGATAGAAATTTTGGGATTGGTTGAAATTTCCTATAACAACAATTACCAATCCTCGACTAGATGGATCCTTTTGAGGAGCACTATTTTCGACTAGGTATTTCTCCATTGTGTTGGAATGGGGTAGGTGAGACCTCATTTTTGGGACAATGTATAGTGAAGGATACATTTGATAAATCCAAACTGATCAGGAATTTTTATTGCAAATTAGTGTATCTATAAATCTTATACAGAATGGAGGTGATTTTTTTTCTATCTGGTTGACTTGGTATTTCTAAATTTGGCACCTCACCTATTTATCAATATTTTAGTAAGAAATTTAATCTAACACCATGGTATGTCAGTCCTTTATAGAATACTAAGAGAATTTTTATTGTGGCATACAAGTTGGATTTTCCTTTATTGCAGTTTTCAATTATTGACAGGTTCCATGTTTCTCCGCTGGAAAAGTATAACCATGATTATTTTTATGTCAGAATTTTGATTAATTAGTATTATAGACAAATTTTTCTATGTTTTTTGGAAATTAATGATTGTGTATTTTCACGAATAAGTGCTTCATAGGAAGTCCATTCCATTGGTCAGACTTCATTAAAAAAATGTGAATGATGGGAATGAGAAATGGGACCATATGTGTTGTGCTAAGAATGGGTATCTATTATTATTTTACAATTAATAATCAGGATGACTATTTGGGGGAAGAATTTATTAATGGAGATGAATTATCACATCCATGATTTCATTTCATGTTATTTGTTATATTGATTTTCTAACATAAATTTATCCTTTACTTTTCTCCGGTGTTTTGTTGAAAAAATTGGAGTATTTCACATCACATAATAATGCTGATGATTTGTTCACAATATTCCAAATCGCATTCCCATACAAAGGAGAAAATGGTACTATTTTTTTGGAATCTATATAACTGAATGATCAGTGAATTATTTGTAAACCATGTAGGATAATTGTGGAACATGCAAATCTTGGATAGTAAGGGCCGAATTATTTATCAAACATTGGGTACAAACAATGTTACATGTCTAACAATTAGTATTTGGTTTTATAAATTTTACCCCTTTTTCATTTTTACCCTAGAAACCCATTTTTTCACCTGTTGAGATTCTCCAACCTAAGCGCCTCCTACCACCCCTCTAACTCCATTAGACCTCTATTTTGGGGGTGTATTTTTAGGATTTATCTATTATTCTCCATGTAAGTCCCTCAATTCAGGGTTTCATCATATTTTCAAGGTTTTTCCATTTTATTTATGGGGTTTAATATTTCTCGCACATAGTATAACCTTTTTTGGGTTAGATATTTATTCTAAGGGTTAAATATCGATTTTGATGGTTCAATAATAACATTCTAGTGTTCACTTGAGGCACGATTGTGATTTTACACCATTTTCCTAAATTTTCATCATTGTAGGTAGGTGGATTAAAGATTAAACATTATTTTTTGATTGAAATATTATTGAATTGGTTATTCTTATGTTCTATGGAATGGTTTTGTGGTAAAAATTATGTATTCAAAAGTATTTGAGGTGTTTATGATTTGAAAAATTATTATCCAGAGGAAATGTGTTATGTTTCATGTGTGAACCCATGTTGTATTCCTTGATGGTTATTATAAATTCTGCAAGTGGTTTAGTAGGTTGGGTAATAGGTGTGACACATACTTTATTATTGGTTCTGAGTGTATGTGAATTTTAATGATGATTTTATCATGAGAAAAGGTGTATTCATTTTTGTGTTCATGTTCCTATTGTATTCATATGGATGTGGTGATGCATATCTTACATGAGCGACGGTAATTGAGAATAAATCTAAATCTTAGTATTCTAGGTGGGTAGATGAAGACTTCTATATCAATCGACATGAATGTTCATTAACCCTTATTTATCTTGATGGATGGAAAATTTCAACCCTTACATAATTTTGATGAAGATCAGAGAACACTATTACCTTGGGATATTCCATCATAGTGGCTGTTGAATGAGAAAGCCGTTGGTGGTGATTTATATATCACATTTCTCCATGATCTGATGTACATAGTTTCAATCAATATCTAATGCCTATAGAGTTTTTCTCAGGACATTGTTTTCTTTTTTTTATCATATTTATCATCAATACATAGTGAAATACATTTTTATTTTAAAATAAAATAATGTCTTCACATAAAATGTATTCTATAAAAATGTTTCAGGATTTTCATTTATATACCATAAAGGTTGATTTTCCTTATAATTTGTTTTTTATGGAATATATTCTATTGGGTGATATACTACTAGGATTTGCCTCAAACTCTACATATAACATTCGTTGTTTGTAGACTTGGTTATGATTAACTTAGTTGTTGGAAATATGTATGGAGTTAGTGGTTTGGGTTTCTAGTGGCCTTAATTAAGTGGTGTCGGGGGTGTTAGTGGCTTGAGGGTGATATACCTTTTATCATATGGTGGTTTTTAGGATTTTTATTTATTCCCATTTTTTGTATCTCTTTTGGTATTTCCTAAATGTTTTAAAACCTCAAATATGAAAACTGTTATTCAACGCATGATTTTGGTTATTGATTAATGTGTTATTCATTTCTAGTGATTGTGTATGCTTATGTAAATGGGTGAAATTATTCCCATCGTGTGTTGTTGATATCGAATCACTATATTCTATCATGTGGGGATTGAAAATTACATTGGAGCCATGCCACATACCTTTTTAGATATTGGTTTGGATTGCACACTGGATTGGTTTTTGATAATACTTCTTAATTGATTTATATTCAATATATTGGTGAAGTGGTTCACATAAATAGAATATGTTTACAGAAATATAACTTTGATATATACATATATGACACTATAATAAATGAAATTTTTTAATGTATATTCTTGTGTTTTGAAACACTTTTTAACCACATAAAATTGTGAATGTATCAAAGAGTTGGAGACTATATTTGTTAGGAAAAATTCATATTTTATCCTCTAATAATAAATAGGTTATCGAAGTTATCACAAATAATATAGAATAAATGTTGACAAAAATGTTGTTATGGTCTTCTAATGTGTAATAAATGTTATTTGAATTTTTGAAATAATTATTATATTTTATGACGATGTTTTATTATGAAAATGGTAAATAAATTTTAGAGAAAGGATTTTTTTAATATGAACAGACTGAAGAAGATGATACATCCATTTTAAGTGATAAGGAATGATCTCTTGAATCTAATCATGGGTGGATAATAAATGTTCCGGTCAAAAATATCATTGGAAATTAAAGATAGAAAGTCAAAACTAGAATATAATTGTGGAAAGAAAATAATTAATCATTGTTTTCTCTAATTGAATTTATGATGATGGAGACTAATTGAAATATAAAGAATGTTATTATGTTATGAATAAATAGTTGTACTATTTAGAGAATAATTAAATTTGGTTGGTGTTACTCAAGCATTATGAAATGAATTTTATTGGGACAATGTAAGTGTTCTAAATCAAATTTAATGAAATTGGTGAAGTGATATAAAATGAAGAAATATTAGTGTGTAATTGATATTCATATAACGAATGAGTGGAAATTTATGTGAATTTGAAAATAGTTTGAGGGATTAATACCACAAAAATATTTCATCTTATTTTAGAATAGAACAAATTATGTCTTTTTTAAAAGAATGTAAATTAGACCATTGGTAATTGAGAGTGGGAAAAGTCAATTTAATTCAGAAACAATATTGTTTATGAATGTTTAATAGGATTATTCTTTTCATAAGTCGTAGAATGATTATTTTTCAGGTTAAAATAGTTCCATGATCATTGTATATTAAAATGGACATGTTCTAGAATAAGTCGAATTTCCAAATGGTGAGATTAGAAAAAAAATATGTATATAAAATATGAAAAATAAGTGTATCTATTTTATATTGTATAGATATATTATATTATACTTTTTTTAAATGATAGATAAATCTATGATTTAGTTTTTAATGATTGTATAATGTATTTGGAATGCAAATTCTTGGTGTGATTAAGAATATTTTTGGTCTACAACTTAATCTAGTGTAAAATCACATTTTCAATTCTCAAGAGAAATATTCTTTGTAAAATTAAAAAAAAATTCATAGAGGATGGTTTCCACCCCATACATAGTGGGAACCAAAATATCTAATTTTTAATAATGAAAAGTAATGGATCTAAGGGAATTTATAATATAGAATAAAATTATTATATATTTGACAACATCAAAGTTATATATTTTTCTATGGTTAGAATATATTTCATGTAGAAATGTATTAAAAAATTATCTCATATAATTTATATAAAAAAATATTATTATATACATGAAAGGAACATTAACATTCTGATTAAACAATATAAATAAAGGTAAAATTAATATACATGGTAAAATAGATACATATTAGGTAATTTTGTGTTAATGACTGGAGGTAAAAATTTTGTAGAGTTTTCCACATTGTAGATTGGTGTGTTTTGGTAAACATTAAAATATAGTTCACTCACCTTTACTAGTATCGTGTATAATATGTTTCTTCTACCAATTAGAAACAAAACTACTATGGGTGATGAACTCATCATAAGATATCAATAATGATATAATGTTTTCGCATATATTGGGTATTTATAAAAAAAGTCATATAAATTTGTCAAAATATTGTTTAATATTTATGAATTGTGATCCTTCAAATTAAATATCACTTCTTCAACAATATAATGGAAAAAAATAAATTATTTCAGATATTTACTAATATGATGAAACACTAAATGATTTTATCAGTATACCATTATATAAATACGATTTTATAATCTTGGTCTTCTGTTGGGAGTTAAACCTCACCCATAACTAGGAAGAGGTATATTGTTTTCCCAGTAACTTATCATGTGGATAGATTTATTTGAGGGGTTGAAAACAAAAAGAAATATGAATTTGTATTTGTTTTTCTCATCATATGTTTTGTTAACTAGGGTGGGGATATTTATTGGGGAAGAGTATATATACATACCATGACATTAATATATTAATAGAGTGTTTTAAAATAGTTAAATCTATGATTTCAACATCCTTAGTGTATATTATTTTAACACTATTTAATGTTCATCATATAATTTTTTATTTTATTGTTTTTTGGGATAGTTATTTCATGTGAATAATACGTTTTATGTGATTACTGTTTTGATTAAATAATATTTTACACTCACATTTGAATATATTATATTTATTGAATATTTTTTTCACATTGATTTAGTCTAAAGTGGTATGATGTCATTAAGGATAAATAAGGGAATTATGTTTTATGTGGATGAATATTTATCTCTATTTATATGAAAACATGTTTTATTTATTCAAAATTATTTTTTATGACATTTATTTCAACCACCATTGCTTATTAATTTTTTAATATCTATTCGTAGATTATAGGTTTTATTTTTTGAATGAGTTGTGTAATTTAGATGACAAAAAAATCCAAATGGGGGTTTTTTGTGACCAATTATCGAGTTTTTTATTATTTTAAAATAAGATGAATGTGAGAAAATTTATTTAAAACACATGATAGAAATGTTATTATATTATATTGAAGGAGTTCTAGTTGAATTTTGTATTTATAATGAGATGAATCATTAGATTATTTTGAAGTATATATTGTTAAAGATTTGGATTTTGTATCAAATTCATTATTCATGTTAATAATACAAAACAAATTGTTAAATTTCAGGTTAATGGTTTTTTTATTTTGGTTATATTTGGATAATTCATGGGATCTATATATAAAAATATGAAATTTGGAGTTGATTTAAAAAAAGGTTATGTAATGGGTTTCTTGTAATCTTAGGTTTTCGATTGTGCATTAGAGAGATTCCACTAATATCCTTGTGACTTTAAATGATAATATGGTTGGAAAAACCCATTGTTTTGTTGGGATATACCATTTAATGTTTGGGATAGACCATTGATTTATTAGGAAAGTAATTCACCAGTTTTGGATAGTACACTATATTTTAAATATAATTAATTGTATGTTTGATATTTTCCATTTTAAGGTACACATACTCAGTGAAATTTAAGAAAATAAATTTAAGGTTGTTTGTAGGAGATCATAAGGTTTGAAACTTTTTCTTTAATTTTAAGAATTTTGTAGACTAAAAAATAATTTATTCTGTATTAAAATATTCAATTGTAATATTATTCCAACTAATGTGAACTAAACTATTATTAAATGAATAAATTTTCGTGATAATGTTTTTATTTTTTGAGAAACGTTGAAGAAGAAGAATTAATGTAGTATTTAATTATATAAAAAATGATTCATGGTCACACATATGATATGTTTATATATAGTAATAATACATGTTTTCATTTTAGATATAAAGTGGATTAATTATAATATTTATGAAGGATAAACAATACAATTAAAGTTATGTATGAAAAAATAAATTCATTATTAATTATGAAGAGAAGAAATAAGATTATTTTCATAGTGGGTCATAAGTGATTTAAATTTAAATTTATATTATGTTTTTACTTTTTTTGGAAGACCATAATAAGAAGATAAATAGAGATAATATTGTTCAACTTGTTTAGTTGATGTGTAATAATTGAATAATAATTGTAATATGTGGTTGTGAGTATGATCTATAGAAAAATACTAAAAAATATCATCAAGAACATTATCTTTGTAAATAAGGATCATTTTCCAAGAGTTTAATATAATAGAGATATATTGATATAAAAAAAGTTTTTTCTTCCATATGATATGAAGGATCTCATTTATAATGATGATACTAGAAAAATTCTTTTTGTAAAGTGTGTTATGCACTTGTGTATGGGATACATAAAAGCATAGTATAGATATGTGAAAATTAATTTTTCAATGATATAACCTATTATCTTGAACCGAAATGTAGATTTTAGTTGGAATTTTGATCTTATAAGAATCCATGTGACACCAACATATATAATTCTCACATTTAGTGGGGAACCATGAAAATATTTATGCTCCTTATAATAGTGTGTGTTTGGGAGTTTGTGTAAATAACAACCTTAATCAACATATCTGGTGGAAGTGGATATGTTGAAATAAAACATTTAATAAATGAAGGTAAATAAATAACTCCCCTCCAAGAAATATCTCAAATATCTTAAAGTTGGTAACATAGTTTTTATTCCCTATTACTATTTTTAACCCCCTGTTGATTGGGAATTTCTTTCAGGACTTCTCACGAGACATCTCATGTACTTGGTTCATGGGTGGACATGGTTGGGCTATGATACTCTAGCCATGAAAATTATAATAATAATAGAAAAATATTTTTTATAATTTGAAATACAGAAAATAGGAAAAGTTTAAAATAAATATATAATAGGAGTAGATGAAGGGAAAAAATGATAAAAATTTATAAAAAAAGGAAGATTGTTTCTACGAAGTAGTAATAATCATCGCGCATATTTTTTATAGAATCTTATAAAATTTGTTTCAAGTTTGCAAAGATCATTAATGATATATTTACAAATAGGAATGTATTAGAGCAGAAGATTATGATATCTCTCATAAGGGAATGCTATAAAATTGTATTATGGAGTTTCTAAAAGATAACACCCCAATCTGTAATCCTAAATATTGTGACCCATGAAGTGGGTTCACATGGCCCCGATCATACTCCAAAAATTATAAGTGCTACCAAATAGTAATTATAGATATTAAAAAATATTTTCCTGATGATTTTAACTCAAAATAAAATTGAAAATTTATATTTTAATGTAAGAGACGTTTAATAAAAACATTTAAAAAAATTCTGTTGTGGAAATTAATTATTCTTATGATATATATATTCCATTAAATAGTAGTAGTAAATAATTATTTAAATAATAAAACTGGAAAAAGGAGCCACCAAATCCTATATAACACCATTAACATTGATTTACATATCCACACAGAGGATGAAAAACCCTCACTTTCTCATTAATCATAAATTATTTTGATAACATTTACATCAATATATACATATAAGTGCTGAGTATAAATTAAATATCTTTCCCCCAATTACTCCAATAATAATTCAAGCAAGAAATATCAATATTTAATGCCTATAAATAATGAAAAATAAAAAATTGAAAAAGAATTTTATTTATCTAAATAAAAAAACCAATTAATAAAACAATGAATGATTTTTTATTTCATAAATCCACATATCCATTTTAGAAATAAATAAACTAATATTGGTTTAAAATAATCACAACCTATATTATATTTTCAGAAAATCCAATCCAAAATATATCCATTTATAACTAATTAAAAGAAAAAACAAGTTTTCATTTAAAAAAAAGAGAACCAATCATTGAAACATATCTAAAACCAATAAACAACCCTTGATTACCTATAATCCTTAAATTTAAATAATTCAGAAGTATAAACTAATTTTTTTCCTGGATTATCCAATTGTGAATCCTCATTTAATGTTTTTAACTCCTGACTACTATGAGGCATTTCATTTTATCCCCAATTATACCAACCATATCTCACTTTAATACATATTCTCTATGTATATTAATTATTATATATGAAAATTAGATCACTAAAAAATATGTCTCGCCAAATCAAAATTTTCAAATAAACCCACACCATTAATGAAATAAAAGTACATAATTTTTAAATCATTTTCTAACACAAACCCCCTCTATGGGTAATTTCATATAAAATAATTTACAATAAATATATAAGCGTTACATAAAAATCATCATCAACTAATTATTTTGAAATAATAATTATTTGACAGACCAAATTAATAAAATTGAAAATATCTACTTTTTATTCAAACAATATCATGTCGTGAGAATTCTAACTTTACAGGAAAACCAATTATTCATAAAAACCCTTTTTACCTAATTAATTAATTCAACAAAATCATTAATTTATAATCAATGATCAATCATAGTCAATAAACTATAATAAAAATATGCCTAATATATGGAAAGGGAATACATTCATCTACCTTGATATGTAATTTATAGAATATTCCATTAAATTAATGTTCTATGGTAACATAATTGGATGAATCTCCCAAATATCTAACAATATTAATAAAAATTCACAATATGAACAAAAACATTCATATATATAACATTTCTAATAATACATCTAATGGAGACATCAAGGTAAATATTAGAGTGAATGGAAATATCAGTCTTAAATAATATATAATTCAAAATTGATAATTTAGACTAATGATCCACCAAATAAGTGGTGTTTGATATTATATTTTGACACAAAATTTACATAGAACATTCCATGAATTATTATAATAATAATTAGAGTAACTAGTAGTATTTTTTTCAAATGGGAAAAAACATATAAAATAACTACACACTCATCGTCAATGCAACTAAAGGCCATATTTTTAGTCATTTATTCTGAACCACCTTATAAATAAAAAAATTCAGGGTCATTATAAACAACAATACATGGGATAATGTAAATACCATTAACTACAGAAAATTGATAATTTAATATCATCACACATGGTGCCTATGAATATCCATATGACTATGTGGACATGATAATACAAAACATAACACCTTTTAGAAATATAAATTCAAATAAACTATAATATTAGGATAAATCACCATTTATAGATCCAATGGATAAATTCAAAAAATATTACAATTATATGAACAACTATTCATTAAATATAAATTCAAATAAATAATATAGATCTATATAATTTCCAATATAATTGAATCTGGACATTTCGATGATTCAATGATTTTTAGAATATATATTTAATTATGTTTTTCATAATGTGGTTAAATTTTAAATCTTGATAGAGAAATTGGAGTTAATTTTTTTTATAAAATGAAAAGTGTTAACCTTTAAAATTTTTAGTGATAAAATCAAAATATATATACATATATAAATTGATAATTTAGATGAAGTAAATGAGGAACTAAAACACTAAATCAAGAAAGAGTCATTAAAAAATTTATTATTTATGAAGATAAAGGTTCATAAATTTAGAGGGACTATGATATTTCTAAATTAAATGAAAAAGCATGGAATGGTTTGGGAAAGAAGAAAAGTATAATTAATCCAATATAAAAGTATGAATATTCACTTGATGTTTTAAAAAGGGTAAAATTAATGTTCCGCATAAACATTGAATAATTAATTTTAAATTTTTTTTTATGAAATTAAAAAAACTACTGGATTTGGTCAATGTAAGATAAAATGAAAAATTTTAAGTTATATAAAAACTAATTTTATAAGAATAAAATAACTCCATTTATTTTAATCAGAATCCTTGGAGTGAAATCATTTGTCAAGATTTATTGAAATACTTCAAATCATCTGGTTCTTGATAATTAACGTTGTTTTTCTATCTAAATTACATTAAATATAATTGTTTCAGAGAAATCCTTATTTTAAAAGGTTTTATTTATAATTACAATGTAATAAATAATTTATGACTTATTTATATGTATAAATAATCCACTATATATTTTTTATTTTAAATGTAATAAACCATGAGATTTTAGTTTTTTATTTTTGAATCATATATTATGAGTATTAATAATAAAGAAATAAATAAAACAATTATTTTTTAAGGAATGTTTTTATTTTATTAATATATATATAATTCATATATATATATTCGTGATTGAAAATTTAAAATGAAAACACAATGTCCATATTTGGATTTATTATTATATTTTTCTTCAATGAAAAATAGTCATTTAGTAAAACCACAACACCTTATGAAAATAGTCATTTTTTGATTAATTTATTTTAATTAAAAATTGATGAGTTAAAATGATGTTTACAAATGAATATATATAATTTAATATAAATAATAAATGATCAATGAGGATATTTTATTAGGGTATTGATAATTTTTCTATTCTATATTAGATATTTATACCTTGAAAAAAGATAAAATTTTATTGTTGGGGTATATTATCAATAAAACGTACTTTGGATTTAACATTTATATTTATATTTATTAGCGATTGACTTTTATATAAATTTGGTATTAAAAATATTATAGTATATAATAATTATAAAATGATACATTTGAGATAATTAAAGTCTCTTTGAATGGAACTAACATCATCTTGATTATTTTGATTCATTGAAAACCCGATTAAGAAATTTTGTGGCATAAAATAATATTTTATTATTGAAAAATAGAATATTGAAACACCATTTTAATTTTATTTTGTTTTTTGATGACTATAAAAATTACACCAAGAAATATATACCGTGATGAAGATATTTTGATGGAAAAAATTACAGTGAGAAAAATTGATGTTTCGAAAGGTTTTTCGATCATTACACTATCTACCATGAAACAAATTACATGAATTTTATTAAAAAAACATTTTAACAAATTTATGTTATAGATTTTAAATTTTAATGATAAATAAATTAATGATATGAAAATATGATGAAGATATTTAGGAAACCAAATATATATTTAAATAAATCACCATATATATAAAAATAATCATTTTGACTTTTAAAAATATATGTTTGGTAATACTAAATATGAAAAATGATATATGAAATAATTAAATGTTGATATAATGGTTTATGGTTTTAGGGAGATAAAAAGTATTTAAAAAATATATATACATCATTGGAATTTTACACATCACCACACTGTATCCAAGGTCATCGCAATATTATTTATAAGTAAAACATTAATCACATTTAAATTGAAATTGTTGAATCAATTATTAGTTTATATATATTTTTTCTAGATATTTTTATTGTGTATAATAAAATAAATTTAAACCATTAGAATATATTAATCCAACTGATTTTGGTCTTCTATATTAGGTGTCTTATTTGATTACTTTTTTATGTGAAAACATAAATACAATTTTAGGATTATATTTCAAGGGATATTATTGATTTTTGATTGATTGAAAAGATAATGGATTCTATTATTGACATTTGAATTGATTTTTCTTGTTATTTATTCATTCAATAAACATTATATTTGTTTCTATATTTAGTATGAATGTATCTAAGAAATAAAACTAAATATTTAAATTAAATTAAAAAAAATGAATCATCGTTCTGGAAAATATCACGATCTATTATGTTAATTGTCACAATCTAGACACTATTATCCCAGAACATTGGGTGTAATTATGAAATTTAACTTCATAAAATAGATTTGATTCAATTGGTCTCATTAGTTTAGTTATCTTAAGAACCTATATAAATAAATGATTCTTAAATTATATTTGAAAAAATGAATACAATAAAGAATTGTATTTGAGAATATTATTATTACCTTTGTAAAATCCCTATATATCAATCATAATACACTTACTGGATCCCTAAGTAAAGGAAATGTAAAAAATGTGTGATCTCATATTATAATTAAGGGTATTCATATGATAGAATATATCATGAACACATATGTAATATTCAATATAGAAAGGTAAATGAATAAAAAAATGAATTTAATCAATAACATGATCTAGAAAAATAATAAATTTATAATAAATGATGAAAAAATAATTTCATTTAAATAATCACATTATATTGAAAAATTCCATGGATATCATAACTAATCAAATAAACATATTTACATAAATAACTAATCATGTGATTGTGGAATAAATAATTTCAAACATCATAAACTTATCTACACTTCTTAAATCCCATAAATATTAAATAAATGAGTATAAAATTTAAAAAATATGAAAATTAGTTTGTCTCATGTGTCCTATAGATGAATTATGGGGATTTATTAGGGCCCACCCATTACTTACTAACATCAAATCATTCGTAACATAAAATTGGATACATATAAAGAAAATAATCATTCTTATTGAAAATCTAGAATTGGGATTTTTTATAATTTCCCCAACCATAGAACTTAATCATAAACATTGTAGAGTAATATTCTGAATGATATAAATATAGTATAACTCCATCAAAACTGATAATAAACTATTTATAGAAATAATAATTATGTTATCATTAAAACATATACACAATAGAGAATAATTAAAATAATGATTCCATTTATTTGATGAACATAAATCCCCTAAAAATGGAATTATGTCATTTATGATAAAAATAAACTTTTCTATTTGAAAATCACATTCAAAAAGGAATTTTTTTTAAATAATATGAATAAATTTCTTTCAAATTATTAAATTACACTTGTAAAATAAACTTAAATTAATGAGTATTCATTAGGTTGTCTAATTCAATAAATATATTTACAATTTCAATCCTTAATTATTTTTAAAAAATATCAACAAGGTAATTTCTTTTAAAAAATAAGAATATCCCATTTAAATAATTTTCTAAAAAATCAATCATTGGTAAAATTTTATCTCAAAATATAATATGAGAATACTAAAAACATTTTTTAATTTTTTTTATAAAACCTGGACTTGCAAGAAAATGTAATTCTGAACAATGATAGAAATAAATTTGATTTCTTTAAAAATATTATTTCATTTTCTTGAGTAGAAAAAGTGAGTAAAATGAATTGAAATATTTTAATTTGTATAAATAAAAATTTGATAATAAAAATAATTTTATTAATTAAGGGTATATCATAATGTTTCATCACGTTAGGAATATTCATATATAATCCAGATAATCAATAATGACATTAATCCCTTTCAACTTTGGTTAATTTGGATCATAATCTGTATAAATTAATGTAATTTACAAGGATTTTTATATTTAATAATTATCATGATACTAATAATAAAATGCATTCATCATTTTATATACACCAACCAAAATAAAAAAAATTTCTATAAGTAATTTTTCCCACAAAAATTAAAGTGGAACGAATACCCGTTACATCTGGTCCAATTTATTTCATTATAGATAAATAATATTATATAATAAATATTGATTTATTATAAATATATTAAAAGAAAAAATACATATATAATACCGTATATTGTTTTTATATATCATTTAATCACCAATTTATTAACAACCATCTAATAAAAACATCATTCAAGGTGATAACTGTTTTGTTTTTCATTCATGTTTTCGTTCGGTAGTTTTGATACATGTACTTAGATCATGTATCTATAATATATATAATTTTAATCCTTATATAAATATTATTAATATTCAATGTTTATGTATATATATTCCCTTAAAATTTATATAGAAATACCATTTAAACCATTTTTAGAGATGAAAATGTTATATGTACAAGTAAACATAGTTTCTATTGTTCAATGTCAGGAATGAAAGGAAGGTAAATAATATTTCACCGTTAATGAAACCCTATTATAATATATATATATATATATATATATTCATTACATATAACCACATTACATTTATTTTAAAAATTTTATAGAAAACATATCACATCAGGTCATAGATCCATTAGTCTACTTATAGACATGAGCGAGGATATCATTTTTTTTGAAGAATTTGAATATATGAAGGCATATATGATAACATAACTTCTATTGTAAAATTATTGAAGAATTATAATATACAAAATTTATATCCATCATTATATTCTTCTTTTATATGCAATGAGAGAAAAAAATTCATCGGTTTATGAGGTTCTAGTCTGTTGTGCACACAATCGATGGTTTTATTTCGCATTTGATGGAAGAGGGTATTGACAAAGGTTATGTAATTAAAATATTTATATATAAATTTATTTCATGTCTTTGTATTATAATTTTTTTATATTCATAGAATATTTGAATGGGTTAGAAGAATATATAAAATGAAGATGCATATTTATTAATCATACTCAATCGTCAGTGACCCTCTTCCGGTTTATACCAAAAGGCAAACTATAATAGTTTTATGAAAAAATAAGTATAATTGTTCATGTTTAGGGACATCATTATGGAATTTGACTAGGTATTTCATAATCAAAATGGATCTTGAAGTGTGTAGGGGATAAGATAATGGGTGTCCTTTTATATGTATGGGAGATGAAACACTTTTCATTTTAGAAAATATTATATTATAATAACATTTTTTTTCCAATCAATTGTATTATAAATGATCCACTACTGAAAATTATAAGATATAATTTCTAAATTTGGATATAAAATTGTACTTATATATGTTTATATGTATTTTTAACTATTATGTTTTTAGTTTAACACCCTATAAACCTATTTTAACCTTAACTATGTTAATTATTTTGTACTATTTGTGTTATTAATTATAAACAATATTATATTTACTTATTAAATAATGTTAATTATTTTGACAAAAAATGGTATAAATTGGAAAAAAATTCAATTTATATATGTGTTAGAATTCAATTCAAGGTTATACCATTAGATGCATTGAGATACAGTTTTCCAAATAAAAGTTTTATTATCTAAAAGAATTTTTATATCCCAAATCCATAAAAAAATTGGCCAAAATGATTAAAAATTAGACTATTTTTAATATAATTTAATAAATTTTTATTTTTATCAAATATAAAAAATATATCTTCGAAAATGCATGAAATAAATAAAATTCATTGAAAATTTGTATTTTTAACAATTAATCATAAAATTAATCTTTTCAGAAAATTATAAACAATTCTAGATAATAAAATTTTGAAATTATAGTATTTGAAATGATGTTAGTTTTTTAAAATAAATTTAATGAAATTTTAAATTTTTTTTAAAATAACTGTTGAAAAATTGTTGAAATGACATTTTTTAAAAATATAGTTCTTAAGCATAAATATGGATTTATTTTTATCTTATGTCCCGAAAAAATATTAGATGAAGTGAAAAAATATATTTGAATATATTATATATAACTATTCATAAAATAATTCATAAATATTCATAAATTTAATTTATTAATTTTAAAATATATTGTGTGGATAAAAAAAAGTTTTGTAGAAAATATTTCTTTAAAATTTAATGATTTATATATTTATCTTACTAATTTTATAACCAATTAATTTATTTATATATTTGAAAATAATATATTTTTCCTAATTTAGTATTTCCTATTAATACCTACCAATTTAATGGATAGTTTATAACATTCAAATTTGAATAATATATTTCACAAGTCATTTATGATCGGTATTATATGGAACATAAAATATTGAACCTAATGTTCTTATTTTTAAATCTCAATGTGTCACTTTCTCCCCACTTTCCATAATTTTAATACTTTCAATTTTATCATATTACCAAAAAATAATGGTTTCATATTATAAAATAAAATTTTTGAAATATCGCAGCATAAAGAAGGTATATAATGCAGCCTCTTTATAAAATAGATAATTTATATATGAAGGTTATCTAGAATAACACATAAATAGGTTTCCTAATATGAATACATTAGTGGGAGAAATAATTATAGATGTAGATAATCATTGAAAATAATTATAGAGTGAGATACATATAATTTACCGCAAAAAATTTCATGATAAATATATTGTTATAAATCACAAATCAAAAAATTTGTTTTGCATTAAAAGACAATCCATTCATCACAAATATAAATGAATGTATAAATTTGTTGTTTAAATATCATTTTTTTAAAGTTGTTGGGTAATTTTAATATCATCATAGATAAATCCTAAAATTATTATTATTTTATTTTTTTTGTTTCATATGAACAATCTCATCATTTAGTTGTAATTTGATAAATTTCCACATAATTTATTTCTCCATGAAATGAATATCCATGATGAAGTTTTTTCTAATGATGCATTAAAAATAACTAATATAAGATAATATAATGCCAAAAATAATAACAATCTATTCCAATCATATATAATAAATCTAGAATTGTTAACAATATATAATTTATTATAATATATGAAAAAATTATACATTAATATCAAAATTAATAAATAAAACCAATGTTTTAACATTGATAATTCCTCAAATAAATATCCCTATATCCAAAACAACACAAATAATATCAATATATATGAATTTTTTAACCCCATGGGTTATCTAATAACCTTAATATTACACTTAAAAAATAATAATACCATTCATATTAAATAATTTATTATGTTCATCCTGAATGTTAAATATATATCTACCATAACCAGATAATATGTCTCCCAAAATATCATTAATCCTCATAATGATTAAAACCCATTTTATCCAATAATATGTTTTCATAAATAAGAATAAAATTTATCCATTTAATAATTTATGTAAGAAAAATTTCATACAAATGAAGGCATATTCCATTCTATATGTATGAACAACAAAATTTTCTCATGTTAGTTCTGGGTTCAAGAATCGTGGTCTAACCATTTGTGACTAGTTTCTTCCCAAAATTTAGTTTACCCATTTTTTTAAATTATATTAATAAAATTTCAATAATTCTTCAAAAAATATGATAAAAATCCCCCAAAAAATAATTAATAATCAAATTATTTTTAAATCCCACGTTTATCTATATGATAAAACAGATGTTATAGTATTTTAATAGCCCATAATTACCTCATCATCAAAAATCATATAATCCTTAAATTTTACTGATAAATTAAAACATATTTCAACAAAAATCAAAAGAAGTCTTCCAAAAATTACATTTTATTAAATCCAAAACTAATCACAAGGGTAATATTAAAATATATGTGTCTCCAAATGATATTAAAAACATGAAATCACCATCACTTAAAACCAAAAAATGGGTGTCTAATACATTGAACTGATGGTAAAATATAAACTCATAATCCCAATATAGTATCCATTATTCTTAATTTAATCTAAGATTTAAAGATATATGTTTCCCAAAATTTAAAAAAATCATTCGATGTTTCATGATTTTTAAAACATATATACCATTTATAAAAATAATTATAAAACATAAATCATGAATTATATTATATAAATAGATAAATCCTACCACTTTAATTATTGGTATAAAATAGGTATTTCCATGGCCAATGAGTTAAACATTACAAGAGGTCGTTTCCTTGGGTAATTTCATGGTTCTCCATATTGAAGACAATAATCATTGTGGTGAAATTTATTTCTGTATACTTAAATCGTAATATTTATTTGGTAATTAAGTGCTCATTCACCATCTTTTCCACAGAGAAAAAATATATTCCCATTCGTTTGTGATTTTATAAAAGGTGTATCTTTCAACATTTCTAATATGAGTAAAATTTATCCTTCATTCCTTCATATTCTGCACCATTCGTTCTAAAATATGATTCTATTCTTTTTTTAATGTGGTTTAGAGTTGGTTATTGGATATGTTGTTAATAATATATTAGTATTAGTGATTATGATTAATCACAATATCATTTACATCAATAATAATATTTTATTTATAATCACATTATTTCCCATCACATTCATCATTAAAATGATTCTTCCAGGTTCTATCCATTAATAAAAACCAAAAATAATGATTTGATGGACAATTATCATAAATAAGGAAATTCATATATAAGTTTTCTAAATCATGAATCATTATTTTCAATCAATTTATCCGTAGGTTTTTCATAGGTCAACCATGATCATTTTCTATTCAAATCCATTATAATGGGTTTTAATAAAATTATTGACTACACTAAACACATCGCTCTCGAGTATCAAACCAGATATAGAGTAAGGACTATTTTCACACAGTAAGTAATGATCAAGAAAAATTAAAATGCACATGTTTTTTGTTATTACCCCTTGTTAAAATTATTCGAGAGCGACAAACATATACAGTATTTACAGTTGAATGAATTTCAACGAAAAACACATAATATATAACATACCAAACCATTAATATTTTAAAAAATACATATAATAGTCATTAATGTAATGAATAAAATTGTATTACAAAATCTATGTTTTCCTAAATCTAGTTTCCATGGTATAGACTTAACCTAATATGATAAAAACTATAAACACTCAAGAACCAGTTTCCTAGGGCTAGTGGTTACGTTGTTATAGTAGCAATAGATATAAGTGATCAAATCTCAAAGGACCATATATTTTATTATTCTTTTTAAACTATATAAATTCTTTAGTGTCGTTATACTTGTGAATAAAATAAAATATAGTGTTGTCTTTGATAACACCATTATATGCATTAGTATATCCTAACATATTAATCATAATACAGGTCCTATAAATTTGAGTAATGAAAAAATTGGGAAGTGGTGATATTATATTCTTAATAAGGGTATGCATGAAATGGGGTATATCATGAATATATATTACAAAAAAAATATGGATAGTTAAATCATTAAAAATATGATTAATTTAATAAATAACATGAGCACCCAGAGTAATATGGTAATAATAAATTATTTTCAAATAATTACATATAAATAGTCACATGGAGATAAATATATAAATAAATGTCATAACTAATCCAATAATAACATATACATCCATAACTGATATCATACATATGTATTATGTAATTGCTGAAATCATAAACAATCCTCATATCCTAATTTCAATACATCACACATAAATGGTAAAGTCCTCCATAAAATACACAAACTAACTTTTTTCATGAGTCCTATAGGTGAATAGAGGGGCTATAAATGACCCCACCTGTCAATTAGTATGTCAAATTACATCTACATATGAAATGAGAGAATTATAATCAATGTAAGCATTAATTTTTCAAATATCGCATAGTAATTATTAACAATTTATAAAATTGATTAACATAATGATAAATCATCCATAATAATATAGTTAATGTTATCATAATAGAAAATCTGTAAGTAAAATAATCATAACCCATCTATATAAATAATAACAATTTTATCATTTCAACATATCACTAATGTTAAATAATTATAATAATCGTAGTTGTCATTGATGACTAGAAATGAAGAATAATATAACTAAAACATTCTTGGGGAAAATGCATATTTAATTAAGAAAATAACCGTTAAAAAATATAAAAGCATCATGAATATTAGTAAAAAAAATATTTGAAAAGAATCATTTAATGTATTACTGAATCTTCAATGAAATGATTCATCTTGAATGTTGATAATTCCATGCATGTTATAAAAAAAATTCCATTCTCATTATTTTGATATGGTTAAAAGTAATTAAATTTGAGAATGACAAGATAATTTGAATATTTTTATTTCAAATATATAATTTAAGAGAAAAAATTTATCAATATTATGATAATATTAACAAAATTGGAATTTGTCATAGAAAAAATAGACATTGAAGAGTAATGATTTTGGATTGAAGAGTTATATGAATTCAATTTTACATAATAATATAAATTTGGATAACATGTTCAAAGAGAGAATAAATTGAAATAAAATACTTTAATTTATAAAAATAATTATAGGTTATGATAATTCATGATTTCATTGATTTGTATATCATAATAATTAATCATTGAAATAACATTCATTAATTATCATAATAAACCTTGATATCGTAACATAAAACACTTCCCAATTTGGTATCATTTGAATAATATTCCCCAATAATGAAATAACCACATATGAATATTAATATATCATTATTTTCATAGTAATAATCATAATCAAAATTCATTTTAATAATACACACCACACAATGGAAACAAGTGTTGTATAAGGCATGTGTCCCACCTAAATGAATGTGAGACAAAACACCTTAAATCGTGTCCAATTTCATTCACACATGGTAAAAGATCTTTTATAGTAAAAATATACTTATTATAAATATATTATATAACTATAATAACATATATTATAACATTTATGGTATCTTATTACTATTTATCACATGTTTAGTAAATAGTATTTATTAAAAACACTATTCTGAGTGATAAATGTTTTGATTTTCATGTTTGTATTGGTGTGATATTTTAGTAGTTTTGATTTAAATATTGTCCCATTATATTCATAACAATAATTATTCTTTAAATATATTATATATTCATTTTATATGTGTCTATACTAATCCATCAAACTAGTAAAGAATAATAAATTACATCATTCATTGGGACGGTTGGTTGTACTTATGCATGCAGGCTGATTGAATTTCTAAATTGATGGAATGAAGGAACATTATATTATATTTAAAATTTTAAAATTATTTATTATATCATATATAATTTATATATTCATGAAATTTATTCTCATTACCATACTTATTAAAATAAAATAAAAAACCTATCACATCGCTTAGTGGAGGTTGTATTCTATATGTACAATAATCAATGTTATCATTTTCTAATGCATTGTATTGTAAGATGATATATTTAATATTTTTATTTTAGAAGTATATGTATTTCATAAATAGGATTATATTTATTAAATACATAATTATATCCATAATTTAGAGTCGGTGATGGAAAATTAATAACATCGATTTGTGTGGCATTCCTACACTGTACACGCGATTAACAATTTGGTTTCCAATTTAATTGAAACATGGTTGAAGATAGATTATTACAATAATAAAATAAAATATTTTTATATTTAATATTGTGTTTTAATAAATTTTTCATATTTATATAATATTTTATGGGGAGTATAAGAATAAATATGATGAAGATACATAGTTAGGAATTATACATTTTCTTCATAGAACTTCATTATGATTACTCCTATATCTGACCAAGAATGGTTTTATGATCAATCTAGTGAATCAAAGCACTTTGTATTTTTTATGGAAGGTATTTGAGTACATAATATACAAAAAAAATTCCTTTTAATTATGTATAAGATATGATAGGGAATTTCCTCTTATAAGTGAGAGAGAAGATAGAAATGGTATTCTTAAAAAGAAAAAAGTATACCCAATATTTTTTACCCACAAAATAGTCAAAAAGTAGAAAGTAATAGAATCATAGATTATATAAGGAAGAAAATTGTCATTAACATATAAATTATAAAATTTTACATTTAATCATTTTAAATACTATATTTAGTCCAATTAATAACCAATTATTTAATAACTTTGTAATGTTGGACAAATTTAAATTATATATTTTTCAAGTTGTTTATGGTCGGTGTTGTGGGCCATTAAAAAATCTATCCAGATATTATTAATTTAAAATATATAGGTTTTATATTTACAAATGGTTTTTTGATGCTGTATTTTTAAATTTTATAATAAAATTACATAATGAATTAATTTAATTATGAGAGAATAAATATTGGGTCCAGATTTCATTGAGACATAATTTTTTCTCCAGTAAAATATTCATTAGAATTGTTTTTATTTATTCAATGTTTATATTTTTAATGATAACTCAATAAAATAAATATTATAGAATTTTTCATATTTTTTAATTTTATTCATTCATTTGTTTAATTATAGACTAGTTTAAAATGACAATTTTTAATTTTGAAAATTAAATTACTCATTGGATTACTCTTATTTATGTGTTTGACATTATATTTAATTGTATAAAATGTTTTTAATGTTTATTAGGTAAGATTATTTTTTATAAATTTTAAAATTTACAATATTCTAGAAATTAAATTTTTTTCTGTATATGATAACTACCTCCACAATTATTCCTGCATTTAAAAATCTAGTATAACCTATAGGAATGAAAATTTTTAGGAAATTATAATGAAAACAACATAATATTTAACACTTACATGAAAAAATTATTCTATTTCTAAATTTTCATCTCATAATCTATATATTAAACATTGTCTGTGGGATTAATGTTAAATTATAAATTCATATTATATTAATAATGAAACATAAAAAAAATGTATCTCGCATCCATCTCATTTAGATATTGTTTAACCAATCTAATTTTAATCTAATTTTTTATTGATATAACACTCATTCCTTTAATCAATTTATTTTTAAAATTACTGAGGATATTTAATTCAATATTCCCTTATTTTTTTCTTTAAATTATCGTCGAATATATATATATATATATATCATTTACTATTTAAAAATGAGATATTAAATTAATTAGTGAGATGAAATAGTACACACTTATAGAGGAATAAAAATTTTAAATAATAAAATTCCATCTATAACCTCATGGAAAGAACATTATATTTAAATTAAAAATATCAAATTAAATAGTGTTAATATAGAATAATAAATATGGATTTGATACCAATTATATAATCAAAATACAATGTGAATCACTGAAGGATGTCGAATCAATGATCTGAATTCAATTAGTTGTTTTCCTCAAACATGTCAAATTTTTCTATATAATATATTCCCTATTAATATTAATATTAATATTTAGACACTCTAATAATCAAATAAGTCACACAACATAATTAATTTTATAAAAAATTATTAATTATTATATTTACATGGTGAACCACTTCTTGTGTGTGGCTTATCTTGGGTGACATCCTAGTTAAATATCATTTATCTTCTATTTAATCATTTTATCATTTTTATATTTACAGGAAAGGGTTTAACCATTGAACCTTTACACTGTGTGTATAAAAAATTCACATATTATTCATTTGTAATTAATGTTTCCAGAAATATCACTAAAATGACTACGATAAAAGTGTAAATATTTATTCACCAAAACATTACGTATGTTTTTTGTCATTGGGATATGGTTTTAAATTTTTTTACGATAAATGTGTTCTATAAATATTTCCATATCCAAAAAGATTCAATGGAATTATCTAATGATGATAAAATTATTTATTAAAATAATTCATAAATTATCTCCCCAACTAGAAATTCTACAATTAACGCAAAAAAGTTTTCTCACGACATGTCTTATTTTAAACACTACATGGG
Source organism: Viscum album (assembly GCA_963277665.1). Lineage (NCBI taxonomy): Eukaryota > Viridiplantae > Streptophyta > Magnoliopsida > Santalales > Viscaceae > Viscum > Viscum album. The sequence goes on from OY728151.1 coordinate 27,111,127, forward strand.
GTTCTTTGAAAATGAATACATAATATCATTAAAACTATTTTCAATCAACTATGTTATAATATTATAATATTAAAAAATTATGTTTTTTTCATTATTTAATAGTTATAATAAATGTGTATTCTTCATCAATAATAGGCAATCATTATATAAAAATGTGGTCATAATATATTTTCTATAATTTTATCGAAATTAATTTCATTGCTGAACAGACATGTATTTTACTAATGAACAAACAAATCCTTAGGATTATCTCAATGAATTATAAATCATTCTTATAAATTATATAATATTTTCACACTTCAAAAATATTTTAATAAATTACTTATTAATATGGAAAATTTACAAAAAATACCATTCTTTATACACCAATAAATACAAAACACATTCATGATACGTAGATTTTGGGTCCATTATCTTACATAATCGAATAAAATTGAATTTCATGAATATGTATTTGTTGTAATTCCAATGTTTGGCCTCAATAAATGATTCAATTCTTACTAACTTTATAGGTATGTTTGGATCCGAAAAAAATGATTAATTGGTCCCAGTTATTACCACGATGTATTCTTATAGTAGTTATAGTCTTTAACATTAATTATTATTTTTCTAATTTATGTTAGATTTTTATAATGGAAATAGATTTATATATATAAATAAATTTACAAAATTTAATATGTTTTAATAAAAAAATTATAGTATTAAAAAATATTCTTACGTTAACGTATTCCTTTTATAAATTAGATTTTTCACTAATAGAAAATTAAAAACATATATAATAAAATAATAATTGATAAAAAATTATTTAATTTTTAAAATTATATATTTCAAAATTAATTCTACAATTAAAACTCATTATAAGGACCAATTACTTACTTCTATTATTTGTAGGGGCATAAGGTTCAGTAAACATCTATTTATTCACCAATTCTCCTCTAGTTCACTTCTACTAGAAAAAATTTATTTCAAGAACTAAATGATTCTATATTACACTATTTTAGATGATTCAATTTTATTTATAAAACATGAAAATAATTATATATTTTACTCAGTACACTTATAATTATTCTTCTATTTTAAGGGTAAAAATGTAAAATGAATTACATTATATCCTTTAACACATATTATTATTCATCCATTATGATTTTAGTTTCATGAAATATTTTAAAAAAACAATCAATTATAATAAAATTTTTATAAAATATAATAAATATATTAAAAAAATTTCCTTGATCTATATATTCTGCCATAATAAATTCACAGTACGAATCTTTGGAATATTTCTCTGAGGTAACAATATTGGATTTTCAATAACCTTAGAATATGATGTTCTAACTTTAATAAAGAGAGATACTAAAAGAACAAGGGAATTAATGTTAATTTATAAAATAAATAGAGTAAAAGTGAGGTTGAATGGTCAATCTTACTCATTGATTAACCTTTTATAGATATAATTTAGTCTCTAAATGAATCATAATACCATATTAATTATTGTTCCTCTTCATCTATTTCATTGTACATTTCTATTTAAATAACAACATCTAAGGTGATTTATGATAATCCCTATTTTCATGAATAGTGAAAAAGGATATGTTAATGTGTAATAAATTAATTATCATGAAAAAGGTTTTGTAACTTTAAATCAATTATAAATCCATGGGAAAGTTAAAATGGTATTATGTTTTGTGAAAATTTACATAGTCAGATACACGTTATGAATGATTTGAATGGATATAGGGAACATTTAATGAATCTTAATTGTAGTGTGTATTCCTTTTTCCAAATAGTGTCTATAATTGTCTGAATTTCACATATATTAATTTCTATACTTAAATTGTTTAATGTGGTAGGCCTAAAGGTTGGGATTATAAGTTTATTTGTTTCCAAGATGATCCATTAGCATTGTGACAAAAATTTTATATTCATTCAATGGGAAAAGAGATTAAAAATGGGACATTAAAACACATTCAACATTTTTATTAATGGATCATTGATTTTGATTCTCACTATCATAATTAAAACCCAATTGAAAGGAACTACACATATAATGGTGGTTAGTAGAAATAATTTTTTTTAAAATAGACATATAAGAATACATATTATTTTTAGGAATATGATGGTTTTGTGTATTCTTTCACATGTATATGGATGTATATTATCACATGCATTATTAATGAAGAGTTAGATTTATATTTTTCCAATATAAATAGTGAGGTTATTAAACAATATTAACTTTTTACACTATTTTTATGTTTTTATTATGTTTTAGATTTTATTCATAGTTATGTCACTAAATATTTAATTATATTTAAATAAAATCCAAGGAAAATTGCTGATAAAAAAATACATCACTCAATAATTATTCTTTATGACTGAAAACATAGTTTTGAATGGAAATTTTTTTGTATTATTGGAAAACATATTTTATCTACTTCTACATAAATATATTGGTTATTAATTTCATTAAATAACATGAAAAATGAAATAATATATTTATAATTATATCACTAGTAATATAATAATGTAATATTCATTATATAAATCATTCTTATTTTCTAAATATTAATTAACGTAAAATTATAATGGGAAAAGTATTTTTTCCATTGTTGGGATTAATATTTTTCTCAACCTATTTTTTCATAACAAACATTCATGGAATGAAAACATATTCATATGTGTTATAATGAGTCTTAAACTAGTATATTCTCTTATTAACACATCATTGATGGAGTAATATTCATTTTATTATACAAGTGCTAATGAAATTATATTTTTGTTTTTCTCTCCTCCTAATGTGGAATATAATTATTATTTTTTGATATAATGACAACTCATTACATTCTATATCATATAAATATATCTTATTCAATCAATTATAATAATGTTATCAAACAAACCTTCCTAATATTTAATAAATTTAGCGCAGGAACGAATATGCTATGTTTTTATGGAATACACTAGTGTCACATATTCTTCTCCATTAAATTTATGTGACACTCATATTAAAAAAATTTCATCGTTCATATTATACATAAGTTAAAAGATAATTTATAACCTTTAATAATAATCAAATCATATTCCATATTAATGAATAATATCACAAATATAATTGAACCTTTATTATATACATCATAATTCAAGATAACTCTGTAAAACTATGTCAAAATGTTCATGATCATCATTAATTAAGATATCCATGATGGGGAATTTAGCTCAATTTTTCTCCTATTAATTTATATTATGAATTTTCATCATCACAACAATCATCAATTTTACAAAATATCTCTAAATGTGATGAGAGTTATCAAACTACCCATGGTGACTCCATTACTCTACACAAGATATCCTCTACAATCCATGACATAATTTATCTGAAAAAATGATAGTGTATCTTGATTGTCTGATGAAATGATATAATTCATATCTATACCATTATAAATATTCATTCTACACAAATCAATATATTGTTTATTTTATGAATCATTATTCCTTAGGCAATATTCAACTATTTTACTTTTAGATAGTTAATGTTTTTATTTTCTCATATCAGGTATTTTAAAGTCCTCATACATTCCTAGAAATTATGATATAATAAAATTAACATTTATATTCAATGGTTTTTATTCATCGTGACATATCTTTTTTTTCCTATTCATATAGAATGGAACTTTTTTATGTTGTCAATAAAATCAACTTTAAATTACGATGATTTTCAAAAATGGAATAAAATAATGTTTAAAATATGAAAAAATTCCTTATATTTCATAAATTTCACATAATATTTTAAATATATAACATTTTAAAAAAAATATAAAAAAATATACTAATGACTCCCAGATAATCATTGAATGAAATATAAAAAAATAATATAATTTGATAGATATTATACATATTTTAAAATCTAAATCATTGACTAAGGAATCTCACATAGAAAATAACACAGTCTAAAAATAAGATTTATCATGGAAAACAATATGTACAAGTGAACATGTATTATATTTTACATTATGGGTGTGGATATGATATATTTAGTAGAATATCATTATTTTAGTACATACCGTTTTTATAATATTTATCTGATAGTAATAGTGTTAATAGTTGTGATGTAGAAAACTAAATAGAAAAAATAGAGATATAAATGTGATATATAGAACAAAAACACATCCTAATCCATTATTACAATTTGTAACAAGGAAAAAAATGAAAAAATAGAACATAAATAATAACATACTATAAAAATATCAAATACCACTATGCAAAAAAATAAACTATTCTATTTGGAGATTACCCAAAACCCCTCACGTATGGTCATATATAACGTCATGAGAGAAATATTCTCATCATTCATATATAAGTCTAAAAATAATTATTTTACCATGGTATTAATCTTTTATTATAGTTAAAACACTTATGAAAATGTAGACTCTTGAAAATTATTTTTCTATATTTGGTGGAGTTTTTGTTTTTAAGAATGATGGAGTGAGTTTGGATGTGAATTAAGGAAGTGAAGATGAAAAATAGTATTTTTTTTTAAGAAAACATACTATAGTTAGTGGATAATAATGAATTATTCTCCTACCATCATTGATATTGATTTCAACATGGTATAATATAAATGTTATTAGTGACAAAATTTTGTGACTAACTTACCACCTTTAGTAGCTGACTACATCATTGTTTTCCACTTTATTATGTGGTTTTATTTATTGTAACTAATTGAAATTTTGTGGTATTAGATATATTTTTTCCCACTATATTACAAAAATAATAATAATCAATTTCAATTAATGTAATAATGTATTGTTGGAAAATGTTTTCATAAATTGGAGACACTTGGTTTTATGTAATTAATTTATTATGACATAATGAAAAAATTCATGATTTTTGAAGGGCCTTTGTTTCATTTCATATTGATAAAGGTGTATTAGGGGATTTATCTGATGATATTGTGGTAATGATATATTTTATATTTCTTCGTACTATTAATATAACAATATAATTTTACCATAGGTATGCATCAATTATATTCTTTGAAAAAAAATTAATCTATTATAAATTAGGGGTTTTCATTGATAAGGATGTTGAGAATGTAATAGATCTTGGTGATAGGAAACATTAAACTTATTGTAATTGTTTTCATATTATTATATCACTATCTATAGTATTTAAATTGAGTTGAAAAATGTTTGAGAAATGGATTTTATTAGTTTTAAAAGTGTTTATAAATATTTTTTTCTAAAGATTATATGATTTATCTACCACGACAAGAAATTATATTCTTTGTAGAGTTATTAGTAACCATTTTTGTATATTTCTATATTCCATTTCCGGGTTATACATTCTATTTTATGATATATATTGATTAATTTTGATGATATATTACATAATGTATTCATTCAATATTATGTATAAACATAGCAATCCCTGATGTTTCATGAAATATAGGTTAATGATAGTTCTTTGGATTTGTGAAGATTTATTGTGTTTAGATCAGGTGATAGAAAAGAAACTATATTTTTTCTTATGTATTGACAACGTATTTGATCAATTTAATGGAGGTGGGTAATTATTTAATATTTGATTATAATGAATATTTAATTAGATATGGGTGAAAAGGGATAATATTTAGAACAGTTCATTCATGTTATATTATTGTTATTTAAATTTACGATAATTCCATTCATATTCCTTAATGTACTAGTAATATTTATGTGATTGATTAACATGGTTTCCCATGATTTTTTGAATCATTTTATAGTTGTTCATATTCATTATATACTAGTATATTCCTGGATAGTATAAGAAAATTGTGGGAAGTTATTATTATCTTATAGAAACATCAATGACATTAAATCTAAAGAAAATTATCCAAATAGAATTTATGGATACATGATTTATATTTACAGGGAAATTTCACATCTCTGTGGGATATAAGAGTTGATCCATTGATGATTTATGTGGTTATTAACTATGATTCACCTAATAGTGTTTTACCGGTGAATTTATTTCTTCATCCCGAAGATTACTGCAAGAGGTTCATGAATGATTTTTTACATATTGTGAACCTTTTATAATATTGACCAAGTATAATATGGATTTTTTGTGGACAAGTATGTGTATGAGGTGTTCATGTATGTAAAATATAAAATGATCAGTTCAGTTATCCTTATGAAAGGAAGATGTTATGTTTGCGGTTTCTTATGATTCTTTCCATGTTGTTTTGGGGTTTTCTTGTTGATATAAGAGAGACCAATGATCTCTTAAGCTTTCATAATTTCATATTCTCGTAAACCTTACTATGAATATCATGATACAGATATTGAAATGGTAGCATTCTCCTTAATGATATAATTTCATTACCTCAATATAGATTTTATTATTATCTAAACATCAATAAATAATCAATTATATATCTACATTTAGTGCGATTTCAATTTCAATTAGTTGATATATGATATTTTCTTATATGAATTTGATTTCAATATATATTATATAGAAAAAAACGAAACATAGAAGTAAAATAACTAATTTATAAGACTTTTGATGTTGATACAATTAAATTTTGAGTCAAATTAGTGATGATGAATGAGTATGTAGTATTAATCCATGACATGTATATGGTTAGTGGTGGGGTTTTCTCGTATCAAATGTCGATGAATTGTCACTTTTTTAAATAGGAGGTGGAATTTCAACTTGGATATCATGAGGTGTTGGTGTAGAGAGATCACATAGGTCAAGGATATACATTTGATAATTAAACCAATGAAGAAGAGATTGAAATATTTTTTATAATATTTTTATTCAAAAAGAAAATCTGAGAGGATGTTTTTCATGAAATTTATAACTCAAATATAGTAATGCATACTTGTATTTCTAAGATAAAAATTACTTAATTTATTAGATTTAATGGTAATATAGAAAAAAATCATTGTCCTAATTCATGGCTCAATAAATTGTTTTCTAGTGATATAAAGCTGAAAACTAAGTTCCAATGGTCAATTATAGCCTTTAGAATCATTAAATGGATGTTTAATCAAATTTAAACGGAATTTATGTTACTTTTTCATCATGAAAGAGAATAAAAATTATTCCATCTGGGTTTTCATGGATTTAATATTGTCGTTGCATCTTTATAAGAAAATTAATGAATTTTTTATGCCACTATGTAGTAATGTCCTTATATGGAATAAATAGTGATTATTCGAAGTGTTATCAGAATGATTATACATTAGATACAATATACATGAAATTAATATTTTTCGTTGTTTAATATAATATTAATGTATAAAAATGGTGATTTTAATTTCTTAATTGATGTAAATATATTTGAATTTAGTTTTGGAAACAAGAAAAACGAAATTTAGAAAATCTATATGAAACCGATTAAACCCTTGGGAATCTACAATGACCAAAAATATACCTTGATAATAGGGATAACATGCACACGATGTCATGGATGAGAATGATACAAAACATGTGATCGTTCAAAAAAACACCTAGTGCATGTAAAAACAAACACACACAAACCCTTCACTCTCACATTATTAGTGTGTGTAATCATTTCTAAAAGATTAAAAAGATTAAATATTGAATTGAAATGTTTTGTTTTATATTGAGTTAATAGAACATAACATTAAAAATGAATATGTATCATGGAGTGAAATGAATTCATACATTTGTATCATCAAATTGTATGTTTTTAATTGGTGAAAAGTATAATGAAACATCCATGGGATGTTTTACCATGGAATATAATGAAATTTTAGAATAGAAATGGTGACACTTTTGGAATAGTATATTACATTTTGGGACAAGTTTTAGGTGTAAATTTGAAAAAAGAAATAAAAAAGACAGAGCTTTTTCTATATGAAATTTTTTAAAGTAACAAACCCCAGTTAGGGAGACATTGAAATTATCATATTGTTTTTTTCCTTGATCGATTTGATTCAAAATAAAAAATATTCATTGAGAATTTTAACATGTTGTGGTGAAGTGATAACCATATTTTTCACAATAATTAATATTTAGAATCTATTACATGGCCATTAGATATTAAGAATATGTGTTTTATTAATTTTAAGGATATATAAATTATGCCATATAGGTTCAGTATGAGGAATAATTGATGTGAATATTGAACCAAACTAAGGACCATCATGGGTGTTTTAGGGAAGGAAATTAGTTTTTATCATAACTTCTTTTTTATAAAATTCAATATATATCCAATATTTTTGGAATTATTTGATATCTTTTTTGGGGTGATTAATTATGGAATATATCATGGTGGTGTAAGAATATTATTAAGGTGTTTAAGATGCATTCAAATCAATATATATATACATATTTAAATATATATTTAATGATAATTTAATTCTATATATTTGGTCATATAATAGGAGATTTTATTTTTCATTTGATCATTAATTAAAAATTCAATATATTTTTTAAGATCATTTTATGAGATTAAATGTAAATTGTGGATTTGGTATGTATTATATTCACAATCATTTGTAGCATGTGGTGGTAAATTATTTTGAACCAAAATATGTACTGATGGGAGGCTCATTTATTTATGTTCTCATATGTAATAGCCCTAGTTAGAAATTTCATTGACATATTTTTTTATCTTCTCATAATTAATAATTTGTTATCACTGTGTTACACTGGATGAATTTTTTTAATGACTTAAATAATTTATTTGATTCATACGTGACAATTTTATATATGAAAGAAATTATGATGAAATATGGTTTTATATGAAATTTTTTGTATTAATATAAGTTCATGAACATATAACTAAAAATTGATTTTTTATTTCGAAACACATTTAGGTAAGTGAGATACCGTACATCCCATAACTCATACCAGATCAGGACATGAAATACTCACAAAACAAGAACATGAAAAACAACCAAAATCCAAAGAAAAACACATCCATGATCCTACATATCCTAATACTTGTAATCCTCTCTGCATCCCACACAAGAGTCCCCTTCTGCCGTAGTCGATTCCCATTCAGAGGATAATATATGCCACCGTAAAAAATAATCACTTTGGTCATAGTTCCTCATCTGGTATAGTAGAGGATGAACCAAGAAAGGATTCTTAATCATGATATATTTTTTAAAAGAAAGAATCACCCCTTTATCCCATTTAAATGAAGATCTGGTTTACACTGGCCGCAATTGATAAGATTAGTCCTTTCTTGTTCATCTTTTTGGTGTAGCAGATAGCACTCCTTCACACTGTGTCATCCTTTTTATCTTATTCTGTAGAATTTCTCTATAGGTATGGTATGTTGGAGCACAAATGTTTTCTTTATTACCCCCCAAAAATATCCCACCCTTTTTAAACAAGGCCTTATTGTTACAACCAAGAGCATTCCCTCTCCCTTGGTCCAGTGTGTTACTGCCAATCAAGGTAACTCCCCCATCCACATTAGCCGCCTCTTCCACAGACGTATGTACTACCTCAGGTCCCAACTTTATAGAATTGTTCCATTTCGCACATGCCTCATTGGCATCACCACCTTCCACAGCATCAGCAAACAAATCATCTTTAAGAATTCCTTCTGAAATGCCTTTAGATCTTTTTCTCAATGTTAGAAAGGTCATGTATGAAGGGTTTATTCCTATAGAACCCTCCGCATTGATTAGACTTACCACACATGAATTTAATCCCTTTCCCCCCACCCTTCGATCCTTATCTATTTTATCTCCATCCATGCACTTCTATAAACAATCCTACTTCATACCCGAGCCAGTATCATTCCAAGAATTTTAATTCGATGATCCCTCCCAATCCTTCTGTAACATACTGAACACTTCATCTACTATCAGGTTACCTGGATTTATCATAGCATTGGATATTTATGAACCATTAAAATCCTCTATCGTCACCTTATAGACACCATCTGGAAGGTCAATCACTACAGGACTCGGCGATTGAGGTCCCCCATATTTGGACCTCGAAGCCTCCTTAACCAGATCAGTCATCTCACCAACCTGAGGATACCTTCTTGGTGAAGCATTATCTTTACTTTCAGCCATTTTAATCCACCTAAAACGTACCTCAAATGCATGATCAGTGCTTATCATTTGGCGACACTCCAAAAGGTCCTCTAAAAGCATGCATGAAGGAAAGAACTCATTCCAATTTTCATAAATCACTCGTTGCTTAATCCTATACTCCTCATCAATTGTAATCCACACATAATTGAATTAAAAAACGTGAACCATACATCTCAAAATAGACCTGAGGGTTATCCAGGTGACACATGGCATCATTGCGGCTATCAGAGCAAAGGTATCTTCCTACGAGGTTGCCTAGCATTCAAATCACCGAAGTGTTCTCAAAAGGTAAAGGGAGATATGGAAAGCTTACCCAAACCACTGTAGAAGCAGATTCGTCGTTCATGTCAAAATCGAAAATAATTTATTTATTTATTTATTCATTTATAACTACTTTGTGAATCTATATTTAATAAAAGTGATTCATATTTATCAAATCAAATTTTCCTTCAAAGTATGTTTTAATTGCTTTTTATTCATTCCAATAACTCATATAAAAACTAGAATATTATTTTTCTTGTTTAAAATCCATAGTAATTATGCTTTCAACATTGTATATGAGATTTATTACATCCTTTTATATTTAGTTTTAAGGAACTATTAAATATAAAAATTTAAATATTATAACCATATTAAATTAAATTTTCCCTATGGGTGGTTGCTATAATTTATAATGAAAATTATATAACTTAATGGTTTTTTATGATATTTAATAGGTTCTTTTTATCAATTATTCCTGAATATTACATTTCAACATCAGATGACTAGGGAGATAGAGTGACCATTCTATAAAATAGAGGAAATATTCCCATGATTTAATCATGATTTTAGATATTATTTGGTAAAAAAAAGTAACTTTGGATTTGCTGTCTTATAATAATATTTTTCTATATATCATTAGAAAAAAAATTGAGGCACTGTATTTTGGGGATTTTAGATCACCTTTTTACTAAATTTTTTTGGATAGTTTGTGATTATTAAGACAATTTTAGTGTGGTGTATAATGGATAAAATGTAGGTGATTCTGTACTGGATGAAGGTTTATCAATACTATTACATTAATTAAATGATTCATTGGAGAATAATTTTCGACTATAAGATTAGAGATAATGATTTTGGTAAATTTTATCCACTTCAAGTACAATGGAGGGTGAATAGTGGAATTATGCTTTCCCCATTGGGTTTTAGACCATTTATGGTCTTGCATTATATTTTAATGGTGGAAAATAAGTTTTCACTGCCACCTTATATATATATAACTCATAGAGTATTATAGATTCATATGTATATTCTTGATTAAAGAAATGTTAATGATTTGCATGATTTCAATTTTTAAGCTGATTCATTGTAAATGGAATGATCTATTATGATTTAAGATCATAACAAGAATATATTTTAGGGACATTTAATTCCTCTAGATTGTTTTTTGGGGATTCATTGTGTTTCGGGGGAGTTTCTATTGGAAAAATAGTATATTCGTGTTTCGTAACCACATCTATTCTAAACTATATCTCTCTTGTAATATAGTTTAATTTATTTTTTGTTAATTGATTACCATTTATATTCCATACTATGTTATGTATATTCCATTTCAATGTTTATATTTATATTTCATAGACATATTAGGTGGTACTTAAATTTTATAATATTTTTCTCTTATTATATTTCTATTGATAATTTTTTATGATATGAATCATTTAATAGGTATATAATTTAGATTCCTAAAAATTACGTGTAAATTATTTTTTGGATTTTGAGGGTTTGATGTCAAAAGAGTGAGTTTTTATAAAAATTGTGGTAGCTAATATATAAACTGATAGTTGTTAATGAATCATTTTCATGGATAATAAAAAATTATGTTTTGGTTCTATTGCATTCATTTATAATTGTGATCATACCACGATGGATGGTTCATGGTTCGTAGAAGAGAATTTGAGAATAAAATGGGCACCATGAGAAGAACATTCATCCTGGATATCATATTTATGATGTGTTTTGATTTACAATAGTTTTTTCTGATGTTTTGATTTGTGAATTATTTTTTTGAATTCTATAGGTGAAATGGGAAGATACAACATCATGGTTTAACATCATTAATTGGAGAAATGATATGGTTTCAATGAGAGAACTATTTATTTGTGTCATGGAATAAATGATAATCGATTACAAATTCCATGGTTTAGGTAGACTATATCATTGATTTACGTAAAAATTTATTCTAGATAAAAAATTGTTAGGGACATTTTTAGTGTTTTCCTTTTTAGTCATTATGATTCTCAGAAATGCCTTGACTATCCTAAACGATGAAATAGTTTTTGGAACAAAATCATGGTATTTTTATTTGATATATATTATATATTTAATCATTTATTCATAAATAATTGAATTTTTTATCCTTTTGGAGACACTAGATGGTATATATCTCTCCCTTGGTGGGTTTTTAGTTGATTTGGTGAATCCTTGACTTCCACCTCTCATGAAATCAAATACTCGTGATCAAAAGGTATCACTTCATATGTTTTATTATGCCTCTATATATTCTTCTTTTGTAAATTCAAGAAGATATGGAATGATTTACTATTTTAGTTTATTATTGTTAGTGTTTAGTGGATTATGGGTTTTTCTAATGAATCAATATAAAAACATTGTTGTTTGAGCCATTTAATTCATCAATTAAAAAATTCAATGAATTGTTGTTCATTTTATAGTAGGTTATTTGGACAACTGTCTTTTATTATGTTTTGTTAATGTTAAATTATTGTGGCTTATTTTCCTTTGGAATATCATTAAAATTTATTAATTATATTAAATTAGTTTTTATTAATTATTTGTTGACCTTTTATTGTAGTTAAAATAAATTTCAAGTTATTAATAATTTAAAATTGTAATGATAATTATATATTATTAAATTATAGGGATATAACTTTGGGAATATTTTAATATGTTATTGAAGTGGTAGAGTAGTGAGGTTCATATAATGTAATTATGATATTATATATATATTTGTGTGAATATTTAAGATGTTATGGATTGGATATTCATTTAGTAATGTAATTAATAATGGAATTTCATAATAAATTTATTTATTCACTTAATAAATGAAAATTATATTTTATGAATGAATATAAATTGTAATATCAAATTATTTAATTGATTCGTAAATTCATAAATAATAAACTGTATAGAATTATTAATAAATAATGAAATGGGACAAAATTTTTGGTAGAATTATAAATTAATTTTATGGTTAACATGTGGACATGTTGTTGCAAGACTAGATGTGGAAATAATAATTATATGGTGGTGAAAATCTGGATAACTAGATTTGGTAGTATATGTGGCTTTATTATATTCAAAAAATATAGTTGATTTTTGTCTTATTATATATGAGTTTACATATTTTAAATTTCTTATCCACCTCCAAAAATTGAATAAATCATAATCAGATCCCTTATATGTTTTTGAGTAATAGGTTAACCCTCAATATCCAAGTTGTGGTGGTATGAGATGGCTCACTACTACACTCCCACTCATTCTTTCATATGTTTTTATATTGGTTGTTTTAGTATGTTTTGAACATCTAGATGGTCTCTCACTAAATTATATATATATATATTGTATGTTGTTCGAACATGTGATTGTGGATCATGGTTTATTATGAGGATATGGGTTGTGGATATTTTCTGGATAGAAGCATGATAAAATTTGTTTTTGTGATGTGAGGGTGAAAAGATTAGTTATTTAGTGGAATTGAGTTTTTTTTATATTTTCTTGAATTATTATAATATAATTATATATCAATTTGGTTATTTTTTCTATGGTGATGTTGGTTTTTAATGACTCATGATGGGACATGAGATATGTATTGTGTTTATTTTTTTATTCTTCGAATTCTTCTACCACATTATCAGGAGAGTTTCTATGAATGAACTGATTGATTATACTTTTATGATCACTATTATTCACCATTCATATCTGTCCCAAATAGTGATTGAGATGATAGATCTACATGAATGAGATGATGTAAAAAATAACATGCATATATTTTACATAAATTTTCTAATTTTAAACATAATATTTCAACAATGTAAATACAACAACATAATCCAAACTTTAGATGTATTTGATTATTATCTACATAAAATTATTATTATACATTAATACTTCATCATCTCCCATAAAAATCTTTACACAATACATCCTTTTAAACATAATTTATGTACTGCTCTCTAGGGAAATAGGAGAAAAAACAATGTGGGATCTCAAATACATGGAAGGGATAAACATATCAATGGATCATAAATATGTTAGATCATAAAAATGTGAGATAACATGATTGGAAGAGAAATATCTTATATAATTGGATATATACTAATTAAAAATTCAATAATTTTATAATGGTAATATTACCTGAAAATATCAATTGTATACCTTGTTTTAATAATTAAGATTCATGAGAAAATAATCAATATTAAGGGTTCATGACAAATAAAAAGGAATAAAATAGAAACATGTCAGGATTATAAACCAAAAAAATCATGAAATAGTGAAAATAGTTATTTTTAACAATTTGAATGAATGAATATTTAAAAATATATACACAAAAACATGTCCATGTAAAAATATGTTTTACATATTTACATGAAATATATTTCATGATCAAATATGTAAATATAGCAACATCCAATAATGTCCACTCCCAAATATTTTAACCACATGAGATATAAATATTTAACCAATGCATTATAGGGATATATTGAACCCAACAATTTCATAATGATTAATGACACATATTTGTGCCACATTAAATTTTATATTCATCATATTATGAAATAAATCACATACAAATAAAACGGGTTAGATAAAATTTTCGTTCGATTTCATATAAAATGATATCTATAGTCAAATTTATTAATACAAAAAAATATTATCTCCCAAAAAAATAAAACTCTTAAAATAAATTTGATATAACCATTAAAATTATTTTATAAGATATAAATCCTTGGATATGGAGAGGATACGATGATTAGATTTATAAAATTTTTCTTTATAATTTTATTATCATTATCGTAAAAAGGTTACGTTAGAAGTTACTTTTAAAAAAATCATTTTCAAAGAGGTAAAATGAAATTTTTTAAAAAATATAATTAAATGAATACTTATTAATTGATCATTGAAAATTAAATATATTTTAATTAACTAAATATATACTATAATAAATAATTTTAAGCATGAAAAGAAATCACTTTTTAAACCTTTTAGATAATAATAATGAAAAAACCACAATGTAGAAAGAGTTGAAAAAATTATTTTTCTTAATATATAATGAGAAATATATTGAGTATATAAGATAACACATATTTGGATTTAAATAGAATAAAATAATTCTCCTTTATTTAAATGATTAAATATATGGAGGGAAAATAACTGTAAGATAATATGAGAATTATGCTTAATAATGTTACATATTTATGCAGAAATATATATTTAAAAAAGATTGTTTTATGTGGAAATAAATATTACCCTCAGTTAAATTGAACCTTTCATATGAAATTATGTACTATATGAATAAAATAAACATATAATAAAATTTTCATGTGAGAAATATTTTGATTGAATAAAATGTATGAAGAAACATAAAACCCATATAAGGTTGTGATTAAAGGAATGACTATAATATAATGGAGGGATCATAAAAATGAATTTTAAATATAATGAATGATACTTTAATAAGGATATGATATTACAATAGGTGTATAAATTACCCAGTTTTATGGAAAAAATCGTAGACCACGTGAAACATGACTCAAAGCATTCAAATTCAGAAAGATAACTCATACATTGGATTCAATATTGGTAAACCCAGATCTAAATTAATATATAATAAAATAAGGATAATTAATTATATATTTTATAAAATTATTCATGTGTATATCATTTTATATATTACATTTTAATTCATTTATTATATGGTTTTTATATATTTTTTGTTATTATTAGTCACTGGTTATTAGTAATTTCAACCATTCCATTCTAGATATCATTATGACAGTTTCAGTAATAATTCTATGATCATGAGTTCATAATACCTAGAATATTGAGGGTAACAAAATTATACATTTTATATTTAGTTATGATGTTTTAAAATTATTATATGGGATTATTAGGTTTTATTTTTAGAGGATAAATCGATGATGAGATTGTGTGGAATGATTTTAACAAATTAATGATGGTATAATAATAATATGTTAGATATTAATATTGTGTCAAACCAAACATATCACCCAGTTCTGTTGGATTATTTATTATATGGCAATTAGAATATGAAATATCAAAATTTTAATATTATGGTTCTATAGTCCACAGGAAACTGGATAGATAATCATTACAATACAAAAATAAATTTACAAAATTTTAGTTCAAGTATTTTTTCCACAATGATAAAACTAATGAAAATCATACCAAGACTTATACATTATCACCTAGGTAAATATAAATAAAATATAATGGTGAGGATAAAATCTTAGTAATAGAAATTGTATTATGGATGATAATAATGAAGAAGCAATAGAATGGGAACATATAAGAAATTTATATCGTATAACAGAATTAAGGGAATTAAATGTTAATAAAAGAGTAAAAGACCAAATAATGATGTAAATGAAACTAATATAAAATTTCAAGCAACATTATCATATCATTGGTTCCTTTTTCTAAGGAATATTATAAAGAGGGTAATGATACATACATTACCCAATCGAATTTCTCCCATGAGACTGATCAATGAACTTAGGGGCTTCATAATTATATTCCCTAACCATAAAATTAATGTAAAATTTATTCCATCATGTTCTAATGTGAATATTTTATAGATGGCACTATGATCAATTTTTAACAATGTAAAAATGCATGGAATATTTTGTAAAATAAAATTATCATATAGGACTTTCCCATAGAGAACAATTCAATATATATATAATCAATAGATTTCATTAGTTAATGAAATTATAAGGATTTCAAGGTGAAAACATATAAATAATATATGGAATTGTGAGGGATCCACAATGCCAAATTAACTACCCTTATCTTTTGAAGGTTATGAATATTTAGTTATTTGATAGTTAAATAAATTAGGATTAGAAAAAAAATTTAAAATTGAAATAATGAATTTTATCTAGTGAGATTGAAAAGAAATTTTCTAAAAAAATGATATATAATAAAAATGTAATTATTAATGGTTAAAATGATTTTAATTATCCAATAAATTAGGGGTGTCAAATCAGGTATGCATCAAGGTCTACATGTTGTTTACGAAGTAATTCCTGACATAATACCAATCAATCCTTTTTTATGGGTAATATTCTCATAGTAATTTGTGCTATAGACACATCCAGTTTTTTGTATATTAATATAGATATATTTCTATGAAACCTACACACTATCTCATCTTTACACATATTTCCGATGGTTTTTTATTTCGTTCAATAAAACCAATTGTTTTTTTCTAGAGAGCCACAAGGCCTTAGGCAAACCTTCACATATAAAAGAGGTTTATGACTTGTAGTAATGTTCTTAAATGTATTAGTGGATATACTATAGCCTCAATATCTTCTGTTTTTATAGATAATATTAAAATAAATAGAAATATATAAAATATAATATCAAGAAGAATACTAAATACTAATTCAATAACAAATGACACACATTCAATATAAATAAATAATAATTCCAAAAGTTGAAATAAAAAACTGGGAATGATTATAGGGTGATAAATAAATATAGTTACATAGTGTAATATCATCAATTTTTTGTCTCTTTTCCGTAAAAACTCCATACTCCCCGAGTTTACCATCTTCCATGTGCCCCTTCCTTTTCTTAGATCCCTCAGAGTGATGTTTTCATGAATATTGAAATTCCCATAAATGGTGTGAGTAATATAACATAGAAAGAAAAGTCTACTATGTAATTAAAAAAATATTAAAATATGGACTAGGTGTTTACATGGTAAGATTAAATCTATAAGAGGGAATAATAATAAAATATTGAGGACCAATTTGTAAACCAAGCCACAGGAAGCCCCACCGATACATGCTTTGGGTCAAATCTAAAAGGATGATCCATATGTTGTAAAAAATGTCATGAACATTTAAAAAAATATAGATACAAGTTCATCAATATACATAATAAATTTTGTTGACATGAAACTCAGATTCCTCAAGGTATCATGTTTTTTTGGTTACTCAGTATCCCCAAGGAATCGAGTTTCGGGTCGGGCCCAATGGCTATGATGCTCCTACCATATCAATGGGTGCACCATTTAAATTACCTGATGTCTTGCATACTTCATATCAAAGTGTTAATCATACAATGATGGTACACAGATTCAGAATACAGTGGACAAAAACTGTCATGGTATGGTGAAGTACAGAAAAATATAGGGAATATGAAAATTACTAAATCACATCATCATGATAATATATTAGAAATATATAACAGTATATGGTCAAAATCAATCATGGAAATGAGATACTAAATAAATAAACATGGAAATTAGCATCATATATGGGTTTCACATGTAATACACACACACATATTAAAAATACATTTCCCATGCACAAAAAACTATTACAAGACATCATGAATCATGAAAAATGATTACCCAAGGGAATAAAATTATAAGTAACTTTCTACCTTAATGTTGGTGATAACTTACTCTACATTTCATCCAATAATCGATTACTGAACAGCTCACACACCCACATAGAATGGGATCACCTATCTAGGAATTCCTAACAAGGGTTCTAGTTTTTCTTGAAAATATAGAGTAAAGATAATGATTATGGTTCCATGTAAAAAAGGGTGGGTGTGGAATTAAATAACATAAATTTTTTTCCAATGGAACCAATTTTATAGAATTTAAAAGGATAGGTAACCAATTAACATGGTGTATTATTCATTGAGGAACAAATCAATAATTTCATAGTTATTCTATAATAAAACATCATCTATAGACAACTACATAATTCAATCACCAATATGTCGATGGAAATTATTTCAATAGAGAAATCAATGAGATGTGTGTATGAATATGAATTATCTTTGATGACTAACCCAGAAACGTCCACAATAATTTATAATTATATCAATATCAATGGTGTATTTTCCATGACACAATGATCCCTCTACTAATATTCCAAATAATCATCCTGGTACTGTGGTTATATCATCAATATTCCATCAAGTCAAGCTCTCTCAGAATGATCCATATACATATAGCCATAAAACATCAGAAATTGATACAATATCTCAATTTTACCTCGTAATGATGTTAACTCGCTATATCTAAATCTAATACATAATGATTGGAAAATATTATAATTAAAAGATTTAGAAACTATGGATACCTAATATCAAAGTGATCACATTCTAGAAAATAATAATGATTTGGAATTTATCGATAGAAAAATTATCATTCTAGCATCAGTATATCATCCAACTATTATAGAGTTCATGGGAGTATAATTTTAGGGAAATAACTATGGAGAGTAGGTGTATAATTTAGAATTTTTATATAGGGGTTATAATTTTATATTAATTATTATGAAAAAAATTCGATTTAAAACATGTCAGCTGAATTTTTTCTTCACCCAAACTCGATGCACTGGCCACCTCATTTTCCCTATCAATGTTGACATAGGGGGGAGATGACTAACCATCAGACATCTAGTTTGAATGGAAGAACCACCTATGTTCTTAATTTTCCATTGGTGGACTATGGGGTCTTTAGGACTCTAAATACCTACCAAAACCACACCAGTTTTCCAGTCAATTCCACTGTTTTGATGGTGGCTCTTTTCCAACCACCCCATGTCCATGAATCTCACCAAATTTTAAAAATTGTGTTCCTACACCCTTGAAAATAAGAACCCACGTCATATCATTACCTATAAATGAAGATATAAATGTGGAAAATAATTATATATAACCCCTATATATCATATGTTGAAATAAATTTATGATGATATTATTCTCCCAATATAATGACTTGTCATCCTCAATATGTACCTTCAATGTTTTTTATTGAAAAACTCGGTCCACTAAACATAAACATAAAACACATTCTACAAAATTTCCACTTGAATATTTCATGTTTCTAAATATTTTGTAATAGTGGTTCCATAAACTGATGATGTACTTTCTTACTCTATTTTACAATTTTTACTAGTTGTTAAATATATGACACATTAGGATCTATATAATCATTTTCACAGTCCATGAAAAGTGTAGATCAGTTCGTTAACTCTAGAGATGAGACAATTGAAATACATCATGAATAATTTAATTTTTTTTAAATAATATATAGTTTTTACACCACTATCACAACCCTAACTATGATATTAATGATTCTATCATATCGTGGTACTAGTTTCCTTTTCTTCATAAAATATTAGTTCCCTTATCATGGGGTCACCATAATAAAAACCCGTTAACTTGTAGAAACCTGAAAATGGAACCTATTATGGTTGGTAGAATACTTCTTCCTACACTATCCCACAAAAATCCTCTTATGAATATGTTCTACTCTGCCAAATGTCTCATAAAACTATTTTCCCCACAGTTACTGCCTCACCATTCTCGTACAATAAAAGATGTGATTAACAGGCCTACCCTAATGATTCTCATAAGGTGAAACCTAAATTAGATAATGTTAATTATTATTATTTTCTCAGATAAAGCAACGACAAGTGTTCCTCCTAATATCTGTTAAATTTAAGACATAATTTTGGGGAATATCCTATAAAATATGAATCAGTACCTCTAGATTTTTCCTAATTTTGGGAATGGTATTTTATTTATTATATCAAATGAGTCCCAAACCCCCTATGACTGACATACTAAAACAATTAAAATAAATTTACATTTTAATTAGATAAAATTCTAAAGGAAACTATAATAAATTATACTATCTCATAGATATAAAACATTCCCAATTCATCCACTGATTGAGGCACATGGATCAGTAAGAGATGAGAAACATTCATTAGATGATCTAAAATCATCAAGATTATGTCATGAATCCTTATTTTCATTGGTAACCTATAAAAATTTCATCATGACACCATACCACTTCCACATGAGCATGATATGTGGACAGATTAGTCCACCATGACACTAGTGGTTGTCTTTATCCTTTGAGAATTATGGAATCCAGAAACAAATCATGAAATATCCATCTTCATCTCTATCCATTAGAAATATCACATGAATTTATGGTACAAAATATTCACACCAGTATTTACTACCCATGTAGAGGTAGAAGCCTCTTATAAGATCTTACCCAATGAATGTAGGTACTACAAGTCTCCCATGTATTGGGATCACATCATCATTTTCCAATGACAACCTAGTTTTAGGTTAAAATATTATATATTATCCTAAATCACAACACACTCATTGTATACCTATTATAAAACATTTACCCAGTATAATAAATAATATTTGACCACTAATGGGAAACAAATCTTCGATCAATGTTCCTCAAAAGTATGCATTCTCCAAATGAACATGATGTTCATTAACTTTAGTTTTGACTCCAAAGGTAATTTACCACGATCTTGGGATACCAATATATTATAGATAACAGACAATACAATAGAGTAACCTCCTCATAGATCATAATACATTTAACAAGAATACATATATTGAAACTCTACTATGTTCGTCTGCCACAAGTGTAGGTTCCATTTGGTGAAAATATGTTTATCGGTCTTCTTTTCCATGTAGAGAACAAACCTCTCACAAAAAAGATATTACCGGCAGAAAATTAAAGAGTTTATGATTAGTAGAAGATCCAAGTCATCTGTAGGATAGTTAAACTCATTGTTCTAATGCTGAAAAGACCCATAATATCCTTCCATGTCCCTCTACATTAGTACTTCTCTAAAACTAATTTATGGTAAATCATAATATATGATATAAGAAATATTTATCTCATAAAGATTCGACACCATAGATATTTTAAAATTCCAATTAAAATAAAAAACATTACTATTTACACTAGTTAGATCACTATAAATTCACTCCAATACATCTATGATGTAATGTATGTTGATAAATTGGATACTTCTTGAATAAAACATAAATAGTATCCACTTGAACCTAGTAAGATCCAAATCATCATCATAATCAAGGGACATGTCCATGATATCACTGGCTCCACATTCTCTTATTACATGGATATACCTATCTTGGTTAATAAATTCTCCAATAAGTGAACATTATTTTTCCAAAATTCAGCCATTGAAAAATTGGCATAAATATGTTGCGCTCAAAATATACTCGAAACGGTATAATGAAGTATAGAATGCTTTGATGGCTTCAGTTAGTTAATTAGGATGTCTTTAATGAACATTGTGAAAAAAATATTCATTATATAGATGTAATATATTTTTTATGAGGGTTGTAATCATTGATGTTTCATTGTTCCATCTAATTATCATTACTTGGAACATTTTTTTCACATACATTCTCCAAAACACCATTATCAGGATGCCCTCTTCTCTAACCAAAAACTAGTGATTACACGATCAGATATCAAACATGGAGAAAAAAATATCACAATGAAATAGATAAAAGAGACAATTGAAAATTGGAAAAGGATACACATTCATTACAGTCACATAATTTGTCTTCCAATTTACTTTATATCATTGAGGAAAACATTCTTCCTTATTTAATAATGAGACGGGTACACCCCATGATGATCTACACAGCCAGATAAATACCTTCTAAATGAATTCCTCAAGATATAAATTAACATCCTTCAACCCTACCTATTCTATATGAAATGGGTGTATAAAAATTGTTTTCAAACATGGTAGGAGTTCTATCTCTAACTCGCATCTCTATCAGATGAAATCTATGTGATTTCAAATGAAAATTCATCTAAATAGGGATCCATAGTTGGAGGAAAATACAAGGGTGATGCCACTTATCCTACGAAAATATCCAAGACTAATATATATACCGTTATAATCCAAATATATATCAAATATTCACCCACACAACTTTCTATTAATTCCCATCTTCTTTTTATAAAAATCTTTCCAACCATGGTTGAACTAAATTCTTTATATCTTTGACATAAATCAAAGTGAAATCAGAAGTTGTTCATCAAGTCCACGTTAAGAACCACGTCAAACCTCATCATCTATATAATCATGAATTCCCAAATATTTTTATATAATACAACGATAGTAGGATGCTCTGGGAACTGTTGATGAAAATCCAATTTCATAGCCAATGGTTTATCGAAGAAATGAAACTCAGAAGAAAAATTGATCGATAAATTAACTCTAGTAATAAAACCTAATAATATAGACTAACTAGAATCACTTGTATAAAAATAATTATTTTAACATATATAAGAGATCAAGAACAAACTTCTAATATTATATAGCCCCTCAACACCAACTTTTTGAGTCTAATCCCCATATAAACCCTATTTTTTGAAACTCTATAACCCTAATACTGATATGGATGACCTGATTGAGTTATAATCATCTCATACTACTACTAAAGACAAGATATGGAACTATGGGATATATATCACACATTTTAGGTACCCCAAGGAAACCTTTTCATAAAATCTATAGAGAAAAAATGTTGGATACGCCATATCATGCTACACGGCTAGTACATGGTCCAAGGTGATGCATTGAACATATGATAATGTCAAAAATTCCCATAGTTGAAGAATTATTGGACTCCTTATTTTGGTGATAGAGAAGTAAAAATATTTCAAGATGAAAATAAAAAAGTTGCACTTCCCCAGTCTTCATCTTCCTTCTTCTCAAACTGACACTCACCAAAACATATAGGTGGTCCACCATCATGTGTAAAGAATGTTTAAAGAAGACAAACTAATTAATCCATCTACAAGACCTTATAAATAGTCAGGGAATCACATATATCCTTCGGCTATGTCATTAGATCAAGGAATCTAAAATATCATTAGATGTAAGGATGATGCTCAATTTCAAAATTCCTATAGATAAGTGCATCATTTTCAACCAGGTGATTATAAATACATATTATCTTAGTGGAATGGGAATAGTATTAATATACCATCATAGTCCACTATTTTATCTCACATAACATATATTCAATGTAATAATTACGGTATTGGGAATGAATTCCGTAAATAATAGGTTCTTTAAATCATCCAAGGTGAGACCATTATGTTTACTACCCTCTCCTAGAACTCCCCACCACCTATTATTGGGTCCCTCTAGAATGAACACTACTATCTTATCCTTAAAATAATTAGTTGTATCATTGAGGTAATGGTCACCCCAAATAACTTATATCTAATGACCTACAACATGTGGACCTCTAGAAACCTGAATGGTTCTTGGATACAATTCCCAATTTCTCTCACATAGTTAACTGTGGACCTCATAATACCTCTCCCTTTGAGAGGAATGATTGTAAGTACCCTCAAATAAGGTTCCCCACTACCTGAAATACCATAGTATGGGTCATATCATGCATTAAGGCACCCTCTTGTATATAATGTGGTGAAATCGGTGAATCATACATATCAATAGAACCATAGTCCATATTATCTAGAGGCCTCATCAGTCTCCTTTGGGGAAACGTCTTCTTAAATTAAAAGGAAACAATTAGAAAAACAGGTTATTAAAATTCAATAAAAATTAGTCTATGGGATGATATAGAGGTTATCATTAGCATCTTCCCATAAACCATGGTATATCCCTTGTAGCATTATCATAGGTCTACATACCAACACATTAGTCACATTAATTCAAATGTACAAAAGATAATAACATTCATATGTGAAAATAATTTTTGTTAACAACTATATTAAAATTTAAATATAATCATATATGTCACATATTTAGAAAATAAAATTCTAACCCAAATAGATAAAAAATTATAAAATTACATAAATGAACAATTTTTCATTATGAAACATGGATATATATAAATATGTATGTAATTTTATCCTATGTGCCTAATCATGTTTCATGAAAACAACCATATCTTCTAAAACAAGTAACAAGAATCATGTCCATTATTACTATGAAGACCATTACACATGAACTAGATAGGCATATGATAATTGTCATACCAATGTACCGAACAATCTATATAATTTATACCATATCGTTTCCTAACTAAAATTTAATGATGATTTTTTCTCTAATAACATTTTAAAATGGTATGAAAGAACCCATTGATTCTAATCTAGGGAGAAACAATACCTCAATCATATCTTATGATATACATGAGTCTTTTGAATACTATAGAGGTTCTAAATGATTTTTTCGGTGAGATTATACCCTCAATTTCATGTTCTTAAACTTATAAAAAAAAATTAAAATATATAAAACTAAATATAAATTGGAAGACTATATTTTATATTTAATAATGGATTAAAAACATGTCATACAAATAACTAACAATATGAAAATGTGTAAATCCAAACCATATTATAATTTAAGGAAGATAAATAAATAAATAATCACATATGAAAATCATTTATAGTACATCTAGAACTGATACTAGCTCTATGGTTGTTGGTATAATCCTCTACAACTTGACAGTTTTCCTAACCTATATACATATAAATGAAGTCTGTATTCACAAAGAAATTCATATATAGTGTGTGATTAATAAAACCTAATGAGGCAAAAATATTATTTCATTTAAAATTGTGCATATGTATAACATCTTTATTCCATGATAACAATAAATGAGAAATAATTGAAAATAAACAAATAGAAGTCATCCATGTTCTAAATAATTCACCAAAACCCAGGATTGTCGCTAATTCATATCTATTCTATATGGATTATAAGTAGTTTATAAAATAAATAATTATTAATCATTAGGGTAGTGAAATATAATTTAAATCCATGGGAAATTGAGTGGACATATTACCTGGTGTCTTCAGGGTATTAAGCTCAAGCATATTACTTGGTATCCTCAAGTCATCGATCGTCATTATAGACTTCAATATATTGATTCTACTACCCCAGGAATGGGTTAACCATCACCATAAATTCATTACATGCATGATCACCCACTATATGTTATTCAAACCATGAGGCTCCACCCATTTCAAATTCCATGAACAAGACCTCCAATGTCATTGATTAAAATATTATAATTAAAATCATAATGAAAAAATAATAGGAGGAAATCCTAAGAATAAAGTAGAAAAATATTACAACATGATATTAGCATCATGTATGATAACAAGATCATCTATAATTACTCATGGGAAAAATGAACATATGTAATTTCCCCACTACAGAACACTGGATCAAAAACGTTATTTTAATACATTAGAATGATTACTAATAATAAAATCCAAAGAGACTGAGTATCTTTGTAGTTTTTAATATCAATATATAGTAATTATTCCACTATTAAATTGGTAAAAAATAAAACATAATGCAGAAAAAACATGCACAACCTTGTACTGTTTCAAAAATTTCATCTACATAACCTCTTGAAAATAGAACAAATAAAATCATGAGAACGAATTCATAGAAATGGAATGTAAAACAATAAATATAATTAATTAATATGAATAAATATAAATGAAAAGGTATATAAATGATAACACGTTCCATTTACACAATAAAATGAGAATAAAACTAATGAATAGTTATGTCAACAGAATATACAATTAATAAATAATATCGAAAATAATGTCAATGCTTAAATATTGGATGTTATATATCTAGAACATGAACCACTACCATCTATTCCTTTTTCATGTTTTTTATGTCTGTGGGTAGAAAACCATCTATTCTTCTTGGAAACAATATGTAAGTGTTTGTCGCAAAATAACATTTCCTCATGAGAAAACTGATTCATCGAAGGGATTTCATTAACTGGTCCCCTACCCATAGTTTATGAATTAAATATTACCAACCTATTTCATTATATTCTAACTCATTCCTTGTATATCAATCACTATATTCAAAAAGATATAATTAAATCAAAGTGTTCCATTTCAAATTAATATAATTTAAACATAATCCAAATAAAAGTTGATAATTATAAAATGTAACATTGAAAACCAAGAATATAATGATATTTCTGATATGATATATAAAAAGGGTTAGTAGATACACTACAAAAAACAAATTAATTATTGAATAAAACATTTATCTCATATATGTGAAAAGTCTTAGGGAAATCACATACCACTTTTTGATCATTTATTCAAATGTTCTCACATTTTAAAAAGAAAATATTTTCTTTAAAATATACATATAAAATTGTAATATAAGTTTCAAAACAATAAGTCAATATGATGGTGGATAATTAAATTAATGTCATATATGTTAAAAACATTCATATATTAATTTTGTATGAAAAGCACATTTTTTGTTTAAAACACATAAATATTTCATCAAAATAATTTTTTTATATAGTCAAATAAGGGTAAAAATGACAATCATAAATCATTGTAGAATAGTAAATAAGTTTTTTAAAACATGTTTACGAAAAAAGTAACATCTAATTGAAATATTCCCTAGTGGAGACTTAAACCCATACAGTTCCGGAAAATGATGAAACTGTGAAATATACAATTATCACTTTATAATATGTCGAATAGTATTCCCATAAAAGAAATAAAATTAAATGGATAAGAAAATATTATAATCAGAAGAATAATACTCCTAAAATAAATTTATGGTTGGTATATACACTACACAAAAAAATTATGTTATTAATATGTAATGAATTAAAATAATTATAACTTTTGAAAAAATTAAACATGATTTCATGACCACAATTTAATGAATTAACCAGGTTCCATGTTCACCAATTTCTATATTATCCGTTTTTCATTTATATAAGTTTATGATATGATTTGATTTCATGCCCATAGCATAATGAACGATCCTATTTCTATATCTACATGTTAAAAATTATATAAGATAACATTGTTTCCATATTATTATGTTTATTTCATGATCCTGTAGATCATGATTGATTATTGATGATTGTGTACTCTTATGAATATTTTTTTTTATGAAAAATATTTATAACATGTCTATAGATTAATGATTTTGAGTTGATTTGGTATGAATTCCTCATATTGTGATTATTTTTATACCCTTATTACCATGTTTGATAATTTATTAATATCTCTTTTGTTTACCCTTACTGGGAATTTTATCACACCATTTATTATCTGTCCCTTTCCCTAGTATTTGGTGAATTTTTTAATATAACCACCCCAAAACAACAGTAACACGTATGGCTCTAAAACATAAACATTATATTTATTGTCATGATTCTAATAAATAGGACCAAATTTTGTCCATCCAAAAAAAACATCAAAAATTGATATTAGATCCCATACATGAAAAATGAATTTTAAGTTTATCATTTTATATAACTAGGAAAAAATAGTACATACAACATTGTATATCAACAACTATTTGATAAAAAACAATATCATCCCCCACTAATATCCTCGTATATATTAACCTTCTTAGGTGTGAATTACATAAAAAATTCTTCAATACCTAGTGAAATGGAATTCATAATAAGGGAATGATAATAAACTAGTAAAAGTATATTTATAGAAAATAATATATTTTGTAAATAATGAATAATCAATAAAGAAACTTTAATAACGGGAAACATTATACATTTATTCATTCACCCGAGCACATAGAATAATATGGTTGGAAAATATGATGATCAAATAATATGATGTAAATAATCACATAATATTGAATCATATCCATGGATGTTATAACTTTTCAAATAATCACATAAAAATCCATAGAAAAATTAAAATTATTGATTAAAAAATACTTAAAAACATAAAAAGACCATTGGTGCCTCATCCTATGAAATATTAAACATAACTTCAAGAATTCATTCCACGAAATCTCAAATAAATTGATATATTCATGGCCAAATACCCATTCTTCCTTCCCTCGTAAGACCTAAAAATTTATCAAGGTAATTTTAAATTTAAAACCTAAAGATCCACATAATATGTTCACTTAATTCATCATATAAATAAAACAATATAAGTAAATTATAAATCATTATTGAAAAGTAACTACCTATATAGTAATAACTAGGATACCTAATTTTACCAATTTCCCAAATAAAAACTATCATAAGTAATCTAAAGAAATTTGATAAATTGTATCATTATAGTTTCACCTCAGGGAAGAATAAGATTCAATAGAGTATGATGTCATAAATGATAATACATAAAAAAGATCACTATAATATATATAATATAAAATAACATTTTCATTTTAAAATCACATATAAAAATTCTAAAATTTTCCACATTATAATGGTAAATTTTTATTTTAAAATAAACATAGAATATTTATACACAAAAAACAAATAATTTAGTGATCATGAAAATTTGAAATATAGTTCATTCTATAACAACAATTATAAATATTTCTTTTTTAAATTTAGTAAAAAAATACTGTGATCATTAAAAAAAATATTCTTTTTAATGCATATTAGAAAATCTAAATAATAGTAAAATGGTATTAATAAATCATCTAAAAATTTATTAATACATTCATGAAAAATGTTTATAAAAAATGTAAAGGAAATAAATAGTTTTTTTACTCCAAAAATAGATAATTGAGTTTATATTACATAAAAATATTTTCTGAACTATTTGGAGTACCATAGAGTGAAAAATTTTAATTAAAAAAATGGATATATATAGTGAAGAATAAAAATGAAATGTTTTTATCAAATAAATATATATAAAAAATTTCAATGGAAATTCAAGTATAAATAATCCCTAATAAAATATGTTTGAATCATAAACCTTTTACATATCTAGTAACCTCTTAATCATTATCCCCATAAAATAATTACTTCAAATAAAACTATATATATCATATCAATATGGAGTTTAATTACATAAAATATCAATGGTTCAGTATATACACATTATAAAATTATATATGTTAATTATATAAATATATGACTGAGAGATAAAACATTTAGTATGGATAACACATTGAAATATTATATCATTGAATGTGAACTAAGAAATGGATAGATTTTGTGTAAAAATATAAATAAAAATCATTAAATGAAATATAAATTAATAAAATTTAACATTACACTTATTCATGGAATAATTTAGTCAATTAATTATATATATAACCTAATGAAAAAAATTGAGTTAAGAAATCCTTTACTTTTCTATTTGTATCACCTCCCTTTGATTGATATTAATACCTTTATGAGTGATGATAATGATATCCCTAGTGGTGGGGGACATGGGAATGGATTTTTACTAATGGGATTGTGTAAAGGATATAGAGAAAAATATAATTTTTTTCTAAGATATATTTGGATGTGAGTACCTTTTTATATGAAAAAATCAAGGCAGTTTCCACAATTTGTAAATCTGTTAGAGTAACAAAAGGTAATCCCAAAATTGACATATGGAACTCATAAGGACCTGTAAAGATATTCTTGAATATTTCATATATATATGGTTAATGATATATTTTTTATAGTTTTAAAATTATTTAAAAATAATGTATTAATATAGACTACCATTCAATGTGTTTTGCATCACTATTCACAATATGTGACATTAAAAACGCATTAAAAACTATAAATTTCGAAAATAATTCATTATATCATCACTTATACATTCAAAAAAATCTATCATAATCATTGGTTACAAAAACACCTCTAAACATTATCAATTTTTTTGTTTTTAATATTTATTATTTATTTGTATTCCGGTTTTCATATATGTTATTCCATTACTGTGCAAATGCTTTAAAAAAATATACTAATTTTTAAAAATTAAAATATATTATTACAATAAATTTTTACAATAAATAATTGTTATCCTCTATATTCATTAATAAGCATTATATATTAATATTTATCTACTGAGAACATTTTAACATATTATTTTGACTTTTGGACCTTCTATAATAAATGGAAAGTCATATAGAAATGAAACTTTTTTTATAACATATAATTAAGAAAATATCAATTAAGTATTCATTTATAATTAATAATGACCGACCAATTAATTAATATTTGTTTTCTCCTCAATTATTATCAAAATAGATAACAAATTCAACTTTTCTTGTGACACACAGTCACTACATTTCAATTGAAAATGATTTCACTATTTATCCCGAAATAAGTTATAATTTTTTTTTTCAATTATTATTTTATTATATATATAATATTAAATAATAATTTATTATTTCAATATGGTTTATTTATTTATATTTCATAATTATGTTATGGTAATATCATAAAATCTAAAGTATCTCATTAAAAATAGTATTTTAATCTATTCACAAATATTTTACATTAAATACATCAAGAAAATTATGGATATTTATTATAAAATTTATAACATTAATTAAAAACAATTTTGGTCCATAAAAATAATTCAAGACCCTATAATTTTGAATACAAATAAAATTTCAAAACACTATATCTAGGTATATATATTTTAATTTCAATGGCACAAGGGTTGCATCAATGATGTGTAATCATTCGAGGTAATTATATAATTTATAAAAATGAAAAAAATAACTATCATAAATATAATATATCAATAAAAATTTAACATTTATTACCAATTATTATTATTTTTAATCATTGATATAATATATTATTGGTTATTAAAACAAAGAGAGTGCCATTTTGTTTTTATAAATTAATTGTGTATTATTTATGTCAATATCAAATATAAATAGAGACCATTTTAATATGTAATATAATTCGATGAATATAGATGACATAAACTATTATATTCGAATTATGGGATGTTTTTTATTTATTTAATTTCTATACACCCTAGTTTTTACCCATTTAACCCTTCCGAGATATTTATTTTCCCCATGGTCATTATTCATAATTACCAAAAAGAAAAGGGACCTATTTATCATATCTGAGGAACATTTTTCAAAATATTGTATAATGTCTCCACGATTTAATATCTAAAATTTACATAATTTACAATTAATATAAATACATAAAACAAAACGAAAAACAATTTTTAGAAAAATGGGGTTTTAAGCTCAAAAAAGAAACATATACAAAAATCATGTATACTAAGTATTAAAGTATAATTAATTATATATTATTTAATTAAATTATTATTATTTTAATTTTATATCAAATTTAAACAATAAGAGGTCTGTTTAGTTAAATGAAATTAATGTTTAACATAAATTGGTATTTTCAATATTCATTGAAAAATTAGTATTATTAGAAAAATAAAAAATTTCACCTGAAGATATTTTATTACATTATGATTTAGAAAATTATATAATTTTCATATAAAACAATTTTTAAATTTTTTTGAATTTAATTATATTATCAATACATATAAATAAATATAAATAATTTTATAAACAACATATTTTGAACCATAGAGTTACATTTCTAAAAACAGAGTACATTTATTCTGAATTAATTAACAAATTTATATTTTATTAACCCTTTAGAATTATTTTCCCATAATATGGTTATTAATATTCATACATGAATATTTAATAGCTAGGTTATAATAGTGAATCTAAAATTATAACATTTCATTCATTGTTTAAGCTCGATGTTTCGTGTAGTATACAATAGCCAAGAATGTTTTATTTTTTGAAATATATTTTTGTTAGATTATAACACCTTAAATAAATTTTTCCCTTATAATTTAATCTCATCCATCAGTAATTTAATATTTTATAATTACATTGTTTGAAATAAACATAATTTAGTTGGATAATAAAACTTATTCATGAATATAGGGAAATGGAAATGTGATTCCCATATTTAATAACACCTAAATTGGATTATAAATAGAGGAATACTACTAGGATGAAAAAATTTTGACATTGGGAAGGAAATAATTCAAAAATAATAATAGATAATGTTTTGGAAAATTGATCACAAGATTTATAATGGTATTGAGAAAGTCAATGAACACAAAACAACAAATAAATGTAGGGTTCAGATGACCATTGACTCATCAGAAATAAAGGGAATATTGATTATTTCAGTTAACATCCAGATAAAATAATATTGAAATATACTATATTGAAAAATTATAATTTCATACTTTAATTAATTTTCACCACAATCCCTTATTATCCTCTAATATATGCGCATTAAATATTTTATTTTCTTTCCTATAGTGATAAAATAAACATATAATAGATCTCACGGTTAAAAAAATACAATAGTTTACTCATACTAAATTTATATATTTAAAAAAACAAAATTTGATTGAAATGTGATAGGTAGTAGGAATAATACATTATATAATGAAATAAAATATTAATCTCTAAAGTGTCTAAAATAATACCAAATGTTGAACATAAAATATATTATAAATATTTTTCCTAAAAGTGATTCAAAATATTACTGACTGAGATTGTAATACAATGATAAAAATGATTTGATATCATATTCTACCAAGATAAACAAATAATATATTTTTGTGTGAATTTAGGAAATAAATATTAATGTCTCATAATTAAAATTCATATTCCATGGTCTTATATTCTTTAAAATATAATAATAATTCCCAAAAATAATGTGTGAATAAAATCATAAATTCTTCAATAATATAAATTAGCCTGTATAACTCAAATATAAAATAACCTAAACACAAAACTATTAATATTTACCTTAATATTATAATGTCCCCAAATTAGTGAAATTATACCAAAATATCATTAATCATATTTTCCCTAGTCCTCATTTAAATCCCAAGGAAATATATCTGATAAATCATATATTACAACATGTAATATCCCAATTACCCAAAATTACTTCATTATAAGAGATCATATCAACCCAAAAGGTTACCTATACCATCAATCATATTTACATAATGTATTATTACTCAAATTACATTTTCACCGAAACACATGCTAAACATAAATTTTTTATTACCAAAAATGTTTCCCAATATATCATATGTCATCTTTAAATCCAATAACATAATTCCAAAAAAGGGTTGTCAAAAACATTGAACTTATTATTAAGCATAAAAGTATATTCCAATGATGGTATCTGTAACTATTAAGATATAATCACATTAAAACATCCATAAAACCATGGTTTTATAAATATTTACATTAATAAAAAAAATATAAAAACCCTATACCCACACTTCTATATATGGTGATAAACATCATTTTTTATTTTTCTCTTGGTACTCATAAAGGTGACCAAAATTTGGCCATCTAAAATGTACAACAAAGAAGTTAATATTATATCCATTAATTAGAAATGTAACTTTTAGGTTTAGTGTATTATTGAATTTAGATAAAAACATATATAATAACTTGGATATATAAAAAAATTGGTTCATAAAAATATAAATCATCTCCCACTAATTTCTTCGTATATTTTATCCTTATTAGGTATAACATACGTAAAGTATTTCATCACATCCTAGGGAATTTGAAATCATAACAAGGGTGAGATAAAATTCTCAATAAGTGTTATGTTTAGAGAAAAAGATCATGATAAAATAACAAATAATAAATATGTAAAGGAAAATAATGTAAAATTTAATACATTTATTCATTAAATTGAGCACGATAAATAATATTATAAGAATATATGTTGATCAGAAACTACCATATAAGTACTCAGATGATATTGAAACATATCGATGGATATAATAAAAATTATTATTAATATATGGACAAAAATAAATTATTTCATAATGAATGATTTTGTAATGATGGATATCATACTATTGAAATCGAGGACTTGGGTTAAGAAATCATAATTTTCCAATCAATGCCTTGTGCTAAGATATATTACATATATGGGTATGGCCATAGATAGATACCGAAAATAATTTTTATTGTGAGACCTATCAATGCATTGAGGGGATATTTATTTCTTATCCCCAACATTTACTTAATAATTCTAATTCATTCCTCATTAGAATAAATAAACAAAAAAAAGATGGCATAATAATAATGACTTCTCGGTTATAAAATAATTTGCATAAATAATGTAAATTGATTCCAAATCCAAACTGATCATAAGACTTATAGAGAAATATGGTGGATGGAGTCGTTATATCATAACCTCAATGAGGTGAAATATTCATGAAATAATGATTTCATACAATAAAATACATTAGAAATCATAGGAATATATCTTGAGGAAAACAATGGTCTCTATTTGAAACCATTTTATTAAAATATATAAATATCAAAAAATTTATTAATAAAATTATATTAAAAAATAGATATATAAATTTATCATGTAAACTTCAAATCATTTAGTGGTTATGATGGTGGGAAATTGTGTTTATATTTTAATTTATATAACAAAAATATTGTTCATACTATCCGAAAAAAGATCATTGTGCCAAAAAGAACAATAATTTATTTTTAAAACTTTTTATAAAATGAAAAATATGGTAACAAATTATATAAACTGCTATATAATAATATTCAAAATGATTTGGGAAAACATTTTATAATCATTCATATTGAATTAAAAAATTATACTTGATGAAGAGAAGTTAAGTTAAATTTTTTGGGAAAAAATTTATAAACCATTGAGAATACCAAAGAGAGAAAAATGATAACTAATAATAGAATATATATATATATATGTCAATAGGATAACAAATGAATCATTTTATCATATAATGATTATATAAATTCCTCAAAGTAATTTTTGTCATAAATGAACTTTATTATAATTATAATCAAATAGAACCACCATACCATTTTGGAATCATATTAATAATAAGACTTATTAAATAATAATATGAAATAAAATATTTAATATAAAAATAATAATATTATCCTGTCAATTAGTCAGTACAAACACCTCATAAAAAATATAGTTTATCATTCTGACACATGTCTCACACAATAATTCCCTAATATGGTTGGTCATATAACATTAGGTTCACATACCCATATGTTAGAGTTTTCCAACTAGTAGAGGGGGTATGGTATGCCATTATCATGACACTAATCTATTTTTTATAAGAGTAAAACACCAAGGAATTTAAATAAGAAATACAAGAAGTCTATGGAATCTTAAATAGTTCCAATAAAATAAGATAACCAAACTAGATATGTAATTTTCAACTGAAATGGAAAAACATGTAATGCTAATAGAAGTTTCAAAGATCCTAAAAATAAAAATGAAAATAAACACATTACCATCTCCTAAGAGGGACTCGAAAATCATTTGGATCCCTCATCCAAGCTCTATCCCCAATCACTATTACAAGTCGGTTACTATACCCTTATCCTAGCAAGTAGCAATAATGTCAATTCGGGTTACGATGAGGCATCACTAGTAATGTGTGAGGAAAACATAGTAGGCTACAATGAATGGTGTATAAAAAAATTCTAGTCAAAATATTGCGTATATAGATGTGTAAATAAAAGAAAAAAAATCATAAATAAAAAGTTATTACATTATCATTTATTCTTTATTTATTCATATTAAGTCTAGTGTTCCAGGGGATACCCATTACTCTAATCTCTCATTGGCCCATGTTGGATCCTGAAGTGATTCATAGGTTATATGACATCTAAATTCTTAGATGGAGTCAGTACAGAACTCAAATTATTCAGAGGATATTTGATATCTAAGTACTTGATTCTATGCAAACTGGAGTTTGAAGTATTTTCATCTGATGCAATATCTCATAGTGCCTCTATTACCATTCTTCAAATTCACACAAACATTCAAGAGATACGAGTGACAAATTCATCTGTAATCTTACCATGTTAACATTATTAGTTTTCAATAAAATGACCATGTTTATGTTCTATTACTCATATGTACAATGAATAGGATTCAAACTATACTTCTCATTAGAATGACCATGTTCCCATTCCATTACTCAAAAGTATAAATACCATGTTACCATTTATACGCCACATTTTAATGATCATGTTCTCATCCATTCATATGTAGTTCATTCATAATTAGTTTTCCAACTAAATTCCATTACTAAATCTTCAATTAGTTAAATACATCAATATGAATTATTAACTCTCTAATTAATTAAGTATACTAATCCAAATAATTAATACATAAATTAAATTTTATCAAAATTAAAATACAATAATTAATTTTCTATAATTAACTATCGTATTCTAAATATAAACTCTTCAAAATTACTTCCACGTTAAATTATCTAGATCATAATAGAACGGAACATGATTAATTCTTCTTTAATTCAGTCAATATTAAAAATTCAATATCTCATAAGTAATCCCATGAATAATTATCAATATTTCAACCCATAACACTCATAATCAATTTCCAAAATAAATTATTTAATAGTAAAACCTCCTTGTCTTTGGACTAATTCCTCAATTAATCATTTATTTCAACAATGCATTGATAAATCAATTTTTCAACCTATGTATACCAATTTATGAAATCAATTTCTAAATAATTCTATTAATGTTGTATTTTCCATACATGAATCCAATCAATGACTATAGGAATTAGATTTAGACCACCTACCTCAATTAATTGATGAATGATTGTTCAGTGTAAATCACCAAAATCTATGTAGCACGACGATGTAGATCAAATATCCCAATATAAATCCATAAATAAAGATCATTAATATCCTGATATAATAAATCTAGATATAAATATAAAATCATAGATCAATATATCACCAAAATGGTTTAGACTTAAAGAATCATATGAAAAATAACAACAAAATATCAACAGAATAGAGAATAATCAAAGTGATGTGAATCGGGATGAGATCCACTAACTAGTAGAAGAGAGAATCTTCCACATGTCATTTGAATCATGAAGAATGAATCTTGCACGACCTTCAAACCCCTTAAAAAGACCTGATATCTTCCAAAAACATCTACTTCCGAGAGAAGGTGAAAATGATTTGTTTTAAGGAATTATCAGATTTTAAAATAAATATTAAGTTAACTAAAATCTGTGTGCATAATATTCTAGGAAGGGACAAAAATTTAGGTAAATCGTACGCCAATTTTGTAGCACTCACTATCCAAGGTCGTGTGGTTACCTGTGTTTGGGTACACCAATTTCTCCAATGGTACGTCAACCTTGCATAGCCACTTTTTTATTAATTTCTTTTGAAATTCCACCCAAACACACCACATGTCATTAATCCACTCAAATTTACGTAATGAAAAAATACCTAGAATTTTGTTAGAGGTAACTTTATAAAAGGTTTGGATCTTACAATATCCCCACCTTATAACATCTCATCCTTGAGTTATACATCAATGATTTTTATAGATTCTAAGCTAAAAGAATTCGCCCATTTATCCATCATGTCTACATCTATTTCCCATGTTTCCATGCAACCCATATCATTATGATCCAACACAGGTATCAGATTCTCCTCAAAGGATGCATCTATCTCCATGTAAACCTCTTCTAAACCAATAAGATGATAATTTTTTGGGTTATACCATTATAGTTATGACACATAAACTACAGATTTCACATATTTGTATTTATGTGGATGATCCAATCGGTACTCCACTGACCGGGTTCTCTACACTTCCTAAAATATTCCAAAAAAAACAAGGTGTGAACATTCCCTACCTCTATGTCATTAAATTAGACAACCTAGGAGACACCCCATTGAACAAATGATCACCCTCTGTAAACTCTAGGTTTGTATTTATCTATCATAATATTACATTATCTTACTATGAGACATAGAAATACATTTTCTAATCAATTTCTCTTGTTCTGATGTCTTCAGTATGAGACTCAGTCCCAAAAACTCATGGTCACCTACTTCAAATCCAGAATGGTGTTGAGATATATGGAATATCATAAAAATCCACATATAGTTCCATCTATATAGTTTCATAATAAATATTTTTATAGGAGAAAAACATTAAATCCAAGTGTTTTTTCCATGAACCACTGAAGACCATCAAATATTTCTACAACATATCCTCTAGAACATTTATAGTACACTCTGGTATCCCATATTTATTTGGTTGGAATCCTTACTCAATAAAACTTATGAACCAAGATAATTTTTCAATCCCTACAATATGTGTGAAGTAAAATGAGAATCAAGATCCGAAACAATAATCTGTGATACCCTATAAAGATAAACTATATACCGAACATACAATTCTCCCAACTCCTATACTATAAAGGATTCCCTTATGGGAAATAAATGTTCTACCCTTTTCTATCAATCCAAAAAGACCAAAATTGTGTGACCCTTCCTAATCATCTCTAGAATACCAAAAAAAAAGTCCATTATCATGCCATCCCACATCGAGTAGAAAATATGAAATTCTTATAGTAAACATCAAAGTTATTGATTCTATGAATTTACCTGCTGAGTGGTGAATCATATATCAAAAAACCTACAATAATTTTTCCCTGTCTATGCACCATTTCTAACACTATTAGTCACTATACATTTTTCTCTCATCTGGATGCACCACCCACTTTGAGGCATGAAATTATCACATGATCTCCTCTCGTATACTCATATGTACAACAACTCAATTCTTTAAATAGATGATCTTTTCCTCATCTATCATCTTTTCAAAAGTTGTATCCCAAGCTTCCAAGCATTCCCTCAAGGATAATAAATCCAGATCCCCATACATTCTATCGATAATCTTTCTCAAAAGTGTAGACATTGCTTCAAGTGAAATAAGAGATAACTACACCTAACTCTTTTGAACCACCACATGCATTTCAGCTAAAACAGTCATCATCGTCGACAATGCACTTGACTCTTGGACCATCTGAGACTGAGCATTTCTACTTAAGGCATCAACCAAACTTTTTCCTTTCACATGTGTATATACTTGTTCAAAATAAAATGACATTATTATCTATACCCATGTCTATTTATAAAGATTCAAATCATGTTGCAAAAATATATAAATCATGATCATATGATATTTATAAAATATAATCTATTCTTAGAAATGAATTTTTCTTCAACACTTAATAGAATAAAATACAACATCCAACCCATGGTCGTACTTAGGGACGTTCCATTCATGAGGCCTCAATTTGTGAGACACACAATCAACACCTAGATCCCTATACATCAACAAAACATTGAGTCTGATCCAAACAGAATCACAAAAAACTTTGTACCCCTCACTTGACTAAGGTAAGATCAAAATTTGTTCCTTCATCAAATAATTCATCATCGCCTAAAATTAATTCTTTTATTATGCCATCCAATAAAACATTATCCCTTCTTGTTCAACACCAAAATAGGATCTCCGAAATGGGAAATTTCTTGAATTAATCTTCTATATTTTCTAAAAAATCCCAAAAATCATCATATATCAAATACATTCTTGGGATTCTCCAATAATCCACTACCTGAACCTTCTTTAGGTCTACTAGTAAACATTCTTCTAGGATGATGGGTCCCATGATGTGCAGAGTATCAATAAAAAATTAACACTTAACTATCTTGGAATATATCTAATGATATCATAGTGTACTCTTCATTCAAGATGATGGGAATTATCACCATGAATTTGAAGTACACCAAGATGTCGTCTACAAACACCACCACAAAATGAACAAGATACTGACGAAATATCATTTTCGTAAAATCCATAAACAATAATTGTTAATTTATCAACCTAAAAGGCATTAAGAAATACTAATATATGTTATACGTACTCATTAATGTAGTCCTTGATATATAAGATGTCCAAAAACTCAATTGATGATACCATGATCTCATGAAAATCATTGAGAAACCACAAACCAGATTTACCTAACCAAAAATATCATCGATGTGTGGAAGAGGTTATTAGTTCCTCATTTCCATTTTTCAACATCTAGTAATCGAAAAAAATTAAACTCTCATCTTCCTTCATTGCAAAAAATGTTGGTGATCGCCAATGGGATGTAGTTGGACTGATTAATTACTTACACTCCAACACCTCCAACTAAGTCCTGTTCTCTTACTAACTAGTTGGTGGAATTTTTTACTCTGGAATACATATTGTCTCATACATCAACATGCTCTCAATATTTATATACACATCTCTCTCATGTGGTATCCCTGAGATTTTTTAGGAGATACATCCTAAAATAGTTCTACTACTAGTGGAATTATATCTTGCCTAACAAACCTATCATCAAACAGTATTCATAAAACTGGGCCTATGTAAACTCCCATTGCTATGTGATTGGACCTAATCAGACCATCTAGATATCTCACTCTCCAAAGTGAATGTGTGGGTCATATAGATGTAACCTTGACTCTTTATTGTAATTTTTAATGAGTTATCAATACACAAAAAGCTAGTCCATTATCATAACTAATTCAAAGACTATCATATAAAGAATATAAAGATCCAATTGAAAAATGATATTCCCTGATATCTACTAATAAACCTTTGAATGGATAGATTTCCCTAGACCGTGTTCCCAATTTTGTATCTATAATCTCAACTCCATTGATGAACACCACATCCATGCTCAATAAATTAACATGTTTTTGCATATATAATGGAATTAGAGGCATCAATATCAAATAAATAACTAACTAATGAAGAATCAACTAGAATAATAACTCTTTATGTCGATGCTCGATCCCCACTATCCACATGTTTATACTCAAATAAATTTAACTAATATGACCATATTCTATATGATATTTTCAATCTCCCTTGAATAGCACAACACTAATGATAAGGATGCTCTATTCCTGTAGAACCATGTCAACTACCTCTACTAACGCGGCCTGTAGAACTCTACCAGGAAGACTAATATAGTGTAAAATACCTACATACCACACTCCAGGTCTAACTAGATGCTCCTTCATCACTATTCAATCACTAAAAATATGAATAATGGTGTCGTACTCCCCTGGTTATCTCCCTTTCTCTCTACCTGGATTCTTCTAGGCTTTCCTCTAGAAGACGGTGCTTCTATATTCCCCGTTTCTTATTCTCCCCCCACTTTGAAGATGTCTCTTCTCTCTTCCCCATTCCTTTTCTCCCCCCTGGTCGTCCCTCTAATGGTGAGTGATTTTTTGTGCTTCATCTCCTCCCATTTCCCTCACCGTTCTCATTGGCGGCACTGCTTTTCTATTGGTTCGAAGACATAAAACACTGATTTAATGCTTTTATCTCTAGATAAGTTATGTTTTAACCTAATTTTGGTTTTATATGATAAAACTCAGGCGGTTTAGGATTGTGTTTTGTTGGATTTCGGTTCCATGTTATATCTTTTTCTTGTTGTTCTTCTGGGTTCTGAACGTTGTCATCGCTACTCTTGTCACCTAATCCATTGTTTTGAAACCACATGATGGTTTTTCACGATAGTTCTTTGGTGATTTGGGGTTGTGGAAGAGATGGTGTTCAGAGGTTCCTTCCTCATCATCTTACTCTCATTTTCCTTTGTTCTTTGGGTGGGTTCTGCTTCCCGAGATCCTATTCTTGCACCGTATTCGTGACACCATGACGATGGCTATGGATTTTTGTTCGATTCGAAGTTAAAATGATGATGGAAAGCTTAATAGTGTCTTTAGTGATCTGGATTGAAGTTTTATGGGACGATTGATGGTGGGTTTTCTCTTGAATGTGTGATTATGAAGGTGAATACAATCAAGGGTGTGGCTTGAGGTGGGTCGTCACTCGATATTCGTCAATTGTTGTAGCCTGGTGGATATTGATTCATGGCGTTGGTGGTGCCTCATTGTTGAGGTCCTCGACTGCTTCTGATATGCCCCTGCTTTATAATTCCATAGCTCCCCTCACAGTCGATCTGGAGTTGTGTTATACAGGAAGTAATGGGAGGTGATCTTTTAGTGATCGATGGGGTTCTCGGTGGCTCATCTTCATTGGTTGAGTCCCTTCGGTATTTTCTGGTATTATTTTGATTGTTATTAATTCATTATTTTTCATCATTTCAATAGTGCTTTTGGGATCACAGTTTTGGCTCGAGTTTCCCATTAAGGCGGTTCGAGGATGGAAAGGAAATTTGATTTCTGTGTCTGCAGCAGTGCTGGTTGCGACTATCTGTTGATGTTGGTATGTGAGGTGGAAGATGTCGATTAAATTTTGAAATTTGAATCTTGAATAGTGATTTTTGGCCAGCAGTACTATTGATGGTTTGTGGGGGGCTCGAGGCTACTGTAAGGATTCATCTGCCCAGGTGACGTCTGCTCTCGAGGTGGTGTGTCAGTGCTTGGTTTGTTTTTCATATTTTTAATCTTTGTGGAATTTTTTGGAAATGTCATCTGGTTTCATTAACATTATCTTAACTTTTGAAATTTTTATTTTAGTTTCTCTGTAGGGGGGTTTTGACATTGGTTTGGATGCTATCTAATTGTGGTTTTAAGGTTCCCACTAATCAAAAAAATGGTTTATTTAGAAAATGTTAAAAAAGGATTTTGAGGAGGTGAAATCACTACA
This sequence comes from Viscum album, assembly GCA_963277665.1. Lineage (NCBI taxonomy): Eukaryota > Viridiplantae > Streptophyta > Magnoliopsida > Santalales > Viscaceae > Viscum > Viscum album. Next base: position 27,154,670 of record OY728151.1, read on the forward strand.
ACCTAAGAATTTCTATATTTGTATCATATTATTGCAGGACTCTCACTCTAATGGAAGTCAAGGAAAATGTCAATGATAGTGTCTCGACCCACCAAATTGAGGAAAGATCACCCAATTAGGTATTTTCTGACCAATATTCCTACATGTGTACTCTACTTCACACTACCATACCTAATGTTATCATAATGGAACTTCCTACTCTCAAAAGTTGCACATCCTAATTGTCTAGTAACAACTACATGTCACATAATGTAAGCCTCCCCCAATTTCCGTTTATCTATGTGATCATGATCCAAAAATTCATCAAACTTATATAATAAACATATACTTTCTCTGTACATAATCTTTCACTTAGGTATATTTTAAAATGTTTTTCTATAGCTTCCTAATCTCCTATCAACTCTAGAGAAAATATTTACATATATGTGAAGTATAAAGAATAATTCATCATGAATATTGTGCCCTACCATCGAGGAAATAACTCTATATATTTATCTTTTCATATCTTCTTTGGATAAATGTTCTCCATGAACACCTCCAAGAAGTAATTCCATAATTTAATGTTAGTTTTTCAATATGTAATAGAATGTCCCACAATCACTTTTTTGATCCTAATAGAATAGAGTTTTGTAACATGACTCTTCTCTGAACTGGAGTCTCCAAACGGTCAAGTTTTGTCTTAATGAACTTGCCCCAAAATTCCTCTCCCTTAGGCCCACTCACTATTAAAATCCCAACAGCTCTCCAACTAATAATCCATTTTCAACAAAGAAATTTGTATTCACCACCCACATATGTTATATTTCCATTAATTTCATGAAGCAAGAAACATCATCCCACTATATCTCCCTTTTATCTTAAACTACCACCATCGATGTCTCATGTTACTTGTATGGAAGCTTATTCCTAGGCATTCCCCTTGGTCGTCCCCTCAATAAGAGTCATGGAAGAATATTATATACAATTCCAATCAAAGATCTTAGGTCTCATAACAAAACCTTATTTCATTTTACGTAACATGAATAATCAAAACATTTCACAACATTCCTTTTCCCCTCATCTCCCCACCCGATCAACATTGAGGTGTTCTCACTACCCTTAACCATCCAACTCCTAGGACATGGTTAGTAAGTGTAAACACACAATATAATCATATTTCTCAATTAGACACCAAATTATTCTCACATCACATCATTTTTTCCACATATTTCAATTCATGTTATGAACCATATATATGATTAATCATAGAAACAAGAAAAATATTTCATGTTTAACAACTTACCAATAACTAATTTTCTCTTTAAATTTTTCATTAATACATTTAACAATAACCCTAAGTGCCTAGAATGATTTATTCAGAATAAAATATTATTCCATTCTGATCCATGAATTAAAAAAAAGTTATCAAAAATAATAATCACATCAAACCACAAGTATGTCACCCAAAGTGAAATAATATTTAACTGTAAAAAAAAACATCAAAAAATACAATCCCAAAAAGAGTACTATGTTTTTCACCATACATGGGATTGAAAATCCAATGCATGAACCCATTACCAAGCCCTGACACTTCCTAGTCTCTTGTCTACCTTTCCCATAATCGTAAAATAAAATAAAAAAACTCTGATACGACTTTTTAACGTCTCAACCATGTTGGCACACAGAAGTGCCCCAAGATGGTTAGTTACATGACCTAGATGCCCCATCTGATATTCCAGATGCTTTATATTAGTAGTGAGGTTATAGAAGTCCATTATGGGGAGACCATAAATTCCTTTATTAGAGTAAAACAGTAGCATAATAAAATAATATATAGATTAATAATATGTAATGATATACAATACTAATGTCTTAGATAAGCAAAACAGAAAACAAAATATTCAACTAAATGTGGAGATCTTTCTATGAAAAGAGAAGTGGAAATGTTCCTAAATTAAATTAAATATAATGACACAGACAAATCCCAAGAGGGACCCAAACCCTTTCTGGTTCCCACATCCAATATCAATCCCCAATCACCATTCTAACATAAGGCCATATACCTTAAAATTTTCTCCAACATTAATGTCTGTTCGTGTAGTGATTCAGAAGTATGAGTATGGTGTGAGTACAATACTATAGGACACCACAAATGATATCATAAAATATTACAATCAAAAGATATTTTTATCAGGTATCTAAAGAAAATATGGCAATATATGAATAAAAAGTTAGCATATTATCATTAAATATTTATTTTATTATATTAACTCTAGGGTTCTTGGGGATACACATACCTCTTTACTAGCATTTTCTTTTAATAGATCCTGAAATGTTCCCAAGGTAATGTAATTTCTTCATTCCTGATTCAACTCGTGTCGAATCTTGATGTATTCAACGGTTATATGATATGTCAATACCTTATTTGACTCATGCTGGTGTCAAAGTATTTTTCATGTTAGGTCATATCTAAGAGTGCCTTTATTACAATAGATTAAATTCACACATAAATGAAAAGGTTACCAATGACTATATTTTCATTTATACCTCTATATTGACTGACCATGTTCCCAATCATTTATACATAATTAATTTTTAATTATTTATCCACCTCAATTCCATTATTAGTTAAGAAATTTGTTAAATATTCCAATATATTTAATTAACTCCCTAATTAATTAATTACACCATTACCAATAATTATTTCATCAATTAAATTATTAATCAAAAAATTCATATCCCATAATGAATTTTCAATAATTAATTGTATCACTCTAATTCCTTAATATTCATAATTAATTACACAATTAAATATCGAGATCACAATACCAAGGATCATAACTAATTCATGATTAATTATCTCAATCTATAATATTCAATATATAATAGTTAATCCCTTGATCAGTTTTATAGATTACAAATCCTTAATCTCACAAACAATTTCCCAATTTAATTATCTGATAGGAAATACCCTTATTATTTTGATTAATTCCTTAATTATTCATATATTTCAATAATAACTTGATAAATTAATTGGGCATAATAGTTAACCCAATTTCGGAATTCAATTTATTAATAATGCTATAAATTATTCAATTTTTCATAAATGAAACATATACATGATTATGGGGAATAAATTTTAGACCACCTACCTCAATTAATTGAACGATTTTCTTTTTATAAAAACCCATAAAATCCATGTAGTATAATGAAAGAGTGTTGAGTTCTAAATATAATTACATAAATCAAGATCATGGAAATCAGGATCTAAAAAATCTTGATGTATATCATCATTTCGGAATCTATATCTCAATAATATTTTTTGGATCTAAAGAAAAAAAGGATAAATTCACCCAAAAGATCTAGGAATGGGAGAATAATGAATAGGGAAGTCATTATGATGAGATATACATAATGAACGAAGAGAATATATTTGATACGGGCTTTGAATCCTGATGAACGGATTTCGTATGGTCTGAGAACCCTTCCAAAATGATCATAAATCATCAAAAATGTATAGTCCTATTCCATGATCGAATAGGAGGTGTTTTAGGTGTTAGAGAAATTTTCAATTAAATTTTCAGTTAATTAAAAACATTGTGATTGGTTTTCTGGGTTGTGGAGCACAGTTAGGTATACTAGGTGATAACCATGTATCCCTCAGTACCCCAGGTCACACGGTTACCTGGGTTTGGGTGTGTGGTTTTCTCTAACCATGAACCAACAATGAACATCCCCTTTTTCAAAAAGATTTCCAAAAACTCCACCCAAATGCACCCCAATTCATTACTACATCTAAATCTACATAAAAACAAGAAGAAAGTAACTCAAAATTTGTATTAAGAATCTTTAAAAATGGTCATGATCTTTCATATAAGTTGATAAAATAAACATATCTTTCAATTATGGGAAATTAGATTTTTAAAATACTATAAGAGACAACATCATTGAATTAAAAACTAATCAATGGAGAGATTATTTGAAACCAATGTAAATCAAAAAAATATATTTGGAAATTAATCATAAATAAATAAAATATAATTATATATATATTTATGCCATTATATAATCAATAAAATAGATATATAACCCAGTGAATGTAAAATGAATTACAAAACCCCTTAATTATCAGTTTGTTACACCTCCCTTTCATCGATATTATGGAATTTTTGGAGGATTTTTTATCACACTAGTGGGTGTGGATCATGGGAATAAATTTTTAGACATATATTTGGGTATATATTGTAGATAAACCTAAAATTTTAGTTTTCTATAAAATATTGAATTCATTCCTATTTAATTGGAAAAAGTCAATGGCATTTTATCAAGTATTTAGTCTTTATATATGATCAAGGTAATTCGAAAATATAAAATTGGAACACACGAGGACTAGAAATGACATTATTTATAATTTAATATATATATATATATATATATGAGTTATTACAGAATTTTTATAAATGTATTATTATTTGAAAATACTTTTTAAACATTGAATTCTATTTAATTTTATTTTCATCCCTATTCAAAAAAATGTATTTCATAAACCTATTGAAAACATCTAATTTTGAATATAAAATATTAGATCATCTATTAAACTGCTTAAAAATCTATATAAATTTCATGGGATATCCCAAAAATTCTAAATATTTATAATAGTTATATTTTTTATATTATTTATTAAGTTGTTTTACCGTTTTCATATATTTCACTACATTGCAGCGTAAATGTTTTATAAAAAATTAATAACGTTGTAAATTAAAAATAAATTATTAAAATAATATTTTTATTTTATATAACTTTTAATCAATTTTCTTCATTTGTAAGATACATATATTCAAATACATATAATGAAACATATTTAATATGTTATTTTTAATTTTATATCATTGCGTAATAATTACACAGAACAATATATAAGATTATGGTTATATTACTAATATTTTTAAAAATATTTATAAAAGTAATCAAATAGAAATAATATTCAACATAAAACAAGTGAATATAAATTTTTACTCTTTATTATTAAAATTACGGCATTAAATTTAATACATCTAGCGTTTAACAAGATCTAAATCTCCACTCGAAATTATTTTCATATTTATCATGAATTATATTCTTATTTATATGTTATGAATTATATTATAATTTATATGTTTTGAAATATTTTTGTATGACATTTTTTAAATATTATTAAACATGATTCTTTATATAATTTTAATAAATTTATAAATAATTTTTATGTTATGATAATGTCATAAAATATATTATATCTCTTAAAAAATAGTATTCTATCTACAATTCAACTAAATTTGTCATTAAATAATTCATTAAAATAATAGAGCCAGAAAATAATGTTTTAAAACCATAACTAACATCATTTTATATATCTAAAATTATTTAGGACACTAAAATATCTAAAAACATAAATTCTAATACTTTTTAATCTCTTAATTTTTAAATTTAGTTCTAGAAGTAGAATTGATTCATTAGAGATTTCTAAGTATTATAGGTAATTATATCATTTATTGAAATTGAAAATTAATTAATATAACAAATATTATATTTTAAAACTCAATTAATTATTTTTAAAATTCAATACATTATTTAAAACCATGTGTTAATATAATGATTTTTATGAAAACAAAGATAAATAAATTTTTTAATACATTACTAAAATAGTATTTATGTCATAATTGAGGAATAACATAGTCATTATTCCATATTTTAGATACATATATGTGTATGGAGGAAATAAACTCATCCAATAGTAAAATGACAATTTTTTTGGGAGGTTTTAACATCCTACCTAATAGTTTTATCCTGATTTTACCCACTTTACCAATAATGAGTTGATATATTTTACCATGGAAAAAATTCTCAATGAATAAAATAAAAGGAAATATTTAGAAAAATAGTTCCCCCTTAGTGAAAATATATAATCCATTTTTTGAAGATTTTTTTTCAATAATTGAATGATACCAATTCTACCATAAATACATAAATCGCAACATAAACTAGGTGTCAGAAGATAACAAATTACATTTTTACACCCAAAGAATATACATATAAATTTTTTTATAATGATGAATAAATTTAATTAATTATTAAATAAGAATTATGTTAATTTGCGATAAAATTAAAATTATATTTCTACATTATAGGGAAGATATCAATTATTTCAATAAAATAGTATTTCAACCAATTCATTGAAAAATAAAACAATTTCTGACAATCCAAAAACTATAGACTATGATAATTTTGTTTTACTGATTTCCAAAATTATATAATTCATATAAAATATAGTTAATAAATTTTATATAAATTTTTTATATTATCCATACATAAATATATATAATTGTTTTTAGAAAATGTAATTTTGAAGCATAAAATTACTTTTCTAAAAATTGAGTGCTTATTAATTATAAATTTTTCAATAACTGTAGCTTATATAAAACTATTAAAAGATTTATTTTCATAATATGTTTATTATTATTCAAAACTCACAATTTAACATGTAATTTTTAATTTTCAGTTTCAAATATTAAAATTTCCTGGTTCATTTAAGCCTGAAGTTGTGTTTATATATGATATTTAACCAAATGATAATTTTTTAAAATGAAGCTCTTAAATTTTAAATATGAATTATATAATAATATAGATATATTTAAAAACAATTATTGGAATATGATGTATTAATTATATGTATAATTTGTTTATGTATCTCTCTTTATAAAGATACTAAACTGTTACGGTTCTAGAAAGCGTTTTAATTTTATGTGTTGAATATTTATCTTAGATGAAGAAATAACCATTTATATTTTTCTTGGATTTATATAGGTATTAAATAATGTCTCATAACATCATTTATATAAAAACTATACTAATGATGTATTGTAAAATTTTCATAAATTTTCTGTCATTGAGATGACTTTGTTTTAACAATCAACAACGACACTAGTATAATTATGTCCCTTGGATATCATAGGAAACCTATCAATGAAATACATCATAATATTATCTCGATTAAAAACCATTATTCGTAAAGGACACATTACCTATTAATGAATCATATAAATATATTATCACATACGTTAAACATTAGTAAATTATCATTGCTAACTTATAAAATATTCTGTTATGGGAAATTAACATCACGTAAAGATATCCTTACACTTTACAATTATTATGGCCAGGAAATTAAATAAAATATAAAAAAAAATTTCTTCTTATGTTATAGTACCATAGTCAATATTTACTAAATCATTTAGAATTGGGTGATTCTCCACCATAATAGTGGATAAGATACCACATTATTTTCGAATAAATGTATATTATACTATATTTTAATTACATGGATGATAATATATAGCAATATAATAATTCTTGAGTAGTTACAACCATATAATTTTCCTCATATGTTTTCACCACAGACCAACAATACTAGATTACATATTAATAAAATAAAAATTATTTACTGGAATTGACAAAACCTATAGATTACCATATATACCTATCACGTAAATACATGACTTAAATAAATATTTTACTAAATTCCATTTACATTAAATTTTTTTATATCTTTATATGATTATAAAAAATAATATACACATAATCCCCAATAATTTCTGAACTAATGGGTATTTTAATTTTTCCCACTAAATATAAAACTAAATAATCCATAATAAGTCCCTAAAATCCCCACGTGTCCTACCACACATTATATGCTTCTATCCATATAATTTGAAACCCATTAAATTATAAAAAAAATTGAAATATAACTTAATGATGCATTGTGATTATATTCCTAGTATGTTTAAACACATAGTTGATAGAATTATTAAAAGACATGGATAAAATAATATAGAAGGAATAATTAATCAACATAATTACATAATCAACTAAAATTAAGAGTATAATATATCCATGGATAGAAATTTATATAGCTAAATCATGTGAATATAAATAACTGAATTCATAGTGATATAATTAATATTTAAATACATATTAATCTTACCTCAAGGCCTCATCCGAAACATCATTCTTACCATCAATGATATATTCAAGAATTTATTCTTATCATAAAGATCTCGGTCAAGATGTACTTATTAGTTGGGTAAGAATAGAAACAATTTTTCTGGAAAATGTTTTTATAGTGAAACCACCCAATGAATTTTGGGGATATATGATGCGAGGACCCACATGTCACTTGTTTAAGTAAAATGAATTCATCATTAGAGATACTGAGTAAATAACAAAAATCAAATTTTACAATAATTTTTAGTACTTATGTAATTATATATGAAACCCTATAATTTTCACCATGTAAATGAATGGTATATCATTATCATGATATATACTAAAAAATAAGGTTAATTCTAAAAAATACATAGTCATGTGGTATCAGTAATTAGTAAGCATTCATATCAAAATAATATATATGAGGATATTAAATAGTTCCCCAATAAATATATGGAATAAAATTATATATGTGAATCCATAAATGTAACGCCATATATTATAATAGGTATACAATTAAATAAATAATTTACATAATAAATTTAAGTATGGAATCTAGTGTAACACTATTTAATCAAATAAATAGAAAACAATATATTCACAATGTAATTACATTAGAGGAAGTGTTATTTCTATCCATGATGGATGGATAGACTAGAAAATGTATTAATGGGTACACCATTAATAGATAAAAATGTAAAATAAGACATCCATTTAAGGTATTTGGATAGTTTCCGATGAAAATATAACCATTTTAATAATATTAACTCATAAGGATGTTTACATAGATTAAAATCATCCTTAAAATCTATTTTTTAAAAAATATCACTCAAAATGGGATCAAGAATAGAATAATTTGATATTGTGACTCAAATTCTGAAATATATATTCATATATATATTTTTGAAAAAATAATGAATCATAAATGACATAAATTTAAATAATATATAATATTAAATGGAAAATTTTGGAGAAAAAATATAGGTGATATTAAAAATTATTTATAAAATTAATGTAAAATATAGAAATACATGTCAACTTTAAAAATTAACTATTGAATAGGTTAAGTGAATGACTTTTAAACCTTTTAATTTTGAATGATAATATCCAATAATTGTGCCTTTAAAATTAAATAATGTATTTTAAAAAATATATGGTTCCAAAGATAAAACATTTCATAATGAAGTTGTCCTTTTTAAAACATTGAAATTAACTTTGTTGAAACCCATAATTTAGTAAGTGTAATAAATAATTATTTGTATTAAAACATCATTTTTTCAGTTATGATTATAAAATACCATATATCAAAATATTTGGGTTCGGGAACCCTATAATAAAATAAAAATTTTCAATATAAAACATTTTATATCAGGGAAAAATAGATTTGAGCTGCCAATATCTCTTTTAGGAAACATAAATTGTATGATAAGAAACATTATACAAGGATCTAAATGGTAAGAATGAAAATTTATGTAAAATAATGGGATAATTGTAGAGAACACTATCATGAGAGGAATTCACCCATCTTATTTGACATAGATTCAAGATGATGGTCATAACATAATTAACAATAGTTGAGTTCCAAAAAAATCATTATTAATGGGGAAATAATTGAATAAATAGATATTTAATGAAGGGAATAAGATTAGGATTGGTGTATCTAAGGAAATAAAATATTTATGATAAAAATATATCCATTTTGTAGTAAATAAAACAAAAAAAGAAACATGGTGCATAAAAAGTATTATATCTTAAAGAATCAAAATTGAATCCCAAAACCCATTACGATATTAGAAATATTTATTTAAACCCGTTTGAATGATATAATTTCAAATGAAATATAAAATATAATTATTAATCTTCAAATAATTATACATAATATTAATGTATCATTAGTAACACTATTCCAAAGAAAAAATGTTTTATTATAAAAACTATTTCTCAAGGAGTGGAAATTTATGAAATGAAACCCACCCTATATATTTGATTTATTCTTTCCCATATGCATAAAATCATTAAAATTAAAAATAATTTTATTAAATATCATCTTTGAATAATTATTATTCTATATTTAATTTTATATAGAACATTTATTATCACATTATATGTATTTACTATATAATTTCATTTTATGATTTTATGAAAATTGAATTTTTCTTAGCATATATTGTAAATTTTAGCAATAAATGTTGATATTTTGAAACTATTTTAAATATATAATATATCCTTTAAAAAAATATATTATTTTGTTATTAACATATAAGAAACATTGTATTTAAGTAACATTGTCTTCTATTATAGTGTTTCATAGTATTGTTCGAATAGGTGGAAAAACAATCTTAACATGAACATGATATATATTGATGAGTGAGTATGGTTAAGAAATTATATAATTACATTATAATATAATTATCATTGTAATATATATTTCTTTTCATTTTTGTGAATTAAATTTGAGTGTTTCAAATAATGATTCAAAATAAAAATTCAAAATGAAAAATGTTATAGGTTGGATGTAGTAGTCTTCACAATGCACAATTGATGTTATATTTCAATTACATGGGGATTGATAAGAATAAATAATGATATTAAAATTTATATTATAATCATTATGTATACTAATTATATGTAGGTAATTATACTTCATTTTTATAGAAGGTTTAAAAGATAAATATTAGGATGAAAAATATAAGGATTATGTAATATTCACTCTCGGACCTTAAACATTCTGTTGAATGTGTCGTTAAAAATTATATGATTGGAAAAAATAATCGATACAATAGTATGATTCAAATAAATATGAAATTTGGAAGAAAAGTTTTTAAATTGTTGTTAATATATTAAAAGGATAGTATATTCCATGAATGCGTGAAAATGTCGCTTAATAAGTGATGAAAACTATAGTTTTGCGAACACCCTTATATATTTAATAATATAATTACAATATAAAATATTAAATAACTAAAAATGTTGAAATAATATATTTTGAATTAAATTATTGTATTGTAATATACATGAAAGTACTTCCACACATGTTTTAAACAAGTACAATGTTATTTTTTTACATTTTTACTTTAAATAATTATTTTTTATATGGGTTACTATTTTTTATCGAAGTGACAAATTTAAATATAGATATAAAATTACCCCAATTAAAAAATTTATGAATATTAATTCAATATCCTTTTATTATAATTAAATTTATATTTATAAAATTATTATTTTTAGAATTAATACAAATTATATGTAGATAAACTAATTTTTAGAAAAATATTATTTTCATCAAATGCTTTTATTTTTATTAATTATTGATTACTAAATGAATTAGTTATAGTTCATTTAAATATAGGATTAAAAATTATATTAAATCCAATTTTTTCAATATATTAATTTATTTTGTTACTTAGAATTTCAAAAAACAAATTAAACAATTTTGTTGAAAATAACATTTATACTATTCTCAATAGCATACGATATGATAATATTAATTATATATTGATGAGAAAAAATGAAAATGATAATATTCCATAATATTATTATTTTGTATAAAATATGAGTTATAATTTTTTATTATATTTTTATAAGTGGTGGAAACTAATTTTAATAAAAGAGAAATTTTTTTAGAGTAAAATATTATCTATGTTTCATAATTTTTGAACATGAGGTTTGAAATTTTATAATAGATTTATAAAATTAATTATTTTATATAAAATTAAATATTGTATAGAAAATTGGTTTAAAATACTATGTATTCATAATAGTGATGGTAATAAATTTATTTTATTATTTTACTATTATTATAAAAATAATTTATTTCAGAAACACCTCAAAAATTTACCCTAATCAAATATTGAAATTAATAAATGAAATAATATGTTCATTTTATCACACTAAAATTAAATAATTTTATATTTTATATATTAAAAAATCATAAAATTAAATGAGAAATGAATTTTTAGGAAAATAATATATGAAAGTGTTAACCATTATTCATATAATTTTCTATCAATTTATTATAAAATTTGTGTTATTAAATTATATATTTTATTTATATGAAATATAAAACTTATTAAAAATATATTTTCATCCTTAAAATAAATCGTATAAAAGGAAAATTTTATAAAAATATAATATTATGAATTAGGTGATATCATAAATTTTATAGATAAACTAATTATATTTTATCAACAAATTAGTAATTTAAATGATAATTGTTAAAATTTATATGACATATATTTGTTACCTATATATATACATTGTAATATAACTTCTGTAAAATAAAATTTATATAATGTTTCATGGTTTAATTGGTTTGGGGTTGTTTATGAATCAATTTATAAAAGAATATATTAATTAAAATGATCCTCATTTTTTTGTTATTACACATATTTTGATTTATATGATTAAATATGTATTAACCTCTATTGATCAGTGAATATATTAAATCTCTCTCCCAGAAAGGAAATTTATATATTTCATTATAATAATGATCATTATCCCCAACTCCTGGTCAAGTGATGGATAATTTACCCTATATGGATTCAACTATTGATATTCACATGATAAAGCTATCACTTTTCAGAAGAACAAATCCAAGGCCATTATTTGATGCAAAAAAGGATATCACAAACCCTTTATTACAATAAACAATATTTAATTTTAGTGAATTTATGACATCCCCATTATTTCTTTAAATATATATTTACTTTTATTTATCTATGATAACATGAACAACTTTCATGTTTACTTGGTTAGATTATTATGTAATTGATAAATGTTATTAACAACCCACCAATAGTTATTTACTAACATAATGAAACAACATAATTATGTTTTGAATGTGGGAAATGGAAATTCATTGATATAATTCATTAATAAAAGGTAAATAGATATAAAAACCACAGTTAAAATATGACCAAAAAAACTCATTGAATCCAAAATTCACATTTAATGAATTTAAAAAAAATGTTCCCTCAGAACCTAATCATAATTACTTATGTGATTCAATTCCCTTATAATTGTAAGATTATATATTATTGTAATCAATTAATATAATCACCAATTTATAAATAGAATCTTTTAATATTCATTTCCCAAAATCTATAAACATTGAAGGTGCATTATTCAACACAAAATGAATTACTATTAATCATAAGTACCATCCCATGTATGAATAGGAGTATCTGGGATTTCCTCCATAAATTTGAATTGATAGAATATAGAATGATGATTAATCATAAAGAAGTTTATACCCCCTTAATTTGGAGAAAATATTTCATCAATACATGTTAATCGATATTTTTTCTCAAGATTAATTGCATTGATTTACCTTTAATCAATATGAAACCTCATTGAAATGTCCTTATTGTAAATTAGAATTTTCTGAATATAATGATGCAGTTATATTAATTTAAATTTTTTTTAAAATAAGTCCATTACTTACATTATCAACTAAAATAAAATAAATTGATACATTCTTTATGGAAACATATATATGATGTTTGAATTAGAGATAAGATCAATAGAGACTTTATATTCGTGACCACAGGAGATATTGGTAAATGTTCAAGGAAAAAATATATCTATTATATCAAAATGGGTTTTGATTATATTCTGAAAATCGCATCACTCATCATAGATTTAATCTCCCCTATATATTCCGTAATAATTTCACCTTGTTTAGTTACCAGATCTGGTTTCTAAAAGGATTCCTATAATGAAATTTCCCCAAAACAATAAATACATATATACATTCATCATTAAATAGGTATTTTTTATCTCTAAAATAAATTATTTCTATATAATTCAAGATCAAACCCATTTCAATGATTATATCAAAACACACTTTGTCTCTGATGATTATAATTGAAATAATGTTACACCATTGAATTTTAATTTGAACTAAAAACTATATGTTTGTTACAATAAAATTACAATTTCGTGATGAATATAATAAATAATTCAAAAATAAAACTTTAGTTCATGTAATTTTATATATAAATAAAAAAACATCATAGAGTTCATTTATAAAGAATAAAAAAACATATTAACATTGAGAATATAATCAAAATTAACTTCTATCACATCATTATGAGACCAAATTCATTAGTTTTTTTAATGAAATCACTCCCTAGTTATATTTATATCTTATTGGGTATATTTTCATTTTTTATGGGAAATTTATTAGAGTAAAACCCCCAACCAATTGTATTTTTAAAACATCACATTGATATATTCGTTCTTACCTTTGAACTAAGTATCATGATGATCATTCTCTTCAAATTGTATTAATACCACCAATACCATTAAGTAGTCACTTTGGTGATTCTTTATAAAATAATTATATATGTGGAATTTAAATAATCCCTTATTTTGTATTCATATATTTATTTTCTCCTGGATATCATCCATTCTCTTCCACTAGGGTATCTATTTATTAATAAAATATTTATGAAAAACATTCTCGGTCATGATAGAACATGTTACTATCTATTAATATTATGAATTTTTTTAATATACTAATGATATTCTAATAATTAGATTCAAACCATAAATGAAGATATAAATATTTTTTTATGATAACCACGTGAAATTTAGTTTCATTCTTAACCACTATATCTTATTCCATTAGTCTAACATTTATGAATTTATTTTCCATGTATAAACATATCTCCCAAGGAAAATAGTTTTGATGAAAAATAAGCCTAACTGAAATATCCTATATATTTTTTATATCCAAATCCTTTTTTTTCAATTATGGACCACGATTAGGTAATATATCCCTTTAAATTACACAAATTCATTATCATTCATTCTATATTAGAACACCAAAAATATATAATGATATTTCAAATAGAATATATCCATTTCCCACCTCCATGGGAATAGAAGAACCACTAAATGATGAATGTTGTTGTAGGTTAGTGAAAATAGTTAAATTGGTGGGGAAAAATTTATTTTTAAAAATTAAATTATTAGTCAATGAAATATTTCAAAAAAATAGATTTTGATACAAAAAAATAAACAATTTGATAAATTGATTCTGTAATAGTTGATAAATTTCATCTTATATAAAAAATTAATATCACTATTATTGATGGAAACAATCAAATGTAATTTATTCAATTATTTTAGTAAATTATACATCATGAAGTCATTAAAATTAAATGAGAGAGTGCACATAATCTAGTAATGTTTTTTGTAATTTCAGACAATGTTCTCCTTTTTCAACACCAATCAATTAGTGTGATATGTATTATAATGGGTTTCCCATAGATTTGGTATAATCCCAATAACCACATCACATTACTTTAATGGGAACATAACAACCATGTCCCTTGGATTTAATGGGGACCTAGGAATGAAAAAATTCATTTTGATTTAACAGAGTCAAATGAAAAGAATATAAAAGTAGGTTTTAGAAATGAAATGTTTTTTCTGAGTGAATAATATATAAAAATAGTCTTATATGTATCTATAAGGATTAATACAATTAAATATTGAGATATAGATATATGTTTTAGGGAAATTAGACATAGAAATTGAGAACAACAACTATATTTTAGGCCTTAGAGACTGCTATAGGTTCATTATCATAATTCAAGTGTTGTGTAGTTTCATAGGAAAATTATTAAATGGATAACAATAAAAGAATCGTTAAATATATATTTATATCCTTAATTATAAATGGGAAAATTGTGTGAGTATTCAGGCTAATTTTGGTCAATAATAAGTTAAGTGGTATTATTTTTTACCACATTCAATAAATTCAAAGAGGGTATAACTCGATACCAATGTTTACTTGGTATCCTCAGCTATGTATCTGATTCCTTACCTAGATCAATATTCTAATATAATTTCACACTTTATAGATATTTTATCTCCACCAGAGGAAATAAGACGGAGGATTATCATTCTTTTAATTTCACTGGCCAACTCATGCAGTTTGATGTATAAGGGATCAAGAAGAGACCCATCAACTTCAATCCCCATCCATTGATGGTTATTCTAGCCACTATCTATGTATATAACACATCATCTATAATATACTAAATACATTCTAGAATTTAATAAATAATTTATCATAACCATTAAATTTAATCACAATAAATTCCATTTTTTCATTTAAAATAACCTAAATGAAACAAATAGATACGGAAATGATTGTTTGTGATCATCAAAACACCATGAGAGAGATATAGGTATAAAAATATAAACTTATTTGGTGATGAAATATATATTACATAAAAATATATATTAATATAAAATCATTTAAAAAATATACAATAAAGTAATTCGAAATTTTATAATTTTTTCAATAATGAATATTCATAAAATATTAATATAGAGGAAATCAACAAATCATTATTTAAAGAAAATATTTACATTTTTTAAAAAAAAATTCCATTTTGACCTGATTATTTTATATGAAATATTTTTATAAAAAAATAAATAATTTATTCACCTTTGTGACTATCCAAAGGGAGAAGAATGAATGAAATATTATTTTAAAATCAATAAGGTCATTCCATAAGATATAAAATTGAAACATGCTATTAACATGAGATTTTAAATATAGAAAATTCTTATAAATAGTTAGTCGTTAGAATAATAATATAATGGGGATTAATTAATAATTTAGACAACTACCCCTATATAATAAAAATAAAAAATGTAACATGAAGTTTACTTTATTTAAATTAAAATGTAAAAGAATAGAGTAAATATGATGATTTCAAAATAATGATGAAATTTTTTTTGAAAAAATTAATAACGACAATAAAATTTTAATAATATATGAAATGAAATTATAAATTGAAAATTTTTTATTAGATTTTTAAATTCTATTAATATAAAAATAAAATATATAAAATATCGGATAGATTTTGAAATTTATTTAAATAGAGAACTAAAATAAAGAAATATTTATGATTGATTTCCTTTTTATATCAAGGCTAATGTCCAAATGATTCTAGAAAATGAATGATATTGTCTCCTAATCACATGGTCAATTCAACTATAATACACAAAAAAATTATTATAAAATAATATTCTGCTCTATATATTTCTTAATGAAAAACACCATACTTGAGGTGAATTACAACATACTATAAAAAGATTATTATTTAAATTAACCATATAATTTGGATGTCAAATTGATTTTTATGAATATGAGTAACTAAATTATGAAATATATAATAAATGTTCTTACATTATAAAAATATACTAATTAATGCTTCGAAAATAATAACTCATTTTCTAATAATTGCATTTCATTCTACAAAAACACATTTTTTTTAAAATGATTTTGTTACTGTTTTTCAGTTAATATTATAATTAGTTTTTAAAAGGTTTAAATTTTTCATATTAAATAAGATATTATTTTTTAACTCATAAGATAAAAATTATGTTAGTGTTACTTTTTTATATTTTTCTGAATATACTTATTTTTCATTAAATAATGAAAAAATATATACCTAACATAAAATTGATTTTTCCATTCAGATATTTAAATATAAACATTTTATTTTCAATATATTTTAAATTTAACTCTTATAATTTGATTTTAGTTAATATCATTTATTTTATTATAATCATCATTTTTCTAAATTTTTCTTTAAAAATAAATTTATAATGAAAAATGATTTTTTCTGAAAATTTGTTTCTCATCTCATTTTCTTTGTATATTTCAACGTCTATTTCTAACACATATATGGAATTAATATCCTAAAATTGATTCAATATTTTTAATCAGAGAATCCAAATTTTTAAATAGTTCCACATTATTTTTTTTCATTATGAATAGTAATCATGATAAATACCTCTCACCACGGCAAGGTTAAATCTGGTAAATATGGTAAAAAAAGTGATAAGGATTTAAAAAATCTAGTAAAAATGTATTATTTCGATTTCATGAGTACATATTTACCATCATCATCAAATATTCTAATATATGGAAAATATTTTCTATTTTAGTGATAATGAGGATAAAGGTTTTTTAAGTAAAATAAAAATATAAAAATATATCTATCATTTTTCATAATAACAGTAATATATTTTCAAAGGGATATAAGGATTTTATGTTCATTATAAATGGTTATTTTAAATATAAAATAATTTTTTTCATAAAAAAATATTAATTTGTCTTTTGAATAATTACCTTCAATTCGTAAGCATTACTAATACAGTACTGGTTCAAGAAGTATAAAAATAAAGTAAAATATTATTATAACATACAAAATATTATTCCATTGTAAATTTTTTATGTTACAATACTTTCTAGATAAATATAATATATGATTCAGTTATTAAGTGTTTATATTTGAATTAAATTAATATATTTATTTGATTAATTTCAAACTGTGTGAATAGTACCTAAAAGCAGTGTAATGGGATTTTATTTTAAATAATATTTCATTAAATGATTTTAAAAACCTGAAAAAATTGATATATGAACAAGAAGATGATAAATTGTATAATATTCAAAAAATATACCATGTTTTATCCAAATTTTACCATATAAGTAGTTTTATACCCCCTTAGTTTTGCAAATGTTTTGAACATGGTAATGGTTAAAAATATTTAACAAATGCGTTAATCACAATGATAAGGAAACAAATTTCACATAATATTATACAATTTTATTGGTTTACAGTATTTAAATAATAATATATATTATCTTAGAATATTTTCCACTTTCCCACATTCACATGAATGGATAATTCATTACATTTAAATATTTTATGTACTTGAAAGTGTTTACCTTACTTTACTAGATAAGGACACCACCACTCATCCATTATTTACACAACTTTAAAGAAAATAACCTAAACTAAAACATTTTATTCATATTATAAAAATAATTAATAAAGTTTTATACATACCATTATGTTCATAAAATAATTCTCTGGGTCCTTAAAGAGTGATACAAATGTTTTTTCTTCAAATAGGAGGTAATCATCTCTATGATGATTTCCCATTTTAATTATTCATCAACCAAACATAATTCCAACATAAAAATTAAAAAATTAAAGCTAAAGTATTTTAAATATCAGTATTTTTATTTATGTTAATGTAGTAGCCTTATTTATATCATTTTACATCCTTTCTTAATGGAAAACATTGTTTGTGAATACGTTAGGACAACCAGCTCCATGAAGAAATGTGTAAGTTTTCATCACCATATACAATGTCGTGTTATTATTATGGATATAAAAAAATTAATAATATATTTAATAAATGTTATAAATTTTTAATACCATATATTACTTACCTTCTTACCATTCCATCTATTAAAAATGATAGCACTGCAAGCGATATGGGTGGAATAACACCTATATGAAGCGATGTGATTCATTTGTCATATATTGCATTGACGATTGATAATAAAATTTTATTATATGTAGCCAAATTATAATTATTCTGTGATTATTAATGTTGAAATGATAAAATAATGAACACATAAACCATATTTCACGGACAAAAGCTGTTTTCAAATTATGAAATGACTATACTCAAAAAACCAAATGTTAATTTAAGTAAGAATGTAATTAAATATGTGTTTAAAATAAATTATTTAATTATAAGTGGATTTAGCTCTAAACATATATTATAAAAATATATAGTTGTAATAATTTCATTATATAGATGTTAAATAATTTTTTTAGATTGTTTGGAGATGAGGTACGGGATTTCTAGTCTCAATACCATTTCTTTGAGATATGTTTAATTTAAACCACATGTTTTCTTTTATTTTAAAATATAAAATATCTTATAGAATTATTATACCTATTATTTATAAAATTAAACTATTTAAAAGTCCATTCCACTTTATTACCTTCATTTTTTCATTAGTTCAAAATTTATCTCGTCGTAAGAAAAACATTACATTGAAATGTTGTTAAAAATATTTTAAAGATTTATTTCATTAATATTTTTCATGAAAATATATATTAACAAAATTAATTTTTAAATGTTTTTATATTGAAATAAATCTATTATATATGAGTTTTTATGTCACTTTTTAATTTCATTTTATATTTTTCAAAAGGAACCTTTTTATATTTTTACATGGGATGTTTTGATATTTTTATTAAAATGTAAAAGTAATGTTGTGTTTTAGAATATACTAAAATATAGTATTTTATTATTTCCTTAAATGTTATTATTAATTTTTTATTATTTGATAATATTTATTTTTAAAATAAAAGAAAAATACACATTCCCTCTGTTATTCATATTTTAGATTAGAAATTTATGGTTTAAAGGAAATGTATATATCATATAAAAAAAATTAATTATAGGTTAAAAAGTATATTTTTATGAGTTTTATGATATAAATGAAATATTTTATATTTTTATTTTTTTTATGATTATTATAAAAAATTTATAATAATGGGTGATCCCAGTGTATATATCTAATTGCATTTGTAATGTCTATGTCATTTAGAGAATTATGGTGGAATTAATATAGTTGTTATTCAATTTATACAGGTCTTCATAATGGTTCTATGATATTTATTTACTAAGGAACCTATATTATATTTATATCATTTATATTTAGCATTCAATAATATAAATATATTTTATAAATTAATGGAATGAAATTTTTTATGCGATTGATTTTTCCTTTTAATATTAAAAATTTCATTTTTATGAAAATATTTTCTAAGTATATCATGATTTTTAATATACCCTTAAGATTATTTTTTTACATAACGTATTATTTAAAAAATTTTATGAAGAATTTGGATAAAATATGATTTCATGTGAATTAAATTGATTATTTGAGCATCAAAGATTATTTTACTAATGGAATACGAACTTAAATGATCTCATGGTTTTGTAGTGGGCTAATGGGGTTTTTTTGTTTTTTTCAATGTATCCCTTACATTTATTTTTTTTCTCATCCCATAGATTTAAATTATTTTGAGAATACATAAATTTTGAGTAGAATGTTAAATATTTCCAAAGTTCCATATATAAAAGATAACTCAAACATTGAATCTGTGTCTTTGTAATAAACATTTTTAATGGAATGATGGTTACTATGTGAGATTTACTACATTATTATTTTTTCTAGTTATTTTAAAAATATACAATTAAAAGGTTCTTGGGTATGTAATTTATCCAATATTTCTATTATATGGTGTATGTTTTTTATGACCAAAATTATGTCACTTTTATTAGTTACAAAGGCATAAATATAATGATTATTTTTTTAGAAACATATTCGATTGTGCGGGTTCATTCTATTATAGTATGTATTTGAGAAGGTTTTAGATAAATTCGGATGTTACGATGGTATTATGTGAATTTAACATAAAATTTGTGAATTACATCATATGTGTATATGATTATAGTTGATCAAATATCCCAGGAATAGACACACATTTGGATGTTTTATGTAATGTGATTTTATGGTGATTAATTGTAATGGACCGGACCACTCTGCTCATTTCCTTCGCTGAAATATGGTGTTTGATGTGTTCTTGGAGGTCCAACTGACCCATCCCCAACAGTTTTCCAAATTTCTATTTCTGTGAATAGTGTTGCCATTTTTTTGAATAGTGTCGTAGTAAGACAGAAACACTGAGAACGAAATGGTGAGACATATTGGGTGAAAGAAAAACGGGGAGACTGAAACAATGAGATAGATACGTTGAGATAGAAATGGTTAGACAGAAACTGTGAGTAAGAAACTGTGGGACAAAAATAGTGATACATAAACGGTGAGGTAGAAATGGTGAGACCGAAACACTGAGACAGAATTTGTGAGACATTAGCAGTGAGATAGAAACTGGGAGACCAGAACAGTGATACAGAAATGGTGAGACAAAAATGGTGAGACAGAAATGGAAATACAGAAATGGTGAGACAGATCCAGTGAGACAGAAACGGTTAGACATAAACGGTGAGACAGAAATGGTCAGACAAAAATGGTGAGAGATAAACGATTAGACAAAAAACTGTGAGACGTAAACAGTGAGACAGAAATGATGAGACCGAAACGGTGAGACAAAAATGGTGAGACAAAAATGGTGAGATAGAAATGGTGAGAAAAAAATGATGAGACAAAAACGATGAGACAAAAATGGTGAGACACAAACGATTTTAGAGAAACTATGTGACAATAGATGAAAAATGTTTCCATATCTATTTCATATTTCCTTTTCCATATTTCCAGAATTTTTTTATAGTTTTTCCAATTTAAAATATTCTTTGATGTGAAATGTATTCAATGCCATTTTTTTCAGGAATTATGGACGATACAAAGCCCATAACTGCAATATTTATTTCCCTATGGCTCACGATGTTTTTACATGGTCAAACTGTGTGGTTTAATGTGATATGATTTTAATGGGAAATCAAGTGTATCTAAAATCATTGATCCATTAAATCATAAAAAGGCACAAGATAAATTAACCCCTTGTTCTTCCTCTTTATTCACTAGTGCGAGATGGTCGAACCATTCCATCATTCCTGTATGAATCATGAGATCAATATTTTACTTATGGATTGGGTTCCCTAGACATTCTTCTTGCTGCAAGTGCACACCAGGTTTTAGTGCAACCAAGAAGTATCCAACAATAATCAATATAAGGAATGTTTTATCGTTATTCATTTGGGGTTCATCTTCTCATGTTTCTCCTTTCCATATTATAGCATGTGATCTCCATTATTTCGATGGATTTTTCATCGGTTTCAGTTGGTGTGGTCGTACCGTGGAATCCTCGGGTGGATGCAGTTTTCATGAGATGTGTCTATCATTATCTGTTGTGTGGACATTTCTCATATAATGAACATAATGAACAATTTGAGGTAGGGTATTTTTTTCATTTCACTTCTTTTATGTGCAATTGTATTGTTACCATTTTTTATCACACTAAATGATAATGGAATTGACATGATAAATATTCGAACCAGAAAAATAAATTGATATTGATGGTTTTTTATTGCCTCTTGTTTTGATTGATAGTGTGATATCTATTATAACTTTGCTTAGATGTTAGTTATTGACAAAAATCGTTAAAGAACAAAAATATGGATTAATTGATAGTAGTTTGGCTAAAGATAAAGAGTTATGTAAATGAACCAGGTTCTTCATTTTATAATTTTATGTTAATCAAATTGGTGCAGTAAGAATGTTTAATTATTTTGATAGCTTACTGATTAGGTTTTCCATAGTTGGGACCTACGAATAATAAATCGGTAAATCCAATATTGATTAAAGAATTGGTTGTTAAATTAAAAATAATACTTGTAAGGTGGTAAGTTACCCTCTTGATTGTTTGAGGTTCAAGTTCCAAATTGATATGTTGGTTGTTTTCATGTTTCTTGTGTTGTGATGTGAGCCTAGATGGTTGTTGAGATATGTGGGGTAATTGAGGCCTTTTGGTTGTGGAAACAGATGATTCCTAGAGTGGCGAGATGCATCGGTTTATGCATATGGGTGTTGGGGAGGACACCAGGGATGATGGAACAAGATTGATGTAATTGATGGATTCTTGCTGATTCTTATTGGTCGATTATCTACATTACTTTTCCCCACCGGTCAAGGTGGCTGGTCTTGTTTACCCTTCTTCCAAAATAGGTAAAGACGCACGGGGTATGCCATGTGATTTTTGTGCTTAGCTTCTTAGGGGAGGATGGGTCTATGTTATTTCTCTATGTGACAAATACTCAAAGGGTAGTACATCTACTCACCGTTTTGAGCCCCCTAATGTTTTGTAGAATAGATTGTTTTTATAGAATTCCTAGGAATATTGGAAAGTATTTTTGTAATGAATAATTGAATAAATTATGTTAAACTATGGGGTTGGAGTTTGATAGAACATAATTATGAGGTTGTAATTTTAAAGGGATAATGGACTTTGGTTTGGATACTAATGAAATTTAATGCGTAATGGTAAATGGTAAATTAATTTTTAATGAATTAATTAATGTAAAGTTGAACTGATAAAAATGGAATGAATTAAGGCAATAATGATTTCAAAATGTTGGTGTGCTTATAGGATACCTAGTGTTAGAAGTGGCAGCCGGGAGTCCCAGAGGCGTTAGCTGCAATTGAGTCTAAGACTAAGTTATTAGCATAGTGTGGTTGTCAGCTATATTATGTTCTATATTTTTTGTGTTTCTATACGCAACTCAACCCCATTAGTAAGGGAAACAGACACCCCGAGGATTTTATCCCCTTAGAGGTTATTTTATCCAACAATCCAGTGGGAGGATGGATGGATGACTACCCCATATGGCCTTGCTCTCTTCTCTTGTTGGTTACATGGGCTAGTAGGAACATTGGTTATATATCCCCATATATGTTTGTATAGGTCTATAATGGCTTGTGGTTATTCACAGACATATATTCTAGATATAGTTTCATATGGACTACTATAGGTGTACAGTGCATAGGCTGTACTGGATTGGGGTATAATATCTGACGTATGATACATGTTATGAGAGATGTGGTGGCTCTTGGAAACTACATGGTTACATTCTTGTGTGGATTTTGTGGGTTTGTTGATTGAGGTGCATATTGTTCTTTGATCAGGTGTCTACATTCAAGCCCTTTTTGGAGAGAGATTCTTAGGATGTGCGATGTTGGGGAAAAGCGGAAAACTAGTGGGGAAGTAGTAGTGGGGTACTCTTGATATTTATTTTTATATTATATACACTTGTAAGCGTTACTTGGTTAGAGTATCCATGGGGAGGCTGGGAACATAGAATACCTATTTAAGTGATGAGTAAGTTTATCTTCTTTTTAATGTGTTCCAACATGCTTTCATTACTTTTTCATGTGAGGCTTCAGGGAAGATCCTATTGAAAATACTTTTATACTCACCTTATTCATATATAAATATTTTTTAAGGTCACACATAACTGGTTTAAGATCAAGCTATTTTCTACTAGCATGGGGTTGTATGAGCTATTCGGGCTTGTGGTTGCTGTTGTTTTTACATTGTTTTGTTACTTGTATTTTTACCATTTCAGTTGTAGTTTTCTTGAATGACATTACATAGGTGTACATGGGATTTCATTTTTATTATTGTTTGATTTTGAGTTGGTTGGTTTCTATCTCATCTTTCTCATTCGCATGTGTTCTCATAGAGGGTAATGCCTTCAATTTGTGTGTCTACTATACCCTCAATTATAGTCTCCTAATCAGGGCCTACTGGAGGTAGGACTCGGGGTGTCATTATCTCTTTTTGCACATTTCTAGCCTAGTAGGGGTACAATTTGTGGGGAGGGGGTCATGACAGAGTGGTATCAGAGGGAGGTTGAGAGATAGGATGGAGTCTATAGTTATGCACAAGTGAAGTTTCATGGGTGGTAGGTCAACAATGTTAGTCATGTTTAGAAAGTGATATAAACACTAGAGACCGACTTAAACATACTTCTTAAGGGACCCTATGATCTGATGTATGAACCTTTTAGATTTCTATGGATACTAAACGAGGTGATACTAGTTGCTGGGTAAAAACCTAGGGAAGGACCAAGCATCATTCCTCTTTGTGATTGTGTTTGAAATGGAGGACGTTGGGACATGGTAACCTTAAATGAATAAAAGAAAACATTTAATTAATTAATGTTGAGTCATCCATATTCCAGTTTTAGGGTACCTAATTGTTTTTTATTTTAATAATATATCTCTAGGTTGACATCCCCATCAGGATCACATATGAAGATGTCTAGCAGTCTATTCCAGTAGATCATCGTAGGGTATTGGTTGACGACGACGACATTTGGAGGAGGACACTCTGGGAGTTTCACTACCATAGTCTGAAGAAGTACGAGGGATCCATTTCAGATGCAGTCAGGGAAGGCTGGTTGGTGGAGGTAGAGAATGGATCCAGTTTGATATATTATCAGAATGAGTATTGGGTGTCCTTGGTTGTGGATATGATGCTTTGACAAGAAAGAAATTGGTGATTCTTATTCCTCAGGGATCTGAGGAGTCACCAAACTCATGTGAGGAGTTCGGTGACAAGGTTATAGTCGTGTTTCATTCTTCAACTGTGAAGGTGTCTATTCTCTAGGAGCTTATTACCCTCTGACATGGGAGCTCCAGAGTGCAATAGTTTGGAATCTGTTTTAGGAACCTTTTACGATGTGCATCAGAACTGATCCCAGATTAGGAGGATAAGGCTAGGCCTTATGAAGAGGATTTGCATTCAGATATCCAGTGTCAGGTCACCTCATTTATTTTAAAGACATATCATGAGGTGCTAGCCCAGGAAGAGGTTGTTGAGATGACTTTGGCCAGAATGGGATCTTTATGAGAGGAGATTCATCCTGATTTCTAAAAAATCATAAATGTGGTTTGGTGTTCCCGGTTTTCTGGGAAGAATAGTTTCTATTCAGCTGGGTCTAGGCCTTATCCCTTCATATCTCGTTTCTGTAGAGGTAGAAATACTCATGCATATGCCAATGGATCAGTAGCTTTAATTTCTGGTGGGATTCAATGTCATCAGCAGCAGGAGTACCTGACCTTTCAGAATAGTCACCATGTATAAGGTTATCTGCCCTAGGTTCCTCCATTGAGGCAGTTCCATCCGAGGTAGAAGTAATAGCTATCACCATCTTTTTATCAATATATGGTAGATGGGACAAGTATAGGACAACCCCATGATTCTCCTTGTCCTCAGAGAGCAGATTGTGGCCATCGTGGTGGTCGACATTAGGGTCAGAGAGGTCATGGAGGAGTTCGTGGTCAGCGTCATTCTTTAGCGTTTCCAGCTCCATGTGAGCCAGACCTCATTCGAGGTACCCTTTTATTGTTTTATACCTTGGTTTATTCCTTTCTTGTTTTAGAGGAAACATACACCTTCTTATCATCTACCCGTTTTCATGCTTTGGGGCTTGCGCTAAAGAGGCTTCAACTGCCTTTGGCATTGACTATGCCAGTTGAAGGCTGAGCTGACATGATTGAAGTCATAGAGACTGTGAGCTAGTGTTGGGGCAGCAACTATCTTGGGGACATTTCCTATGTTTATGGATACAACCATATGATTTCATCCTTGGCATGGATTGGTTGTATTTGGGGAAGGCAATGGTGGATTGATTCAAGAGGCAGGTTGTGTTCATCAATGCGGATGGAGATCCAGTGATGTTCTTTGGAAGTAGAGACCCTCAGATTGGTCAGAGGTTTGTTCTATACTTATCATCTATTATGTCTCTGCTGATGCTGAGTTCTATGTAGGATCATTAGTTTGCGTTTCTTGGGGTCATAGAAGAGTACCCTGATGTCTTTCTAGAAGAGGTTGTAGCATTACCCCCTCGACGAGAGATCAATTTTGGGATCAAGATACAACTATGAGAATATACTATCTCTATGTAACCATATAGTATTTCCCCTTCAGAGTTAGGAGAGAAACATATATATCTTGATGTTCTGTTACAGTGTGGTTTTTTTCATCCAAGTGTGCCACCCTGTGGTGCACTAGTTTTGTTCGTGAATAAGGTTGATGGAAATTTGCGGTTGTGTTGATTATAGTCACTTAAACTAAGTTAATTTAAAATTTTGTATCCACTTCCTTGTATTGATGATAAATTCGATCAAATGAATGTTGAAATTTGGTTCTCTAAGATCGTCTTCCTATCAGGATATCATCAAATGTGTTTGGTGGATGAGGATATCCTGAAGACTACTTTCGGTTGTCATCATGGGCATTATGTTTTCATTGTAATGTCGTTCGGTGTGATGATTTCTATATATTTGTTAATGGGATTTATGTATACTGTGTTATGTGTGTTCTTGGACATGTTCGTTGTGGTTTTTATCAATGACATCCTTCTGTAATATACATATGAGGAGGAGCATGTAGAGCATCTACACGCCGTGTTGAAAGTTCTTCGTCAACATCAGCTATTTGTGATGTTGTCGAAGAGTGAGTTTTGTGCTTGAGAATTCCTTTTCATTAGGCGTGTCATGTCTCTATAGAGAGTAGTTGTGGATACAACAATTATAGAAGAAGTTATGTCTTGGGTAGCCCCCAAGACAGTGTTAGAGGTGCAAATTTTCCATGGTCTCGTAGGCTAATATAGGAGGTTCGTATCCGTTTTCTCTAAAGCTCTGAATATTCTAACATATTTGACCTGGTAGGATCAGGAGTTAATTTGTACTGATTAGTGTCAGGTAGAATTCGAGTATATAAAAAACAAATTAGTATGTGCTCCAGTTATTTTTCTTCCACCAGAAGGATTTTGTTTTGATGTTTTCTACGATTCTTCACATCTGGGGTTAGGTTTTGTTCTCATACATAATAGATCAGTTGTTTATGATGGGTCTCGGTAGTTGCATCCCAATTAACCTAACTATACCACCCATGATATTGAGTTGGTATCCGTGCTGTTTACTTTGAAGTTGTATAGGCATTACCTCATTGGTGAGTGCATTGTGATTTTTACCAATCATAGGATCATGATGTTTATTTTCACCCAGCGTGACTTAAAATTGTGACAACGTCGGTGGATAGAGTTCCTACAAGGAAGATGACATTGAAATATCTTATAAACCAAGTAATAGTAATGTTGTAGCTGATGCGCCGAGACAGAAGTCCATAGTGTAGCAGTGCATGAATCTGGTGACTCATGGAGAGTAATGGAAGAACAGTCTGCATTACATCATGATATGGGAGATGTTGAGGGGCAGAAGTTGTCTTTTTCAGATGATGGTGTCGTAATCTCTTGTGAATAAATTTGAATATTCGTAGTTGGGTGATCTTGAGGTGGAGGTCTAGAGTGACCTAGTTGTTTTTGGTGTGGCCCATGATGGTCAGTCGAAGGATTAACAACACCTATTGTTGAAGCATGAAATTCTTTTAGTTCATTTGATGATGAGCAAGATGGTTCACATAGAGTTTCTTAGTTCACACATAGCGGTAAATCCTATCCTGAAAAATATGTACCATGCCTTGAGGATATAGTATTGGTTGCCTGGGCTTAAGAGTGTGGTTGCAGAGTTTGTGTCTCGATGTTTGGTCTACCTATAGGTGAAGGTAAAACACAGTGTTCCTGGTGGTATTCTCCATCCATTAGATATTCCTCTGTGGAAGTTGGAGGAAATCTCAATAGACATTGTTACTAGTTTACATCGATCTCTGGGAGTACATTATGCTATTTGAGTGGTAGTGGATCACATAACGAAATTGGTCAACATTATTGTAATCAAGGAGTCAAGATCAATAGAATTTTTTTCAAGGGAGTATCTAGAAGAGGCGGTGAGACATCATGGAGTCCATGGATGGTCATTTCTGGTCGAGATCCTCGCATTAATTCTAGGGTGTGGAGTGGTATCTATAAATCATCAAGTTATAAGGTTTCCCTTAGAAATGATTTTTATCCTCAATTGGATGGTCAGACAAAGCGATCTATCAAGACTCTTAATGGTATGTTATGCTTTAGTGTTCTTGATTTTTCAGGTTCGTGGATGAGGCACTTAACTATAGTAAATTTCACTTATAATAATAGTATTCACTCCACCATTGGTATGGCGCCATTTGAATCCTTGTATGGATAACCATGTCGTTCTTGGTCATGATAGACTGTGTAGGAGAGTAAGAAATTCTGGGGCCTGAAGTGGTGTAGAATATAACAATGACTGTTCGGGTGATTCCAGAGAGGATGACGACAAATCAAGATTGTTAGAAATCATATGTTGATCGACAGAGGAGACTCATAGAGTTTATTTTTAGAGATCATGTGTTTCTAAAGGCGACTCCCCATTGTGTACAATAATGTTTAGGTCATTATAGTAATCTTTATCCATGGTTTTTTGGGCCTTTTGAGGTGTTATATATTGTTAGAGACGTGGCGTCTAAAGTAGCACTTCTCTCATAGATGAGTCAGAAAATTGATGTTTTCAATGAATCATTTCACTGTCGTTATCTTCATGATGAATCTCACATCATTGATTGGGGAGAGATCGATGTTGATGATGATGTGACCATTGAAGAGAGACCTCTGGGGATCTAAGACCACAAAGAGAAGTTGTTTCATGGGTGTTCTTTCCCCTTGGTTCATGTATTGTGGTGACACATTGGCATGAAAGAGTGTACCTGGGAATGTGAGTCACAGATATGTGCTCAGTACCCAGAGTTGTTTGATAATTAACCCATTTCATGTAATAATGTCTGCATTGTGGTTATATATCTTTTTTATAAGAAGTATTTATTTTGTTGCTTCTTATGGATTGACCTCTTTTGATAAGTATCTTGAATTGTTTTTGTTCAAACCCCTTTTTAGTTTTCATTTAGGGTGTTTTTTGATTCTTGAGGATAAAAATGTTTTGAGAGGTATCTGATCTAATGTAATGGACCTCAGTGGTCCTTTCCGTTGCTGAAATATGGTGTTTGAGTTGTTCTGGGAGGTCCAGGTGACTCATCCCCAACAAATTGCCAAATTTCCAGTTTTGTGAATAGTGTTTATAGTTTTATAAAAAGTGTAATGATGAGACATAAATGGTGACATCTAAATGTGAGGATATAAACGGTGAGATAGAAATTGTGAGACATAAACGATGAGACAGAAATGCTGAGAGAGAAACGGTGAGAGTGAAACGGTGTGATAGAAACGGTGAGACAGAAACAGTGAGACAGAAACTGTGAGAGAGAAATGGTGAGAGAGAAATGGTGATAGAGAAACTACGAGACAGAAATGGAGAGACAGAAACGGTAAAAAAGAAACGGTGAGATAGAAACGGTGAGAGAAAAAAGGTGAGACAGAAACGGTGAGACAGAAACTATGAGAGAGAAATGGAGAGACATAAACGGTGTGACAGAAACAGTGAGACAGAAATGGTGAGACATAAATGGTGAGACTGAAAAGGTGATACAGAAACGCTGAGATAGAAAAGGAGAGACAGAAATGGTGAGACAAAAACTGTGAGATAGAAATTGTGATACAGAAACAGTGTCATAGAAATAGTGAGGCATCTCATGAACAGTGTTCGAGAACTATTTCATAAATCGTTTTCCAAATAAATAGTTTTTTTCCAATTTTTCCGATTTAACATTTTCATTGAAATAAAAATTAGTAAAATCCTTGTTTTGAAGGATTAAAGGACGATTAAAAACCCATTACTCCTATATTAATTTCCTTATGGCTCAGTATGTTTTGACTTGTTCAAACTGTATGGTTTAATGCAATCCTCTTTTAATGGGAAATCGAGATTATCTTAAATCGTCACTCCGTTAAATGTTCATTAAGGATAAAATATCTTATTCCCTTGTTTTTCCTCCTTATTCTCTACTGCGAGAAACTCGAACCTTTCCTTCCTTCCCATTGTAATCATGATATAAAATTGTTCCCCATGGAATGGGTTCCCTCAAGGTTATTCTTGCTGCATGTGTACCCCCTGTTTTTGTGCATCCAAGATGTATCCATCATTCTTTGATATAAGGTATGTTTTATCGTCGTTCTTTTGGGGTTCATCTTTTCTTGTTTCTCCTTTCCATATTATAGTATTTGATATCCATTCTTATAATGGAGTTTTCTTGGGTTTTGGTTGGTGTAGTCGTATCATGGAATACTTAGTTGGATGTAGTTATCACAAGAGGATGTGATCGTGATCTGTTTTTTGGACAGCTCTCGTATATAGATCATCAAGAACCGTTTATGGTAAGGGATTCATTGCTTATCTATTCTTTTACATGAAACTATATCCTTAACATATTTTATCCCCCTTGAGGAGAATGGAATTGACATAATAAATATTTGAACCAGATAAATAAATTGATATTGATTGTTCATTATTGCCTCTTATATTGCTATATAGTGTGATATCTATGATTTATTTGTTTAGATTTACATTCATGATAGAAATCGATAAAAGACGTAAACTGGGATTAATTTATATTTGTTTGGCTAATGATAATGTGGAATGTAAATGAATCTAGTTCTTCTTGTTGTAAATTGAAGTTCTTAAATTTTGTGTAGTAATCTTGTATAATTATTGTGATATCTTACTCTTTAGGTTTCCCCAAGTTGGAACCAACTAATAATAAATTTTTAAATCAAATATGGATTTAAGAACTTTTTGTTTGATAAAAAATAATACATGTAGGGTTTTGAGTTACCCTCTTTCTTGTTTGGGGTCCAAGAGATAAATTAATATGTAGGTTGTTTTCATGCTTATTGTGCTGTCATGGGAGACTAGTTGGTTGCTGAGATATGTGGGGGAATGACTGCATTTTTTTTATGGAAGTAGATGATGCCTAGAGTAGTGAGATGCATCTGTTTATGCATGTGCATGTTGGGTAGGACACCAAGGATGATGGAAATGGATTGATGTGATTGTTGGATTCATGCTAATTATTAATAATAGATTATCTTATTTACTTTCCCAATTGCAAAAGGCATTAGGTCTTTCTTACACTTCTTAAAAAAAAGCAGAAGATGCGCGAGGTATGCCATGTGCTTTCTGTGTGTAGCTTATCAAGGGAGGATGGGTATACTCTCTTTCTATAGGCTAAAAAGACACAACATGTAGTACATCAACTCAACGTGTTGAGGACCCTTGTGTTTGGTATCATAGACTGTTTTTATATAATTCCTGGGAATATGGGAATGTATTTCTGTAACGAATAATTGAATAAATTACGTTATCCTATGGGGTTTGATTTTGTTGGAAAATAATTATGAGGTTGTTATTTTAAATAGACAGTGGGATTTGGGTGTGATGATAATGAAATTTAATATGGAATTGTAAATGGTTAATTAATGCTTAAAGAATTATTTAACGTAAGGTGGAACTGATAAAAAGGGAATGAAGTAAGGAAATAAATATTTTTAAATGGTTTTGTGATTATTTGATTTTTAGTCATATAAGTGGCAGTCGGGAGACTGAGAGATGTTAGGAGTAGATGATTCTAAGACCTGGTTATGCCTATAGTGTGGTTGTGAGCTATAGTATATTCTGTAATTTTTGTGTTTCTATAAGCTAGTCAACCCCATCTGTAAGGGAATCTGACACCCCCGAGATTCTGAGCCCTATGGGGTGTTTTCCACCACATTATAGTGGGAGGATGGATGACTGACTACCCAATTTGGCCCTTCTCTCTTCTCGTGGTAGTTACTTTTGCTGGTATGCATTGTGGATAGTTTTCAACATATATGTGTGTAGAAGGATATTATTTCTTATGGTTATTCACACACATATATTCTGGATATAGTATCCAATGGACTATTATAGGTGTAATGTGCATAGGTTGTAATGGCTTGTGGTATAATACCCGATGTATGATACACATTATAAAAGCTGTGGTCGCCCCCAGAAACTACCTTGTTATATTCTTGCATGGAAGTGGTGGTTTTATTTATAGGAGGTGAATATTGTGCTTCACCCATGTGTCTGTAGGGAAGCCCTTTTTTGAGAGAGATGCTTATGACTTGCGGCATTGGGGAAAAGTGGAAAACAATGGGGGAAGGACAAGCGGGGTACCCTTGATATTAATTATTATATTATATACTATTGAATGTGTAACATGGTGGGAGTATCCATGATTTTGATGGGAACGTAGTATACCTGTTAAGGTGACAAGTTAGTTTCACTTGTTTTTCACTATGATTTAGCATGGTTTCTTTACATTTACACGATAGTCTTCAGGGAGGATCCTACGTAGTATACTGTTATACTCCCCTGATGTATATATAAACTATTTTTCAGGTCACATCGAGCGGGCATAAGATCTAGCTTGTTTCTATTAGCTTGCGGTTGCAGGAGGTGTTAGGGCTTATGGTTCATGTTTTTTTACTCGCTTTGGGTACTTGTAGTTTTCCCCTTTCAGTTGTAGTAGTTTTTCATGACATTACATATGTTTACATGGGATATAATTTAAATACATTCATGATTTGGAGTTCTTTGGTGTCTCTATTATCTCTATCTTCTTCATGTGTTCTCTTAGCGGGTAATGCCTCAAATTTTTGGGTTTACTATACCCTCGGTGCTAGTCTCCAACCTGGGGCCTACTGGAGGTGGGACTCTAGGGTCATTATCTCTCTTCTGACATTACCGACCCATGAAGGGAACACTTTTTAGTGAGGGAGTTGTTAAATTAATGAGACATTGGAAGAAATTTATTGAGTTTTCATATATTTTAATGGTGTATATTTCCTATAATTTCAAAAATTATATTAATGAAAATATTATTTATGGAGTGAGAATTTTATATTTTTTGGATATAGGTTAAAAGTTATTAATTACATTTAGGGTTAATATTGTCTTTGATGTTGCTGTAATTTTGGTTATTTGTGAAAAAATGAAATTAGTATTTGAGAACATATGATTTATCATATTAATAACCATGGGAATGATATTTTAATTAGTGGAAATGGGATTAATGTTATATTTGATGAAGTTAACCATTATTGTAACATTGTTTGACTAAGGTAAACAGAAATATTTTTTTTCAATGAATGAGATTTATTTGGGGAATAAATGTGGAATTATATTTTGGGATCCTATATAATTTTATATTTTACTTGTGTTATTTCATCTTATTTATATAAAATATTATAACATTATTGATATTGTATGATTATGACATTTACATTTTTTGGAAATATGAATTTATGAGTGATTAATTTTGGATGGAGATAAATATTAAATGTTTATCAGGAGATAAAATCATTTCATTTATGTTATTTTCTTTCTCATGTGGTTGGGAGTATTTAAATTAATTTTATTGTTATTTATTTATGGAATTTTTTAAGAGTAAATTTATGTGCTATTATTGAATAATATATGATTATTTATTGTTTCCTCTTATTTTATATTAGCTTACATTTAGTTATATACATTCGTTTTAGATAATGTGTAAATATTAGAAGAATAACATGTTATCTTATTTAGATCATGTTATCCATTAGAATTATCTATTAGGGATTCAGAAAAGAAAAAATAATCATGAATATTCCATTCATATAATAAGTGAGGCGATAAATGTTTAAATTTGAAGAATAAAAATAAAAGGATTAAATTTTGATTATTAAATAGATGAAAATAAAGTAATTATATTTTTTATATTTATATTACAATAATAGTAAATGAATCCCTCACCCAAGGATTAAAATCATGAAAAAAAATGTTGCCCTTTTATGAACATTTTTTATGAATTGATGTTATCTACACATCAAAATAATATATTTCTTTGTCTTTCAAATTTATCTTCTTCCAAAGTCCATGATTTCAATTCCTACATATGTTCTCTTTATATAGAAATCTAGTTAGGTGTTTTTCAATGAAACATTACCATATTTTTTTATGATATTAAATAGATATTTTATCCATTTATTATTTTTTTTTCTTTAAATAATTGTATTCTAAAATACTAAAAATGTTTTGCATTCTTGATTGTATGGTTTATCATCAAATCACTATAGTTGTTTTTATGAAAAAATGTACAAAACAATTTATATATTTAATGAAAAAAATTTTGATAATGAAATTTCATTTAAAGACGAAGAGTGATACAAACCAAAAAATTTGTTTAAAATAATAATATGCTCAATAGATTTCGTAACACATAACACTAACCATTAAGGGAATTGAGATATAGTCTAAAATTATTTTTATTTAAATTTTTCATTTATTACATATATATTAAAATTATAATTATTAGTAGGGGATTATGAATTTAAAAAAATATATGGAATGTTAATTCTTAGTAAACAAATATTTATAATTCTCTCAAAATAAGGAGTCATTTTTAGTAAATTCATTTAATTTTTCAAAAATAATATTTTTCTAAAATAGTATTTATTCTATATTTTGAATTAATAATATTATGTATATAAATAACATTTAAGAATTTAATTTTTCAAATAATATACCTTATATGAAATTAGCTTATAAAAATTTACCTAGAGTGAAATTTTTTGTTTTTTCAGAAAAGTTATATAGTTTAGTTCATAATGAATAATTACCAATTTTAAATAAATTATCCTTTTATATTACTATATTAATAATGAAACATTTTTTAGAATACATAATTCTTTAATTAATTAATTTATATTTAAATTAATTCAATTAATTATTTTTTAATTTAAATTGTTGTTTTTTTAGTATAAAACCTTTTTATTCAATGCATCTTTCAGGAGAAATATTTTTCAGGAATTTTGTGGGTTTACAATAAATTAAATTTATAACATATAGTGATTATATTTTATAAATTTTAGTACATATTTTGGATAATCATTTATAAAATCTAAAAATAGTGGAACATTATTTTTTGTCATTATAAATTATAACATTGATACATATTTTTGACCTTTAATTGGGTGAATCTCAAAATTAAGGTCACAAATAATATGATATTACATTAATAATATTTCTAACACATGGATAATTTATATATTAAGTGTTTTTTCAATCTTCATACAATATTATAATATATGGTAATTTTGTTCCATTGTACATTGATATGGAACATAATATTATTTTAATTAATGGATATATCTAAAAATTTCACTCTTTTTATTTTAATAAATCTATTTTTTTCTTATCGATAAAAATAATTATGTTCAATTATGAATTACTATTTTAAATATTAATTTATTTCACTATATAGTTAAAATATTTTTAATTATTATTGAAGAAATAATTACCATAATTTAATATGCAATACCGACACACTTCTTTTAAAAGTAGTAGAAAAACAAATTAATCAATTTTAAGAACTAATAATGTATTATTTTTTGTGTGAGTTATGGTATTCCATGAATTTTTTATACAAACATAACACATTATTGTTTTTTAAATGATTATATTCTAATTAATAAACTATATTGATGTTATTAAATTCAAACAATGTCAATTGTCCCAAAAAATGAACTTAATGGAATTTTATGTTATATATTATATTATTAAATGATTTAAAAAAATAAAAATATTTAAAGTGTACAAGGGGGATGTAATATGATCTGAAAATTATCTCTCAATAATATTTTAGTAAATTTTTACCTTATAAGTAATTATAGAACCCTTTAGTATTGAAGGAGTTATAACCATGATTAAGGTTAAAATTCATTAATGAAAGTGTTAATCCTAAAGATAAGGTATATAATACCACATAATACTTTCGAAATATAATTTTTTTAATTATTTGAACCAAAAATATAATTGAATATAATTTGTTTCTAACATTATTCATAATTAACTTGAAATAAAATTAAATTTTATAAATATTCTAAATCATTCAACATTTTTTCCTTTCTGTTACTATAAAATGAAACCACCTATATTCCAATATTCATATAAACAATAGACATATAGACAAACCAAATCTATCTAAAAGTATTCCAAAAAACCTTATCCATAATATAGAGATTTCGGTCACATCAAATTATCATACTAAGGGTCCCTAAAGAGATTATTGAATGAGGTTATTTAAATATGAGGTAATTGTATCAATTAATCATTTTCATTATTCTTATTTCTATTACCACCATAAAATAACATTATTTGAGAATTATTCTATTTTAATTACATGAATTTTTTTGTGACTTCAAAAATATATTATAGACTTATTTTATCATTCCATTATAAAATAATTTTTTTAAATCAATTCCAAATTTATACCTATGATATTAAATTTGTTCGAGAGTTATCCCATACTATATGACAATTTAACAGAAAATATCATTTTAAATGATTTAAAAATATATTTTCTAAATCATCATATTCCATTTATATATTCATAATATCCATTTCTGTATTTATTTTATAGAAAAAATAAATATTAAAGGATAATTATTAAGTATTCCTTGAATATCTATTAATAGCCTTCAAAACTGTTTGTATCATTTTGGATGTGTGTCAGTTGATTTGGGGAATAAAATATATAAGTGGGAATATTTTTACCCCATAATATTCTCTCCAAAAGGGTCTGAAAACCATAGTTTACTTATTAGACTCCATAGGTAGTCGGTGTCATAATAAAGAGAATCTTCAATTTGATATCCCATACCGGATAGAATGTGCACCATAACCATCTAAATTATATAAATTTATAGGTTTGACATTATTTCCATTCCAATAGTTAACTAAAGCCACTACACAGAAAATACAATCATGCCCACTAGAAAAATATTTAAGAAGACCCTACTCCAAATAAGTCTATACCCATTGAATGTTTTCCTAAACACCATCAATGGATTCAAAAAATCCATTAA
Source organism: Viscum album (assembly GCA_963277665.1). NCBI lineage: Eukaryota > Viridiplantae > Streptophyta > Magnoliopsida > Santalales > Viscaceae > Viscum > Viscum album. The sequence goes on from OY728151.1 coordinate 27,192,836, forward strand.
TACTTCGTAAATAACATCATTAAACTATTAATTTATTTAACATGACTATTTATTTATATATCATGATATGAAATATTTAAAATGAAAATAAATTAAATAAAAATTTTAGATATTAAAATTATTGTTTTTTATTTTTAAAACACTTTGATAGAGAATGGTATAATATTTTTTTCCTTATAAAATGGTCTTGGAAGGTTGATCCATGTTGAGGAGAAACCGATTTCTCTAAGTGGGTAAGGTTATTTGTCATAACCTTTGGTAAATTTCCCTATGATAATAATTTTCTACCCAACACCAACATTAAATGCATTATCTTTTTTTTTCAAGAAAATTATAATAATTTCTTCAGTTGTGGGATTGGTTTCTATTTCTTTTACTAGTTTTCCTTATCTAATAAATATAATAACAACTTTAATAATATCATTAAGGATTACTGTGTATAAAAAACTTATAAATCATGTTTATCTAAAATATGGTCTGATTCATATGATAATTTGAAAATAAATTCTATAATAACTTCTACAATTTTGTAGTGGTATGTTTTATACCTATCTGTTTTTAAATCCAGTCATTATGGTTTCTAAAAAACTATTATAAGAAACAAACTATAACACCTTCAAACCAATTTGATCAATGTTGATGTATTATATATTATAATGAAATAATTAAACAACATATTATTTTTCTATGATAATGGTTTAATAACTATCATGACAATAAATATATAAAAATTACTATATGACATATAATTTACAAAATTTTTGTACAAGTATTTATTTATCGATTATAAACTTTTAACTGATCCTACATCATATTATAGTTTATTAAATTGAATAATATACATTAAATTTGATGGTGAACTCATATATTTTGTGTCGTAAGTCTAATATAAAGGATAACATTGAATACGAAATATAATGTGAACATATGAATAATTGAATTTATAAAACATAATCAATGTATTGAAATTTCAGTAATTGAGTAAATAATCACATGATAGTTAATTTGATAGTAATTCATAATGATGGAAATTTTACACATATCATCACGGTATTTTAACAATACATCATACATATAAGGTATGGACACTATATCTACCATAAATTAATTGTCTCATGAGACCAACAAGTGCATCGAGGTAAATATATTATAATGGAACCCATATATCACATACATTTCCAATTAATTCCATCATATTGTAAAGATATTAGGATATAAATGGTATTATGATCATGGATGAATAAATTATAAAATCATGGCATATTTTATCAGTGAAATTTATATTGTAATAAATTACCTTACTAAATAATTGATTATATGGATTATCAATAGATTTACCTATTAAATTAATTAAAAAGTTTTTTTAATGAATTACATTGACTCATATATATAATAATTTGGGACCCACAAGGTATAAATGAGAACCTATATAATGTGAAAAATGCAGATTTTTAGTTACTAGGTAATTATAATGATTAATAATATAAATGATTTTGTGAAATATGAAGATTATAGATTCTATTGAGATAGAACAAATAAAATGTCATTAAATCCACAGTGTAATAAAATAAAATTCTTATTTAAGATTTTTAAATATCATGTGAATCATACATAACATATCCCATGTGAGTTTCAAATTGAGCATGTAGTAAGGCCCAATTTTTTCCCAATGAGTAAATATTGAGTCAATAAAGAACTGTCCTATTTTTGGTTATTACCCATAGTATAATCTATTATAGGGAATAATATTTTTTTTCTAAACCTATGAATATATTTAACTTCATGTAAAACCGTATAAAATATTTTATTTACCAAAATATAGGCTATTTTCTCACCTATGACGATGTTTGAGCATAATAATAACATATAAATCATGAAAAATTGGGACTGAGATGGGTACTCAAATGGATGGAATTATTAAAGGATATATCTTGAAATACTATCTTAAAAATACTTGATTAAAAACATTTAAATTAAAAATTATATGAAAAGGTAAATGAAAATATGAAATTTTTAATTAAAAAACAACCATTTTCATCTCATGATCTTGTTATATTACATTCAAACCATTAAAACAATAAAATTATTCAATAATGATGAATGTAAGATAGTATACACTCCATGATATATCTACGAAGATGAAAAATATTAATTATTTTAGATAATGAGAAGATGATGCATATATTTATAGGTGTGGTTAATAGAATTTAATGGAATGAATTATTGATTATATTATTTCTCCCCTCTCTTTACTTCAAATAGTGATCCATTACCTCCCTTAATTGTTCAATATAATGATCAATTCCCAAACATGTTTAATATCATAATCTTATTAATGATGATTTATTCTTACCTATATATGATATCATATTTTTTATTATTTTCTCTATTATTTTGAAAATATTAATATTTCTATAAATAATACCAATTACCCCCCCTTATCTAAAAATTACATCTTCATTTCAAAAATAGAATGGATTTATTACATATACAACATAATTATGAACAAATGCCTTTTTTATATTTGGATGAATCAATTAATTAAAACATGGATTCAAAATATGAATGATATAATTTCTAAAATAATGTAAATATTAATACTAATAAAAATATATATTTATACACCATGTCACACCACCACAATACCTAATGTTAATCTTTGAAATTGTAGTACATTAATTGCGTGGTTTGGATATCATTGGACTAGTAGTGGTCACTAATAACTTGAAATTATCTTCTAGATGATTCTTCTCCAACCATAGTTGTTGATGATTTTTTGGGCATGGTCAAGGGGGATCCCCTATGATTAATCCTCCACACAATATCTAATAAATGAACTAGATAATGGATGTTCTTGTTCTTTTAATCCATGGTTCTTTTCAAGGGTGATAATTAACTCTTATATTTTCCATTAATATTATTTAATCCACATTGTTTATTCTTAACAACTATACATCTAATGTTTATGATACCAAGATTAAAAATAAAAAATTGGTTATATTAACTAGTTTTGATATTTTCCAAGGTTCATGCTAACCAAGGGTAATTTTACCCTTATATAAAAAAAATCTAAATTTATTCATATCATTTTCTTTGTTTGTATAATATATAAACCAAAATATTTATTTTCTATTCTTAATAGAGACGTTTCTAGTATACCTATTATTATCCATTCATTATGATACTCCACATTACAAGATTACTATAGGAATCCATCCCTCTCATAGATAAACATTACATAAAATTTTATGAATACATAAACCATTATACAAATAGACTCCCAAACACTGTACTAGTCTATGACCTTGGAAAATATGGAAACATGAGAACTAATACATCAGTGAGAAACATTATATATAAATTGCTTCTTCTTTACTATCACCCTTCTCATACAATCAAACATATTACATTTATTAATATCCTAGGGTAGGAATCATTATGAGGGGTGATCTCAGATGATAAAAAAGGGTAAACAAGGGAGGCATGTATGCACAAATATTATCATAACGGTGTGAATTTGTGTTTTTGAATATATATTATCATTCCATGTATGTCACAAATCATAAATAGTATTCATATCATATATATTGTATTTTTTAAGACATAAATTATAATGAAATAATGACTCTATTCCATGAAGACATTATATATGAATAAATTATGTAATTTTGGTAGACACATAAGCATATAATATGATTTCTATAGTAACTAAGGCATTGCTTTCAATACTATCATAGTAATATGGGTTCACTACACATACCATCTTGGTAGTCATGTTTTACTACCATGGAAATATTAATTCCATGATTTCACATCTCATACCATCGTGGTAGTAATGGTTTAATATCATGTCATGTTTAGTAGTAAAGGTTCACTACTAAACCCATAATAATATATCTCATGGTATATAAATCTTTACATAGTGAATTTGATGGAGATATATTTCTTACTAATCCCAAATTTCAGTCATATATACATGTGCCAAAAATTCATAAACAATAATATCAAATCCCATGATATTAAATGTGAATCTGAGACATGTAAACATTTAATAACATTTGGAAAAAGATTTATTATTAATAATCATTTCATCATAAGAATAACCCATAAAAGGGAAATGGATTTTAAAAATATAATAACTTTGAAAAAGAAATGTTATTCATAAAAACATTTCATTAATAATAACACATTTAGAGAGATAAAATGAATGAAACCAATATATCATTTCCATGAGAGGCATGAGATACATCAACATAGGTCATCTTAAATAGTAAATAACATTGAAATATATTTCAAAACAATTTCATGAGGAAAATATTATTTTTTATTTGAAAAAGGATTTGTGATACATAAAACGATTTAAAAATAATTTTCATAGAAATTACATTGAAATCATATAAATAGTCTAGAAAACATTTTGAAAACATTTTCCTTAAAAACTAATATAATGTAACTAAAAATATTTTAGAAAAAATATTAGGTGAATTTTTTTTAAAACTTATAATGAAAGCATCAAATTGTTTTGAAAACCATTTCATTTGAAATAACATTGAAAACATATAAACAATGACAGAAAATGTTTTGAAAGTAATTTCTTTGAAAATAAGGTTGGAACAACATTATTAAAAATTAACCGTTTAAACGTGAAAAGGAAGATTTATATAAATGATTGTAGAGAAATCGGTTCAGGTCATACATGATAAATAGATTGTTGTTATTTTATAGAAAAATAGAAGAAAAATGCATTACTTATAAATATAAAATAATATTCCATTGAAAACATTATTAAAAGGGAAAATTGGAAATATTTTCTTTTAATGAATATTGTTTAATAGTGTAGTATTCTTATAAAACGATTTTGGAAAATATGGTAATTATGGAAGAGAGAATTCTAACCAAATATAGTGTAAAGTAAGTCATTATAAATAAATAATACATAATATTCTTATGCACTGAAGAGAGTAATAATAGTACCAATAAATTTATTTATCATAAAATAATATAGTATGTGGAAACTAATGGTTTCTATTGAGTTATGGATCACAATATTTCATCAAATGAAGTATAATCATTGACAATCTCAATAAATGATGAGATTTTTTTAATAAACTCACACTACTTAGTAACATGGGATCAACCGATCCATGAAATAACATGAAATTTAATTATGCATTAAATTTATATTAAATAATGATATTCATTATATTACATGTAAAATGGAACTATATAAACCTCAAAATATAATCGAGGTTCCTAAAAAAACATGAGTCTCAAAGAAGACAAATTGAGACAAAACTATCCTATCGATTTGGTATAATTTGAATCATTATCCCCATGAAATAATTTTTAGAAAATTTATATTCAAATAACCATAAATATTTTAATAATATAAATATAATAAATTCATGTTATGTAAATTCAAAACACAAAATAATTGTGTGGTTATTATGGTATGAATCTCATAGAAATCAAAGTGAAATGAAATTTCCCTTACCTTGTGGCCTGACTCTCGTCATACTCGTTCAAACCACATATATAATAATTATAATTTTATTATAAAATTTTATTGAAACATATTATTATATACAATAACATATATGGTTTTATTATTACCCAATAGTACCCTCATTTTTACATTCATATGTTATGGATTCACATCAGGTATTATCCGCTTTGTTCTTTTCATGTGTCATAATTTATTATATATTCAGTACTTATACATATTTCATTATTACATAATGTAAAAAATATTATCAATATCTTTTATATTTATTATATTTGAGTTATAATAATATGTAAAATATATATATACCAAATAGAATACACATTTCATGGGGATGGTAAGCTATATAAGAACATGAAGGTTATTTCCATTTTTATTTCAATATTGAATGAAAAAAGGAAAATGATAAATATTTATATAATATAATAAAATTATAATTATATTTACATATATATAAAATAATTTCACTAAACACATCTTTAATTCATTCCATATATTGTGTGAACGAACCGCATTAATTTAATGTGCGATAGTCCACACATCTTCAGCAGAATTATTATATTTACACCAAATAGAAAGTCAAAAGAAAATGTGTTTTAAAATAATTAAATAACAATAAATACATATTAAATATAATATATTAAAAATATAAATATATTTTCTATCATAATTTAATCCATGAGAGTTATTAAAATAAAAATTAACAATCATTATTTAGTGAGGTTGTAGTCTGTCATACACGTAAATAGTAAGCTCATTTCTTATTCGAGGGAGGTATTTTTAATTTAGGTCAAACCAATAGAATTAAATATTCCATGTATATTGAGGATAATTTTGTTGTTATACAATCATTTATTAAATATATTGGAGCTAGTGGATAGTTATAATAAAATAAGGTTCTTGAGATCGGGTGCCTCTTAATCGGGTATCTTTTTTTGGTTTGTCCCAAAATCCATTGTTTGGTTGATTAATGCACAAGATGATGCTTATATGAAAAATAAATGGATTTTGGGAGCTTATTTTAGTATATTATTAGAAATCCAAGGGTCATTAGAGGTGTGAGGATGTGGGATGACAGGAGGCCTTTTATAGTGGAGGACGAGGGGCACTTTTATAAATATTTGAAGAGAGAATTAAATCCACATTTATCATGTTATATGTGGATAAAATAATTTAAAAAATTGAATAAAATTTTTTATGTGGTCCAAATATTTTCATAAAAGGGCCCTTGAACATGTTTCTATGTAATTTTATTTCTTAAATTTATGGATTACTCTTTAGTTATGTTTAAATTTACCTTAATCATTGTAATTAATTTTAATTTTCTTCACTAATAATTTTGGTAAGAAACTATGTTGACCATATTAGATATTTTCAATAAATATAATTAAAAATAGTGAATCCATTTTTCCAAATTAGAATCAAATAATGTGGCAAAAATTAATTTCAATATAATCTAATTAATTAAATGAAAATGTGGGTTTTTAAACTCAGATTTTTCTAATGTAGGTTATGTTTTTATATCAATTTTCACTGTTAAATTGGTTCCAATTACCAAAATTTGATTAATTTATATAAATATTATATAATTAAAGTCTAAAAAATTTAAAATTTAATTTATAAATAGAAATAAATAATTTTCAAAATGAAGTTTTGAACTACAATTCAGTATTTTTCACCATTAAAAAAATTTAAACTACACCGAAAAATACAAACAATTTATCCTGACCTAGTATTTATATCATGATTTCAAAGATACTATTTATTTTTACATATTAAATATATAAAATTTCAAAAAGTCTATTTGAAATTTGTACTCCAATAAAAGGCTAAAAAACATATTAATAAAAATAATGTATTTTATGAATAAAATTTGTTTAGTTGTTATATTATGTCAATCAAATCAATTCAATGGGTATAAAAAATATTTTATTCAACATATAAAAAACATATTGAATTCATATTAGTCACTATTTAGTTTAATTTATTTGGTTGAAATGGATTCGAGGTAATATTAATATTTTCATATATATTAAATCATTTTTTCTAATAAATTGGTATCCTTTGAATTATTATTTTATTTGTTTAAAAAAATATTATCATATATTTATATATATTATTCATAAACTCTAATTTTATATACATTTTAATATATAATAATATTAAGTAATTACAATATTTCTCGATAAATTCTTTCTTGCGTGTTACGCAAGACATCTAGGAAATTCATTGTTGCATGTAATAAAAGCTAACATCAGTATTATATGTTGATCTACCTATTTTTTTTAGTTTATCCAAAGGTGAAATTGCTGTAATATATAATGAAAAAAACATATCAGATTAATATAAAATAAACTATTTTCAGTGTTGTGTAAAATGGAAAATATTAAAATGGTTACACTAATTTGAAAAAAAAAATCACAACATATTAGTTTGTCACATTCTACCCCCTTAAAATGAATTTATCCCCCAAATTCATCATTGTTATCAATGTTTTAGTACTTTAACATTTCATTCGTAGGATCTCACATCTTAAAAATTAATACTAAAACATCCCAAAAATAACATAATGTTGGGACCATAACATTTACCCAATGTATCATATAATTCAGTTATTACATAGGAGAACATTGGTTTGGAGTGAAGTTTGTACCAAGAGTATTTTCATAAATATTTTTACTGGGTGATTGATGTCATTAAAAACAAATAATTTAATGATCAAATTCACTTTTAGGGCATCAATGTAATAAATATTTCTTGAATTAAAAGTCCATCATTTCAAATAATTTAAGGTATTACGAAAACACCTCTTTATCATTATCCAAATTTTCAGTAATTATTTTACAGAAGATGAATATAAGTATATATTCATACTTTTTATATTTCAATAAAAAATTACATTATATTTTTGATATTTAATCTATATATACATCATTCATTACTTAATGGAATGGATGCACATAATTTAACATCGATACCAAAAGTACTAAAAGAAACATTTATCAAATCATAAGGCCCATAAATAAATGAAAAGTATAAATAGTTTTCTCTAACTATTCATCAAAATCAATATGGTTAATGAATTAATATGTAAGCTAAAATTTAAATATGATTGTTATTCATTAATATTTATTCAACAGAAAAACAACTACACATTAACAAGGACATCCCATTTGCTAGTGGTAGGCATTAAACACTTATCATCATTCGGTCATGTGTTCATGACTTGTATACATCCTAGAAATTATTGGTTATGACATGATATTTATTATGTCATTTTCTAAAAAAATTATTTTAATTTCAAAATTAAATATGATATACATCATTGAAATAAGGCTAGTCACAAAATATCCTTTTAACATAGGATTTCCATAAAATCTTAATAAATAAATACTTCATCATATTTCATGGTTTACCTTATAACCCATAAAAATGATCGAAATAAAAATATTTACAAATAATTACAATCAACCTAATATTAATCGCCCATATATCTGAAAGTACAACTTGTTTGTTTCATACCAAACACGTTAATATCCTTTTCGCATATTCCCTTGAGGCATTGTAATAACCGTAATAACCATAATTCCTTTTGGAAATCAATCTTGAATTCTTATTATCAATTATGTTTTACATAATCAATAAATACAAAAAAGTGTAAATTTCAACAATGATAGCATAACCCACCTAAAAAAAAGTTTTCACATGCATCCAAGGTAATCTGTACCATACAATTTTCATATTTATAATGGAATTATCTTAACATAGTGAACATATTAATTGTTACATTACATTAATAAAAATACAACCTTGTAATTAAATCACTTCCATAGGTCCATCATAATCATTTAACATAGACTTAAAAATAATGATATAAATACATTAGTAGAACAATCCTACTACACTTCATAATTCATATAACAAATTTTTTTATTCCAAACAGATAAAAACATTAATTAGTCCACATTATCCTTTCTCACTAACAATGATACCTTATCATATTTCACAATACCTCATTCCTTTCAAATTTCAACTAAAGTATCTTCTTTATTAGCAATTTAACCATTACTCAAAGCACCTTACTGGTTCCCTCTGGGAACATTCATATTGGGGCATTGATCTTCATAATGACAGTTTACACCAAACAGAAAACAAATAATCTTATTTGATGTATTAGGGATTATAATACTATAATCCCATTCATTAACCGAACTCTTAATATTTCCCTTATCATCACATTATTTATTTTATTTCTTTCTATTTTCAAGTCATCTTTTTATTCCTATAATACATTCACTTAGGTGATTCTTTTCACATTCATGAAACAAAGGGAACCAAATTTATTTCCTCCATGGTCTCCATTAATCTAACACTCATTTAAATCCTTCATTATCTCCCTTGGAATGTCCTTCAGTTGGTTAAGGTACAAATTTTTATTCACGATCAATGAAAACAGATTACTGATGATCATATCATATTTTACTCCAGTCGTAATCAAACATGACTTCTCATTATAAAATTTTCCCTCACATTCATCTTTAAACAATTTTCTTCTTATTCACACAATTTAATACACCCATAATCATAGGGTGATCATCACTTTTCAGGAAATAAAACCACATATCCATGAATGAAATTACATAAAAGATGAATTAATCATGATTATTTCTTTAATATATGATACCCAAGGTACATCCAATATTATTCATATCCAACATAAATTTATGTCATTAGTGATGGATCAAGAGTAGTTTATGAACTCCCAATTCATATCGTTTGGAATTGTCAAACATAGTGTGGATCAAAGCCAGTTGTTGTGTTCTAAATTACCTCAAGTTTGGCCCCGAAGATCTTGTCGGAGTTGTTAAACCAATTAACAAATATTCCAGAACCGCATAAAAATTTATTATCCAAAATAGTGTTGTATTTATAGGAAATCACTCAATATATGCATTACCAAATGTCCAAGATATTTTTTTAAACACTATCTCGTCTGTGTAAATATGCTTATAGACATAACTAGGCATATTCTTAGAAACATACTTAGGGATATAACTAATGTTTTATTATCCTATATTCCAAAGGTTAACTAAACCTTTTATATTATATCATATATAGAGACAAAGTCATTTGATACATAAACATTACAAAAAATTTACAGAATATATTAAACATTATACAAACAAACTCCCAAAGTCCATCCCAGTCTTGTGACTTTGGAAGCATGGAAACATGAACACCAGTACATAAGTGAGCTATATTATCTCATAATAGGTTCTTCATCAAAATAACCCTTCTTAGACACATCAAACATAATACATATCTTCATAAACTAGGGAAGACGATATAAAAGGGTGTTTTCTCATATGATCTGTTTGGGTAAATAAGGGAGACATATAAGAATAGGGGTATAGAAATTTGATCATGAATATACATGATCGTATTATTCATATCGAATATTCCAAAATGAATCATGTTATATAGATTTTAAGTTTATTAGACATGAATCATTATAAAATAATGAACATAATCCAAGAAACCATAACGTAAGAATAAAAAATGGAATTGTGGCATTTAGATAAGAATATAAAATGATTTCCATAGTATATAAGGATTATATTATATGACCATCATAGTAGCATAGGTTCCCTCCCCATGTCATTTTGGTAGTCATGGTTTAATATCATGGCCATATTAGTAGCATTAGATCACTCCTCATAGAATAATGGTAGCCATGGTTCACTCTTCTATCCATTTTAGTATTCAATGTTTACACCCAATACCATTATACTCTATATCATTATATATAAATCTTTACCAAATTTTATTGAGGGATATATAGGTCATAAACACCTCATAATTAAATCATACATAAATGTGAGACAATGTGATTTAGAATCAAACCATAACCCAAGAACTGAAATTTGTATCATCAATATAGAAACAAATAATACCATATGTAAAAAGAAACAAGACTCATAATCATTTAATTAAAATCATAACCCCAGAAATAGAAATGAAATTCATAATCATAGAACCTATGAAACTGAACTGGGATTCATAAAGCCATGACATTAAAAATAATCCATCCTGAGAAAGAATATGAGTGTATGCTTTAGATACATTCCTAGAAATAAATGAGTGACCCCAAAAAATGACATCTTATATGGATTTTTTTTGAAATATCATATAAAATAATTTCTTAATAGAAATAATATTGTCTCTTGAAAAAGAAATTTTTTATGCATAAAACCATTTGAAATTGGTTTTTATAGAACGTACATTGAAAACATATAAGGAAGACTTGAAATCATTTTTAAAACCATTTTCACTGAAATCATATAAAATAATATTCAAAACATTTTGAAATCTTTATTACATGGAATTTTATAAAATTATATTCAAGAAATTGGAAAACATATTTATTTGAATATATTTCACAACATATAACGAAAACTTCAAAATGTTTTGGAAAAAATTTCGTTGAAAATAACATTGAAAAAATATAAATAAATCATGAAGTTCTTTTGAAAACCATTTCCTTGAAAATAAATTTAAAAATAAATTTTATAAAAATTACATTTTAAACATGAAATGGAAGTGTCAGTGAAATGATGACGGGTAAATCCATACATACCATATTATGTAAAAAGATCATTCCTTTTCATTGAAAAATGGGTAAAAAATTACTTGTTCATAAAGATACATGCATATTACATGAAAATATTATTAATATAAAATAAAGGTAAATGATATATTTTAATTAATATATAATAATTCAAGAATATTCTTGGAAACCCTTTTTATAAAAATCTTTTTTATTGGACATGTATTTCTCACCAATGAGAGGGTAAAGTCGGTATTTCATATAATCACATCCGTAACTATCTAATGTACAAAAGAGTGTAATAATGATACCAATAAATTAATATATCATAAAATAATATATTATTATTTTACTCATTAGAATTATTGACATATGGATAACTAGATTTCATCAAAGGAAGAATTATCATTAATTGTCTCGAAAATTGATGAGATTGTTTCAATAAAATCTTCCTACCTGTTATCTAGTGATCACACACTTCATGTATGAAATGGAAATGACATGAAGCATAAAATATCATAAAAAAGGATATTCATTATATAACATTTTCAATGGATTTATATACTCTTCAAAAAAGAATTTAGGTTCATAAAAAACATCGGTCTCAAGGAATGAAATTTGAGAAAAATATATCTTACTGAATTCAGATCTTTTGAAACATAAAAACCAAAAAAAAATATTTAATTGTACTAAAAATATAATAGATTCATGTGTAGTACATGAACCACTGAAAATAAGTTATGGGTGAATAAGGAATGTATCTCATGAAAATAAAAGTGAGATATAATCTAACATACATTAAGACTGAGTCCCATTATAATCATTCAAACAACTATAATAATAAATATAAATTTACTATAAATATTTTAAAGAACCAAATTATTATATTTAATTCCACATATGATTTTATTTTGAAAATATGTTACCCTATTCTAACAATCCTATTTTATATTTCCATTTCGGAAAATATTTTCATTGTTCTTTGCACGTGTTTTAATTTTTTATAACATCATTCCATATACATTTAAAATGATTCTAGATTGTAAACCATGTAATAAATATATTTTATATTCAGTATATGTGTATTATTATTATTATGTATATAATGTATATGTTTCAAATGGAATATACCATTCATGGAGACGGTGAGACATACCTATGAATGAACATTGATTCCATTTTTATTTTCATATTGAAAGAAAGAAAGAAAATGAAATAAATGTATATTTTCATATAATATAACTATTATAGAATTAAAATGTTATATGTATAATCTATTTTTACTAAACCCATATTTAATACATTTCATGGGGTGTGTGAAGTAATCACTTCACATTGAGGGGGCGATAGTCCATACTTTCGCAAAACAAATTATTTTTTTTATAGAAAATTGAATGTAAAATATAATACGTGTTGAAAATGTAATAAAGAAGTATAATGAAATAATAAAACAATATATTAAATATATAAATATATATTCAATAATTATTTCCCCAATAATATTTGTTAATGGATAAATGAATAATCATTGTTTAGTGAGGCGGTAGTTAACTGTAATCGAAACACGACCCGCAGCTGTTGACTCTGATGGTGATGACCTAAGGAAATGATGGCCATGACTCCACACCCTAACTATATAGTGGATGTAGGGGGGGAGATATTCTTTATCCTTCTCCTTCATGGACATGAGTCGTTCTTCTACTTTGTAAACCAAATTTTCATCTGTCATTCCTATGATTTCACTTTTCTGTAATGTTCATGAAGTCTTAAATGGATTTCACCAACTATGGTTTTAAATGAAATAATTCATAAATTTTTTATATTATCAAATTTGTATGAAATTGGATTGTTTCAAGAACTATATACCTAATTTTGAATCCCTCTATAGATTCGTATTGGAATCTTGGGGTTTTCAAGATTGTGTGGTGGTTTGCCTTCCCGACATGTAGCACTTGATGATTCAATTTTCATCAGAGGTTTGTTTTATCTATACCTTGTCCAGTGATCCTCATCCCCTAAATGGTATTTTATTATAACTAATTCATTTTTATTTCATGTCCCACATGAAGCACCATCATCCTTGTATGGTGATATGTGTATGTTTTCATGTTTTACATTTATCTTTACAAAAAATGTCGATTTTTTTTGGAGAACAAGGTTGCTAGGTATTTTTGTTCTGAAGGTATAACAACAAACATTGTAACAATATATCCCCTCCAATTTTTATATACTTTTATGTTTAATATAATAAAATAGAATATATTTGGATTCCATTTGTAGAATAATTCAGATTGAAATAGTCGGTGGATTTTGAGTCATGTCATATGTATTATTGAACTAGAAATGGATAGAACATATCATCGCATCATTTTCTCATATATATCAGGATTGAAAATTAAAATTCTTTATCCCAATAGATATATTTGGGTATCAGTCTGATGAAGACACCAATGTGAACTAGATTACCAATGATTTTTTTGGTTTAGGAAGGGTTTGGAGGTCTGTGGGGTTGTCTTCGGGGGATTGAGACCCCACAAGTCTCAATATTTATATACTTAGGAGACCATGGCTATTGTCGATGGATACTAATGGGAGGTCCTTGAAACTATGATATAGTTTCATCTCATGAAATCATCAGTTCACACTATTATTGTCCAATTGATTATGGGGTTGGGGTTTCCATTAGTCATCGAGAAAAAAGAAAAACAAAGGGATATAGGGTCACAGATATTGAATGTTTTTGACTGGATAAGGAATGATTTGGTTCCCAATATATTATCAAATTAATGCAGTTATCAGTTCACATTATGATGGTCCAATTGAGAATGGTTTTTGGGTTCTCATTAGTTATCATGAAATAAGAAAAACCTATGGATATATTGTCACATATTTTTTATGATTTTGAATGGTTGATGCATGATTTGGTTACTAGCCACATGTCATGTTAGAATCAAGGAATATCATAGTATTTTTGGTTGATGTGTGAGGTACTGTCGACGAACTCCCCATAATATAAAATTATTGGATATGAGTAAAGGGATATCAATAGGGCTGATGATATGGTCATGCAGTTGGTTTCATCCAGCCCAATCAATGAAGCTCTAAAAAATCAGGATTTGTGTGATAATCAAGGTAGCAGAGGGAATTCAAAATTTTTGGACATGGAGGATACCAATAAGACACCCCAATTTATGGGTCTTGGGTTTGTTCATCCCATAAAATCATATATTCTATAGTAGGGACCATAGGATTGACCATCATATCATGGTATTGTTAAGTCAGTAGGAATGATTCTATATTAAAAAATTGTTTTTTAGTGCTTGGAGATGATGATAGACATGAATTTGAGGAAGGAAATGTAGTAAAGTTTTACCCTAGAGAGAACCACCCTATTAAAATGATATATTCTAAATAGGATATCTCTTCTTATTTGAATTCCATTTTGAGTCCATGTATGTGGATATTGGGTAAAACTATCATAGAAATTATTCAAGGAATGGTAATAAAACTATCATGGATTTAGATGGGATTATTAAGCACACCCAGAGGACATGAAGAAGAAAATATTTTACATAATTAACTATTACTCCCAATACAATATCCTCAAGTAAAGGAAATATACCTCTTAAGGTTTCTAACATTATATGTTAAAACTCATCGAGCTTTTATATTGGTACTAAAACATATGGAGGAATACAATAATAAGGAGTTAGAATCACCAGTAGGGGAATCATATATCGTTGACCTTGAAAATGTAGAAAATGTTTTTGATGAATATGATATCCAACTAATTGGAAATAAATTTATAGAATGTTATGAGTGAGAATACATCATTAATTTCATTGAATAAATATTTTATAAGGATCCAGATGTCATTACAATGAATGATGAGTTTTGTTCAGGAGGTTGGGAGGAACATTCAGGTAATTATTTTTGTGGATAAGGGTGACTAGATTCAAAAAAGACAAGTAATTTAGGAAAATGGATTCAACAGGAAGAATATTACAATGTAATAGATCATAAAAACATTTCAAATGTTTCTATAATTTATTATAAACCTCCTCAACGATGATTTGGACAAGAATGCCATCACTATACAATATAGTCTCAAAAGTAGTATGGTATATAAAAATCATAAATTAAAATACATAAAAACTCTTATTATATACGATGTTGGTTGAATGTATAAATGTTTACATTATTGGTTTTACATTTTTCTTAAAATTTTATCTTTCATAATAAAACCATATATTTTGTGTCTAGTTCCCTGTTAATATAAACATGATGTTTGTTTCCTATTACATGGAGGTGTTTGTAAGCGTATGTCAAACCATTATCATAAAAAAATAACAGTATATTTTTTGATATTTTTATACAATCATTTAATAAATAGACTGGAGGGGTGATAAATGAAAACAAAAGAAACATTATTGGGAGAAGATGTACCATCTTAACCGGGATTATCATTTTTATTTGTGCCAAAAGTATTCCATTGATTTCATTATACCAAATAGGTGGCTTCTATGATGAATTTATGGATCAAGGGAGATTATTTCAAAATGATTTAGGTGAGACAATGGGCTTGATAGGTGTAAGGACGTGAGAGGATATATGGTCTTTTATAGAGGAGTAGGAGTTGATCTCTTCTAAATATTTGAAGAAGGAATTACAAAAACATTCTTCATATTGAATGTGGATCTTATAATGTAAAAAATTATATACAATGGAGTATAGATTTAAAATATGGCGATAGGATGGATGTTAGATTAGATTCTAGGCCATTGTGAGTATTAAATATAAGCTTTGATCCTTAGTTATCCTTAATTTTACAATTAGCGATGAAATTAATTTTAATCACATTCAATAATATCTTTCGTAAAAAATAAATTTGCCTTTATATACAATCTAAATTATAGTTCCTCCAAATATGGGATTCATTTTTCAAATTCCTATCACAAAAGTGGAAGAAATTAATTTAAATTTAATCTCACTAACGGGCCGACATTGTGTGGTTTTTGAATGTATGAATGATTAAATGTTCTCCAAGTTTTTATATAAAATTTAAATTGTGAACATTTTTCCAATGACATAAATTGTATTAGTTGATAAAAATATTACCTAATTAAAATTTTAATCCAATTTAATATTAAATTTTACATTATAAAAAATAATATGGAAATGAATTTTTGAATTAAAAATTAGTATTTTTAAATAATTATTAATAAATAATCATCTAAATAAATCAACAAATTTATTCCAAATTAATTATTATTTACATAATTAAATTATTAACTTCATTTTGATATATTAAATATATAAAAGAGACAAAATTGTGATTTAAAATTGGTTCTCCATTAAAATGTTGTAAAAATTCTATAATAAAAAATATTGTTTTTTAAGCATGAAATGGGGCATGTTCTTATCTTATGTATATTAAATATATTGAACAAATATCAAAAATATTTTATTGAATATATATTATAAAATTTAATTTAATATGACTCACTAATTAATTTAATCTATTAGGGTAAAATAGATCTAAGAGCATATTTATATTTTCCTTTATATTTAATCTATTTTTATTTCAAATTAAATAGTATCCTAGGAATTCATATTATAATTTTTAAACAATATATTTCAAAAATTAATAAATAATATTCATGAATTATAATTTAATGGATAGTATATAGCTTATTATATTAAATAATATTATTTTTTTATGGTAAACATATAATTGTGTGTTACACAAGCTATCGAGGGTTGTCATTATTGCGTGTAACACCAGATTACCTTGGCGTCCCTTATAGAGAAAGTTAAAATTTATTTTTCATGTAGTGCATGATTAGATTTTTTTATCATTTAAATAGTTCCAAAAATATAACTTTAATATGAAATAAACTATTCTAAACGTTACGTGAAATGAAAAATATCAAAAATGATAAATTAATTTTCTAAAAATACAATTAAATAAAAATTATAAGGTGATAAAATTATGTTGTTTTGAAATATTTCAAATTTTTATAGTACTTTAAATAGATTTTATTAAAATTTTAATTACATATTTTTATTTTGGATTTTTATTTTTTGTATTATGATGATGGAATAATGAATTGTGCCTTATGTACCAATTTTGCAATGATCCATATATTTATTATAGTTTTTTACATGTTGTTACAAATACTATCATTATAGATTTAAAAATAATAAAATTTTTCACTATTAATATCATAACATAACCTAACATAATATTTCAGATTTTTCAATTATATAATATTATAGAACCATTAATATATGTGGGTGTATCATCCCAAACAAGAACATGGTAAAATATATCCGCGATTAGGGTTATGGATTTAATTTTTCAAATATCACTTTTATAGAAGCATACTAAATATATTCTAATTATATAAATTATAGGACTCATATAATATAATTTTTTAAGAAAAATGATAAATGAAATATAATTATAAGATGTTATTACTCACATAGAAGAAATTAGATCACCTAAGGAAATCAATTTTGTTTTTAAGGTACATAGGGAACTCAATTGAGACCAGAAGTTTACCAACATGGGATATTAATTTTACAGGGAAAATATTGGTAGGTATTGAAGGGATAATAAATTTATAGGTGTGGTTTTGAGTGAGTGTAATAGATATCAATTAATCGGTGAAAATGAGAGACATTTCTTTATGAAATCCAATTTTTTTGAAGGGTAATGATGGAACCACATAAGAGTTAAGAGTTATTGGTTATAAAAAAATGATGAAACATGTTTAATTGAATCCAAAACCTAAGATAGGTCATATATATATATATATATATTATGTCATTTTAAATAATTAAAATTTTCCCTACTTCATATTACATAGTTTTCACTATTTACTATAATTAATTATTTACCATAGTAATTATTTTTTGAAAAAAATTAAAATGTTCTTTACTATCAAATTTTTACAAGTTGATTAAAATTTTGGAATCAAATTATTCTAAAGAAATTTCTATATATTATGAAATGTTCAATTAATAGAAAACAAAATATACATACATATACATATATATATATATATTTATATTTTGTAGAAAAATGAGTTTTTAAAAATAAATATTATACTTATTAATATCTAAAAAATTAAAAATTAAATGAGTATCAAAATATTTATTTATTTTTATAATAATTTCAATAGATTGATTATTTAATTTATAAAATTTTAATTTATTTATATAAAAATACATGATGCATATAAAAACCAATTTTTTGAAAATAACACTTTTACACATACCATGGTAAGAAGGTTTTACCTTGGTAACATATTTTTATGAATAAAAATAAAATTCAAATTGTTAAAAATTATGAATAATAATATTTAAAATATAAAATCCATTTTATTTAATTTAATTTCTAAAAGTGCTAAAAATTATTTTTAAATTAATAACTCATAATGCGTAATAAAAAATAATATTATTTTATTATAAAAAACTAAACATATTTTTAAGAATAATATATATATATATATATCAATGTTTATTAACTAAACCATTATCCCAAAAAAATTTACATCCCACCCCAAATAATTGGCTTGAGAGGTGGTAGACTTCCACTGACTTTATGTAACGTCCCAAAGAAACCCATGGATGACAATAATGGCCATGGTAATAAGAAAACAATGGGGGATTATTTTGCCTTTCGAAACAATATAACCTATCACGATGAAACATAAACAACCAAAACATCTATATGATTAACCATTATAATCTATTCAACACAATGGTGGAACAAAATAAACAACAACATCCGAGTAATAATGAAAAAATGATACATAAACCAACAAAGACTAAGCAATGAACTAAACAAAAGACCCAAATATAGAATAATCCAAAGAATCACACAATCTATATCCAAAGTCCACATCCATATGTTTCACCCAGAGTATCATGATGTATCACTATAGATGTATTGTTACATTCCATTTCCCATGATTCAGTAAAAAACATATGAAATGAAGCCAATGTTCCCTAACTGGAGTTGAGTACAACACTCATTAAAAAATTCCAATAGGAATCCCATCAAATGCTACTATTATAATAAAAAATTATCAAATTTTATATAAATTTGATTAGTAAAATATAATTATTTAACACAAATCCAATATTATAATCATTAATAAAAATATTAAAGAAATTTACTATCTTTTCATTACATGGAATAACCATTTTATGTTTACACACACACACACACACTAAATCGTGGTGTCTCAATTTGATGGGGGTAAAACATCACTATGAACTATCCCACTTTTCTGATGGTAATTCACAAAATTGTTTTAATCATAAGAACACGTACTATCCCAATTAGGATATAGTCTATTCCAATTAATTCAATATAAATAATCCTTTCAATTTAAATATTTCATCAAAAACATAACATGTCATCAACCAAAATAATGATTTTAAATAATAATTTTAAATTCTAATAAAATGTGGGTTTTCAGAAATAAAAAAACTTTCCATGTTCCCAAAACATTGAACAAAATGGATTCTTTCCAGAAATCACACAATGATTATATTTAAATTATTTGAAAATTTATTAACAAAACGAATACTTATATTTTTAGAATAAGTATAGATAATATTGAATCCACGTACAACATATAGGATTCTGAAAATAGAAAATAACATTGCAAGAACTGTAGATTTGTCCTCAAAATCCCTTACCTTCAATTGATCCAATAATATATCACCATGATACTCATCATAACAAAAATATATTTCAATGAAAAATTATATATATACCTTAGATAGAGCGTAGAGAAATAGATTTAGATAGAACATGAAAGGGGAACAACATACCATTTAGTTCAAAAATACAAAACAAATAGGTTACTCAAAATTTCCTCCATAACAAAAGGAATCACCACATATTCTGGGGGATGAAAATGTGTTTGAGAGAATAATAATGTATAATATAATGAAGGTTTTTTTGGCCTTCATCTAAGGGCAAAATTAGTTTTTAAATAATTTAATGAATGTTGCATGGGTTGGTCACTTGTTTTATCAAAACATTATCAAACAATGCATATTATACTTGGTGAAAACTAATGACCCATATAGTTGTGATGCAGGGTTTTGAAAACTATTTTCCAATCATTCACATCAACTAGGCATCACCCATTGGGTTTCATGATTTTGTTTCATGGTTTAAAAAAACTATGTTCCATCCAGGTATATGTATTATCCAGAGTCTCAAAACCCACACAATTTGTCCTATGAACCCTATAGTCTTTTCAAATTGGTTTTCAACTACGTGCTTATAAAACAACTCCCTATCCATATTGAAGACTATCCTCTAGATAGTGCATGGTTCTTACTGACTATTCTCAAACTATTTTCTTACATAAACACATCCAAATGCCCCAAAACACATCATAATATACCAAATCATAGGGCAAGAATTACATAAAAATATATAATAATGGGTAATTTACATAAAACTAGAGGTAGTACATTATGACCACAACTGTTTTCCCACGATTAAAAAGATTATAGATAACTTTTCTTTAAAATATAATGAGAAATTGTCACAACATCTCTTTCATATGTTTTCTTGTATATTTTCTTGAATCATCCCATAATTCTATTTGACTCAAACAAAACAAAAAAATTAACCAAAAATTATCATCTCATGTCTATACAAAATCTGAATCGGTAGATGAATCAATATACAATATCAATCACCATCAACAATGTCTATCAAATGACATAGTATTGATTGGGATGGTACTTCTTCAATTGAGATACCTGAATAAATTTTCCATATAACTAAACCATGGAGGTAAATACAATCGATAATCAATATCACCAATCATTTATTGAATCCAAAAATGTTCAATATTCTAAGGAGACAATTATTTTAGAATACTAAAGTGATGATTCCTGACCCTTGGAGAGACTATCGTTAAAACATGATCACAAAAAAGAAATTATGATATCTAATAATGATGATACACATTTTGTTTTAGATGACTATGATATATCCTCATTTGATTTATAATAATATGAATTTTCATATTCATATTATTATTAAGGCTACGTTTGATAATTTACGTCTCACCAATTTCAATTCAATAATGTTAATAAAATAAGTAATAACATACAAATTTTAAAAGGGAACCATATGTAACATGGTTTGTATAATGTTATTTTATCAGAACTAAACTTTTATTATGTGATCCAAACTCATGTTATAAAAAATTTAATATAATATTTTTGTTGTCCTCTCAAACTAAAAATATAGTTGAGGATGATAAAAATTGATCATGGTCAACAAAATTTTGATGGGGAGTTGTAAAGACATCATAAATAAATATGTAAACCTCATATCCTAATTTATAATAATTGAAAATGTAATTCAATAAAACATAAAAAACTTTTAATTTTTTAGTTTGGAATTATCATCAACTATACATGCTATACAAACAGGGATAATGTTTTCCATATTTGTGAGGTGACTATGAATCAACCATATTGAATCATGATTCTAAAACATTATTGGAATACCTATGAAAATACACACACACACACAAAAAGATTTATATATATATTCCCACATATTTATAATTTTATATGTAAGTATTTAAATATAATATGTTTGTTGATTCTATCACTTGATTTGGTGATTGGTGAGGAATCTTGGGAAAAAAAATTTGACCATTCTTTTCATGTCATCCCATAAAAAATTTGTTATCATTTATTTATATATCTTTTGGGTTCCAGGATGAAAAACCATTATCTAATTCTAGTGTTCAGAAATAATATTGTTCAAATTATTTAGATAAACCAAATTCTAATATCTACAATAATATAAAGATCAATCCTCTAGAATAGATACCTCAATGGTCTCCACTTTATTTATTTTATGCAATATGTTGTGATGTTAATAATTAGAAGCATTATCTTCTTTATCAAAATCAATTAAATCGGTTTCAAAAGATTCTAGAATGAAAAATAAGAAAAAAGCATTCCTAGAAAAATTCATGTATAAATCTTCCACGACCTTGATTAGTTTCGACTAATATAAAGCATATTTATCTAAATAAATACATGAATTTTTTCTCATTGCATTAGAAATAGAATTTTATGAATATTCTCAATACATCATCACACTGTTAAATAGATGAAGGTATTCCATAAAAATTTCCTATATAAAGATAAACTCTATAAATAAACCGGTTTCATGATTTTATTATCCATGAAAACCAATATTTTCTCAGAAAGAAAAATTATTCCACGTTTTCAAGGCAGCGACCATAATAGATAATTACAAATAAATAATCAGGTAATTATTCTAATTAATGAATTAATTAAATGATCTATATGATACAAAATGATATCCATGTAAGAGAACACATTCTAATATGATCCTTATGTATAGGTGCTTATGTAATATGATCCTTATGTTCTTTAAAATATATTCAGAAATCATAACTCCATTAGATAAGAAAAACATTACCAGTAAAAAAAAATTTCAGGTAAGTATATGAAAAAAATCAAAAAATTATTGGTAATATAATACTCATTTCAATAAAATATTAATATCCATGAAATTATTTATTTATTCCTAAAAGTTATTAACTTTTACCATTTTAAGATCTATAGAAACTACTCTTTCTAAAATGATATCGAATGGAAACATACCTCCTATATATATAAATAAATCATTGAAAAAGTACAATAAAGATGGTGTTCATAAATGATACACAACATTATGACCAAGTGTTTTCAAAGATAAAAAAAATAGTCCAATAATACATGAGAATATAATTGATGAACTCCGCAATAATGGAGTCTAGTTTCTTTTTAAATATCTAACACAACAATTACATAAAAAAATAATGTTGATTTATAAAACTAAACGGAATAAAAACATCTTAATTTAGAATATATAGACTCTATAAATCATTATTTATGACAACTTTCTGCAAAAGTAAAATATGGTAACACCCTGATTGTAAATAAACCTTATATAATGACTATTCCCCTGTAATTAGTCAAAAAAATTATCATTTTATTGTTGATTATATTGTTCTATATTAGTAACTTGGATTATCAAAGGATAATAAGATAAAATACGGGGAGGTTCATCAGCCTTATTTATAAAAAATTGTTCTTCTCATATATAGGTACTTAGTCGAATGGAATCTTTTTTTTCCAACATTCTTAGATAAAATATCAATTACTCTATTTCCATTTTTTCATCCAATAAGAGGGAAGTGAAATGCGAATTTTTTCTTCAAATATATATATCAAAAATTAGACTCTATTTTATGTGGATAATAAACAAATATATCAACAAATACATCCATTAATTGGTCAATAGTTATTGGAAAGTATCTATGTGAGATTATATTTGAATATAATTTAACTGATTTCAACAAGTAATAGATAGTTTTGAACAACGGTTTTAAAGGTAACAATCTTATTTTTATTAACAACATAATAATTTCAAAATAGATTCACCACACCATAAAATATGTGAAACTAACCTATCATTAATATAATTTTATGTGGGACTTGAAGGATGTCAACATCTCTGTTACCAAAATCAAGACATAGATGATCATTGAAGAATTTAATGATCCCATAAAAAACCACCCCCACTGGTTATTATAGAACACACCGCAATATTAGTTTCTTGAAACATCCAATGACCCATATGTGATTGACTATATAATACATAACACACAATATCAACATTGAAACCCATATTATTCATTAAATGAGAAAAAAAATTAAATTGGGATAGGCCAGTATCAAGTATGGATTTCAAAATAGAATAATTGAAAATACTAATACCTCAAAACATCGTTAAAACAAATTGATCATCTATAAACATATAAATGAAACTAAATATTTTTATACTCATTCTTCCATGATCCTTTTTTCATTGATGTGATTTAATTTCCTGAGTAATCGTTATATTCCACGAACCACCCTATCATCCTTGGTACTAGGTATGGGAATAATTATGATGATAATATCAAGTTGATTTATAAGATGTATGTGAAACATATGATGATGTCTTATCCATTTTACTAGAATAAATTTGAAAATAACATTATATATGTCCAATTTGACTAAAAGTATTATATATTCTAAGTGGTGTCACACAATATTGGTGGATATTCCACAATGAACCACATTGGAATCATCTAGGAATATTTTCGGGTCATGAAGGAATGTTATCTTAACATATGGTTGGATTATATTATGCTATGAATTATTATAAGTAGGTTCCCCTTTTCTATTTGTTTCCGGAATTTGTGTTCCCCATTTCCCTATGGAGACAAACATAATGAATCCATTCTGATATAAAAAGAAACAAAATTATACAACTATAATTATAATGAAAATATACATATAATATATATTACTATGGATTGATATCATGGAGATAATATTTTTTCATTTCTCATCATTCGAAGTTATATTTCATAATGGATTCTCATGAATAAACCTCTAGAGTAAAAAAGAACTATGTTCATAAATTTATCATCATCATCTGTTAGAAAAATATTTTACATCTTCCAGACAATGAAATTCATCATTCATTAAATATTGAATGCACGAGGATTGAGATTTAGGTTAAATTATTCATAATTGTCCTCTAATGTATGTCCCTTGTCAAATATTACTCAGGTAGCTAAATTCCACCACTTTTCTGTAAGATCCTCCTTCATGTACACTCGAAATTCTTCCTTTATATAAGTTGGTGTACAATGTAAATCAACAATATAGTTAATTTTATTGAACCACATATCGTATTTTTCAAGTGTTGAATCCCAAAAATGTTTGGTTGAATATTTTTCTATACCAAGATAGATTGATCCACCTATCAATGTTTTCATTCCAATGTCCACTATAAACAGTATTAAATTCCAAATTGATGCGTTAAACAGTCAATAGGTTCACCTATGGAATTTGTAAAACAATTTTTTTTTTCAACATCTTTATATTGATTCCTATGATATCAAATTTGTTACATTTTTTCTAACCAGGACATAGAATTATTTATTCATTACTCACAAAAAACAACGTATTATAATATTTCCAGTCACCAAAAGTACAAATCATCATAACCAATTTTCATGAACCATCATAATCAGTAAATGCTAGAATTTTTTTCTTTGATTCATCATACACATTTTGAAGAATATTGTTCTTGTAGGAAATCTCAGAAGTAATGCATGATATGATACAGTAATTGACTAAACCCATGATGATGAGATGAAAATATAGATTATAGTGTTTTCAATTACTATTTATTCCTAGAGCACCCCAGTATATTGATTTTAAAAATAAAAATACTCACTATGTATTTTTATTCTATACATTTTAGAATATTATATTATTATCTCGTTTATACAATACAAATATGATAGAAAAAACATGAATAATTCAATTTGTAACATCCTTCCATATCTCACTTGCTTGAAAAGAGGTAGAGTTCCACTGATCTTTGGTGAAAGTCTGAAGACAATGAACACTGGAAATATGTTTCAGGGGATTAACAGAAAATTGGTGGATGTTTTTCACTATAGGAACTATATAGCATGTCAATATTAAATATATACAACAAAAAAATCTATATGATTATAAAGCATAAACATTTCAACTATCACGACCCGCCTTCACCAAAAGGATGGAAGGTATAGTGGATTACTAGACCCTTCCTTATTTAAGTAGAAGGATAGATAATAACCCCCCCAGGACTCACCTTTAATAGGTCCTGAAGTGGTGACTAGCACGAAGGGTATAAAATCACATGCATGATGGAAGGCATTACCCTTTTTATTTTAATAGGATCGGGAGATAAGATAACAACCCCAACAACACCAAATCAAAAAGTAAAGGTAAATCACAAAGTAATCCATTCCCAAATGCATGTTAAAAAAGTAAAGTCCAGAAATGTAAAAGGAAACTACAAAGGTAAAGTACCCAAAAAAAAGAAAAAGCAGCAACTGCACTGTCCCAATTCCTGAGATAGAACGTCCCCGCATGATCCCTAAATTTCTCCTGGAATCAAGAATAATGTTTTATATATGTTGGGTGAGCATACAAGTATACTTAGTAGGGAAGGCTAAACACTCTTGTGTACAAGTGGGGAGGCATACTAATGCCATGTGAGAAAAGAGACAACCAAAGAACATTTCAAGGAAAACTACCCACCCAAGCCTCACCATGGAACACTCCCCAAATAGAGAAAATCAAGTAAGGTATAGTAATTGAACATCGATTTTTGGGTACCCCACACCACTTTCCAACTAGTTATTGGAGACACCCTACACATCGAACCAATCCCACAATTCTGACAGCTTTCCCACTTCCACACTCACCCGCATACACCTGGTCCACAACCATTCATCCCGCACGCAAACACCTGGGGCACAACCGCAATCACGCCCATAGACACCTGGGAAACAACAACCACTCATAACCATGCTCGTAAACACCTAGGCCAGAACAACCACTTCCACGCCCGAAGACACCTTGGCCTGAAAGATATTGTCACGCCCGAAGACACCTAGGTATCATCCCGAAGATACTTGGGAAACAACCTTCCCACGAACACATAGTCCATCTACCACAGTACCATGCCTGAAGATTCCTGGGCTAATAATGGAATTCAGGCCATCACAGCCTTCCCGAAGAGTCTTGGGATATTTGGGAAAGGGAGAAAAAAAAGCTATTAACCAGCCACTCATAGGAGTGTTGGGAAAGACACCCTCCCCCATGGATTGGTGGTGTTTGGAACTAAGTGCTCAAGTTGGGTGGGCTGCGAATAGAAAAACATAAAAACTATAGATATATGTATATCTAACAAGAACTCATCCCAACGTAGTCTTCCCAAAGGAAACTGATACATAACACCCTTATTACTATTCACTCACAAAAGAAGCCACGTCACTCAAGGCCAAGTCACAACTCATTCCCAAAACCAATTCCCATTTAACCCATTCATAGCTTCATGTTCAAGTGATCCCATTTAAGTAAAGTCATGCACTACTGTTCAACTAACATGAATAACAACAACAAGGGGATAAACGAGATCCCTAAAAGTACTGGAACCAAAAAAGGCTTCAAGATCCAGCCCCACATCCCCAAAACCATACACCAACGTTATACCGATAGTAAAGGATTCCACCCCAATTCATATCACATGAAGAGATACCACACAGTCTTAAACTCACAACCAAGATGATTCCATCCTCACTCACTTCACCCCATAATCAATCAAACAGAACAACACACCTACTGCCAAAACAAAGTAGGGAAACTTATAGGTTCAAGCACATCATTCATTATTTTCTTCATTTTCTTGGTTAACCGGGGTGACCACACAAGGATTTATGTTTACTCGGTATCCATTTAATCCACCGAGTTTACATGATTAACCAATTTCCATGTTACAGTCATTTAATCATCACATAAGACAAGTGTTTATAAGTCCACAGAGACAGACCACCAACCACCATGATTTTCAGTGAGCATAATCACACACAATTCACAAAATAATAATCAATTAAGAGGAGAAAACAGAACAGGAGCTTACTGATCACCCCCTCCTTTTTATACTTTTAAAATTATTTTTGTTAACTTGATTAATGGTTAGTTTCAACTATTCCCACAGAAATAGTAGCGTAATCACCGTACAAGATTCACAACAAGGATATACGAAGGAAAATCCCTACCTGGTTGATCAAGGATTGATGTTTTTATCCACACACTAAGAACAAGGGGTGCGCGACTTGCCGGGGAGGAATTTTGTGGACACCAAGAGGTGCAGAAAGCTCCAGCAGAGGTGCACCACATGCCACAGCAAGAGAGGGGATCCAAGTGCACTAGGAAGAAAATATATATCCAGTTGAGATGAAAAAAAGAAGAAGAATCTCTAGTGGGAGATATAAAGAGGAGATCCTACTGTTACAAGATATACACTTTTGAACGCCTGGAAAGTTGGATCATGGTTTCCTAAGTGGGTGAGCAGTTACACGCGATGATATCTAGGTGTTATTTAACACCCCCCTATCCGGGTGGTCTCTCGAGATTTTTAGGAATTAATTATAGGCATTAAATTGATGTAAAAAGGTAAAATAATTAATTTACGTCAATAAAATTATGTTGCGGGAGAGGGATTGTAAAAAGGAAACTGTGGGTTGGGTGAGGACATGGTGCCACCGTGGCCAGTGCCACTATTTTGTTGGAGCCGTATTTTGGAAAAGTAATGGCCACGAGGGGTCTAGACCATTACATCAACATAAAGGAAGTACCAAATAGAAAGATATATCAGAGTAATAATTGAAACATGAGACTTTAACCAATAATAACTGATATTTGAAATGGACTAATAAAAACAATGTGGCCTCATCCCATTCATCACAAAAACCAACTCCATGTTTCAAATAACGGTTCCTATCCCACGGTATCAAGATGAATAACTAGATAAGTAATATACCATTACAATTTCTGTGTCATGGTAAAAATATCTGCAAACACACCAAATTTTACAAGTAAGGGGAGAATATAACACTCAGTAGGGAATCCCCAGGTTCTTCAAAATACACACCACTAAGATTAAAATTATTTATAAAATATTATAATTATTATTTGAAACTAATATAAACAATTTATATAAACATATAAATGAAATTCATCAGATGAAATAACAAATATAATTATTTTAATTCTGTGACAAACATTTTAGGATCAATATAAAAAAATACATACACTCATGATTGGTGTTTCAAAATGATTTTTGTACTTCAAAAAATTAATCCATCACATTTTAAATGTGGTAGTTACTGACAATTATCTATTCCCAAGAACACACACTGCCAAATTATTCCATGTTCCTTACCAATTCTGCCTACATTAAAAATTACTTTCTATTGAAAGATTCCATCAAACACTTTTCTTGAATTAATAAAAAAGAATAATTTTAAAAACTAATATAAAATTATAATACAGAGGTGATTTTATGAAATAATCTAAATATCAAGGTACTCAATACATAAACCAAAAAAATAATTTGTTTATGAAATAGAAAAGTATTTCCTTTGAAAATCAATGAAAAAAAATTAAAAAACTAAGTCATAAAGTTTTAATACACTCTGAAGATGTGGGGAGACTACATACTGCTCAGCTAATTATGTAAACAAAGAAGAAAACCATAATAACTCATGATATAACCTAATAATATATTCCCTTTAATAGATCCAAAAATATTAAATCAATAATCCCTAAAATACCCATAGATCTGTCTAGGACATATTAGATCTAAAGATCTAGGGGATAGAAAATTATTAGATATCAGGATAAAAAGATATGCCGCTGATTTAAAATGGATTCTAAAAAATGAAAACATTTTTTTGAAAATGTTTCTCGTAGATTAAAATGAATGAATAAGGAATCATTTGTGGGTAAATGAGTTTTAAGACCATAGATCTGTTACAAAAATGATGGTTATCAGGACATAATCTGAGTTAACGGTTAATTATTGTACCGTTTAATTAATGTAACATTGTTAGGTCACAAGGTTTGAAAAAATGTGGCCCAACTGTGTGTTTGTTCTACAAGGAAACACTCAGAAAGAAACATAGATTTTTCATTTTTTTTGTTAAAAAAATGGATAACCCTGAACTGTTAATGTACATCATCCAAGGGTTTATATAGTAGTGCCACACTATTTAAATTTTTTTGTTGAAACCATTCATACATATTGTATAAAGGATCTATACCTAAATGGTATCTCCCATGCACTATAGTGATTTGGAATAAAAAATATTTCGGCTGTGAACATACCCAACGACTCCCATAACCATTCAACATGGTTTAATAGAGATATTTCATGGATTCCCTAACCATTTTTAGGCCATTAACCTCTATTAACACATCCAAAACTCACTCAAACACACTATAAACTCCTAAAACGCTTCTTGTAAAACACACTAAAACAAAATAGAAACACCCAAAACATAGCCTATGTATTATTTAACTTAAAAAATACACAATACAATATTAAATAAATGTAAACTAAACAAAAAAACAATGATTAGTAAACATTACTAAATAAAAAATACATAACATATAGAAATTGTTTAATTAATTCATGTTTTTAATCATTAAATGATATTATTCATAATTGTTTTTGATTGATTTATTTTTTTGATATTAAGTGCGTTAATTTTATAAAATTTTTTATTAATAAACTAATTTATTATTTAATTGAATAAACTTATTAAAGGTAAATTATATGGAAATTCCAAATGTTTAAAATAAATTAAATAATGAAAATATTATAGTTATTACATTAATAATTACATGCTTACATATTACTAAAATATAATTATAAACAACCTAAATAGTTTTTTATAATAATTAATGGTATGATATGGATTGATGGTATTCATCAGTGGTGATTCATCTCTCACATATATTTTACTAATTTTGATGTTTATGAACTTATTCTATGGTGTATATTTATCACAATATTCTTATTTTAGATAATGTTGATCTTGGCCATCGAAAATTCCAAGTGATGTTCAACATTTCCTAAATTGGAAAAATTAGTCTCATGAGGAAAAATTATTCAAAGTGATTACATTTCTTCTCTCTTATAAATAAATTCCATAATGTTGTTACTCGTATTCATACCCTCATTTTCAATGAATATTTTAAAATTGTAATATAAATACAATTACCATATAATCCCAATGACCATATATATAATAGATAGATTTTGTTCCTATATATATCCTTATATAGATAACTAAAATCATTAATCTAATTCATTTAATTCCTTTATAATTTGATAGATATATTTTTAATTTTCTGATTCATTTATCTAATTGTAATAATGATAAGTATCATCATGAGGAACAATAAGGGAATTGTTTTTATATTCATGTCCTTCATATTTATATACAAATTTATTCTAACTACACTTTAATTAATGCTGTATTGTATTTCATAATCAAAATTAATTAATTTTAATATTTCATTGCAATATTTTTATCTTAAATAAATGTATCACAATACATTTATATTCGTAGATGTTTCTTGGAAAATACATTTCAATATTGTATTTATTTACTGAAAAATTAATTATAAAATTATAGTGTTAAAATGAACTCAAGGACACCTCTAAATGCTCTAGTAGCTAATGACATATGGTGAGTGTCTATAACAATTTTTGGAAGACTATACTCTCAGTTTCACAACATATAACAAAATAATAATATCATAATCAATATACCACTACATAATAATAAAAAATAATTCTATCTAACATATCACCATTAAAAAAAGGAAACAACAATATGTTATAATAATAATGGGGCCCGTGATCATCATCAATAGATACCTCAAGGAATATCCACATGGTTAATTCTGTAAAAATATACCAAAAATAAATTAATTTTTGGAGATATAACCAAATGATCCCGAGTCCCCCCCTTTGTCCCATCACTGAAACCCCATCAAGATACCCCAATAAAAAACTCTATACACCATTCTACCTGAAATTCAGATATATATTTTCATGCACACAATAAGGTGCCTGTGTAATTTGTCAACATTAAACTTAGTAGCATACCACCCACAAGATCACTAGAATACAAAATCATATCCATTATATATATTCACATAAAATTAAATAAATAGTATCATTCATCACATATTTATATTTATTTTTCTATTGTAATCCATCCAGAAGAAAACTACACCTTGCCTTCAATGTGATCACTATCTATGGAAATCTTACCAATCTAACCATGGTCATATGACAAATTCATCTCTGAATGGTGTAAAATAGTCAAACCGAAAAGAGTAAACTCATTTTGGAAATGTGTAATGTACCCATAACCAATTATCATAAATTTTTTAAAAATACATCCGATAAAGTCAGAACAAAGTTATAACTATGTACATGAAACCCAAATGATAGAGGAATAAAATAGACATAACCGCACATACATACCTCATCTTGTGAAATGAGTAATCTATGAAAATAAAAACATATGCAGACTAATGTATATATAATCCATATTTAGATGGTGTTACATAGCTAGTCCTTATCATATAGAGTAATTGGAGATCCTTTCAAATTATTGTGATCCACACAAAAATATGGAAGACAAGACCCTTGGAAGTGTAACTACACACTCAAATCTATAGGGCCCTATTTCACACTAAATTTGAATTGTATAAACATTTTTAAAATGATAAAAAAGTACGGAATCTATATATCACTTCCTAGATCTTATTTATAAGACCTCCCATACCTAAAACATTATGTGTGGAAGATATAATGACCGACCATCATAAATTATTATAGAAAAATAAATAATATTAGTATAACACATCATCGATATCATAACCCTTAAAGACCCAAATCACTTAGGCTATAGTCATTATACCAACCTTGACTCATCAACCACACTGGATCAAAAATATCAACTATGATCATTCTATACCAAGAAACCCCATACTCTAATGGAAACCATAAAGGCCTCACAAAATGATTATATACAAATTGAAACTATAAAATAATGATTCTAACACGTAACCTCTTTTCACAATCAATAATTCTCTAATATTGAGGGAAACCCATCTATAAAGAACCTCCCAAACTACCCATAGGTAGAACATTCCAGAAAATATAATTCAAATAATGATATTTATTGAGGATCCATGTACATTGTAAGGACCCGTATATTTCAAGGAAAGTTTTTTCTTATTTTTTTTTTGGAATTTTACATGATCATAGTTTCTGATGGCACGTGATTCCGAGGCCCGCTGTGCCCAGAATCATTTTCTGAAGTTTTTCTCGGGTACGTTCAGTGAACGAACGAGCTGGTTTTTCTAACTTTTGAACCAGTGCTCGGAATCAAATTGTGAGGGCACCGATGGAATCGCAGCGCCAGTATTTCCTTAGAAACTCCTCTTCCGGAGTTGCGTTTCCTCAGGTGTGGTTTTTAAATTTTTGGGGTTAAGTTAAGAAATAAAATAAAGTGTGCGAAAACTTTATTTTTATTTCACATAAAGCCACTTAAAATCCACTTAAAGCTGCTTAAGCTGAGTCGAAGTAGATAGGGTGCAATTCAAAATATCCTACCCTCTTGGTAGGATATTTCTGGGGTGGGTCCCGCACGAGCCCCACCGTTTCTTTTCCGCTATGTAACGCACCCGCGAAAACCCCTATTAAATGAAAGTCAACCGGGCGTTTCATTAAAAAATTAAAATGCTCCTATTAATTGGGCGGTTTATTATTTGAATTAATTCTATGAATTAATGGTTCTTACTTAGTTTGTTTTTCAATTTGTTGGCATGTTAATAAAATAAGGACAACACACCATCTTCTTGAATTTTTTGTTAGTCCTTTGGAGAATCTCTAAAGATCTTCCTCCCCATTCGCGAAGAACGCGAAGAACGCAAAAAACGATAAGAACGCCGCCCTCCGATGAAGGGCGACGAAGACCGCCCGACCCCCAGAGATCGACGCGACGCCGACACATCTTTCACGATGTTCTTCCCCGTGACAAATATTTGATCGTCCGTTGAGGTAAGGGATTGCAGTCCTTTAAATTCCTTTGTGGTTTTTATCCTCAACATGAATTTAATTGTTATAATTAAATCTGTGTGTATCTTTAACCATCAGAGATCGTCAACGTGGCGCCCTTCCGTGAAGACGCGACACCCTTCCGCGACGATGTGACGCCCTTCTGTGACGACGCGACGATCACCTCCTACCGCGATGATCAATTCCACGTAGAACGCTCGCTCGACAACTACGGCGAGGTAGGGATTTTATTTTAAAATAATATTTTTTTCCCATAGTTGTTTCCTTCTAAGACAAAGATCCCGAGATCAAAGTTTAATTTTAAATTATTAAAATTGTATCTTGTTATGTTTTCATGTGTTGATCATTATTTCCTGATTGATATCACCTAACGCAGAGGGTGCGAACCAAACAAACATGGCCCGAAAACCCTCCGTAGTTCTTCATTGATGTGCGAAACGGCGGACGATGCCAAAATGGGCCGCAAAGACAATTTGTTGATTCCGCAGTGAAGAACGAGACCCGGGAGGAGCTACGGCGAAGAAAGAAGTGGAATCGGACCACCGGAGCAACTCTGGTGTCCCGCAGAATCCACCGGCGGTGGCGGCCGACCAGTCCCGCGACCGCGTGGGTCCGGCGAGACACAGGACGCGGCTTTTCCGCGTCCGTTGACCAAGCGTGGCCCCACACGGGGCCGCGACTCCTCTTTCCGCGGGGGTTGTACGCCCCGCGGCTCCCCCTTGCTCGGCCGCTCGGCCGAGCCTAGACGACCCAACCCACTGGCCAGGTCGCGCATAGGTCGGGTCGGGTCACACCAAACTGGGTCGGACCCGGACCCGGGTCCGGTCGACCCGGTTCGGGCCAACCCAGGAGGGGTTGGGCCGGGTCGTTCTATGCCCAGACCACCCGCTTCCAGACCCTTTTCTGTCATTTTCTCATAACATGAGCTACGAGCCTCCGAACGACGCTCCGTTAGTGGAGATGTGATCCCTGGATCAAGACAATCGTTTTCGTATATCACACTCAAGGTTTCGGAATACCTTGGGTTCGGTCGGGTTGGTTTGTAAACGAAACCAACCGGGACCTCGGAGCGGAAACGCTCATATCTAGAGCTTCGGACGTCCGACTGACGTGTCGTCAACTTTGTTGAATTCTCTAAGTGATATGGATCTTTTGGCATAATCCGTCCGAAGTTTGGACGCAGGTGGAGTACGGTCGGGTAGGTTTTGCCTTAGAAACCAACCGGGCCCCTAGGACGAAAAAGTCAATAACTCTCAGACCGGGCGTCAGATTGACGCGCTGTCTGCGACGTTGAGTTCCTGTTAATGATACGAAACATTTGGATACATCAACTCTGGACTGTGTGTCAGTTGATGTATCAGCCTCTCGGCTCCTAGAGCAGACCCTCCCGAATGAACTTGCTGTGTGCGGGAACCCTAGAGCTGGCTGTGACTAATATTGTGACGACGACGACTGTGCAGAGATCCTCAGTGGATTCGACGACGACAACTACAATACTCAGCGATCCTTTGTGGGTTAGTGCTACCGATCCTGTGTGGGTCTGATCCTGTGTGGGTCAGCGCTCAGTGGTCCTGTGTGGGGCAGTGCCTACAGATCATGTGTGGGTCTGATCCTGTGTGGGTCTTTGCGGGGGTTGGTTACCTATCGATCCTGTGTGGGTTTGATCCTGTGTGGTTCGTTATGGGGGTTAGTTACCTATCGATCCTTTGAGGGTCAGATCCTTTGTGGGTCATTGCGGGGGTTAGTACCTATCGATCCTTTGTGGGTCTGACGGCTTAGATGGATCAGTGATCATCTCTATCGTCATTCGAAGAAGTATACAAGTGTGAGCTGAAACCCTGTTTTTCATTCCTTTGTGGATTGTGTGGTGCTATCCTGTGTGGATTTACATTTTGCATTCCTCTGTGGATTGTGTTGTGCTATCCTGTGTGGATTTACGTTTTTCTTTCCTTTGTGTATTGTGTTTTGCTATCCTGGGTGGATTTACGTTTTGCTTTCCTATGTGGAATGGGTTTTACTTGAGCTCGGATGATGGAGCCGAGCGAGAATTGATGAATTAGTTATATGTATGGGCATATACCCAAGCCGTGTCGGATGTTACTTCGTGATTGTATCTTTCCTTTGTGGATTATCCTTTGTAGATTCGGGGAGACCTTCGGGGGTCTCAGGGTCCCTACTGAGTAGCTTATACTCACCCCTGCATGGGCTATGCCCGCACTACGTTGTGTTGGTTGTAGATGACGGACAACACTGATCGTGGTGGGGGCTTGAGGAGCAGGACGGTAC
Source organism: Viscum album (assembly GCA_963277665.1). Classification (NCBI taxonomy): domain Eukaryota; kingdom Viridiplantae; phylum Streptophyta; class Magnoliopsida; order Santalales; family Viscaceae; genus Viscum; species Viscum album. Next base: position 27,229,868 of record OY728151.1, read on the forward strand.
CTGGAGGTAGACCACTAGGTGGGACAGACTCGGAACGGTCGGCTGGACCTGAGGAGCAGTGGAGGATATCTATACCCACCCATTAGGTGGGTCTTCCGGTGGATGACTTGACATTGCGGCTTTACTTTTCTATTTCTATTTTCCCATTTTGGGTTGTACTATACTTTCAGTTTGGGTTTGTATACTGGCCCACTTACTTTTCCGCACTTACTGTGATACCAGTTTTTACTTAGTGTTTACTTTTTCTGTTTTCTTACTCTGTGGTGCTTGTTTACTTTACAAAGGCAATGCCATCCCTTTTTCCAGGATTTACGCCTTGGTGCTAGTTTCCAGCCCCTGGCCTATGGAAGGCAGGCTTTGGGTAGTCACGACACGGGCCCCGAGGACGGGTCGTGACAGATTGGTATCAGAGGAGTTCGGTTCTACCGCAGAGTCTGATATTTATTCTATGTGAATCAATAGTTTAAAGCGTATTAAGTGTGGTTATCAGTCCAGGGAACCCAGTGTTGGTGTGGCTGCCAATGTATCCGTACACCAGGACCCTGACTTCTGATTTCCGTCTTAATGCACGAAAACATTGATTGCATGTGTGTTTTACGTTTTCTTTGTGATTACTTATATCAGCTCACAATGTATACTATTCTGACCATAACGCTCCTATTTCATTTTCAGGATGGCCCCACGACGGCAGCCAGCTAGGTTTCCGAGAGTTGTACGTGACGACAGCCCACCGAGCGACGATGCCTCGGTAAAGGGCCCTTTGACAGCAGAGGCACCGGCGGTACCTCTACCTGCCGAGCCACCGATTCATCAAGCCCAAGCCGCTGACGATGCACATCACCACAGTGCACTTCATGAGTTTCAGCGCCAGCGACCACCCAGGTTCCGCGGGGAGACGGACCCCCAGGAAGCCGAGGATTGGCCGGAGGCAGTGGTACGAGTTTTCAGGCTAGTGAGGACACCAGCAACCCTCATGGTGATTCTCGCGGTGAGCCTACTGCACGCAGCAGCGGGCCGATGGTAGAGCATGATGCTCCAGGTGCACGATGAGGCATCTCTCCTCTGGATAGACTTTGAGGGTCTCTTCCGCTCAGAGTTTGTCTCGACCACCCTCCGTGCAGTGTGCATCCAGGAGCGTCTTCAGCTGCGGCAGGGCCGCTTGACGGTCGCCCAGTACTCGGCAAGATTTAACGATCTCTCGCACTACTCAGCCAATATGGTATGGGACCCATTCTTCTGGGCCCGGACCTTTGAGCAGGGTATGAGACATGTGATCAGGGCATCGCTGATCTCCCTCAGCATTCCGACTTAGGAAAGAGTACTGGAGCGAGCCCTTTTTATCTAGAGCTTTCTTGCTGAGACATCTCCAAGGGCGAGACATACCGTGGGGCGGCACGTAGCATTGTCTTTTACAGCAGGCAGTCGACGGATGACTGAGGGGCCACCCAGGCAGAGGCTGAGGGTCGACAGTGGCGGTCCGCAGGGAGGAGGCCGATGAGGCAGAGGTGCTGGCCGAGCAGCAGGTTGTGGGTGACTCTTTGAGGCTCTACCACCACCACCACCAGGAGGTCCACCCCAACCACAGGGAGCTGGCAGGCAGAGACAGTCACAACTCCAGGCAGAGGAGGCCTATGACCATGGCACGCCCGAGATGATTCGAGGTACGATCTGTGTCTATTCCACTGTTGGTGCAGTACATATAGACACAGGAGCGAGTCACTCTTTCTTAGTCGCTGCCCTTGTTCGGAGCTCGGAGATTTTGACAGAGCCGTTGGCTCGATCCTTACGGCTAGAGACTCCTACGGGATCAGACTCAACAATTAAACACTGGTGACAGCAGTGTGAGCTTACTCTAGGAGGCGAGAGCATCGACTGGGATCTTCTTGTAGTGGTGTCAAGGCCATATGACGCCATCCTGGGCATGGATTGGTTATCTACAGTCCATGCACCGATTGGCTGTATTAGGTGCATGGTGCGATGTGTAAGCACCGACGGGAGTCGGTTCACCTTCACCGGCGATAAGGGAGCCTTCGAAACACAGGATGGACTTCCGCAGAGTAGAGGAAATCCCATCGCTCATCAGTTGGATAGCCTCATCCTAGGAGTAGTTGACGTGCGGAGTCCTAGTCTTCCTGCAGTGGTGGATCAGTACGCGGACGTCTTTATCGACGACGTTCCAGGGCTACCTCCTCGAAGAGAGGTAGACTTTTATATTGACCTGTACCCCGGGACAACCCCAATATTGACTCAAGCATATCGGATGGCCCCCGCTGAGCTTCGAGAGCTATGGGTACAGTTGGAGGACTTGCAGGTTAAGGGAGTCATCCGACCCAGTGTTTCACACTGGGCTTCCCTGATATTGTTCGCCATGAAGGAGGACGGGAGCTTGCGACTGTGTGTTGACTATCATCACCTGAACCAGATGACAGTGGGGAAGAAGTATCCGCTACCGTGGATTGATGACCTCTTCGATCAGCTCAAGGGAGCATGGTTGTTCTCGAAGATAGACCTCAGGCCAGGCTATCATCAGCTCAGAGTTCTAGACGAGGACGTGTAGAAGATGGCCTTCAGATGACGGTATGGGCACTATGAGTTCTTGGTTATGCCATTCGGCGTAACCAATGCTCCAGTAGTGTTCATGGGCCTCATGAACAGGATCTTTCAGGAATACCTCGATCGATTTGTCGTGGTCTTCATCGACGACATTTTGATATACTTGACGACTGAGGAGGAGCACGTCTACCACTTATGGGTTGTACTAGACACACTCAGAGAGCACCAGCTTTATGGAAATCTATCGAAGTGTCAGTTCTGGATAGGTCAGGTCCACTTCTTGGGACACGTCATCTCAGAGGTGGGAGTTCTAGTGGATCCTGCGATGATCGATGCAGTGCTAGCTTGGGAGCCACCCAAGAGCGTGACAGAGGTTCATAGATTCTTGGGACTAGATGGATACTACCAGAGATTCATGCCAGACTTCTCCAGATATGCGGCGCCACTATCAGCTTTGACGAAGAAGGGGAAACCATTTGTGTGGTTAGAAAGATGTCAGCAGAGCTTCCAGGACCTGAGAAAGAGATTGACCAGCACACCTATCTTTATGTTGCCTGAGGAGGGAGTAGGGTACATAGTCTACTGCGATGCATCAGGGACCAGACTCGGATGTGTCCTGATGCAGGAACGGGCAGTGATCGCCTATGGATCACGTCAGTTGAGGTCGAATGAGCAGAACTATGCTACCCATGACCTAGAGTTAGAAGCAGTGGTCTTCGCTCTGAAGACAAGGTGACACTATCTGATGGGCAAGTGCTTTACAGTATTTTCTGACCATCGGTGTCTCAGGTACATCTTCTCTCAGAAGGACCTGAACCTGATATAGCGGCGATGGATTGAGTTCCTCCAGGACTACGACTTTGAGATAGTCTATACTCCTTGGAAGGCGAACTTGGTAGCAGATGCTCTTAGCAGAAGTACGGGCATTCAGCTACTTGAGGAGGTGACAGAGCAGCTAGCCGCTTTGCGGATATCATTTGTGGATAGGGATGGAGAAGCCATACTTTAGTCACTCACAGTCTCTCCTACGCTACTACAGTGAGTCAGAGAGGCACAACATGGAGAAGCTAACTGTGAGACACTAGGTGCGTAGATATCCTCAGGACATGCACCTGATGGCTTCTCCATTGAAGTAGAGCACAACATCCTTTTCAGAGGATGTACCTTGGTACCAGTTTCTTTACGAGAGGAGGTGCTGAGAGAGTTTTACACTTCTCCCTTGGCAGTACATCCTGGATTGGCGAAGATGTACTAGGATCTCAGACGACAGCACTGGTGGCCAGGCATGAAGAAGGTTGTGGCAGAGTTAGTTTCTCGATGCCTCACCTGCTAGCAGGTGAAGGCAGAGCATCAGGTACCAGCAGGCTTGGTATAGCCCTTGGAGGTCCCAGAGTTGAAGTGGGATGGGATATCTATGGACTTAGTGACTGGACATCCACACACTTCTAGAGGTCACGACTCCATTTGGGTGATTGTCGACCGACTCCCCAAGTCGGCTCACTTCTTACCCATCAGAGAGCAGGGCTCCGTGGAGAGATTGGGGCATCTCTACGTTCAGGAGATTGTAAGTATTCACGGTGTACCATCATCTATAGTCTCCGATTGAGATGCTCGCTTTACTTCCCGGCATTGGAATGGGTTGCAGGAGGCGTCCGGGACGCAGCTACGTCTGAGCACCACCTTTCACCCTCATACGGATGGTCAGACAGAGAGGACCATTCAGACACTCGAGGACATGCTCCGTGCATGTGTCCTCGACGTTGGTCGTTGCTAGGAGGACAACCTACCCTTGGAGGAGTTTGCGTACAACAACAGCTACCACTCCACCATCGGTATAGAACCATACGAGGCGTTGTACAGCAGACCTTGCAGATCTCCTTTGTGCTGGACAACCCCTGGGGAGTTGGCATTTGTGGGAATAGAGATGGTCCGGGCCACGACAGAGAAGGTCAATGTCATCCAGAAGCGGATGAGGATAGCTCAGAGTCGACAGAAGTCTTATGCAGATAGAAGGCAGTGGCCACTAGAGTTCTAGGATGTCGACCACGTCTTCTTACATGTCTCACCTCGACGTGGATTACAGAGATTTTTTCGTGGCAGCAAGTTGTCTCCACGCTTCATCGGACCAATCCAGGTCCTCAACAGGATTGGAGAGGTGTCTTATCGCATGGCTCTACCACCTCAGTAGCACCGGGTGCACGACGTCTTCCACATATCCCAGCAGGGGAGATACGTTCACGACCCGAAGGACATCATTGACCATTTGGAGCTAGACGTTGATGATGGCGTGACTTTTGTGGAGGTCCTGGTGGAGATTTAGGATCGACAGAAGAGGGTCCTACGTGGATGGTCAATTCCTCTAGTGCACATCTGATGGCAGCACAAGAACCTCCAGGATAGCACTTGGGAGCAGGAGGCTCACATGCGTGCTCAGTACCCACATTTGTTTCCCAAGATTATGATGTATCTTTACAGGGACGTAAAGCCCTGAGGTGGGAGTGATGTAAAGAACCATAAATTCCAAGGAAATTTTTTTCTTACTTTTCTTTGGAATTTTACATGAACGCAGTTTCTGACGGCACATGATTCTGAGGCCCGGTGTGCCTGGAATCATTTTCTGATGTTTTTCTCGGGTACGTTCAGTGAACGAACGAGCGGGTTTTTCTAACTTTAGAACTGGTTCTCAGAATCAAATTCTGAGGGCACCGATGGAATCACAACGCCGATATTTGCTTATAAATGCCTCTTCCGGAGTTGCGTTTTCTCGGGTGTGGTTTTGAAATATTTGGATTAAGTTAAGAAATAAAATAAAGTGTGCGACAACTTTATTTTTATTTCTCATAAAGCCGATTAAACGCCACTTAATGCTGCTTAAGTTGAGTCGAAGCGGATAGGGTTCAATTGAAAATATCCTACCCTCTTAGTAGGATATTTGTGGGGTGGGGCCCGCACGAGCCCCACTGTTTCTTTTCCACTATGTAATGCCCCCGCGAAAACCCCTATTAAATGAAAGCCAACTAGGGCGTTTCCTTAAACAATTAAATGATCCTATTAATTGGGCGGTTTATTCATTGAATTAATTCTATGAATTAATGGGTCATTACTTAGTTTGTTTTTCAATTTGTTGACATGTTAATAAAATAAGGCCAACACACCTTCTTCTTGAATGTTGTGTTAAAACTTTGGAGAATCTCAAAAGATATTCCTCCCGCTTCATGAAGAACGTGAAGAACGCGAAGAACGCCAGCCTCCGACGAAGGGCGATGAAGAACGTCCGGCCCCCAGAGATCAACGTGACGCCGACGCTTCTTCCACAACGTTCTTCCCCGCGACAAATCTTCGATCGTCCGTTGAGGTAAGGGATTGCGGTCCTTTAAATTCCTTTGTCGTTTTTATCCTCAACATGAATTTAATTGTTATAATTAAATTTGTGTGTTTCCTTAACCCTCGGAGATCGTCGACGCGACGCACTTCCGCGGCGACGCGAAGCCCTTCCGTGACAACGCGACGCCCTTCCGTGACGACGCGACGATCACCTCCTACCGTGGCGATCAATTCCGCGTAGAACCCTCGCTCGACGACTACGGTGAGGTAGGGATTTTATTTGAAAATAATATTTTATTCCCGTAGTTTTATCCTTCAAAGACAAAGAGGCCGAGATAAAAGTTTAATTTTAATTTATTAAAATTGTATCTTGTTATGTTTTCATGTGTTGATCATTATTTCCCGATTTTTATAACCTAACGCAGAGGGTGCGGACCAAACAAACATGGCCCGAAAACCCTCCGAAGCTCTTCGTTGATTTGCGAAATGGCGAACGATGACAAAATGGGCCGCATAGACGATTTGTTGATTCCGCAGTGATGAACGGGACCCAGGAGGAGCTATGGCGCAGACGGAAGTGGAATCGGACCACCAGAGCAACTCCGGTGGCCTGCGGAATCCACTAGCGGCACGGGTCTGGTGAGACACAAGACGCGGCTTTGCCGTGTCCGTTGACCAAGTGCGGCCCCACGCGGGGCCGCAGCTCCTCTTTCCATGGGGGTTTCATGCCCCGCGGCTCCCCCTTGCTCAGCCGCTCAGCCGAGTCGAGCCGACCCTCCGGCCGGGTCGCGCCAAACCGGGTCTGATCCGGACCCGGTTCGGGCCGACCCGGGGGGGTTGGGCCTGGTCAGTCCGGGCCCAGAACCCCCGTTTCCATACCCTTTTTGTTCTTTTGCTTATAACATGAGCTACGAGCCTCCAAACGAAGCGCCGTCAGTGGAGATGAGATCCCTGGATCGAGACGGTCGTTTAGGTATATCACACTCAAGGTTTCGTAATACATTGGGTTCGGTTGGGTTGGTTCGTACACGAAACCAACAGGGCCCTCGGAGCGGAAACACTCATATCTTGATCTTCGGACGTCCGACTGACATGCCGTCGAATTTTTGAATTACTATAAGTGAGACAGTTCTTTTGGCATACTCAGCCCGAGGTTTGGACGCATGTGGAGTACGGTGGGGTTGGTTTTGCCTTAGAAACCAACCGGGCCCCCTCGGACGAAAAAGCCAATAACTCACAGACCGGGCATCCGATTGACGCGCCGTCTACGACGTTGAGTTCCTATTTACGATACGGAACTTTTGGACACATAAAATATGGACTTTGTGTTAGCTGATGTATCAGCCTCTCGGCTCGTGGAGCAGACCGTCTCGAATGAACTTCCTGTGTGTGGGAACCCTAGAGCTGGCTGCGCCTGCTACTGTGACGACGACAACGACTGTGCATAGATCCTCAGTGGATTCGACGGCGACGACTACAGCACTCAGCGATCCTTTGTGGGTCAGTGCTACCAATCATGTGTGGTTCTGATCCTGTGTGGGTCAGCGCTCAGTGGTCCTGTGTTGGGCAGTGCCTACAGATCCTATGTGCGTCTGATCCTGTGTGGGTCTTTGCGGGAGTTAGTTACCTATCGATCCTTTAGGGGTCAGATCCTTTCTGGGTCATTGCGGGGATCAATACCTATCGATCCTTTGTGGGTCTGACAGCTTAGATGGATCAATGATCATCTCTATCATCATTCAAATAAGTATACCTATGTGAGCTGAAACTCTGTTTTTATTTCCTGTGTGGATTGTGTTGTGATATCCTGTGTGGATTTATGTTTTTCTTTCCTTTGTAGATTGTGTTTTGCTATCTTGTGTGGATTTACGTTTTGCTTTCCTTTGTGGATTGTGTTGTGCTATCCTGTGTGGATTTACGTTTTGATTTCCTGTGTGGTCTAGGTTGTACTTGAGCTCGGATGTTGGAGCCAAGCTAGAATTGATGACTTAGGTATATGTATGGGCATGTACCTAAGCCGTGTCAGATGTTACTTAGTGATTTTATCTTTCCTTTGTGGTTTATCCTTTGTCGATTCTGGGAGACCTTCGGGGGTCTCGGGTCCCAACTTATTAGCTTATACTCACCCCTGCACGGGCTATGCCCACACTACGTTGTGTTGGTTACAGACGACAGACAACGCTGATCGTGGTGGGGGCTTGCGGAGCATGACGGTACCTGGAGGTGGACCACTAGGTGGGACGTACTCGGAGCGGTCGGCTGGACCCGAGGAGAAGTGGAGGCTATCTGTACCCACCCATATGGTGGGACTTTCGGTGGATAGCTCGACGTTGCGGCTTTACTTTTCAGTTGCTATTTTCCCTTTTCGAGTTGTACTTTACTTTCAGTTTGGGATTATATACTGGCCCACTTACTTTTCTGCACTTACTGTTGTACCAGTTTTTACTTAGTTTTTACTTTTTCTGTTGCTTACTCTGTGGTGCTTGTTTACTTTACAAAGGCAATGCATTCCCTTTTTCCAGGATTTACGCCTTGGTGCTAGTCGCCAGCCCCTGGCCTATGGAAGGCGGGGTTGGGGTAGTCACAGCACGGGCCCCGAGGACGGGTCGTGACATACATCATATTATAACCCCTCTACCACAAGATACTTATATACCATAGGGGAAACTACATGTTCACCAACCCCTCATAGTGCCACTGATCATAATCATAATGAGTGGTCAAAACCTAAACCCTCTCAATGGAACACAAAAATCCTTATACAAAAAGTATTACGATCTAAACATACTATGTGAAACCCTTTCACACTAATGAAACAACAATAAAAGATTTACCATTATCTCATGTTTAGAAAATAAAATCCTTATAGAATAACATCAACTTCTAGACATTAAGGATGACACTAACCAAGTACATAACAATGTTGGAGATGCATACCCATCCATATGGTCTTATTTCCGACAACTCATGTTTTATTAGACATTCCAAGGTAATCTATGGGTTCATCGCACATAATTAATCAATACACTAATTATAGACATAGTCACTCGGTTCCTCACTAAATCTAAACCATGTGTGGAATGTATCCACTATTAAATGTGTGTACACCCTTAAACCTCTTATAATTTGATCATGTAGATTCTACATGGGGTTTCCAATCTTACCACAGGGAATATTCATGAAATATACTGGAGAAAAAACAATTAGGTGCTAAATTTAATAACTACATCATTTAAGAGTTAACCATTTACTCAAGTCATCTTATCCATCTTCATTTAAGACTAGACTATGACACATTAAATTCTAAATACCATATCTTAAAAAAAGGACATAAATAATTTATTTTAATCAATTGAAAATAATTCTCAAATTTATTTGAATGTGTGAATAAGAACTGACAACTTATCTTGAGTCACCAGGACATCAAAATCAGGACCAACTACATTCAAAAGGTGCATTAAAATTCATGGGAAATATTTATAGAAATGTCAATATAAAACATCACCTTATAGATATAACATTTAAAATAGATTTGTTGGAATAATTAAAAAAATATTCTAGTAGATTAATTATTTAAAAATAATGATCATGGGATGGGATTATTTCTCTTTTTATATCTTATAATCACTTCACGAAGACGCCATATCATTTTGGGATGATCCTACAATAGACTCATGGAATCTCATTAAAATTGTAATGAACTGAAACGAATCAAAATTCTATGTCACCCAACGAAAAACATGATAAGGACAAAAAGAAAATTTGTACCACAATTGGATAAAGAAATGAATGAGTCAATCAAAATTATTCATGTGATAATTATATCACACTTTTTGGTGAAAAAAATCAGATGGTTTCCAAAAGGGGTTCCAATATGAACTATCCATAAATTAGATACCAATTCAATAAAATATATAGTTTCAATATATAAAAAAAATGTGCTGAATATTAGAAGTATATTAAAAATGTTTTTGAAAAATATTAGATCATAAAAATATGTAAACCAATAAAAAACATCTTAATAAATATGTGTCACATCCCATTCTTCCATGGTACACTCCTCTTTGAATAATAGAACAGCGTGTGTTGTACGCAACCTCGAGTTCTAACACACCGTGACCAATAAAAGTAGCATTTATGAATAGTAATAACCACTTTTTGAAATTATATAAATTTTATATTTCAAAATGGACTTCATTTTTGGATTCAGTATAGCGAAATTAGCCTATGTTGAATTTTTGGTATTTTTATGAGAACTTTAAATTTTTTATGAATAGTGAAAAATACTTAAAAACAACTTTTTTAATCAAAATAATTTATATTGATAAATTATAAAATTGAGTTGTTATAAAGTGTAATTGGAATATATTTTTACCATTTTAACCAATTGTGGTCATTATAATTAATTTCACTTTGAAATTGGACATAAACAATTCTCAATCTTTTGATTGATATTCTTTCTTAAAAACACGCTATTTGTTATGATAGCTGGAATTAATTATTAAATTAATTAATTCCACATATATGTTTTTAATTTTCTAAAATAGACATCATTTTTGAATTAATAATATCAAATACATCTTAGGGTTAATTTTTGGTGTTGTTATGAAAAACATCGTTTTTTGATAAATAGTGAAACCACTAAGTGGTAGTTAAAAACTGATTTCTCGATTAAATGAATCATTACCACTTCTATGATTTGATTTTCAAAAATCTGACATACATGGTTGTAATTATTAATTAAAATGTTGTTCAATGGGATTAATATAATTTTTTGATGAATTGTAACTTTTAAGTTTAATTAATCGCGATTAAAGGTAATTAGTGAAATTTAAGGTGAAAATGTAATTATAAAAATATGAAAATAGCAATACACTTGTCCTACACTAATTGGATTGGTCATGGCCGACCCAATAAATCCATTGGCCAACTTGGGGACCCCATGGAGCCATTTGGGTTAGAAAATGACATTAATAACTTTTTTATTTAAAGTAAAACTAAAATTGTCACAAACATGTGTTGTTTTACTAAATAAATTATTACATGGGGTTATATAAGTTAACTTTTACACTATTCATATTCATTTGACAGATAAAAATATTTCCTAAATCATGATATTTTTTTTTTAATTTTTGGATATTAAATAAATTAAATTTTTTATGACACCATGATGATGCAGCAATTACCTCATTAATTAATGATTTAAAAAAATGAAAAGATTGTGTAAATTATAAGACTTAAACTTGTCAAAAACCTATTGGATTAGTATATTTCGAACCCTTATCACCTTATCCTAGAAATATATAAGTTTGGGACAATTAAAATACGAAAATCAATATATAATAATGTAACATTTCATGACATTCCAAGAGTGCCCCTCCTCTCCTCTTATAAAATGCCCGCACCACTACCACCTTATTCACACCTTCAAACCATTTGGCTAGGCCAGACTATGCCCAAATACTCTCTCAACTTCCCTCTATTACTCTTAGAATCCTAACATTGGGCATAATTATTCCCAAGGATTCTTTTGTCTCAAATCAAAAAAAGAGTTACCCGATTTTAAGGTAATGTCTTCTCTTATGTTATATTTTTTTATTTTTCTTCTCTAACCCCTTGACCTCTTTTTATTCCTTTAATTTCTAACAAAAACAGTATATTCAATATACAAGGATTTTGTTATGAGAAGGATTGTATTTACACTTTTACACACCTCCGTCTAATTGTTAAAGAACATACTATTTCTGTGGGTGGCGAAATACTGCCTCACGAAATGATGATTGTTCAATATTCATTTAACACCTATAATGGTGGCCATTATGATGAAAATATTTTTATATATGATATATATTATGATTTTGTTTTTCTTATGATTACTTATTTTTCATTTATGGAATAACTTTATGATTTCCATTAGGGGTAAATGCGATAATTTCATTTTAGGAAGTGCGGACTACCGCCCCCTCAAAGTGATTTGAATCGTTAATGCCATTTGTGGGATGTATAAAGGATGGAGTAAGTTATATTATATATGATATTATACTGGAATTATAATATACCTTTATATAATTATTATTTAATTCCATTAAATACAAAATAGAAATGAAAGTAGTGTTCATGCGTATGTACGGCTTACCGTCTCCATGAACGGTGCATTTCATTTCTTACCTCTAAATGTTATGTAATATTATGAACAAATGTATATACATGATATATATGATATATATGATATCTACCTCATGAATATAATTCTGGATATAATGTATATTTTACCCCATGAACAACTTGTAAATTTAAGAATTTTATTTTTGACTCAAGTACCAAAGATAGACAAAACGACCGTTATAAACATAAATAGTTACATAATGTTCATAACATGGTAATAAGTGATATAAAAGAAATAATAAACATGAAAAAGTTTCTTAAGAAATTATAAATTAACTCTATTTTATTATTGATGAGGTTAAAGAACGGTTGATTCATGTCAATCATGAGGTAAGGGAACTTCTTAACCCAATTTCTATTCATTGGGTTAATATTCAACATTCAAATTATGTCATGATATTACTATGTCTTATCTTGTATTTGTACTTTATTTATGTATACATATAGTGAATACACATAATAGATCTATTTTATTTAAAAAAATGATCTTTGTGAGGGACTTCGTCTCAGTCTCCATTCATTGAGGCATATTTTGTTTTGTACACAACTTTATTTTATACCGTGTATACACCCCTTTGACTTTTAAATATATTCAAAAGGAATTTCTTTTATATAAAGCATTTTACTAAATGAAAAAATGGAATTTTTTTTGTCATGCTTATGCGGCGAGAATGACTTCTCCGCCGCTGTGACCATTATTTGATTTTTGGATTCCTTTACAAGCCATAACATTTTTTAAATGAAAAATAAATACCCGTATTTAATTTTATTTTATTTTGGTATTGAAAATAGTTTTGATAATGTTTTATTTTATCAATGTGTTGTATTGATATCTTGTGATTTAAATGTGGAAATGTTATGTTTCCTTTATGCATGTTTTAAGTGATACGATTAAGTTATGGTTTATGATATGTTTAAACCTGTTCATATGGGGAATGAATTGGACTTAATAAGTGACGGGTGGAGACCTCTATAGCTCCTAGATTCATCGGAAGGTCTCATGAGACAAACTAGTGTCATGGAACGAGGCCTTGACAAACTCTTATCTGTAGTCTTGGCACGAGGACTTGGCTACGTGGTTATGATAGTTTGGCATTATGAATTCCATCATTATGAATGTGGTTATTGATATTGCATGTGATTATTCGACTAGTAGAATATCCATGTGAATAAGTAAATGGAATAATTTCATTTTATTGTTTCCATATTATGCTGAAGATCAAGTTTAAAAAGCTTTTGTTTTAGTTATACATTCCCTTAAATGTTAATGTTTATTATGAAAGCTTCAGCTATATTGTTATACTTACTGAGCATCTGAGCTCACCCTTATCAATGATTTAATATTTCCTGAATGTGAAAAATTATTTTAGGAATGATCTGCAGGGATAGTCTGAAGGGGATATTAGTGTGGAAATTGGAGACTATGTTATTGTAGTTTTTCACTTTATGATGTAATGACACATTTGTGAATGTATCTAGTGTTTCCAAAGCTACTAAACTAATCAGTTTTCGGAGACATGATCTTTTGTGATCAGGCCGATGTTACGTAATAATGCACCGACTCTGGGTAACTACGGTCGGGGGGTTACAATAGGTACCAAAAACATGGTCGAAACCATAGTGGAAAAAATAACTCCCCAAACATCATCTAGTGTCCCCAAAATTGAAATATTGTGGTCAAATTATTCGTAACCCATGGTACCCTACAACATTAGAACAAAGAAGGGCGAGGAGCATTAAATAGGTCCCCCAAAAAATTGAAATTGTACTTTTCTTGAAAACTAGAAAATAAAATATTTATATGCCTAAATATATATGTGGCGTGTGATTAAATTCTCAACAGGATACATCCATGAATTTATATAACATGCTTCACATTGAAACCGATTTTTATATTCTATAAAATATTTTTAAAATACATAACCACTATAAAAATAATTATTTAACCTCATTAGTTATTATAAAAAACCCCTTTCATAGTTATAGAATAAGATACATACATTAAGAAATAATTGAGGGAAATGAGATAATAAACATACCGGTAAAAAGTAATATTGTGGTTATATAAACAAATGAATTGTCACCTGTGATACATTTAGCTGACATATGGGGAAATCTAACAAATAGGATACAGTTTTAATAATTAATTTATTTTGGAATATAGGTTAAAGGGTGTGTCATGATTTATCTAAAAATATATGTGGTTTTATGGTATTTGGGGTTGCAAAGTGGATGGCTAAGGTTGTATCTCAAAGGTGGAAGTAATTAAAAATAAATATAAAAGGTATTTTGAAATAAAATAAGATATAAGAAACACAGTGATTAGAATTATGGGGTTTTTGTTCTAATAAAACAAAAATAAGTATGCTAGATTAATATTTGTTTGTATTTTTTTTAAATTTAATGAAAAAAACAATTACAGAATTTTTTAAACAAAATAATTTTATAGGGGGTAATTTATCCAACCCTAAATGTCAACATAATTATTAACCATTATAATATAAGTGAAACTCTGCATAATTATTCTCACATATTTTATATCCCTAAAACCATATGGGAGTCAACTTAACCATAGTGATGAAATTAATTAAACAATATTATATCTTCAGAACCTAAAATCATAGAACCATTTTTTGATTTTCTGTATAAGGATAACTTTTGTTGAGAGATAAATTAATGAAAATATAAATTCAATATAAGGGGATTAAATTTCGTATAGGATTGTATCTTAAAACTACAAATTTATCCCATTTTGTTTTGTTTTACGAACTAATATCACAATCCCACAATTAACACATTACACAAACTCAATATTTATTTTTATTGATAAAATAATTTTTTAAGTTTTTTTATGTTTATAAAAATGATAGATTATAATATGGGAATTAATTTATCTAACTGATATATAATATATAGATGAATAATTTCAGTGGTATTTCAATTACTAGGAAATAACTACTTTTCTAGTGTGACTATAGTCATCGTTGAAACAAATTGAATTCAAAATGTTTTAGGAAGGTTATAACACAATTATTTTTGTACACATAATTTCTAAACCAATGAGGAAAATTTATAAGATATAATTTAAGAATAACATATGAAACTAAAGATGACATGATATTTTATTATAAAATACAGAAATTACAATGCAATGAATTAGATTAACAATTCAATTAAGGGAACCTAAATTCAAGAGCAAATGCACTTGAAATTAATGTGTAATTGTTGTTCAATCATGTATTCTCTTTCAAAAACATCATAATTCACATCCAACAACTTTAAAATAATAAACACATATTGTATAATGTATAAAGTGGATGTGGTTTCAATACAATTAAAGTGTTAATATGAAATTATGTAACAAAATTTATTTTATTATTTATGACTTTTGTACATCCAAAACACATGATCCAACTATCCTTAAATAAGTATTATTCCTTTAAAATATGGTACTATATCTACTATCTAAATTAGAGACTAATCCAAGACTAGATGTAGAAGATATGTTGTATTTGGTAAAATGGAATTCGATCATGTTATCTCAATCCATCATTGATATAAAAGACAATATACTCCCAACAAACGCATTACCTAGCTTGGAGGATCTAAATTAATGTTGCAAGAAAGTTATTTTAATAATTATCTGATAAAATTTATATTTCAAAAAACTTATCTTATATTTATTATGACTATAAAACAATTGTGAACTTTAATGGATCAAAACTGATATTTTAATCAAATTTGAAAATGAATGATATAATCAAACATGTTTTATAAATAAAAATATTGAACACAATATGAGGAAATTATCTCATTTATTATTATGAAAATATTCAATAAATTTGATTTATAATCTTCACTACACATTATCTTTTTCAAAAATGGAGAAAACCACATGTCATGTAATCTAGAAAATTATATTAATATTAATATGTTTATATTTCCCAATAAATAGTGGAAATATAGGAAAAGTAATAATTTCATCAAGAAAAAAACATAATAAATTTGAATGTAATTATATTATAAATTGTATAAATAATAATCATATGTTATTAATGAAACTAATCATAAAAAACAATTTTTAGGTCAATAATGTCATTAATTCCCCAAATTAGGTGCTCAAACATTTTCAAGATCATATATCCATCATTTATTCATTATATTAAGGCTAGGTAAAACATTTATTCTTACCTTATTTAATTTCACTTAACCCATTATACATTCATTTAAAATCAAATTTTGTGACAACTAACTTATGTATTCCAAAATATTAAACCAATTTCCCCCTACCATGATATCCCCACATGTTTTAAATTAAATCAAACAATTCATTATGAGTAATTTTGTGATTTTTTGGATTTTTTATTTTTCAATGGGTGTAAAACTATTAGATATAATGTATATAGACATATGTTAATTAATAATTGCAATAAAACTTATATGAATAAAAACAAACTCATGGATCAATCATCATTATATGATAATGTATTTTTAACCTAACATGTTTATAACATAAATTGAAAATGAAACAATTAACAAGTGAAATTTTTGTAGAGAAATCAATGACATAATTTTCCATGAAATAATATAAAAAATTATGATTTTAAATTTAAATATTTCATAACGTCAGAACCAAATATATAATTTATGAATTCCATCAGTGCAATTAATTATTTAATGATTAAATAATTATCATTCTCATCATTCTGACAATGAAATTTTTAAAAATGGATTTTTTATATATTTCATGGGTAGATCTACACGTCACCATAAGATAAAAAATAAAATACAACATCATGTCCCAACCATCTAGAACACAACTTTCCATTCATTAGAATCAATATTAAACTATAGAGAAAGAATTTTTATATTACAAGAATATGAATATTTTATTTCATTTTATCCTGAGAATAATTTTAGGTTTTAATATACATCCTTAATTTAACATATGATGATAATAAAATCTCCTCTTTCTCTTAAACTTTCATCTTTCATTGAATTCCATGACGAAAAAAATCCAAGTATAATTTCATTATACCAAAATTTTCCTGATGATCGGCCTTTATGAGATGATGAATTGTTTCTAAAAAATGATTTAAAAGGAGTATATACCAATTTTAGGTTTTAATTATTCCCTATAATCATGTAAAACATTATCCATGTTCTTTCTCTAATCATTCATATTGGGCAGCACAATTTTCCCCAAATTAGATTTCAACTCACGAATTCAAACCACAACCTAACAATTTTTTTGGGGGTAGCGTAGAGTAGCTTTTTAATTTATCACCCCATATGTTCAAGGGAAAAAAGAAAAAAAATTTAAATATATTTTATCATGGTCACTAATGATAACTATTATTAATCCAAACATTTAAACAATTTGAGGTGTGAAAAAGTCTACAACAACAAGAAAATCATCATCCATTATGAACATGGACTCCTCAAATTTAATCACAATATAAGAAGTTAAAAAATTCACAATAAACCAAATGAAATTTTAATTGACCACATAAAATCACTTCCCCATGTATTAAAATTATCAAAAAGAAATACATGTTTTTGGGGCTTCTTGTGTCTCCTTAAAAATTCCCACTGTATTTCCATTGAGAGAATGACATACAAAAAACATGGCCAACATGAAATCAAGTTGGAAAATATAATTTAATGTCTAAGAATTCGTTATGATAATGTTTTGGTCTATGGTTCCCATCATCAGAAAGTGTATTATATGAATTCAAAAAAGACTCAAAATTATGATTTCATACAAATATGATAATTACATGGTCACTATAAATTCAGAAAATTTAACGGTCATACCACTCATTAATCCTAAAATCAATATTCAATTTTTCGAATAGTTTTTTATTTAGGATTTCAGGAATTTCAATGGAAACCATGCAATTCATTAAATATCCATACCAATGTTTCATACCTTAGATGACATAGTGACTCTCATCTGGTAAATTATCCAGCTGTGGTACCTAGTTTGCGGTATCATGCTCGATCATGTGAGAGAAACTTCTCATTTGGTCATCAATAAAGTTTTATAAACCCTTCTTATACATTATCTTTATTCAAAAATAATAAATAAGGATCATCTCATGAATAATTCATGATATTCCATATAGCTTATTTTGGAGGTACTCCATTTCTTATAGTACCCATACCTGGGTTTCCACCAAAATAGTGGTCAAGAAAAATTGGCCACTAGGTCTTAGTAGCATGTCCCCATATAAGAAATTATATCATGTAGAAATTGGGTAATGAGAGATGATAGTGGGGAGACTATACCCATTAGTGGTGCTGATAATAATGGTCCCTACAAAAATACAGTAGTGGAAAAATGACCATTAAAGGAGAAGTAACCAAATACAATCAGCAGAAGAAAAATAAATAATTATTAATTATAAACAATACAAATAGAACACCATTTGTAGAAAAAATATGCATAGAAGGTCCTAGAAGAAATATGTCAGGAAGGGTATCCTATGACCAACCATATCAGTTTACATATATAAACCATGCATCAACTCTAAATAAAACTCCATATGATGAAAATGAAACCACCATGGTCCAAATTTTATCTATAACACGATAATTATCATGGAAGAATTACTAAGGTCAGGTTCTAATACTAGTACCTTACTTGATCTCAAAGAAATAAATTCCATGCATGACCTGAGGTGCCAGTGTAGGGTGTGAGAATAAGTCAAATTTGGCTACCACCAATGTGTTCCGGTCTTAAATCCATTACAATATTGGTATATACAGAATATAATTAAACTATTAAATCATATAATATAATATATGAACATATCCAATTATACTCAACAAAAAATTCTTATTTTTCTACCCGCATCATCAACAACAAATAAATATCTAAATAAGTAAGCCCAAATATACATATGGTTTATATCATGCATCTGAATTTTTAAATTCACACTGGTGAGGATCCATGGATTATTGCTCAGGTAATCCCTGGATGAGTGTCATAAAAAGTTATCCCTTAGCTTACACCTATAAAAATAGGTCACCAAATACCTAATTCAAACTAAATCCTCATGTTACATCAAAGAAAGTACCATTGTACCAATGAAACACCTAGTCAATAACTAAATGTTCCCTTGGATCCCTACTCAGGTGTACTAATTTTGTCAACAAACTGACATCCTTAGGGATGTAAATATCTATCATTGACTAAAATTTCTTGATCAATTCGACAACCAATGTCCATATTAATGATTATATCCATACACCCAATATCCTAGACCAACTTCCTCATTTGTCAAAATGAGCCTTATCCCCCAACTGATGGTATCAACACCATCAACCAATGGTTCATCACCATCCATGCATCTTCAAATGGTGAACACTCGCAATATATTTTATGGTCAACACCATACCAAAATATGTATAATAAATGGGGGAATCCAGCCATAATATGTGGTCAATACCACCTCTTGTGGGTATTATTTTTGTGCACATGACTCCAGCAGTATATCGAATGAAAAAACGTGAAGGAAAAACGTCAATAATATAAAATTTATTATCTGGTACCATGATCCCATATGACCATGTTGCTAATTTTTTATTTCACAACACCATAGCAGATAAAACAGACCATGCCCTCATCCTTATGAAATCATCAACTCAATTAAAAGATTGTGTCACCACAACCTGGTTATCATCACAAATTTAAATATATCTTAGGCCACGCCCTTAACATAACCACCATGTCACCTCAATCCAAGTGAGAAACATTAGCTCAATCCTCAAACATAGCCCATATTATTCCCATTAAACTCTACAATCTATAGAAAACAATTCATTTAATTAAAATTTATATTCTTCCTACATCCCAAATTAGTTCAATACCCTTACTCAACTTAACTATTAATAACGATGTCCTAACATTCCAATATACAAATTGTATTATCAATTTTTATTTTGAAAGTTTTCATTTTATTATTTTTATCTCTCCCTTAGACTACCAACATTTATTAAATTTAAATAACATTAGAAAATTCTAAAAAACCATTGATAAATATTGAAACCACATATCATACATTGGTATTTTCTTACTCATCTAATATTATCCTCTAACTCAAGACTAAATTAGAGAAATGAACATTTAGATTATTAAATTAAAAATATGGATATATTCTCACATATATTTAGTACTATGTATGGTAATATGTAAGTAATGGAGATGATAAATGATTTAAAATATTACCTATATGCATCTATTTAGACCCAGAGAGATTGTATCAGAGCTCAGATGAAGGATTTGGATCAAATTTTTCAATGAAGGGAAGATGAGGGCACTCTGTATATTATGTGAGTGGGTGTGAAAGAAAAGAGTAAGAATGAAGATAAATAAGGGGATGGTTAGAAACGTAATTTACCTTTTTTTAAGTGACACTCTTGTATTGACTATATGGTTTGGATAACCATCCACCAATCATATAATGTTCCCTTCCTAATAAAAATATGCATATTTTCTTGACAGATGATTTGAAAAACCTAGCAAAAACTAGGCGTAGGTCCTTTATAAAATAATTTATATACCTCAGGAGGATTGTTCCCCCACATTCATAGTTTGATAAATTGTCCCCACATTAGTGGTAAACCCTCAAAGTTTCTCTTGGGAGGCTACAAGGTTCGTTGAAACTATTTTCCACTTTCTGTGATTTTCTATAAATGAGTATTGATGCACCATTCCACCAGATCCTACCCAGATAACCCACAGAAATGGTTGTTCTTTAAAAATGATAAAAATATATATTGTGTTTATAAATATATTAGAATTATGTTCTATTGATATAGACAAATTTTGATCATCTCACCGATCATGAAAACTAAAATATGTTGAGGATTTTCAACTTACTCAATACTCATAGTGTTCTAGTCTCCCCACCATATAATATCTCATCCCTAATTTATAAATATTCACCCAGAGATGGTACTAAGAATACCCATATCATTTGCATAACCTAATCAAGCATGATCATTATGTCATAGTTCAACTCACCTTAAGGGTATCCCTAGCTTAGGATTTACCAACCCAAACACTTCATGAACCAAAATTCCATTATTCCAATGATCCACCAACCATTATTGAACTCCAATTTCCTCCCATGACACATAATCTATTTTTATCTACATCAGGTGATTAATTGATTCTCATATCATTGTTAACACCCATAAATTCTGATATATCATCTAACACCAATAAATACCAGGGCCATACACAACACTCCTCAAAACATGCATCACCTCAGATTTCCATAAATCCATAACATAAAAAGATACTAAAAAATAATATCACACAATATTTATACATAAGATTTATCATCATATATCTAATGCCTATACACCTCATACATAAGCTGCTTCAAATCGATTCTCAAAAGATATCCTGAAGTCAATTAACAAAAATAAAATATGCAACACATATATTCTCCCAACAAGTTATGGTGACACACACCTCATATATATATATATATATATGTATATCATGAATCATAACTAGTTCAAAACTTATAACCATAATATGAATAGTCCAAAAACAAAAAATTTGCACCTCATGAATCCAAAATGGTCAAGTCCAAAAAAAAACGTGAATCCTGGTCATGACATTAATTATGGAATTCTTTTAGACTTCATCAGATAAAAAACCTACCCTACACATAAGAGCTCGACTACATCGTCATATCTTAAATCCTAAATTCTTTGCGATTTTCCTCCATACGATGTTGCGCCAGCTAGCAACAACTAACACCACTACTAGGTCACAATGCCTCTTCCATGATTTCCACATGAAGCTCAATCCCAAGTACCAAATCCAAGAACCACACCTTTTCTAACCTCAATTACTTGAGTATACCATGATCCCAGGCTCCCATATAGCTAAGGATTCATATAGAATATCTATAAATGTCCCATATTCCCACATGTGTAACATTCCTTAAAAGTCCAATTGAATAGATTCGAAATAGGACAAGACTGGCTGAAATAGAATCATATATTTATAGACACACTCCTCAATAGTCTTCATGAGTATTTGGGATTACTACAATTCTAATACTTCTCATGGTCTTGCTAGCGGCTAACCAAATCATCACTACTAAAGACACAAGATACCTTCATCCTATTCAAATAAGACCATTATTTCATGTATCTATAAGATTCTAGAACCTAATTAACTACCTATAAGAATGTGAAATTCATAAATATATTTACCAAAACATTGAGGGAATTCCATAGGAAATCCTGAAAATTAAAAACCTTGGAAAATTTATACCTATCATAGATAGTCCAAAATGTGAATGTTTTGTGAATTTCATCAGATAGTCCATGACAGATGTATCTCGCTAATATAGATTCATGAAAAAAATGATTTATCCACCCTCAAAATCGAAAGAAATAAGTGTCATATGAACCTATCCTCAAAATAATTTTCAGATAATTTATCATCTCTTTTTCCTAAACATGTATTCCCCAACATCTCTATTCCATACTCTATCCATGTACATAACCATATTCACCCTCTAACCTAGTGGTGTCTAGATATAGTCACTAATAGTATATACCAACTCGATCTTGTTCTCAGCTACCAATTTTCCACACTCACCCTAAAATTGTGGAGGGTACTGTGATTTTATCTCTCGAGTTAGATGTGGAATATGTGAGTATAATCTCAAAACTCTCTGATTGATTCCATATATGAATCAAAATTGGTTGTCCCTAATCCACACATTTGTCCAGGGCCTAAATCCATTCATCTACCATGAAAATCCTACCATTACCAAAACATTTAACAAGAGATCATGATGTTCACATCCCTAAAGTTCCTCATTTCATGTATGATCTCACAGAACCATATAAGAATCCTCCAAACACCCTACCAGAAATCATCATGGTTTCATCCTAATGAATACAAATAAAATGGTTAAACAATTATTATAGTAATAATAATGGTGATGAAGGAGATAATTAACCACTCCATTTTCATGTTTAATGTAAAGAGACATATGCATGAATGGTGTTTAGTGATTAAATTTACTGATTGTGTGGATTGTATATATATGATATAATATTGTAAATTGGTTGAAATTATTTAAATTTATATTGTTAAATGATAAATATACAATATTTTTAATTCAATAAATATGAACATTGGTTTGTTTTTTGGATTATTGGTTCTTGCCGAGGTGCTAGATTGGCAAGTTGTGCTTACTATGGAGAGGAAGAAACACCAACGGTTCTGAAACCTATTTGTATACATCTCTGTTGGAAAAAATTTCATACCAAATGTTTCATCAATCATTTTTATAGATTTATAACCGTTTCTTTCTCAAAACCATGGGTATTCATATTCTCCCTCGGAATATGAAACTGTTTTCATGGAAACCATTGTTATATCCCCATACTAAAGGCAATATACACTCATGGTTCATAGAACCTTATAATAACCTATAAAAATGGACATATGGGATCTAAAAATAATTTAAAATTGTTGGTATATGATTATTTTCTTGTACTGTGTTTATTCCCTTTATAAGCTTGTTAAACTCATCCTGTATTTTAAAATTATTTTTGATATATTTTATTTATGAATTGGTATGAGGATGAGTTGAATAATAAAAATATTATGATTTTTTCAAGAAAATAAATAGTGTTACATATTTAATTTTTGGATTTTGGTTAAGTTGGAAGCTAATTTTAAGTTTCTACATTATGATGTGGTATTTATTTCTATATGGGTGATAGATTATTCTTATAAAACTATAGACCATGCAGATTAAAAATTTTATGAATGTTAATTCTCCTCTTCTGATTCAATTCAGAAATTTATTAAGGTCAATTCTTTTTATGCACCGATATTCCCTGTATTCTTAGTAAATGATGCCCCATTCTAGGAGATATTTTTAGTAACACATGATCTCTTACGGAAAATTCAACTGGATTTTGAAAATAATCCACATATTATTTCATTATGCTCTAGTTTGTCTCTAATATCTTCTGGGTCAGCTAATATTACTCATCATCTGTTTATTAAAACCCAGTCTATATAAAGTAAATTCTACCATATATTCTCAACATAATGGAATTTTCATGAATTTCCCTAAATTTCGTTAATGGGAGCCATTTTATCGGATGATTGATAATTGATTTTATAGGATAACTTACTTAATGATAAATAATTATCCTTAGAGCCACCAGGATTTTTATTTCAATCTCGTTTCATGAACTCAAGAATCCAGATACACGACTCCATATATAAATATTTATTTAAATGATAAGATGTAATTGACTCTAATTATTAACTGAACTCCTCAAAAATACACTTCTTAAAAAGGGGCATGAACTATAGGTCATTGACTAAAATGGGTTTTCATAAAAACATTGAATATGGAAAACCACTTTAATATATAGGAATCTATGACATTCAACATTCATAGAATCATTGATTGGAATGATTTGGGATGATTTCATTAACATATTAATTATTTCCCATATTAAATTCTTTCCACAATGAGATTGATGTATATTGATAACGAGACCCATTTAAATATCATTCTATTATTACATTTGATGTTGTGGAGGCTATAATATTAATTCTAGTTTATGGAACTCAACATTAAATTTTATTCATGATATCCACTGTGAAATAAATGTTTCAACTTCTTATGTTATTTCAGGCCAACAATATTCATACTTAAATTCAAAATGAATTTTTGTATTCATAAGTTTAATATTCCTACAGCATTGGTTTCCCCAAGATAATACTTCTTGCATCAATGATAAATAACCAAACTCATATTTTCGATTTGAATGGAACTATAATGATACTGAGACCAATCAATCAATATTTCCCCACCATTTGGAATTATGTTAATATGATGAAATTTATAATAGTCATCATTCTAATGTCATATAGTGTTATTACAATAAGTTGTTATATACATAATAGTTAAAAAATTTGATCATCTTACTTTATAGAATCCATATAAAACTAATAAAAAGGAATATTTGGTGTAATTGTTCTTCTGATTCTCTAAACGCCTATGTCATAAAATTTATCATAAAAGTGTATTACACCATATTCCCCATACCTATGGTACAAATTAGAACAGAATAAAAATATTACAATTACTCCATATACCATATCTTCCTCATGTTTAGATCTCGCTAATTGAAAATATTACTCTGATGTTTATGATTTGAATATATATTTAATTCCTCCCTAAATTGATCCTAGAGGCATTTTTTCATGGATTCCATTACATCCAAAAACTATTGGTTGGGTTAGGTAACTATTTTATAAAGGCATAATTAAAATCATCCATACTAAAAAACACAATCTTTTATTTTTAGAAAAACCCCCCTAAAACATTACATGATTCAGGAAATTATACCAAATCAACCACATTTGGATTTGGTAGGTTCAAAACTTTTGTAGAAGTAAATCAGAAAATCATCTCTTAAAGAAATTTCAATTATCATCCCATTGAAACTTCAATCACTTCTGTTTCATCATTATCAAATATGGTATTACCCTAGATAATCATTGTAAAAATTTCCTATAATTTCATTACATGACCAAGAATATTGTAACATCAAACTTATTACATAGATTATACTACGATATCATATCTTGGGACTTCTCAAGGTCTACCGTAATTCCATTTATTGAAACCAAATGGTCTAGGAACATCAACTCTTTGATAATGAAATATAATTTAGATAAGATTATCATAACAGAAAGGGTCCATTACTGTAACCAATACAATTCTTAGATGGTCATAATCACCTCAAAGGTTTTTCATCTATTCCAAGATATCATCAAAAAACATAAAAATAAAAAAATAGATATTTATTGAATATTTGATTCATAATGTTCATAAAATATGTAGGGTAACTAGAGAGGGAAAATTTAAAACCTAAATACCATAATGTTCATTCTTATATATGAATGAAAATATTAAGAACATCTTCTTCCAAAACCCACCACTAATAGTATCAGAAACCCAATCCAACAATAAAAAATAGTCTCCAATTTTATAGATGATCCTGAAAATTTTTTATCATCATTAAACTATAAATGTTCTTATTGATCATTGATATTAATCCTCGTATATACAACATAGATCCATAGAATCAAATAAGCATTCTTAATGAAAGGGACTAGTGATTCCTATGGAAACGAATTGAGTTAAAAAATATCATTCCCTCAAGATCCTTTTAAAAAATAATATTATTTAATATAATAAGGAAACATCATTAAATAATTGTAGATATTTCGGAATCATACTATAGAGAATATATTTAGTAATATCTTTCACCTATTGGGGATGTAATCCATATAAAATTTCCCGGATAACTTCGGGATACCTATCTTCCACCAACAAAATGGATCATTTGAACATTATCCAACGTTTTTAATATGATACCGTAACATCTCACAAGATAAAGACTCCACCGCTAGTGTTATAGATTTTACCCTACATTAAATTGGGCAACACCAACCTTAAAATATTTGAGTGTTCTCATATATTTCAAAAAACAATACTTATCTTTGGTTGAAGTTCACTTGAACTTTATAGTTCATCAACCAATCCATCATAAAGATCATGTCATGGATATCATGATAAAGATGAAATAATTCCAAAATGACTTTGATTTTCGATAAAACCATTCAACACTCAGTGAACATTAATATATATAATTTTCTCCTTCCTAAGGGATTGGAAAGTTCTATCATAGTAATCCTTTACTCTAATCTCATACACATGGAATCAATCAGTTTTATTTGAATGATTTATTGAGTTTTACATGTTTTAAATATAATCACTATTAATAATAAAATATATAAAAACTATACCTCATATGGTATTTGGCCTAGACTCTAACTCCATTACCACAAGCTCTTCTATGTACAAGAGTGTAGATATGGGATTTCACTATGTCTTCCAAAAAAATATGTGTATCATTTCTCCTATCGGAGACACCCTTCTCCATTAACTCATTAAATAAACATTAGAACACCTAGTTTGATAAGATCACAACATACTACTAAGAGAAGCTAATCTATAACAACACCACTAATTTATTAGGGGCCAGCACAGATTGTATATCATTGAAACCACTTGGAAGAAATTCATTGTATATATTAGATTCTTATAATGATATCATAAAAAGGAATTTTATAATGAATATGTCCCATAATATGAGTTAGGATATTGTTCTCTTCCACTACTAAATAATAGATTCTCCTCACATTTCCTCTTATCACCCAATGAAAAACTCTGATTATCATCTATTTAAATTGGAGAAATACTCATACCATTCAATCATGTTTTATCTTCACTAAAAATTATTGAATTGTAAACTAAATTTTCATAGGTCAAAAAATTACGATGTTCTTCAATAAGATTCCCTTCATTAAACCCATTTTAATATGATGAAGCATCAAATACTAATTCTTCAATAGAACATGTGAAAGGGGAACTAAGATTGAAAATAGAGTGGAATATTCTGTAATATAACTATATTTCTTCCTAAGACTCTTGAACAACATGGATTTTTATACTTTCAAAGTCTCTAGATAAAATATTTTGATTTAAATTTCTCTGAATACAAAAAATATAAAAACTCTTGATGATTAAAAAATATGATCATGTCACAACATTTCTTACATTTCCTCATTAACATATAGATCAAGAAAATAAGCATTATACGATTCATTGGTTAAGAGGAAATGGATGTCGCACTAAATATTCTACATCCTCTCATTTGAATCTTGATGTCCACAATCACCGCAAGATTATGTTGTATTTTATTGAGTGAATTTTAGATCATGGTTCATTTATTAAAAATACATACTATACATCCTTTTCTTAGAGGCAAAATGGTCCTAATAAATAATTCTTCATTATTGGGATATCTAAGAGGATTAACATGTAGAGTGTTCTCCTTAACTCCATCCCAATGAGGTATATATGATTTTAAACGAGGAAACTACTATATAAAATTAGTAACATCATAATCAGTATAAAAATTAAATTTCTATGGTCACCAATAAGATCAAATATTCCACCCATTTACATGTAAATAAGTAGTAATAATAATAATCATGGAATATCCCCAAAGCATAATGTCGGAGAGCTATAATAGTTCCATAATTTCCATACCACATAAGGTTTGGATGCATAGTCTATAAAACAAAGAAATAACACTACATGTTCTATTAGAATGTATCATAACCTATTTTTAATGGTTACTGATAGTTTCTCTTAACTATACACATAAAACATTTGCCAATGTTCTCCTCACTTGATTCACCCCAATCATTAAGATGTCCCAAACCCTCAAATGGAATCCAATATATAATAATAATAAATAGTAAAAAATATCAAATATTATCAAAATGTCTCTAGATGGAACTCAATTCCAAGACAGAACTCCCCACCACCAATGGTAACTCGAGATTCGGTACAAATAAGAGATGTCCATGAACGTTTCCACACCTACCTCTCAAAAATAAATGAACATATAATAATACTATCATTACTCAAAATAAAATCACAAGGGTTCTAATACAATATAAAAAAAATTATTGGTTCATCCTTGTCACACAGACCAGGATTCCTCAAGGCCCAAAGCATGTACTAATTTCCACGAGCTGGGGTTATGAACTGGGGAATTACAACCCTCCAAATAGGAATGATTTATACATAAAAGTCCCAAAAAATTCACATAGGTTCCACATATAATAATATAACAATAAATTATTTCATTTAAAATAAACACCAATAATATTTTTTAAAAAAATATATAATAAATCAAGATATTAATTGAAAAGAATAACCATGTACCTAGAAATATTAAATAATAATTACAAAAAATAATTAAATACACCCACATGCAATGATACTCAAAAAACACACAATGATGTTGTGGATAATAAATTGTTGTCTGAACAAATTAAGAGCCCCCAAAGTTCTCTTTAAGTGCTCAAACTCATCATAACCCATGTTCCTTACTATTATTAGATCAAAATTCATAAAATCATTACTAAGAGCCACCAAACTCAATAAAACTCATTCAATTATCTATATCATGTAAAATAATGTCTATAGATTCCAAAAATTATATATATGGTGTTACGTAATTCCCATTAGGATACCAACACGAGTCGACATAAGATGATTCACATTAAAAATCATTGGGTCTAGTTTGAAAAACATTTTTTGAATTTACAATGTATTATGAAAATACATATAAAATCCTTTTAGTTTCATAAACAATACCTATATCAAAATTACTATATAATAAGAAATAATTGATAAAGAAATGGAAGAAAGTATCTCATAAGAATACCTACAAAACACATAATATAGTGGTTGTTGAATCTTGAGAATCGTTGTATAAAACCCATATATGATTTATAGAGGGTTCTTCAAACAATCTGTTTTAATGGTGATAAAGACTCATTCATAATGATCTGGATGTCTATGTGACCATAATTTTTGTAGCATAGATATTATTGATACCTCATAAGAACTGAAAATTAGATAATTCATACGTAATGTTAGGGTTTCACCCCTCCAATCACCCACCACATAAGGCCTCCCACACCACAACCATAATTAACCACAAAACAAATAAATACCCATGTAAACAAAACTACACAAAACATACAATATGACATAAAACCTATTTTTCATTCTAATTTTTCATGGAAAACACATTAGAGTCATGATATATCACTTGAGGAATTAATCGAGTGTTAAATTTTTGTTGGATCCAACTCACTAGTTTTATAATAAAACATTCCATTCAGATATAAATATTACTTCTTTTTAGATGAGTATTCAATTCATTTAACACACAAAAACCAAAGAATGATAATAATTTATTATTTTTGGTTACTAGGTACACAATTATATTATGTAGTTAATGATCTTCAATTTTCACAAAAAAAATCCGTACCAATTATTATTATTCATTCACATACCAATCAAAAAACATTTATTTATAACCCGGGGAAAGGAAAAAAATGTTGATCTCAAATTCTAAAAAATAGTAAAGAATTAAAAACAATTTAAACATTAAATTATAATAATGGTAATATAATGTGATAATAACATATAAAAACCCGAACATATATATAAACGAAAATAAAATGATTCATGGAATAGAGATTGGTAGTTCAAAAGACATTAATCATATGAAAATTAACGAAAATGATCCATGGGTGTATAAAATTTAGATAAGGCATGTAATTATGTCATTCACATAATATAAAAAATAATTCCTATATTATTAATGATTCACTTTCAAGAAATTCATAGCGGAATGGTTTCACTCCCTAAACCATCATAGTATTGAAGGTCCACTCCAAAGATCATAATATCAACCAAATTCCCTTACATAACCAGGTTCACTCCATATTCTAGTAAGGTATTTCTTATGAAAAATAAATATTTACCCAATTAATTAGATTGGTATAATGGTCCCACATACCAAATAATTATAATAATATGTATGTGTTCTTAAATATCATAAAACATTCATCATTTCATAACCTATGAGATGAAATTTGTTTAAAAAAAATCATCATTTCATAACCTATGGAAAAGTGGTCAGATTAAAAAGAATTTCATCACAACATAACTTGTTAAAAGAATTCCGTATCATGATAATTTCCTCATATAATAATATATGGAAGATAAATTGGATTCATAAACATCATTCAATCATAAAAATAAACCATTTACAGAAAGAATTAGAATGGTATCCTTGGATCATATCCCTAGTAAGGCTTAAGTAATATAATCATATGGAATCTTAGATGGGAAATTATTTTCTAAATAGCATATAATGTTTTTATTTTGATAATCATTATTTATAATTTGAATATATCATTTTAAAAAATAAAATACTTTTGAAATATTTTTCATTGAAAATAATCATGAAAAATAAATAATGAATATTTTAAAAGCATTTATATAATTTCATGAGGGACATAACCTTTCTGTTCTGAATAAATATTTTTAATATATAAAATATATTCAAAATAATTTTCTTTGAGATTATCCATGAAAACATATAAGTTAATGGTTGAACAAAATTTAAAACATTTTTGGAGAAAAATATCATTTATGATTAGAAATAAAAAATATTTTTTTAATTTTTTTTTTCAAATTATAAATTATCATATATAAAATTCAAAATATATAAAAGATGATTTAAAAAATAATGGTCTTAAAATCAAGATATTATTTTTACGTTGTACATGTAATTTTTTTCCTTTGTCATGTTCGATAAAAGACAAATAACCATTTTTTGTAAAATCTAATGAAGATTCCAATGAGAGTATTTTTTTTATTAATTAAAAAATGGATTTTTTAGTAATTAATTTCTTAATGTAAAATTTTTGTTTGAAAACATTTTTATAAAGCATGGTTTTATAAGAAAAAATGATTTTGGCTGAAGATAGAAAATAAAATGTTTTTCAATAAAATTTATTTTTCAATTACTATGTATATAAAGAGATGAAAAATAAGGGGAAATATGTATTATAATTACATAACCAAAAGAAAATAAAAATCATGAGTTTCTTGAGAGATAGATTAAAATATATTATCGTTTGAGGCAATAAACTAAACAATTCTAATAAATGATGAGATTTTAGTATACAAATTTAACCACTTTAGTAACATGGAATCATAATCTGAATGAAATAATAAAATCAAATGGTACATATTTTATCC
Source organism: Viscum album (assembly GCA_963277665.1). Lineage (NCBI taxonomy): Eukaryota > Viridiplantae > Streptophyta > Magnoliopsida > Santalales > Viscaceae > Viscum > Viscum album. The sequence continues at coordinate 27,261,691 of OY728151.1, forward strand.
AAAAAATAATTTTATTCTTGATATAACATTTCATGGTAGTAATATATAATAATAGAAGAAGATAGGTGGATAACATAAATTTTTTCACTATGAAGGAAACATGGGAGAAAACATCTTACTACTTTGGTAACATTTGATCCATAAACCCCATTAATGGGATATTATAAAATAGATATTAAAGTATCAATTACAATATTTATAATAATAAAAAATAATATATTGTTATGTATATACAACATATAAAATAATCACATAGTTTATATGGATTTTGTATCACATAAAATAGATGTTATATCGAAGTCTCATACTGCTTTATTAATCTTTTCAATAGTATGCCCCAACAAAGGATAAAATCAAATGAAACATTAAAAATCATGAACATAAGTATATTTAAGACATTCTATTTCAAAGGGGTAGTATATACACCACAACAAGGAAATGAGTGGTGAATTTCATATGTTTTACTCATATAAAATAGAGAAGATAAATTCTTTATGTTATGTCTCAACATTTTTCATACAAGTTTAATCCTAGAGTATAATATATATAATCTAAGTGTATGTTTATTAAAAAATGAAAAAATAATATTTATTAATATAGATGATTTAATTTTGACATTTCATTACCCATTTATAAACAATTCTTTATTAAAGTCACATTTATTGAAATAAATGCTTTATTTTTCATGTAATTTTTTAGTTTTTAATTTTTCTGAATAATTTTATCATGGTTACATCATATACATAATGATTACCATGATATTAAATACATCTTTTTTTGATACAGTAGTCCGCACATATGCCTAAACATTGTTTCTATTTTCATGAGGGAATGATAGGAATAATGTTAAATAATTTATTATCATTATATAATCATTTTATGTCTTATAAATCATATATTTTCTTTAAAAACATCCTTATTACCTTCCATATAAATTTTTAATGAATCAAAATTATTAATGAGGATATAGTCCACCGTACACACAAGAAATGATAATGTATTACCATAAAATGAAATGTATGAAGATATATGTGATATAATAATTCAAAAAATATACTTGTATCATAAATATCATATATATATATATATTGATATGTTTATAAATAATTATATACAACCGTGAATTTTTGTGATGGATTGTAAACTATATCGGTTCGTGAAGTTATAGTCTATCGTACACATGATCAATATATTTGATTTCCATTTGATGGAAGTGGATTATGGAAATAGGTTATTAAATTAACATGATAGCATCTTAGTATATATTATTTATTTTTTTTGAATATATTTTAAGCTTTTATACATAACTCAATGACTAAAAATAATACGAATTAAAGAATGATCTTTATGAAGAATAATATATTTTCTAAGAATAACCTGCAATGGATATATTTTTAATGTATAAAATATTTGTATTTTGGATGACCCGAAGATCTAAAAAATGGATAAGTAAATCTTAGTGGTATTTTTTCAGGTTTGGAGTAACTGTATTGAATTATTATAGAGAATGAGTGAATGGTGGTGGAGTGATTTTATAATTGAGGGAAAGAAACCCAATTAGAAACTAAGAAATTTTCCAAACTAATCAAAAAAATAAATTCTTTTCAAATAAAAAAGATTAAAAGTGAATATATATTTGAAATTAGGAAGGGTAATAATGATATATGACCTAAAAATATTAATTTTCTATGTATTATAGTCATATTAACCCTAATACTCATAGTTTAACCCATGGTAAACCGATTTTTACATTATCCATAATAATAATTTTTTACTATTTTTAATATAAATTGTTGAATAACATATGTTAAATGAATATTATATTAATATTTATTTTTATTAAAAACATTTCAACCATTTTACTAATTTCTATTCCCGGAAGAGTAAATGTTTAATTCAAAAATATTCTTGTAGACAAAACGACAACGCAGGGTTTCAAATTGAAAATATTAAAATGTTTGAAATGTTTTTATATGCAAATTAAATAATAAAAATAATTCCAAAGAAAAAATTTAGAATAATTGATATATAATTTATTTAATGTAAAGATTAATTCCATATAAAAATAATCCATTAAAATATTCTTAAACAGAAATGTAGTTTTCAAGAAAAACCAGTATTTTCACTATTCATTGAAAAACAATAGAGAATAATACCAAAAAATCACCATATAATAATTTTTAAATGTTGAAATTAAATTAATATGATTATTTTATAAAATTAAATTTAAAAATATTTTAAAAATAATATTATTGTTTTTTATTGAAAATATTTTCATTTCAAAAAACAGTATTTTCAAATTCTATAATTACTTAATAGAAAATTAAGAACATCTTCATTCATATATTTTATTTACGTATTATAATTATATTTAATATTTAAAAAATAATTATTCCTATTATTTACATCAATTTGAATGGATATGTCTTAATAGTCATGTTTAGATAATATTATTAATAGTTTTTCATGGTTATTTTAAACTAAAAAGTTTCTTATAACAGATCGTATCAATGAATTTGAATTAATCTAATCAAATATATAAAATTAAATTGTAATTATTTTATACAACCATTAAAATGAATTTTTTTTACTTCAACATTCATCAACATGATAAAATTATGATGATACTTTTTCATCATTAAAGCCTTAGGTTGCCAGGTAGTTACTTCAATATTGTGGTTTCGTCAAAAACCATTGATCAGTTGGGTAATCTTTTTTCATAGAAATTTTTTTATTCAAATTTGAATCTCCATTGGTTATTCCTCATTATAAATATCATGCTCAAATGGTATAAATTCTAAGTTATGTTCATGTGATGGGATATGTATGTACATCCTCAGGATAGATTAATGGATTATATCGTGATCCGGATATAGGTTATTTTGAAGTTTCAAACGATAAACTATGGTCTTGATATGTTAAATAAATTTAAAGGAAATAATATAACTAAGTATTGTTTTTCCATTATTTATTTCATGACAAAAAATTTAGAGACACCTTCTCACCATCAATATATTTTAAATGATGTTAACATTACCACTATAAAAATTGTGTCCACTATTCCTATACATTGTTGTTTCATGGATCTAACATTATTTTCTATTTAATCTACTAGATTTTGTACAATTATATTTATTTGTATAAATTTATTTTATTATGTTGGAGTACTTTAATCTATTCCAATAAGAAATTCATAAGGATCCATATGAATGATTGATTGAAAGATATATTTGCCGGAAATTCCCAAATTTTGGAAGGCGTTGATCCCATCCATCATTAAAATATATAAAAAGGCATATTAGTATATATTATGTGGTTTTTATTGATATCTCACAGAAACCATATATCTATTAATAATAAATAGTTCCTAAATGAGGCTTTGTATTAATAAATTTCTGAAGACATCACCAAAATTTCATGGTAAATAGATATCAATTAGAAACAACTAAATGTGGTACTCTATGAAATATTTTCAATTAATGGATATTCTAAAATGTGGATTTATAGAAAAATAATATATGATAATAATGAAGTGTGTTGACATCTTATACTGATTAAATAAAACTCAAAATCACCTCAACATCAAAGGTAAGATAAACTACAATGGTTTCTAATACCTTTAGTCATGTGTCTACAAATATTAAAGGAACTCCACCTCAGATAACATTATAACTAAAAAATAAGAAAAAAATTGTTTTCATTTCCATAAATGTTGCTCTACATAACCTTATTCATGTTTAAATACTATAACATATATCCATGATTGGGATTGAATGACGTTGAACAAATGATCATCCATAAATCCATTTTGGTATAATTATATATTTTGTTAGTTATATATGGGGACATTTATTTATCCAAATTTACCACAATATGTTGATGTGTCAAGATACTTACATTCAAAATACCATTAAACAAATATATCTAAATCATAATATGTGAATCAAAATACATAAATACATCAATCCATCCACATCATTGATTGATATGTAAAAGTAAATTCCTTGGTCTAGAAGGTAATTCGTCGTTATAGTCATTGAGTTTGATAATTCCCTTGTCCACCACACCTAATACATTGAACTCATCAAGATTGTTTTAATCAATGAGATATTTCCACACATATAACTTCCTTACTTCTATTGTATATACTATTATAGGTTCTTTTTTCCACCATCCTAACATATAGTAATCCAAATATTCATTACTCTATTTCCCTTACCACAAGAGCATTCCTAAAATTCCATGTTCTCTTTATGTTATGTGTTAATAATATCATATAAGTTCATGTTGTTAATCATATATTGGGAAATCTTATTTGGAATAATATAATATCTTTCTCCATAGTCTCCATCTAATTCATTATCTCATAATCACTAAATTATCCATAACATTCAATTTTTGAACGATTCTTCATAGTAAATTTAATAAAAGAAAACATAAAAGCATATTGTGAGAAAGAATCTTTATAATGGGAAACCACATATTCAGGAAAAAATGATAATAGTATTTGTAATTGTCGAAAAATTATTTTTAAACTACGAAACATTAGGTTTATCTTATGTTATTTATAGTTATAATATATAACAATTATTCTCGATGGTTCATAAATAGTTCATTAATTTAAAAAGAATATCTATAGGAGTGTCAATATATGTGTTCATCAAGACCATTTTCTTTCACAAGGAGAAGATCTAACCTACCTAAATTCACATGTTTTCGAGTTATTACCCCTAGGTACCTGCTTTCAAGAGCCACATACCTTGTAGTATTCATACAGGGATGTAATTGACTGGAAACCAGTCACTCTATACTTATTCAAAAATCCAAATATTATCTTATACTTTGAAACATCCATAGACCTATCCCGAAGAATTTCGTTAGATATCTCACTCATGATTTCTATTTCGACATTAAAAGGGTTAATTAAACCTATCCTACGATAACGTTTTTAGAAAACTAGTATTTTCATAAATAGATATTACATCTTTTTTTGATGAATATTAAA